>OY365795.1:21902895-24302895 GCA_959347355.1 Napeogenes inachia
GAATTCTGTCGAAGATGAGAGATAATGTAAACCAACTCTTGGTATTAACTTTCTATTTAAAACAATACAATTTTGTAGTCAGTCAGTATTTGAAAGTCTAAATACCAAAAAAGATAAATTAAATTAATAATCTTTTTATATCAATACAAAAGACAACATGAATCATGAAGAACAGTTCAAAAAACTTTTTAATGGCGCTACGAGAACAATTTCCTCAATTATAAAATCGGAGCAACCCACAAGATATTCTTGTAATTTGCACTGGTCGACCACAAGTGTCAAATTACAAAGTGATTCATTTAGGTGATTACAAACTCAGTGAACGCAACACGTGGCTTGTACACTTCATTGAATATTGTCATTTTTCCCCATCATTGCATTTTGCTTCCGATCCAGTAAATCACCATATGTCCTTTTGAGTGAACATCTAGGATGCCTCTATTAAATGACTGATATCAATTTTCACTTTGATCATGTAGGTACATTACTTCAATAAATCTTAATCCTTTATTTCAATAACATTTTAACTAAATTTTAATCAAGTTCTATAGTTCTTTTGTTTCCTGAACGTATTTGGATGAGTCTCTATCGGCATAACAAGTGTCATTTGACACTTGACAGTCTAGACCGGTTTGGACAGAGTTAATTTAATTTGTCTTCGTAACTCACAGATGATTAAATATCCGCGAGCATTGTCTTGTTTGTTTGTTTAATATATTTAACAACCTTCATTTCTCCTTGTAATATATTTGTCCATGAGTAGTAGTAAATAGTACTCAGTATTGTATTCATAACCATAGAATTATTATACATAGAATTGGGGAGTCATAGGCAGGATTATGAGTGACAGTGTCTAACAAATAATAAGAGGAGATGACAGATCGATACAGATCTAATCACAGATGCAAAAAAGAGAGATAGATAGGTAGCCCCCTTTGCTTTCTCTTTTTATTTTGATGGTCACATTTAGGCTGGTTTCCCTACTCTATGTATAATAACTCAATGCTCATAACAGTTGCCATCCCAAATGACGTAAAGGTGTCAATGACTTTCAAAAATGGCGTTTGGCCGACTGGCCAATTGACGATATACGACTGTCCTTGTACAGGGTCATTTAAATATAATAAATTATCGTGTTTTTGTTGTTCATCTATTACAGATACTTATTAGAAAAAAATTGATTTTAAGTAATACATATTGTTCACATGAAATAGGTATAGAGAATATTTTTTTTTGTCCGGGCAAATAAGCATTTTTAATATACATTTCATAAATATTGTATTCATGTAGAAAATAATTTTAATAATAATATTTTTTTTATTAATTTTAATACGAAGTTACTATCTAACGAAAGTCAATAAAGATATTTATTATATTAAGTTGTTTAAAATGTAAATCTAACATTTCTTAAGATAAAACGCTATTACTATAGAAACAGTAAACTACAATCGGTCATTAAGATAAATAATGACAATTATATATTGATTGATATCTTAAAATAAAATACTTCCAGGCGACCAATGAAGCAGATAATACTTACACCGGCCACGACCTCTGATAAGAGATAAAGTCTGCCGCCGGCGGCATATCATCCAGATGTAGTCTAAATTTATCTCCACATCGTTTCCTGTGAGATGATAAAGAAATGTTTATATTGTTGGTATTAATAGCGAGTGAGTTATGCACACAATAGTCCGGGGAATTCAATTCAATCAATATTAAATGAACGTACAATTGCCGGAAAACATCGTTAGTTCTTATCTTATTGACATGTTTTGTTGTGGGAAAGATTTGGACGTAAAACTATAGGTTTATCCGTGCCGTGAGAGAGTGCTTACGATGACCTGATCTGTTATCTCCAGGAAGTGTCTCTGTCTCAATTCAGATCACAAACTTATCCAGTAGCACTTGCGTCAGCGTAAACCCCTTGAGGTGTTGACAGAAACGGATATATAGTCTTTAGGCGTCGCTGACAGTGCAACGTTTTGATAATCTTTTTGTATGCGTTTACGAAATATAATATAACAATATACACTTTATTTATCATAAACTGATATATAAATTGATAATATTTATCTTAAAAAAAAGAGATATTTTAAAGAAAATATGAATGAAGTTGAGATTTAAAAGTGGAATCTACTAGACGGCTATAGCATGGAGCATTGCGTACTCTCCACGTGATCGGAGCCTGTACTGCGGGGGGTGGACGCATTCCGACTGTGACGTCATGGCCACCCAGCGTGACTGCCTGCTTTATTCTTCATTCATCCCAGAGATTTGACCCAAACTTTAATGTTGAGTTGTAAAAGTTAAATGTCATACATTTTAAATATCTTAGTTTGTGTATTAGGTACTCATATAACATGTAAAATATAATAAAAAAAAATAATAAAATGTTACCGGTATTAGATTCTATACCCAAATTAGGGTTGCATTATGTGAAATATATACTTGATTTTTTATATAAAAAATATAGAGTACAGTATAGAACAAACCAGTGATAATGTTGTTCTGCTCGGCCGTAGGTACCCGAATTGCTTTCCTCTTAGGGTTATCGTTTCTATGGATTTCTCTGACATTATGAGCACAGACAGACGACGCGTAATGACAGTCATTAGTACCAACTACACCTAATACAGAAAATCAACTCCGACATCTTTTTCAGTGTGTACTTTAATGTCATTTACATATTTAAATATGTTAATTATGTTAGTTTGTTTAAAATTACCACTTTTAATTAATAATTCTAAATGATAGAGCATTGCTACTTTTATAGTCAAGTAGTTAAAGTGATTTTGTTATATATGTACTTTATTTAAATATATAAAACGTTCTATAGTTTAAGTTTAGTGATTTATTCAAAATAATTATTTTGTTAAACATGCAATTAAAAAGAACATGAAAAAGTGTTATTTCATTCTTAATATTCTTACTCAGAAAAGTATATTGTTATAGAGTATTTTTAACGTTATACCGATGTGTACGTCATCTTAAAATATAAAAAAAAGCATATTATTTCACATAAATAAGTTGTCGAACTGGCTTTATCTTTTTCATCGCGTGGTTCAAACGACATGCCTACATAAATTTACACTAACCTATTTAATTACTTAATTTACGACTAATAAATGTCAAGAGACCAGATTTAGCAAGGCTTTTAATTTAAATATCATGTGTATCATTAAAGTCTTAAGTCACTATACGATTTACAGTTAACATATATCTTAATATACGATATGAAGCCATTATATGTCAACAAAGGTTCAATTTAAGGGCATATTTAATATAGCAGTAAGCATTAAACATTTATGTAATTATGTTCATAATTAATTATCATATCATTTATTATATAATTATAGAATACATATAATCATTTTGTTAGTTGTGTTGTTGTTATATGTATTTATAAATTTTGTTCTGTATAAATAGTCTAAATGATAAACATATTAAGTGACCCTCATTATACGAGTTTAGTTAGAAATTCTATATTCTCGCGTGTAGCACCTAACTCGTCTCGTGGCCGGCACGTCTCCGTGGCGCCACAGTCTCGCCGCCGGGGCCCGCCCGCATCTCTCATTAATCACAATCAACTGAGAAATTATTTCGATGTTTAAAATCTTTGCTGCTATTACCTCTTCCTCTAAACTTAAATAAATTTGTTTATATGTGAAGATTTAAAAATAATATTTTTTCGTACTCGAAATTATTTGATGTATTTTATATTAATTCATAATGTTTGGTTTTGCAGGGTAACATCGAAGGCGGAAGGACATCATTGTGGATAAGAGCCTGGCTTCAGGAACAGCTGTTTATTTTGGGCTGTTTTCTACAAGGAGACGCCGGCAAAGTTCTTTTCGTGGCCATCCTCGTTCTATCCACCTTCTGCGTGGGTCTCAAGTCCGCCCAAATACACACGCGAGTCGACCAACTCTGGGTTCAAGGTACGTTAAATGTAGTTTGTGATTATTCAGCTCCTGACCGACTATGCGCTTTTATCGACTGCACACAATCTAAAAACCGTAAAAGTACATCAGATAAAGTTGTGGCACATTGGGCATCTCATTGAATACCAATGCACCGACTCGGGAGCAGCGTGTGAGCGGAGCCGCTGCGGCTTCCGCCTCTCGGACGTGATCCGCATTCGAACCCAACTACAAGCGAGCCGCGCCACATTAGACCCCATATACGACAAACATGGCGAATTTAAATTCTCCAAACATACTTTTAATGTATACATGTGTCCGGTTCATGTGATAGACATTGTTTAACAAATTAAATCTTTATTGCACCGAGTATAGCTGGTCAAAGAGATAATTGTAATGCTGTAAATTTATCGGCGCTACGTGCGTTGGCCAGATGGGGTCCCGATACGAATGCGCAGGATATGGCGTCCGTTACTTAATTATATTATAAAACGATTATGTAATGACTAATAAGATTAAGAAAGCAATATCGCATTTAAAATGCTCGTTAATAATGTATTGTTCTAGGTTTTGACTATAACATGTATTGAAATAGTATATAGTTGGTTTGTTAGTTAATGTTATTGCCCCTTTCTAAGGTTTTATTTGCAATTTATTGCTGGCTGCGTTGTTTATTGGGTCCGCTGGGTGGTCGGCTGTCAACTTGTAAAATTGTCTCTTGTAAATAGTTTGGACAGGTATCTGTACCTTTATATTGGTCTTATCTAACCAGTTTTCGAGTTTAAATAATTAATCGAACGCATAACAGACTCAATATCGTGTACGGAATGTTAATTAAATAAGTGGCCCAGTTTGACTGTAAAATAATTTTGAACTTTTAAGTTGTGTGAATCATACTTAATTTTTTTTGTACTTGTATCTATTATAGAGTACTCTTACTTGGACTCAACTCCTATGTTGGTCGAAATAAATATTTATTCAAATACATTAGCAAATAATTAGAAACATACTGAATGTTATTTGTAGTTCTAGAATATAACGTTAATCGTACTGGTTCATTGTAAGCGGAAGTTCCCAGGAATAGTTTAGTTAACCACTAAGTAAATCCGGAACTTCAGTCTCAGGGGAAGGACGCTCTTCCTATGCGGGTACTTCGTAGTTTCTAAACAAACTTTGTAAACAAAGTTGTATTTAACAAACTAGCATATTCGTTGCGTAAAAGTTATAGGTAGGTACGTGGAATTTTGATTAAGTAACACTAAACGTGAACTCGCTAGGAAGCGGGTTTACGAATGCCTTGTATAAAGATTAACTATATAAATATATAAGTAACTATTTAATAAAGACATTTGTATTTAATACAGACATGTATACAGATGGTGTTTAGTTTTAAATTCTATACAGATCTAAGTTGGTAGGTCTTTAATAACATACAGGTATGTTTTAGTAACACTGTTAAAATAATGTTGTAAAATTTGATTAAGGTGTCCTTGTGCTTTTTGTTGAGGAGAAATACCAATTAGCATTCAGTCAGATTTATGTTAAAAAAATATATATTTTTATGTTGTCTGATAAGAATATATTGGTAGCACATTTCATATAAAGAACATTTTATGTTGTTAATTTTTTGAACTAAACTTCTTTATTAAAATTAAATTAAAATGTTGATAAAGTATTTACCAGAGCTGTCGAGCTTACATATATTATTATTAAAGTTAATAGTATATATATTTGCAATTTTTCTTACTGTAATGCTGTAACTGCGATCTACCAAGGAGAGAATATCTGCAAATATCGTTTAAATGTAACCTTACCAAGCCCACCTTAGTAAGCACCTGTCGTCAGAAAGTCCCTGTTTTTCGAAAGTAAAACAAAACTTGACTTTGTAACAATGATGCAGATACACCTTGAATTAATGAGTACAATATTATACTTGTATCATTTCTTTGCTAAGGGAATATTTATTTTATTGTTACATTGTTTTGCGTCACTTCTTATCTTCGTTAGTACCTATAAAGGCTTTAAGGATTAGATGTATATAGAAGTAGTATTTTGATTGCATAATAGGAACTACGCATATAATTTATCTAGTTTAAATATGGTTACAGTAAATATTGACTTAAAATTCATATACATCATGTGATAGGTATCTACAGCAAAGTTGCGACAGAAAAGACAATATATACTATTAATATATATAAATCAAACAAAATTTCAAATCTATTTAAACAACTGTTAAAATTAAAATAAAAAACACATATAATATAATAGGCTACTGTTCAAATAATACAAACAATCAAAACTAACGGCCACAAAGTCTTATCGTGGTACAAAAGCCGCCTTTATTTAACAATACAAAACGTCCTGGAGTCACCTAACAACTTAATTAGTTGGCCCGCGGCCGCTCATAAATATCCCTACGTGAAATTACGACCAATAAAACAAAAAATGTATAACACATCTATCGAGGCACAAAAAACGGAGATTTGATTGTCCGGCTTACTTTTGTGTTGAGACGTCGTGCTGCGCGTTGAACGCTGACTCTACCAAATATAACTTGAGCTCTCCGCACTGGTTATAACATCAACTCTCCCACAAACAAATTCAACCATGACAAAGGTCTACACAAAGTGGTGGAATTTTTACGAGTTGAACTGCAACCACGCTCCAAAATACATCGCATCTTTACTTGGGCAACAATCGTTCACTTGGATGTACTGCCTTAAAATAATACTGAAAAGGCTTGGTATAATTACTTTATTAATGACTTTATTAACATAAGATTCTTATATTTATTGTTTACATTTCGAAGATAAAATCAGGTCGGAGTCGGAGTACCACTAAATAAAAATTAAAAACCTTAAGATTATATTTACGATCTTGAAATAAAAGCATCTTAATTTAGAAGGTACACTTTATTTTTGCATATTTCGTATTTGTGTACTGGCCGCAATCGGCTGTAAAGGACGCGGTTTGTTTATTCCGCCATCCATCTGTTGTCTACGCGAGCTAATTTGCATAGAGGGCTCGAGGGGGCCGCGGGGCGGAGGACCACACGGGCAACGCGGTGCGCGCGGGTGGCCACAACCACATGCGCGAGCGCACGTACCGCCCCCCTCCCGCGCACCGCCCCCGTCCCGCTGAGACGTCATTCATTGCGATCGAGCGCGCTGATCGTCCGCTACCGCATCGAGTAGAAATGTTGTCATTATCGTTGCGCACGCACTGAGAATGTAATGAAAGACCTAACATTCACATTTACTTTAGCCAGAATACATTGAGGGGTTTTCTTATCATTCTGAGAATCGCTATCGATGTCTCTTCGAAGGTTTTTTTATTGTCTGGGTATATATTAAGAGTTATTTAACTCTGGATATTTTTCTTACTGTAATATGATAATCGTAAATAAATGACAGGAATATAATACTATATAGTTCGTGAGTGTAAAATTACTGCTAGGAGTGGCGATAAACTCTGATGACCTTGCTGTATTACTATATCTGTTATCTAAGATGGCGCCAACTATTGTTTTAATTTATGCATATCCTGCTTAATTGGTTATTGACTTGTTTTTCTGCAGGTGGTCATAATTTTTACTGATCATTAAATGTAAATACTCCAAGATATTTTTTAATTTTTGGATCATCGCTATGAAATTGGTACTCCAGGGAGATGATAAAATCCAAATGACTTTTAGTATAGCATTCTGGTCGTAAATCGCGCCCACGTCTTAGAAGGTGTTAAAATAGAGGCGCCCTGTGCGGCCACACTGCGCCCGATGCCGTTTCACTTGGTTTATGATAATCCCTGATATCCGGCACCAATGGGGCCAATGAAGCTATGTTTAGCTTCGACGATTTCGAAGGGCTCCGTCAAAGACTTTGACTCGTTAGTATCAGTGGCACAATACATTTAGATACAATTTATTATCTCAAAATAAAGGCTACGGATTCACAAAACTATCAAAAAGGAAGTATCTTAATTAACAACCTGACATGTGGGTGCCGAGTTGCAAAAAGTTTCGAAGCGTCAATCATGTTTTTGTTAACTTTTTGTGCTTTTAGTTAATTTACATATAGAGTGTTCTTCGAACTGCCATAAGTCTTTTCAACTTAGATAAGATGTTCATTAAATATGCTGTCTTGTTTGTACAAGTATTTTATATAATGCCGTTAAGAATATATTGTACGTCAAATCAAAACACACAGCGGCAATCAGTTTGAAGTGTATTAACACATCAGATATAATATTAATATGCTATTTATATCTATTTTACGTAAGCTTATAATATTTCATGTAATATTTAGTTAAGTTTTGATATATTACACTCGTAGTTGTATTATTTTTATTACTCATTAATTGGCTATCAAAGCACTTTATTCAACAAATATTTCCGCTATATCGTACTCTTACACCTTGCGAGACCAATTTAGTGCAAAAAACACAACCGGATCATAAATCAACAGGGGAGTGTTAATTGGAACGAATTCTTGACATCTCTTGATAAAGGACTGCGAACATCTCTTAGAAATGCTGGCATATCGCGATTACAACATTTTAGCAATAAAAACTTCAGAATTTACATTAATTTTACACTTATAAATATAACTTATAAATATAAATAATATCTAGTTTTAATGAGTTCGAACAACAATATATCGTAGATCTTTCTCTCAACTCATTGAAGCTGATGTCCCATTTCCATTTGTCTTCTTATCCATGTTGTAGGATGAGCAGCTTTTTATCTTTGTTACAGAGCTCGAGTATAAAACACAAGTGTATAAGTTGCCCGCTTATTTGGCTTGTTTATTACTAGTTTATTAACGATAATTATAGAAGTTCCAAGCTTTGGGTTACTAAAAAAAGCGATAGGAAGATCTCTATAAATCACCTACTCTCAGGAGTGTTAACTGTCGTCTCTACTCCGCCTCCATAACAAATGTGTCGACACCTTAATAAGATATAAGCGTTGATGGGATACGCTAAAATTAGACGACACTTTTTTGTTACGTTTTCGAAGCTAGTTCCATGGCCGAAATAAGTTCCAGAATATGTTGTTCCTTTTTTTACTTGTAATAAGTAAATATAATTAAAAATGTAGAGAACCAAAAGATTAATGTCCAAGTAAATTACATTAATATAACATTTCCTTAAATGTTAATAATCAATAAAATATTTAATTCAACAATGATGACTACATTAACATTTAAAAGGTTTTTTTTTATTACAAATCGTCGATTATACTTTATATATATGGTTGTATGATGATTAAGATATTTAGTGACTTTAAGTATTACTTTCAACTAAAAGTTAAATAACTCATTGGTGACTTATGACTTTTGTGACCCAAATAAACATTAAAAGAAATAAAGTTCTTATTAATGTCAACGCTGAACACAGTCTCCGTAAATATATATTGCAGTAAATTTTTATAGATTAAGGTCGACGATATAATGTCGTCTATTATATTATTTATCACCGCTCGTAATAAAATTAACGCGTTTTACTTTTTTCACTGCCTACGTCATATTGTATTTTATTCGCATGCGATAAGACTGTATTTTAATCAAACTCATTATGTTTCAGAGGGTGGTAGACTAGAAGCGGAATTAAAGTATACAGCAACAGCTCTGGGCGAGGCTGACTCTTCGACCCACCAGCTCGTAATACAAACCGCCAAGGATCCAGACGTTTCCTTGTTACACGCCGGAGCATTGCTTGAACACCTCAAGGTAGATAAAAGTTATCTAAAATGTACTCTATTTTGTAAAATCTTTTCAAAAATGATTTAATTATTATTTTTTAATTTTACACCATTCTATTGATTGATTGATAGGTGGTGCATGCCGCAACTCGTGTCACTGTTCATATGTATGAGATTGAGTGGCGACTCAAAGATCTATGCTACAGTCCGAGTATACCAGATTTTGAAGGCTACCACCACATTGAGTCAATTATAGACAACGTTATCCCTTGTGCAATCATCACTCCATTGGACTGCTTCTGGGAAGGCTCAAAGTTACTGGGCCCAGATTATCCTATCTTTGTACCGTGAGTATTTACGAAATTATTGTCTAGTTCTCGCTATTTTATTATTTTCCGGTTCTAAAATAAAAATAAAATATTTCAGTGACTTGAAAAACAAGTTGCAATGGACGCATCTAAACCCACTAGAAGTATTAGAAGAGGTGAAGAAGTTGAAGTTCCAGTTCCCTCTAAGTACAATGGAGGCTTACATGAAGAGGGCCGGCATCACATCCGCCTACATGAAAAAACCGTGCCTAGATCCCACCGACCCCCATTGTCCAGCCACGGCACCCAACAAACCATCCGGTCAGGTATGTATAATTTGTCCTATGTATTTATTTATGTAGATTTCAAATTACTGAGCTCTTCCGTAGCAAAAGAGGTATAGAATTAAGTAATTACTATTAGTAACGCATTTCGTAGCGCGTGATTTAGTCTTCATTGTCGTAAGGCCATAAATAACAGGTCTTTTTTGTACCAAAAATAATGATTGAGATGTACAATTCATTTGTTACGGCTGCGTGAGATCCACATTAGGGGCGCATTACGATAACTCCCGGTTCTTTTATGAACACGTCGATTTACGAATGTTTTACTGGCGCATAAATAAAACTCATAGCATAGCAACAAAAAAATTACTTTATCAACTCGACTGTACAAGGCTTAAATACATTCCATTATAATAAAATATTTTTGAAAAAACCTGTACTTTTGGATGAAAGTGTTCGCCGACTGGCAGATGGTTGCTACCTGCGTCGATCGCAACGATTTTTTCGAGAAAATTTATTTTGCTGCTCAAACTTACATTAATATGTAATCACTAAGAACGGTAAACATGTAAATTAATTGCGTTAGTTTACTATGTAACTAATAAAGGTTTTTATTATTCATATGTTTTAACGGAGATCCGAAATAGCTTGTTATTCCGGTATAAAACATTTTGTGATAAACTAAACAAATAGTGTATTCGGTCAGTCGAGTGGGTAGGGTGAGTTTTTGTGCGAGAGGTAAGACGGTGCCACCCACGTTCGTCGAAGGAGCGTGGTAAGGAAAGGGCGCGCATTGTTCCTGCGCCTGCGCGGACCTTACCATTATACGGGCGCATTATGCACGCTTCAATAGGTCTCGTTTGCCACAATGCCACTATTATATCAATAATGGTCATACAAAAGTAAAATTCCGAGTAATCGTAAATTTGGTGTTACCCTTTGTTAATATTTTTTGAATTCAATTGCCACCAGCTATTGTTCATGTACTGGTCTATAGATTCCAGATGTAGCGGCAGAGTTATCGCACGGATGTTACGGTTTCGCGGCAGCGTACATGCACTGGCCAGAACAGTTAATAGTAGGAGGCGCGACGAGGAACTCGACATCGGCCCTACGCAATGCTCGCGCTCTTCAGACCGTTGTACAGTTAATGGGAGAGAGGGAGATGTACGAGTACTGGTCCGATCATTATAAGGTGCATCAAATTGGCTGGAATCAAGAAAAAGCCGCCGCCGTACTCGATGCTTGGCAAAGAAAGTTTGCTGCTGTAAGTCTTTAATTGTGTATACTGCAGCTCACACTTATCATATTTTAAAATGTATTTAACCTAAATTGTTATTTACAGGAAGTTAGAAAAATTACTACCTCAGGCTCAGTATCTGCAGCATATAGTTTTTATCCATTCTCGACGTCGACGCTTAATGACATACTTGGAAAATTTTCTGAAGTGTCATTAAAGAACATTATTTTAGGGTACATGTTTATGGTAACTATTAACTTTAATTTATTTCAAATTAGTTTTTCTTTTTGATGTATTTTTTATTTTATATATATATTTTTTTACAGTTAATTTATGTTGCCGTTACTTTAATTCAATGGCGAGATCCGATACGATCCCAAGCCGGTGTCGGTATAGCTGGCGTATTATTATTATCTATTACTGTTGCCGCAGGTTTAGGATTTTGTGCTTTATTAGGTGATTAATTTTCTGTTTTTTTCCCTTTGATTTACTTTGTTTTTTATTTCAATATTTATACATTTTTTTATTAGCAATATACGATAAATTTAATTATATTTTAGGCATACCCTTCAATGCGTCAAGTACTCAGATAGTACCATTCCTAGCTCTTGGACTAGGAGTTCAAGATATGTTCCTTCTTACTCACACCTATGTTGAGCAAGCAGGGGACGTGCCTCGTGAGGAAAGAACTGGGCTTGTTCTAAAGAAAAGTGGTTTAAGCGTTCTTCTGGCGTCTTTGTGTAATGTAATGGCGTTTCTTGCTGCTGCTCTCCTTCCCATACCTGCTTTCAGGGTTTTTTGTTTACAGGTAATAATTTGTAACCTTACTATACATTACTTCATGCTGTTTTCTTATTTTGATTTTTGTATTTATCAAACTTCTATTAAATATATATATTTTTTATTTTAGGCTGCTATACTTCTTATATTCAATCTGGGCTCCATGTTACTAGTATTTCCGGCTATGATCTCTTTAGATCTTCGCCGTAGATCAGCAGCAAGAGCGGATCTATTGTGTTGCTTACTGCCGGAAAGTCCGATGCCAAAAAAAAAGGTTCCTGATAGAACTAAACCAAGAAATGGAAAAAACGATAAGGTATACTGATATAGAATAAGTAAATGTTTTATATATTTCCGGCAAATCACTAAGAATCCGTATTAATGAAAAATATTTTTTTAGAATTGCAGGTTAGATACTTCACGGCAACCTTTGGATCCGGACGTCACAGGACATGAGACCAAGACTTGCTGTCTTAGCTTGTCGCTTACGAAATGGGCTAAGAACCAATACGCACCATTCATTATGCGCCCCGCCGTTAAGGTATTGCCTCTTGTTTGTATTTTATTTTTTATTTATTCTCAGAAAGAATGAAATCATCGATTTGTATCCTTTAAATTTTACATTTTTTTTTTACGATTTACAGGTCACTTCAATGTTAGCCGTGATAGCAGTTATATTAGCAAGCGTTTGGGGAGCTACGAAAGTAAAAGACGGTTTGGACCTAACCGATATCGTACCTGAAAATACTGACGAACACGAGTTTTTATCCAGACAAGAAAAATATTTTGGTTTCTATAACATGTACGCCGTAACTCAAGGTGATTTTGAATATCCGACCAATCAAAAACTGTTATATGAATATCATGATCAGTTTGTCCGAATACCAAATATTATTAAAAATGATAACGGTGGCCTTACTAAATTCTGGTTAAGTTTATTTAGAGATTGGTTGTTGGATTTACAAGTTGCATTTGATAAGGAAGTTGCAAATGGATGCATTACTCAGGAATACTGGTGCAAAAATGCGAGTGACGAAGGAATTTTGGCTTACAAACTCATGGTCCAAACTGGTCATGTAGACAATCCAATCGACAAATCGCTTATTACCGCTGGTCACAGATTAGTCGACAAAGATGGTATTATAAATCCAAAGGCGTTTTATAATTACTTATCTGCTTGGGCCACGAACGATGCACTGGCATATGGAGCTTCGCAAGGAAATTTAAAACCTCAGCCTCAAAGATGGATTCACTCACCAGAAGACGTTCATTTGGAAATTAAAAAGTCTTCACCCTTAATATACGCCCAGCTACCATTTTATTTGTCAGGTCTGAGTGATACAGATAGCATAAAAACGCTAATAAGATCAGTGCGGGAGTTATGTCTTAAGTATGAAGCAAAAGGATTACCCAATTTCCCCTCTGGAATTCCATTTTTGTTCTGGGAACAATATTTATATTTAAGGACATCACTGCTAATGGCTTTGGCGTGTGCATTGGCTGCTGTATTTGTCGTAAGTATTTATCTAATTTATGAATTAAATTCTCATTTACACATGTATAATATTATTTAAAATAATTTTGTTTATATATTTTTTTTCCATACATTGAAGTCTTAGTTCCGCATTGTATGTAATACATTTGTATTTTTTAGGCCGTAATGGTATTATTATTGAACGCATGGGCTGCAGTTCTGGTAACTTTAGCGTTAGCGACGCTAGTGTTGCAACTCCTGGGTGCTATGGCACTGCTCGGGGTCAAGCTGTCCGCCATGCCGGCCGTGCTGCTGGTGTTGGCCGTTGGACGTGGAGTGCACTTTACCGTTCATTTGTGTTTGGTAAGTCATCTTGTTAATGTTTATAAAATATATTATATGATTTAGCAGTTCCAATTTAACAATTTCCTCAAAATAAGAGATAATATTAAATTCCAAGAAAGATACGAAACCGTTATTATAAGAACATTCAAGATAATTATTCTAAAGTAGCTCAGACTATGGCGAATGTGGCTCCTCTCGACATCAATTTACATGATGAATATTTCCCAGGCTTTCGTAACCTCTATCGGTTGCAAGCGGCGGCGTGCGTCCCTGGCGCTGCAATCGGTGCTGGCACCGGTGCTGCACGGTGCGCTGGCCGCCGCACTGGCCGCTTCCATGTTGGCTGCCAGCGAGTTTGGATTCGTCGCCAGACTTTTCTTAAGGCTGCTTCTTGCACTCGTTCTACTAGGATTGGTCGACGGATTGCTGTTCTTCCCTATCGTATTGTCGATATTGGGGCCCGCCGCCGAGGTGAATTTTCAATAAAATAACATAAGTACTAATTAAAAATACAGACCAAAACCAATTAAACATATCTGAATAATATTTTTTCCTCGTAGGTTCGACCGTTGGAACATCCCGAGCGACTCTCTACGCCGTCACCGAAAAGTTCTCCGGTGCATCCTCGCAAGAGCTCGGGCTCGGGTGGCGGAGACAAGTCGAGTCGCACGAGCAAGTCCGTGCCTCGGCCGAGCGCGCCCTCGCTCACCACCATCACTGAGGAGCCGTCCAGCTGGCATAGCTCGGCGCACTCCGTGCAGTCGTCGCTGCAGTCCATCGTGGTGCAGCCCGAGGTGGTTGTGGAGACAACCACGTATAACGGCAGTGATTCGGCCTCAGGTCGGTCGACACCGACCTCAAAATCCACGCACCCTGGAGCCATTACTACCAAGGTATTTTTTTTTACTGAGCACTTTCATATTTTAGATTTCTTATTTCAGTTTCATTTTTTCATTTCATTTCATTTTATACATTTCATTTTAATTTTCCGTTAATAAATATTTAAATTTTTGCTTCAGGTGACCGCGACGGCGAATATCAAAGTGGAGGTGGTCACTCCGAGCGATCGAAAGTCACGCCGATCCTATCACTACTACGATCGGAGAAGGGACCGAGACGACGACAGGGAAAGGGATCGGGATAGAGATAGAGATAGGGACCGTGACAGGGATCGGGATCGAGATAGGGAACGGTCCAGAGATCGCGATCGAAGGGATCGTTACAGAGATGAAAGAGAACACCGCGCCTCGCCGAGAGAGAACGGCCGGGACTCGGGGCATGAGAGCGATTCGTCCCGACATTGAAATCGTAAAACGATTGAGCTTGCCAGCAACAAACTTATTTTAGAACATCGTTATAATTCTCAAGTTGCTGTGAGACGTAATGAATATTACACTTGTGTGACTTCATTGGGTTGTGCTATATAATAACGGAAATTGAAATAACAAAACTGTCAAGTGCGGGTATAAGTTGAGATTAACGTAACGTAAATATGTGTTAAGGATGTAGTGCGTACAACAACACGTACACCTTAAGGCAGTATTACGATTATATCTATAAGACTCATAAAATTACGGTATAGTGGAGGCTGTATGACTCGATATGTCAGAAGTGCTAGTATCATAATTGTATTTTTTAACTGAGAAATGATACTGAAATCATTCCATATCATGACTCTAGTACTTCTATATTGTGATTCATTATAGGAAAGATGCAAAGAGATTTTGTTTAATTTTAAATGTATAGACCAAATACCAATTTAAAACCATCGTAAATATATTACGTTTATTTTTCGTGTTCCTATTTTAAAGACATCCTCCAATTTTGTCGTCATGTTTTTGTTACAATTTCACGTCTAAAGACTGTGGTCGAATATTTTTAATAATTTATCATATTATTTATTTTGTGTCTATAATTATATTAATCTCACCAGACGAATCTGTAAAATCACTCAGATTTATTGTACAAATTATTTAAGTAGATTGTATATTAGATAAGGCATTTATTTATGAGATTACTTAGATTTTTTATATACCTAACTGTATTGTTGTGATCTTTGACTAAGGTCACTACGTTTACTAAAAGACTGCATTACGATCGAAACTCGAACTCTTAGCGTACAAAGCTGAATAGTCTGCCGGTCAGGGATACCATCGACGTCTTTTGTAATAGACGTCTTTTGAAATGTCAAGTACATCAAAGCAACAAACTCTAGACACTATTACAACTGCACGTTTGTAGAGTACCCTTAGATCTGAGCTGTAAATCTGACCTCGTTTATAAAATTAGTGATTAGTGTTGTGACATTTTGTGCAGAGTACTTATTAGTCTATATTAATTTATGCTTGTGTAACTTAATGTTTTGTAAATATAGCGATAGGTATGTAACGCGAAGCCAACGCACAGTGAACAAAAGATTTTAACTTTTGTATCGTATATTTTTATACATTTTTAGCTGACATATTGTCGAAAAACTTTAGTTATATCAAAATTATGCGTTTCATTTGCTGTTAATAAAGTAGAAATTGAATATAAAATGTCTCTTATTTCTTTTTTTTCCATATTTCAAAACTTACAGGATCATAGTTGTTTGTATTTCTTTCACAAAATTATAATACATACTATATCTTAGAACTTGTAATAACGACCACATATATATTATACACGTTTTCGATATTTCAAGAATACAAATAGGAAATCGTTTTTGTGAATACCATATTTTTCCTTCCAATTGAACAAGAGGCCTGTTTGTCTGAGGGAGAGGACTGCTGACCCGGAAGAGATAATATTTGAAGTCATTAGACAACTAATGTGTGAGAACCCTTTAACTGCGTCTGTGCCAGATATTTTTTGTGTACTTTCCAACTCCGACAAAGTTGTCGTATGTTTTATAATGCATTTTCTATTAAACAACGTTAAGTAAAAAATATAGAGTGATTTGGCTTAATAAATAAATTATTTATTTTTAATAAGCATTATCTCATTTTAAATACTAAAGAAAACATTCAAATAAATACGAAAAAAACAATTAGATAATACAACATAAATAAAGACGACTCTGATTTCGTAATGGGATGCTTATCCGTTATTGCGCCAATAAATTAAAGCAATCTGGGCCCTGTATGGTGATCCTTAGTCCGAATTATAATAGAGGCAGACGGAGTTTTGGCGGCAACAACGACTGCGACATTCCTTAGAAAGCGGGAGCGCGGGAATCAATAAAGGATTTCCTGGCGGCTTGCCCACGCATGTGCGTGGCGCCCGCAACCCTGAACCTCGACCATCGCTTCCTCGACACTACAGACGTAGGCGTCACATAATCTGATTGCAACAACATTTCAACTCTCTCCAATCATCATCAAATTTAATTGATTATTTTGTTTTTTTTTTATGTGGGTGACAGTAGCGTAGTGTGATCGGAACCGATAAGAGCTTAAATAATAGGGTCAGCTGCCAGTGACCATCAACCCCATGCATGATCAAATAAATCTCAATAGTAAGGTTGCGTTATTGGGCGTATAATTCGCGCGCAGCGTCACTGCGGCTGGGCGGGGCGCGGGGGGCAGGGGTAAGGGAGGTGCGGGGTTGCCGGGCCAGCGCGGCGGCGCGACTGCTTCCCGCGCGACACTCTGTTATCTGCGGCGCGGCCGCTCCACGTCACTTCACCCAGCCTCACGACTCGATGACTCAGTCCCTGTAACGTTGCAGTGAAGTGTGACCGGTGGTGTAGTTACATGTAGAAGAGTCAGTGGTGGTGTTGCTTGTCATGTGGGGAGTGCGATGGCGCTAGGAACCATGGCTCGGCGCCCGCTGCTGCTGCTCGCCCTGCTGGCGGCCGCGCTTGCTAACCAGCTTGAGGATATTCCGCACAATGAGTGAGTATAGCATTATGATACTATAAAATTAAATATCCATTTTAAAAATTAGATTATTTATAATAACTTTGCAGATAATTTATTTATTTAATCTTCATATGACCAGAAACAGTTAAATAAGGGATAATATTGACATGAGAGTAATTACTTTTCCACAGTAAGATAGCGTCCCTCATAAGATATAAGTATATTGAAATTAAATGAAAATGTACATTGAAAATGTGGCGGAGCTAGAGACATGACAATTACAAGTTTTGTTGTAAAACTTAAAAAAATACATATATACTTTTCAATTAACCGCTGTTATGTTACTCGAAATCATTACAATTTGGCATGATTTTAAACTAGGGAACGAATAACTCTTCATTTTTATATTAAGAACTACACCATTTTAAAGAAGATATTCATAAAAATAATAATCCTGAATTTCATATCTATACTGAAGAGCATTGAAGTAAGTAAGAACAATGTTTTCCACTCTTGTAGCAAGACCATATGCTGACACTTGGGGTACGGTTATTTAGGCCGGCGTACTGCCAAACATCCCTGCGGACTGCGCTTTATAAACAATATGAACACGTAAGAACACTTTATGACCGTTTCGCAGTGTCACAGTTTCCTTACCACTACATTTACACATCTTTTCTGAATTGAAAGTACAAAATTGCAAGTTATTGCTAATAATTGCATTTATTATATTTATAAAATTGACATAAAACATGATAAAAGCGTCGTTTATGTTGCTGATGATTTCAATCTAAGATTTATAAATGACGTAATCTTGGATAGCATGATGAGAAGACTTACATATCATCAGGTGTACCTAATCAGCTTATCAGCAATTGCCGTATGATTTTGCTTTCCCACAGCAAATCTGAGATCATTATTGTTAATAAAAACCTGAGGAACCTCGATTCCCTAATAAATTAAAACAAATGTAAATTATTTCATCATCAGGCATATTTAAAAGATTCTAATACATATAATCTGCAATACCTCCATATGTTTTTAGTTACAATATATATATATATATATATATATATATATATATATATATATAACTTTTTCTTTTGCTACAAGTAGATTATAATTTACTTACTGTATTCTGGAATTATTTAGTCATTTGTTTCCGCCTACGTCAGTAACATTTTACTCTTTATTAGTGAACGCTGAAAGCGTTAACGGTTGTAGGCGTAAAAGGATTACTTGCATTTACATGTGGGTTGAGTTACTTTAAAATGTTTTCTAGTGTAACATAGGTTACGAACAAAACAGTTATGCTTGAGAATTAATAATTTTATATATACAAAAGCAGGCGTTTAATTATTTCACTAATAAGTCTTAAAGATATTTTTTTTATGTAAAAAGAAGTTTAATTGAGGATTAAGCTTATTTCATCATAAAGTTAAATAAGACAGAAGCATAATAGGCAATGACAACTGAACTTCGTGAATCACTAAACGAAAAAGTTCACAATGACATTTACGAAAATGATCACTTTGAAATAGCTTTTTCGTTCTGGCTTGACGGCTATTAGATACGTTTAACATTTATAGTAGGTTATAAAAGTTTAATGTGACAAGACTACTTTCATACTTTTATATTTTATAAATATATAACAATATATATGTATTTGTTAAAATTCAAATCTTAACATGCAACTCAAAATTTGAGTATCGTATGTATTATTAACAAACGACCAATGAAATGTAGGTTATTTCATCTATATATATAGTAAAATATGAAACCGAATTGATTTTTTTATTACTATTTTAAAACACACAAAGCATCAGCGTTTTGCATGAGTGTTAAATAATGAAATTGATCTGACCTCTGACCTTTGGTTTTATTTAAACATCAGCCCATACTGTAATCGTGATTTGACACCCACCACTTGTGAAAGGTTTCCAACCCAATTATAAAATAACAATTAACACTTCAAAAGTTTATATTAATTATTTTGCACAATTTTATTCAGAAACAGAATCGTTTGTTTTCTGTAAGACATTTTTTTAAATTAGGTCACGAAAGTTTTCGATTATATAGCTCGTAGCATTGTAGCCCTATATCTACGGTTGTAGCGACCGTAGCGGCGTAGCTCGCAGGCGTTTCCATTTCATTAGTTCCAATAAACGCACCGCTATTTATTCCACTATAGTAATTCGTATTATTTCAATTTCGTTCATTATAAGTGACAATAATTTTTGAATGAAATATGAAAGAAACTAAAACTACTTAACCTTAAACGGAAAGCCCTAAACCTTAAAGCCTTAAACGGAAAGTCAAAATTATTTTATTATAACTTTTATCTATTTTATATATGGTATATCTAATGACACGTTGTTTTAAATGAGTCCCAGTTTTATCACATTTTAGTTATTGTGTCGTTGATATATAACTCACGAAATTCCAGAGAGAATCATTGTTAACATCCGAGCAGGAAGTTAGGGCGACAACAAAAAAATTACATCCCCAAACCACAACTCCAAACGGACCCTTATAACGAATTATGTCTAATTTGTCTCTATGTGTCTTCAAAAATACATTAGTAAATAAATAACATAAGTAAACAAATAACAAAATAGGTTTTTTGGCAAATGTTAAGCCCATTTGGTATTTATTTTGCTATCACACAACAAATAGCTGTGGAAATTTATGTTAAAATTGGTTTTCCGTCAACGTTCCCAATCCGACGTATGAGTGTAACGTTTTTAATTGCGATATTTTATTTATTCATAATTGGATTATAGATTATATATATTAAAAAAATAACTGCTATGTAACTTTAAAAGAAAATTATGTAGTTTATGAGAAAGAGTACTTTTAATTACACAATTAAAGAAACTCGCATCTGCGCAGTCACCGCCAAGTAATAAGCTATATAATTATATACATTACAAATTTAATTAAACAAATTTTGTCGAATTCTAAGCTTTTTTGTTGTAATTGTCATGGCGTGTAATTATTTTTATTGTAATTACACCTCAAACCAGTTCTTATTCTTGTTAGCAATGGGAGATTCTTTGGCGACAATAAGTATTATTAACATTCCTCAAATATGTTTTTTGGGACGCGAACTAAAAAAGCAGATAGACAAAATTTCCAAAACCAATTTTTCAATGTCACGATAATAGCAATGAGGTTTTTATATTATTATTTATAAATATTAGTAACGTATTTTTTTTATGTTTTCAAATCCTAAGTCTCAAAAGCTCGTGGTCAATGTAAGAGAATTAAAGTTCTAAAATCTGTATATAAAGCGATAAACCAACGACGCTACAAAAACCTAAATCTCTTTTACGTAAAAACGTCGCATACAAATTAAGCCATGAGGTTTGTCAATTAAAATCTTTTTACGCCGGTCCGGCGAACAAACATACAAATGAAACTAGTTATGATCTGTTTCCACAACGTAAATATTTGCGGAGCGGCACGAGGGGCACATGTCAAAGGCGAGTCGGGTATTGATCTAGAGAGGGGTGGGGAGGGTCGAGGGGGGTGGCGTGCTCGGGAGCCGGCGTACTACGGAGGCTGGCTTACGTAAGGGCGCGCGTCTAACACCCCGTCTGCCGCGACAATGATTAATAAAACACTATAGACTGCATCCAGATATCATGCTATTTAATGAACTAACTTTAAGTGAGACCTGTCATAGCCAAAGTTTAATTTTGCATATCTCTCTAACTCTCTTGGGTAGTTTAATTAAAACGACGAACGAGGAGAGGGACTTTTAAATAAATATTTATTATTTTTTACTTAGAGTTTATATAGAAAAGTCTGTAGCCAATTAGATTATTAAACTTTTTCGAAGTCAAGGTTATGTCAGAAATAGTAATGGCACTAAAACAAATGACTTAAATCGTTTTAAGACCCCGTTAATCCGTTCTTTGTTTTTAAAGCAATCGAGATTTCTCTAGTGTTAGAACGCTTTTAGCGTTTTAGTTGTGGCATTTCAAAAGTTTTACACTTCAAAAGATGGTGTCTGAAGTTTTATTTTTCAGTTCGCGGTGATGTCAGCTTCTCTTTTTGTATTTTATCTAGGTATATTTATTTATAGTAGAAATAAATTTTGTTTGAGAATATGTAGTTTTTATAACACCTGGTTCATAGAGTCTATAAATATAAATATAAATATAAATATAATTATCTTCGGATCATGTATTAGAATAGGATAGAATCACCCTGTCACAAAACATCAGCGTGATATGGATATCATAGTGTTCATATATTGAGTTAGAAAAACTGGCCAAAACTCATCCTATCCCTTGTGTCCTGTTCCTCCCTCCCCATTCCTCCAATGTTTTTTCCTCTCCCACGCATTTACATTCCCATTTTTTATAAAGTACAGTAAATAACATTTACTGTTGTTGTTAAGTTACCCGTAAACCTATTAAAAAATATTTTACTAAATTGCCGTCCCATTTCTCATTATGTATTATTTCATTTAAAGAAGATGTGTAACTCGTTAGGAAAATTATAAAGCATCCTCAACTACGTAGGCTATGGGAAGAGAAATAATAGATATAGTCGTCGTAACAGCCTTTCTTAACTTTCATTTGAGAAGATCGTATTTCAGAGTCTCCAACGCTTGGGGACACCTGACATCAGCCAAGCGGGAGTCGGGAAGCGTTTAAAATAATTTTAAATTCGCAACTTCTGTCCGTGACGGCACAACTTGTAGGAACAATGGCCGAGAACATCTCCCGATTGCTAATGAGTACTCTGTCGCTAAATTTGAACTGGAATAATAAATATATTGAAATAATATAAATATTTAACAAATTTATTTTAGCCGTACTTGTTTTTTTGTTTAACACTTCTTTCTGTCATTCTTTATATGGATGATCGTTTATTATTTTTATTTTAGTTATTTTGCCTTAACCTACCTCATAAGTGTAAGTATATTTACAATATATAATAACATGAATATGCACAATCTATATAAATCTTTAGATAATTTCATCGTCAATTTCTAGCAATCTCTATTTTAAGCATCTTCTCATGAATACTTGAACAAATTTAAAAGGATAACCATCGCTCTAAGTACAGAATAGTAGCTGTATTATTAACTATGCTGTTAATATAATTTTCGGCTGATTAAACGATCTTTGATGTTACAATTTGCTCTTATATTCACGTAACCAGAAAAGTTTATCAACCTTGCAGCTTTTAAAATGAAAAAATATAAAAGACTTATCATATATAAAAAATGGTATATAATATTATAGTCTCAGTATTGAAAATCTCACTATAAACTCAACCTAAGTCCTCTCCAGATAATTCGCTAGAGTAAGCTAAGATGGAATAGAAGAAAAATACCACAACAAAAACCAGGTTCGTTTTTTATAAACAATGAAACTCAATTGCACCACTCATATGCCATGCTCCGAGGCTTACCCGTTAATTAAATAGTTCTCACAACGACACATAACGTACTGCGACAACGAAGCTACTTATCATACCTGGCGAAGGGTGCTCGACCAACTGGAAAACACGCTGAAACATACACTCTGTCACATTCACATCGAATGTCAAAATTACCCCCTATAATATGCTTAAGATACATTTTGAAAGCATTGAATATTTCATGTTTTATGATATTATTATATAAGAGTATATTTTTCTTGTTTTAGTCTGTTTAATCATTCTATAATTGGTCATTTATTTGTTATGATTTATTTACAAAAAAATAGGTATCTTTTATGTTCTAGTAATGTACCTCTAGTACAAAGATAAAGTGGGCATTTCGGGTAGGGTGTTTTATATTACCGCAATTACTTTTTATGAATGCACCTATTGCTCCCTTCTATACTTGAATTAATAATTTCTTTGCAGTAAAAGTAACATATGTAAAACGTATATTAAAAATAAAGTAAGAATTACTTGTTGATGTTAGTACAACGAAGACGCTTACGAAAAAAGGTGTCATAGATTCACAGACACTTAATTAAAACGTCTGTGACAAATGACAGGAGGTTCAAGATACGTGACCCTATATATATATAACATTTTGTTACAGAGTCAAGAATTGGGCGCTAAAATTCGGCGTCGACCTGTGGGAATTCGGGCGCCACTTCACAAAAATGAATCAGATACAAAACGTGAGTAAACGCATTTTTACGGCATTCGTGGGAAGTGTGTGGTATTCTTTTCACTTTAGAGAAGTTGTGAAGCGAGGGGTATCAGTGGGCCGATCGGTCGGACGCGCCGGCACAAAAACGCAACGAGAGAGTTGGCACCCCCGCCCCCCCTCCGCCCCACGCGACCCAGTTATAAGAACCGGGATAGGGGGGACTATCGGATGCTGGATACACTGGCAGTACGGCGAGCGTATCTGACAATACGATAATTAACGGTGGCCTTCGATCGTAGCCACTCGTAACACTCACTCGATGGACGTTCAACTTTCTTCTTCATTATAATATGAGTTAATTGAACGTTTAATAAAAAATTCATTTGCATATTTATTTCAAAACCATTTAAACTTTACATTCGCTTGTAATCATTTACGTCGATACTTGATTGCAGTAAAGTAATGTAGGTAGAAGATAATAGGTTCTCGGTTAGGTTTTCGTTCAATGTAGATTGTAATGGGCCGTGCCAGGTGTACGACCAGTACAAGAAGGGTAAACCTGAGCTTGATTTTGTCAAGGACACAAACAATAGAAATACGGGTAGAAATTTAAGATCGAAATCGGGATTATTCCTCTAAGATATTATGTAACATTTGTTTCATAGAATATAAAATAAATACAATCTTATTTATTATCTGGAGTATTATTTAAGATATGAAGGACGAAAGTATTTTTAAATAAATTGGTAATATGATATACTAAAATTTATAGACGGAAATAGTATATAAATTGTGTTTTTCTCGACTAACGAAACGAAATAAGCTAAATATTTCATTACCATGTACATTGCTGTGATGAAACAATCAAAATTCTGAGGAGATCGCGCTCCTAAAAGTAATATAATGTTTCGAAAGCGAAACTTTGCCATTGGAACTTATTCAATATAAGCGGCGTGTAACGCCCAACTACGATATCACTTAAATATTTTATATCTACCTCCTGTTATTAGCTCTTGATCATTAGCCTTATTACTTAACAGCTTGTAGTTTGTTAAAAAAAGTTAAACTAAAAGAAACAACTTTCTCACCATTTTTACTTTATAAGTAATCCATACTAATGTTATAAACGCGAAACTTTTTCGGTCTGTCGCCAACCACTTGACCGATACTGAATAACGCAAGGTCCAACTTAGGCTACCAATTTTTGCTAGAACTAACTCCTATCAGTAATAAAAGTTGAATTTGTATGAAAAATTTAAACAGCTCATCCGATTGTAATGAATTTTGTGATAGAAATAGTTAGAAGCTTAATATTCTTTTTACAATCTATCTACAAGGAGCCGGCACAGGAGATGAAAATTTATATGAAAAATCTAATTCATCTAATAAATATAATTGATTGTACTGAATATCGTTACACATATAGTTGATAACCCAGGATCATACATAGGATACTTCTTATATGATATATGTAATCTTAATAAAATCATTTTAAAAATACAAAAATGCGTATATATAGAACATTTATAGCGCGGGCGAAGCCACTGTTAGCATCTGTTAGTTTATAAATGAAAATAAAACGTTATTTAATTAATAGGTATTTAATATAACACTATAAAAGTAAACCAAGTCTGTGGTTAATAAATAATTAAACATTCAAACTCAAATGGACCCTTCAATTCCGTCTCATGTAATCTATTGAAATGGTGTTTTGTCCATCCGTCGGATGTGGCCGCAGTCCAGCGTGGACCGAGTTTAACCCAATTCTGCTACATTTTATAAAAGCCTATATGGGTTTAGGTCACTATCTCGGAAAAGTGGAACATTCTAGACAAGACAAGGTAAAGTGGTTGTGGATGACGTCAGGTAAATGTCACCTCCATTGATAGTTCTCTTGAGTTGAGTTTTTAATAGTATGTTAATTCCGTTAATATGGTACTTTATTTATTTTTATTTGGATGGTAAATCATGTCAAATACTTTGCTTAGAGATATGCTGTTGGATCACGGACAAACAAACGTATAGAATAATTGCATGAAATGTTCTTGAGCTAGTGTCAGTTATGTACTTTGAATTTATTATTTTATTAATTTAGTGTTTCATGTGGCATGGTTAAAATTCCCCCTAAATTAGGGGCAGGGATCAGATAGTGGTTGATGCAGTAATATTTTATCTAATTATTTGAGGTAGATTAAAAATATATGGATTTTATTCAGCCAAATGACTTAAAAATAGAATTACATATTCAAAATGTAAATAATTCAAAATAGAAGAAAGGTCACTATTTAATTATTTTACTTCACTTTTTATAGTTTAATTATTAATTTCTTATACTTTTACCAGTAGTCTTAAATTGGTATAATTCTATATTTTCTAAACTACATTACAATCCACTCACTTATTAAACAATAATTTTTTAACAAATATATTTTTTCTAATTTGAAACTGTTTCCATTGTCACATATTTAATGGGTAAAATGTTATGTCAGTAATGTATACTCGCACTGAAACAACCTTTGACAGGATATAAATCTAAAGCTTTTAATTTCAAAGTATTTACCACAGAATTATTATACATAAAATAGTGGTACCATAGGCAAGCCTACAAGTGTCAGTGTCTGATAAATAATAAAAGAGGCAAGTTGATAGACTGATACTTATCTTTGTCTAATCACACATACAAGAAAGAGAAATAGAGGTAGCCTCATTTGCTTTCCCTTTTTTTGATGAAAGCATTTTAAGCTGGCTTCCCTACTCTATGTGTAATAAATTTCTTACCGATTCCATATTTTTTTGTCTGGCTAAATGTAATGAATATAATTCGGATAACAATCACATTCCCCTATAAAAAAAACAACGATAAAAAACTATATGTCATATTCATCATAAATTTTGAACATTATGTATTTCGTATGTTTGGACAATGGCTATGACTTCCTTTGATGCCGTCAAAGCCAGTGGTGCTAAAAATCATGAGCAATACAAAAAAATATTTTTATTTTAGAATCATACAGACAATGTTTAAATACCTTTAAATTTCGGTATAATTTTGTAATATAATGGTAATCTAGGCAACGTTAACAAAATCGGATATTTTTTATATAATTTTGCATGAACGTTGAAAAATAGGAAAATATTCCACAGTGGACTTGCAAAATGTTCAATATTAATATCTAGTGAGAAGTGAACATTTGAACAGATTGAAAATTCCAAGATGCTTTGTTCACTCCTTTGCGCTTCAGAAAGTTTAATTTCATTTTTACAATTTATGTGTATTCACGAAAGGTTCTGAACTCGCTTTATTAAGTTAATGTGGCTAGTAAATAAACTACTACAGATTTTTCACTATCATTTGTAGGTATTACTTGACAGTGCTTGTGCATGTCACAATATAAAATACATGTACAAAATGTACATGTTCAATGAAAGTTTAAAATAAACGCTTGCGGTAGCAACTTCGGCCGGATGTGGCTCTTAGATCAAAGGTAAAACGAATGAATGGTTCTCTCCCTTTCTACAAAACCAGAAATAATTTCGTCGACTACGAATATATTCTACAACTCGTTCCTCGTTCGTTTATGTTTAAAAATATCTTACTTATTATTATAGACATTTACTACAATACGCTACATATACTAGAGTTTATTTTTGAATCCGATTCTGTTTATATTTGTATAATAGAATATCATCTTGTTTGAAAATATCTTTTAACATGTATAGCCATGTCATCTGTTATGAATATCATCTTTATAATAAATTAATCATAAACATATATATGGCATTCTATATGTAGTATTATATATTGCAGATATTTGGAATTGATGTGGTTACGGAGAAACCGCAGACTGCAGTACACTTAGATGAGCTTGGCTTAATTAAATAAACCCAATTCAGTCGAGATAAATAGATTTTATATCAACATGATGTTATCGCCAACCCTTTCGGTACATTTTTTGTTAGAAAATGGAGTTCTCTTGTGAGTGCGCAGAAATTCGAAGTGGAAAGTCCTGTCCAACAGCAAGAAGCGGCCACCGGCCCGTGGATCATGACTCAGCGCGTTCACCTTTTTATTATTTGCTACGACGTTTCCATTACAGACATCCAAATCCATTTTATCGAGTGAATGCCCACCGCAATTGAAAATACCTATTTATTTTATTGCTTACAAGTTTGTTGATACATTTTATTGTTATGGATTTATTTTTTTATGTCATGTATTTATTATATCTATTTCTAGCATTTTATAGATAACCAATGTTTAATTTGTTTCGTAAGCTTCAACAAGAACTGCTGAACTGCTAGATTCGTAACTATGACCTAACTTGTAACATTGCGGCATTTCGTGTGTCTAACAGTAGGTAAAGGTCGAAAGATGTTATGCAATGATATTATATAATGTTAGAGAATCGTTTCGTTTATAAGACAATATTCACAATTTGTAGTCACTGCGACTTATAACATGTAGCATTTAATATAGTTTTAGTCTCCATGGCTTTTCTGATTGTTAAACTTATTAAAAAAACATAGGTTCAGCTGGCGTTCAGTTGATATTTTCTTCAGATATTGCTATAAATATTAATCAAAATAAGGTGATATTATCAAATTTGATTTGTCTAGGTCGGGTTGAGGGCAGCATCCAATCAGTGGCCCGTAAGGATGGAGTACGGACCGGATTAAATTAACTGCCTTAATTGGATTTTGATTCCTTGTTGGGCGATGTGTCCCGGAGGGTCGGTCTAATGCAATGCGTACTTTATTAATATTCTGTTAAATAATTTACACCCAAGTTGATTAAAATATATGTGATTTTTATTAATAAGAGGTATTTTAATTGCCTAAGTGGATTATATATATAAGTATATTCAATTGTATCTATGATAACAAAAAATCTAACATGTATAAAAATATAATTGTAAATAATTCGTCGTCAAGAAATCATCATAAATCCTAATAAAAGGAATTTGTAATTATCTATATTATGTTATTTTAATTTTAAATGTATATAAAATGGGTAAATTAATCGATACGGGATTACTTCGAACTGATATGGGTTCCCCAGTCAATCCAGGTTCTAAGCCTACGCGTATTTATTTAAATTTTATATAAAATTTTATATAAAATTATTTTATACTCCTTATCTTTTACCTTTTGAAGCATCAAGGCTGGTGAAAGCTAATGATGATGAATGAACTGAACAATAACGTGTAGACTATTAACTAATAAAAACAATTTAATTTCAATCACGAAATATGGCAATTTCATCGTAGCAAAAGGCTACAGACAAAATTTGTAGGTAAGATTGTAATAACTGGAATTAACACGTCAACTAAATATTACACATATTTTTACATTATTAAATAATATTTTTTAATTCTCAACATTGACGTTGTACAGTCAAAAATAATAATATTCTAATAGTCATAATATAATAAAAATGAATCCAAATTAAAATGTACTCGACCTATCTTTCTACAGAAACAGTCACGTTGAGCCTCTCATTAGAATATGAAGTATTTTGGCGCAGCGTTATATTAAAACTTCATCTACGTTTATACGTTATTTGGTTTTCATTTTAAGAGTATTTTTAAATTTATCGGATAATAATAAACTGGACTTGCATAGGAATAGATTTTATTATAATTGTAGTAATGTTATGATGGGTTCGCCCGCGCTGTACTATGTAAGTTTTGTTAGGTTGGTATTTATTCGAAATTATATAGTTCTATCGCACGGGAATAGTACTTTTTTGGGGATGAATTGTACTTATGTTTGTCATTTTCTCTACCCCTGGCTATGTGTGTGAAGTTTCACAATAATCGGTTGAGTAGTTAAGGCGTTGTTATACAAAGAAACAAACATTCGTCTTTATCACTATTTATTACTTCGGATTATTGTAAGAGATCCCGGGTTTCAATTGTAATAGTTTAATTTTTTAATACAATATCTATATTATAACCTAGGCCTAGACTATTTTAAATTAGATACAAATGAATTTAGCGCATATATTAATAGAATTAAGTTTTATTGGATTTACCAAAATTAAATCTAAATAATGAGTGGCCTAGTTAGGTATACATTTCACTAAATCAAAATTCACCCCTTAATTTGTGCTTAAAATAGTTTAATGTGGGTATAATATATTATCGATGTATACTATTTATGATTCAGAAAATATTCAAACGCATAGAACGAATTTATATGAATAACTTTTCAAATTTCTTAACTTTTATACCTAAGTAGGAATCATAATTAATATGACCTGATATAATATAGGACTGTTATTATATATAGTATAAAAGATGTGTTTATAGCTTATAAATTTACACACAAGTGTAAAAATGCAACGAATTTTATTGTAAATATTTCAAAAGAATTAGGACTACGAATAATCCACGGACTCGAGAAGACTCAACAGACCACAACACAAATGTTTATTTTGTGTATACATCTGTATATATAGATTTCTTATAAATATAAAGATATATTAAACATTTTCCACATTGATAATAAAACACTAGTACTTACAGAGCACTCAGGACATAATATAGGTGCAATCTATTTAAAATATCTGATGTCGTCTAAAAAGAACTGTTTCTTTGTAATACAAGTAGAAATATTAAACCCTAACGGACACAGTTACATACCTCGCCGTCTCTCTTCCGCCTCTCTCGAAGGTGTACTTAAAATGAACTTTATTAGGTGAGTGGCGACTGTTTTGCAGTAAAAAGGTTTACAGCCATTATGTAAGGCCTGTATTAGACGTCTCGTCGTTCAATACCCAATTCCGTTTCATTTGCAAGGTCTATCTAACGTCTAATGCCGCCTTTATTTAATGAGGTGTTCTAAATTGAGAATGCGTCTAAAAGACGAGAAATAAAGTGTATTTATATATTAAAAAATATTGAAAATAAAGCAGCGGTGTATGTAGGTTAAATTTATTTTTATTTTTGCAATATGAGGAGTATTTTTAGTGCATACCATCAACTTACAATGCTAGATATTTGTGATCATAGAATTTGCCGCCACTGCAACGGATTCATATGCATTCAATGCGAAGTCTTGTTGGGAAAATAACAATTTTATTGACTTGAAATTTAATAATATTAGATTTAGTTTTCTATTGTCAATTTCCGATCAATTTAGTCATAATGATAGTGTATGTGATAGTGTATGTGATCAGTTGTAGTCTTTTATATCTTTTTTGATAGATATATTTTTATTTATTGAACTATAGCATTCAATATATTAACAATAATTGTACCACTCAATAAATAAAAAAAACCTCAGAGAACTATATCTCATTAGATTTGATAGCACAACAAAAGCGACATCGGGCTCAATCCAAAATTCAATAACAACGCTTGTTCGGCAGCGCGTGCCGAATAACAATAATTTGGCCGAATTCCGCCAAAATTCCGGATGTGTTCGTTCCATTTTTAAATGTGACAGGTCTCGCCATTTTGGTCCTAATAACTCAACGCGTAAAGTAGAGAGAGAGAGGGAGAGATTGTGATTGTTGTCATTTTCGCAAATAATACGTAACACGCTTCCCAATGTTTATCTGCCCTCATGAAAGCATTAAATTATGTGTGCTCCGTTCTGATATTACTAGTTCTATTTGGTGAAATTATTGCTTTAACCGCTATTGTTATAACGTCAAATGTGTTTGTCAAACTATAATTACTAAAATACGTTTATAAATGGTGTTTAAATGTTACATAAATTGTTACTTTGTCCTTCATTAATAAGATTAAGAGTAAGATTTTTATTTCAGAACAAAATTCTATAATAATTTATTTCCTCAATCCTTGTATGATCCTCAATAAAATTATGATATTTTGTACTGTTTTATTAATATATATCAATAATTATATTATCTAATCTAGTAATATGTCCACATTCTATAATATAAATCAAGATCCGTCTGTATGTGTGTCCTGAGGGTAACACTCCAAAGAAAGTTATTAATTGGATACGTCTTATTCAAGTTATTTTTATTCACATGTTTGTTTTCTACAGAAATATCACGAATACAACGTAGAGGTGGTTAGAAAAGACGGATTGCTGCTGGTGCGTGAACTGGCAGTGGAAGTGAAAAACCACATGGATTTTAAAATGAATGCAGTAATGGTAAGTCTTTTATATTGTTTTATTCTTTTTTATATAGTTTGCAAAAAGTCAAACAAAGAAATGAAGCCGTACAACTTTTAATTGTAATAAATATAAACACCTTTTTACCGATTTTGAACTTAATATTTCCCAAGTTCTAATAAATTTTTGACAAATTAGGTTAACAAAAACTAAATATTTAATAAGATATTACATAGTGGGTATATAGGTACCTAATCTTGATAAATTAAGCTTTCTTTTACATAATTCCAAAGTAATGTGATATTACTATTCACATGTCATATTAGCTCGTAATATAATTATTTTAATTTCTTCACAAAAGGCCATATATCTTAGACACACTAATAAGATTATGAATACTGTCGTGTTGACAAGCCATCTTACCCAGCTTATGTCACTGTACTAGATGTTAGTATGACTTAGGACTTATAACATTCAAACTCAAAGTTTTTTTTATATACATCGCCCTTATGAAGTGCTAGTCTCCTATTTCTCGGTTCCATAGTATATTACATTGAGAATAATCTACAACAAACAACATAGATATTCTTTTGACTTATAATAAAGTTATTAATGAAATTATAATTTAAATATTTTACTGAAAATAATATTATAATAATTAATAACTATTCACTATTTCTATGATGCTATCACATTTACAAGGAATTATAATATATATAAAAGATATGTCAATTACATATTCGTGACGCATCATAAAAGTTTTAATCAGAATATGACTTTGATTGCGGTAATAGTATTGTAAAACCAATGAATCGACAATTTTTTTCGTCTGTGGATTAAATAATAATATAAGTCAAATCATTATTCTCTAGTATAGTATTATATTATCAATGTAATCAAAATTACTTAATTAATATTATAAATGATAAAGTTTTTACTTATATTGGCAATTACTCTAAAATCAATAAATCCGAACATTTCATAAATTTTACGTTACATTATTTCTTCAAGCATGGATTTCATGAAATGAACATTTCAGAGAAATCATTACAATGTGAGTGCGTACATATTTATATTATTAATTATAAGGAATTATGGTTTTTAATTTATTTAAATGATTAAGGATTAAATTTATGTTTTTTTATACAAAAATTGGTTTTAAGGGTCTTTTGTATTTAATAAAATAAATCGTTTACTTGAAAGAAAAGCTAAAGTTTTACAGAATTGTTATCTGTACAATGAGATCATTCTTTCGTTCGTTTGTTCTTTTTATATAGCTCGAAATAAAACATAAAAAAAACTTCACAGATAAGGAGAAGAATAAAGCTATAATAATAAAGCTTCTTACAAATTAAAAGTGTTTTATTTAACTAAAATACATATAAAACTAGACTTTGTTCATTATTTTGTCGGAAACAAATTGCAAAAATTTGTATCATGGCATATACTTAGAAAAAAATCCTTTTGGTATATACAGTGATTGATTCCATTTATTCTTCTTAATATTGAGATAAACAAATGTATGTTTGTTTTCATTTTATTATTAAAGGACGTAGTTATAAGTAAAAAAGCATACTCACCGGGGCTTATAATTTTACGAACTAAACTACTAGATATTTACTACCAAATATATTTAATAAAAATATATTCAGTACTTTTGTTAGACTTTATCGTATTATTAGTTCTATAATCAGAATCATAATAATATTAACAAAAAAGACTAATATTCTTTTAATATATTAAAAAACGACTATAATACTAGTATTTTTGATGCACAAGATGCACAAGATTATAATACTAGTACTTTTGATTAATTATAAATTCTGTGTTCTCTGTGTGTGTAATTCGATTTTAAGATATAATAAGTTTCATGGCGTTATAACAGTATGTCTAAAATACTATATTAACGTCAAAGAACTAAACCTTAATAAAAGCTGAGCTGGGTGCTGAAGAGTAAAGTGAAAATCCAAAAGGACACGAACATTACCATATTCCACAATGGCCGATACTCTTCTCTCTGTTATTGGAATTCTTCTGAATCTCAAACAAATACGAGTACAGTTATCTGCTTGAACTTTGAAATTGATGCAAAACTCAATTCTCTTTCAAAACCTTTATTTATCTTAGTAAATTACACTTATTTGTGTATACAGAAGGATTTTGATAATTATTTTGATTGTTTAACATGAATATGAATGTTATTTTACAAATAGTTATGATACAGATCGTTTTTATCAAAAGTTTTATTATCAAACACGGTATTTATAGATGACATTAACAATATAGTGTTTAGATCATTTACAAAAATGTAACACGATGGCATTTGTCATAAATGATTCAATTGAAGAAATAAAGTCACGAGCGCGGCGGTGTAATGACTCGATTCCATTCCCCAATACATTTTGTGGTTTTTGTTCTATCCAAGGTTTTATATCAACTGATCCAAGTAATGAACGCCTACATTCGATTAAGCGTGGAATGTTTCGTGATTTGTACCAGATTCGTAATTCCATCATTCTATGGAACTCCTTGGAAATTATACTATCCTGGAAATTTTTCGTGATTCTTTCAATTTCTCGAAGCCGATATTGTATTTTTGATTAAAAATGTTGATTTCGCTACCCCTTTTCTGTTGTAAGATGTCTCGTAGAGTTTTTATAACTTCTGTTTTATTTGTTTTTGTTTAAAATATTAACTGTTTTTTTATAATTGTTTTTAAGAAAAAAAAAATGCCAGTTAACTGAATTAAATACCTTTCTTATATTTTACTTTTAAGGCAAGCTATTTCATAAATATTATAAAGAAGGCAGCCTCAGCTACATTACAAAGATAGGGTGCATAGTGCTAGAACATTTTAAAGATAATATTCATTTAAGACATTTCAGAAATAACTTTGAAATCTGGATCTGTTTTTGTGGATTACTTCGGTTATTTAAAAGATATATTACTATCATATCATATAGCGTATTGAAAGATAAAATATAATAAAATAATATTAAAAGATACAAGCAAACATCAAAATATTTGTTTAAAAAAGGGAAACCCAAATAAAAAATATGACATTGACGTTTGCTAAACACAAATATAACTTTTATATATGTTAAGCTAATTTGTATAGGAGGAAACCATATCAAAGGATTTCCTTTACGTGTTAAAACATGTTTCAAATTCCTCACTTTAAGTGCGCGAACGTGAACAAAATTCAGGTAAAATAACGAAGCCGCTATGCCTGGCGGCGCAGCGATTGAGTAATAAATCATAATATTATAACAGCTAGCTATAATGTAAACAGACGCCATCACCCACCCCCTAACCTCGCCCTGCCTCCCGTCATCCAAACAATGCTTCATATAACGAGACAAAAAATGACAAGCAACGTTAACAAATTAAAACCGATAACATTTATAACATTATAGAAGTTTTATATTTTCAAATATCGACCATCGATTAAAGGTGTTTTATAAACAATATTAAATATACAAAAATGGATTATCCTAATATTAATATTGCTATTCTTTCATTTTGTTATATTGAGGTCCAACAATATCTTTAAAGATCTGTTCGTTAAAAGTATAGTCTGCATATTTAAAAATGTCCACTATTGATATTATTAAAGCTCCGGAATAGATCATTTGTTATTGTACGTATAGCTACTCTCCAGTACAAAACAATATCCAACGCTTCAGTTAATTCATGATTAAATGAACCAAAACGATTTTAATTAGGTGACACAAACAATGCCTAAAAGTGACACTCGCGTTAAAACTATCAGATATATTGGAGCAATGAACCAGCACAATACAAAACAGCCGACCTAGTTTGAAACGCTAATGACTAGGTAATTACCGACCAACAAAACGCACTTGCCCACAAAGCATTATGTGAAAATATATATACAGTATTATTTTATCGTTTTTAAACTTTGATACAAGATTTCAAATAGTCTTGAAAACTTCCCAGAAGATCTTCAAGAAATATGTTTTGAAAGAGGTCTATTTTTCAACATTTCCAAATGCATGCATACTCGTATTACCCAAAAAGGCGGGCATTCTTACGTGAGATTTGATACTTCAAAGAATATCAAGACGCCAAATAAAGCACTATACTATTAATTATTATTATAATTAAGGTTTTTTAATTATATATTTAAATATGTGGGACTATCTAACTCAATATTAATGTGTAATATACATAAATAGGTTTATATTGAGTTTAATATAAGCGTATGTTATAAGACATTAACTCAGTCAGTCATGTTAGATATAAATCAGATTAACAGAGCGATGACGTCACTATCTACTATACAAACATAATTTTGTTTTGTTAATCTTTCAGTTTGTATAATATAATTTACTCTGTTCGCCAAATTTACATATTCATTAGGTACCTCCAAAAGCGGACGCCATGACACCTGCAAGCATTTTATTGAAGTGAAGTTCAAGGTTGGCTACAAAAATGCAGTATTTTGATATTTAATATTAGTTTATTGCAATGTTTTATACTATGTAGTGTACTGTTCTCTAGAACAGGTATTTAAAAATAAACATCATACCTTATAGTTCAAAGATATATTAAAACTTTTATACATAGATATTTATCATACATAAAACATAACCTTTTTTAACTGTGAAACATTATATATTTATAAAAATCTAAACCTCCATTTGTAGAAAAAGTGATTCAATAAATGAGAAATCTAAATAATATATCTAAACGTAAGTTAATCAAAATATAAAATCATAACAATAATGAAAATCCTATTACAAATGACGCATATTATCTGATAGAGTTTACTCTTGTGTCACATAAGTGGCGTTTTCTCGATATTAAATATTTAATACCGGAATAATCAAGTTTACGTCACGTAATTAATTGATTTAGCAAATACGTTACCTGCCTGGATTTGTGGTTCCCGCCGTTTAAATCTAATTAACTCGCTGATAAGTTGAATTGTAATTAATTACAAAAAGCTCTCATCAATATAGTAAATTAGGAATATTTTATCGATAATGTGACCATGTGTATGTGTTTGTTTGTATATATGTGTACCTTTTATTTATTTTTAAATTGTTTATACAGTATAGGTTTCGGAGCAAAACAAAATATATTTATTCTTCTTTGTCTCTTGACCTTATAAAAATCTTAAAATATTTTAGATAATTTAGATTACAACGAAACGCCGTTATAATCTTAACATTGAGTAAAAATTCTACTCTTAATAAAAACCGAAGTAAGAAATTAATAACGATAATCACACTCATTCGTTATATTCTCTTACATAGTATTTTATATCCTTAAGCCAACCTGACATGTAGGTATGCTCATCCAAATTCCCCAAGCATGCCACAGGATGAAGAATGCGGGAGTGGAGGGGGGTGTCCCTGCAAGTAGATCGTTGCATTTCCCGACCTTAATGTTGCCATCAGCAAATTGCGAACAGCAGCTGCGGGTGACAAGAAATCCCTGACATAATTCCCGACATCGGTTTGCGGACGCGGGTGACAATTACTGGCAACATTAATGTGGTTCAAACTTTTAAATCGAAGTGTTTGTTCCATCTTCCATTATAGGTTTTATGGATCTTCCATTTCTCAGGACTTATCCTTTCAAAGAACAAATCCCTTATCCAAGTGGTATAAGTTGTTGTTACAAAAAAATAAGACATTGAAACGTAAAAATAACTAGACATTTTGTTAGTTTTTTTTTAAATAATACTCATTATTCTAGAAATTACAAATGTATTCAGAATCACTAAACTCAATAGCAAACATCACACAACACATATATTTGTTTTAGTGAGATAACAGCCCGTCTCGATTATATTAGTTTGAATCAAATCGTAAATCATTCGTTAATCCTACACAAATATCGGTTTCCACAAAATCGATTCAATAATAACCTAATAGCTGTATCGAGGTTCGAATTCCTTATGTAAACAGCGGAGTAATAACTTCGGGGGGTTATTAAATAGTGCAGCGTGAGTCGTGACCCATATCTGCAGCAGACTTATACGAGCGAACCTTATTGATTCGTCTTGAGACGATGCTCCATCTCTCTCTCGCCTGCAGCAACCGGCTACTTACTCAATATTCTGAACTGCAGTATTACTAACACGTATTACGTATATATTTTTGCTCGGGATTGAACTTTTCGTGATATAAAAGAAACAATGGATTAATAGTAAATATTATTAAACGTATATTATATTATATAAATTGAACCGCTAATATATATTCAATATATATTCAGCGTCAACATCACTCCCATTGTACGCTAGACAATGACTTGTACACAATACAGAATCAATAACTCAATATTATGAAAATATATCGTAGCGCCTGTAATTGGCTGTAGTGAGGGAAGCCCTATGTACGTAGGCGATGGCGTAGCGTGGGCGATGACGCGGCTACGGCTGGAGTGAAGGGCGGGGGTCGACAACCTGACGTAAACCCTGCTGACCCGTGGGGTTTGAAATTATGTCCCTGAGACATATTCTGATAGTTGCATTTGCATATGATAATTGTATTTGGCGCGGTAATATAATGAGTTATAGTTAACAACACATAATTGAGTAAACAAATATATTACAGTCGTTACTTTCTTAAACAAGGCAATTTGTAAACAAGAAACATAGATTTAATTCTTTAACAATTTTATCAATTCAAAATATCTTTCCTCAAGCAGTCTTTTACACGCAATTTGTATCGTCAACCATTGAACATAGTATTAGCTACACACACAAAAATATGTGTTCCCATTAATAAATCAGTAATTCGTCAAAAGTGAAATGGTTTTAATAATAAACGTACGGTTCGATAAGCACCGCCATATTTGATGATCTCGGAAAGGATAACGAGTGTTCGTGTTTCAACGTAGAAGCACACAAAATGTACGCCGCAATGAATTCGATTGGCAACACTGCACTAATGTTAAATGATATTATATAATAGTCATGTTTTAAATATAATACAGCTTATTTAATACTATATTAATATCACTAAATATTATATTTTTCCTTAAGTCACATACACGGTCAGTATTCCTAGTAGGAGTTTTGACGTTATGAAAACTATGAAAATTTTCGAAGTCGTAAAATCAAAACACAGAATTATTACACACTCTATAAATTTAAATGTATTGAAAAAAAATTATAGAATGATCCTAAATAACCTATACATTTTGACTGATTAGTTTACATATGTCACTGCATTTTAATTAATAGAGTGTATAATAATTCTATGTTTTGATTTTACAATTTCCAAAACTGTCATAATTTTAGTAACATTAAAACTTGTTCAAGGTATACAGATAATAATTGTGCCTCTGTTGGTCATATGAATTTTATAAACTTTTGAAGATTTACTAAATAGGCCTAAGAATTTAACCATAAACATACTCAATACTCTTGTATTGCGTAATATTCTGTAATATTACAGAACAGTAATTAAAAATCATGTAATTTGATAGCATTTCAAAGTCAGTGCACAGAGCACAGACAGTGCTGGCACAATTCCTAATATGATTCCTATTATGACCTGCAGACGACAGAATTGCGGTTATGCCTTCTAACATATGTACATGTTAAATGGAAATGGCTTAAACTTGTTATTTTTTATATGATTGAATACATTCTTATATTATCTACTGCACAATTAGTACGTTTTTGAAATTAATAATGTAATTCATTTCATAATTTGTGATTTCTGAAACGTTTGTCGCAGTGGTTGTATCAGTGGTTATAGGTTCCTTATATTATTATTCTATAATATTTGTAATAAAAGCTTGTATTTTTCTATGGTCTGGGTGTTGTTCATGTGTATGTATGTATTTAAAACAGTCTGTTTGTTTATCAGTTGCCCAGTACCCATAGTACAAACTTAACTTTAGTGTTTGCGTCATGTGGAATTATCATTATAATTATAATTATAGGATATAAAGAATTAGTATCAAAGTGAAAAAGACTCATCATAAAGAGATAATAACAAAACCTTATAAACCAATATAGTTAAAAGCTTAGATAATTTCGTTTGTAGTAACATTAGCAAGCAGCAGTCGTGAAGACGTTATAACGAGAGCAAGTGCGAAGTGTCGTAAAGTAAAATTAGCTAAGTGTGTGGAGTAGTTGAGTGTTTATACGCCGGTGTGGTGAGGACTGACATAATGCAATATGTCTTGACGAGCGTGCGGTCTCTACGCCGTGACGTTATCTTGTTACAGGAGCTCTTTAGATTCTTTGAGAGTTTTAAATTTAGAACAATGACGTGAGACACTTATTATCTTAAATTTAAAAAGAATACAAACTTAAGATTTAAGTCATTTGGGTATGGTTTAAAATTTTTAAATGAGCCGGTTAAATTTAATACATTTATATATAAACTTTTGTTTTATTGAATAAAAATTATTATTATTGATAATGATACTTCATTCCAAGTTAAGATAAGTGTGTCCAATCACAAAACATTTATAGTAGATATAAACATGACTAATAATAGAAGATGCAGCTAATTTATTGATAGATTATTTTTTTTACGTTTGTGATTGAAAAGTTTAAAAGTTATTAAAAATCAAGAACTTATTCTAAAATTCGTATTCAACTTAAAATCTTTTCGCTTTAACAGTAAAGCGAAAAGTTTTTATAAACATACTTATTTACTAAATAGTTAAAAGACCACCAAGTATATATGGATATAACTATTACATATCGAAATTATTATCGATATTATCGCATTAGTATTTAAGTCGACGAAATTACTTAATCCTAACCAATTTTTTATGAAGACTTAAGAATTAAATTATAATTCGGTTCATTGTATTTCATTTAATCTATGCGTATAGCTGACGATTAGATTGAGTTTGTAGAAAGTCATCTATGGTTGATTTTAATTTAGGGCAAATTAGTTAAAAATTGTCGAAATAAAATTTCGTTGGTTACTGGCGAATGTGGATAGAGTTGTGTACAAAATTAAAAATTTGTTTACGATATAAAAAGATTTAATATTTTTTATATGATCTGAATCATAACCAGAACTTATTAAATGTTTAAACATTAAATAGGTTTTTAAAATTGCACCCTTATTATATCTGCAATTGCAATTTCCATTTGTACATTTAAAAATATGCATTTCTTATAACCGTAATTAAATTATAATACTGTACGGAAGTTCCGGAAGGGCTGACACCGTACAATACGCATCACCTCAACTCATGTAAGCTCGTTATGAGTCCTTCACATCAAGTTGTTAATTATCTTGTCGCTGTGACGCGTTTAAATATAAATTATTGACGTTTTTTTATACAGTACAATTATTTATTACTTGGCAACACACTTTTGTGTTATTACAGATTGTATTGTTCTTTTAAAGATACAAAAGCAATGACTAAAGCAAATTAATGTTTATCATAGATCTATCTCTAAAATATATTTTTTTGTACTAGTTAGTGTGATATAGTTTCCTATTTATGCAATGGTAGAACCGAATAGTATCATAATAAGTTGAGAACAAGATTCGAGCCAAAGCGCCTAGAACTTAGCTCAACAATAAAGTTGAAAAATCGGGGGATTGCTGCGGGCGTCGCCAAGAAAAAACAACACGGACATTTCGCACTTAATGAAACTGTAGCTTAAACAAAATAAAGGAATTCCGCATTTACAGAGTACTAAGTATTGTTTCAGGAATACGGAGCCTTCATCCCACATTTTAATGACTACATTAAAATATTTGTGGTGCTGCGGAGAGTTTTTATTCCTAATCAATAATCAACCTCCACTAGGTATACTTGGGTATAGATATATATATAGATAACTTTGATCTTAGATAGATTATATGTTTGTTTAAATTAAATATAGAACAAATTGTATTATAAAGACAGACACATTGGTTAGATACCTAATAGATGTTGCAGCCATCCCGATGAATACGATTATATGGACGAGGATAATGCTAAGTTCATCGAAGCGATACCGTAGCTCAATTGGTAGACTGACTGGAAGGTTTCCCAGAGGTTCTGGATTCGAATTCTGCCTCATCGATTTTTTTTTATCTATATATATACTTGAAATTTGAATAAGCTTAACATAGTAGTACATGTTTAAAGAGTATATATTATGTTTATTGACACATGAAAAAAAAAGAATATAAATATTTGATAAATACAATATATATTGTGACAATTAAATTGAAATATCAATGAACTAGAACCAAATGATTTTGTTAATAGTTATCTTCGGTCAGATAGTATATATATAACTGGTAAGAGACCAGCTCTACAAACAATGTAAGGGAGGAGATGCAAGTTTTAACTACTTCGCTTTTACTTAAGATTGTTCCTCCGATGGAACCATTCCGTGTTTGGAACTAAAAATACTCATTTAATAACAGTTTTTAGGACCCCTTAGTGAACTTGATTGAGCGCTTTAACTCGAGTTGGTAATTAGAGTAATTAACAAAACCAAGAGTAAAGATATGAACCAGAAGGTTAATCTATATTTTGATTATATTTATTATATTTATAAACTATCAGTAATATTTTATTTATTAGTTAAATGAAAACTAAAGACAAAGATTAAAAGAAAAACTGGCAATTAATGCAGAAGTCATCGGATCGAAAGACGTCCTTTGTTTCGAATCATTGAAGCTCCAGAAAAAGAAGCCCTTAAGACTTTTAACTTCTAATAAAACTCTTTATCTTACATTAAATTTTATTCATTTTTCACAGTTTATTAATATTTTGTCCCTTGTTGTATTTTAATTTATTTCTCTTTGTAACGTGAATGGTACTCTAAGTTTGCTTTTAAGTATTCAAAGAGAAAATTACCTAGTTTTTTGCTCCTTGCTTTGCGGAATTGAGGAACAAGAACTTTAAGGAGAGTGAAGAAATTAATTGCATTTTTACATCAAGGCGGACTAAGAAACTCTGTAGTACTTAAGTTATAATTTAAGTAAAACTGTCTTTATACGTGCATTACTTTCGAAATATGTAAAACTTCCATTAGGTATAAAATACATGTGAATTTTATTAATAATTACATAAAAAAATATAGCAAATATTTTGACTTGTTGTATGTATATAACATTAATAATAAATAAAAAATAATAATAATAAATAAAAAATAAATAAAAAAAATGAGATATTTTCATAATTTTTAATATAGAATAGAAAGAAAAAATTGGTACTTCATCGAACATATTTACAAATAAAATTATTATTTAAGCGTATCATGGACTCGGCGGAGGCTGCTGCGCTGTCAGCTGGAAGCAGCAGTGACGGCTCTCCCGGCTCCTACTACGACGCTAGATGGCTCAACGTACATGCTGATGATGGAACTTTAGCAGCACGGGCACGTCGACTCCTCCTCTCACCCAGCAGACACTTTGACCACATTGCGGTCAACACCAGCTACAGTGCGGTTCTTATGTCGCCCTATATAAATACCGAAGGTAAGCAACTACCAAGATCTAGGTATATATTCATTTCCGTTTCAACTAAATGATCTAGTATTTTTCTAAAATAGTTATTTAACTAGCATTACATAAGAAATAATAAGATGATGCTGTTACATATAATAGTTTGATAATATCTTTAAACATTTATAACCATGTTAAGCTTATTTAAATTTATTTAAATATAGAATGAAAAATAAACCCATACGAGCAGTTATTCGAACCCGCGACCTCTGTTTTATTTTTTATTGTATATTTATATAAATTTTAATATATAATATATACAGAGGCCACCGTTTCTTGCAACATACGAGGTATAATTACTGAGTAGAAATTATATCTGATGAATAGGAAAACCGCAATGCTAATCCAATTAGTTGAGGCATTGCCAGACCAAGCCATCTTCGAATGACGTCCGGTTCCTTGAATGAATGTGAACTGAATTACTGCCTAATTGTATGATATATAACGTTAGCAGTAGGTTTGAAAACGCTTTGTTTTTTTGGTTTGAAAAGCCGATGTCGGAAATATATTTTACATATAAAATTTATTCAACAACTATCCAATACATATCCAGATATATAACCAGATATATAACCAGATATAAAAGCTCGCTTTATTCCTCCACAAACTCATATTTACAGATTGACCTCAAAAGTTGAAATCATAAGTAATTAAATTTAACCTCAACTTCAATCAGCAATTCTAGTTTCAGTTGTTACCAATTAAAATCGTTACGCAACAAACGATGCTACAGAATTAATTAATAGTGCAAACTTAATAAATCTACAGCTATGCGAGTTTCTTTTATCTGGTTGAGGAATATTTTGTAAATGTGGAAGCAATTTTGGCTTTATACGTCGACAATGATATTTAATATCACCAGTTGCTTGTACCGTGACAAGGTGACACTGGGTTGCCTTAAATAATGACGCGTAATATAATTTTGACATGCGAGAATAGGGGAGGAAGGGGTGACATGATTTATTTACTTATTTAGGGCTTTATAGTGCGTACTGACCTACTAATGTGTAAACAAATTTGTTTATACAGTTAGTCGAATGTATTGTGAATTATAAATATCATAGTTTAAATTAAATTTAGTAGAAATGTTATCCACCAAACAGTAATACCATTTCAATTGTTAGAACTAAAAAACTTATAAAAGATAAAAGTTAAAAAAAGTTAAAACAATAACTGACAAACTAGTCAACCTCACACCTATATATATGCTACGAAGATCGTTCAGTATTTGTTTGATGTCTTTATATACAAAAATAACTAACTCAACTTAAAAAATTGTTTTTATAGATAATAGATATACATAATATTTCTAAAAAGGCAAAGACTTAACATTTACTACTTTGCTTGCACTCATTTTTTATCTTGTGTGATGGCTACGAAGTTGAGTTATCTGTAGAACAAAATAATAATAATTTATTATATTATTGAGGTACTAAACTGTTTTATATTGTAGGAGCATATAGTATAGTTTCACACATATAATAAACAAAAGTATAGAAATCGAAAAGATGCAAATATTATGATTATGGTCGAATTATGACGTCTGTGAACAGTAGTAAAATAATCACTGATAGTATTGAAAATAGTTTCATAATATAAAACATGTAAAGTAAAGCATGAATTTATAAAAGGTGCCTGAAAATTACTTATAAATACAGTATGATAACGAGCACTCCGCGCTGCGGCTATAAGCTATTACAAGTGAGTTCTACATCAAAGCTTTTAGCCGCCTGAACTCAATTAACCCACATAGAATTTAAGCTAGTACTGAGCAAAGTTTTCTGAACCAGAGGAATCAATGAGCAAACTCAATTCGCCTAATTCGCTGAATAGTGCAAGCCGGGACTTTTAAATGGGTATAATTATGGGTATGGTTTAAAATTCAGGATTATGTTTATTATAATAAATTATAGAATAGTAAGTTCTCTTTACCAAAAAAATTGTTGTTGATAACATTTTCAGTTGATATATTAGCTAGCTTATCGCCACTTGAGGTCGGAAATTTGGAGTTATAAATTTATTGATTGTGTTTTTTTTTCAATACAAACAGCCCCACTTACGGGGTACAATTATAGCTAAGAACTATCTAGACTACGCCATAAGTACACAAAAAAACAAGTCTAGCCGATTCGAAAAAACCTGAACCCTAATGCATAGACACCGAATTTCATATCTAAAGATATATTTGTTGCAGAAGGTGAAGTTCAAAACCAAATAGCGTGGTCGGAACATTTGGATCCCCTCTTCGTCAATAACTATGAAATCGACCCAACACTCTCGTGGCAGTATTACGCCTCGTCAAATGGCTTCATGAGGCGTTATCCAGGTTAGTCTACTTGCATGTGTAAATATATCTGTATGTATTATCAACTAGTATAACGATTCCGTTTAAATATGTCTTTTTAACGAAATATGATTTCGTTTTTTCGTTGAAATATTTTTGTTGGGATTTATTACCGACACTGTACCGGTATAATAAAATGGTTTGTCATTTAGCAATGTCCTGGCCCCCGGAAGACGGCTACTCACATCACGCCAGAGACTTCTACGACTTCAGGTCGTCCAACTGGTTCGTGGAGGCTGCGACTTCACCAAAAGACTTAGTTATCCTATTGGACGACTCAGATGATCTCAGTTCATCATACTTCCGCCTCGCTAAGGCGACGGTGTCTGCTCTACTCGATACTCTAGGACCCAATGACTTTGTGAACATCTTCAGATATAGTGACACTGTATCAGAGTTGCACTCTTGTTACTCGAAAATTTTGGCTCAGGTATGTCATTTTTTTATTACTCATAGTATCATAAATTATTTTAATTAACCATGTTGTCACAAGTACTGCTCGTGTTAATGAATCTTTCTATCTATATTTAAAACATTTTTTTCTCAGTAATATAATATATGTTACATAACTATTAAATAGATGTAATTTAAATATTTCATAACATAAGGTCCAAGCTATATTAAAATATACGCTACATAATTTAACGTTCATTAATAAATCGACGGAACCCAAAGAGACGGTAAAATTGAGCTTACTTTGCATACCGCATGAATGTGTGAGTTAAAACCGAGGATAATTTACATATATGTGAAATTCATCAGATGGGATGATAGATACAGAAAGATAGGACTTTGATCTTAACTATTAACTATTGTTGAAACCTAAGTTATATATTATCGCAGCTAATAAAGTTTTCAAACAAACAATTAATTCTCAACTAAGTTTTAAATGATTTTACATAAATATAAATAAATCAAATATTATTTTCAAGGACAATAATTTTAACTATAGAATCAAAAATTCCAAATGTATGTATCGCGTGCTTTTCGTTGATACTCATCTTCCCGTCTGTGCGCGCCCTAATGGATTCAATCAAACGCGCCCTAATGCGGGGATCCATTAAAAACGGAACGGGACACAAATAATGTAATTTCGTAACTTTACTACCTCAAGAGGCTTAGAATACGTTGTCTCTATGACTTAATATATATTTGTATATGTGCGAGCGAGATAGAAAAAGGTTATGTAACTAAGCTTAATCTAAATATCTACAACGAGAGCTTTGATATGATTCAAATTCAAAATTTAGTACTTTGTGACGAGGTATTTTTAAAAGTACATATCAGTGCTTCATATTATGTTGTAAAAACGATATTTTTGTATTAAAATACAAAATTAATACTTAAATATATTTAATACGTACTTTTTAACTCATAATCGCTTTTAGTAAGAAAATTTAAACCAATATTTATAAATTACCAAGTCGATATAATAGAAAACGTCTTATGAATACTAAGGAGTGTCCTTGGAACGTCAGAGGCGAACATCTCATAAAATTCATCAGTCAGTCGCTTCACGCACCTCAATGGGGATATTGAAGATCCAGGACATTACTTTTCTTAAGTGAAAAGTTTATTCACACTTCGAAAGAAATAATGGAAGCTTTTAACACTTTAAACAAAGTTTTATGTAAAATTAAGATTTTAGATAATAATCCACTGCATACATACAAATTTTCGACATGTTATCATCTAAATATTTAGTTCAATATTATAGTGTAATAAAAAATATTTTTTTATTAAAAGATGTCATCACCGCGCCGTCCCGATGAAGACGATCATATATAGAATGCGTAATTACTACGAAGACGAGTAGCGACACTGTAACTTAATTGGTAGAGCGGCGGGACGGTTTCCCAGAGGTCGCGGGTTCGAATCCCTGGCCGTATCGGTTTATTTTTTATTCTATATTTATTAAAAAAAAAACTTTAAACAGATATTTTGATGAGAATGCTTACGGCGACAAATTTTCTCCATAACATGATTTTAAATGACGTGTAGTATAAAGAGCACCTGTGTATAGTTACTAAAAGTAGATAAAATCGGCCACATATGGGAGTGGCCCGTGACAGGAGAGGTCGCACTTATCGGCCGAGTTCCGAACTTCTTGGAAGACAACTTCAAATGACAGCTTCGACTTGAGATTAGAATTATGGAATACATGTGAAGTTGTCGATATAAATTTCCTACATATATTTCTTCATGTTATACGCTAAAAGCAAAATCTAGTTTCCAGACTGGATCTTATTTATTTTAAATGTTATATATAATGTTTTATTACAACATTAATTAATCTAAACACAGCGTGTCTTCAAAACTAAAGTTTTAGGATCTAATTCATTATTTAAGGTACGAGAACTTGTACACATATTTCCTATAATATATTATTGATATAGAATCTGTTGGATAACTTTATGTTTGTATATTATAGATAAAGTTACAACTTCGTTTAAATACATTTGCCACTATGTCTACGTAGTCATTATACATCTTTATTTATTAGTAGCTTGATAAGATTTCGAACTATCTGCATAAATATACATTGTAGGTATATAAATATTTACTGGTATTCAATATATACGTACAGAAATTATATAGTACTTAATTTTTTATATGATCTTTATTCTCCATTAGGAATGTAGAATTAAAATCATCCCGCCTAAGTTCTTGTAGCAGTCGTAGCTAGAGTCGTAGCTCTTATAGTTGAGAGCTGGTATTTATTTTTCGTATGTACACATTTACAATACGAATTAAACTTATTACATATTTTTTAATAAACATAGAATCTAAATTATCAGCAGGATTCGAATCTGAAATTTGTTAACATGTTTATATCGTAGATAATTAAAAATAGAAATGTCACGTATATACTTGTAATAACTAAATGAGGAGCGATAATGACGAAAGTCTATTTAATTTCAAAACTCTTTAAGTGTAACTGAAAAAATAAAACCATTCCTTTATTCCATATACCTTAAATGTCTAAACTTGATCTGTGTAAACTAGCTTGACTTTCAACTTGGCATCTGATATATTTTTTTGGCTCGTGCTAAATAATTCTTTTCTATTAAACCTCAAGAAAGACAGTGTAGATTGAAATCCTGCAGCAGGAAATTATTAATAATAATGTACAGATATGAAATATTTTTTTTTATCAAACTTCAGTACTTAAAATGTTATTATTTATACTCGGCTTTACTCATCTGAATTATATCGAAATTAGCCTGAACTCTTACCTTTAGCGTGAACTCAAACCGCAAGTCCGTCAAAAACCGATCTCGTAACTACAGGTTCGAAACAAAAATGCCGACAAAAAAATAAATATATGTACATTCCAAAATAAAACAAAAAAATCGATTTCGATTCTCGATTGATCGATCGATTCTTTCTTTAGAAACTCTATATTCTGAAGTTTTTAAAATACTAAAATTAGATTAACTAATACCAATATAAATATATAAAACATAAGTAAGTATATGTAAATTAAAAATACCTTGTGAAGCTATAGTACATCACTAAGTACTTGATCTTTGTAGCAAATATTAATTTTAAAAAGACTTCACTGCGATCGTCACAAAGCATTATATAATATATACGAGTTATATACATAAAAAGGTTATTTAAATATAGTTCAATCGCAAAAATCAATAGTGCGGGTGACAAATCAGTTTAACATCTACCTATGTCGATGTTGAACAAATAATAAATGAATACAAATATTTTAGGTATAACTAAGTATTTATATCTGAAATATTTGCAACTGTTTCAGCAAAGAGTTGTTTTGGCATACGACCTAAATGCTTTTCTAGATACATAAACATAATTTTCTTTTTTACAGTTTACGAGATAATTCAAATACCAACAAATAACGTGCATAATATATAAAGTGTTTGATGTTTTATCTCATACATCATAATATTCTTCACCTTGAATATTGTTAATAATAAATTACCCACATTTAATTTTACAAAGTGGATTTGAAACCACATATTTTAAAATCCATTAATAACAAAACACCGAACTCTCAGCATGTATGTCGTTAAATTATAAAATATATTTTCAACTAGGAACTACCACTAAATGGACTTGTGACATAAATCCTTGACCCTCTGAAGGTTTAGTGAAGTGACTGGCTCTATTATAGAGTTCCGACCAACTTCCTCTTACCTCCCAGCTCCCACTCATGCCCCTAATGGACAAATTCAACCTATGGCCATTAATTTATGGTGTATAATTATAGCATCGTTACAGGTGTCAACAATATTTGACCAAATTTATTTTATTTATTTATTTATCTGTATAGAAAAAGGTTGCTGGTCTATGTTTTTTTGAAAGTTATCGACTGTGAGAAATATATTCTTGTAATGAAATAAATCGCTACGTCACTTTTAATCTCACTTATTTACTTTAGTTTAATAAAGTATTATTTTTGGAATATTTTAAAATATCGTAAATTATAAGCTTTTTAATATACAGGTTTTGCATTTTAAAACTGTTCGGTCTGTCTTTCATCGTTATGACGTTTTATAGTAAATTATATGTCATTAACCTTTTTAATAAAGTTTTAATTTACACCAAGTTACATTTACTCAAACCTGGTTCTTTGCGCTTTTTAATATTACTACTTTTAATATTAGGCAGACAGATTTTATAAAATTTAATACCAAATTTATATCTTTGAGACTTCCAACTTAATTCAACACATTTCTTAAGCAAAAAGTTTAATGAAATCTTTAAAATGTAAATGATATTTATAAACATTCTTAAACAGTTTATCTATATATTATATATTAATAGATTATATATACATCTAGTACATTATTATATACTCTCAAATATCATATTATATTTTATAAAAAATGGTCCAAATAAGGCTACGATTTACTATTCTTTACAATTGAATATTGGTATATAATAGTAAAGAAAACCCAATCTAGATCAGTATTATAGTATCTACATGTCAAAGGATGTGATCTCTATATGTTGTTATAGCATCTAGACACTTTGACACGCTTCCGGCATTGAAATATGCACATATTACCTGCCTTTTGAGGTTCTTAGTGAGTTCTTAGGAAAATAAAAATGTACAAATATTTATTAAAAAGCGATCCCAAGTAAAATATATAATATAAACAATTACTTTAAAGTCTATATTGAAAAGATGATATTTACCAGGCGGTGCCGGAAACAATACGTGAACTAAAAAGCGCTGTGTGGGGATCGGAAGTGTCCGGCGGCGCGGCCAACCTGACCGGCGCTCTCACTACCGCCTTTGAGATTCTCCATCGAGTATGTAACGTGTTTAGCTATTGTTTCTACGAAAGTTTTAGCCGTTTTGTAGTTGATATTCTTTTATATTGAACGTTCATATAAGTTTCAACCGTAGCTTTATTTATTATATATATTTGAATGGAATAATAAAACGATTCCTTTCAGTACAACCGCACTGGTCAAGGTTGTCAATGCAACCAGGCTATCGCAGTGGTGGGTGCTGGCGGGGGTACGGGTGGAGTTAAGACGGTGTTCCGTACGTGGAATTGGCCACATATGCCCGTTCGTATCTTTACCTACAGAGTAGGTGGAGACGCAGCCTCCGGACATGATATGAAAGACATGGCATGCACTAATAAGGGTAAGGAAAGGAAATTGGTTATTGTAACTTATTAGACTGAATCTGTATCTAAATAAAAAAAATTGAAGAATTAACGAATCAGTCCTTTTCTAAGTAGCTCTTAATAAAAAAAACGCATAACAATCTAGAACGAGTTTACATATCTGTAACGATTCATTATATCTGTCATCACCAGGCTTCCACGTCACCATAAACGATCACAGCGAGGTTCGTCCCAAGGTGTTGCATTTAATCGAGGTCTTGGCGCGACCGATGGTCATGTACCAGACATTGCATCCTGTGCACTGGAGCCCGGTATACGTCGGAGGAAGGGTAAATATTATTTACTTTCCTTTTCTCTTATCTTTGGAAAATTTTTATTATCTTTTTTACCTTACAGAGTAGCAGCATGAACGACGATGGGATGGGGCAGCTGATGACATCTGTTACAGTTCCCATTTTCGACAGAAGAAATCACACGGTATCTACACTTTCTTTTTGTTTCTTTAAGTGGAAAAGGGTTTTTAGGATTATTATCAGTGTTATATAAAAATGTGACCATACTCTACAAAATAAAACAATAGTCTCTATAATTTTAAAATGGCAGGCGTATAACATTTTGGTACTTTTATATAAAATTCTATTATATTTCTCTAATACCTTTTCGGTCAGATAATATGGCTTCAGTAAATCCAATTTATATTTTGTTTAAGCTTAGTACTGAATATTCGTATTTCATATATTTATACGCACAAAATGGTTTTGTTTAAGCAAAGAGAGGCCAACTTACTTGGTGTTGTCGGTACTGATGTTCCTGTCAATCAAATTAAGAAGCTCGTTCCACCGTATAAGGTAAAGACTTAATTGATTTAAGCGATATGTTTATATGATAACAACTGTAATCAGATTTTTTCTTTACAGCTAGGGGTAAATGGTTATTCTTTTATGGTGGACAACAACGGGCATGTTCTGTATCATCCTGATTTGAGACCTTTGGTAAGTCAATGTAATTTATAATTTTTATTTAATAGAAATAGCTAATACTCTACAGGCTGTACGTAAATTTCGTAATGCAAAGTTTCAGTTATAAGTCCGACAAAAAAGATTTATACGCTTTTATCCTCTTTAACCTCAGGGTTGGGGTTTTAAATAATCCCTTCTTAGTGAACCCGAAACATATGTAAGGAATATTTCCGCCAAATTTCAAGTTTTTCGGTCTAAGCCTTGTCTGTCGGTCAGTTTTTTATATTTGTTTAAGAATTAATAATTTTATTAACATCTATATCTTTGTTTCAGCACACTAACGAGGAGGTAACGTTTTAAAACCAACACTATTTTTAATATTATATTAAATAATATTTAAGACTAAAGCAATATTATACTTTACAAAATATGTTTGCTTTTAGTACACGGAAACATTACGACCTCTGTACTCCAGCGTCGATATCACAGACGTAGAGCTACTCGTAGATTCGGACGAAAATTCCAGAGTCAATCTAACGTCACTGCTACTCGACGTAAGTAATAAGCGTCTTATCACATTCATAAGATGAGCACAATCATTACGTCATAACGTCCCTCCTGCATCCAGCTCCGTCACGACATGATAGAGCAGCGCGAGGGCGAGACGGAGATGGGTGTGAAGGTGTCGTACTCGGGCATGAGGCGCGTCGGCACGCGGCGTCAGCGGTACTTCTACAGCCCGGTGGAGGGCACGCCGTACTCGCTGGCGGCCGTGCTGCCCGACGGCTACGGCATGTACGAGCTGCAGGCCGAGCAGGAGGTCAAGCACAGCCCGCTCAACGGTGAGGCGCTCTCCGCTTCAACAGATGGGACACGATCATTGTAATCAATTATGTTTTTTTTATGCAGTCACGGAATATTTCAAGGGCGAAAATTGGAAAGTTCATCCCGATTGGTAAGATTATTTATTTGGTTATTTATATAGAATTATTTTTTTTGTTTAACAATACACACAATATTCATGAATATACGATAGATAAAACAGTAATAAATTCAAACTGTGATTTTTTTTAAATCTGCACGAATCTCTTTTTGATGAGTACCTTGATAATGTTTTTAATTTTATTAGAATTCGTAATATTATATAGTTCAAAATTTTTTTTACGTTTGCCGTTTGAAACATAAACTTTTGAACATAAAACTTTAAATGAATCCGGTAAAAAATGTTTGCGTGATGTGTGATGCGACAGACAAACAAAAAGACATATTCAAAATAAGTATGCGTCTGTTTCACGGAAGTCTGTATCATGTAGGTACTTATCACGAAGTAATCACAAAAAAAATTGCACACTTTACTATAGATTATTATTTTACTATATATATAATAATATACATATATATTATATATATATTGTCACCAAATAAACTTCACAACTGTGTATCACATTTTTCTTTCACAATTACCTGTTGATTCCGAGCACTAAGTCGCCTCAGTACGGTGTTCGCTGGTCGTAGGGTGTACTGTGAGTACGCGTCGACGTCAGAGCAGTCGTTCTCGAGCCCGGAGGAGCAGCTGGTGCACTTCCTGTCCCGCGCGGGCCGCCCCGCCTGGAAGTGGATGTCACTGCGACCGCGGGCCCTCACCCTGCACAATGCGCACAAGAAACAGGACAGAGACGCCTACTACTGTGAGTACTACCTACCACTTGAAGGACATTTTGTGTTTGGACACACTTTTAGACAAGACAATTAAATATCAGATATTATTTATGGAAAAACTTGAGTAACGTACATTTATAGATTGAAAAACTCTTGCTTTTAAGTATTACCTACATTGCAAACTTGCTCTCGTAGCAGTCTATAGATATCTACGGTGATATTCAAGATGAATCACCAGTTATCACACTTCTTTACAAAATATGCATAGAAATCCCCTTTTTTAACATCACTATTATTCAACTTGGTAGAACCTAACTGGCTGTTACAGCACTTAGAATATATATTACTGTTATTGTTCTCAGGTGACAAAACTTTAGTTCAGTCTCTGATCCGAGATGCCATGGTAATTAAAGAATTGGACGCTCACATTGGACACGCCAGCCATCACACTCAGTAAGTAATATGTCATTACCGAGCATGTCTAATAAAAAATACTCTCACCTTTAAATTAGGTGATTTAAAAACGACTGAACGAATACCCCCAAAATAATTTAATTTATATATTATAATCGGACGTGGAGTGGAAATTGACAAATTAAATGTTGCATGCAACTTTGCACTTCTAGAGATTTACTAAGTTACATCTGAACGCACTTTATTTTATTTTATTTTGATCACTAATGTTTATGTGTTTGTCACACGAATAGCCCGATAGCGACATTAATGGCACTACTGACAAGGTAACGTAACAACGAAATCTCCATACTAATGTTTCGCGTAGATGAAATCTAGAACTACTAACGTTACTAGAAAGTTAAAATGATTGGACGTGGCTATGAGATACGTAGATTAGATAAGACGTGTGATGCGTTATGAGGTCCTTAGCAGCTATTACTTTTACTACATCGAAAGCTTAATGTACCCCCTCCCGTGCAAGTTTGAAGTTTGTAAAGTTAGGTGTTATCGCTATCCAAAGTTAAATAGCCCGAATGCTCATGTTCCTCATATTGTATAGAACATCTTCATTGTGAATCGATAGCAGTTAGTTGTTTGTTGTTTATTTTAAAGAAAAACTCATTAAAAGTGTGCGGCATTTTCCAGCACCATCGCAAATGTTGAAATAATTGTTGGTGTGCAAAGTAGTGCTATATTAATGATTGTTATTTCAAGGAAATATTTTTCTAATAACGTAACACATCAAGCACAACATTATAATATATTACTGTAATTTGTATATTCAAGGTAAGTAACACGTGTGTTGCTTCCAAAAATGTTTTAGCTACCGAGGATACAGGTAAAAGAAATGTGCATATTTTTGTGTAACAGGTTTCTAGCTTGCTTGGATTATGGATTCTTATATTATTTAAAAGGGTTGTGCAAAAATTCTAAGTAGTGCAGATCGCAATTTCCCCGTACTCATTATTTACACAAGCTTATTTAAAAATGGATGCATACAAAATATTATATAATTGGGAAGAAGTGATCACGATGTATAGTATTTATTATTAAAAGCAAAGTAAAACACTTTTGAAGATTAAACAAGAAATTGTTACAAATTAGTTTTTGTAAATTGAGGAGCCATGGGAAGAACTCCATAAAAATAAAATATTAATCATTTGAACACACACACAAACGTGAAATTAATAAATTTGTTATTTGCCAAAACTAAAATTGAATAAAATACGTGTTAAGTAATTAGAAATACAGTAATAATAATTATAACGACATTTCCACGTGTCTGGTATATCGCCAAAATAAGATGACGGAATAAGAGTGGAAACTGCTCCTTGAGACTTTGCGACATGCGGACGTCATTTTTCTGTTTAATTAACGTTGTGTTAGGTTGAAGCAAAAACTTATAAAATACGATGTAATTATCTTAACGAAGAATGATTTGGGATCTGAAATACACCGTCTTAACATAAATGGTATGAGAGAAACAAACATGTCCAAATATTTACCATTTTCACAAAAACTTAAAATATGTGTTTTAAAAAAGAGCTTAGAACTTTGCACCTCCCTGACTTACGTGTTTATTATTATATAATAACGTTTAATAACCATATAGTTATTGTTGCATAGAGTTCAAAAATACAGTTCAGTATTAAAATTTGTTATAAAAAATAAAATTAATTCGTTCGATATGTGCAATAACTTATATACAGGATTATTTGTATTTAATTGGCCACCTCTTGCAGGCAGTTTCACTACATCAATCCAAAAAACATTTGTTCTACGACTTTTTACAAATCTTGATAAATAACACAAAAAAACGAAATAAAAACATTTTTGGTCCTTCTTTTATTTATTGCTCTGTATTTTGTAAGAAGCACTTAAAAGGTCAACGCCCGGGCGCATTAGCTACAATAACAAACAAATTTATAAATAAAGACGAATTTATTCATAGAGATAACAAATCAATTTTGTATGGGAAACCTTAAATTTTTAAAACCAATAACCTTAAAAAGTCCTAGAACAAATGTTGATGTAGAGAGGCTGTCTGTAAGAGGTGGCCAATTAATTACAAATAACCCTGTATAACATATCTTTAGAGAACTCTCTCAATACAAAAGATTATCACGATATTTGTATATACATACATATAATATTGGTAATCTTAATGAGACACCTGAATGAACTCAATAAATCACCAAAAAATAATCTTTGAAATACAAATAGATGTGCCTAAAATTATAATGAATATATATGATAATTTAATAAACTAAGTATAAAATTGTTAAACATATGAAGTTATTTAAAGAAATTTAAATGAACAATGTGTATATAAGAAAATAATATACCTATCTTCATTAACTTATATAATCTTTACAGACAGGGCCGCTTTCACAAGTTCGTGGTTACTTTGTCATTCATCGCGACTAGAAGCGGATTACTGAAATGGACTGAAAATATCAATAGTTCGAGAACGTCTGACTCATCTGAACCGTATGTATATTTATCTATGTTCATTTTGGCAAGACATATATTTTTATAAGTTCTACTACACATTACGTCACTTATTGGTTTATTTTGAAGGAATACACTTTTCATCTCCATTTCTTTTAACAGTGTGGATAACTTTTCAATGAGGAACCGATCCGAACCGAACCGACCTATTTGAACTTAAACTACTAACTTAAACTACTTGATGTTTTATATATTTTTTCCAAATTATAATTTATAAAAATATGAAATATCAAGAATATATACTTACTTTTATATTATATTTTAACTAATTATATTCCATATTTCAGACACTTTAGCGAGAAATACGCACGTGCCTACGATTCAGAGTGGTACCGTCGTGCTGTGGAACATCACTCCATCGAACCAGAGAGCTTTGTCTTCTCCGTGCCCTTCCGAGACGGCTCCGAGCCCGAGGACTTCAGCGGCAAGCCGTCGCTAGTGCTCGCTACTCATGCGGTCTTCGTGGAGTCCAGGGGACATCGAGCACCCGCAGCTGTCGTCGGTTTACATTTCCAACTGGATTCTCTTGCGAGACATTTCTTGAATGTTACTTCGACGGTTGGCTATTTACATCATTTTTTATGAGGTATTTATGAGTGTTAATTTTAAAATAACATTGTATTTTTAGTGTACTGCTGGCAGTGTATGTAAGAAAACCTGTGCCGGCGATGAATTGGACTGTTACATCCTTGACGATAACGGATTCATCATTTTGTCGGAGGATCCATCCCAAACGGGACGTTTCTTCGGTCAAGTCGACGGAACCATAATGGATTCGCTCGTTCAAGACAGGATTTACAAAAAAGTCACCGTACACGACCACCAAGGTCGATGTCCCGATTCGAGAAATCCTTTCAGTGGCGCCTCCAACAAGTTAACGCCCATGAAACCTCTAGCTTGGCTCGGAGGGTACGTCGCCAATTTGCTCGCGGTGTGGTATCCGCTACTCGAAACCGTTCACGCACGAGCACACGCGCAGGAAGAATTGGGTAAGTATTCATTTCTCGCTAGGTCGAAACGCGTCCCGCTCGTCATTCGTAGTTCAAAATATCTCATAATATCAGACTACGAAGATTACGAGACCGAGGAGACGGAGCACGAGGAGGACCTCGACCGCGACCGCGGCACCTACGAGATCATCATCGACGGGCTGGGGGGCTCCGAGAGGCACGAGCCGCCGCCGGGGCCCGGGCCGCCGCGGGAGCCCCCCCGCGAAGCCGCGCGCTCCGCAGCCGTGAGGCCCTGCGACACGAGCGCCGAGCTGTTCACCCTGCAGTCCACGAGACTCAACGCCGCGCAGCCGCTGAAGGGGAAGCTCACTAACTGCCACAACTCCGGATGCGAAAGGTGGGTCTCATAAACCTAGGTCGATCGCGATAACCACAACAACAATCGCTGACCGAAAGACGATCCGCAGGCCTTTCAGCGTACAGAAAATCCCGCACAGTAACCTGATTCTGCTGGTGGTGGACACGTTGTGCCCGTGCGGCGCCAAGCGGCTGGACGTGCGCGCGCGCGAGGCCGGCCCGCGGGCTGCGTGCCGCCGAACACCGCGCCCGCTGCCGCGACGCCGCCCGCGCGCCTGCGTCTCGTACCACCCGGAGGTGAGCGAATGACATTATATCCTGAAAAAAATATTCAGGTATTAATTGAAATGAATTTTCGGAACGAAGTTTCTTTTTAACTGAAGTCTGTAATTTATTTCAAATCTGGAAAGAGTGAGGTGATAGATATTAAGTAACCGGGTTAACTAAAGTTTGGGTTTAAATCACAACATAAAATCATATAACACTTTTGATAAAAATAAAATGGTAATCCATATAATAATACAGTAAAATAATAAATAACAATAAAAAAAACACTCATAACTCAAGACTGTCGTCTGATAGTACCAACCTCTCGAAGATTAGCTTGTATCATCTAACGGCCAAATCTACCACTCTTATCGGTCAGAACAAACAGCACGCGCTTTCCCATCTTCTTTTTACACACTTTTCACATAATAACTCCCACAGATCGCACAAAAGCACTTCGTGGTTTTAAATACCGACCCATCCGTGTTCTCAGGAGATCGAGATCCAGTCGTGCGGGCGCGGCGGGCGCGCTGGTCCCCGGCTGGCGCTGTTGTGCTTGCTGGTGCTGGTTCCGTCGTGGCTCTCGTCGTGACTGTCCGATCGTTCCTAGACGCGCCCCGAGTCGCCGACTCACGGTGTCCCGACGGCGCGAAGCCTTCGACGCCATATCGAGTTCCATATCACAGAAAATAATTTTAAAGCAGATAGTTTGATATTTTTTAAGAGGAGGGCTTCGCGGGTCGGCCGGCGTGTTCGAGTGTTTCTGTGCGAATGGACTGCGGCATAAAATGTGAGTCTCGCCGGCTGACCGAAACTGGCGTCTTTTCTTCGGAACGTTCTCTGAAGACGTCAGTCCGCCGGACATGTCCGTTACGGGTCCGTTAGGGAATGACCCATTTATGCGGGAAGGCCTCCTTCAGGCCCGTTTTGTATGCGAGTTGTTTAAAGTTTTGATCAATTTACCGACTGAAGTTTTGGTCCGACCAAGTGAACTTATGATCTTGTTTTGAGACAGGATTATCGATTCGAACTAGGATAAGATGACGTTAAAAATATTTTTTCCTCGTTGGGTCGGTCGTCGTGACGGTCAGTACATAGGTAGGTAACTAATCTTGTTAAATTAAATTGAGGATTATCACGAACTTGGAGATCTTATAAATTATAGCTAATGTTAATAGATATTTAAAAATAATAAATGTAAAATATTAATATCGTTTAAAAACTGTTTTAGAAAAATTTACCTACGTTGATCATAACACGATTTATTTCTCGATATATGTTCATTAAATTCATTGCCTACACATTGACTAGTCTCATAGATTAATGTTTTATTATTGTAAATAAGAGATGTTCTGTTTGTAGGCCATTTCGTTGCTAAGTTTACGTGTGCCTGTGTATTATTATTAGAATTAAATAAAAGAGTCGACGAGTAAGCATCGTAGAGTTATACGAAGTCCTGTTTTTAGCGGCGATAAATAATTCTAACGCACCGATAGAATCGGTCGTTAAAATAATAGCTAATAATTTTAGAAATGCCTAATATTAATATGTAATACTTTAAAAATATATAACAATGGCTATAACTTGATACCATATCATTTAAGAAGCATTCCATTTAATTTTAGACTATATGGAGATATTTTTCGCCGTTTTTATATAAATAATTTAGTCTAGAAATTTAAATATATATTTGAACAGGGTTGCATTAACCTGGCGATATCTTTTCATACAGTTCATGTAAATCATATCAACGCTGATGGTCTCACGATGTCCTCTCGGCCGACTCCCATTATAAGATAGTTGTTAGAAATTTTCTCCCTTAATCTTTGGATAATGTTGTATGTACTTGAGATAATGTTAAACATCTCATTTTATTGTAAATATTTTACTTATAAAGGCCTACATTGCGATGTGTGTCGCTGTTAATAGTTCGAATTCGACTTCTTCTGTCCTACATTATACAGTCAGAACGCGTCGGCCTCACTTTTAATGAAAATGTGTATCTTGTTGATTGAGGTCTCATTTATAGTCTACGAGTGTATACACATTAATTCTTATAGAACATTTAACATACGATAAAATATATAAAATTTATTAATCTGTTTGTACGTATCATAAATGTTATCTAGAAAATATTATCAGATTCATAAAACATACATTAAATATATGTAAACATGTATAAGAATTAAATTTAGGCTTGCTATTGTCCAATGACCCGTATTTATTGAAATATTAAGTGAAATAGTACAAATCTACATACATTCAAGCAAATGTCTCGCATTGTGTGCCAAACCGCAGCTAAGTTCATTATATACTGATAATATATAAAGGGACCGCTAGTTAAAATATCTCTGAAGGACAATAGCAAGCTGAGGCCTTATAATCCATTTAAAGAAGAATTGATCACAGATTCAAAATAAATGTTAATAAAATAATCATTCCAACTTTGAGATTCAAATATTATGTCAAATATTCCGTTAAAGTTGTAAATGTCAATTGTAACTCAATTATAATTCTATGAAAATAAAAAGTCGGAGACACTGTGATCGATGCTTCTTAACAGTTATGGTTCAAACATAATCATGTTCAATCTCAAATCCGGCGTATAATATATGTGAGGACGCTTTTGAGATATTGTACATTTTGTATAAATATACAGTAAGGAGTCGATGTAATGGAGTAATCGTTACAGCTGGTGTGTGGCGAACGACTGGTAAGTATTGAAACTGCTTCTTGTAAGCGTCGAGTCTTCCATAGCAGTCGAACGCAGAGCGAGTGTTTACTGTAACTAAGTATTAAACGATAATAATAGTATACTTATCATAGCATAGGCTCTCGGAGTCCACTTGCGTGCGGGTCGCAGGTTTACTTCTATATAACTATAGACACAAAACAAATACCTCGTTTAGTTACGCATACGTAATAGCTAGACAGATTTAGAGTTCATTTCGCGTTTAGTTATTGGACATATCAATTCAGGCACCAATGAGACTATAGCGTAAGCAATTTTTTGAATATTTTCAATTGTGATCTAATATTATTCAGTGTTCTGAGGGGACCTCGATTTCAAGAAAAACTTCTCGTATTTTTTTTTTAAGATAACACAATTAAATGTATACATATGTATGGTTAAAACGGTTCTAAAATAAATAAGTTTTGAATGAATATTAAAGTGAAATGCAGAGGTCTCCCCAAATCGTTTTAAGGTATGTGAAATAAGTTTATGTAAGGAACAGTGATTTCTAAAATTATGCCATTTTCAATTATCTGTGTACTTACACTTTTATACAAAAGTAAGTATTTATTTAATATTGTTCCGAATCACTAATCATCCCCTTGTTATCGCTTTTAGGAGTTAGGTATTCAAAATTTTATCGAAGTAATGTGAAAAATAAATTTTGATGTCGCTGTTTTGAAATTATCTTTTCTCATATTAGTTAATAATAATATAGTTATTGTGTATTTGGGCCGACTGTGAACATGGTTCTCTAGTGTAATTATAGTTGAATACTGTTTCTTTTGTTACTTGCCAGTTCATGCTATAGATAAAACAGTAATTACAACAATAAAGTTCTCTTATAACATTGTGAAATTATTTGTGCATTTCGAACACCCAACTCCCTTGTAACTGGTAAATAACTAAGTTAACAACCATTCTGACGTTAGTTGAGCGCATATTCAATGACTTTATTTATACATTTAGGTGTCTTGCTTTTCGGTGTCTATACCTCAAGTACGTGAACAATCACAGATTTTTTTGATAAACTATGGATGATAATGCTGCTATCCAATAAAAAACAAGATGCCAATCGATTCATTAGAAGAAGCATCAGGGAGATCGCCTTGAAGCCAACTACATAAGCTTCGCTCCTCGTGGCGCTCAATTAAGTTAAATAGAAAAAAAAACTACAATGTACTGTGATACAAAATGTATTCAATCATTTATTACATATAAAGGCTAGCAGCAAACACGATGTCTCTCTTCAACATTTTGATGGCGTCACTGAACTTATTTTCGAGGTCTGTGTTGCCGATGTTCTTAGCGGCTTGACATAATTGTCGTAAAACTTCCTCCAGACGACGCATGCATCGGATTATTGAACCTGGAAAAAGTTGACATGATGGTAATGAGCTTTCTAAATAATAATAATCTCTGAGATTTTTAAATAATAGCTAAATCTTGAAATAAAATAAAAAAAAAAAGGAAAAAAAAGAAAAAATGCTAAAACGTCAATTTGATTTTTTTTTAATTTTTCTTTTTTTATAGTTTTAAAGATTTTAGTATCTCTATTTTGGGGGAATTTCACAAACATAAATAACGGACACAACGTACATCTAGTGAGGGCAGTATACAGTAGTTAGGCTTTCTTCAGCACTCAGGGTCACTAACCTCTACACCAACTGGTGCCACCATATTGTGATGGGAGTTATTTGTATTTTGTAATTATTAAATAGTCAAATACCTTCAAAAACATCAGTCATCTTGCATATCTGGAGGAAGGAGGCTCCCTTGGCCCACGAGAGCACCACATCCATGAGCGTGCACTTGAACTTGCCGACGTATTCATCCTCGTCCAGTTCCATCTTCGCATCAATCGATACCTTAGCGATACGACGCGCGTACTCCTGTCAGTGAAGATTAGAATAGAATTAATAATTTTTTCAACACATAAATTCTTTTACTGTGCAAAGAAATTTAACAGTATTTAGGCAAATACAAATCTCCAAACTCAATAAGTAGCGTAGAGCAGGCGAGATTTAAACGCGGTGACTGCGAGATAATCTTTAGAAGGTATTTTTTTTAATACAATCTAACTTAATGCTTGGAACGTCCGGTGATGGAAGGGGGGCGGTGGAATAAAGTCGTATAATTCCTGTGTATACTCCCCCCAAAATGTGTCCTATAGAATACTGAGAGACTAGCAATTCTACGCCTGTGTTCAAGGCTGTGGAGGTTGGCTTCTACGGATTCAGGGTCTCTTATAAGCCTCTTTGCTCGCCTCTCAATTGGTCCAGAACTGCAAGATGAGACTTTGCGGCACCAGCAACTACATGACCACAGTACTCCACACACGACCGGATATGTGCTTTGTATAATACAAGTAGCTAGTAAGCATTCTATATGTGATCGTCTTTATCGGGACGGTGATGACATCTATTAGGTTTCTTTCGAAAATCCTAACCAATGTTTCTAACTTTGCAGTATAGATAAACATTAAAAAGATGCCACTACCGAAATTAATGTTTGAAATAATCTTTAATCATGCACAGCCGTGTTAAGCTTATTTTAAATTTATTTTGTGATTGACCCTGTCAAACGCTTTACTAAAATCAGTGTGAATTACTTCAACCAAAACTTCTCGGTCTATAGTATTTTATAAATATACAGAAATAATAATAATAAATAGTGTACGAAATAATCCAAACCTGAGGGAAATAACGTGAATCTCGATAATTTATTGTAAATCATAGACAGCTGATAGCTGGCATCAAGCTTTAGAGATTGTAACTTGGTTTGGACCATGCCTTACACTAGCAGCTGCGTCATCAGCAGTGATATTATTATTTGAGTTGTAAGCAGATAAAAAACACAAGTCAAAAATTTAATAAGTAAATAACTTTTAAAGTGTAATGTGCCCATACCTGTAGTTGTCTGAGCACTCCCCTCAGCTCCTCTCCCGTGGCAGAGGGCTGGTGCGTGTTGTCGTCGCACACGAAGCAGCTCACCAGCGCCGCGCTCTGCTCCGCGCTCAGGTTGTTGAACACGCCGTTGAAGATCAACTCCGTCAGCAGCAGCTCGTCCGCGCTGAAATATATTCTCTAAAGTATTAGACATAAGGCACACTATTGAATGCTACGAGTATAGGATAAAACTAATGTTCGATTTAATTGTGATATACATTTAGATGAATTGGTAAATCTGAAGCTAAGGTTATAACGTAATAAATAAATAATAATCTATAAGAGCATTGTTCAAATAAAAAAATATTATACCTGCTTAGTTCGCAAGCTATCCTGCCCTTCAGTTCTATGACATCTGACAGAGTGCAGTATCCTAGTCGTCTTAGAACTCGTTTTCTTTTCTTTAATTCGTCCATTTGTAAAATACTCTTTGCTTTTCTCAGTTCTGATTTAGCGAATTGCAGTTCTTCGTATATTTCCTGTTTCCTATCGTACGCTGCAGTGAGGGCGCCACGGTTCTTGTCTTTATGAAGCGGATGTGCGTATAACCTACAATTACAAAATATTTTACGAATAAAATTATGTCAATTCTAGATAAACTAAAAAAATAGTAACACATAAAATCCAAACTCACCTTTCTTCTAATAATTTAATTCTGTCAACACACTCTTTGAACACGGAGTCTTCTATTTTCATGTCCTTTATGGGGTTCAAAAGTGGTGGTCCTTCGGGAAACCGTTTTTTGACCTCCCCTATAGTCTTCAGCACAGACTTCCTGTTGTCTGGTGGCCGGAGGTCTTTAGGGTAGTACACACGTAGGGAGCTGATTTGGTATATTAGTGTGTGTAACACTGGCACTACTTCCACATCTCCAGCCTAGAAGATAATGCATATGATATATTTTCAATACATTATGTTAATCCTTGTCATATATACAAAAAATTGATTATATGATACTTTAAATTATTTTCGTACCTCTCCAGGTGGACAGGGGACATTGGTCTCTGATTCATCAGGCTTGGATTTCTTGACATGTAGTAATATATCCACAATGATGACGGTGTCAGCTGTCAATGGGTTTTCTTCCTTCTTACCTTTGCCGGTTTTGTGTCTGAAGTTCACTATTATACCCCAGTCATATTCATATTTCTCTGTTTTTACCTGGAACATAAAATTGTGTTATTAATATAACTTGTTTAATTACAATATAGCTAAATTTTGAAATTATCTATAAACAAGTTTGCCATGTTAACTGTTAAGCTTTTTTATATTTTAAATAACCTTAGAATGAAAAAAATATAGATACAGGCATGTGTCCGAATCAATAAGTAACCATACTGTAAATATACTATTGAAGCTGCCGTATCACTATCTGCCTCAATGAATTAAGCATTCTATATAATATATATAATCGTTTTATGCAGGACGCAATTTCCATTTTATTTCAATAATTTTCACATAAACATTATAAAGCAATAATTTTCACATAAACTACGCTATAGTATTTTTATATAATTAAATGGCTCTTCATCAACGTAAACCAGTCAAGTAAAGCTTTTATTATACAGTAATAATACTAAAAACATTGGAAATAAAAAATATTTTTTTGTTATTAAAATCATTCACTGTCAATAATAACACTTATTATTTTATTTAGTCATCAAAAAACAAAACTATGATTTTAAACATGTAATTGGTAGATAATATAAAATAAATAATAATATGGATAAAATGAAGGAGTACCTTGACAAGTCTTCCAGGTTGTAAGAATGGTTTGAGGTACTCAGGTCTTGTGATGAAGGACCTGAACTGTGAGCCAAGGAGGTCTAGTTGAGATCTTATGTTGCAGTATGGCGCTATCGAGTTTTCTTGCTCTATTGTTACAGCGCTGTACTCCTTTTGTTTCGCTTTAAGCTCTGAAATATTTTTATTTTGGTAATGGTACTTTAGTACAATTCAGGCACAAAAAAGAAATGATTCCCTCTTACTGTCAATTAGGTCTGGAATTGCTGCTTGATTTTGGAACTGGAAAAAGCTTCTCTCCAACATATACTCTGGGTTTATTTCTTCTACTCTCAATAAATTTAGCACCTAAAAAATATTACATATAAAAAATCCTTCGGCAGTATAAATACTAATAATAATTTGTGTTAAAGCCAACCATGTTATAAGTAAGATGGAACGCAGAATTTATTGGATCGGCCTTCCCCTGTACCATGGACTTGACGACGCTGGGGGTCACCTTCTGGTCGATCATGAGTATTACGATGCCCTTGTCGTCCAGTCCACGGCGACCCGCGCGACCTGACATCTGGATGTACTCTCCGGAGGATATCTAAGAACGTTGGGTCATTTAATAAATATTATAAAAGATGGTGAAACTTTATAATTCTGATTTTACTTTCACTCACAAATCTAAAGTCCTTGCCGTCAAACTTTTGGCAGCTCGTGAAAACGACGGTTCTTGCAGGCATGTTAAGACCCATAGCAAATGTTTCAGTGGCGAACAAGGCCTGGAACAACGATTAAAATATCGTAAAAGTGAATAAAAATGAAGCAGATCTTCGATCTGGATGTGAGGGCAAGTAAGAATTAACCCAAAAACATTAATATCATATACAACAGTGAATATACTTTTATAATGCTGTCTCAAAAATGTATCCCATTTATTAAATCAACATACCAATAAATTATAATGTACACTATACAATACACTAAACAATTGCTGTTTCGCAGTTTTATAAATGTATGAGTTTATGAATAAATGAATGTATGAATGATCTTATGAATGTATGATTGTACCTTTATAAGCCCTAATCCGAACAATATCTCAATAGTTTCCTTCAGTATGGGCAGCAGTCCTCCATGATGTATGCCGATCCCGCGTCGTAGCAACGGGATTACATTTTCTACTTGCGGTAATTTCCGATCTTCTTCTGATAGCACATCCATGGCGTTGTTAAATACTTCATCTACTAGTTTCTTTTCTTCAACTAAAAATAATAATAATAATAAAATATATACATCCATAACTAATATCTACTTTAAAAACAACAACGATATTTAACAACTGACTGGTATTGAAATCCAATTTAGCCATTTGCATTGCATAGAGCTCGCAGTCCTTCTTGCTAAAACTGAATATAATAACGGGTGCGAAGTTCCTCTCCATGATCATCTTAACTATGTTGAATATGTTGCTGTTCCCTCCCCGCGCCCCGCCCCTCCGCCCGCGCCCCCCGGCCGCCGCCGCCGCGCCCCCCGCCGCCCCCGCACCAGACAGTACCGCCATGGCCGTGTTAAAATTATCTTCCTTGAATTGACCCTGGAACATTTCATGTTCAAATAACTAGTACTTCATTAACATGACCAATGACCACATCACTCAAAAATCAATTGTTTTTTTTTTGGAACCAAAAATAAAATTGTTATTATTGTTGATTGTGAAATGCCTTATATCTGCTTTATTCAAACCTTCTCATCCACCACAAGATGAATTCCATCTCCACTTGCTGGGAATATGTAATGTTGGAGCGGTGTGGGTCGGTACTCAGTGTAGACTACGTGACAAGGCTGAGAGTGCAGTCGGCAGACCCACTCTGCAAACTGACGAGCATTTGGGATGGTAGCAGACAGGAATACGTAATGCACATTGTCGGGAAGTAGGATTAGAGTTTCTGTGGAGGTAATTATGTTTTAGTATGCATTTTTGGTATTAATATGTATTATTTGTAACTGTATACTGTTGAAGTAACATTAACAAAATTGTAATACATAATAATTGCCTCTTACCTTCCCAAACTACACCTCTTTCCTTGTCCCTCATGTAGTGTATCTCGTCAAAGACAACCCAACCAACTTCTCTCATTATTTCAGATCCTCGGTACAACATATTTCTGAGAATCTGATTCAAAATAGAGAATTTTGTAATATTCACTTAGAAAGGATTGTAGTAAACTTCACAAACACAAGTTGTATAAAATTATTAAAAGTAACAGACTTCAAGCTTTACAATAAACATAACATTGAACTATTTATTGTATCTTTAATTATAAATTATTTATTAATTCCTTTTTAGCAACAATAATTACCTCTGTAGTCATAATTAGACAAGAAGCGGAGGGATTGATGGTAACATCACCAGTAATCAAGCCCACATCATGAAACTCCTCAGAGAATTCTCTGTATTTTTGGTTCGACAAAGCTTTGATAGGAGTTGTGTATATAACTCTCTGTTTATTCTTCAGTGACAGAGCTATTGCATACCTGTTAAAGATAGTGCTTATATTACTGGATATTGTTTAATGTGTCTCCCACTTTTTAGACGAAGCTTCTTAGCACTCCATGGATTCACCGAGCGGGTGCCGGGCCCATCGCGTTGCAAGGAGAGGAGTGCAAACAGTGCCTGGGACTTGCGATCCAGGAGTAGGTTTAAGTGGCCCCTTATTATGCGCAAAAACGCTCGCCTTCACCCTCTACACTCCTCTCCCTACCTAACCAAATTTGGAAAGAACCTACTAATGCCGCCTTTGAAATACGTTCTAGAATTGAACCGGTGCTTGTTTTAGAAAGGTCTTTAAGTAAGTCATAGAGAGATTTTGCTGTTATACCTCTTGCTCCCACTTCTACCGCGTAGAAACTAACTATAAATATATTCCTATTCCTAACTATAAAATGTGAATCCTGGGGATGTTTGTTTCCCAGGGAACAGTAGGCTCCACAAGTATCACGCACCTGAGATGTTTAGAATACAAGAATAAGTACGGTCTGGATGACGTGCGTCGTCATCCCCCGGGATTTTTAATGTTTTTCATATGTGTCCATCATGACAGTCCAATCAGGAGCAAGACTATTTGGTGGCTTTGCCCCATCTTACTAAATTACTTTGATCTGGGAGTCATTTGGAATGCATTAAGATAGAATTTTAATAATGGTGGGGACCAATCATAAATTAAGGTGCGCTTCAAAGCTAGTGAAATACAAAAATCTAATATAGTCACCCATTCGTTTTGAATTTCTAAAATGATGTCTTTTAAATTTTCAACAAATGTAATTAAAATTAAACATTTACACTTACTCTGCAACAACAGTTTTTCCGGCAGATGTGTGAGCTGACACAAGAACTGACTGTAAGTTATCAATGCACATAATAGCTTCTTTTTGGAAAGGGTCAAGTATAAAACTGTATTGCTTGGCCGGTTCAGATGTAATTGGCATGAGTGGTGCATATTCATGATTAGGAGGAATAGCCACTTCATGGGTACAACCCTCATGAGTCTCTAGAGTGTGTATGACTATTCTTGCACCCAAAATGTTGAGGCTGTAAGCAAAATAATATAAAACTGCAATAAAAATTGTAGTAGGTATGGCTATCTTAAATTGAGAGCCAGAATAAGGTTATACATATTATAATTTATTAGATGCTGAAGAGATGGTCATTCATAGATTCTAAAATGGTATTATAATTTAAGTACATAGTTGTTACGATCTTGCTGTAAACATACTTTATATCACTGGTAATATCAGTTTCGTCTTCATCTTCCTGTCTAGGCTTTTTGGAGGTATCTGCATACTTAACTTCTTCGTGGGGACGTTTGATACTAACGGGTAATTGGTCAGAGTCTTCTTTTTTTTGCACTCTGCAAATATTTCATATGGTAACAGTTATCATATGGTAATTTTACTAACGATATACAGCTTTATGCACTAAATATTTACTATAGCATAAACCTAAGCATACACTTACGGTGTTTCTTCGTCACTTTTTACACTTGGTAATTGGATAGCGGATTCGTTTAAAGCTGGTTCTTCAAAACAATCAAATAGATCACTAATTGCCGCCATTCTTAAACACTAAAATTCAATCAGATATAAATAATGCGAATACACATTTAGTTTTAAAACAAAACCAACAAATTAGAAAGCATGTTCATGCTAGTCGGGTAGTCAATATCAATTTGTCAATTGTCAAGTGTCAGAAGCCAAACTGTCACAAAAGTTTTAGTTCCGTACATTTGAAAATATCACTATCAAAATGGAATGAAAATAAATACAAGTAATTACATTATAAAATAAAATTTAAGTGAAAAATTATTTATTATCTACTATTTTCGTCCAACCTTAAACAGTTGTTAAACTAGCGTTGTTAACTGCCGTAGTACTTCTTATATCTACCTGGTGAAATTCATAAAACAACCTCAACTGAAAAATACTACTATATGGTGAAACGACTCGAGTAGTATTCGAGTAGTAAGTACTCAGTGGATTTACGACGTCACTCAAGTTTAACTAGAGTTTTGGAGTCACTCGAATTAATAACTTACACTAATTACGCAGGAAAAATAGAATATAATGAATGGTATGGCAACCACTAACGGCGCTAACAATTACTCGGTGCACTGAGTTGACTCGGTTACTCGAGTGCACAGTAAACAGACTCGAGTTTACTTTTTTAGTCCAGTTGGGCCTATAAAAATAGTACTTGAGTCGCATCACTAGTACTACAGGATATGCAGGATATGATATCTTAGTTATTGACAAATTATCAAATATCAACTTAAAAGTCAAAACTCAAAAGTTAAAGCTTTATTAACTAATATAATTTGTGGTGTTCTTTTGGTGTTAACATTCGTCAAAAAAGGATAAGTCTTCAGTTTTCTTTTATATTGGTATGCAGAGGAAATAGCACAACTTTACAAATTGCACGCTGTCTTTTGACTTTTCCACGACATTGACATTGGCGGAATTATTGCGGACAACAACAAAGTTAAAGCTTCACGCCTAAAGTGTCAATACTGAACTGTTTAATTGCAAAGAAGTAAAAGAAAATTAGTATACTTTATACTGACAATATATTTAATTTTATATTGAATAATTCATAATACAATAATAATAAAATATAAGAAATGAAATCTTGTGACGTTTTATGTTAAAAAATGACTAGATACTACATAAAATACTTATGAAATCATCACTTAATTAATTATATTATTACTAAGGAATTAAGTACCAAACTTGGTAAAAATGTCCGAGATTCTATCAGATGTAGAAAACTTGGAAAAATCAGGTCGAGTAAGTATAAAGATCTATTCTTCTAATTACATTTATGATAGATATTTACAAAAGATTAGTTGACCTTCTATTTTTTTACCTCTAATAATAATTATCATGGCTTGTTATTCTTTAGCAAAGCAGACCATCCCTGGCACAGGTTAGAGCAATAGTACAATTTATGGAAAAGCATCCAGAATTGGCTCATAAACGACTTAGGTCTGGCATGGGTCATGAGAAATTTAAGAATGTTTGGATAGAACTTTCTAACAATGCAAATGCTATAAATGGAGCAATGAAATCTACTAAAGGTTGGATTAAGGTAAAATAAATCATCTTATCTTTGTACTATAAAAATAAAAGAGGATAAAGCGTTGATGGTCAATAAGATACATTCTTTTTTTAATGTTACAGATTCATATAAGTAAGTTTTGGAAATATTAGTGTTAACACAGTATTATTAAATTGTTGATTTGATTTATAATCATTATCTATATGTTCTATATGACAGAAAAAGAGAATATATAAAAGATATTTTACATTTTTTGTTAAAAAGTTTTTATTATTTTACTTATTAAACTAAAAAATGTTGCAGTTCTGGTCAGATAAGAGACGAAGTCTTATGGTGAAACAAAGACAAATCAACTCCGGTAAAATTAATGAAAGACTTTCTCCTTTGGAACAAAGAATAGTTAACATATGCTTAGCAGAAAAACCGATTAGTAAGTATTGATAATGTTTGAGGTTGTTTAAAAGTTTAATATTGGCTTTTTAAAAAAAATGCCTACTAGATGTCTTACATCCTAATAAAAATAATTATGTATAGAATGCTAGGCTTATTGAGGTGAGTAACTACAAGGCAAGGCAAGGCAACTGAATTGGCCGAGCAATGGGGACAGTTCAAAGTTTAAGTCCACCCCATGTAGATGATTTTTTTAAATCTATATTAATTAAATTTTAACATTAGTAAGTAGGATTTAAAAGTATCTATTTATAAAGCTATTTTGTATGAAACCTTACTTAAGCAGGTTGCTAGACCGTTTTTAATACTAATTTATAATTTTTAATGTAGAATATAAATTGTGTTAGATAGCCCTTAAATTAGTTTAGAAAACTGAAAAATATTGAAATAAATTGATTTTTTTTTCGTAAATAGGTTTTCGTAATTGTTTTTCATTTTATTTATTTCATTTCAAACTACATCACTACATTTGAAAAAGTTGGTCTAGATTTGGGCTCTCATATGCATGTAACTTAATGTAATAAACATTGACTTCTCTGTTTCAGAAAGAAAGTCTGTAAAAAAGGAAATGAATGGTGATGCCGACTCTCATGATGATGTATCTGATAAGGAAGAAAATAAAGACTTTGATTTAGACCTTAATAGAATAGCTGCTACTGAAAGTGATGACCGATATTTTAATATTATGGAAAAGATGGTACACAATATTGTTGCACTATTCTATAGTACAACAATATTTATTGATTTACTATTTATTATTTTATTAAATCACTTATAAATCCTAGAAAATAATAATGACATATCACAGCAAAATACAGAGATACTAAAAATATTTATAAATATAAAAAAAAATCTGATTGTCCTATTAAATTTGTAATATTTTACAGGTGGAAGTTATGGACCAGCAAGCAACAGCAATGGCTAAGATGGCACAAGCTACATTTAGTAATTCAAGTGCCATGGAGAGAATAGCTGAGGCGTCACAGAAACAGGTAATGATAAATTTATAAGCAATATTATATACCCTTACTATTATTTTTTTTTTTTTAATAAAGTGACTTACGTAAATAACTTAAGTTGCGTTGCTTGAGGCTTACTTCAGACTTATTTCAGTCACCCGATTTTTTACATGATAATTCTACATCTAGGGATTGCAATCCCGAAAAACGGACCTGGTAATCTGGCATCATTTACAGTTTACCGGATCGGGTGTCAACATACCCGATCCGGTGCTAGTAATTTATAGAATAGTCCTCACTCTTTTGTCTATTATAGAAAAAATTTAAAAGCTGAAAGTGTGCATTAATAAAGCTTTAATAGATATAAGATCTGACATTAAATTTAGTGATTTTGGTCCAAATGAATGAAATGAAAAAAAAATTGACAATTTGTACTCTGTACAGAAGAGATTTGAATTTTTAATAAATATATAACCAGAAATCTACCGATACCGTCAGGAATTTGAACCCGCAACCTCGAACCGTTAGATTTCAATCTGTATTAAGCTACCGTATCCGAAACCCGCTACGGTGAATTAAACATTCTATAATATTATTAAATCTTTATTGAGCCAACTTAAGGTACCGGGTAGGCCGTTCCTTCCTATAGATTATAGAATATTATTTATCGGGAGCCGGGAGGTGACATTTATTAGGCTTCTTTTGATAATCCTAATCTACTTAGGATATACTTTAACGTTTATAACTTTATTAAGTACAATGTCACTTGATTTATTAAAATAATCACTTTCATTTTAAGCCAAAAAATGAAAATCATCCTGATTTGACCAATCCGCTGGGAAACTGTTCGTATCCTGACGGATTGCAATCCCTAATCACATCATGTTAGTTTTATAATAATACCTTTGTTAATATTTTTATTGTATTGTTGTTGTGTGAATAATCGTATATCAAACTAATTTAAGTTTATTAATATCTATTAATTTATGATATTTATATCTTGTTTAAATGACTAAAAATTAGTCATTTTAATGCAATATTTGACGCATTGTATAGTTAATTATAAATTGTATTGCAGGCCCTCGCTGTAGATAAGATAGCAAACATCTTTGAAACAATAAACTCTTCAGTGTATGATGTACGAAATGCTATTATGGGTATTGATTACACCATGAAGAGATGCTTTCCTACAACACCATCACACAGACAAAATAATATATTTAGTTAATTATAAAATATATGTCTGTCTGTCTATAAGTAATTATTTATTTCAATCTCATATTTTTAAATCTTTTAAGAATAAATTTTTGATATCAAATGTGTTTTTAATTAAAATAAATAGTTACCTTTCTATGAACACAAAGATTGAACAGGTTTATCTTATCTACAAGTGATATCTCTTATCAGTTTGAGCTAACTGCTCCATTTCTATATGAGTCAGTGCAGTTAATGGTAAAAGTTGGTAAAATCAGAATGCATAAAATGTTGTTATTGGGATGTAATTTACAATGTGGGGGCTAGTTTTTGTTATATTCGGGATAGGGTCATGCATGGGTACACTTTGTCCGAAGCAATGTGACTGTGATATGGACAATGGGTTGAACAGAGCGACCTGTGTGGACCAAAACATTGTGAGTGTGGATGTTGGAGTGGCCAAGGAAGTGCAAGTGTATAGCTTGAGCCGGAACGCGATAAGTGAACTGGATAACTATTGTTTTAAGGTATCAGTAATCGTATATAACCTCCTTTTAGAACTAAGATATTTAGTACTATGAAAACAAAGTATTGAATAAAGAACTAATTTATTAGAAACTATATTCTATTTTAAGTAGCGCATTTTAAATATTTTGATTTATTTTGGTAATAATAGCATAATCCACAAATGAAAATTTATTATTTCGAGCTAGAAATCTATATAAAAATTTTTGACAATTCACAATACGTTTCTTCTGATGCAGGAAATTGGATTTAAGTCTATTAAAATATTGGATCTATCATATAATCTAATATTTTGGATTGGACTTCACGCTTTTTCTGGATTGAACGACCTCGTCAACCTTGACATCAGCAATAACAGATTGAGATTTATATCTTCCGATTTATTCTGGGAAGCACCAAATCTACAAATATTGGACCTCTCGTCAAACGTCTTTGAGACTTTGAAAAATGAGCCGCTTATTATGCACACAAAGTTGCAAGTAAGTAAGACTTTCGTTAGAGTATAAAATTAGTATATTCAAATGCTTTAACAATTATTAAAATAGGAAGCCATTAAATAAGTCATAAAAAGATTTCTGCAAAACAAAGATATAAAATGATGAATAGAAATGTCTGGTTTTGTTTTATTAAAAGTACATATCTTCCAGCTTCTAAGAAATATTTTTTTATGTTTCAGGTGCTTAATCTTAACAATTGCCGCATAAAATCATTGCCAGAGCGTCTATTTAACAGACTACCGAATTTAAAGAAATTGGACCTCAGCGAAAATTATGTTGTCACCTTAAATTTAGAAGTGTTAAGACCACTCCGAAAACTGGAGAGAATAGAACTTAGAAACGATTATTGGCAATGTAATCCTGATTTCATCGCAGTTGAAACATGGATTGTGTCACATAAAATAAAATACGACATACAATGTAAAAAGAAATTACCCAAGATGTCCGAGAAAATGATATCCATGACAGTAGAAAGATTACCAGTAGATATAAATAAGGTGTGGAATATAACTGAAGATAAGAATAATACTACAATATCAATAGAGCCAAACAAGACAAAGACCTTAACACCATTTCAGAAGTTTGATCGAGAATTTTCTGCGGTTCAAGCATTTGTCATAGGCATTGAGATAGGTCTAGCGATTGGAATATTAGCAACATATGTTTGGTTAAGAAGAGTTTGCTGCGTTCGTCTGTTCACTCGACCGCAGGTCCGGAGGCGGCGCAGATTGAATTTACCCGACGGCGAGAGAAGTAATTTACTTTGGAGCAATGTCGCAAGTCCTGATATGCAGACTCCTCCAATATATCGAAGAGATCTATCATTACCGGAACGAGGTTATGGACTCAATGTTGGCGGGTTCCAGGTTGACGCAATACGTGTCGGCAACAGAGTAGAAACCCCTCCGCCGCCATATAATGAATGTAGGTTAAATATATGAGTCTGCTTGAATATACTAAAGCTGGAAACTAAATAAATATTTCACATATACCATTTGACATATTCTGAACTTACTGTTATTGGGATGGATAGGAAACAATAAAAAAAAATATTTTGTTATATTATGCATTCAGACGAATATATATGCATTCAGCCCGTGAGATGACACAAATGAATGAAATCAAGACCAGGAAATAAAAAAAAAATTGATTGTATTTTATATAATTATTTAATTTATAAGTTATTTAAGCAGCAATTAGATTTTATCATTCAGTGATTATTTAAAATAAATTATTTTAAGGATAATATAAATAAAATAAAATAAGACGAAACTAGAATATTTTATTTCATCATGAAAATAGCATTATCACATTTGATAAAAAACTTGATTTAATTTGTAATATAAATATAAAATATACGCGTAGTCAGACTCATCATAGAACTTAATATATTTTTAATAAACTAAACATTATTTGGGTAACTTAAATTTTGTATATAACACAACCTCATGGCAATAATCGCATAAAAATACTTTATGGCATTTCCATGGCATTATTCTCAATACTCCAATGAAGTTCATTTATTATTATATTAAACCTTTTCCAAACTCCTTCCCATAACTATGTACAATAACATTTAAATATACTTTTTTTTACTATAACATTACACTAAGGAATGTAAACATTGTACCAAAATAGTAAAAAAATATTAATTAGGAATTCATTACTTAAGAATTCATGTCTGAGAGACAAATATATATTTATATAAATGAATAGTATATACAAAATAGTACATTTAATGCAATGTTTTATAGACCTACATCCTTTTACAAAAGTTTTATAATTACTTATTTTAAAAAAGCACACTAAATAGAAGAAACATACCTTCTTACCATAAAGCTTTTTTTGTCTAGAATCAATTAAAAGTAAATATATCCTTATCATTACGTAAATAAAAATATAAATCGTTGTATTAATACCCATATTAATTCTAAAGTTTATAAAAGTGTGTAGTCAAAATATATTTAAAAATCATAAGATTTATTAATCAAAGATCATAACAATTATCTTATTAATATCTGTACAAATACATTACTGGTTATCAGGCACATAATGGCGTGGTTGTCAAACATTTTATAAAAATATTATATATTCATAAAATAAATATTCTCTAAATACAATTTGTCATTTTGTAGTTTTATTTAATTTGTACATAAAATGCATAATTTCATCAACATTCAGATTATTTAATAGACATGGTATAGAGATTCTTGATTATTTAACCACTGGTTGATTCTTAAACGTTAACTTCCTCGTCCACGGCCAGTTGGCTGATGTTGACGTAGTCCGGGTGTTGTGAGAACACGTCCACTAGTTTCCCGAACGTGGGCCTGAGGTCGGGGCTGTACGCCCAGCAGTCCAGCATCACTTGGTAGATGTCGTCTGGACACTCGTCCGGACGTTCTAACCGCTGACCGCTTTCAACTATTTGTATTGCCTGGAAACATTATATAATACATATATAACTTCAATTCTAAAACATTTTAATTTTAATGATGGATAAGAGTATAGAGAGTAGTACTACTAACTAACTAACAAATATGAGGTTGGTGGGATTTTATTCATGAAATCACTTAAAACCAGTGAGTCATGTTGACGATTATAAAAATCTTGAACACTAATTACGTTTACTAAATCAGTGACAAGTTAGAGGGAGACACAACTAACCTCTATCCCCCTCATCTCCCCGTAGGGCTGCTTCCCCCACGAGAACATCTCCCACAGAGTGACTCCGTAGCTCCACACGTCGCTCTTGTGGCTGAAGGTGCCGTAGTTGTAGGACTCGGGCGCGTACCACTTGATGGGCCACTTGCCGCCGCGACTCGCCTTGTAGTACGAACTGTCCGTAGACAGCGCTCGGGAGAGACCGAAGTCACTGATTTTTACTTGATTTCTGTAAAATTGATTTATTACTATATTTTAATAAAAAAGGTTACGTTACAGAAATAACAATGATTGTGTCATACTAGTTAATTGGGTCGATGAAGCTAATGGAAAGTTAACGGAAACCAATAAATTAAAAACATTATCTTATAATTATACAAAATATTGCTGCCCCCTTCTCTTAAATAGGATTGAATCAAGATTTATTAACTTATAGAATAAATATTCTGACTTCATAAGTGCTCCATACCTGGTGGCCAGCAGGATGTTCCTGGCGGCGAGGTCGCGGTGTACGAAACGTCTCGTCTCCAGGTATCTCATGCCGGCGGCCACCTGCCAGGCCCACAGACGCAGCTCGTGCGCGCTGGCACCGCGCCGGCACACCTGCTGCAGCACCGACCCCAGAGGCACCAGCTCCTGCACCATGGCCAGCGGGGGACCCTGCACCAGTATTACTGATTAGAACCGATTGATTACACTAGCACTGAGAGACAGTTTGGTTTTGGGTTTTATTTTTACATGGCACATAAATTTATAAAATATTATTTAATTTAATTATTACAGCATCTATTCTAAGTAAAATTTTCTAGAAAGTAACATATCTCTGTTAAGTGGAGATTTCAGTCATTTTGTTAGCATTTATTTATTGCTAGCGAGATCATTCAAACTAATATTGAAATTTTTTTACTGTGATGAATATAATATTAAATATAATAATCGGTTCAATCTATAAACAGTTGCCTAATTTATAAAATACTTTTTGAACTGCTTCTTAATCATTGAGAACACTTTCAAAAAAATATACAAGACCAACCAGCGACACTCCAATGAGTCGTACGATGCACTTATGGCGCAGCGACATCATCAGTTTGGCCTCCGCCAGGAACTCTTGTTTGTTGGTGTCGGTGTGCTGCACGTGTAGAGTCTTGACGGCCACCGGTAGAGGCGCCTGGTCGGGGGGAGAGTACACCGCGCGGAGAACTGAACCAAACTCACCCTCACCTAACACCGAGCCCAGGGTGAGCTCGTTGAGTGGTATGAATTCTAGAATATAGTAAAATGTTATTACTAATGCATAAATATATAATATGTTTTGATATCATAATAGTTTCAAATGAAGTATTTGTATATATATGTTTAGGCTAATGTTCTAACTGAATAAGTAATACTTTTTTTACACATATATAATGATTAAATACAAGTAAAAAAATCGGCAGGAGCAAATTTATTTCACAAAAAAGGGCATTAAAATTGTTTAACGTAAAAAATATATATAAAATGTCTAACATATGATAAGTATTTCTTTTTAATATGATTGAAGTATATGTTATCAGTTATGTTACCTTGTAATGTCGAGAGCTGGCCGTCAGAATCAATAGTAATTTCATTATAATTCTCTGCCAGTGACATAACTGCACTATTATTTACTGGAACCTTGTACGTGTCATTATCGCTTTCATCATTATTGTTTAGGTTATGATTGTTAAAATCCGAGGAGAAAGATAGATTTCTGGTGAGGAGTTCGAAGGCGTTGTTGTTGACTGATGAAGCCTGTTGGTCGTTCAACGTGTCGTGTTTCACTAGTGACAGTGACTGGTTCAAGGGTGCTCGTTTCGGTGATGATTTTTTTGTTCTTGGCATTGTTGAAAACTAAAAATTAAAGTATATGTATTAAAATAAAAAAATAAATATGAAGTCAACACATGTGAAGCATAACTAAAATATAATTCACTTGACTAAACAAACAGTTGACAAATGTGTACACTTGTACAGAAGCTCGTACACGAGCCCAAGCATGCATGTACGTACTCATACACGCATGTATGCTCGCAAACTTACCCACGCACTTACACGCAGTCACACACACACAGACACAAACTGGCTCGCATACATGTACACACCTCTGGCAGCGGCGGCTTGGGTTTTGGCGGCACGGGCACGGAGAGGCGCGAGGGCAGCCCGTCCGCCACGCTGCTGTAGTGCTCCACCAGCCGCTCCAGGGACTCCAGGAATGGGCCATCATCGATGAACAGCCAGTCTTTCTGTATCATCAGTTGAAACTTTTACATCACCAATAATACCAGACACTATTAATTTTGTCAATTTATAAATGTTATAATATTATTTATTTCAAAAGATGATAATAACCTCTTTTCTTATAATGAAGTTATATGGGGTGTTTCCATGGAGCATGGTGAGCACGTACGCTCCGGTGTGTCTCTCACTGTACCGCACTAGGAACGCTCCATCCGAGCACATATCCGGTAGATGCTGCTTGCAGTACTCCTGCAGCGTGAGGAGAGCCTCGTCCCGGTTCAGTGTGCCGTGGTACCACTGACTCTTTGATGTGTTAGGGGAATCAGGTTTGTAGTTTTCTGGAATTATATTTTATTAAATTAAACTTATTTAAATTTTTAAGAAATATAAATGGCAACTTTCGTCCATACTAAGTCGCCATTACCTGAATTGCCAGTGACTGGATATTTCAACAGAGGTTTAAGGTTTGAGTCCTGTCTGTGTTAATGGATACTTCTACTACATATGTATTTATTTAATCTGATTTATTTCAAGTTAATTTTAGTTTGACAATTAATATAATACAACTTACTTAATAATTGATAACATTCTGTGTGTCCATTATTTTTTGCTAGTTGTGCTGGAGTTTCTTTGGATAGAGTTCTAGAGTGAGCAGGTGCTTTAAGTTTTAAAAGTACCTAAAAACAGAATAAAATTAGATTGTATGGGTATAGATTTTTAGGAGTACTACAAATTGGAATAAAATTATTTTGTAAAGGATTGACCCCAAGTAAAATATATATATTTATATATATTTAATTTAAATAGATATTTGCAATTGCAATAACTAATCAAAACATTGCATTGATACATCTTTTTGCAATTGCAATAACTAATCAAAACATTGAGTTAAACATAAAGTTTAAAATGTTAATGTACTGTAAAGCTTAAGCCTTTGAAAATAGTTTTATTTAATAAAATAAGATTATTTTTGAAACAGTATACAATTAAAAGAAAAATGTCTTTCAATTGAAAGTTTGTAAATGAAATATTGATAATTTCAATATACCTTAATACAATCTATATGTCCTCGTTGTGCTGCATCATGTATTGGCATCTTCCCTGTAGGAGCGTGCCTCATCTGATAATTAGCATTGCCTTTTGTTACCAGAAGTTCGGTAGTACTGGACAGATTGTTTTGACAGGTATACTGCAAAAAGATTGTAAGAAGTTACAGGTGATATGTATAAATGATATGATATAATTTAAACCGTTTAAACCAGTTTACACTTAGTAAATTAGGCAACAGTCTCTATGAGTTTCTGTGTGGTCCCTAATAGTTAACTGGATTCTATATAAGTATTTAAAAGATTTGATTGGATTAGCACAACAATTAATTAATTAAAATATATATGTTTACTTACATGCAATGGTGTATACCCAAAGGAGTCCCTCACATTGACAGTGGAGCCACTCTCAATGAGCTTTTCTAATATGTTGTCTCTGCCCGCTCGTGCTGCTATGTGTACAGCCGTCTGTCCGTCCTGGTTCTTGGCATCTCGGGAGCGGTATCCACAGGCAAGCAGCTGAGACACTATGTTGTACTCCCCTGCTTCTGTTGCCCTAGTAGATTGATTTTTAATTTAATTAGTTATTAGTACAATACAGCTTTTGCATTTCCCATTGCTCTTGTGTCCAATATTTTGAAATAGGGTCCGATCTTAATTCACTATGCTATTCTATGAATAGGTGTTATAGTAATTAATAGTCCCATAAAAAATAAGTAAACTTCCTACAAATATTTGATCACTGGTGGGAATACAACCCAAATAAACAAAAATAGAATTAATACTACAATGCCAGGAACCAATGATATATATAATAGTTAATTTTCAATATGTAATAGGTATATATTATAATTAAATATAAAAATGTAGATAGCAAAATAAATAAATGGGGTTCTCAATATTAAATAGCTTTAAAACCATTAACAATGGACAAACACTTTGTATCTGCAAGACTTATTATGCAAATATACTAAATGATCAAAATACTTTTATGGACAATTGGTCTCATAAGAATATGTTTTGTTTCACAGATACTATTGTTAGTCATATCATGGGAATGTTCACAATATCATAGCTATTCAAGACACATCTGTGTTTGGTTATGAATCATAATGTTATGATAATGAATCATTAATTACATTAACACACATAAGGATATTTTATTTATCAATATTAAGTAAGATTTAAAATATCTAGCATTTATGTAGGAAGAAAAAAGTAAATGATATTGTACAAATCTTTCAAGTGTCTATGTCATTGTACAAATCATTCAAATTATTCTGACAATCATTTAAATGAATATATTCTTTTATCTTCGTGTATCATCTTGTTTCTCATTATTGTATGGATATATTGTCCACTGAGCAGGAAATTATCAATAAACATGTCAGTGTTTACAGTTTGTCACTTAGTGCAACCAGTTAAACTTGCAAGGCCAATAACCTTCTAGAATTTCAATTTGCTGGTCACTTGTTTATAAAACTTTTGAAAAAACAATTTGATAGTTTTTAAAATGATCAAAGCATTATTCAGAAAAACGGTACATTGGTCTTTAAAATACTCTGGTTTAATAAAATAAACCTAACTAACAACACTTATCATAAAATGTTTCATTAATAAAAAAATATCAATATATAATTTCAATGTGAATCAGTGATAAAAAAATCTAAATAAAAGGAATTAGACATATTTTGTGATAGACCTAAAATAACTATGATAACAATATTTTTCAGCACTCTAAGACTTATTTCACAGAAGGAATAAAAACAATAATGTTGAGACCAATCAAGCAATAATAACCCTTTCAATATACACTTGTCATCTCTATTCAAACAATAAAACAACAAAGAAAAATTAAGGGCAATTTGTGAGGATATCTTCTTAATAGGACTTCCTCCTTCAACATTAACTATTTGTATTGACTATCATTAGCATAGCATGCATGGAATGTTGTTTTAAATATAGATTTGTTTACTCTTGTTTAATATTCACTTATGATAGATAAACAAAAATAAATGTGAGTCATGACTTTATTATTTGAAAAACCAACAATCATTGTTTTTATGACTTTTCAGTGTTTGATCAAGATATCAATACAAATTATGATTTTAGATTTTTATATAGTTTTATATAAACATTATTTACCATTTTATGATACTATTAAATTTAAAGTATTAACATACCTATGCAATAAATTTGTAGTGCCTTGTGTCCTAGATTCATGTGGAGGTGGCTGTCCTTTGCACACTACCGACAGCCGTGTGACAAGGCCATTGGAGTCTCCTTGGTAGTGCTGGATTAGTGTATCGAGTCCATGTACTGTTGTATGCTCTTCTATTGAAAAAAATGCATCTTCACGGTGTCTTCGGATTTGGTAATGAACTACTTCTCCCTAAAATGTTAAGATATATTAAGGATTATTTAGAACAATTAAAGAGATTCATTAAAAAAAAGGGTTTTGAAACTTTCTCTCAATATTAAAACTAAACTTTATACACTACATGTTGATTGAGGAATAATAGAAAACTTCTTCATTTTATAGATATGATATGATTACATAAAATTGAAGTAGTTTACCTGATGTAAAACAGATAACACATAGTCTCCAGGGGAAGTATTACTTTCACGAACTAAGAAAACACCATCTTCTCCTTCTGAAATATGAAAAGTATTTTTTGAAGTGTCAACTTTCATACAATTAAACTCAATAATAAATAGTTAAACCAACCTTCCTTTAGGAGTTTTTCTGCAGTTTCCCGAGATATTTTCCCATGAAACCAGTTTACATTATCCTCTCTATTCATCCTCAACAAAAAAGAGTTAGTCTGAAAAGTTGAAACCTGTTCAACAAGTGTCAGCAGTACAGATGATCGAAAATTTCTGCTAAGATTTCTCGAAAATAACACTATACATGTTTATCTCAAATATCATAACGTGAATTTACTTTAAAATGTATTATTTGTTCAGAAAACGCATTTATAAACTTTTCCCATATATCATAAACACAAAACACAACTTCTTTATCGACAAAATCAAAAACTTTTTGTCTTTTATTTCCCTCTAACCTACAGCAAACGCATTTGAATAACCTAAATATTAAAAATTCTATAACATCTTTATCTTCTCTGTCTCGTTTACGAGAAATTTCATGCGACAAAAAGAGACAGGCTATTTGTATTCTACTTTTGTATTGAGAAACTAAATGGTAAACGTCAAACGTCACCTATCTAATTTAGTCAAAAAGAAGCCTATATATTTTTTTATTAAATTAGTCATAAAATTTAAATGCTTACAATTACCTAATAATTTAATAACATATTATGAATACATAAAGAATATTGGCTTACCTTCAATAATATGAATGACGTCATGGTTGTTATCATGATATCCAACTTAGGAAACTCACCAAAATATTAAAAAATAGTAGTTATTGAATTATAAATTTTTCTTGCGTTTTTTAAAGAAACACATTTTTAGATACCAAAATCAAATAAGATTTTAAATAATATACTTTATCCATAAAAGCGTTCGCAGTGAGCGGAGAGCGTCTAGAAAGCAACCGGCAGACAGGCGCGGTATCCCCGACTCTGCCTTCCAGCGAATGACTCATAGCAAGGTCAATTCCGAGAAATGAATCACCAGCTAACGTACTCAGTTCAGCAATGCCATAAGTAGTACGCATTCCCTCACAACACCACATATTTTTATTTTTTTTACAATATATTTACTTAAATAAATACAAATACTTATACAGGCGATGTGTATTAGACTAACATTGTAATGGTTTAATTGAGAACTTACTTTTCATTCATTAACTTTTTTAATTATAAATAGATCAAAGATGGATTCTAGATTCTAAGTGATATAATTAATTTGAGGATTGCAATAAGAACAATATTTTTTTAAGATTATCATTCAATTAAAAAAAATACGGAACCTCATATGCTAGACTTTATTTTATCTTTTCGCAAAAACATTGATGATTCATTAAAAAAAATAACGAGTAACAAATGACCTGTGCTGAATACTAAAATAATGTAAAATAAATTAATATACCTACGTGATGTAATGACTCATTATTAATTTTAATATAGAGGGTAATGGCATTTTTTTACCTTAATAAGAAAAAATATATATTTTTAAATTAATTGTGATTTTAGTATATTTTTTTTTGTGTCCGTTTTTATTTTCTCGCATTACTTAAAAATATTAAACTATCCGAGAGCTACCCGGTTTTTAATGGTGGAAGGCTAAAAGTCTAACGTAATGATATTTTTTTTATTAAATACATACATGAAAATTTGTAATTTTGAAGTAAATAATATAAATTCAAGTATCCTTTTCTTTTCTGGACAGAAATAATGAGGTATATCATTATTTCTGTCCTATTTCTAAGGTATGAAATTCTAGTTATTGAAATATTGAAGTTTTCTACCAAGTCAACTCCTGACGAGTGAATTAGTTGAAGTTTTTACAAATTCAAGTCCTTACGAGTGTATTCATTGAAGATTTTATAAAGTCAACTCCTAGAGAGTAAGGTGTTTGTTGTAAAGTTACGTTGTAAATATAGAGTAATATAAAAAATATTTAAATTATAAAATATTATAACTGATATTCTTGGTGACAATGTTAAATAGATGGCTAATTAAATTAGGTATTTCTGTAGTAACCCAATGTTTAAGAATTCAATAAAGTTTTGTTAAAATAGAATAGGTTTTCATATTTGTTAGAACAAGTGTTATTGTACCATTACACGAAATAATTTATCAATTACATATAATTAATAATACTGATAATTTTATAAATTATATTATTTTTTATATTTATCGTTATATTTTTTTTCGCTGACTATAGGTTCTGTAAATATAAAATATGTTATGACGTAGAACTTAAAAATATATGTCATCCCGAACAGGAAACAAAGGAAATAATTAAAATAAAATAAACCTTTTGAATACTAAGATAATAATTATTACTTAATGCTTATAATACTAGGCTATCGAGTATTATTTTGTGATACTTATTCGTAACTAAGAAAGTACCTAGGTATCTAAGCATTTACGACTGTAGAAACACTATCTAACGAGAAATAACCAGTTCCCAAGATTGTCTGCTTGTCGAATGTTTGTTTACTTTCAATTGGTTGTGTGTAGTAGTGTCTGCAGGTTGTTCCCCTACTTGGTTATGTTGATACCATAGACATGTAGACGACATTTCTATGAATGAATACTGGGCAGAACCATTGGAATGTTTTATTGTGGTCTATTTTAGTTGCATCTTCTTTTCTCAAAATACAAAAGTATTTTAAAATTTATGTAAAAATTTCTGCGGAAACATAATACCTATGTAATGCCTATAAATTATTAGATATTACTTTACGTATTTACAACATAAAACATGAAATTATCTTGAAGTAATGAAAATGAAATGATCATGAAGTAGGTACCAACTATTTAGTTTTGGTATGTTGGTATTCATGATGTTATTGTGTAACAAGTAGTATAAACCGATTAACTATTTATAGGTGTTTGTAATTCGCCAGTTGCTCAAGGCAGCCGGGGCCGCGGTGACTCACAACTTTCTACCACTGAAGCAGCGGTCGATGACACTGGAACAACCATTTGCCAGTCACCCTTACTGGTTTTCCTTGGATACGACCTTGGGAGTACTATACCCTTGTCAATTAACATAATACCATCAGTGTTCCATAATAATATTCATTTCTATATTTAGATTAAAATTTTTAGATATTTAATATTTAAATTGGTTCGAAGATCAACTGCATAAAATTAATATTCATTTATTATATTTAAGTTATTTAATTTATAATCACGACACTAGTTTTTTTGGATTATTATGAGTAAAGAGTGGTCTCTAGATATTATTGATGGATTGATTCAACTATTGATATTTATTCTCTTATATAATTTATGTATTTTTGTAGCAGACAGGAAATTGTCCGACCTCAAGTTACCAAAATAAAACAAGGAGATCCAGCTTTAAGTGAAGTTAAGAGAATTATACAAAAATATATACCTACTGATGACGTCATAAGATTCTCAATTGAAAATAATAATAGGAGCAATAAATTGGCAAATATAAAAGAAATTATATTAATATGACTTTTACCGTACTTTTACCTAGCTTTTACTACCTGTTACCTCACTTTTACCTTAAACATTTTATTTTAGGGAAATAACACAGGTTCTATAAAAGGGTTCTAACTGAGTTATTTCACAAAATGAAAGAAAGTGGTTGTAAATATTTCTTCGATGAAAAGGGTTGTTACTGAGTTATTTCACAAAATAAAAAAAAATATAAATCTCTTTAGTGAAAGACTTTTTAAATAGAAGCCGCTAACTTTTTGAATTAATCTGTCAGATATGGTATTTTAAAATAGCGAGATACCTAGTATTTTATAAGTCTTATAAGATTAAACATTTTAAGACGACATTTCATAGATTTCACAGATAGTGAGTCACTGTATCTAATGCAGATCACAGAGCGTAACCGGCGACATGGTAAAACGATCAGAGAACCGCGGAAGTACGAATAGGTAGGTACCTATTTGATTCATCGAACTCATGAATCAAGATTTGCAGAATTAGTCATTGAAGTGTTTTTGACACTATCTTGCAGATCATTGAATAAATATTTTTTGCTCCATTCCGTGACGGATTGAATTTTAATACAACTTGAATAATGCTAATAAATAGGGATGAAATTTACATAGAATTGTTGATCAGTAAAAGTTTTTAAATTCCGTAAAAACCGTAGCGAAATTCGAATTTCAAATTAGTTTTTTAATGTTAGGGTAAATACCTACGCATGCGTCTTGAAAACCTTCATTTGTTGGTAGAAGATGGTCCATCAAATAACATTAATAAGTCGCAAGCTATAATCATTTGTAGCAAACATATATTTTTAAAATATTCCTTATCGTTTATTATAAAACTTCATTGAAATGCATAGGACACAGTTAAGGGTAAAAAATATGGGATTAACTATTGACTGCTATTTCATTTTAGCAGCTTTAATGAGTACTTTTACCATTCGCTACGCTTCCTTATAAACGACTTCAAAATATAAATTCCTACAAATCTAAAATTACGCTAATACAATCTCTTTTACTACATCTTCTTACGCTGACATCTTATCTAAATGCGATTGACGAGCATTTTATCAGCGGCTTGTGCTAATTTGAACACATCATGTTGAGTTAAAAGATCCCCATCCGTTTCCGCAATTGCCTGAATCAGTGTTTCTCTATAAAGTGCTACAAAAATCTCTTTTTTATTTAGAAGGCTGCTTCAATTATATCCACCTGGAAATTTACCTGATGCCTGTTGTATTTTTTAAGTTGTAGTTATAATTACCATAATATTAGATAGTCAAGTTATAATTTGTCAAGTAATAACTTGAGTGTCTGATATGGATTTTTTTAAATATTTTCCTACAATTTGTAGTCCCCCCCTCTTGGCCCGTGCCCGATTCACATTGAGTTCCGGGACACCCTGTATTAAGGGTGTTTAAATATTTATATTTCATTTTTCTAACTCTTACCCACTTGAATGTTTCTATTTGATGTAAAAAAAATCCTCACCAATAATAACACCATAATTTACATATTTTCTTGTACAAAAAACCGTTTTAATTTATCATGCTTTGAGCTTTATATACATACATAATCATACTTATAAATGTTACAATAATACAATAGCACAAACTCGTTTGGCTTGAATATAATCCTTAAACGTTGAGTGATAATAGAATTCTTATTAATAGAAATACGCACTCTCTACATGGGAAAATGCTCCACTGCCAATCCTATGGATTGGGACTATTTAGGTATTTCAAATTATTATGGCGTTTAGAGCATGGTTTAACTTTTAGCTTAGCTTTGATGAATTCCGATACGTTCATTTCCAAACACGCGTCAGGTGGATTGAGCTTTATGACCAACTTAGTCATGCTGAAAGTACAATTCTTGGTTATGGTACTGTTAAAACACTTAATTACCTATTTAACCCCCGACTCAAAAAGAGGGGCGATATAAGTTTGACCTGTCGATCTATGTATCTGTGTGTCTGTCTGTGGCAATGTAGCAGCGAAACGGATGGACGGATTTGATTGCGATTTTTTTTAATCGAAAGCCTAGTTCGTTGAGATGGTTCTTAGTTATGTTTGGTCGAAACAGAAACAGTCCTCTCCAAGATATTTAGGTTTTATTAGTGGGGGTGAAAGGTTCTTATGCAATATTGATAGAAATACTTAAGCAAGTGAAAGTTTGTGTATCCGTACTTTAATTTAGTACTATATTGAAACCAGTAAAATAAAGCCAATATAAGTAATTACGATATCGAATCGTATAGTCTCAACCCTCGTAACTTCTTAAAATAGACACCATCGTCAATGTACGTACAACGGTCCCCGACGCAACGACTTCAATAAGTACATAATAATATTATTTTTAGATGCCTTTTTGTACCGGGGGTTTTTTATGTTTTTTTTCTGCCTTTTAAAGTAATTTTACTGGTTTCATTAATTACTAAATTAACGTACGGATACACAATTTTTTAAGAATCATATCTTAACAATCCTGACCCTCCCGCTCACACGATGACGCTGTAATAGCCAACAGGGCTAACAGTATAGATAGACAAAAAAATATCTTGACACACTTGTACCGATGTTTTGATGCCTATTTCAGAAAAATATGGATAAGCACTACTAATAGCTAACAATACACCAAAACAACACTGAAGTCGAATAATATCCACGCTGTACGCTGCTGACTATTTGTGAATCTTATATAGAGTTTTAAGAATAAATTTGGTCCGCTTAAGAAGTTGTTTTTGTATTACCTTATTCATTTTTTTGGTTCCGCATCTCGAAAGAAAAAACACGGAACCCTTATAAGATCACTTTGCTGTTCGTCCGTCCCTCTGTCTGGACCTTTTTTCACGACGCGTGGAGGTATCAAGCTGAAATTTGTTTCAAATACTCAATCAGAGATCAAAATGTATAGGTACTTCCCGTGAACCCGGAATCTTGAAATTTAGTATTCAGCAACCTCTTATACCACAGAGAAAGGAAAAACTGGAAAAACCGTAAATTAGTTTAATCATATAATAAAAATATTTTTAATAATTTGAAAGCTTCAACACCTTTCCCCATGAACGCGTAAAGGTATTAAATTAAAATTCATATTAAATACTCAGGTCTACAATACCTTTAAGATGTAATAAAGTCGTCAAAACCAAACTTCATTATCAACGTCATCAAAATAAATAACAATTTAAGCGGCAGATTTTTAAACTCTCAACTATTCGCAAGGGAATCTGAACCTAAGGGATACTTCCAGGCAAAGTATAAAGCCGGACGTATAAAGAAAAAAAACCGGGAGAGGTATAAATTTGTAATTAAATCACATATTTTAAATTATAATTCGTGCGTGAAATTATTTGTTAAATAATGAATGCGAAAAGACCCTAAATCTCTTATAGGCTACAGGTCCTAAGTCATTTAAAATTCACGGCATTGTTCTAGGTGCTATATTACTTTCCCGGAATAAAATGTTTCTATCAATAGCACGGTACACAAATAGGAATGGAGAGTTACAAAATTGCATCTGGCTCCATACACACACTTTGTGTCAATTCAGTTCACAAATTATCACAAAAATATTTAACACTGATTGGCGCGAAAATGAAAAACAAAATGAATATTCGTATAACTATAGGAGTTATAGATTCCCAATTTAAATGTAGGTACGTGATATGTTATATTCTTCATTATATATGTAAACATGTTGTTACTTTTTTTGTAACGGTATTTATGGCCAGACTATTCTGTTTTTGCTAATGTATTATTGTAGGTATAGGACATAAATATTAGTTTTTTTTTTAAACTATTGACCTGGAGACTAAACTGTTTACCTAAATTAGCTCACCGTTTTCTTCTGCCAGTTCTTAAATCATAGATAACATTTTTAAATTAAAACATGTCTACTTTATAATAAGAACTTTTCACAAAGATTTTAAAATTTCTATTAAAACTTTATATTTTTAAAACACCCTTATACCCGTCATGTGATTATTTTTTTCGTGAATTGAATGTATTCGTGAATTATCTCGTGGCTTCAGAGCAATATTCATCAATACTAGTTCCTAGCAATTTATAAAAAAAATATTCTGTTTACGTATATTTTATGTTTAAAAACTATAATCTATGTAATTAATTGAATGTTTATAGATTTATGAATAGAAAATACCAGCACCTTTATTGAAGTCAAACTATTGCTGCGTAATTTTCGTAACTTGAATAATAGATATAAATGCCAGATATATCTTTAAAGAACAGAAGAGATAACCTAAGAATTTTTGTAGGTTTATAATTACTTTTCTTATGTTTTATAACTCTTTTTTAATAAAAAAAAATGTTGGAGGAAGAAGGAAATTAAACAAATAAACAAACAGCATTATATTTATTGAAGTATCAAAATTACAAAAGTTCTTACAATGACCTTCTTAATACTACTTATTTACAAGCTATAACTATATTTAAGAACATCTAATTAAAACCTTTTATGTTTTTTTAATAAAACTGGTATTATGTCGTTACTTTGGATTTACACGTAAAATAAATAATACACAGATAGAAAATTTAAACAGATACTTTAAGAGTTAACTGTAGATTATATGTCACACAATTTTAAATGAAGATCATACCAATTTTAAAAATAAATAAACCTAACCTAGCATTATGTACAGAAAAGCTTACAATTATAATATTATAACAAATAAAAACGGCACAAAGCTTAGGCTTAATAATACTTAATTTATAATGATTTAAAAGAATCTATTTTATCGGTAATTTTGAAAAACTTGTACATCACTATAGCTTGTTTTTTTAAATTACAAGAAATAAGTGTAAGATATATGTTAGTTATAGTTTACATTAAAACTTAAAAATAAACCTTACTTTAACATAATATGCATTGCTTTATCACAGCTTATAAAATAACATATTTATTAATATTTTTAAACGGTTACCTATGATGGAGTTTTAAATCTTACATAACATTCAAATAGCCATATTTGCATAAAGGCGAAGTAGGTTACAATTGAATATAAGGTTAATATTGTTTATAATACTTTAAAACTATTTAAAAATTGCACCATACAAGGCATCTTTATAGATTTAAATATAACACCGAGTTGCCAAGGGAACAGAAACAACATAAAAAACTTCCAGAAGATGCACGCTCATCACTCATTCTAAATTCAAAAATTTTAAACAAATCTACTTTATTCTGTAAACATTCGAAATTTGAAACCCACTCATACAAATGTAGGCATTCTACATTTAAAATCTCTACTTGTATTAGGTATATAAGGCGCAGGCTCACGTGTAGCAGTTGTCTTCATCTGCGTGATCAGTGCAGTCGATGGTGCCGTCACATAGTTGTGCGAGAGTTATACAACGTCCGTCCACACACCGTAACTCACTGCTGGGACACGGAGACGCGTGGGCACTGTTGTATCCTAGTTCTTCTGTTCTGTCGGCTATCGTGCTGTTCACTTCTGATGACTCAATGGCGTCTTCCTGGCGTTCTTTTGCCGCTTTCTGTGAGATATACAAAGACAAATAATTAATTTCCTATGACCTATTAATGACACTACATTGAACTTAATAAGATAATGTTCACTTACCCTCAGCATGGCCGAACCGTCTATAACACGGTCCAGTTTATTTACAGATTGGTCAAACTTTGTTGGCATGGAAGAAATCGCAGGCGACTCTGTCTCCATAGTCCGACTAACGTTAGGTGGATTATATTTTTGAGGTTTTATATTTTCAACTTCGACATCTTCTTTCGGTTTTTCTTTTTCAGTTTCAAATAATCCCAAGTCTTCTATTTTTAATTCTTCATAAGATTCGTTTTTTTTTTCTTCCTCTTTTGTGTTAGTTTTATCGCTAGGTTTATTTGTGCGCATGTAGTTCTTAATTTCAGATTTTTTCAAAGCCAAGCCTCCGTTTTCTTCAGACGATGTTTTATCCTGTAATGGTTTTATTGGCTGTATCCTCTTGTACGGTGTGAGACGAGATGGCGAAGGCCTACGTGTGAAGTTACGTCGAAAACCATTGTTACTATCGCTTGTCATAAGTAATTCCTTACTGCTTTCATTTTCACCTAATAAATAACAGTCGATTAGTTAATCATATTATGTTATTTTTTTATAAGAATTATCAAGATCAAATTTAAGCACTAATAAGAAAACACTAATTAGGCTTAGGTTCAGAATCAGAATCTTAATTAAACATTTTTCGAATTTTTAATAAAAAAGTAAGTTATAAGATCCAGGTACCATTCCTTCCTTCGAACAGCAATCTATTTGGTTTCCTGACAGAGGGTGCTGGGGCGGATCCAGCCGATTCCTCCCCGGGCTCATGGATGTCGTCTCCACCTAAGTTTGATCTCATATTTTCAAGTCTCGCTTCCCCTGCTAATCCTTCAAGTCTGGATCCAATTCCACTCCTCCGACGTCCTCGACACAGTTCTTCACTCTCATCCTCACCATTAGCGCAATCCGCGTAGCCGTCACAGAGCCAACGCTTAGTGATACACATACCGGAATTACAACTGCATAAAAAAAATATTCAAGTAAAAAATGAGTAAGAATTGTCACTCTATTTCAATTTGTATATTGGCTGGCCGGAAAAAATATCATTACAAACTTCCATAAGAACGGCGTGAAATAGTTATAGGGCTACGTTTCCAACGGAGAGTGAGAGAGATGGATGACCAAACCATCTCACTTCCTCTGCTTATTATCTAGTTATGCATCGATGAAATTACTTCCAAAATGTGGATGAAAGTTTTCGTATTTGTAGGTGTCCTCTTACCATCAAGTGAACCGTGATCCCTCACCAACCAATCCCACAGTAAACGTGTGTAGAGTGTGAAGTGTCTCACCGGTACTCCTGTTCCTTGCAGGTGTCGCAGAGGTGCTCGTCTTCCCCGGCGGGACAGTCCCTGGTGCCGTCGCAGAGCCAGTCCCGCGGCACGCAGGAGCCGTCCCCGCAGGCCAGCTCGCGCGCCAGGCACGGGGCCCGCGCCGGGGAACAGTTGCTGTGGGAGTATTGGTTGCACGCGAACATCGCCTGGAGCTCTGTTGGGATCATATCCTCGCAGCTGTCCATTATTGCTGAAAAGATTGGAAATAAAAGATTTAAAAAGGTATAAGTTCAAAAACTGCTAGAAAAACCGAAAAAGAATTGTTCCTGTTTTTTTTTTATTAAGAAAATATTCTGGTTCGAAGATAGTAAATTTATTGAAAATTTTCGATTCGATTATAAACTTATTGATATAATAAAAACAAAGTGCCAAACAAAAGCTATAATTCTGGAATAAAAAGATATATAGTAGATAGTAACTATAATAATACCTTTGTAACTAAATTACTAACCTTTACAGAAATTATAACAAGGTAATTTGGATGAGTACGGAGGAGGGCTGCACTCCGGCTCGAGCAGGGAACAAGCGAAGTGCCTGACTCGTTCGCTGCAGTTGGTGCTGACGAGGTACTCGATCTGCGGCAGGAACGTGGTGACGTCCACCATGGCCACCGTGGCGGGCGCTCCGGCCAGGTCGTACGGGAGCACCCCGCGGCATAACGGAAGACGAGTAGAACGACATTGCGGCACTGGAATTGGTAATGATTCGTGTTATTTTTATTTGTTATTAATAAATCATAGATCTGATAGTTTTAAATGTGTCTCATTCTAATTACTAATTACTGTTAAAAATCAATGAAAGTAGAGTATTAAATAATATTGTTGTTTAGATATGAATAATGATAATAGCTCACTGAATATTATTTAACATTATAAAATATATTTTTAGTTTTATTTTAATATTGCGCAATATTTTCTGATCACTGTAACCATAGTCACATATAACATCGAGATATCTTTAGGCATCTTTTTAAGGAAACATCAAAAAGCTATAAAACAATTAACAAGTGCATGCTGTGTTTGAACAAACATATCATATTACAATAATTATACATACCTGTTTGTGTAACCTACGACTGCTACTCCACCACCAAAAGCATTTTTTAAAAAAGGTTCAGACTTACCATCGAAGTTACTATTTATCGGATACTTTTTAGTTGTAGCACCATCTCTCTCTTTCCAAGTCGGTAAAGTGGGAGACACCCTTGTGTTATATAATGAATTCTGAGTGGTTGGTTTCATGTTTTGAGAATCCTCCATTGAAATACCAAAAAACTTGGAATGACCTGATGTGAATTTGACGTCATTGTTGACCGCAGGACGCCCGTAATACTCTTGGACCTCAGGAGGAAGATCTGGTCCAGCATTAAATTGCTTCAAGTTATTTTTGATAAATATTGGAAAGCTGGGGGGTTGTGGGGGTTTGATTGGATCAACAAATTTATTGGTTTGCTTTTTCAAAAACCTTGCTATATCGTTTGAGGTTTCTGCGTTTGTAAAACTCTCGGTGATAAGGGCTCCCTCTGTAGTTGTAGTAATTCCATTACCGTCTTTAAAATAAACTGCTAATGGTTTCTCTGGTTTCTGAGTTATATGTGGTTTGAGGGTGGATTCATCTGCTTCGGAAGTCAGTTCCTTATAAACCTTGGAGACACGTGCTTTTTCTGCATCAGCTTTTTCATTGCCATATTGTACTTCGAGAGATATGTGGGTGGGAAAAACAGGTGGTATAGGTAACTTTCTGTTTGGGTTTGTGTCAGCTATCGTGTCTATTATGGCTGTTAAATCATTGCTATTAACATTATCAGCATCATAAAAGTCGATTTCCGGTGTTTTAGTACCTGAATATTAAATATTAACTTATTAAGCAATATGTCGCCCACACAACAGAAAAATATTAAACTATGCATTTACAAAAAACAAAAACATTTTTATAAATTACAATCGGTGTGCAAACATAAAATACTTTACTATAAATTTCATACACACATTCAACACATACACAATACAAAACACACATATACACAATACCAAAGAGGACACATGAAATTTTGAAATAGAATATTAATTTGAGACGCCATACCAGTAGGTCGTGGCTTCATATTGGCGGTAGTCTTGGTGGGAACTTTTGTCGTTACTCCTTGTGATTGTGCCTCGGATTTACTATTGTCCCAATACGTCGCATTTACAATGTCAGTATCAGCATTCATGTTCACTGCAATCAAATTATGTAATAATTATTTTTTTTAATACATACCTCTTTAACACCAAGAAATACCTAGTAATAGAATAGTTAACAGTTGCCTGTCATCAAGTTAATTTGCTTCAAACATTTTCTTAATAATTAGTCAAATACTTGAAAAAATTGCATAACACGGGTACTAGTTTCTCAACCACTTTAAAGCTATATATACTAAGTATGTGTTTGTTGAGTAACTGCAGGAAGCTTATGGATGCGAGGACGAGAGACAGTGAAAGCAGGGTTCAAGAAGTCAGTGGGACGAGACTTGTAACAAAACGACCCAATAGCAACCATTCTTATCAATAAACGGTGTGCAAATCATATAGAGCTACTTCAGTGGTGTCAACATTTCAATCATAATAATTTACCACATATATTTTGCATTATAGCGTCAACAGGCCATTTAAATAATAATATATTTATATGTTATATATTATAATTACAGTTGTTTGAATTTAGGTCAACTATATCATGTAAATTATTAAATGATATGACCATGGTCTGGTCTAATAAACACATTTATATTTAATCTAATATCACTAAGTACCAAACCCTAATTATTTAAGTACAGAAAACTAAAGGGTCTAACCAGATTTACAACAAAGCTTGGTACGACAATTAGACTTCAGTTGATTAAATCCTCTTGTTATTTTAATTACAAATTCTACTCAAAATATCTTAAATAAAAAGCTAATGTGTTACATAAATGTTCTTTCGTAATCATATTCGTAGGAGATTTTAATAATTATCATGTCAGCATTTAAACGTAAAAGGAAAACTTGGTCTCGCCCTCGTCAGGTTTTCATTTACCAGTAATTATGTCTTAGGTAATAACTAGTTAAAGAAAAGTAATTTCTTCTAACACTAAATGGTATTAGATAATATTAATTAATACTAGGCACAGGTTAATAACGACTTTCATAAGGTTCATAATTATTGCGGGTACCATACCATACCACGAGGCATCGAGTTACTAATCGACTTACTAATTGAAGTTATTAAAAATTAAATTGTGTATAGCCATAAATATAAAATAAGAAAGTCAGACCAGAGTGGTCATTGTGTAAAATTCATGCATTATGTACGTTTCATGGTGCACAATGGATTTTGAGGTCAACTTTCATTTTGTCAATCCTTACCCAAAAAAGTCAATTCAAAGGTTGAGCTTTAAATGAGGTTTGGAGAGACATGAAAAATATGCTTATAAGTTTACTGCTTTTGAAATTGGCCGTTACCCCTTTGCGTGCACATCGAGAAAGTGTCGGCATGTTTCTGAAGAGAAGATCAAAGATTTTAGGTACATAGGTACAAATAAAAAGGACTATAATTGGTACGAAAGTTATTTACGCCCTTCTTGGATAATTATCGTATTTTTACCAGAAATATTAGCTATAAAACGGGAAAAAATTGTAAATTTTTATATTTTATATTTTGTGGTTAATTTCCGTTGAATGTTCAAGATGTTAATGCCTTGTCCAGGAGACACGATAACGTAAATTGCAACGATAATTGTTTGTCCCTTATGGTTATCTGACGGCTTTCTACGAAAAATATAATTGGTTGAGGTGTCAGAAATGAATTTAAAATTACTACATACGAAGTTTAGCTTAATTTAAATATCATTTATCTTTTCGAGATTTATTGGCCCATTTATCTTCATCTTACGTCTCATCGATTTTGTAATAGCAATAGAAACCAGTTGTAAAATAATAGTGAAGATCTATCGACCACACGCAACTATCAAACAATTTGCGTAAAACCATTACCAGCAAACACGTTTTCGAATGCAAGGAATGAAGCTTTTATAATTGCCTAACTTTGATAGTATTTAGATGCAGCGGCCGGTTTAACAGCAGCTTATCCACAAAATAGTTCTACCTATTCCTTTTAAAAGAAGGTTACAGCAAGATATTATCAGCTATATGTATTTTGAATTACAATAATTTTAGATTATAATAGAGAACAACAATTTAGTACCTCCTTGTTCAAAAGTATAGAAAACTTAGGTAACGCTAAGAAGAGACATGTTATCTTTAATCAAGGAAGCTGTTGGAACAGCCGTTAGAGCTTAAATTAAGAATAACAAATAATCAGTGAAAGTCACTGTAATATTATAAAAAAATGTACTGATTTCTATCTAATTGTTGTTATTTTATTACCACAGTATTAAACTTATTATGATCTTAAATAAGAACTTAAATCCCCGATATTTTTAATAATACTTGTAAGAAAGTATGACTCCATTTCTATACTTTCCCTTATAATTTGAGCATTTAACATTCGAAATTATGAAAGGTATATTACATATAAAAAATATTAATAGTACACAAATTTACGTATATTTTTTTTAATATATTAAATATGCACGTACTCGTACAAAATAGGTATATTTGAGAGAATACGATAGGAGATCATTCTTATTATATTTACGATTCATCTTAGAAGGAATTGATTTGAAAGATGATGAAATCAATAGGTTGTTAGGTTTGATACTGAGATCTGATTCTAATATTAAATAATTATTAACTTCGATTTATAACATCTTAGAAAAAGACAGTACTTACAACGTGAAGCAACTACTGTCTAGTAGTTTAGTTCAAAATATAAGATAATACAACAAAATAAACATAACTATATTGTTATGTACATATTAGTGGCATATACCTGGCATTAAAAAGTACACGAAAACAGCGAGAGCGATGCATACGGTGAGCAGCGCTAAGGGCCAGCGCAGAAGACGCAGCGCCCGCACCGCCTTGCTTGCGCCAGCGCCGCCGTCAGGAGACACGCGGTATAGACTGTCGGGGTGAGATCCCTGCAACCATTATATTAATCTAAATTTACATGTAAAACTATAATATTTATCTTAATAATATTATTTGCCTACAAAAATCATAAATAAAAAAAATTACAACATTACATTTAAGTAAGCTAAACAAAATGTCCCAAAATATGTTTTTTTTATGTTTTATAAATTTAAATAAACTTTATAGAACAATTGTATTCTGGTCTGATTATAATATTCAAAACAAATAATCAAACCCTTTACGACATGTGGCAACATATACCTACCTGGTGGAGTCAGTTCAAAGGTGACAAGAAAAATGTTAATTCGATACGGTCACGTATGAGATTTTATCGAGTGGGCTTTGATCAAACACATTGTGGCATTCTTTAAGAGGCGTAAAATATTTTGAGTATATAATTAACCAAATTTATTATACAATACAATAATTTACTAAGATAACAAGAAGTTGTGTAACATGCGTTATACCATTGTAAAAGAATAAGGAATACTCTGAGATATCGTAAACAATGTTCAAAACGTCACTTTACTGATTAGTTGGTTAATAAAGTATTGATTATGTATGGCTTTACAAGTATAAAATTTCTATATTAAAAATTGTAATTGCACCTCCCTATTTAAAGTCTTAGCTAATAATATCTAAAATAAATAAACAATTCTTGAATATAAGGACATAAATATATTATATATTGTAAATAAGAAAACGATCATAATATTTTACTGTCAATTTTTTAAAATTTACGAATATTCATAATTTATGTGGGTATAAAAAGAAAGTAAAATTACAATAATTTCTGTTGTTTATAACAGAATTATTTATGAGGATCTTAAGAACCCATGTGGTCATTTTAGGTTATGATGACATACCGGGATGACCCTTGCCCTTAGAGAAAGTTTTGACCCAGGTTATATCATTGTCGTCGCCTTTTTATTATGGACATTATTAATTTGCCTGATTGTTACGTCTCTGAATAGTCTATTTGATATGTATCTTGAACGTTAGATTTATGGAGGCAATAAATTTTTTACGTAATCGTTAGCTGCAATTAAAATATAATCATTAACTTGAACGTTTAACAAAAATATGCATTATTTATGTCAAATTATATATGTCATCATCTGTTATTCTGTCATTTGACAATCTGTTACTTGACACTTGATTAAATAAGAATATTCTTTTACGAATCTATTAACTATTTATAATCGTATTAATATTTCACATCATAGACTAAATTTATACCGACGCGACGGTTCGAAATAGTTTTATATAAATCTTTCGAGAAAAGTAACTAAACAAACTAAACTAAACTAACAAAATTCTACGATAATATAGTGTTATTGTGCTACATAGTATAATGTGTTGTCGTATGGTGTTATTCTGAAGTATCAGACGATAATTTTGATACATGGCCTCTTAATATCGCATATTAGACACGTGCGACCGTAAATATCGCTCCAAGTAATATAACCCTCCATTAACTACTGAATTGAAAATTATATGGCTACTTTATTAGCGTCCAATGTCATTTGTCACTAAAATTATATTCATGTAATATTTAATAGCAAACGTGTAGAGATTTTAAAGTTACATTAAATCCAATCGGTTTAATAGTATCAAAATTATAGTGTAGGATGCTTTTGCTCTTTTATATGAAGTATTGCAACGAAATATGTTGTTTTATTTCAACATCTTAATGGTGTTCTTTATTATATACTGGTAAAACGCACTTATATTACATATTTATAGGTATATGTATATTCCATAAGAAGTGCTAATAACCTCACCGTTTTCTTACACTTTACTTACACTAAACATCTTGGAGTTAGTTACCTTGAAAGTAGTTATATAACTAATATATTACTAATAAGTTATTGGTGATACTCGTCCTTGATTGATGAGAAAAGTTTGAATAGATAAAACACTCCACTATATGATACATTGTTATGTAATCAACTTACTTCATAGCCTACCTTTGCAGTGAATGTCTTCAATTCTCTAGGTTTTGAAAAATATTTATCAAGCTTCGTTTCATAGCCGTTATGATTGCTGACAGTTCGCGGTTGTGGCTGTGGAGAACAGACCCGGTATGTTCCGTACTGTTCGACGTGCTCAGATATCGTCGGCAAGTTCCCGTTTGGAGAGCTACAACTGCTATTAGATCGAGAATACGCGTAATTTACCGACCCATCAGCAGGATTTTTGGGCTTCTTTGCAAATGTATGCCGTTTGGGCGGTTCATCATTCATTTTTACGTCGAACGTCTCAAATTTTTCAGTGACGAAGTTTTCTTCGACTTCAGATGTTGGAACATACCGTAATAATCTCGGTTCTTTGATTTTATTTTCGAATTTAACGGAATCTGTTTGATTATCCAACTCAGCTAGATTAAGAGTGTGTTGGAGTTCATTTGCTGTTCTGTTGGCTTTTCGTCTGGATTTTCTTTCTGCTGTCCTCGTTTGCACATGATCGCTGACAATCTCTGATTCTGAAGCTGGTCTATCTCCGTATAACACATAATTACCATTAACCATTTTGGAAGTCACTTATAATATTCTAGTTTTGGTAATATTTCAGTAGTGGAAAATATTCAACCCATATTAAATAATTGTTCTCTTTAAAAACTTATGAAAAGTTCTGTTTCAAAACTGTTAGTTTCTAAGACACACAAAGCGTAAGATCCTATCAATGAGTGAATGAGTCTCCACTTATGTGATTTGTTTGTTTGTTTGTTTATTGTTATCGTGTTTTGATTGTGTGTTGTAACAAATGCCTTACCAGTAATTTGCGCTATTCTTAAACAAAATTGAAAATTAAGTGACTATCAATTTCCTGTTATGAACAAACAAACTGTACAATCGGAAAAAGTAAATTAGTTATTGTGGTGACTGGATTTTTTACCGCTCCAAACAATAACTGAAATAAGTATTGATACTTGTATTCTAAAAAAGATCTCACAATTCAAAGCTGAACCAACAAAGTACTTCGAAACAAATAATGAGAATATTTGCTATGTTGTAAACGCTTGTACGTGATAGATAACATACGGAGCGTTATGTCGGCCATTATTGTTGACGAGGTTCCCGCGCTTTTTGCCCTGTTTACACGGGAACGTTCTCAGTAAAGCGCATGCGCGACAATGGCTGACAGGCAACGAGAGTGAATTGGATGGAATTGTGCAACTGACAGGGCGTATTATGCAACTGATGTGCCGTTAATGCAACTGTTGATAACTTAGGTCATTTATAGTTAAAACGTTTCCTGATCATAATCTATTTCTACCAGCCTCTGTATTGCGTAATAATTGACGTGAGATATTAACATTTAAATTGAGGATGTACTTGAGAAATATACTTAAATTATAAAATAAGATTGAAGATCATAACTTGATGTCTCAAGCCTTTTAAGATTTCAATTCTTATCTACTAATATTTAATATGCAATATTATTTCCCACGCGGCAAGGACGTCGAAGTAAGTTTTGCAATTTTATTTTTAATCTGTTCAAACAGATATGAATAGCGAGAACAAAAGAAGTTCCAGTATTTACAAAATCTAATCAATAATAAAATATGTTATTACAAAACATAAAACCTTTAATTTGTGTAATGGCATACATTGTGAGATACGATCGGAATATCAATGGAAGTCCTTGATCTATGTTCTATTTGGCAAACTATTGGGAACTATTATTATGAACCTTTGCGCCTTATAGTTCATACCCTGCATTTATACCATCTTTGTAAATGTAATCTTAAATCGCAAATTTGTATGGAGTCAAATTAAATTTAACATTTAATGACGTCTTTTGTGATTTGATTAACAATAATCACGAAGATGTAATCGTTACATCGAGATAATCTAAAGAACCTTGCGAATTCATAAACATTATATCACGTAAGTGACTTCAATTTACATAATATTGTTAACGTGATTATTATATAGTTGGATTTTCAATAACACACTGCCTTTGAAGAGGTTACAGCATACGAAATAGGATAGTTGTACACTGATTATTAGTTAGAGCTATATGAAATAGGCTAAGCGTACACTTACTACTAAGTTAGTTTAGCACTACCGAGTAACATCGTGCCGCTCGGACGAGCGCAACGATCTCATCGATAAAACATCTGATTAAATTAAAACTGTTAAGTTTGTTTTGCTTTTATTTATATTTTATGATTCTTTTGCTTCGGCCGTATTTTTTCTACGATTATTATAAACTAAAGTATGAGGCAGTGTTATATATATTAGAATATATTTAATTTATACTTTGTAACCGCTCTATGAAGATCCTCGTATCTTTAAGCGTACAAGGATGTTATCTTGCGTCTGTGCAAATTATTAACGCTTTAATAACTTCATTTAAATACTAAATGCCGTATCATTATAAGGCCATGTTTAGACGCTACTAAAATATGTTTAATTACTTCTTGCCTTTTTAGACGAGAATAATGTTCTGACGACACTATATACGTTCAGATTCACACATGTTCAAGAATGATGTAATTTATCATTTTGACTTGTGATTTGTGAACGATTTTGTCTATTCGAATTTGTTGTGAGATTCAGTTTGAGATATATTAAAAGGGCAATATTTTTTAATTTACAACAAATATAAAAACATTATTGTATTACCTTATTTTCCTTAGCTTTACTTATTGTACCAACACTTTTTATTAAGAATTTATTTGTATCGTTTCTGTATGTGATGTGCATTAAAGAATATTATTATTACCATTATTTTAATAAAACAATTCTAACCACAACGTTTTCAACCTAATAATAACATTTTAAATAAATTAAGCTGTATCGTACTAGAAATAATGAGACCGTGTGATTTTCTCACCGAATTTAATGAGCAAAACAAGTAAAAGGCTATAGGTCGCAAGATAGACAGCTGCTATACAGACTGCCCTTTCAGTTGACCAGTAATTGATTATAATGCAATAAGCAACATCTTACATACCAATGTTGGATATGACATTAACAATGTCTTAACGATCTTGTTACATATTCCGAGCAATATGTTAGTATTTGATTCTAATTTGTTTTTTTTTTTTCGGAAAGTCTAAATTGAAATCTGAACGCATTCACTGTTCAGTGTTCTGTTTAATTATGTATTATTCACCCAGTTATTAGAGCATTGAACTGTGACATGATACTATGGAGTATAGAGCGTTACTAATATACGTTTCGGGAGAAATCGTAAATCATACCGACTTGATAGTAGTGTTTGTTGTATGCATATACTTATTTACTAATATAAAAGAGCTCACAAACAGCTTGAAAACACTAATATTTAGCATTTTACATATTCTTTATCTATAGTGACATCTAGTAGGCTATTTTGCAGAATAGATTAAGATTGAAAAGATGAAACAACCGATATTAATGTTATATATATTGTTTTAAATATATGAATATAGAATGAAAAATAAACCGATATGGGCAGAGATTCGAACCCGCGACCTCTAAGAAAGCGTCCCGTCCCAGAGGTCACGGGTTCGAATCCCTGCCTGTATCGGTTTATTTTTCATTCTATATTTATATAAATTTAAATAAGCCTAACATAGCTATACATGTTAATAGATATTTTTTTATGAAAATTAATATAAAGTGTCACGTATTTTCCATTGATATGCAACTGTGTGTATATCAATCAATAAAATAAATAAATCTATGTTAATATCAATTAACATAGATGATGTCATAATTGAAGCTTTATTTGAATTTTTAGTGGAAAAACTTTACAATCATTTTTTTTATTTAAAAGAATGTTTAACTTCACTTTTTATTATAAAAAAAAACTGTTGCAAAATATTTTTGAACCAACACAGATAACATCATAGTCGTAAATGACATTAAATTACAAGTGCTGCTTAAAACTTGTAAGAGTATTGTGATTTACAAGTATGTAATCAATTATAAAATGATCTATTATCTTTTAAATGAATAAAAACCGATTACAAAGTTTAATAAGATTATCAATGAATTGAATTTTAAGATTACAGATCAGCTTCATAATTAAAAACATTTCAATACTGATTCATACTTATATGTAACAACTACGGATGAAAGGCCCATTGGTCCAAATAAGAACTCTTGTTAATCTCCATCTAACAGTCAAACTTCGAATTTAGTAGGTTTCGGTTATAATAGGCGCTTAGTCGACACTTACGCAAATTTTGTTTGTTATTTATATAGATATAGATATATAGTTAGATATAGATATATAGTTAAAATATTATTTCTAGTCACTGACTAGATTATTAGAGATTTTTTTATAGCTGTTGATAAAAAACTTTTGCTTGTATTAAAAAAATAAAGAACTAGGTTACCTATTTGTTTATTAAACAGAATATATAAGGAATAATTAATATAAATTAAAATTAACTGGGAAAATATTCGACGTATACCATAAATAACACTTGTTCTATAGTATAGAACTCAGTGTGTGAATCTGATTTAATCCGACACTAATCAATCAACGGGTTAATATAAAATATATGTATATAACAAAACAAACAAGTCACATAAACAGACACAACACAACACGATTACAAATCGTATAGACGACAATGCACTAATACGCACAGCACCTGCAACTATCAAGAAATGCTGTTAGTATGATGCCGCGCGTGCTACTGACTGCTAGATGTCACTTGCACCACCACATCGTGGAGAACCCTGAGAACATTTTTACGCAATCCATTATCCAGAATACTGGACAGATTATTCTGATTCTTCACATTGTTTGATGGACCGATTTGTAATCTTTAACGCTCGGCTACTATTATTATGTTAAGGCTGTTTTACACTAGCAGCTCGTATGTAAAATTTTGTTAAAATATATAATTTATAACTAAACTCAATATAAGATTAAAGAATATGATGAACACCAACTTCGGAACAAGTAATCTTAGGAACTTCGTAGCTACGTTGATTTGAGTTAACTATTAATAATGGTATGTTAAGTATAAATATCTACTTAAGTTACAAGCATTTCTTAATTATAAGGTACGTATCATAATGCTCATTTCCTTGAACAGACATCACGTGTTCTAGTTCCCATAGTGGGAATTAATCCACGTCTCCATTGCCCTCCGATTGACGCAACTATTTTGCATAATATTCAAATCTATTGTCCAGTAAAAGTAACTTCATCCGACATTATTTTAAAGAAGTCAACAACGGTAGGTATTCATTTTCCAGATTTTAAATGTTTAAAATTATCTTTAAACATGTCTGGCCATGTTAAGCTTTATTAAAATTTTAAATAACTATAAATACACCGATACGGGAAAAAATTCAAACCCGCGACCCCTGGGAAACTGTCCCGTCGCTCGCTAACCAATGTTTGTAACCTTGCAGTATAGATAAATATTGTTAGGATTTTCAAAAAGAAGCCTAATAGATGTCACCACCGTCTCGATAAAGACTATCATATATAGAATGTTTAATTTATCGACTCGAATAACGGTACGATAGCTCATTTGGTAGAGCGACGAAACGGTTTCCCAGAGGGCGTTGGTTCGTATCTCGTATCGGTTTATTTTTATTTCTATATTTATTTAAAATACAGATTTTAAATCATGATTTATAACTTAATTGTTTTATTCAAATATGATTCAGTAATAAAATGTTAAATTATGGACCTTTAACATAAGGCAACTTTCCTAATTATAATTTAATATAGAAATACAAATTAAAAACGCGTAACATTGCAATGGAAACAAACTTGAATTAATCACAAGCTTACTGCTATTGTACCTAAGAAATAAAACAAGCGAATCGTTCATTCGGTTGCAATAACGGTTTACATACAAACAGAATTAACTATTTCTAACAATAACTGTGAACCAATTCACATACGTCCTAATTTTAACAGTCAAATAAATTAAATCGTTAAGAAATCGTTGTATTACAAGCAATTATATAAAATTATTTATTTAAAACAAAAAACAAAAAACTATTTAAAACTTAGAATAAGATTAAGGTACGGAAATAAGGAGAAGTATTATATTAGTATAAATATAATGACTTATATTTCCAACAAAATAAAAATATACTATATAGTATATAAAAAAAAAAAAAAAGATATCACATGCAAAGGAAATACAAAATATCTGACAAATAAAAAACCTTAAACAACAACCATATAAAAGACATCAACGCGCTACACGATATCAAACGCTCGATCGACGATATTATCAGATACGCCAGTAATTATTACTTTAATTCGCCTTATATTATCCGCTTCCTACTTTCCTTTTCCCACTTGGTAGACATATATTATTATTTTTTAATAATACGTTACAGCCACAATATTAAAGTTAAATTGACTAGATTTTTGTGAAGACTTTTACAAAATTACGATATGATTCAATGACTACTAAAATACTCTTAAAATATTATATATTTTTCTTTAGTCAATAATGATAAATTATCGTATATCAATTAAAGAAGTCTAATAGATGTCACCAATGCGCGATAAAGACGATCATATGTAGAATGCTTAATTCACCAAGACGGGCAGCAATATGGTAACACAATTGATAGAGCAACGGGTTCTATTCCCTGCTCGTTTCGGTTAATTTTTCATTTTATATTTATAAAAATGTATATCAATCACCTTAAATAATAAATATGTATATAGTTCAATGATAATGCGTAATGCGAACTATTATAGTAATATAATGTTGATTATACTTAACACAAAACATTACATAAGTGATAGATATATTTTAGATGAAGCTGTAATCAAATTTCACGCCAATTAAACTTACGAGGCCGTTTATCATCGCAGCTATTGCTGTTTGATAACTGGTTCTATATTGCCTAATTGGAAAGAGTTGAGTCGATCTTCACCTTATTATTAAGCATCATAAGACACGTAAACTTATGATTAATCTTACACTTAATACACTTGAATGTTGTTATTGTAGCAGTGCACTTGCTAGTTATTTTTGACGTAGTCCACTTATTAGTTCTTTTTAAAGTAGTAGCAATATTATATGACTTAAATGATTTATTTTCTGATAAACTCTGTGATAATAATTCTAAGTATTTATCTCGCCTTGATGCATCAATATTTATAATGATTTATAATGTTTTGAATCATTTCCACACCGATGTAATAATTATTCCAAATATTTTTTTTACAATACTAAAAATATACCAGTTCGTAGGATCTAAATAACACATCATAAATTATTACCAACGTTTGCAAAAGCTAATACGTAACAAAATAGATAAAGTTTTCAAAACGCACGACAATGTCAAAAGTCAAAGCCTCATTCTATGAACTAGAATCCGAATAGTGTGTATTGGGCTTTATGTAATCAGAACCAATAATGTAACACCCGCTTGTTGGAAATGAGATTCGTTTTTGTTATAAAAACCCATTGCTACATTAGTGTAACAGTCTGAAGTAAGTAGAATGCTTTTTTAATTTTCAATTATCATTCAATCTTTAATTTGGTTAAAAATTACATCTTATTTGACCTTATCATCGTGAGAATAAGCAAACATTACGACGAGTTTAATAAATTGGGAACAATTGCTCAACTGTACCAAAGTACAATTTGAGAGCAAAGAAACCGTCATTGAATAATATTTATTTAGAGAACAATCGATTATTTGATGGCCGTTTATCTATGATCGAGAACAACAAAAGCAATATTTAATGTCAGATTATGACAAAAGCACCCGGACGACCTTTGTCTGACATTTGTTATTTGTTTCGCTGTGTACCCCTGTGCTATGTTAGTTCAATTAAACTTTGAGAACTTTCAGAACTTTGAGATAAACGCCGTCCATATTGTTTCCCGTCACTTAAACGTTTTATCTCTAACCAAAATGATTATCTAGGCTATTTTAAAATTCAATTTGAATTGTATGAGACGTTATAGTATTTAATAAAGTTATATTATCTTTTGTGAAATAGCGCCTTATATTTGACTGTTGGAAATGAGAAAAATTACCAGGCAGGTTCCACAACATATATATAAATATTAGGTTTCTCTTTAGTCTTAATTTCAAGTCCTGATTGAAGGTAGAAATCCTTAAAAGGTAGGTAGGGTTTTTTGAGCCTGAAACATAGCTTTCAGCTTTTAAATTATTAGTATTAAAGATCATAGGATGGCAAGAAAACCATTAATTAGGTCCAATACTTCCGACACTTGCTTCTTTGATGTAACCTTGATTTAAATTGTTTTCTATACTATAGTCTATATATAGTCTACTGGCGGGTCACGTGACTAAGGAAAACGAATATTCCTCTAGAAGTAGGTTTTATAAAGGTTTAATTGCCAATTCTTTAATCATTCATAATACTAAAATACCTAAGTAAATTGAAGTCCCTATATATGTAGGGTATAAAATATATATATATTATATTACAGGCTTTTATATATAAATGAAATATATTTCATATAAATAGGTATATTGCACGTATTTAACCTTATAAAATCTGTCACTATTACAGGTGTTGTGAAAAGTTAACAAATTAGAAATTAATTGTTGATCTGAATCATTATGAAATAATAACTGATTTTTTTTTTAATAATAAATAACCGCTGCACATCATTTAAACAACAATATTACGCAAGTACAGTTAAATGGTAAGTGGTGCGTAGTCGATGTCGTATTTGATCTCTTTCTACCTCATCAATTACCATCTGGCAGGTACAAGTCACGATGACTGTATGTATTAACACGAATCGGTAAGAATCGTGTGTTACAATGTAAATGGCAGTACTGTAATGAATGTATCCGGCTCAAGCTACGTTATATTATTACTTATTAGAGCATAATTAATGGATGCTGCTCGATTTTCAATTTAATCAAAACTGGAGGTTCCTTATACCGTTCTTCGTGGATATGTGTGTTTGTTTGTGTGTGTGTGTGTGTGTGTGTGTGAGTGTGAGTGTGAATTTATATTTTGTAGGCTTGATACTGTCTTATGACAGATAGTTTAACTATTATTATTTACTACTTTAATTTAATACATATATAAACAAATCTACAGTGCTACATCATTATTCTTTTGTTATAGGAGATATACAATACACACAGTATTGTACCTAATGTAACATTTATTTCTAATATACAACCAGTTTTCATGTTTAGTTAAGTTCTTAATAGTGTATTCATTAAAACTCTTTCTTATTATAAGAAATCGTATATATGTAATAAAATTTTATTGTAATTTAAATAAGTTTATACGTAAATATTTCAACATAATATAAAACATTTGTTTTTTATAGTTCCCTTGAGAATACTTGTATTAGAATGGAGATGTTAAATTAATTAATTATTAATATGAATATTTTAAAGTTAGCCTTCCAAACTTAAGGTATTCCATGACCTTTATGCTACACTAGCTGTCAGCTGTCAGCGACTTCATCTTCACGCCGATTCTGTTCAAAATATATATATATAGCCTTCTTCTTTGTTCATCTTTACACGCAAATTATATAAAAAATCAATCTACAGTATTATTGTCATCTTATAAGAAACGTTGTTTTCTGTAAATAGTTTTTTATACATTGACTGATAGAATAAGTTCTTAACAAATTTCGTAACGAAAAACCTATTAACATTTTAAAACAAAGACGTCAGCGTGTAGGTAATATTTTATTCCATCCTTCAAATATCACTTACCCAACACTTTTTTTAATTGATTTACTTTTATGTTATATGTATATACATATATATATATATAATATATATGACAAAAATAAAGTCGGTCACACTATAATTCATTATATTTTATTTTCCTTCTCAGGTACATACGATGGCAGCCATAACTTATATGTAAATAATATTGCTTCGAACAAAATGACAAGGTTTCATATAGTATATAATATATACAGCATATAAATACTAACATATGTCTAAAACCATTTAACCAAATCATAGTAGTAGAAGTACAGTCAACATATTGACTAACACACCTTTTATTTGGTTTTCTTGTGAGAACAATGTGTTTGCATGCAAATTGTGTAAAACTACATTAGTAATAACATTACAATATTGACGTACTGTTTAAGGTGATAGTTATTTTGAACCTTTAATTATAATTATATACCTGGACAAATTTCACAAATTGATCTAGGTAACTCTTAAGTAAGCAAATTGTTTACTTGTGTTAAGGGTATTAAATAACGATACAAATATATAGAAATACATATTATAAAATGTATTTCTATATATTTGTCTCGTTACGTCGAATATATTTAATAAACCAAGAAATAGATCAAACCCAGAAACACAGATATCTTTGCTCATCACAAATATGCCTGTTCCTGTCGGGAATCGAACCCAACCTCCTTTGCTCTGCTATACGTTAGACGTCTGCGCTAACCACTAGACCGACGCGTACGGTGCTTATCTTATAAATTTTAATAAGTATTTGGTAATACCTACTAAGTACCATTTTGAGTGTAAAGTAAATGCTAAATATATTAAGGTTTGTGTGTGAGCCGTAAAGGATGGTAACCAACTCTGATCTAATATGGTTGACATTTGACTAAATTGCAATTGTTGTCCTATAAAAACATACATACATACAGGTCTATTAAATAAGAAATAGAAAAATGACAGTGTCTTTTCTTTGCCTCTTTTTCTCTCAGTGTCTCTTTGTTTCTTTTATTTATAATTCCTTGAATTTCTTGGCTTTATTTTATTTAATATAAAATATTTTTTATCAACGACTAGTAGAAAAAAAATTATATATAATAAGTGCGCAAAAATGAAAGAGGGTAAAGTATTTATTACTAACTTTTACTTTCTATGGTCTGATTCAGAGGTATAATAATACTATGTATCACGGCTCTAAACTCCTACAACTGAATCACATACTTTGTCAGGTAAATGGCATATACAAATATAAAGACTGGGTGTATCTAAAACCCAAGGAATACATTCAAAGCACAATATTCAAAGCACAGTATTCACAAGCTTAAATAATGCGCTAACTTATACCTGACCTTAGGGTCAGACAGGGCACTCCTTTATGAACATTGCTTAGCTCAAATGTGTTTAAAATCCGTTGAGGAATTTACTACATTCGTTACCAAGTTGATTGTTATTTAGTTTTATTGCTATTATTATGTCACAGGCGTATTACTTCTTTTGGTTTTATTATGAATATTGCATCCTTTCAGACAATATATAGCAAATGTTAACTTTCACTTTGGAGAGATGAGTAATATTGACCATTTTGGAAAATATACGTTTTTATCATATTATATAAACATTAATAAAAGTGACAATTTAATTGTGAATAATTTTATTTTGGTCCCATACATTTATGTGTATTTTTATATATTAAAATAGGTACCATTTTTGGCCTATGGCCTATCTCACACTGGATACTCTTAAATTTATGGTACCATATACCATAAATTTAAAAACAAGTATTGATTCCATAATATGACAAGATTGATAAACCGCTAATTGGTAATTTACTTGATATACGATATCTGAACATACATATAATATGAACATACATTACGAATAACAAATTATAGCGAAGAATGGCAAAAAGCTGACTGTCACAGATTAATCATTAGTATATTAATAGGCGAATAATGGGTGTTTAGATGTAATAATGATCTAAGATATATTATTCAATGCCTACGAGATGAATCAAGTCGATGGGAAGATCCAATCACCTTGACATACTCACATTTCTTTATATTACTGACAATACAAATGGGTTGTTATTATTATTTAATAACCGACGTAATTTGTTAGTGTTTTGTTTTATAATGTGAACTTTATATTCGAATATATTTTATTAAAAAAAGAAATGATGAGAACTACTTTGAAATTAGCAAGTATTGTCTTATTTACGTAACTTTTACTGCTTTACAATTATAAATTATTTATTACATGTGTACATAGAATCAACCTTTATGATCTATCAGATTCATTAGTAACTCTCAAATCATTATTACGGAATAGACTTACGTATTGCACGACTTACTTTCGGAGGCATCTTGATATCCAATATCTATTTGAAGTATGCAATCGCCTCAGTATATACCGAGACGGTAAAATTTATAGTAGCGATTGATTACAGCTTCTGACTTCTCTTTCTTCATAGATGCTCGTAAATCGATTTAAGATTAATTGGCTTCTGTAAAATCTCTTAGCTCATCTTCTTATGAGTCATAATATATTAAATATAACTTTAAATAAAAAGAACTTAAGTATCTATATTATAATACATTATATTTTTAATAAATATAAACAAATATGTATATACAGTTTTTGTAATTAAACTTTCGCGAACCATGACGATTATTAAATATGCTCACGATTTCGAACTCATTCTCGAATTCTATTCATGAGCTCGAAGCATGGCGGGAATGAAATAAGTCGCGCAAAATTCTAATTAATTTACGTGAAAATAGCCGGGTTAACATATATTTAATAGGTATATACAATATTTTAAACCTCCAACGCTACTTTTTCTTAAAATTTAATAATAATCTGCCATATTTATAGAAAACAATTAACAATAATATTTATATAACATTTAGTTGAAAGATCTTTTTAACACAAGTTTAAATGAAGATAATGCAATGAATCACGTAAAAACAACATGATGACATCCTCGGCATACCAACCGAATGTTATTATTCCAAAAATTCAATACGATAAATATATCTGACACAGAATAGTCTCTGGCTGAATAAAAACACACGCCATATCCGGTCCGCTGACAAAATGAAACCTTACTAAAATGTAATAATATATATAGTCTGTATTTTAATTTAAAATGATACGATGACGTTTCGACTTTAGTCCGGATCTTATTTCTTAATGATATCAGAACTACTTTGTAACTGATTAAATGTTTTAATGACGTAAAAGTTCAAATGTTAATATTGTATTTAATGAGAATGTCATGTGATTTTAAATGAATCAATCTGCAAATGGTACTTACTAAAAGATAAGTTACTTTGAAAGCTTCATATGATAAAATACTGAGTAAACATAATATAAGTTATACATTGGACCTCCATTTTTGCATATTTGGAAAAAGTTAATTACGTAGTACGTCTGTTCGTAAATCTGTATATTTTATGGGCCATAGACGTCTTTGTATTTATATTTAAAAATATAATTATTATTAATAAATATTCAACACTTCGTCTTAGTAACTTAGTTACCTTGAGTAACTTTAATTAAAAATGAGAAGTAATGGAATTCATTGCAAGGGTAAATTTCTAGTTTTTAGCCATGTTGTGAAGATTTCACCTTGAATCTCATATTAGGCAAGTTCCATTGGGCCATGAAAATGCATTAGATACAGACGCAAACAAAAGTAATTTGTGTTTTTTATAAGTGCTGCGAAAAATCTTATGGTTTTAAATCTTTAGTTTTTCAATGGAAATATTGAGTAAGACTCCATTAATATTTATAGCTTGTACTTGATTGTAGTACTGACTACTATAGCGCTACTATTAGCAAATATTTGTTTGTTAAAAAGTATTATGTATTATATATATATATATATATATATATATATATATATATATATATATATATATATATATATATATATATATATATATATGTATGTGTGGGTGTTTGTGTGTGTATTTACCCAGCTGTACAAAAATATAAAAATTGGAATTTGCCAGACTAGTTTCGAATCCATTAGGAGTTTCTATTCATGAGCTCGAACAGCGGGCTCGTAGGCGTCCGGCCAGATTCCAATGTAAACGTAGATACAGCCAGGTACATATAAATTGATGATTAGTATATTACTACAAGTTACATAAATATTTATTAATATTGGATATATAAATGATTTACTTTCAATATTAATACAAGGGCGGTAAGCGGTAATGCAAATACTTCGATGTAATCTCAATGTAACAAAGTTAGGAATGCATGTTAGATGTGATGGAACAATAACATCACTCAAAAGTGTGACGACTGACGGACATCAAGGTTTCAGATATTTCAATAGACAGGACATGGTTTAGGATGTAGGAGTCAAAGCAAGTGGCGCCAGATCAGAACAATGGAATTACGAAACTATAATCTCTACATGCACATGTTATTAAGTCCTTTGAAACGCATGTCACAACTTGTACATGTTTTATTATTACATAAGCACTAAAATTAGAATGCAATTTAAATGCATAATATTTTGTTAAAATAAATTGTTTTATTCGGATAATTATTTTTCTTTCATGTAATTGTTAAAACCGCATCGAAACAAATAAATTTACAAAATGTGAGGAATAAAAATGATATAAAAATAAATCATTAAATCTTTACATCCAATTATGATATATCTTTTTATTGTGTTGTAAAAATAATCAAAAACTAACATACTCATTCTTACGTAGTAAGATTGATTTTTGCTAATAGTACCTATCCTAATCTTCTAATATGTTTTATGTCTTTTGCTTTTATTGGATAAATTATTAGATATTTTATATTGTTATTTAAACATTATTGGTTACCATTTGTAAACAACTTGTCATATATGTTTACCCGACCGTACTTGCGTTATTTTTTTTGGATAAAAAATTCTTTACGTCGCAGTCTCGTCATGCGCCGAGATCATGGATAAGAACTCCGAATTGGTTCCAATCTTTAAATGAATTGAATATACTATATAGTCACGTAGTGTATACAAATTTTGAGAGATTTTGTAAATATAGGTTCCCCTTTTTTATTATCAATAATTTATTAATTTTTTTTTTACCTCAGTTTTATGGTAAGAAGAATCTAGCAACTTTGCACACGGTTCATTCAGCACGTACCTGCGGACATCATTGTATCGGCATGGTTCATCGTCCTACTTACACCAGACTTAGATATAATAGAACAATGTAAAAATGGAAGCTATTACAAATGTTAACCAAAATAAATTGCGTCAACATCGTTTATCTATTTGGAAGTCATTGAACTTAAGTCCTATTTGTGATTGTGTTTGAGTAATTATAGAGATTTAGTTAGTATAAAAATAATAATGATTATAATGATTATAGTAATTATAACTTGGCTAAGAACTCTTCCTCGTTTAAAAGATATAATAATGTTAAATACATAAGTTTCAAACATATATATAATCCTAAATATTTCTCGGTAGTGAGCGACACGGTAGCTCAGTTAGAAGAGCGACGTGGATGGACTCACAGAGATCGCAGGTTGGAGTCCGAGTTTATTTATAGATATACCTAATTTCACTATAAAATTAATAACAGTTATAAACAATTTATGAAAACGTACGGAGAAGCAGACGTCCTTAATCAGACATGTCGGTGTTTTTGCGAAGTTATTAAATAATAATTGACCTAGCATGTGAAGGCTCGCCTCGGATAATAGATTTAAAATTATTATACACATTGAGTTACGTGAACATTGTATTCATGGTTTTATGATCAAATATTTATTTTGCTTTTTCAATTATCTGAAGTTATATAATCTTATATTGATTTAAGTTATTAAATTGTTAACACTAAATACAAGAGCTGCGAAATTGTCATTGGTTTTTGCTGTTTTAAAAATATTCAGAAATAAATATGTTGTGAAAGTTCTTAACAATATGAAACTATTACTAAATTATTAACTTTAAGAATATCCATTTACACATGTTTAGGAAATCTCTTTTAAATATTTGAATAGCGGGTATTATTAATACCATAATTACCAATATACGATATCGTATAGTTATTATTGCTTTTTAATACCAATACATTACAAAATCAAAGTAACATTGCTCATGCAAGCTGAATGGTCATTGCGACGTGACATAGCATACTTACGTATTAATCTTCGTTACTTTGGTACAGAAATGCACAAAAGATGGTATTTGATGGCGACATTAACAACAAAGGAGAAACAAACCTTACAAAATAACGACATCTCGGTAATGCATTGTGAGATAAAGATTTAATTGCAACAATTGCAGTACGTGCTTAGTAAAATGAGGAAATTTGATGATTATTCAATATATTTAACCGTATTTACTATATAATTCAAACATATCTACCCTCCTATATAATTTAAACAGATTTACCCGGTTAAGTAATTTAAACATATTTACCCGCCTATATAATTTAAACATATTTACCCGGCTATATAATTTAAACATATTTTCCCGCCTATATAATTAAACATATTTACCCGGCTAAGTAATTTAAACATATTTACTCGGCTATGTCCATTTAATTTTATTGGAATACAAGTCGGAATACGAACTCCGAATGGGTTCGAAATTAGTGAGACAAAATTTTGATTAAATTACGTGAACATAACCGAGCAAATATGGAATAGTCAACATGGTTCACGAAAGTTTAATAACAAGAAAAAAATGATATTTGTAACTAAATTAGTATTCTGTATTTCAGTTCTAATATATTAAAATTATAAGTGTATTGAATTTGTTTTTAATAAAAAATCGTGAATCTTATGCGAGATATATTACATAAGAAGTATAGCTGTATAACTATAATAAAATAAAATAAAAAGACTTGAAAAAAAAGGAAATAATAATAATAATATAAGGACAAATTACACACATTGATCTAACCCCTATGTAAGCAAATTATTTGCTTGTCTTAAGGGTGTTAGACAACGATACAAATATATAGAAATACACATATATATACTGAGAATAAATTTAATAAACGACCAAACCCAGAAACACAGACATCTATTGCTCATCACATAAATGCCTGTCTCTGCCGGAATCGAACCCGAGCCCCATTGCGCCGTGACACGTTAGGCGTCTGCGCTAACCACTCTACCAACGGGGCGGTTAAATAAACTATATATTACAATTAAATAATTGTTTAGAGTCCATTCATAACTATAACAAAACATCGTGTTCAATGCGTGATACTCCCTGTATCGTCATAATATAGGTAATTAGAAATTAATCTTATTTGATACAAGATAAGATAACCTATGTGGATTTCGTGACTATGTCTGGTTATATTTTATATTTTTTTTATAATAGATAAACTTCTTAGTAATAACCTTCTGATAATATCTAATCTAAGACGCGCAATTATTACCTAATATTCTCTATCAATATGACGTTTCTGGTTTATATCTGACATTGATTGAAATATATTTAGGTATAATTGTATCCTTGAACTTAATGCGTAGATGGGATGATAGAAAATATTAATTCAATCGGAATAAGACATTTCACGACAATACGCATAAGGCCACTCCGACATTATCGACTTTGGAACATTCTTGAAGCATTTGTGTTACAAATGTCATGACATTAACAACTGCAAGGGCGTCATCACAGATGTACTGATGGTGAATTCCTTTGTTGTAATTATAAGGGAATATCGATTTGCTTTAATTCTTATTAATTTATATTAAATTGATATCTAGTAAGCATTGATTCTGTCACTACTTTATTGTTAAGTGATCATTTAAAGTCAAAACAAGATGGATTTATTAATTAATACATATTACTTTTCAGCAAATCTTTGACTTACGAAAACAAGTTCCATAAGTATAAATATGTTGAATTCCATTATATACTCAGAGTTAACAAGTAACACGGTAGTGCATGCAAATTGAGTAAATCGTCCATTATGGATGAAGTATGCGGAACCTGGGTGTCAGTAACACGCCATAGGAATCGATTAGCAACGCCTGCCCTAACATTGCTTTAACAAAACAGTTATTACTTAAACTTTTAACTGTAAAACTTTAGTGGGTCATTAATTGAAGAAAATTTACTGAACCATGAGATTGTCTTTCAGTAACTTTGTTATATAAGTTGATATTACAATTCATCATCTTTACATTATATTACAATAAATAACATAGAAAAAATATTGCAAAAATGCAACGATAAAAATTGTGTATTATTTCGTCAATCGTATGAAGAAGTAACAATGTTAATTAATGTACGCCGTCATTTATTCATATTGATCATCGATTATCGAATTTAATCGACTTTTAATCGTCCAAATTGTTCTTATGTAATCGCCTCATTACGTATATCAAGATGCTCTTTCCTGTGATCATATATCGTTTCATCAATCGCCGGCTCGTTACTATTGTTGCGGTTACTTTCACAGCGATCTGGTTTGAGATATTATTACAAAGACAGGAAAGTGTAAACAGTTACAGGGCTTGCCAACCTTTTAATTAAAAGACAGCGAAATCATTTTTTTTTTTACTGAATAATTGATACAAAAATAATCCATTGAAAAAAAATTATATTTAAAAAAAACAAGCTAGATCTGGAAACTACTTAATGGTTACACTGTAAACAGACAATAGTTCAAGCAAATATTTGTTCATCAATATGACGGCATAAATCGCTTCCAGATAAGAAAGTTCTGCATTATGAGCGAAATGGAAAATTCTTAGGTCATAGTATTACTGATAAAAGATCTATCTATCAGTATGTTTGAACGTCAGCCTAACAACGGAGTCTTATCTTGTGAATAATAATGTGTAGTACGTAGATATATGTTCCTCCTTTGTGAAATTTAAACTATACCAGACATTTATATGTTTGAAATCTGTTGCAGAATGTGAGATGAATTAGTCATTGGTGTTTCTTTTTTAATATGGTAACGCAATCACTTAAAACCTAGAATTATTTAAATATTACGTCACGTTGTGTAGGAGTTAAGTTTGGTATAGTTTCTTTTTTCCTAAATAGTTATTCTATTGTATAAGAACCTTTTATATTTTTAGATTACCAAAAAAATAAATATTAAATTCTTTCATATTTTTAATTTCAATACTAACTCTTGCCAGTCACATCGTCCTCTTGGAAACCCTCTCCTTTCTCCAGACTCAAGCAATAATGAGTCAATCTACTACCATTTATTTTCGATCGAAACCGCACATTTTTTGCAATTGCAATAACAACTCAAAATCTGTTTTATCGGCATTTTAAGAATTAATGTCCAAGAAAGATTGGGTTAGCCAATATATTTTTGTTCAAGTTCGTTCACGGAAATACTATTAACTATTCCGTCAGTAGTATTCAATTTGTTAAATTCGTAACCATCGCCATTTCGTTAGATCGCCATGTTTTGTTTAGTAATTACGAATACTAAGCACGGAGTAGTAACATAGTAATACCTAAGTACTGAGTACCAATAAATGTCTAACAGCAGATCAAAGACCTCCTTTCTAATTATTGTAAGTGTGGCTTAGTGGTACTTTTTCCTGACGACTTGTTGACAGATGGCAAATAACATTTTGTTTTGTTTTTGTAATGCACCACATAAATATATATTCAACCCGGGAAGTGGAAGTAAAATACTGGTAGTCTTATATGTCAGAATTTATGTTTAGTTTTTCAATAATTAATAGTTAAACTTAATTAAATTTAAAAAAATAAATATTATATTACTTAAATAATGGCTAAAAGAGAATTAGGTTTTGTTTATTGATAAAAGACATTTTAAATTAATGAATTGAACCCGATATATATTTAACTGAAGGTAGGTATAGTATACTAGTAGTAATAGTGTAGTAAGGTAAGTATATGGATGCTGTAAGATCTTGTAATCTCCGTAACTAATGGCTGTATCTTAAGGTGCCGCCAGGTCACGAGAACATACGCGAAGAATGTCGCTATTAAGTACAGCATTTAACATCTGACATACGTGTATTATGTTTAAGAGATAATAAAAATAATATTCTCTCTATATTTATAGTCTTTTGTAGAAATCAAAGAATCTTTATCTGATTTCCAACACTGAAACATTGGGATAATAAAAGTCCACACTCAATATCCTTGTAATGATAACTTGTACTTCAAAATTGAAATGACGTCATAATAGTAAGTTATGATTATGTTTACATCTACACGATGTATGCAAAAAACTTACTTACTTATATACATCATACAAGTACTCATCACTGTAGTAAACTTTACCATATAATGCTGTCTGGTTCAAAAAAAAACTGCTTAAGTAGAACAGGTTAAAAGACGATATTTCATTACCCATAACCTTGAAGTCTTCTAAGTAGACCTGCGCTTGCAATACCGATGATAAGTAGTGACAACCCGGGGTCACTCAAAGTTCAGCAAGTCCCGCCTAGTTACGTGATATTGTGAGTTACGACTTTTTAAAGTTTAGTTTAGTAGTTCAGTGCATAGGTATTATCATCTTCTGTAATTGTTAAATTTTAAAATGTATTTTTCAAATCTGACTCTATATTTTTCGTTGTAACTATTCTTACGTGTTTAAATTTGATTAACTTTATTTATTTAAAGAAAATTTCATACTTATTCTTAATGGTTCTTAAGTTACATATTCCATAAAGTTTAATCAAATGTTATATTAGTCAATTCTATTTGTTCAAATAGATTTATATATACTTACCTATTTAAATTTTATAAGTATCGTAACTAAGCATAAAAGAGCTCGTCAAACTTAATAATAGTAATATAAAAGAGGTTATTAATCACCATGGCTACAAATAATAATCCCGTATTTATCTCATCTTATCTTCAAGACAAAAAGTGTTGTTTATAATCGGCAGTGATAAATCATGTTGAACGCCCCGTCCTCACCTACGTAACAGTGCAATAACGATGACAAGTTAACTGCGTGTTTTATAAAGAATTATGAACAAACAGACATTTATTTTAAATTATTGGTTTTAAGTTATAAGTTCAGTTATTGTTTGCGATGTTTCCTATTTTAATTAACATTTATGGCTGTTGAACTTCTGCAACTGAATTTATGTTACGAAGATATGAGGACGTTTGAAGATTTTGTACTCCTGTATCTACTGAATGTAGAGTATGAAGAGAATAAGATAGCAGATTTGTTAGGAGTCGTTTTATAATATGTAGGTATATCTGTGCTAAAAATCTTTATTAGGAAGCCTTATTATCATGTCAATATGTATCTCTATGCTCTACAAAATTCTTAGAATTTAGATTTTTGTAATTAAAAGTATTTTAGGTCTATTTTTTTTAATACTTGGATACAAATAAACCGAAGAATAAGTAAGAAGTTTTTTTTTTTTCTATGTAATCTGTTAAGATATAAAATTACAATTCATGGCTAAAAGAGACTTATGTTTTGTTTGCTTATAACTTTTTATATATAAGTTATTTTTACTACAGCAGCAGTAGTCGATGAACTGTTTATAAATATTTAAAACATAATGATTATAAACTTTCCAATATAAAAGCAATTTCATATAATTGTTTTATATATGAACAAGATATTGTTTAAGAATTATCCAGAACAATATTGCTTCCGTATCTCACGATAACATAGTAATTGACTTACGCTCTATTCACATGACAACATTATTGCAGATTGATAATATTATTTTAAACAATTATATGCCCTATGTCGGGTCATTTGAAGATACTCGTGATGGAAATTTACTGAAGCCGAGATTTTAATGCAAACATTATGTACCCAATGATATAATCTTTTTTTTAATATTTTTAATAGTAAATTGAGTTTATAGATCTCTTAGGTTGGCAGTCATTGTGCCTGCTAGTTAATAAACAATTCAATGATTTTATTTGTACATTTTGGGAATTGTGTTTTTTGGTGATAATTCTTCAAGTACAGACCGATTACTGATTTTATTGTTGCTAAGCTATCGATAATAATGCTGCTATCAAATAAAAATCAGATGCCAATCGGTTCAGCAGTTCAGGAGAAGAAGCATCAGGGAGATCGCATTGAAGCCAACTACAAAAGCATCGCTCAAAAATAGTATCATAGTAGTGCAACAAAATAATTTAAATAATTAATCGGTTCTTATGTCTTCTACGATTTTATTACTAAATGTACAAACAGACGTAATTCTATTAAGTTTTATAATTGTTCTTCATATTATACTCGTTCTGATATTAATAAAACTATGTCATACCTGATATAAAAAGGTTCTGATAACGAGTTCATTGACACCATTAATTTCTTTTAAAATCAACAGAGGTATGAAATAAATATGACAATTTTTGTTTTAGTAGATATGTATTATATATATAAAAGGTATGTAAATATAATGTATGATGCTATAGTGTGTTCAAACCCTAAATATCATGGCTTAATTTACGTACATCCATATAATTGTAATTTATAATCTTTATAAAATAAGAATTAAATCTTTATCGCGTTAGTAGATGATATAAATATATAATTTTTAGGGAAAAAACACAAGAAATTATTGGAAACAAAAAAATCTATAAGTACCTACAACAAAACTAAAAATGTGTATAGATATAGGTACATTTTATGTAATAATAGATGGGTTAATATTTGAGTAATTTCTCACAGCCTGAAATAAAAAGTAGATGCAACTTTGACAATTTATTGAAGTGCTATAAGTGGTATTTGTTTGAATACCTTTTCAATTTTTAATTTTAAATTCGATCTTGGGTGTTTAGAATTTTTAGTTTCACCTTAGATTGTTTACATAGATGCTAAATTTATGTTACTTGGATCCAAAGAATGCTCCTTGCTACACTACTTAAATATTATCTTACTAATTTTATATAACATTTGTATTGTCAGAAGTTTGTATAGTTAATGTACCTATTATAGCATAAAAGTACTCTATATGAACTTGGATTTAAGAAAAGGAAAAGAAGATTTAAAAGAGATTCGGTGATGTGAAAGTAGACTTTAAGGAAAAGGAGTGAGAACTGAGAGGACAAATGATAGAGGTGAGTGGAACGAGACGCCCCTGATGTACAGACTCCACATACACACACATAGGGGATGGGTAGGAAAAAAAAAGAATGCGAGAGCGCTGCCAGTGTATCAGCCAATGGTCAGTGATATATCGAGATCGGGTTCGTCTAAAGTCTGTGGTAATCAAATTTCCGAAACGGTAGCATATAGTGAAAAAAATATTGTGAATATAAATATTTAATTAAATAATACAATAAATAAATATCTTCATATTTTGAATTACCACTTCTATCGATCAAATACATTTTACAAATGGTTTTTACAAAACCTTTTCAAGTAAATTCCTAATATTCTTTTATTTCTATAAAAACTAATTCCAATTCTTGCGATTATTATTACTACACAGAGTAGACTAGAACACAGACACTTAGCAAATGTTATTTGGTGGCAGAGCGGAGTGCGTTGCCAATAATCATTATGTTACGTGATTGAGGTCAGGCGTCCATTTTGTTTGTTTTTTATTTAAAGCTTCTTGTGATGAGTGAAGCTAATGATCATCAAACTATTATAACTGCCGTGACTATGACTTGCGAGTCGTTAAAAAACGGAAAGTAATAAGTAATTATATGTTAATGTAGCATACGAAGCGTAATATTATGTAAATGTGTTACATCTTTTCAGTATTTGTTTCATGCCATATTGTGTTATTCTTCAATTATTACTGGTTTAATGTTTTATTTCTAAGACAACTTTCTTACATACTACCGTTTGGCAGACGAGCTTTTTGTGAATACAATATTATATTATTTATTGTATTATTTTGTTAAGTACATTAATATTTTTGTAGTTTTTAAAACTATGGGAAAAATGAACCATACAGTCTCACTCATGATAAGTCATTACCCTTATCCATTGATGTAATGTAAGATGTTGCAAATATTTGTCATCCATGAGGATATGAAGAAATTAGAACAAAAAGAAAAATGGAAGGTTAGATTGGACATCTGGTCCTCGTACTGACGCCACTAAAATATATACCAACATCAAGACCCCATTTGATAATATTCTTCACCAATTTTCTAAATATGTATTTGAAGTGTTATTTCGTTATAGTTTAATTGAATTTTGATTATCAATTAGTCGTACAAATTTTATTAACACATAATTTATTAACAGGGAAATACAAAATATTAATAATATATTTAGTTATACGTGCTTTAAATGTCAATGCAATGGTCTTGAAACCTCGGATGTTCCGGTGACGTGGGTACCGATCTTATCTCAGGAATTAAGACTAAGTCTCTCATATCAAACAATATCTTATTAAATGCATCATAATAGATATTTATTAGCATGTTGTTTACTCGTGACATTATTTATCAGATGTTATAATGCTTTGTTGTTAGTCTTATGCTTATGCTTAATGCTTTCGTAAATAGGAAACAAAGTACCATGCATCTAATGCATTTTATAGTTTACGGTTGGTAACACAATCATTGTGGTTCTTGTAATAGTAGATAGTGACTTCATTAGCTTATCATCACGATAACTTGTGGAGGTCACCACTCACGAGTCACTCCTAGGTTCATAGTTATATAATTCATAATAGTTATAAGAAATCATTAACCTAAGCTGTTGACTTTTTATTCTTGTTGATTCTTTGTTAAGTATACGTTATGATGTGTAGATACTTGTGAACGTGGCTTAAAAAGTACTTATAGCAAGCATAGATTTATTAGAAATAGAATAGGGCAGCCAGCCTAAAATGTGTGCATTGAAAAAAAGAGATGACAAATGAGGCTACCGCTCTCTCTTTCTTGCATGTGTAATTAGACAAAGTTATAGGTATCTCATCTTCCCTCTTTTATTATTGGTTTAGACACTCGATCTCAGAAGCCTGCCTATGGCACCCCTACTCTAGGTATAATAACTCTATGAAAGCGTAAACGTGGAGCTGAATAAACATAAACAAAGATAATGGTAAAAATAGTGACGTTTCGGTAGTAACATACGCAAAATATTTACATACATGTTATCTCTGGTTTTAATTAAAAATATCATTTTAACACAAAAATGTCGTCTCGGTGGATCTTTAAAAAAACAAAGTTTTATTATGTATAGGAAAATGTTGGTTTCTTTTACGTTCTCCGTATTTTATTCATATTTATCTACAGTACAAAGGTTAAATTGACATTAATAAAATAACAATACTGATAGCAAACTTCTGATTAACTTGAGCATTTAAAAAATACAATTTTGATTTTATTTACTTTTATATATTGGCACTATCTTTAAATCTCTCCACGTAGACCTGTTTTTTTCAATAAACAACAACATTTATTATCTCGTATTTTTGGTAAATTAATGTATTATTTAATAAGTTACAAAAACAGTTCGGAAATTCGAAAAAGTTTACAGGACAGGTTTACAGGACCAGTTTACCTTTCATTTATATAGGAATTTTATTAACATCCTGTATTCTTATTCTTAATAAGGAAGCATCAACTAATAATTACCATAAACGGCTTCATGTTTCCTGGATATCTATAAGATGTTAAATGAAATGAAAAAAATACCAAAGAAATCAATTATTTTATAATTTATAAATTAAGATAACAAAAAAGTATATATGTTTTTTTTTATTCTATTATAATATGTTTTATAAATTTGTAATGATAATCTGTAGTAATGTATTTTTCGTATTACAATCATCAAAAGAAGACTGAACAAAAAATACTCACGATTTTGTTATTTTAAAATGATGACTTAGCTAGTTCTCCAGAAAACAGTAACGTGACCCTGACATTTAAAATACAGAATAAAAACGACCTTTCATTATAATACCGGGACTGTTAGATCTCGATTTGCTCTGTGAAAAGATGTTTAGTAACCTGTTTGTCGAGTTTATATATTACCAAAGTTATATTTGATTTTGTATTTTACCCAATTGTTGTTATTTTTAGTCTTATTATAATATAAGATATTTTTTAATCACAACAAAAACACACATAAAGACCTGCAGGTTGTAGGATGTATCTAGAGTCTGAAATCGGGCGCCATATTGTTAAATAGTTCTAACACCTTATTCTTAAATTTTGCGGGATTTTCAACGGCAAGATTCGTTGCAATAGCCACAAGTTTGCGCAGTTTAGAAACGCATAAAGGTAAATTTACAAACAAACAAAAAAGGTTCATTACTAACATAATATTATATACCTTAATATTTAAGAAAACATTTGTCACAAAGTCATTTATTTTAAAATTCCATTAAAGGATGATTCAGCAAAATTATATGCTCATTTTATTATTGTCATAATTCATATATTGCACAATAAATTATTTTTACATGAAAGTTAAATGTCCAATTAGATGTCATCCTTCTAACAAAACTGACAGATGTGAAATTAAATATAATTGAATTATTATAATTTATTGAAATGTTAAAGCAACCGACTGTTCAAGTGTTATATAAACATAAACATAGCGTGAGTATTTGTAAATTGATAGTTCTTATGAACTGCAGTGACTTTGACATAGCACTCCAACAATGTCAAATGTCAACTAATGGTAGCTCAACCATCAATCTTTGTATAGATCATGGTCATTGGTAGACCCTAAAAACGTTAGTATTAAACCAATTATGTCATTAAGCATTAGTGCTAGAACAAGCACATACATAACATGCATGTACAAAAACAAATTTGATTATTGTAGTTATATAATATTATTATTTTAATTTATATTATGTAAGCGAATTGAGAATTGTTTATTTGTATATTTATAAAACTCTCACGCCTCCATAATCATAATTTTGCACACATTGTTTGGAATAAAAAAAAAGACTGGATACCTTTCTGCTTCAAGTTTTATTTAAGATGGCCGTTCGACATAACAACACTTTTTTTCCTGCTAACAAACTAGCAATCAATACGTAATGAATATACTTTTTTAATTATTTCTCAATTCAGTGAATAATGTTAAGTTTATAGCTATAATATTAAGTTATTTGGAGATAATAATTCAACACACCCCCTTGACCCGTAGTTAGGCGTTACGTATCTCATTGCCCCATTTTCTGATATCATTTGTAAAATTTATTTTTGGTACATTATTTGGTAAACATTTGTCTTTATTTAAAAATATCTAAGTACATATCATGCTAAAACAGTAAAATAATAATCTTTGTATTTAAACTTTCGTGATTCATGATAACTATTGTAAATTGTATGTACTAACGTTATTTATGTCGAATATTTGTCCGATTAGTTTCGAACCCATTCGGAGTTCTTACTTATACTCATGATCTCGAATCATGACGCATTCGCGGTGTTGTTGGACAAAATTCCCATATAATTAAAGTACAGTTGAACAAACATAATTATAATTAAACATCTTTAAATATTACCCTAGGAAGTGTTATAATTATATATGTCACGAGTCAAGGAAAGAATGTGTCTTTATTATCTATATGTCAATAATTATTATGTCACTGAGATGCCATCGTGACAGGATCAGCCTTCATTATACCGAGTAGGCAAAGTGAATTAGAATACAATAGGCTATTATAGAACTAATATATAATTAATATGCTTTTAAGTTTAAACTTTAAATATTATACGTGTACTTACTTAGGGTTACATTTGTGATGTCAAAAAATGATGTGTAATTTGTTTTATACAATACCAATATCGCTGTAGCAACTTTTGATATAGACGGTTCCAGTATTTAGATACTTGGAATCAGAAAAAAACGCTGATTCTAAATATCTATATAAATATTTAGAATCAGCCATAACCATTTCGGTTAAAAAAATTGGTTAGACCAAATAGCCCTAGAACCTTCGATATATAATCTATTACATGGTATAATACTCGAGGGAGTTATGAATGAGTTAAAAACTGCCAAATTTCATACTACCAGAAATCAGCTAAAGTTTTTAGGAATTTAAACATTAGAATGTATCTAGGAAATAATAAATTATTAATACATTAAAACATGTAATAAAGATGTGTCATCGTGGAGGCACTCGTGACTTGTCTCACGATGCTCGGTCCAGATGCAGTCGTGATCAATAGGTAACCCGGATGATGTTTTATATTTTATTTCAATAATAATACGCATTAAGTTTATTTGCGTGAAATTAATCCGCTAAAGTTTTTTGTCAAAACATCTTACAATCACTGCACTTTCTCAAATTATTAGAAGAAGTAGATGCGCCCAATAGTGGTTTCACAGAGTAGCCGAATATCTAATTCTATTCGGCTTACCACACCGAATATTCGGCCGAACCATTCGGTTTACCATTTCATTGTTTGGTGGTCATAAATAGGTTCTAAAACGTACATTGCGTGTGCTGGTGGCTAAACTAATGAAAATGTTGATTTTTGTGTTAAGAAATACATATTGCTTGTAGGTTTAAGAATAAATTCCGATTTAAGTTTCAAAATAAGTTTTGACTAGGTATATTCAATACTAATTGTAAAATTGTTACTTATTGTAAAACTAATAATATTAATATGTTGACTTGTATCGTTTCGAAATAAATGTTGATTTGCAGCTAAATTGTTATATATTATTAAGCCTCATTCAAAACATTATTTATAAGTTTTTTTTTGACTTCTAATATGACATATCTTAGTTTTACTTACTTTACTTCTTTACCGTGTAGTGTCGCCAAAAAAAAAAGAAATATTCGACTGAATACTGAATATATTCAGCACCAAAATCGAATTATTCGTCCGAATACGAATAGCGAAAAAGATGCCGAATACCGGATACTTACCAAATATTCGGCGCGTATCTACTTTATATAATATATATATCACCCTATGTTTTGAATAGTTCTCATAAGATTCTAGTTAACCAACCGTGTACATACCTAAGTAGGTAGTTGTTAAATCTACATAGGTAATTAGAGTATATTTGGTTTTATATGTTAATAAAATAAATAGTTCTAATAAAATTTGTTTCTAGTTAATACACCTAATTTGTAAATAGAAGTTCAGATAAATAAAAAATAATAAAATTTGTAGGTAATTTAAAAATCCATGATGTTCTCAACATTAGAAATAGACCATAAAACTATTAAGTTACTTAATTTCTTATTAACAATTCAAATTTGGTTCATTTTATTACTGATTATGTTAAAACATTCCGAACATACTCTTTGGAACTTACAACAATTAACATAACATATAGAATAATAATTTTAAATTCCAAGGAATTACGAAATCGGTCACCAAGTAAAGGAATTTAATGAATATGAAAATATTTGAGAATTTCTGTATTCCGGACCTTGACACGTTGCTGACATCCAAGTGGTGGGGAGACTCAACGATACATTCAAGGTTATTATATCATATTACGAATAGTTATTGAATAATTAAGACCTCTTTGTCTTATATTCGTTTATTCGTTTGCATCACTGAAACGACAATTTCTACTAAATATAACTTTTGTAGTCTGCTTTCTGCGTGTGACATGCACATTTTATTATTGGTATGTAGGTAACGATTAAAGTCTGAATAAAATAAATTTACGATCCATTTAAAGTTATATATTTGGTTATAGAAGAACAGAACGTCTTACTATAAATACCTTGCTTAAGGTAGGTATGTCCTAACATGAATAATATTATTTTTAGTTAATAAGCTGATAGTATCTAAGCTTCTGTAATAATGGAGATTATTCTTTACTTTGTCATAGATAGTTTGAAATAGATATCTCACACTGTCTATCTCCTTTTAATTTATTTACATAAACAAGATTTATGAACATTACATATAAAAAACATGACTTACTACATTTTTGTTTATATACTAAATATTACACGTGTAGCGTATGTTAACATAGTAAATAATTATTATTTTTAAAAGAAATAAACTAACAAGTTTCTAGACAATTTCAAACATTAATTGCCGTTATTGCATATTTTCAATGTTATGTTTAACCCCCCAATAAAAAGGGGGGTGTTATAACTTTGTCCTTTCGATCTGTGTATCTGTGTGTCTGTCTGTGGCAGTATAGCGGCCAAACGCGTAGACGGATTTGAATGCGATTTTTTTAATCGAAAGCTATGTTTGTCGAAATGGTTCTTAGCTATTATTGGTCGAAATAGAAACAGTCGTCTCCAAGATATTGACGTTTTATTGGTGAAAGGTTCTTATGCAATAATTAGCTGTCTATATAGAAAAAAAGCCTTGTTATGTAGGCCAAAAGGTTTTTACCCTTACTTACTCAGGTAAAGTACTTTATTAGGGATAGCTGTTGCCCGTGACTGCGTCCACGTAGACTTTAAAAATTATATTTATATGGCTTATGATCGTAGTCCTATAGAGTCACGGACAACAGCTAGTGGTAATATAAACCCCTAGATCATAGTGTTATTAGTGATTGTAAATCATTTTAACTCTAAATGCTTATATTTATTAATATTTGTATATACCTGTATGAAAAAGTCTTGAATCATGTTACTTAATACATTTATAATTTATTATTACATTGTAGAAATTTTCACGCGTATCCTTATTTTTTCTCGTATTAAATATAACCTATGTTCATCTGAGGAATAATGTAGGATTCTAGATGTAAAATATTTTATTAAATCGGTCCGTTAGTTTTGGAGCCTATTCAAATCCAACAAACAAACAATCATATCTTTCCTCTTTAAAATATTAGTGATGATGATGATGATTATTATAAAATATAGCCTATACTCATCAGGGATAATTTAGGATTCTAATGCAAAAAGAGTTTTTAAATCGGTCCAGCAGTTTTAGAGCCTATTCAATTCAAACAATTAAACAAATCTTTCCTGTTTGTAATATTAAGATAGATTAATAGAAATACTTAAACAACTGAAAATTCGTGTGTCTGTAGGTTCATTTAACAACAATTAAGAACAATTAAGAAACCAGTAACATAACTTTAAAAAGCAGAAAAAAAAACATTTACAAATTTTAAAAAAACCCCCCGAAACAAACAGACCTCTAAAAAAAATAAAAATAATATTATTATGTACTTTTTTAAGTCGTTGCGTCGGGGGACTGTTTAGTACAAAAAAAAAATTAAACGCAATTATGTTACCAAGGTAAATAAAGAAATTACGATATTGAATCATATAGTATAAGTCCTCAATGACTAATTTCGTAAAATAGTCACCATCGTCAACATAGGTATAGTGCCCGGCAATAAATATTGCACATCGACCTTTGGAAAGAGACAATCGGCTAATTTCGGCTTCGTAGAGCATTATCTCTGTCGCACGAAATTTAAACAGTATGGTAACTATAAGGAGCTGTTAAAACAAGTATAATTTGCTTCTATTGATAATTATTTTTATTCTTTGTATAAAAGCCACAAATTTTTTCTATAAGTGGTGATCTATAAAAAAACATTTTTTTTTCTTTTAGTGAATAAATTACTCATTTATAGGATTTTCCTACGCTATATAGGATAAAATTTTAAATAAGAATGGTATAATTTCTCAATTTAAATTCCTATTTTAGTCCTATTTAAATGAGAAATTATCAGTGCTATGTAATATCATAAAAAGGTTAATAATATTAACAGCTAAGACGTTTATAACCTTAAATCTCAGGAATAAAGTTCAATTACGATTGTTAAATTCTTACAATCAGGGTCTTTTGTAACACCATAACAGAAAGTCATTGAACTGAAAATCCTTGTTGAAAAAAATACATTTATACAAGTAAAACATTTATTTTAAACTAAACCTTAAGCTCTACACAATAAAGTTATAACACATATTATCAACTTGGCGCTTACGCTATTGTTAAATGATAGGTACACAATACTGGTGTGTTAGGTTATTTTCGTTACGGAATTTCTGGCTTCGGTCTCCACGCTCAAGGCCCGCGATAGAAGCCATGCAATAGCTTAACATGCTTACATTATGTTCACGTAATTTGTTATTTAGGAAAATTATAACTGTAAATAATAAAGACCATTATAGCTATTCTTGAAATGAGACATTGTAAAAATAATAATTCTAATTCTCAGCTACTTCCATTACACCATCTGTGCTCTCAAAGAGGTCAATATCACTGTCACTATCAGCTGTATTTATCACTAGTCCATCAGTGTAATTGTCTAAACTGTGTTGAATGCTTCTATATTCATTTTCACATTTGATTGTATGATCGCAAACCTTTTTCCACTCTTCAGCGCCGATGTTTGATGTCGGCTGTCAGTGGTTTATTCTTGTTTAGTTTCATTTACGAATTCATATAGTTATTTAAATATTTTCTCCGTTTTGTTGAAAGAAAATATGACCTAATGGCAAGAGCAATGTCCTACATTATAAGGGGCTGTAAATCCCATTCTTTCCAGAATGAAAATTAAGTTCAAAACGTAACCTTCCGTCGGTAAGTGATCCAACATGGTATTGTTTTTACGTTGTTCTTCATTGCAATAAACTATTTTTGTTTTTTAAATGGTTTACAAATTATAAAGAGGAAAAAATCATCCTATGACCAAATTATAGGACTGCTATATGCAATATTTTAATAACTAATATTTAATAGTTTAGAAAATTAAGGCTGTAGTTTTATTGTAATTTATTTGTCGTTTCTTTTATAAGACGTTCTCAAAGTGGCGAATAAAAAAATTAAAATATGTGTTAACCTGACCATTTTTTAAACATTTACTTTCAATAAATGTTTTTGATTTTGTTTTTCTAGTTTATTTGTCGTATTGATTATTTTTAAATGCTACCTTAGTTATTTTCTAGAACGGAATATAGCTGAACCTTATCGCACACGGCAAAATCCTCTAGGTGATAGTACTTTTTGATAGTATCTCGTTCTAGCAAGTGATGGAAAGCACTTAAACAGCCTTTTAAAAACAGTAGGTACTACCATAGAGATCCACTATCGATATCGCGGATAAGTTTACACAATGTTACATCACTAGAAAAAAAATTGTTGTCTACGGCAGTGTACGCCTTAAACATATGAAGCTCCTTCTATGCTTTAATTATTATTTTGAGAAATAGGTAGTGTGGTAGATAATGCTGTACGAAGTCGAAATCAGCCGATTGTCTCTTTCAAAAGGACGATGTGTAATATTTATTGCCGGCTACTGTATTACAACGTCTCATTTTAAGAATGGGTATAATGGTTTTTATTATGTGCAGTTATAATTTTCCGAAATAATAAAATTTTTAAATAATAAAAACCATGTTTATTAAATTATATTACTCCCCAATTAAAATAACCACTTATAGAAAAAAAGTTTTTATACATAAAATAAATATAATTAGAAAAGAAGAAAATTATACTTGTTTTAACAGCTCCTAATAGATACAGGAATGATTGTATTTCTTGCGACAGTGATAACGCTCTATGAAGCCGAAATTAGCCGATTGTCTCTTTGCCAGAGGTCGATGTGCAATATTTATTGCCGGGTACTATACGTACAACGGTCCCTCCACGCAACGACTTAAATAAGTACATAATAATATTATTTAATTCATCGAAGCAGGTCGCGATACGGTAGATCAAATGATAGAGTGACGGGACGGTTTCCCAGAGATCGCGGTTTCGAATCGGTGCTCTTATCCGTGAAACTTTATATTTATTTAAAACTAGCTGACCGGGCGAACTTCGTACCGCCTTAGCGTTGCCTGTGAATGACATTGACATTTGTTACTCGCGTTTTTAAAAATATGCAAAATTAAATGTACATTTTTCAATATTTCTGAGAGATTTTCTTAATATTTTTTTCCGTAAGAACCTTCTCCTAATAATAACAAATACAACAAAAAAAGAATTAGTGAAATCGGTCCAGCCATTCACGGGTGATGCCGTGACCAAGGAAAACGGGTTTCATTTTTATATATATAGATATACCATAGTTTTTTTTTAACAGATTAATACATTATAAATAAGATTAACTATACCGGAGCGTTATAATAAAGGCGAAGGTTGTACACATTAGGGTAATAACGCATGAAGGTGGTAAGACAAATGGAGCCTAACGAACTAAGAAGGACCCACGAACGTCGCAGGATCACGACACAGACTAATCGACAAACATTTGTAGATATTAACTGATTACCTATACATATTATCTGATAAATTATACAACACGATTTAATGAAACCGGCTAGTTCTTTACCGACTTTGATAAATAGATATTCAAGAGGGCTCGCTAAATAACCCTCATTACAAATATATGAGGTCTAAGCCGGTTATAAATAACCTTGGAGTTATTGGTTTTTGTTAATAGCCACAAAATATTTCTAATGTAAAATCAAACATTTAAAGTTAGTCATGGTTTTGCAAAAAGCTCACAATAACTTCTATGTAAATAGCTAAAATAAAATTCCATTTGAATATTATTTTAAAAATTATTTGATTTTATAATCTGTACGTATTTTTACAATGACTTGACCACTAAATGAACACAAATGAATTGAAGTCAGAAATTGTGTGAAAATGTGTCATTAATTAAATAAAACGCATACTTTGTACACAAATCAACCTGAATGTGACACTTTGACAGACACACGTTAATGACTGTGGCCGTGTACTCTGTACAGGTGTACTGCAATATTGCTAAATCTGCGAACTCACTGACCGCACTTAAGCAACCTCTGACACTTACTAATCTAACCACAATTACACTTATTAGGAAAATCTTTTTTTTTTAAACATTAGATCTTCTATACTTTAATGGTTGGTTTTATAATAAAGTATACAAACTCAATTTGGGTCAATGTAAAGATAAAAATAATCTCAGACATTTTAAATTCTTATTTGTATTATCATATTTTATTGCTAGAATGCTATTATTAAATATATTAATATTAGTATTCTCTTATATTTATTAAAATATTTTTTTATATGTCTGAACAATATACTTAAGAAACAGACAAGATAACAAACATTGATAATTGTTAATTCTGTAGTCAAATATTCACGACTCTTAATCATAGAATTATTATACAAACTCTATGCTCATAATACCCAATTAGCAAACAAAGACGGTTCTATTAATACGAATCAAAAGAAATTATTAAAAAAAAACTAAATCTATAAACAATGTAGATACATACGCGTAATTACGCCACTTATTTTCTCTTTTAATATTGAAATGTTAATTGTCGGTTTAAAACGTCGGCGTGATTATGTTTTAAGGTACCATTGTTATTGCTGTAATTATTTGGATTCCTCAGGCATGTCTAGAAACTATTGCATAGGTATATCCCTATAAATATGTTACCTGTATTATATAATACCTATGAGATACTTCTAATAATTAATCCTTAAATAAAATCCTTCTGCCGTTCAATATAACAAGGATTTTTTGCCATACTGAAAACTTGAACATTGAAATGTTTGGTAAAACGAGTTATTGACTAGGAATTTTATGTGAACTAAAATTAATACTTATTATTTAAGTTTCTTGGAAATAAAAAAGGGTTATTCATATTACTTTTACACGTATATTTTGGTAGGATTTACCTCCAAATAGTCCTCCAAGTCGTATATAACCTTACCATTTACAGAATATAGTTTAAGTTCCGAACTCAGTCAAGGTAGTCTTGTCTAAATTTATTTTCTTATCACTATTAGGCACTGGGAATGTATATCGATCATATATTGACATTAAGTATTTCGATGACAAATGTGGCCGTGTTATAATGTCGAATTCGTGTCAATGGTTCAATGCGACGAGTCATGCGCAGGCGCAGGCGCCGCCCTCGTACCTGTACTACACCCACACATGTAATACCTGCTTTAAGGTAATGTGCCTAATTTATAATATATTGATATACTAACAGAACTAACCGACTATGTTATCTTAGCATAAATATTTTTAAATAATTTTGTTCAGTAATTCATGAAACATAAATATCATACCTAAGCTACGGTTCTAAAAAAATATGAATAGGTATATCACGTACCTTAAATACAATTTTTTCTTTTTCCATTTTGAATGATGAGTCAGCAATACCTGAAATAATAATAATTAAAAAAGAAGCATACAGTATTTACAATTTAAATATGGAAGCCAAATAGCTAGAAGCCAATTGAATTGAACGAAAATGTAGTTATTATAAAGTTATGGATTATTAACCGCCAAAACAAAACAATGCGATTTAAACGAACCTTAAGACGACTCAAGATTTCTTAATTCGATAAGGTCGGCATTGCTGCAGGATTTCGTAATACTAAGTGTCGCTTGTGAGGAAAATCCAGAAACTCGATGCTATTTTTAAAGTTTATTGTCCAATGAGAGCTGCGTGTTAAAATATACTGAGTATATTTAATACAATTAAATAATAACACTCGAGATAATTTAAGAATCTTATAATGTATACGGTCAGATCTCAATAAATCATTTGTATCCATATTTATTGAAATGTATAATTTAAAAGTATAATGGTGGATTAATAATATTGGTTATAGAGATGATGTGATGAGATAAGATGTCTCCTAACAAACTGGTTTTAATTTAATTTATTTAAAAAGGTGTTAAATATTAGCTTCCAATTCGCGTGAACTGGTTATTTCAATTAAATATTAATTGGTAAAGGTGTTACCAAGCTACGTCCATTAAAAATGTACTTAATATTTGTTTTATAGACGAAGACTCCATAGAGAATGATTATATGTATATCAGTTACGTACCTCAATTATGTGGATAGCAACAAAATTTCTTAAAAGTATAGTCTTATTGCGACTTTGTATTTTTTTATTATTAGATTACTTGATTGTAGATTACTTGACATATTTCATGTTTCCAACCCTGTCGCAAGATTTAGACTATCAACTACTTTTGCATTGTAATTAGTTTGAATAATTAAGAAATCGTAGGTATGTAGTGTATTGATTTCTTTCGATATTGCGTGGGAGTACACTGAATCACACGAGTAGTGCTCAATCTTACTTAGGTTTTTATTGATTGATAAAGATTAATTTCCTTGCAATATTTCATTACTGCATCATATATTCAAATTAATTGCTTACTTAAGTAAGTAAGTAAGTACTTACTCATATCAATTGTTTTTTTTGTGTACATTTGTAATATTCATATATAGATATGTATATTATTTGTTTTCTATGTTGTCTTTTGATATTACCTATTGTTGACTTATTATACGGTTAGGAGTTTGTTTATTTGAATGATTCTCTCTTTTATAACTTGGCTTAATTATTTAATTAGAAACTTTAAACTTACATAATTAGATACAACTTTATAAACACCCTATTCGAAGAGCTCTAAGCAGCTTGGACCAAAAGAACAAAAAGTAGACTGATTAAATTTACAGCATCTGAGGGGAGGACATACTTTCTACTAGGCAGTAAGATATTGATAGTCATTGGAAGACCTGCCAATTCACCAGAAAAAAGACACCAGAGGAAGTCACGATTCAGGAATAAGATAAACTTTTTAAAAGGAATAAGGAAATATAAAGATGTCAAGAAAAATATAACTCTCAATCAATTATCCCCCTCAGTAGTAATAATAATAGTTGCTTGCGTTCAAAAACAAACTACGAAAAATGTAAATAACATCATCTTAGTAGGTATTTTGAAACGAAAGTACTAACAAATATCATAAAACTTCATTGAATAATTGGTTTATCTTTGTAATTAATCTTATAAAAACAAACATCTAGTATGAAAGACTGGTTTTCAAGATTACATGATATTATATCTGTTTGTTTTATTCAGGTCGGTTTTAAGGATGTACACATTTAAATGATTGCAACCAACTACGCCGGTTTGAAAATATTTACTAACATAAAATTACACGTACTTACCTATTTATGTAATGTAACATTAGTGTTACGTTTTATGTAAGGAAGTTATTATTTTTACTCAATTATTTAAATGTTATATACTAGATATTAGGATAAATTAGAGAGATGAGTCCCAGGCCTTTTTTTATATAAATATAATATAATAAAATATGTTAAACTATAGATTTTAATTTAATAAAAGACTCTCAAAATAAAAAATAACTTAGATGTACATGCCTTTATCTATCTATAGGTATCTATTTGTATCTGTCTATCTCTAACGTAAAGAAAGATTTTGCTATTTTTTTAACATAAAAACTAAAATGTTAGCCCACTTAATTGGAAACCAGGTTATGCAATTTGTTACACAAATATAAAATTTAATGAAGGAAACGATAAGGCAACAAATCTCCGCATTTCAAGAGTTTCCTAAACATTTGCTACTAATTATACGAAATCGTATATTTTTTATTAGGTTCTGAGCGAGAGCGCTAAAGCATGCCATTGGAATCGAACATAGCGGGTTTGAATCTGAATTCGGGAGAACACGTGTAGGTAAATTCAATCTAAATTCAAGGAATTGGATTTATTTGCAATCCTTATAGGTCTGTATCTTTTATTAAAAGTATGTAGACAAAGACAAAATAAGTTCTGAATATAGATATTTTAGTACACCAGCGTTAGCGACGAGCAATTTAAGATGAATTTTATGCAACATAATGTAAAAAAAAATAAAATAATTAATAATTATATTATAATAGTATATAATCAAAAGTAGAACATCACTAACGTTTGTAAAATATATAATTAAATTAAATTAATTAACATTTTATAAAAGATCGATGGCCGTGAACATTATATTCGTGATAGAGATGTTTTCGGAACAAGAAGCTACGAAGTTACTAAAGAATACGAATAAATCCGGATGCGTGATTTCTAAGTGGAACGTGAACACGGCCATTTTAATTTTATAACAATTTACCAATTATATTACAATACCTAATCGTTAATAGTTTAATTACAATTAATATTTTATATATTTTTTTAGGTGAATAAAGGAATATAATGTTATAGGTACGTGATTGCCGAAAACTTAAAGAATCTATCACAGAATCTTATTTATAAAAAAGGTGATTTTCCCGGGAAATGGAAAATCTAAATCGTGATATGGAATTCGATGTAACGTGGTTGACTATGAAAACAAAATATATAAGTAGATCTTCTTTATATTATAAGATAATTCTTTGCTATCACTAGTTGAACATTATTAAACAAATATCCAAAAAGATAATAAAGAAATTTTAGAAAACACCTTCCATTTCTGGTCAAGGATAGTTTTAAGACTTAATTTGTTTGCATGAGTCTTGATTTTCTTTGTTTTTTTTTGGTATAATAGTTGAAATAAAGAAAACATGTAAGCACTTTAATCGGATAAATGTTCCGCAATTATGATTTTCAAGTTCCTACATCTTCTTTTGAGGCTCATCTTTGAAATTTGTTGTTATCTATACTATATTGGTATTATGATAAAATATTTTTTTGCTTTTTTGTTGTAAACCGATAAAGTAAACTGAAGCTACAGCACCAACTTTAATACTTCTTTTACCGTTGGAAAATTATGTTATAGGTACCTTTGTAATTAAAAAATACATACATTTTATTAATAATATTTGAATAAGAATTAAGTATATCTGTAAATTGTGCCAAAAAATAGGTCTGTTCAGCGGTATTATATCGTGTCGTCTTTTGTCACTATAACCTAATTTAATTACCTAAGTAACTTATGAATTTAATTAGGTAATCGATGTGTAAAGAATTAAGAATCTATCGAAATTTAAATATATTTTTTATCAAACAATATTATGGAAATCACTGATAAGTAAGGATTTCTCCTCTTGAACTTGAACTATTAGCTATAACTCAATATGCTTAAAAGATTATTGTAGTATAATATTATGGATAATTTTTAAATCATGGCTTTACCAATCTAAAACCTGTTTTTTTATAATAAAGTATTTATACCTCCATTTATTTAATAAGACATTCTAAGTATTAATACTTACTTTTTAAATCAATATTAAAAAAAATAACTACCACTGCACTTTAAAAACTCCCGCGTTTATATTTGTAAACAAACGGTCGTCATGACAACTCGAATTTCAATATGTCGCACGGTGCGCGCGCACTGAGTTCGACCGCGTACTGGCTGCAGCCACGCCGGCCAACGACCACCACTCGGCTGAAAGCGAGAGGAAGATCAAGCCCAAGCAAGTTTTTACTGTGCGAGGACAAACGCACATATTTTCTATAATCCAGTATTTGTGTTCTCATAAGACCGCACTTCGTTAATACCTTTTATATTGCCCTATCACCTAATCAAAGTACATTGTGCCTGTATGAATAAATAACCTTACCCTTGAGATGCCAACCAAATATATTATGCATATACTCGTAACCATATAAGAATAACCTATAGAAAAATATTATTGATTGAATAATTCTTTGTTACTTTTCCTACAATAGTGTAATATCTATTATAAGGACGAATGCTTTAAATAAAATGAGATATACAGCATTTACAACCTTTATTTCAATACATTTTTATAAACATTAAAATATTATTTATTAAACATAATTTGCTCTAATATCAATAAAAATTGTACACACATGTTAAAGCTAAAAACGGCCTACATAAACATAATTTGCCTTATGTCCATTCCATATAAAAAAGTACCCATTATGGGTTGATGTTATACAAAAAATAGAGATGAAGCTTAAAATGGTGAGGATTAAAAGCAATCTAAAATTAAAAAGTTACATACATGCTACATGGTATGTTTATATTAAATCGGTAAAGAAATTAAAATGTAATTAAAACAAATGATATGATGCATTCTTGTAGCGTTCGACGTGCGACTCGCGAGCTCTTCAGAGACTTGTTGGATAAATATTGCTAAACAACTATGAACCTATGTTAACACAAATTAGCATCATTACGAGTCTCTGCTATTATTAAATAAACACCTAACTAGAAGAACACATAATAACAAAACAAGCAGGATTGTAAGTCACGAAAATAACGCTAGTATTAAGAAATATCAGTAACCAAACAATAATATGAAAATACCATCAATGTTATTTATAAAAATATTTATTTCTTTATATACAATCGCTATAACCTTTTAACCTGAACGATAAAATTTACAACATGTGGACAAAAACAAAATCACGATAATAATACTCACTACAAAACATATAGCACCTATTACTTTAACAATTAATATCTAGATGGTATTAACGACTTGGTCAAAACACTTTGCTACAAATTGCTCTTTTTCGTCCAATTTCTTAACTTCACCGTCAGATTGGCGAAGCATAGCTTCCTGCAGCGCAGTAAGAGCTTCAGATGTAAACCTCTTGCCTTTGAGATGTGTTATCACAGATGCCTCCCCATAAAACCCTGACTCGACCAAACCGGGAGGTATGTTTAGTGTGACGTCATTGATGAGACCCTTCTCCACCGTCATATTGATGACCAGTTCTTGACTAGCAGTGTACACCTTACTAGGTGGCAGCAGTTCAGCGGGAATAGGGAATGATCTGCTTACAGAGAACTCTGGAGTCCTACCGAATGACCACTCCCAGGTTTGCAGTTCTTGCTTCAATTTTGAAAGTCCTTTAATAAAAACAAAACGATATCAACAATTCAATCTATATTCATATTATGAGCATGTGTTTTTTGCATGTAAATAATCTTTAAGATAATGTTATCTGATGACACAAATATCAAAGAGCAATGTCTAAATTAAAAATCATATACCTACTTTGTATTATATAAAATTTTTAAATTATCATACATTTATATATATTTTTTTTTTATTTAAATAAATATTTATCTAAATGTTAATAGTATAATTCTGTCACTGACCCGGGAACCAATCATCAGTAGGATTTATAAACTGGAAGCCCCTTTGTTTCGAGATCTGGTTGGTACCACCATCTTCTAAATGAAGAGCGGGAGTCCTGAGAAACTCGTAGCCAACAGCAATCTGCAGACTGTCTACAGTCACCTTGTTGTTCACTTCTGCCAGGTTGGCCACAGGAGAAGGAGTCGACGGCGTCGCCTTTGTCTGTATGCCATGCTATAGAATAAGGTTTCTTATCATATATGAGTGGAGGGAAAAGGTCAGGATAATGTTAGTGGAACAGATAATGTTAGTACAAAAATAACTCGAGCATGTTAAGTGACAAAATAATATAATCTTTCTAGTCTTGGTGATTTATTGAATTGGAGTCTTCTAAGAAAGGAATACTGAAATGTTCATATTATATATGCATGCCTGGTAAACATCTGATGTTGTAAACACAATACTGAGTCATAATGCAAGTAACCTTTAACAGGAGGGGTTAATTTAAATCATGAGCAAAATACACAATGAAACATAGAGGAATAGTAACCATATAAAAACAAATTGTATTTTCACTTATAAAACCTTTTTTCTTATGAAATTAATAAGCCAAGCAACATTATCATATAGGTATTAAATATTAATGTTTTAACAAGATAAATAATAAGAGTGTTTGTAGTAAGTTACGAGTAATAAAATTAAATATATACAAAAACATAAATTATTAAAAGATTTACTCACTTCTCTTTTTGCTAATGCCTTACTGAGATCTGCCTTGTTGGCATTGACTAGAAGTGTGCAATGATGATACGCTGATGTACGACTGAGTTTAGCAGCTGTTCCAGATATCTAACAATTATTTATTAAGAAAATTATTACAAAAAATATCAATAATTTTTTATCATAGTATAAAAAACTGCCAATATAAACTGAATTTCTAATATTTTAAAAGGATACCTTGTATTTGTCTCTGACAACAATGTCGTGACGATCATTGATGAGGGACTTAATGCCGAAATCTCTGTAGAGTGCTCGTTTAATGATTTCCAAGTTGTATTTTCTGTCATGTCTGTCTCTTGGAGTGAAAAAAGAAATATTAAGGTTTCCACAGTCATGGTAAACTGTGCCACCCCCACTGTGGCGGCGAGCAAGTGGTATATCTTTATCAGATAAAAATGGTACATTGGCTTCAAGCCATGGATTTTGGTGTCTCCCAATTACAACACATGGCTCATTACGCCACACCATCATAACATGGTGGTTACTAAAATCCATATTACGGTACATCCAATCTTCTAATGCTAAATTGGTATAGATATCTGTTGACTGAGACATGAAAATGGACTTTGTGATTTCCTCCTCAGGTGGCAGAACAGTACTAGCTTTTACTGCAGCTAACTTTTTACCTGTGACTAAGCTTCGCGAGCTGGTTCTTCTTGTCAAACCAACCATCACCAACATGTTGCTCATAGCAATCTTTCTCATCATTGATTGTGCCATGTTTTATATATTTACATGAACAGATACTTTTTTGTATGAACCTTTGACAGGCAATGTTTTAGTGACTAAATATCTAAAAATAACAGTCTATAATGAGTCTTAAAATCACTTAAAAGTCCGGAGACACTAAAACTTTTGATAACAAGCGTCAGTATCTGCTGAAGAGAGGGAGATCAGATACTCGTGTAGTGCGATTGTCTGATGCAGCCACTTCCAGGTCTGATGTAGGGTATTAATTCGAGAACGAATTCCCAAACAGTCACGGCAGTCACTTGGCATTCCTCCTCTTGGATGCAGGATGAAGAAAAAAATCACCAAATAATCTAAAGTACACTAACTTAGTAGTCAACACAGAACTAAAGTATTTGAAAAAGCTATATAACAACACAATTTATTTTAGACGTACAATCGAGCGAGAGCGCGAGACAAATGTGAGTTAATTACCTTTTGCACTCTCATTTTATTCAGACTGATGGTGATAAGCGGGCCAAGGAACCAGGAGGTCGAGCGAGGTCATACGAAGTTTACTTGAAGACGAGCAAAGTTGCAAACAAACAAGTAGATAAGGAACACGAAACGGGCACGAGCAACTTTGTTTTATCACAAGTTGTCAAGTGTCGAGCCGTAATTTTATCTTTACGATCACATCGTGTCTGCATTGTGCATAGTAAGATCTGTAAAGTAAATACTTGTCCAGACTATGCAATTGTACCAGTAAGACACTGATTTATTTCAATTTAACCTAAAAACATAATTTATAATACAAACTATCTAATAAAAATATAACATTCAATAGTGAAACATGCATAAAACAACAGCTATTTCATATTTATTGACCTACCTACACGTGGTGCATAATATTGAATATTGTAAAGTAATAATATATTAATATTTTCATGATACTATAAGCAAAAATATTGTGTCATTGTGCATTTTAAACTTTAAAGTTTTGCAATTTCATTTTTGGCGACGACGACAAATGAAGTATGAATATTAAGATTATTGTAGTTTACAGTTTATTGTAATCTGTATTGTAGAGTATAAACATAGACATATGCCATATTATAATACTATTCTCTATTATTATTTCTATACTTTTATACATCCAGCTTACAGTTTTATTTTTTGGCTTGGCACGGTTTGTGCTTTTAGCCATATTACAAATTAATGATTATTATTCGTACTAAAATTTAAGGTCTGATTATCAGACGAGCTGCCTGTTATTGCAAAAGGTCTATTTTTAACAAATTACTATATAGTGGTTCCATATCTGTTATGTATTTACGCATATGAACACTAAGTTCGAGCGACACTAATTATAATTAGTAATATATTATAATTATATTTTCATAAAATCTAGGAAGAAAACTATATATGCATAGAATCTTATTGTCTAGTAAAGTCTAGAACTCCCTAGTACTGGTTATATTTATCTACATACTATTGTCATTTAGACGTTATACTTCAATTTGTAATGTCAATAATATGTCACTCGTAAGTCAAAAGTCAAAACTGGTAAATCGTAATTCTCGATTCTAGAACTTTATCTATAAGACCAATATTTTTGGAATACAGTTCACTCTTTTGCACGGGATTGTACTAAAAATATTAGAATGGCGTTAAGAACTACTGCAGTTCTCCGCAGTAAGTTTTTAAGAATATAGCTAGTGCAATACGTTTCATTGATTCTTTTATTATTATATAACCCTCTCTGCTTTTCAGGCAGCTTGGGCAAATGGGCGTATAATCTTTCTGGATTTAACAAATATGGTATGTATTTCATGGCTAGTTAGTATTATGCGCAATTACCCCTCAAATTTGAAAGAGAAAATCAGGTTTTTGTCATTGATAGTCTGAAAAATTTAAAATTGAGTATATTTCATTTTTAACAAACAATAAATATCCAACTCCTCCAATTTTATTAAAAGTAACCATATTTATAAATTACTTTAAGGACTACTTCGTGATGACTGCTTGTATGAAAACGAAGATGTTCAGGAAGCTCTACGCCGTCTCCCTGACCATGTGGTAGATGAGCGTAATTATCGATTGATTCGTGCCACTCAGCTTTCCTTGCAGAAAATAATTTTGCCTAAAGAAGAATGGACCAAGTATGAAGAAGATAAACTTTATCTCACCCCTATTGTTGATCAAGTCATAAAGGAGAGACAAGAGCGTGAAAATTGGGAAAAGGAGTTCTAATTTTTAGCCATGCTATGTGTTATGTTAAATTAATTTAAATAAAGTTAGTAATTTAAAAAAACAATTTATTTCCCTCAATGTAAACATATAAAGAATCCTTTATTTTATTGAGACTAAAATGTATACATAACAGTAAAATATGACAAAAATAATATGATACCCCTTTAGATAAATTACAAACAAGATAATAAATTCCTAATAAAATTTTATACTTAAAATATTTGATTACAATGAAGAGAGCAAGATATGGGGTAGTCTTTCAAGTACACCAAAACTTAAATTTTAACTAAATGTTCACATATATAATAATAGTTAATACATATGTCTTAATTATGACAACTGTAAATCAAATTAAAATTCATTCATAGTATCTTGTTAAAATTTAATGATCTCTTCAAGGTACTTATAATAAAAGTAAAATAAGTAGTTTTCAGATATGTTTTTAATTTTTTTCCAAAGAAACGGCATTTTTTATAATTATTAACAATGATGTTATTTTTCCAGTAATACAATTAAGTTTAATAAAATGTACAAAATATTTTAAAGTGATTAAACAAAAAGAGAAATTTAAAAATAATATTTCTGCTATATAAAAAAAAAGGTTATTTTTCTATTTTGTATTAAAATTAAATTTTGAAATAGCTACTTATATAATTATGATACAACTGTTTTAATATATTTTTTTTAACTAGAAGTCTATATAAGTAATTAGAAATTTATAATAGAAATAGTTTTAACGCAATTATCAAACAATATTAAAAATTTGTGACGGCAATACCTGGTTGGATTTGATTTTGGAGCAAAAAATATTTTGGACGACATGATTAGACAATATATACAAACTTAAAAATATTATTTTTCTGTATAAAAATAAAAAATAATTGGAATTCATTTTAATTATTTCGAGTTAATCCTAAATATACCAGAGTAGTAGTGTAGTAAAACTAAATATGTATTAAAGTTTGATATATCATTAATGGTGTTGCAAAACTAAAAAAAATCATGTGTTTACAATTCCAATAAATCCTTAACTTTTATAAATATGAGATGTATACTTGTGTACTTAATGTAACATTTATTTTATTACAAGATTGAAGATAAAAATAGACAGCTTTTTTCCCATAAAACAATTATAATTTTTTGTAAATATGGCAAGTCTATGGCTTAAAGTGGGAAGCCCGTATTATACATTCTTAGCCATATTCTTATAACGACATTTCACTATGTAATTATATTTAATGTAATAAAACTACTGTACACAAAAATTCGAGTTACACTTTATAAGTATTATATCAATTCTGTACCATATTGGCATCCTGTATATTAACATTGTCATTTGATCTTTGGGGTTTAAAAATGTTTACAACTCTTCATCTCCAATAGCTTCAAAAGCATTATTTTCCACGCAATCTTTACCCGTTTTGAAGGCAACTGATGCAAATTTTTCAGTCAACTTTTGAACTGAAAATATTTCCCTTGAACTGCCAGACGAGTCACCATTCTAAAATGGAAAAAATAAAAAAATGTATTTCTCGCTGTAGGGAGAAGGGATGATTCTATCTGCAAACAATACTCACAGCGGAGCTGAGTGTGTCGCTGGAGGAAGACGGCGTGATGAGGTGCGTGGAGCCATCACGTCGGAGGTAAGTGAGGCTCGCTCGCTTGCATCTTGGAGATTTTGGACCTTCGCCGTTTTTCTGCCTCATCAACTCTTCCACAATAGACTGAAATTGAAGAAATAATTTAAAAAAAAACAAAAATGGTTAAGACATAAAAACTGCCCTGGAATTGCTTCCAGGTTTAACTTACGACCGTGAGAAAAATATTAAAATAATAAGTATTTTTAATTAAATATGATATGAAAAGGGAAAAATAAATGATATGTGTAAATGGCAATCCTACAGTTTATCAGTACTACATATAATATAGTTTAATACTTTATACTTGATCTAAAAACAAAAATTTGCCTAGTTCTTTGTACTTTGTCAAGAAAAATTCTTATATTTAAAAAATACTTGCATTATATCATACCTGTAGACAAACACTTATAAATATGGCATGTTCCGTTCTGAGTGTGACCCATACTAAATTGTCCTTGCTAATGAGATATTCAAATGAGAGCTCAAAGTTTTTGCTTGTCTCTTCAACTAGAGGATCATGTCCATTGGTATGGGGTCGTTCCACCTGCAATTACGATTAAAAAATAAATTTTTATTTAGATATTTGTTTTCTTTGTCCAATGAAATGACACAGAAAAACAAACACATCATTACTTGCAACTAGAAATATTTTTAAGAGTTCCTCATGCTTATAAAATATTATATACGTATAGATATTACGTATACGGTTTTACATATAACAGATTAAGTACATAATATAATATTAAGATATTTCTTTGCTGCCTACTGACACAGTTTAAAACTTAAATAACCTCTTAAATATACTTACATTATGTAAAGTTGTTATCCTCCAGCATCTCATCCTAGTAACCTTGTATCTTTGTTCATGATTCGTGCTCGTGAGTGTTAACTCTTTAGATGCGAGGGATATTTGAATTCTAACAGGTCCGTTGGGTTCTCCAACGTTAATTGCATCTGTGTAGGCTTCACCGGCTGGGATACTACTGTAGTGCCGCATTGTACGAGCCAGTTCAATATACTGTCGACAAAAAATATATACATATTCTCATATATTTTTAAAAATTAGACAATGTGTGTGGTATATCACAATGTAACATGTATTTTTTGAATTTTTTTGCTAAATATATAAAATCTTAGATAGTAGGTAGATATAAATACAATATAAACACGTTGTTTTTCAAGCTAAGAGGATACATTTATAATAAATGTTAGTAATATACTAAAATTCTTGTATTTCAAATTTCATGGATCACCACGACGCCTATTATAAATATATTAACCCGGCTGTACGCAAGTTAATATCGGATTTCGGCTGTCTAGTTTTGATCTTGTGAACGTCCGCTATGCGTGCTCAGTATAGGAAAATCAAATTACATAGTTCAAAACTAATCGGGCAACAAGCCTACATAATTAACGGAGTACAACTGAGTAAATATATTTATAAAATATTCTAAATAACAAACAGGTGTGTTTATTATACATTACAAAATATTTTTATTACACTATTAAATGGTATGAAAAGTATAGTATAATTACTGTTATTTAGAGTAATATGATTGCTTATTAATTAGACCACACAATGCCAATTAACTCAGATATGAGAGACACTTAGTTTTTCATTATTGGGTAATAATCATTAATTATAATTTAATTGCTACTTCTATTTACATTACAGTATACAGATAAAAAATTGCGAAAGTTAAGGATTGCAATTAACTACAAATAACGCAAATATAAAAATTACTAAAGATGCGCCGAATCATTCGGTTTTGGTGTGGAATATGTTCGGTTCGAGTTTTTTTTTTCTTGGCTACAAGACACGGTAAAAAACTAAAATAAAAACTAAGATTTGTGTTACATTATACCTTACTAAGTCAAAGAAAATCTATAAATAATGTGTTAAATAATAATGCTTATAATATAAAGCAATTAAGCTTAAAATCAACCTCTATTTCGAAAATTATCAAGTTAACATGTTTATTTCCTAACCTACAATTAGTATTAAGTAATTATTAATTAGTATGAAGCATTTATTTTTAAACACCATAAAAATATTTTTAAGAAATCTATCTACTCAGAAGCCACACGTAATAATTCGGCCGAATTTTCGGTTCGGTAATATATAACCGAATAGTATTTGTTTATCGGTGAAACCACTATTGCCGAATAGTGGATACGGTCAGGAATAATGGTGGCTACTCTAAAAACTACAGTAAAAATAATATTCAACAAAACATATACATATGTATATGAAGAATTATTTACAAAACAAATAAATATCGCATAGTAAATAAATAAAAAAAAAATATTTATATTAAGTTATAACCAACTAAAAATGCAAATATTTTAAAAATAAATCAGGTTTAGAATTCTACATATAAAGCTATATATGAATCATGAAGTCACTAATCATTGAACACTGACATCAATATTTTGTGTCATTAAATATTTATAGGCTGATTAACACACCACATGACCAAATATCTGATAATGATTCACAGCAACAATGACAAAATTAACAATGAATCTAATTTTAAAGATAAATACTAGAAAACTGAAATTATTTTAATGTTGAGTTTTTTTTTAAATATGTCTGACTTGTAGCACTAAAATCTTACCTCTCTCTTCTGTTTTTTAGCCTCGTGAGATGATAGAATGTCTCTAGTCTGTTGGTCTGGAGACATCCAACCAAGATCTAATTCCTCTATGAGCTGCAGATATAGCAAGTCTAATGAAACTCTGTCTATCATTAAATCTATGTCAAAACATGGATCCCAGTAACTGAAAATTATTAAAATCATTATTATATTTTTTCCAGTTATGTATATTTTATCTAATATTATAATGCAATGTAACAAAAAGTCAATTTAGTAGTGAAGGGAAACTTTTCTTTATGTTTATTGTAAAATATATACAGTGGACGCCGCTTATTGTGATCACGGTTAATGTTATCAGCCGGCTATTGTTATCGAAAATGGTTGGTCCCAAATTTCTCCTTAGCAATACATTTGAAAGAAGTCGCTTATTGTGATCAAAAGTCGCTTATTGTTATCGATTTAGAAGACGATACGGCGATTCGATACGACACCGAGCTATTACTATTTTGAGAATTATATTCAAATGATTATGAATGAAAACAAGTGTCAAACAACAACAGATCGATATTTCAAATGAATCTTATGTTAGAATATTTTTAATAGTGTAAATAAATAGACAATTTGAGCAAACAACAGAATTTCTTATTATGAAACTTAATATGTACTTAAATCCCCCAAAAAGCATGAAAAAGTACCATTCGCATAATGTTATCATTCGGTTATTGTTATCAATACAGGCTGGCTAAAAGTGAACACAATAAGCGGCGTCTACCTGTATATATCCTAAAATTTATCTCCATCTTTGTAATAAAAAAGTTGGAATAAAGACTTTAATTACTTTATGTTAACTGGATATAAATACCTTTTTCGCAAGACAATTTTGTCTTCTGGTCTGACATATTTCTGAGATATGTATGGAGATTCATATTCCTCTAGTTTTTTCATACATGGTTGTCTATCTTTCGCACAGCTCCAATTAAAGAGATATAAAGAAAAGTATTTAGTTAGATCTTTTGATAAGTTCACATAATTACATGCTATGTCTAAAACAGTGCTGGAGCTGTCTGTAGAAGACACAGATAGTGGTATCCTGTAGCCATTCATTAGAGAAACTTCAATATCTACAACATGCACTCTGACTGAATGGGTTTCTTGCTGAGCCGAAAATAGAAATGTTATAAGGATACCGGAATTTGCAAATACAGGATTTTGTCCAACTGCAACAAAATATTTGTTTTATATTAAACTTTTAATCGATATGTCATAAATATTTAAATACCTACTTACCTAGTTGTATATATTTTTCCAATAAAATTCTTCTCTCTTCCAGTTGAGAGTTGGTTAAAAATAATTTCTTAGGTGGAAATTGTGGTAACTTAAAGTGCGGATATTGAGCTTGCAGTTGCTCGTGAAGGCTAAGCAGCTGTTTATAACGAGCTGTGCAGTGAAAGAATCCATCAATGTAGACATTGTAGCCCTAGGCGGGACAAAAAATATTTTAAAAAGGTCAGTGCTATTCATATGTCAAGCAGCATAATCTAATCATAAAAGCATAAGTTATACATTTATATAAATAAGCATATGCAATTAGTAAATAAAGTTACGTACTGTGTAAGCGATTCCATTGTCATCGCGAAACTGTTGTAAATCAGGAATAGAAAAATGCATCTTTGCAGTAAAAACGAATATAATAGACCATAACTCTAATTTAAAAAATATTTGCGTAAAAGTTCTTTAAACTTCAGACGTGAGATTAAATCAAAACTCATATATTCGCCCACTTTATTTCGATAGTTGACACTTTTTGATATTTATAATCAAAGTCAAACATCGTTGATTGTCGTTAAGTTGTCTATAGACTACTTGACACTTGTGAAGTCAAAGTTACCAACAATAACTTATTTACAGTTTTCGAAGATCGTTTCGACTCTGCTAAAGAAAACACGATTAACAAGACAAGTAACAAATATATATTATATTTTATAGATATTGGGTCATTATTTAAGTCACATAGTTAGTGTTTTAAAAATATTTTTTAATATCATATATGACGATCTGTATGTCATTTTTAGGGTATATGACTTTTATTGTCATAACAGTACGCTATTATTACTACAATATTGTAGAGCTATTCCTAAATTATATCAAAAAATGTTTTTATTTATATTTAATCTATAGCTGAAATGTCTGTTTAAACTTTAAACAAACTTAAAATTAGGTGCATAAATACATAGAGACATTATATAATTCTATGCATAAATGTAACTCCGTTGTTGCGGACAGATGCATAGAATTAATATCTCTATGGACAGATGTTTTCAATAATTAGATTTGACAATTGATTGAACTGAACATATGACAGAATGATCGAGCACAAAGGCGTAGAGTACTGAAAAGTAAAAACTAAAAACACCAAGGTGAAAAGTGTCTGAACTTTTTTCAGTTCTCACTTCTGATTTCAGAAATCAGAATTCAGAGATGAGATGAGAGTAGAGACATAAGTACATGTATTATCTATATATGTTATGTTCATTTATTATTAAGATATTAGTATTTGATCATATTATGTCAGTTGAAAGCTCATAATTTAATGTTTTCGTTATTTTAAATGAAAGAATTCTTTTTCCGGAACATTATATAGTTTTTACTTTAATTGTGTTTTCAATATTGATTGATCAATTATAAATCAAGGTGCCTAATAATTATCTTTATAAATATAAAAATGTCTAACATCTTGCCGGTTATTAGTATTCAATGTGATTGGAATGATACCTTAAGGTATTTACTAAACAATTTCTTTTAATATTAAAATACAAATGGTAAAAAAATTCATATGAAACAATATTAAACAGGTTGCCAAACACACAAGCTTGGATTTCTTCAAAGTATTTAAACGCGAACAGTACTCACGACAAAATAAAGACGTCTATAAATAAAACAGATGGAAAAATAAAAGTAAATGTCTCTGGGAGCTATCAACTAATTTCACAATCTAATTTAAGCCTAGTCTTAAAACACACTGAATCAGGGGTGAAGGTAGCCTTTATAGCTCCAACAAAAGCTCATGATATACACAAAAAAGCAATCTTATCAGTCTCAACAGCGGAAAATGCACTGGTTGTGTCTTCATGCGAACAAGACAAACTACTCGTCTGGGATAGTAGAACAAGTAAGAATACTGTTAGAATTAATACAATTCAAAAATACATGTTATTTACTTTTTTTGTGTATTTTATGTATTACATAAGTGTAGTTATATTTTCACAATCTACACAAAGTACAATTTGGACAATTTATAACATCTAAATATTATTATTAATTAACAACAATCTTATTTTGAGTTTGGTTCCAGATGAACAACTTTTGGATTTAAAGGGACATGGTGGTCCCATATACAGGTGCAGATTTTTTCCATCCGGTGTGGTTGTTCTTTCTGCTGGAGCTGATGGTTCTTGTAGGGTCTGGTCGGCGGAGTCTGGAATAAATCCTGTTACATTAAAGGGTCATACAATGGCTGTGACAGATATCTGTATTGTGGAGAAAGGAAGAAATGTTATATCTGTTAGCAAGTATGTTGAACCTAACTCGATATTCAACTTATTAAATATAGCAAGGCTAATAATTGAATGCTGATAAGCAATTGCCTATAAAACCACTGACACTTAATTTTAAGAAAAACATGTCTAAAGATTTTACAAGAGTTTTAATACATTGAAATTGGAATGATAAATTGGAAGCTTGTTTCTTGCCACTCACTGAACCACGGAATGATATTTTGAAATAAATTGAAATGTCAAATATTATAACATAATAATAGATGGTACTAATTTGATTAGGGAATGTTTTAAAGAATTGAATGTAATGTGTGATAAAAATACTTTTTTTTGGTACTTTACACATTATAAGAATACAAAACTATCTCCAAAAATCACTTGTGGGTTGACACAGTATTGCTTATTTGCATGCAATTATAGCTCGACAAAGTATAGTTCATATTTATGTCATTAACTAAAATTGGCCTTTCATATATTCTATATTAAAAAAAATATTTCAAATAAATAGTCTGTAGATGTCCCCTTGCCCTACGAGTCTGTCAAGGGCAGTGTTGCTAGCAGTATAGATATAGCAAGTACTAGTTTAACAGACATTTTTAATAAAATAGGAACAGAAACACACTTTTTTAATGATTTAAAATATATTAATTGAAATTAATAATTTATTAGGGATGGTCTAGCTAAGTTATGGGATGTGGGTGAATCAAGCTGTTTAGACAATGTGATACAGGCTCAGGGACCAATCAACTGTTGTGCTCTTACCTCTACTACTGAAGAAGTTGAAGTTAAGAATGAAAGAGAGGTAAAATCAGTCTAGTACTTAATGAGTGAAATAAAGAAAAACCCAACTAAAAAGGTTTATTTCAAATTAAAGTATAATAACATTATTAATTTTATATTACAGGTAGCAACTAACAATAAACTTTTGATAGTTGGCTGTGAAAATGGAGGAGTAATATGTTGTCATGTGGCAAAGCGAGAAGAACTTTTTAGATTGCAAGTAGGGGCAGCATGTAATGCTTGTGCTATTGTTGGTAAAACCATTGTCATAGGATGTAGTGATGGAAAGGTAAAATGGTTATTCTTTTTTTTTTTTACAAATACAGTCTTGAAATTAAAATCTTTATATTTGTTTCCATGTGAAATCTATATACAAGTTTTGTGTATACTTTTCAGTTAATATTTTTAAATCTGCAAGATGGTGCCATCAAAACCGAACTTCATGAATCTGCAAGTCCAGTTCTCAATATAATATCATTAACAAATGAAATGTATGTTGTTGGAAGACAGGATGGTAATTGTGTCGTACTATCACTTCAAGAAACACACAGATCCCTGAGAGTGCAACTTACAGGATCAGATTGTGATGGTATAAGGGATATTGCATTCAATGGAAAGTGGGTGTTAGTTGGATGTCGCGACTCTTTTGTACGAAAGTATGACTTTAACCAAATAAATGTTCACTTTAAGTGACAACAATAATTTGTAACAATGGAATATTCAGTGGTGTTAGGACAAGATGAAAAGACTATTTGAAGAGGTTCAGTGCTTGGAATTTTATATAATTGTATCTAACTACTGTTAAACTAGTAATATTTTATAGTAAACTAGTAATTGCATATTTAGAAATTAAGCAAATAAGATAAGGATAGTGAAATGGATAATAAAATGTTATACATCCTTATTGTATTTATTATTTTTAATTTTAAAGAACGGTCCATCGAAAGGATTACTAGTTACTAATTGATTCATTTTATACATTCTAGATATTATGCTTATATTATTCATCGAAAATTGTGCTCACCTTTTGAGCCACATTGCCACAAACATTTTTAAAGGAGCTTATTGAGCTGCCTTAGAATATATATATTCTGAATTAAATATTATATATACTTAAACCAAATAATTACAGTATGCAAAACAACTAAATAAGAACTATTCTAAAAAAAATAATAAATAAAAAACACTCCTAAGACTTTCTTTTGACTCGTTCTTGTAAAATGAATAATGTTCCAGTCTCATCCCATGAAGGAAGTACCTTTTGTACACTAGAAATAATAAACATGAATTTAAATTCCCTCACGGCTTAGTTCTCTCATTCTCTACTTTATCTACTCGTATCTAACGTAAAACTTTATCTAACGTAAAATACCGACGTATAAAGTTGTGAAATACCGACGTATAAAGTTGTAAAATACCGACGTATAAAGTTCTGACGTAAAATAACCATGAAATCGATTAGCAATACAGTATACAGTAGGTACACTATTTGATATCGGGTCCGTGTCTCAATCTGAGACGCCCTCGGGACGTCGTTCCCCATGGGGGCCCATCTGGCCCCCCCTTTTAAGGGCGGGTTTCCTGACCCACCCGCTCCCCCGGTGACGCTGTAATAGCCAACAGGGCTAACAGCATAGACAGACAAAAAAAATAGAAAAAAAAATTATTGACAACAAACAATAGTAAGTAAGAGTATCCAATCAACATAGAGATCACATTAAAAGAATATCTGGCTGAGTTTATTGAGTAGTTCTTCGGAGACCAGAGCGTGTTTGGAAGCTCTTAGTATTCATTCTAAGTTAGAGAGTTTATTTCGATTAGTATGGTATCAAAATAGCCCGTACGTAAGTGCACAAGTGATCACCGGTGTTGATTCAAAGTGGAAAAGATATAAATTAACCTCTTTCACGGAACAATATTTCCCCATTCTGTTAACCTATAAATGTTTAGAGATGCTAATGGCGATAATCTAACCCATATCATTTTATAAGCCGAATTCGTAACAAGATTAAATGCCATTAGATTGACGCAATACTCGTAATGTCTTATATGGCAGCATTTAGGAATATTTTATTTATTGCCACACACATTTGGCAATCTTCAACTCAAAATTCATATGATGTACGTAGTGACCTTTTAAGTCTTGTTCTGGTCTGAGCACGTTGGTATTGTATTGGACCTAACCTTAGATTAGAAGTTAAAAACGTTATAATAATTTGCATAAACTAATAAATAATGAATGTTACATTGTATATTCGAGCTGATAGACGTATAAGATATTAGGAAACAATTAAAATGTGAATTAAAAAGATCCCCACATCAAAGATCACCAAAGCAAAGATCACCACACCAAAGATCACCACACCAAAGATCACCACACCAAAGATCACCACACCAAAGATCACCACACCAAAGATCACCACACCAAAGATCACCACACCAAAGATCACCACACCAAAGATCACCACACCAAAGATCACCACACCAAAGATCACCACACCAAAGATCACCACACCAAAGATCACCACACCAAAGATCACCACACCAAAGATCACCACACCAAAGATCACCACACCAAAGATCACCACACCAAAGATCACCACACCAAAGATCACCACACCAAAGATCACCACACCAAAGATCACCTGTACTTCTTTGGTAAACTAGGAATCTAATAAATAAATTATAAATATATGTTACATTTTGTAAATTTCAATATACAAATGTAATTAAGTTAGAATATAAAGTACAAAGTTTGTCTGAGCCACTGCTTTGTATGACATGGTGTTTGTATTATTAAAATAGAATTATTTCATTCGATTTTCTATCTTAATTCGAAATAAAACTTTTAACGAAGCTAAAGTCCTTGATATTCTACTTTCATAAAAACAATAATAAATTACGTGTATGTGCATTTTTGTAAGCATTACCTCATTTTGGTGATAAAAACGCTTATAACTCCGTAATCCAACTTGAAGGCCAATACTTAATTTCTCCCATGATCTTGCATCCGAGTCGATATTTGTTTTGAGTATAATCCATTTGCGAATATGGTGTTTTTCTATCTTTCGATTACATAGCAGGATTTTTTCTGTTATTAAAAAATACGAGACCATGTACCACGTAGATAAATGTTATATAGCTAATAGGTATGTTAACAAATTTTACAACAATAAATTTAAAAGACAAGTTAAATCAAGTCTGCGTGGATAAATAAAAAGAATGCTAGTCGTAAGGCTATTTATGTAAAGTAAATAAATAATTAAACCTTTTTGTTTTAAGTGTAATAAGTGTTTGCAGGTGTTGTCTATCCAATTTAACCACAGATCCAAATTTTGAACAACGTTTTGTAATCCATGACACCAGATTCGGATTTCTGATTCTGTATATTGGAAATATTAAAATTGTGTTGTTAATTCATATTAAGTAACAATAACATATTACCGAGTTACATTATCTAGCAGAGTTTGTCATGGTCAATTATGTAATTATGGTTAAAAACCTAATCATATTTGTAGGTTTTATTAGCTGCTACAAGAGATTTGCTGCTTCTCCTAAATAATAATTAGCCGTCTATTATCACAAAAAATTCTACATAATCCTTTATTTTTAAATTAGTTGTAATCATGGCTTGGCATGGAATATTTGTTGCTTCCCTCGAAAATAAGTTAAGCTCCACAGCCAATTTGTAATTAAAATTGCCATTAAACTAATATTTCAGAATTCTGAACAATTACTTACAATATTAAAATATATTCATAATGTTCCATACAGTATGAATATATATGCGTTTAAATAATTGACGCAATTTGTTATTTTTATTTTTTAGTGACGTTTCGAATGATATAGGACAACTGTGATCTTAAAACTTACTTTCATCAGGTTTTGTCTGAGTTCTTTTATTTCTTTTAAATTCCTTTCCACTACATTGTTTGTTTTGTGTGTGTATTTCAGGTTCAATTGAAATAATAGGCATTTGTTTCACTGATAACTTTACTTGTCTCCTTTTAATACTTATGTCCGTAGTTTCATTTGCTTTATCTCTCAAACCAGGGGGACCATCCCGTTGTGAGATATTTTTATCTATAAGATTTTTACCAACCAATTGCCTCTTACTCTGACTTTTTTTTAATAACACCTGACCAATTATCTCTGGTATAATTTCCCCAGCTTTTTCTACATTGTTTGTCTTTGGAATATCTTGAATCACAGAACGGCTGCCAATATTTGTAAGATTTTCATCGATAATATTCTCAATACTTCGATTTATGGTTAACAATTCTATTTTAATATTTTTTTTAACACCTTTTTCTGAATCTACATTATTTGTTTCTATGACATCTTTAGTTACAGGAAGGGTATCATTTTTTGTAAATTTTTCATCAATACTTTTTTTTACTGTTTCATCATGAAATTCTACTTTAATCTTTCTTACGTCATCTTCATTTACAAAACTGTATTCTTTAGATTTTTCCTCATCTTCATTTATCTTGCCTAAAGACAAAACAGATTTACTAATGGAAACTGTAGATTTGACTGTCGGAAACCTCAGGTTTTCAGGCCAAGATTCATCTGCATCACCTGTAATTGAAACAATATAACAAAATGGGGTGATATAAAAAAATATTGGGTTCTGCTTTTAGTAACAATTTTAACTTACTAAGCAAATTATTATTAGGCGCTGCGAAATGTATACCTTGACTTCCGGATTTTTTATTGCCCCCATCTCGAATGTTGCTGTAAATAGGACATGTTTTAATATATTGAATCGATTTTTGTTGTAAAGAACAGTTTTATTGTACCTCTTGATGTTTAATTGTCCTTGTCCTGAATCTGTAAACAAGATTTATAAGTGTCAATTTCAAATGATCTACATCCTTGTAAAAGAGACTACAATTTATTACCCATATATATATTAGAATGTTTTACTTTTTTAAAACTGTCATCTGAAGTGATGTCCGTTAATGGTAATGTTTCATCAATTCTCAGATTAGTTTCTCCTATTTTATTATTTATATTTTTTATTTCATTGTTCATGATATCAGCTATCGTATCATCGTTATCTTGAGGCAATAATTTAATTGCATCTTTTATTTCCCTCTCATCAAATGAATCTTTATTAAAATTCTCAGAACTTAAACTTGGTTCAGTTATATCAATGCTGTTGCGGTTATTATCATTAACGGTTGATTGTTTCAATGTTTGATTAGTGAGTGTGTTTTCAAAGTTATCTGTGTTTTGGTTATAATCGTTGTTTATATTAGAATTATCATTCGTTTCAACTATGACTTCACCGTTTTCTTCTTCAATATTTTGTGTGGTATTCGGAATTGAATCATTATTTACATCCGAATAAGAATCATCAAAATGAATGGCGTCTTCAAATGCTTCTTCGTCGTTAAAAATTACTTTATCTATATGATTGGATAAAAAGTTTTCGAAATATTTCTCTACATTTTCAGGCAAAGTTTTTGGACTGTATTCGCCAATATCGTCTACATTTTTTCGAGATGTGTTATCTATATCTAGGGTTTTAATGTCATTTCTAATAATTTTCTCTATAATACTCAATATTATATGTTCAAATTCAATTAAACTGTTATCATCAGAACTATCGCTTCCAGATAACACGTTAGTATCTTCGTCAATAAGAGATTGATTTGAATCTGAAGATTCTTCATCTGCCACATCAGAACTGCTACTACTTGAATGTTTACAAAGTAACTGAAATAAGTTGACCAAATGTAGTTTACTAGTGCTTGTTTCTACTGATTATAAAAAATAAGATTTTTAGAAGGTTTTTGAATAATTTCTTACAACGGCGTTGTCGACCAGTTCATCAATGATGTCCCATATATGTCCCTCTTCTTTCTCAAGCTCTGAAATACCATGTATTTTTAATAATTTAAATACATATTTAAATATAAGTAGATAATTAATATTGTAGCTACCAATATAATCTTCTAGCATTAAATTATAGGTTGACTGTTCTAGTATATCTGCGATCCAATTCGTTATCTTAAACAAAATAAATATTTTGCATGTGTTAAATATAAAATTTATGGCAAGTCTACTAATAATGTATTTTCTGCCGAAATTCAAAGATTTTTAATTTTAGGCTTTATATTATTTATATTTAATTGATTGAAGAACTTTAAGCAAATGGGATGGACAACGAATATTAAACAAACTTGGCTGCCACGTTCAAGGAGAGGCGAAGAGAACTTTCGGAAGGTTGAAATTTCCGTATGGGACGAATCAGAATCATCTACGCGTTAGCGTTGGGCGGCTCTGGCAATACCAAGAACTAGTCTGCGGGGAATTTTGCATTTGGGACTTAAACTACACTCATATAAGCTTCAATTGTGCAGGAGATGAATCCAAAGGATTACTTACATTCAACCTAAATAATTGGCTGACACAATATTGATACGATTTTCTAACCGTGGTAAATTAGAATATATTGTTTACGGACAAGGCAGAATTTCACATCAATCGTCACATTAACTTCTTCATTCTCCAACAGCAGTATGGGCTGCCATATCAACAAAGGGAATAAGCGGTCCGTATTTCTTTAAAAATGTGAGGCTAATAATGTAATTGTGAACATAGTAGAATACATGAAAATGTTACGAGAGTTTTTGACCACAGTTACATGAATTTGAAGGATACAACAGCAGGACTTGGATGTAACAAGATAGCAACATGCCATACCTCAAACTTCACTTTACCAGAGCATACCTTAATAAACCGAAGATCAATTTCCAATTAAAAGAAAAGATCCACGAGGAGATTCCTCGCAGCACGTGACAGCGAGTTTTTTAAAGTATAGGTACGACGAGGAGGAGTAGTGCCAACGAGGAAACGGAGCACATCCTGACGATGTTATGTTTAAAAAATAAATTGTAATAAATGTTTATGACGTTTATTACGTTATAATAAATGTTTATTACGTTAAATGGGTTGACAGCTGATCGTAGCAGCATTTAACCCGTTAATTATATTAATTTAAAACTTATCGTATCTCATTTAAATCATCGTGTCTCTTTATTTCACGATTTGAATAGTGTACTGTGTCGTTTCTTAGTGTTAAACATTTGTGCATTTGATAATATTGGTGTATACTTATAAAGTTTATGAGAGAACTATATCGTTCAATGTCCTCCTTTAAACTTCCATCTATCAGTGTTAGTGTCTGATTATTGAGTGCTGTTGCAATAAGATAAGTAGTAAACTCGGTTATTTTCATTACATAGTTTAAAAATAACACTAACTTGTCGAAACTATTCAGTGATAATAACAATTAAATATAACAAAGAACTTTAGATTGAGCAAAGCGCCATCTATTGTCCCGTTACACAATCAGAATATTTTTCAACTCTTTAAAATGGCAAATAAGTGCAACCACTGTGGTAAATTCCTTTCTGCAAATGAAGGTGCTAAGTGCGCTAAATGTTCTTCTAGATTTCACCGTCTTTGCTTAAATCTTAGCCCTGAAGATCGTGTGTCATCTAAATGGGTCTGCCAAGACTGTAAACCAAACCAGAATATTACCAGTAAACGCCATAATAAACAATGTACACCTGTCCTGGACTCTTCAAAGGATTTATCCGGTGATTTCGAAGATGCCTTCGCTGGGGCTGAGATAAATAATAATTCAGATGTAGTCATTTTAGTTCACGAAATACGTTTATTACGAAGGGAAATGGCTACCACCTCTAGAGAAATGTCTTTTTTTCGTGAAGAAATATCGCGGTTGAATGGAGTCATGAGTGATTTCAATGATCGCCTATCAACTCTGGAAAATAGGGTGTCGGCATTGGAGTCCTTGACTGAAGAACATAATGCGCAGAATGAGGGTACCACTACCGATCAAATGTCACGTCTGCGTATGGACTTCAATGAACGCGAGCAAGATCACCTTTCTAATGATTTAGAAATTGCGTGTCTGCAAGAAAAGCCAGGTGAAAATGTTACCAACATCGTGCATCTTGCAGCCAAGAAAATAGGTGTCGATCTTGCTATTCAAGATATAGTAAGTGCGGAACGTTCGGGCCAGCGACGCTCAGAGGCCGGAGGCGGGGGACGAGATCACGCCCGTCCAATTGTGGTGCGGCTTGCACGACGGGCTGTGCGCGACGAACTGCTGCGAGCGGCGCGAGTGCGTCGCAATACTGACTCGACCGGTGTCATTGACGGAGAGTCTAGGCGCTTTTACTTGAATGAGCGCTTAACCCCTCTCAACCGTTTCTTATTATACAAGACGCGTGAGGAAGGCAAGAAAAAAGGATGGCGTTTTGTTTGGACAAGAAGTGGTCGGATATATATCAGACGTGATATGGCAACAACTGTTTATCGCATACGCACGGAATCTGATATACCCAAGTTTTTTTGTGTAAATGTAATTTAGTGTCTATGAATTTAGTATTATGCCTATTCTTTTATCCACTTAATATTTATTGTATTTATTCCAACGTCGCGTTTCGAAATATCTTGTTTGTTTTCTTTAAATATGATTTGTTAATTTCTAATTATAAAAATTTATCTATTGCATATGACCCTGCCACATTAAATACAATTTTTTGTTTTGTAGCTTATGCTCATGTATTCTGTTTCTCCATGCTACCTTATAATTTATTAATTACTATTATCTTTTTATATCCAATTAATAACAATAACAATCTATTACATATACGAATGTGCATAAATAACTTGTTCACTATTTGTATTATTGTTTTTAATTATAATATTATAAAATATAATTATTTATTTAACCAATATTTTATGCTATCAACCAATTACTTATTAAAATGTTAGGATCACGACATTTGAAAATTGGTTTTTTAAACGTGTGCTCGTTAGGAACGCGGCATGACGAATTTGTAGTTGCCACTAACCGTCATAATGTTGATATCATCGCCTTAAACGAAACCTGGCTGAGAGATGGTGAAGAGGGACGCGCTCCGGCGATGCCTGGCTATCGCCTACGTCACAAGCCAAGGCCCTTAGAGGTGCGTACACGTGGTGGCGGAGTAGGCTTTTATGTAAAAAGCAACATTACCTTTCGATCTATTTCACACCCAGAAACAGAATGCGTAGAACAAATGTGGTTAAATGTTAACGTTGGAGGAAAGAAACTTATTATTGGTACTGCTTATAGACCTCCTTGGTTAAGTCCTGTAGTGTTTATAGATGCCTTAACAGACACGTTCGCCTCCTTTTCGTACTACGACAATATCGTATTGATGGGCGACTTCAACATAAACCTTCTTGATTCTAGCAATGTACACACTCGAATGCTGTATGATTTTTTAACTTATACAAACCTAAACCAAATAATTGACAAACCAACAAACTTCACCTCCCACAGTGAAACATTAATTGATCTCATATGTGTTGATGGTAACGTTAGTAATGTCTGGGTGGATTACATTGGAGACCTCGGTAGTCACGCCATGTTATCCTTTAACCTTGATGTAATAAAAGAAAAGCCGAAACCTCACATTAAATACTTTAGACCAATTAAAAATATTGATATTGGGGATCTCAGGAACCTGATAACCTCGATCGATTGGGAATGTATACACACCAAAGATGTTAACACTATAGTTAGTGAATTTACTAGAGACTTCCTAATTGTATTCGATATATTAGCCCCCTTAACAAGCCGTTATTTTAGGACCCAACAATATCCCTGGATCACACATAATATTATTCAAATGATGAGAAAGCGAGACTCAGCGCATATTAGGGCGCGGCGTACGTCTAAAGGATCTCACATGTCCTATTACAAAGAATTAAAGGGTTTAGTGGAATCGGCATTAAATAGTGAGAAAACTGCATATTTTACTCATTTTATTAACAATAATGCCAAGAATTCGAAGTACATGTGGAACCATCTTAAGCGCAATATAGAATATAAAAAAAGGCACGATGGTTTCCTGTCTGAAGGTCTTAATGACCCAAATATATTAAATAATCATTTTCTACAAATACCGGGAAAATTAAAGGTATCGGACACATGTGTGCGTTTTTTCACGACAAATAGATTCAATGACTCGCTCCACTTTAACCTCAATACCGTAGATGATATCACAATTATTAAAACTTTAAAAAATCTGAGATCAAATGCTATAGGTGTTGATGGTATTTCGCTAGAAATGTTAAGCATATCTTTTCCTTTCATATCAAATACCGTTTTACACATTATTAATAAATCTATACAGTCCGGCACTTTTCCTGACCTATGGAAACAGGCCATTCTTATTCCTCTAGCAAAAAAAGACAACCCTAGTGACTTAAATGATCTTCGTCCCATAAGTATTCTGCCATGTCTTTCAAAAATTTTAGAAAAAATAGTTTGTTGTCAACTTACTTTATACTTAGAAACCAACAATATATTACCGGATTTACAGTCAGGCTTCAGAAAAGGAAGAGGCACTACTACGGCGCTTGCCAATGTAGTGGACGATATCCTAACTGCACAGGATGATGGGTGGGGCACAGTTCTTGTGTTCCTTGATTTCTCTCGTGCTTTTGAAACCATTAATTTAACCCTACTCTTGGCCAAGCTTTCATATTATGGTTTTAGTGAAGAAGCTATTAAATGGTTTAAAAGCTACCTTTTGGATAGATCACAAGTTGTTGAGGTCACCCAAGAGGACGGTTCTAAGAATTTGTCGCTACGCAAAAGTGTTCCCAGAGGTGTGCCTCAGGGCTCTATTTTAGGTCCCGTGCTATTTACACTTTTTTGCGCAGATATTGTTAATAGTATAAGACATTGTAAATATCACATTTACGCTGATGATATACAATTATATATATCTTTCAAGCCAGAGAATGTAGATGTCGCTTTAAAAAAACTCAACGATGATCTTAGTAGTATTGCTTTATGGTCCGACTCGAATAATTTAATTCTCAATCCGAATAAAACAAAATTTATGATACTAGGAACTCCGACGCAGATACGTAAAATCTCAAATTTAGCTCCTCCCATTGTGATGCAAAACATTCACATAGAACGTGTTTCTGAGGTTAGAAATCTTGGTGTTTTAGTAGATGAAGGCTTAAGATTTGAAAGCCATGTGAAACATACCATCCGATCGTGTTTTTACCGCCTAAAGTTATTATACCGCATTAGAAAATATTTAATTACTAGAGTAAGAGTCAACTTGTGCGAGGCTCTTATTTTATCAAAGTTAAATTATGCCGATGCTGTGTGGGGCCCCAGACTACTATCACGTACTAAAAAAATCATACAATGTGTTCAAAATGCATGTGCGAGATTTTGCTTTAACATCCCTCCGCGATCACATATTACACCGTTTTTAAATACCGCACGGATTTTGAAGATGGACTATCGCAGACAACTACACTTCGCTACCTTATTATTCGGAACTATTAAATATAACATGCCACCATATCTATATCGTAAATTAAAATGGGTCGGTGAAGCACGTTTTACTCATCAGACAAGAGCTATGTCAAACATGCTTAGTATGCCTAGGTTCCATTCGGCCGCCTTTCGAGGTAGTTTCAAATATGTTGCAACGAAGTGCTGGAACAATCTCCCACCGCCCTTACATGCAGTAAAAACAATACATGGTTTTAAATTGAAATACAAAAGGTTTTTATTAGATTTACAGATTAGGCAATGATTATCCTTCTTTTTCAAAAGCAATCTACATAGTTATCACATTTATTATATATATATATATATATATATATATGTGTGTGTATGTGTGTGTATGTATGTGTGTGTATGTGTATATATATATATATATATATATATATATATATATATATATATATATATATATATATATATGTGTGTGTGTGTGTGTGTGTGTGTGTATATATATATATTTATATTAATATATTTATTACTCTATACATATTTATTATGTTATATATATTTGTTATATTACACATATAATTTTACTTGCATTGTGAGACAAAATATGTTTAAACTTTAAAATAAATATCTGTCCTAGTTTTTTTAAACAAACAAATAATAGGTTTTTTAAACAAATTTCTATTTAATTTTCTGGCGATTGACGTTAGTTCCTAAATATTTTTTTTATACTATTTGTTAATGTTATTTATTTATCAACCGCATGTATCATCTCAAACGAACAAAAAATATGTTGCATCTATAGTTTTTTAATGTAAATTTACTAATACATCATACAAGGTTTTTCATATATTAACAGTTTTTATATTTTTTCTTTAAATTGATTTCAACTCGTGACGTAACTCCAAAAATGGCAGCCACAGAATACCAGCGTTGAAAACATTGTATTCAACATTTGCTGAGTGGTCAACCAATTTGGACGACATATTATATCTCTTTGTTTACTTTTATATTTCCATGTTTTTTTTTTTTATATTTTTATTATGATCATTTCTAATTTAATTGTTTTACGTTAAGAGTTATGTCCTTTTTATTTTTAATTTTGTTATTGATTTTATTTTTTGTTTTATATGTTGTCCAAATAAAGTTTTTTGATTTGATTTGATTTGATTTGATAAATAATTCATCATTTATTTCAGCTCGTGTCCCATATGTTCAATAAAGTATAGCCCAGCTTGTATAATTTTTTTACAAAACATTAGTTTGAATAAAGAATACCTAAATTTATATAAATATAGAATGAAAAATAAACCGATACCGGCAGGGACTCGAACCCGCGACTACTAGGAAACCGTCCCGTCGCTCTACCAACTGGGCTACCGTATCGCTTCATTACCTTATCTATATTTATATAAATATAAATAAGCTTAAGATGGCTATACATGTTTATAGATATTTTCAAACATTAAAGAATACCTAGTTTTCCGACTTAGGAAATATATACTTAGGTAACCTTTTTAAAAATAATTATAGAATGAAGAATAAACCGATAAGAATAGGAATTTAATATTATTTTTAATGACACTTTATTTGTCAATTTACCTATATTTATTTAAATACTCTTAACATGGCTAATCATGTTTGTAGATATGTTCAAATAGTAGGCACTTACCTTGTTTGCAATTTCCATCTGAATTTTTTTTTGTAAATTTGTTGTTTTACGTTTTACTAACAGACGCGATATTTCATCATTTACAACATGCGAGATAGTTAGTAAGCTAAAAGTAATGCATTTGACGTAAATAATTGTTATAAAAGAAAGATAGAATTGCATTGATCTTACCTTGAACCTAATGTTACATTACGAGGAGCTTGCAATTCAGATGATATTCTAAATCCAAATATTCCACATAATAATTTAATTTCTTTATTTTTCTTGTTATTAACGGTTTTATTTCCTCTAGACCTAAAGCAGAGTTCAATGCATTAAATGTACGGGTAAATAAATATTTTTTTTAAATATCAGTTATATCATACCTTGAAGTAGTGTTTTTTTGTTTAAAACATATTATTGCATCCTGTATTGGTACGATAGGTTTTTGATCCATTACAATCTGTCTCAGTCTATCAACCTACATTAAGAATTTAATCATCAACCACGAAGTATTTAATTAATAACTTACAGACTAGACTTAAGTAGGTACTGTTCTTCTAAACAAGTTCCATAAAAATACACATATCTATTATCAGCAAACGTCGTAGAAGCAAACAACAAATGAACAAAACATTGATAACAATGATTATATTGCTTTGGATTCTCTAATAACTTAACATTGTTTCATATTAAATATATTGTAACTGTACCGACCTAGAGAAAATTCGCGTTGAAAGAAACAGGTTGTATGATAGTTTTTAATAATAAATATAGATAGGTGGGTAGGTGCTGTGATCTTAAAAAAAATAAAAAAAGGTTTTATTCTAAGGTGCTTCTCGAATGGATATGTTTTTAGGGCACCGGTCCGAAAGGGTAGGTACTTAAAAACGGAACCGTTTTTATTAAACGGAACGGAAACGTCTGTATGTCTCCAGGCTGTATCTCATAAACCGTGATAGCTATACAGTTAAAAAATTTTCACATGATATATTTCTGTTGCTGGTATAACAACAAATAGGTACTAAAAGCAAAATAATATAAATATTTAAGGGAGGCTTCCATACAACAAACCTAATTTTCTTTGCTCGATAGTAATAACCACAACAAGTAGAAACTTGAAATATTTGGTTATACAGGGTTATTTGTAATTATTTGGCAGCATCTCTACATCAATCCCAACAACATTTGTTCTACGACTATTTAAAGTTTTTAAAATAAAAAAAAATCCATTCAAAATTTGTTGACTCTGAAATGGCATTAACTCTGATCGTTGGTATGGTGCCCGGGCGTTGATATTTTAAGTGCTTCTTAATTTTTTATTATTTTTTTTACGGACAAATTACACGCATTAATCTAACCCCTAAGTAAGCAAATTATTTGCTTGTATTAAGGGTTTTCGACAACGATACAAATACATAGAAATAAACATTATAAATACTGAGAATATATTTAATAAACGACCAAACCCAGAAATACAGACATATATGTTCATCACATACATGCCTGTCCCTGTCGGGAATCGAACCCGAGCCCCATTGCGTCGCTATACGTTAGGCGTCTGCGCTAACCACTCGACCAGTGCAGCGGGGCGGCAAACCCCAAAATACAGAGTTATAAGTAAGAGAGGAAGCAAAATTTTTTTTTGTGTTGTTTATCAAGATTTGTACAAAATGTAGAACAAATGTTGTTGGGATTGATGTATAGAAGCTGCCTGCAAGAGATAGTCAACTAATTAAAAATAACCCTGTATAGGTACATATTCATAAAAATCAATGATTTTTTTTAATTGTATTTGAGGGAGGCTTCCATACACCGAACCTAATTTATTTATGCCATTTTTTAAATGTAATGCTGGCTTTGTGCGCGAGTCCGACTCGAACTTGGCTGGTTTTAATTATTTTGATGTAAGAAAGAATGTTATAAAAACCATCAAAGTAGGAAGAGTATCCCATCTATTCCGCCATGTGTCAATACAATGTCGTTTGGAGGGTACGGCTAATTCAGCGATCCGCATTCCACATGTGTTCCTTCCATCGGTATGTTTATGTTTTTTTAATTTCTTATACCTCTTTTTTCTTCTTTGAGGAGAGAGGGAACGGTAAGAATTTCCTCTTTTACTTGATTTTAATGGTCTGAAAATAAACCCTTCAGAGGTATGTACGAAAATCTTTAGAACTTTAATTATAGGTACAATTATAATTAAAGTACCTTTGTATCTGTGATGGTCCATATGATTTAGAACAGGATGGTTTATTAAAATCAATATCTACCAAGTCATATTGGTAAATCGAATCCGATTGGTGGCTTTTTAATTTTTCATCTCTAACTTTTGCTCCTTTCAAGACTTCTTTGTCAATGCTGTTAATCCATTTCTCCGTAAAATTCAACTCTTTTGGAATTGGAAGTTCCATGTCTATGTAGGTATGTGTTAAAATTACTATGATAGGATTATTGTTCAAGTTGGATACCTAAAAATATTTTATTTTAAAAGACAAGATCAACTAATTAATTTGGTATACAGAAAGGTAGTAGGTACATATATGGCATTTAAAATAAAATTACCTACCTAATAAAGGCGAAGATAAATGATAAATTAATGTATAATAAACAAGGACAAGTGGTTCCATGGGTTATTTTAGTTTGTTATAATAATATTATACTACAGTCAATCAAATCAAATACATTTATTTTGTTTTGACTAGTAGAAGTAATTGTTTCAACCAACCACAGTATTCTTAGGTGGTTTTATCACTGCTTATTAAATATCTTATATCGTTTCATTTATTTATCCCAATAGGTATAAACGTTGTCTACAGAAAATTTTATTTAATAAAAGATAACAGAACCTGGAAATGAAGTTATTATTAAAAATCTATTAGGCTTTTTAACATGTTCAGTAATCGATATATATTCTTGCGATTTTTTGAATAGTACCTATGTAGTTTCATGATTCAATTCTCGTTAAAACGCTCATTTTTATATTCTGCTGTGCTCAGTTTGGTACATGTTTTAACGTAAAGGAACTGAAAATTGAAAAACATAACTCACTAACATCACTAGCAATATAATTTCAATTTGTCTTTGGTTGCATTTTGGGTTCAACGTTAAAATAAACTTACAGTTAACATAACGGCAAAAACTAATTAAATAAAATAATGTATTAATTTCAAATGATATGAGAAGATTTTTTTCTTTACACTTCTAAATAAATAAGGAAAAAACAATGTATTGTTTCTCTTGATTCGACAACTTGACTTCTGGGACTAAAATACTTAGATAATATTATTTTTCCGTTATATCCACGTTTACTGGTATTTTTCGGAAAAAATAATTTAAACATTTTTTATTATAAAAGGGCACCAAAACCAACATTTCAGGTATTTCATTTGAAGAAAGTTCGATGCAAATTAGCTAGTACAAAGTAACTAACATGACAATATACTAAAGTTTTTTTATGTAATTTATTTTTATGGATATCTGACTTAGTAATGCCGTTAAATTTTCTAAATCATATTCGAATATCAATTGTTACAAATTATTATTATATTAAAACATTTTGAGTTATATAGTATAGTAGTATAGATAGTATAGTATAGTAGTATATTATAGCTAAATATGTAGATTAGGACTTAGAAAGCAAGTTTCTCAGGCACGTCTAAGGATATTCAATGAGGACGGTAAAGATCTGTATTATGGTGTTCAGTTTGAATAATGAGAGAAATATATTTATAAGCTATATTTTTGAGTAAGAGCTTTTTTTAACCTGCATACTGTGGAATACGGTTACAATTAAAGACTGTACATTAAATAAACACAAATACGATAGCTCAAGGAGCAATTTGAAAAGTTTTCATTATGAAAATAAAATACAGTGACGATTACTTTCTCCATGACAAAATTTTTACATCTTATTTTTATTCTATTATTATTTTTATGCTTTATTTGGCTATGGAGGTAGAGTTTAGAAGTACCTTATAAAACTGAACTGAAATAGAAAGAAAACGGAGTTAATATAGACAATCATAAAGCATATGCCTTAGCATATTAATTTAATAATTAATAAAGCGTTTATTGTCCAACACGCTCACGTCATAAATTAGTAGTACTATTAGCATTGTGATTAATACCGAGAAGAAATAATAGATCATCCACCATCAATTTAGTGCTATACGATAGATATTTTTAAATCAAGGAGTACGTACTCCTTTTCTATTTTACTTTCTTGATAACTATTATATAGGTTTACCCGGCAAAAGCTTACTTCGATTAATCTGAATTTGATTCATTAGGTTCGAACCGATTTGGATTCATTTATAAATAGGAACATGGCTGAAAAGTGCCCTTAACTGCGTGGTGCAACTCCATGCGTCGGTATTCCGTATTTTATACCTATTATACTTCTCGTTATAAATAGTAAAACTTGATAGGCTTCTTAGTCTTTGATCTTTGCCTGATCTAAAGGAGGTATGGAATAACAACAACGACTATAACTTGACAAATGACAACTGTAAACGTCAAAATAGTTCACTAATCAGTCGTAGTTATCACAATTGAAAATAAAAACATTGTTGATTGTTCAATTCTTCACAGTTCATTCATCTTCGCGAGCGCATGCTTGTCGCACATTGCAATGAGTCCTTTGTAACGAAATATTACGTGTTTGAAATTAAACATTTAATAAATAAATGTATGAGCTTGCAATATAAGTGGCAGTATAAAGATTTTGTTTCTAATCGGAACTTATTTCCAGCTAAATATTATTAGTTAATATTAAAAAAAATAAAAGTGGTTTATTAACAAAGGACTTCGATAAAATAATAATGTGGTCTCATCTCGAACGTGGCAGTTCTCCTGTAGACTGGTGCGAATCCAATTACTCTATATCACCAGTTATAGCTGAATTCGTCAATACCGTAAGTTCTTAATATTTACATGCTGTATTTACTAAGTACTAGTAATTGTTTACAATTTCTGTTTTTAGATTAGCAATGTCTTATTCTTCTTGTTTCCACCAGTCTTGATTCATTTATTTCAAGAATATTCGAGATTTTTTAACCCAGCAATTAATGTTCTGTGGGTGTTGTTGATGGTCGTGGGTATCAGTTCCGCTTATTTCCATGCAACTTTAAGCTTAGTTGGTAAGTGTAATTTTTAATTACTTCTTAAATTATTTTATTTTAGCAAGAAACTTGATTTGTTCTAGATTACAAAATCAGCACAAAGTTGCAGTAACAGTCATAAAAAACTTTCAATAATCTTATAAAACCCTAAGCTCTTTTAAGAATAATTTATTTAATGCAATCATAAGATAACTTGAATTTCAAATAAATATAAAAGTTATAGGGAAAAGTATAACTTTAATATTCTAGACACTCTGAAGCAACTAATTGGTATGATTCTGTGACAAAAGATTAAATTGTTTACTAAGTTTTATTACATTATTTATGATTATTGTTTTAGGACAACTACTGGATGAACTGGCCATATTGTGGGTGTTTATGGCAGCCTTTGCTATGTTTTTACCAAAGAGATATTTTCCACAATTTTTAGGAGGTAATAGGTGAGTCTTCTTGTTATATATATTGACCTTACCTTATATATGGGACTTTAAAATTATTAAAAATATATTCAGGTCCAATATAATAACTTCATTATATGTTAAGAAAGATAAACAGGATATGTGGCTCATAAAAAACATTTTCTAATCCATTATTTCAATAAAGATAAATGAAGCCATTAATATTAAGTTAAAAATAAAATAGTTTTTACATAGTTTAATAATTAAGTATTAAGGTAATTGTTAGATAATAAAATTTAAATATTGTTTCAATTACATGAAAAATGTATTTTTAGGTTTCTCAAGTTTGTTAACTTTGCTTACACAGGTTTAGTCTTATAATTTAAATGTAATTAACACAATCAGAATTGAGAAAAACAGTTTTTTTTTTATTCTAATTTCCGTTATAAAGAACCATTAAATTCCATAATAACAAAAGCGTAAATAAAAGACAATAGTGGCAAATGTTTTTTTATTCACTAAATAACTTCGTTGTAAGAGATATAAATGTAAAACACTAAAGTTAGATATAATGCATTTATTTAAACACTTCCACAAGAAATATAAAAAAGATAACAAGATGCATTTGCAATAATAAAATTAAATGTAAACTGCTAATAGATTATTCAAATGAAAGTAAATTGTTTTTATAGATAGTATATTTTTACTTTTTTATCATGAAGCTCCTTAGTACTTTTTACTTAGATAGTAAGTACTATTTATTTTTAAAAAATGCATATCTAAAAATACAAACAAAATAGACTTTTAAGGTTAGCTGATAGAGAAAGCATGTCACAAAAAGCCTGTTTTTTTTATGTAATAAAGAACAAAAGGAAAATGCTAGTACGGTTCTAGTATATTAATATATTCTTAAGTGCTCTGTGACAATATTATCTGCTCACAGGTGTTCAAATTATCTTGTAGACATAATAATGTATTACGAAAATAAATATTTTTAATTATATTTATAAGAAATATTTTTGAGCATCCTCAATATATCTAGCCATAAATATTGTAACCATTAAAAAAATATTTATTTAATTTTTTTTTACTTTTACAGTGTGTTAGTTTAATACACAAATATAAAACAATTAAAAATATTAAAAGCTTATTCTAAGTGGTGTCCATTGGCTGCACTACAGTCCTTTAAACTTTGAGGCTAGTTATCAATGAAAGCACGCGCTCTTTCCATGAGGTAATTCTTCACTGCCAATCGTATGGATTGTTTTAGGGACTTCAAATTATCATGGCGCTTAGAGCAAGCTGTACTCTCTAAAACTGACCATAAATCATAATCTAGCGGAATAAGATTTGAGATCAGTCTTCAGATCTGATGAAGTCCGAGACGTTCGCTTCCAACCAACACTGCGTGGACCGAGCTTTATGTCCCGGCGCTCTTTATTACTGGAAGAACCAGTAAGAATGGGCCATCCAGTTTGGTGGGGTGTTAGCATTATCCGACTTCAGTAATGGCACTGAAGTCGGATAATGCCCACTCTGCACTCTGTCGACTAATTGGGAAGCTTTCTTAGAGCACTGAGCATAAATACGGTAATTTGGTTGGTTAAAATGTTGCTCATTTGTAAAAAAATCTCATCCGTAGATAAAAAAAATATGTTCCAAACCGGGTGTTTTATTCATCTTTAATTTATCAGTTAAGAAATGACCAGTGCGTCTCTTATAGTCTCCAAGTCCTAAGAAGTCGTATATTTTAAGAGATCTTAAAATACACGACATGGTTCTTGGTGCTATCTTCATTTCACCACATAAAATCTTTTGCTTTCGGATAGGATTTCTTCGAATTCTTTCCCTTACTGCTTTGACCACCTTTTTCGTACGAACACTACGTAGACGGCCAGATATATCTCTGTCACAAACAGAGAAAGTCTCATTGTATCTATTAATAGCCCGGTACACAAACATTTGACTAATACCAAGTGTATGGAGAGTTTTAAAAATTGCTTTTGGCTCCATACCTACTATGTGTAATGCAATCACAGGGATTCTGTTCTCTTTATTACCCCCACTCCATTTTAATATCGCAAAATATTGTACAATGTATTAGCGCCAAAATGAGAAAACACAATGAACAGTCGTATAAAAATGACAGATTCCAAATTTAAATGTTATTTTTTTTTATTTTTAATTGTAACAGTATTTATAGATAGACTAAGTAGTTTGAACACCTGTGAGCAGATAACTTAGCGAGGCGTGACGCATTAAAAAATGAATGCTCACCTGAGTACATTATGTAATATATTTTGTATAATTTAGCATAACGAGGAGCAAGCTCATGTAAAATGCGATCTCTCTGATGCGTCTTCTCCTGAACTACTGAACCGATTGTCATCGGGCTTTTCTGAATGACATAACATTTCTTCTAAAGTCGTCAGGTAATAAGTAGGATTTTCACAAATAATTATGTAAAAATCAGTAAACCAAACGATTAAAAATAGGGTCTCCCGTGGCAATTAGTTATTGCGCTACAATCTATGTTATGTCACAGACAAAACCATCATCTAAAGTCTAAACAATCGCACTTATACAGAGTTATTTGTAATTAATTGGCCACTTCTTGCAGGCTCTCTCTCCCTCTCATTATATCAATCCCAACAACATTTGTTCAACGACTTTTTACACAAAAATACGAAATAAAAAAGTTTGTTCCCTCTTTTACTTCTCACTCTGTATTTTGTAACGTAAAAGGTTAACGCCCGGGCGCCATACCTACACTCAGAGCCAATGAAATTCTAGAGGCAACAAACAAATTTTGTGTGGGACAACTTAAATTTTAAAAACTATTAATTTTAAAAAGTTGTAGACCAAATGTTGTTATTATTGATGTAGAGAGGCAGCCGGCAAGAAGTTGCCAATTAATTACTAATAACCCTGTATATTAGTCAGATCTGATTGTTACTGATCGATTTCTGTACATGGAAAATATTAAAAAAAAACAGTGGGGTCTTTATAAGACTAAGAGAAACCAAACCAATTGTTTTCATTTTGGCGCTTGTCTGTATGTTTGTGCCCGCTAATCTCAGAAACGGCAAAACGAATTTAGATGCTGTTTTCAGGAATATATTGTAACAGTCTTCACTCAACATGTAGTGTTTTTTTTAATTTAAATTTGTTAACAAATAAAGAAGTTAATAATCTCTTTATTTTCGTACCATTGCAGTAAGATTTTTTTTCAGAATTGAAATAGTGTCCCCTCAGGGAATAATAATACATTTATTTCCAATAAAAAATACGAAACCAGACTACCAATTACGTGATTAAAAATACTATACTGTAAAAATATACATGTGATTAAAAATAAAAAAATATATAAAAATAAACTAGAAATATAATGTGTCTTCAAGAGAAGAGTGAATAGTTTGCTAGGGCAATGCGCCTTACCATCTAAGACTACATTCCACTTACCATCAGGTGGAATGTAGTCAAGCATTGCCCTAGGCCTAGATCGTATAAAAAAAAAAAAATAAATAAATTCTCCTACACGCAAAAACTACTTGACGGTCTTTGATGAAACTTCAAAGGTTTATAGTTTATACATTCGTATGTACAAAGGGTACGTTTTATCGAAATCGACATCTACGCGTACGAAGTCGCAGGCACTGCTAGTATTTAATATAATAAATAAAATCCAATTGTTAAGTATCTGAGTTGCTTCTAAATTGAATTTTTAAACCATATTGCTTTAAAATAGTCTAATAAAGTGATATGGTTGAATTTCTAAAGTCGCTCTTATTGTTCGACAATGCCTACTTAAGCACGTTTTCATTTTTTTTTTTGTAGCCATGATGTTCTATGATATTTATTATAGTTGCTACAAGTTAAAAACCTAGGTCTAAGGTTTAAGTTATTTTTACCTATAATAAAAAGTTTTTTTCCTACAATTAAGAATGTATATTGTTATAAATAAATAAGTAAGTATTTGTGTACACAATGTTAACCTTCGCAATTTTATGTAATGACTTCTTAACACGAATTAACGCTTACAGTCATGCTATATTTAACACCAGTGTTTTGTAATGTGCTCACGTTATGCAGCCTTTGTTATATTAACAACAAAAAAGTATTATAATAAAGCTATATATAAAACTATTACAATACCTACAATATATAGTAGGTACATTGCTTTCTTTGATGCATTCGTTATGGGTGCATTTCATTATACAATCTACAGTGCAATATTTGACCCAACAGATCTCACTGCGCCACTACCAGCCTCACAATGAGATATTAGTACACTAGATGACCTAGCTTAGTAAAATATACAATGAAATGGCTACTATAGATTAATAAATACATCGTCTTTGACGGTTCTGTTAGGCCAGTTAGTGATAATAACTGCTGGGTCGTGTGTTCGATTCTTAAGTATCCGCATTGTTCCTATTCTCTAGTTACTACGTGTCTGTTTGTGTATGTAAATGTATATTATAAGTTATCATCACTTGATAACGAAGCATAAATCAGAAAATATCGCTTGTTTTTCTAATGTTATTTACTTCGTATTTCTTAAGTGCGTTAAGTGCACCACGTACACTGATTATTTTATTGTAGTATTTTTATTGGAATCCTGAAATAAGTTAGCATACATAGAGATAAGGTTGTTGAATTTTGTTATTTATTGATTGAATTCGTTTTCGCTTCACTGTTAGTGATAAGGAGCTCTGTTTTATTGATAACAGAAGACATTTTGATTTATTTTGATAATTTAAATCTCCTTGCAAATAAAGTTAATGGATAAATACGTTGTTTAGTAATTTCATTTCCTCATTATCGTATGGCAAGGAAACCTATTACAATAGTATGATTCGTACCAACTGATAACAGGTGTATTTTTTTAATTTACTTTTTATATTAATACTTGTATTATTTAAAATAAAGATATGTACAAAATATCGGCTTTGTACACGCAGTAGTTTACGCTGTGCGTTTATAGTTAGTGGCATTATTATTATTTTTTAAAATTATTATTTATTATTATTTAGTAGGAACGGTATCGGTACGAAACGCCGACTAGCTTTTGTTCGAAAAATTTCGAGCATTATTAAAAAAAAAATCAGTTTCAATTATGATTTGATTACCAGTGTTGTGTAAAACTCATGCCCGTGATAATTGACCTGATAAAAAAAGGCTGTTACCGTAACCAAATGTGTAATAAAATTCGACGCCATACTCAACAACTTACTCATATAAATCGGGTCAGAGAGATCTAAGTGGACAGACAAAAAAATGTTCTTTATATAATTTTCATATCATTCGCTATTTATATTACAGAAGAGTTCTGGCATTCTACTCAAGCGGGATTTGTGTGGTCTCGACGGGTTTCCTCGTGATGCATCCCAAAGCAAACGCCTTTGCGCTGATGACTCTAGCATTGCCTGCCATCGGGTTCCTATGTATCGAAATGAACAGGTACTTATAGTTTATATAGCGTCTACTTGAATTTAAAATATATAATATATTGTGACCCATATTTTGCAAGTCGGTCAAGATGAAGTTATCGCTAAGGTCAGATTTGTATTTAGCATATTATTTTGCACTATATTATTTTCAGATGAGTTTTTTTAAGTTTAGCTGTTAATCGCATTTTTTTCTCTGAAAGTGTTAGGCGATTTATGTACGTAATTGGGTTTTCTTCGCTTGAAAGAGTCAAAGACAATATATCATCATTAATCTTAGCAATTTTTCTATTATTAAAAATGTTTAGATTTGTTATGCTATTCAATATTATACATTTAATATTAATAATATGTTTGTTTAAATATGTTATGAGTATATACCATCAATTACTTTTTTTTAAATCAAACGTTTATATTTCAAGAGTCAAATGTGCACGCGTGTATCGTCTCGGCTTGCGCTGTGTTGCCGTCAGCTTCCTCGCCATCTTCTCCTGGATCATAGACCGATTATTCTGTGACGCGTGGCTCTCCATAGACTTCCCGTACATGCATGGCGTCTGGCACATACTAATATTCATAGCCAGCTACACTGCTTTGGTTCTCTTTGCATATTTCAACGTATCTGAAGAAAGACCGGAGCAAAAACCTGAATTGAGGTACTGGCCCAGAAACGACTTTGAGTTGGGCGTACCATATATAACTATTAAGCATCCCTGCAAGAAAGATAAACATCTGGCTATATAAAATTTTATTAGATGTGACTCATAGTCTTGTAGTATGATTTCCATAATGAGCTAGGCTGTAGACAGCAGACAATCTTAAGGGCAGTTTTTTTATAAAACGCTGTGTGAACTTATTATATTTGATGGTCTAGTAATGTAGTGGTTAAAAACTCTTACTGCTAAACCAAAGGTTGTGGGTTCGAATCTAACAAGCAACAATTTGTTGTTTGTCCTAGGACACTTTGTGTTTGTTATTTATGTTTGTGAGACTTCCATTTTGTTTTCTGTTTTTTTTTTAATAACATAATAATTATCAACGCAACAATTTAAATATGACATTCGAGTACGGAATAAGTATAAATCAATATCGTTACTAAAACTTATTCTTTTATACCAAAAAAAGCTAATATCAATTGCAGTTCGTTGTAAACGATATCAAAACAATCGTTTGGGAATTTAATTTTTAAAACTGAATATTTCTACTCTATTTCTATTATTTATACCATGTTAAATAATTATCGTCCACTAACCTTGAAGTACACTATCGGCTCTAGCAAAGTTACAGCAAATATGTAAGTACTTTATATGTAAATTAAGGCAATATAAATGGTAGTGTTGTGAGTAAAAAATGCTTAAAGATATCTTAGATATGTAACTAGACTGTGACATTTCTTTTGTGGTAAAAACCATATAAATAGTGATGTACTAAATCAAAGATTAAAACTATTTGTAAAGATTATAATGTGTGCCAACCTGTGATGTTTTGATGACTGTAATATTGTGCAATTGATGTAGTATATAGTATTATTAATATTTATAAATTCGTGTGATTAATTTATATTGTTTATTTGTAAAGCAAGTTTTAATTGGATTAAATATTTAACATAAGAGGAGGGTGGGGCATGTTGAGGTATTAAACTTACGAGCATAAACCATTCAATATTGGAATTTTATATTGAATAAAATGAATGTATTTATCAATTAATTTAAAGACATGAAAAAGTATTTATAGTCTTTTAGATTACACCATTACCTTTGATAAAACAAAGACATTAAAAATGGCGGACCAAACAGATAAAAAATTAAATTAGCTATTAAATGTTTTCAACTTCAGCGGTTGTATAAAATGCCCTCATCATCCATACAGTTAAAAATAATACATTTAAAAACGGAATGTTTCAGGCAGCTTTTGTCATTATTCCGCGCTGTCATAAAAAATATAGTTCACACATTTTTATTACCGGGATTTATCTACGTAAATTAAACAGAATTACTTTTTGGTCAAACGTCCGATGGATCTACGTGAACATAATAGGGTTAATATATTTTTAATACTCAACGTGGATCACAAAAGTTAAATTACAAAGTTACACACTATTAATTATTAATTAAAAACAAAATATTTTTGAATGCCATATTAAAAACCAAATCTCCCCAAAATATTTCTATCTATACTATTTTTTTTGGTTCCGAGCCCTATCAAATTATCAATAGCCTAAAATGCCTCGTAACCCATTGTGCCCCACTTTCCCCTAATTATATTCAAGTGTGAACTTGTTTAAACTTTTGTATATATTTTTTACTTATTCAATTTAAATAAATTGGCTTACATATATCCTAATTATTTATTCATAAGTACATTTAAAAAATATTTATACATTTTGTAATGTTGAAGTTTTCCTAGGAGGTTTATTAGATGTAATATTTTATGTGGTAGCAACATTATATTAGTGATTTAATTGTTTATAATGTTTGTGATGGTTTAAAATGTGACCAGTACGGTAGGAAGTTAAGTGTGGAATTGTGTGATATTTAATTTTAATAAATAATACTATGTATTTTGTCCTATCTGATAGCTTTTAATTTTCCAAATGTATTTTAGTAGGCAATAAGTAATACTACTCTTATTATTATTAATAATAATAATAATATAATAATAATATCAGGACAAATTACACACATTGATCTAACCCCTAAGTAAGCAAATTATTTGCTTGTGGTAAGGGTGTTAGACAACGATACATATACATAGAAATACACATATAAATACTGAAAATATATTTAATAAACGACCAAACCCAGAAACAGACATCTATGCTCATCACATAAATGCCTATCTCCGCCGGGAATCGAACCCGAGTCCCATTGCGCCGTGACACGTTAGGCGTCTGCGCTAACCACTCGACCAACGGGGCGGTTAAATACTTACATACATTTTTTTTTTCATGTCTTTTATTACCAGTTTTTAAAAAATAAGTTTTGTTTTTCAATAGTAAATCATTTTTACAGCTCAGCCATTTCAAATAATATCCTGACAACAAATATTTAAATTTTTGCATACATTTAAGGTTTGCATTTTGAGTGTGAAATATTCATCTTATGATTAAAATATATTTATATATAGATGATTTGTATATGTTGTTGCTTATCAGGTTTTATTTATAAAAAATAAAGTATACTATTTTGCAAGGATATTTTATTTAACAATACTTATAATAATATAAACAAGTTTCGGTAAGCATGTCATTGGTAAATATTCCTTAAGCTTACGTAAACTTGGGAATGTTACTAAATAAGTACAAAAATATGAGATAACACTTAGCATAAATTCGATTTTAAGGCAGATTATAGAAGCATAGAAATATATTTAATTCAGGGCAAGTTATTGTCCTTAAATTAAAAATATAATTTAAACATTAAATTTATTTATTGAAAATATATCTTAATTTATAAAATCTTAAAACACTTGAGCCAAGGTTATGTCGGGATTTTATGATTGATTGATTGACATGGAACAGTATGGACTAGCATGCCTTATCAGTCAGAATCAGAGGAAACATCATGGTGGTTTGTATGCATGTTAGATGGATTAAACTTTTTCCTAGGATATGTAGAACCTCCTCGGTAAACTACATGGTTCTTTTCAGTCTCCAAAATCTTGACCTCATGCAATAAGTACGGCTTATCCATGATTTTTTGTAGCTGATCCCAAATATATATTGCCAAATTTTCAGTTGTACTAACCTGTAAACAATAAAAATAATTTGGTTAATATTAACAAAAGTAGTTAAGTAATTAGTAAGTAGTTAAGTAAGATAGATAGATTAGTAGTTAAATAATTAGTAAGTAGTTAAGTAAGATAGTAAATTCATAAATTATATGGAATTCTAAGTTATTTTGTAATATTTTTTGTGTGCCGCCAGTAATGATTGAAATATTAAAATATTCACATAATTATATTCAGTATAGTATAGTATAATTAAGTGAATTACAACCATTCTTACATAATCTATTATAAATAATTGAAGTAATTAAAAATTGAATATTATAGTAATTGCCACTGTCCTTAATATCTGATTCTTCTTGTGGGTTTTAAGTTTTTAACTAAGAATAGTAGTAAGAAGGAACTATACTATACTTAGTACACATATATGATTATGAGTAATATATAAATATATGGAATTTACACTTCCTAATGTAAAAAGTCAAAATTGTAGTTTGCTTCTTAACAATAAAAAAAGTTCATGACTCAACAACTTTCTTAAGTATAACTTGAAATAGGAAGGTCCTGTGGAATCACCATCTCTCGACACTCGCAGGCAAACTATGCTCAGCCGTAAAAACGTAAGACTACTTAAATACTGCAGCATAGGGGACAGTTTCCACTACAATAGCTGAAGAATAGTTCTCCAATTTGGGCATCTTTTTTATTACTTTTGTTGTTATTGTATTAATATTTTTTTTTTCTCCTTTGGTTTATCATTTTTTTCTTTTGTTTTATAAGTTAGATTCAATATTTTTTAGTTTTAATTAATATGTGATGTCCAAAAAATTACATTTTGATTTGATTTGAAATAAAGGTAGTCTGAATTAGTTTATAATTTGAATATCATTATGTTACACATAAAATTACCATTAAAATCCTATGGTATTTTCAAATTAGCCAATAATTTAAAAGGTAAATTTTTAAGGTACTAGAATATTATGGGTAATTTATATATTTACCATAATTTAAAAACTTAAATGAATCATTTAAAATCTTAATTTAGTTCCTAGTTAATAAAATATGGTGATAACTAACCACAGTTTTAAAGTATGGTACATCTTGATCCAAATTCTTGTGGTCAAGTGGGTCCATGATGGCCTGATTCATATATTGCTTGAGATCATGAACATTCATCACCATGCCTGTATTTTGATCTACCGGGCCCTTTACTGTCACCAACACTAAAACAGAATATTTATTAAGAATAGATCAAAGAGGTTTAAAGAAGTTTTTTTTTCATTTTTATGTACAATTAAATATTATGTAATAAAAAATATTTTTTTGTATTTTATTGAGATTTCTTTGCTATCTTACCAACATAATTGTGACCATGTCCATTAGGATTATTACATTTTCCATATAACTTTTTGTTTTCTTCATCAGTCAAATATGGGCTAAAATGAAATTGAACATTATTTTTTTTGATATATTGCCTTAAATAAAGATTCTTTGGGTATGTATCTTATATATTATTACAATATTTTGAAATATATTAACCATTATAAAAAGAACTCAAAATTGATAACCCCTTTGTAAAACATATTTTATCTAACCATAACTGAAGATAAAAGGTCAATTAAAATTTATAACAACGTTATGAAAAAGTAATGAAAAATGATTAGTTTGTTCACGAATTATTCATTTACCTGTGAAGTCTGTGACACGAACTGAATGTTTCACGACGAGTAATCGAAACAATTGGATGATGTGCCATTTCAGTTGAATACACTTATAAAATCTTTTGATTTATGTTAAAAACTTGTTCTTTAAAGTTGCCTCTTCTTTTTGATACTTGAAACAAGCAAGTTAGTCAATATAAATTAAACAAAAAACATTTGTCACCTTTTAGGTATCACAAATAATTTTCTAAAATGCTCTTGTTCATAAAACTAACAAAGCTAGAAAGTATTCAAAATTTAAATTTTGTTTTAATCATTTACCAGTGTAAGTCACTATGCATATGTCGTAAATGATAGAACTATCAAGTATCAACTAATCAGTATAAAAATAGTAGACAGTAACCTACGTCATTACTCATTCGTTCTGACTTGACAGTTGACAGTGTGTTGGTACTAACCATATTACCACTCTTCATGTTTTTAACAAAATTATTTAACTATTTTCAGAGTTGAGTTAGTGCGAGAGTTTATGGGTGCTTTATGTTACAATAAAGTTTGTTCTTGTAACATACATGTTACAATAACAAACTTTATAACATTTTCCTTAGGGTTTTTGTAATACATAGTACGTTAATGATCATTAATAACTTATTTTAGTAGTATATTGTCATACTTTTAAATTTTGTAATAATGTCTTTAAACAATTTGAATACTTTTATAATACAGTAAACTATAAGCAATATTTACCCACTAACTTTCGCCTTCCATTCTAAATCAACTTATGTGGTAGAAAGGCAAAGCCTTTTTTAAACTAGTAGTACTCTGGTGTTAGATAGATTCTACACAGGTTATAAAACGGAATAAAAGATGAAATGCTCTCTCTTTAATTTTTGTAGAGAATAAAAGGGTATTAAAAAACCATATCAAGAAATTTTTAATACTTTCGAATATTCCGTGAAGAACTAAAAAGTATTAAAAAAAGTCATATGTAGAAATTTTCAATCCTCCTTTATTCTTTCGAATTCTCCGAGGAAACGAGAATTAAAAAGTATGAAACCTTTTTAATTTTTTTCAATTCTCCGCGAGAATTCAGTAATTGTTACATTATTTTTGAAATTAAAAAGGATAAATTAGGATTACAAATATTGAATCCTTTACTATCGTTTTCAAACATATCAATTTCAATTTTTTTTTGAAATTGAAGGAAATTCAAAAATTACAAACAATTCAATACAATTTCAAATTTGATATTATTTCTACGGAGAATTAAGAGTATGGAAAAGTATCACATAAATTTCAAAAAGTGTGTTTTCATTCCTTTTTTAATTTTCTTTTTTAATCCGGGTAAACATTTTGAGGAGTAGAGAAAGGGAGTAATAAGTGGCACGGATCAACCGATAGGACACTGGTGCTGCTCGCTGTTGTAGCAATTTTTTATGTGTTTGCACAGACTGTCGCTTTTAAATTTGTTTCTCATATAAGAGCAAACTTCTTATCTCACCTTCAAAAGATAAGTATAGGGTAGATACGATAAATAAGAGTTTTGTAATAAGGCAATTTGTAGGTTTTTTGAAACATGGTGCAAATCCATAAATTTTACTCTTATACATACCATCAATTTCTAAATACAATTCAGGTTGGAAATAACAAATTACATAATACAATTTTATAAAACTGATAATACAATAAGATAGAAGATATTATATTAATCATTTTATTATTCGGTTTCTTAATACTTAGCTTATTGAAGATGAATTCATTTTCCTATTTCTAAAGAATAACTGTTATGAAAATAATAAAGAGAAGGGAATACGAAGGGATAGTAATAATTTATGAAAAAATATAAGATGTTTATATAAATAAAGATTTAAAAGAAAAATAAACCGATACGTGCAAGGATTCGAACCCGCAACTACTGGGCTACCGTAGTTTAGTTGGTAGAGCGACGGGACGGTTTTCCAGTAGTCGCGGGTTCGAATGATACCGTAGCTCAGTTGGTAGAGCGACAGGACCATTTCCCAGTAGTCGCGGGTTTGAATCCCTGCCCGTATCGGTTTATTTTTCATTCTATATTTATATAAATTTAAATAGGCTTAACATGGCTATACATGTTTATAGATATTTTGAAACGTATAATATGTTATCAATTAATTTAAATATTTTAAATGACGTCTTGACTTTTCGGCAGCAACTGGCAATTCTAAGAGATAAGTCTTTAAAGATTCTTTGGCGGGAAATCAAAAAGCGCGCATTTTAAAAAAGGCCCAAAAATATAAAATTTCAGTTTTCGTGTTTATATTGTATATTTTCAAGTAAATAGTTACTTTTAAGGGCTGTTATAAATAATACTAGTTATGAGTGTAAATAGCGACGGGGGAGACCCCGTCGAAAGAGTTAAAAAACGAAAAATTGTTGGCGATCGTCCAGAAGGCGTCGTAAACTATAATATATTTAAAAAGCCATTGTATAAAAGATTGTTTCTAGAAAACCACAGTGGCGATTGTGTGGTGTATGTGGAATCTACTGAAAATGAAAAAGTCGGCAATAAAAACCCTATCGTCCTTACGAAAACCTTTACGGAAAACGTTAAAGGAATAGTAGGAGTACACCGAATAAATGCCTACAAAGTGGGCGTTACGTTTAAAAAACCCGCGCCTGCCAATAATTTCTTAAATATGGACAGTTTTTTTATTAAATACAAGCTCAAAGCATTCATACCAGCCTATATGACTGAAACTATTGGAATAATTCGATTTGTTCCCAAAGATATGTCTAATGAAGATATTTATAAAAATATTGTTGCTGATGCAGAGGTTGTATCAGTCAAGCGATTTATGAAAAGAGAAAACGGAAACTTAATACCCCTGGGCACAGTTGCAGTAACTTTTGCCGACACTGTTTTACCACAGTTTACCTTTATTAGCCTATTTAGGTACTCGGTACACACCTATGTGCCACCACTCATCCAATGTTACAAATGTTTAAAATTCAACCACTCCGCGAAAGTCTGTAGAGGAGATCAAATGTGTTCCTCGTGTGCAGGTCGCCATTCCTACAAAGAATGTGATGTAGAAGGCATCACTTGTATAAATTGTGGAGGTAGTCACTTGGCTATCTCTAGAGATTGTCCTGTAAAGCAGAAGAAAACGGCAGAGAAGAAAGAAAAGCACCGTCATCGTTCCTATGCCACTGTTGTGAGTACCCCACCACCCAATATAACATCTAAAACATTCCCCACATTAAATGAACCAAGTAAGTCAGTATCACAACATCTTTCTACAGTAAAAAATGTAAAAACAGCATCAAATTGTATTGATGCTGAACAAATTATAAATAATGATATAATTATCAGTGCATTAGTCAAGTCTTTAGTTGCCCTTGGTAATAATAGGGATGGTATACCTTTAACAAATAAAAAGATAAAAGAAATATTATTACATAACTTAATAACTTAATGGATACTTATTTACATATTATTCAATTTAATATACAAAGTTTAAATAGTAAAAAAGCATTATTAAACAAATTCCTTTTAGAACAAAAAGTTGATCTATGTTTATTGAATGAAACCTGGTTAAAAGATACTAGCAATATACCTTCTTTTACATCATATAATTTTATTTACAAAAACTCAGTTAATTCCCATAATGGAGTTGGCATATTAGTAAAGCAGAATTTAAAATATGACATAATCAAAACAACATTTTATGAATCGGTACAAAATCTGTGTATATCTTGTAACGTGGTATTTTGGAATCCGTTACTTAACTAAATATATTAATTTTTTTGGGGATATTTTACTTTAAATACAACAAAACAAAAGGTTTATTTACATATCAGTTGTCATTTGTCACTTTTGACAGTTAGCTTCACATTCATTACACATTCTATTGCACAGATAAGAATTCAAAGGTTTTAAAACAGATATTTATTGCTTAAATGGTGGTTAGTTTGACATACTTTAATTTATAATTTTAAAAATGAAAACCACATTTTTTGTAATATTTTTATTATTTATAACTAATTTTTAAAACAAAATCAAATTGTATTAGTTAATAGTTTTTCTTAAAACATTTTTACTTGGCAGTTCGATTTGTTGTCTTCCGGTTGTTGTTATTTTGTAGTCTATTGACTTTGACGTTTTCACCTTTCTCTTGGATTTTGTTCGGTGAACACGTTATTTTTGAATCCCTAGTTTTTCTCCATGATATTGGTCAATCTCTTAAAATATCATGATTAACATTTAAATATAAACGCATATAAGCGTGATAAATGTTAATTTCTTTGTTGCTGCAATTTTGGTAAGTTTTGATATTTTGATATTTTTTCTTACAGACGCCATTTGCTCGCGTATATTTTTCTCAATTTTCGAATATCCTTATTATCAATTTGTTTTCTTTATTTACAGTATTTGCTCGCTTATTCGCTAGTGCATTCTTTATTGTAAGTGCACATTAGTTTATTTAATTTGAAGAGCGCGTGCCTACGCGCTCTTCAGTACCTTCAATTTATTGAATTCTTCAAGTTTAGATCTTCAATGAATTTGGTATCTTCAATTTTGTTCAAGTTCTTCCATTCTCTTCAATTAATTTGATATCTTCGATATCTTCTATTTATTCGTTAGCTTATCTCCTTTATATTTGGAACTTGTCATTTTACATTTTGTCCATTCTAATAGAACCATTTTGGTTTGGGGTTCTCATTTTAACTGGTTCCTGTTTTGTACATTTCTGCACATGGCTACAATTTTTGCATCTTAATATCATTGCCTGAAGCATTAGAGCTTAACGCTGACCTGCTTTTACAACCCGCTTGCCAGTAAAGAACGCCAAGTAAAAGTGATGTATTACTGAGGATGTGCTGCGGCTGAACCTACATTGCTGGCTGTGGACAGAATGTTTTAGCAAACCAGAGTACTTTATAATTATTACTTAGGTTATTAATTTATCAAAACTGTAAGTACTATATTTTTTTAATTTAAAGTCTAGATAACTGTAATTGTAATGTAACTTGTTACAAGAATTTGTTTTGTTGTATTGTTTTGAAATATATTGTTAAATTGTTAGTTTTCTTTTCTTTGGCTTCTCTGTCAACACACCAAAAATGCACACCAATGCCCGCCTTGAGATTAATAGTTCAATGGTCTATCCGGCAGACTATTCTGAGTGATTCTTATTAGCACTGGTTCTCTGGCGCCCGATTATATTTGTTGGTTAGTTTGTTTGTTTTTTTTTTATTTGTCTTATTTAGTTTTATTTTGAGAACCATAGCCAATACCACCTCGGCAAGCTCACACACTCATTTAGGTATTTTGTTTATTTTTGTCTTAACTTAACATTACATTCATCATTCCTACATTTTTAATTTTTAAATTCAATTTTTTTTTTTTAACAATACAATCTGTAGATACATCTTTAGGAAAACTATACATTCTGTGTGTATATTGTCCACCCAATGGCAATAGATTAGATACTAATAAAATAAAAAATATACTTCTTGAAATTCCAAAACCATGTCTTATAATGGGTGACTTTAACGCACATCATTTGTTATTTGGTTGTCATAAAAATAATAACAGAGGCAATAGTTTATACAATCTTATAGACGAATTTAATTTATGTATTTTGAATGATGGTAGTCCTACCACCGTAAAAAGCCCAAATAGAAATTCATCAGCAATAGATTTATCTCTGGTTAGCCCTTCAATAGCACCTTTCTGTGAATGGTTTGTCCATGACGATCCAATGGGTAGTTACCATTATCCAACACGATTGATAGTTAATGTGAGGCCATCAATGTATGAGTTACGCCCTGTAAAAGAAAAATTTTTTTATGATAAAGGAGACTGGTCTAAATTTTATTCATTATCTGAGTATAATTTTTCGAAACTTAACAGTCTTAATATTCAACCCATAGAACTTTATAACAACTTTGTAACCATTTTGTATGATATTAGGAATGAGACAGTCCCAACAAAAAAAACAAAAGATAACTTACGCATATTTAAAAAACCGGTACCCTGGTGGAACCAAACATGTGATGATGCTGTGCGAAAATCTAAGGAAGCTTTACGCGAGTATAAAAAATATCCAACAGTACCCAACTTTATTTATTATAAAAAACTAGATGCTAAAAAAAAAAGAATATTAAAAGAAGAGAGTAAAAAGTCATGGCATGAATTATGTGGTACTTTTAATAGACTAACACCTATTTCTAGAATATGGGAATATATTAAGAGATTTAAAAGAATAGGTTTTTCTAAAAATAAATATTTGAATGATGAATGGGTGCCAAGCTTCTTAGACAATTTAGCAGACTCATCAAATATTGAGGAAAAAGTAATTAATAATATTTTTAACAAGGCTTTTGAAAATGATAGTAACTCCTTTTTGAATTTTCCTTTCACATTAGATGAGCTTTACATTTCCCTTAAAAGTAGGAAAGATACCACACCAGGAATGGACAAGATACCTTATATATTGATCAAAAAGTTACATCCAAATGCTCAGAACATTCTACTTGATATCTATAATAAGCTTTGGAACAACTTAGTTATACCGGAATCATGGAAAACCCAATGTGTAATTCCTATTTTGAAACCAAATAAACAAGTTAACAATGCAACATCTTACAGACCTATTTCTTTGTCATCATGTTTGGGTAAGCTTTTTGAAAACATGCTAAAATTACGTTTAGATTATTTTACTGAAACTCAGAGGCTGTTACCAGACATCCAATTTGGTTTTAGAAAGGGTAGGAGTTGCTCTGAAAGTTTTGTGTCCTTCATATCAGATCTGAAAAAAGCAAAACTTGGTCATTCAAATGTCATATGTGTGTTCCTAGATATCAAAGGAGCATTTGATAATGTAAATATTGTATGTCTTATTAAAGTGTTATGTGAACTTGGTTTACCAAAAAAAATGTTGCAATGGATTTTTAAATTCTTACACAATAGAACTTTGTTTGTTAAATTCAATAATATAATTCATGGACCTAGACAAACAAACAAGGGGACAATGCAAGGTGCTACATTGTCACCGCTTCTGTATAACTTATATACTTCTCAAATATATAAGTATGTTGATGTATCCAAAATAAAAATACTACAATTTGCTGATAATTTGCTTTTATATAGTGAAAATCAAAATATTAACATAGCCATTAATGCAATAAACACTGCTCTAAATCAAATAAACAATTTTTAAAATAATATTTTAAAAATTAGACATAAGCCCTGAAAAGAGTTCAGTTTTAGTATTTAGCAGAGATCCACTTGCTCAATGTAACATAGAAGTTTCCTATAATAATAATGTTATCCCTGTAGTTACTCATCATAAGTATTTAGGTGTTATAATTGACAACAAACTTAAATTTGATAAACACATAGACCATATATCTCAAAATGCCATGAAAGGAATAAATATAATAAGATGTTTAGCAGGAACCTTTTGGGGTGGTGACCCAAAAATATTAAATATGCTATATAAAAGTATAGTAAGAAGTCACTTTGACTATAGCAGTTTAGCTTACATGAATATTAGTAGCACTCTCCTAAAAAAACTGGACATAATACAAAACATGGGTTTGAGAATAATTAGTGGAGCAATGCGGTCTACCCCTATAGTTACTATGGAGGTAGAAAACTGCATACCTCCACTGTCTCTTAGACGTTTTCAACTGGCTGAGAGATTTTGCTTAAAACAATTAACTTCCAATAATGCTATAGTTTTGAATAATATTTTATATTCTACTGAGATATCTCAAGATATAGGAATTCCCAAATTATCACTTAAAGATTGTATTTTTGCAATACCTGAAATACCAATAATTATTAATCATATTAAGGATAATACAAACAATATTTATAGGGATGACATATGGCCAATGTATAGATGTAATTATAATTCTTTAATAAACCATTTACATATTAGCTGTAATCTAGATTCAATCCAAAATAAATATGATTTTCTAGACTTTATTAGTAAGAAAACTCATTTCTATACAATATACACAGATGGTTCCAAAAATGTTGATGTTGTCACTTCTGCATTTTATGATCCTCAAATGATGGTTTCAAAATGTATTCAATTAGACAAAAATTGTAGTGTCTATACCTACAGCAGAAAGCTATGCCATATTGACTGCCTTAAAATTAATAAATAGAAATGTAGATATTAAGAATATATTAATAGTAAGTGACTCCAAAAGTGTTCTAGCAACTTTATGTAATAATAACTTAAGTTTTAAACAAAATTACATTATATATGAAATCAAACATATGTTGGACCAGCTGATTAAAAGTAATAAATTTATCGAGTTTGTGTGGGTGCCATCACACAGTGGCATATATGGAAATGAGGTTGTAGATGCTGCAACTCGTCGAAAATGCGACGAAGACCATTCGGATTTTATGAAAATCCCATATACTGATTTTTATTCCACCCTAAACAATAATTTCTTACAAATATGGAGAGAATATAGAAAGCACATAATTCAAACAAAAGGAAAATGGTACGCAGAGGTCCAAAAAAGCTTACCTATTAAACCCTGGTACTATGACCTAAAGTATTCTGGGAGAAAATTCATTACAACAATTAATCGTCTACGCTTCGGACATTGCTTAGTTCCTGCCCATCTTTTTAGACTTAAAATCATAAAAAATAATAAGTGTGCACATTGTTCACAAGAAAATGCGGATATTAAGCATTTAATTTTTGAATGTTCGTCATTTAACGTACAACGGCTGATTCTTGTCAGTGACATTAGCGAAATATCGCAACAGAGTTGTATAAGTGTTCCCCGCCGTGTTCAGGAATTACTTTCAAATAAACATTATTTTAAGTCTATTTTTAAGTATATCTCGAATACTGTTGAAAATATTTAAATATTAGTGTAACTTGTAACAAATTAAATATTTTATTTAATTATTATAATTTTTAAGAAAAAAGAGAAGTGTAATGAAGCTTTTTTTACTGTCATTGCAATTCAATGCTAATTATTTTTTATAAATGCATTTATATTATATTGTTTAATGTTATATTAGTTTCATGATTTGACTTAAATATCATACTTTAAAAATAGACATGAATACTGTTATATAGCTAAAAAAGATGTAATGTTAATGTAATTCCATGTCAACTTATTTATAAATTATATAATTTTATTCTATTATTGCGACTGAAGGGCTTGTACTCATGGTCATGAAATAAATTAAAAAAAAAAAAAAAAAAAAAAAAAAGTCTTTAAAAAAAACTCCAGTGGACTTTGACTGAGTTTTTAACCTTTTTGAAAGTTGTAAATAGTTGTAAGATAAATTTAAAATTAGAACTTAAAATGTTTTCTCCGTGCTCAAGGCACTTGTTCTTGTCTTCCCAGGTTTGTATGAATAAAAAAACATGTTTATTATGGCGATAGTGTTGTACTAGTGATTTAACTATTTAATTATTAATTTGTCATTGAATTCTAATAATCTTTCTATATCTATTTTGTAGCTACGTCGCTTACAAAGTACGTTAATAGTAGCAGAACATAATAATGAAGTGCTTGCACCAGTAACTCAAAACGCACTAAGCGCTGCTAAGAAAATTGGTGGAGAAGTGTCTGTGCTCGTAGCAGGCACTAAATGTGGTCCAGTGAGTTAAATAGTTATCTTGACTTAGAGTACTGTAGTAGTATTCAAGCATTAATTGTTTTGATTTTGTATATATAGGCTGCAGAAGCTATTTCTAAAGCAGGAGGGGTATCAAAAGTCTTAGTGGCTGAGAGTGATGCCTTCAAGGGTTTCACCCCTGAGTCGTTGACGCCTTTGATATTGGCAACTCAGAAACAGTTCAATTTCACACATATATTGGCACCGGCCACTGCTTTTGGCAAGGCCCTCCTTCCTCGTGTGGCTGCCAAGCTTGATGTATCACCCATCACAGATATAATTGGTGTTAAAGATGCTAATACCTTTATAAGGACAATTTATGCAGGTAAAGATTTAATCTTTATCATTATTTTTGTTTATAATACTACTTATTTTCATAATTTGATTTCATACCTGAAAAATAATCTTATTTCAAATATAAGAAAACTAGTTTTTGGCCTATATTTTAAATATGTAAATATCTTCAAAAATATTCATTTAAATGCTGTAAAGGTCTTTATTGTTCCATATTAAATGTAAAATGTATTTAAGGTACTTCATTAGATAAGGATTAATGCTGTATTTCTTAAAATTGCTTCATAAATAAGCCATTATTTCTCGTACAAAGTAAAGGATAAAAATTGGTTGTTGTGGGTTATCCCTAAGAGATAAACATATACCATTGTGGACTTTCTTGTAGACCTTTTTAAGGTATGCAATACTTGGTTCATTATTTTGATCTATCTCTTAGAGTTTGGTCACTATTTGTAATGTAAGCGCTAAAAAATGTGTTTCTAAATATAACTTTGCATTAGAAATCTTGAAATTATCAGTGGTTCTCTAATATATTAAGCATGTTATTATACATATAAACTTTCCTCTTGAATTACTCTATCTATAAAAAAAAACTGGATCAAAATCCATTGTGTAGTTTCAAAGATCTAAGCATACATACATACAGATATAAGGACAGACGCGGGATGCGACTTTATACTATGATATAACAATTCATAAATTTTGAAAATTATGGTAACATTTTGTATTGAAATTTGAGAAGTTTAAAAAAAGTTCTTATATTCATTAGCGATGCGATGAATATTCGCTAAGTATTCCGTATTCGGGGTTTTTTTCACTATTCGTATTCGGCTGAATTATTCGGTTTTGGTGCCGAATATATTCGGTTCTGAGTATTTCTATTTTCTTGACTTCATGACTCGGTAAAGAACTATAAGACAAAACTAAGATTTATGTTATATTATAGGCCAAAGAAATCCTATAATAATGTGTTGAATAGGGCTTAATAATATTAAGTCAAAATATTTATCTTATTATTTCTAACCTAAAATTAGTATTTAGTATAAATTCAAATTCAAAATATCTTTAATCAGTAGGCATTTTTGAATCATCAATTACATTAAATTGGTCAGCATAGTCAGTCCATGATTAAGTTACCACCAGCTTCGAATGCTGTTCTGCTGGGAAGAGCTGGCCAAAAACTCAACAGTTGCTCTTTTTAAATGAAATTTAACAATGTTTGACTTAAACATTATAACACCAGCCCTGTAGATGAGTCAATGATCCAAGTTCCACACATTTCTTAATTCTTGAAAAAGTTATAATGGGAGCAACAAAAGCAATCTTCTGGTCCTTATCTTATCTCTTATAATTATTATGAGTACTAATCTAAAATGTGGAAGTTTTGATACATGATAATAATTATGTAAATGGTTTGTTATTAAAAAGATAATTCTTATAATATCAAACAAAAAATAAGAACTAAATATATTTAACATTTGATTAATGAAATTAATAATATTAAGAGACCAGCAATTTGTTTTAATATAAAATTATAAGGTTTATGTGAAATTGTTAATTATTGCTATTATTAAACTTCGGGATCAAAAATAAATGTAAGTTATTCTTGTTCCAGGTAATGCAATCTTAACCCTGGAGGCAAAGGATGCCATCAAAGTGATTACTGTAAGATCCACTGCCTTCCCACCGGAAGCATTAGAGGGAGGATCGGCAGCCCTGGACAAGGCTCCGGAAGGAGACTACAAGACCGACTTAGCGGAGTGGGTTTCTCAGGAGCTCACTAAATCTGACCGCCCAGAGCTGACGAGTGCTAAGAACATTGTATCTGGTGGTAAGAAGTTAAAATGAGACTATGTGTATAATACTACATTAAATATTTTATACTGGCTTTGGGTCGTCAATTTTGAATTTATTATTGATTTGAATACAGCAAAACATATGTACAGCTCTTACAAATCAAATTCATTGTTTGAATACATTGCCATAGAGTTATTTATACAATTACTAGCAGACATTATCAAAGTCAAAGTACAAATAACTGTGCATTAAGAACAAATGATATTCAAGGTCGCGGGCTGAAGTCGGGTGACAACTTCAAGCTGCTGTATGATCTTGCCGACAAGTTGAATGCAGCAGTGGGAGCGTCTCGCGCGGCCGTGGACGCCGGCTACGTACCCAACGACCTGCAGATCGGACAGACTGGGAAGATTGTTGCTCCTGTGAGATTTTTTTAAAGTTAATTTTGTTTTTACTTCTCAAATTTCTATCAGTTTATCACACATGCTTTGCTTGGGACTCAATTTTGTATTGAAGGGCTGGAATCACATTGTAATGATATATTATGATCTAATTATTATTATATCACATCAGAAATGTAATTCTCTTGCTCAAATACGTTTTTGGTACATAAAGATTAAAAACATATATCAGTTTAAACAATAGCACAAATATTATTAGTACAAACAAATATAAGTTATTTTTTAAAATTTACAGTAATTGTTAAATTTAAATGGTTACTCAAGCTTATATAAACTGTAAAGCTTATAAAAATTATTATTTATCAATAATATTATTTCAGGATCTATACATAGCTGTTGGCATCAGTGGAGCCATCCAGCACCTCGCTGGCATGAAGGACTCAAAGACCATTGTTGCCATCAACAAAGACCCTGAGGCACCTATCTTCCAGGTTAACAATAATTCATCTAATTAAATAATTATCAATAAATAAAATGGTTTTCTTTATACTTAATTTAAGATTATACTATAATCTGTATTATAACTAAAAATATTTAAATATACTTTTTCAGGTATCAGACCTGGGGCTGGTGGCAGATCTGTTCAAGGCAGTGCCAGAACTTACTTCTAAGTTGTAATTCTTGTTATTAAGAAGAATCAGTTTTAGATAAAATTTACGCCGACTTTTATATTTTATTTTTATATATGTTAACAGAAATATACTGAGCTTTAGATGTGTTTATAAAAATTATATATTTATAAATATTTTTTTATTTATTATTTCCTTTGAAGAGCTATGAAGCTATATATATGAGTTATGAGCTATGAAGATATTTGAAGTATGAGAACGAAGAAAAGTCCTCTTATATTTCCTTATAAATAAATTTTACATCATAATAATATAAAAGTGCATTTGGTGCATACAATAAGACACTTCTAACAATTTTACATTATAAAACACGGGATTTAAAAAGAAATAATGAAATGAAAACGTTTCAAAATGTATATGTCCCTTCATCATATAATTACAAATATCTAAATATATAATCCATAATCCAATCCATAATAATGAAAAAAGATACTTTTAAATTTTTCGTTTATATATATAAAAATATATAAACGAAAAATGTATATATATTATATATATAATATCTTACGATATCGTAAGATATTACGATATTAATATAAATATAGAATGAAAAATAAACCGATACGGGCAGGGATTCGAACCCGCGACCTCTGGGAACCGTGCCGTCGCTCTACCGATTGAGCTACCGTATCGCTTTCCGTCAATAAAAATGCGTGTAAATAAGGGATTATCAGAGATATGTTAATAAGTATACCTAAGCTTTATTAATCCTATTAAAAAAGCTCCTTGATTTATTAAAATTGAGAGTAATTAATTTACATCTTTCATTAAGTAATTATTTAATAAGGGGTTGAGTATCTTTAAAATATATTTTTTTAGGAAATACTGTCCAATAATAAAGTAGCTACTTTATACATTGAACTTAGAAGTTATCTAATTATTATTAGATACTGCTACTCGATGATAGATGGCGTTGTTTTAAATATAATTTATAATTTTTAATATTGTTTTGCCCTAGTATTCAAAAATTATATTGAATTATGGAATTAATTATGTTTAACAAATAAATATTATTAAATTGTGGCAAAGTCGTGAATAGGTAATAAATAGTTTACCATGACTACATACCTAATTAGTTAGGTACTTTGAGTAAACTACGCATAAATTTGCAACGAGGGATACTTAGGCATAAAACCAACAGGAGGTAAGCGCGTAGTCAATCATGTCAGTAATGATATGTACCAGGGCTGGGAGATGCGGTTTGCCGACGCATCTCGTTATCATATTACTCGTCGCAACGAGAGAGGGCGTCCAAGGCGGAGCCCCATGTGATCCCGCCTCACCGCCACGCCTTCAGTGTGGCTCTATCGCGCCGGCAAACATGCCGCGACCGACGCGCGATTCCTACGGCGACCAGAAACCACCGTACTCATACATATCCCTCACCGCGATGGCGATATGGAGCTCGCCGGAGCGAATGCTACCTCTTTCAGAGATCTACAGATTCATAACGGAACGATTTCCATATTACCGACGGAATACCCAGCGCTGGCAGAACTCGCTTCGTCATAATCTCTCATACAACGATTGTTTCGTGAAAATGCCGCGACGTCCGGATAGACCCGGCAAAGGCGCTTACTGGACCCTGCACCCACAGGCGTTTGATATGTTCGAAAATGGTTCTCTACTTCGACGAAGAAAACGATTCAGACTTGATAAAGGACAGCATAATTTAAGTGAAGAGTTGTCAGCCCTCGCGAATGTCAATAAATTGTTTATTGAAGGCCAGTCGAGACCTCAAACGCAAGATCTGGATAGTTGTAATACAAGTGTACCGAGACCTAAGAAGTTGTTCACAATTGACAGTTTATTAGGTAATGACGATAAAGCTAGTGTTAAAAGTGATGTCAGTGAGGAAAGGGCTTTAGTAGTTCCATACCAACCGGAACTATTGGCTTTAGCTGCTGGGATGTGGAATCCGTCAATCTGGTCCCAACTACAATTACCGATATTTCATAATTTACCGGTTCCTATGAATGCAGATTTACACAGTCTATTTCTTCAGCGGACATTAGATCCGTTTTATCAATTTAGGTAGATGTGAAATAAGCCTTAGATTTAAGTAGCTACTTACTACGTTCAGAGAGACTACTTTCTCAAATAAAATAGTGGGTAATAGTAATACATTAAATTTATTTATTATTTAAGGGATATTTTTAAACCATACCTACTTACCTTTTCAATCTTTATTTTATAACGGTAGATTATTTTTCATTAAACTTTTCAAATTATTGTGTGTACACACATGATATCAAATTAGTTTAATAAGTTGTTTTATTACTGTTTTTTTATATGCTTTATATGTCAGTGTAAATATATGTAAATATAATTGCAATTCATAGAAACATCTACCTACCTCTTTATTTGGCAGGTATTAGTTTTTATCATTGATTTATACAAGTTTTTATAATCAAAATTGTATTGGACTTTAATAAGTTGAGAAATTAAAATATTTAGTTATAAATTTAAAATATAGTGTAATAATTGTAGGTTATATTTATTTCATGAATAAATACATAACAAAATAATTTGTGTGTAACTAAATTTAATCATAATTGTAGAGCATGAAACGAAAACAAACCCGAAGGGAAATCTCAATTATTGATATTAAAGGCGTCAATTATAATTATTAATGTCTATTGAAATATAAAAACATCACAGGTGCTACAAAAAATATAAGTTAAGCCGCACACAAACGCATCTACCGTTTTAGTAATTTGATTCGAGGAGGGGAAGATAATCGTGTAGCGTGACGATAATCCTATTCAGGATGCATTTTATTAATGTTTCTTTAGTTTTTTGAGTAATTAATAATGAAAAGAACGTTTAGCCCCGAGGTGGTTAATGTTAGTGAAAAATTTGTTTTCTCGTCGTCAATTATGAACGCAGTTATTGTCATGTTTTTCTGCTATTCCCGTTTGATATGAATAAAGCGTTGATGGATCTAATTATTCCACGATAAACTTTTTCACACATGAAGCTACTTATTGTAAGATTTTCTAGTTAATTTGTATACCTAAGTATATTGCCTATATGTAATCTAATTAGGTCGTGAAATACATTTGTTATAGTAATTTAATGTTAAACTTCTTTTATTATTTGTAATTTTTTATTTTATTCTATTTGTAATTTGTAAACTTTTCCATTTTTAATAACTGTTCTTAAAATTGCAAGCTATTAAGACGTCACATTTAACTGTATAATTTTAGGTTTACCCAATTATTAAATAGAGTTTGTTGAATTCAGTTTATATTTATTATGTATAGAAAAGTTGAATAATTGTAGGTTCATATCTTAATGTAGGTATTACCAATTGGAGAAACTGAATTATAAGCGCCATTCCATTTAAGATCTAGTTCATTTATAAAAACTTATATTTGGCAGTAATCTAGGCTATAATTTTATTTCATATCAATTATCTAATGATAGTTTTAGTGATAATTCTATCACATTTCCTTCAAATTGCGGCTATGACATCATTAGTGAAGCATTTGATTGAGCGACCCTACCTACGTAATTATCTCGAGTAATGTCTTTAAATGAGCATTTGAGCAGCTCTTACGCATAATATCGCAAGCTCTCGTTAAGGACGGCTGAGCAAAGTAATTATTCAATTATAACATTAAACTACCTAAGGTGTTAACGATAATCATCAGATGTTCGCAATGATTATCATCACTGGTCTCGCCATTTACAGAGCGGTAAGGTGAGAGTCGCTGAGCGTCAAAGGTTTTGTACCGTGAAGTAGGGACTTTACTCGCGGTATTTTTATATACTTGTTCTATGTATGTTTAAATAAACGATATTATTTTATTTTTATTTACTGCTTTACAGTTAGGTGTAATTATATATAAAAGCCAAGATATTACAACAGGATTTTAAACTCCAAAATTGGATGTATTTTTACCATTCATGAAGTTTAGAGAATTGCATTTATTTTGGAACTATATTGAAACCAAATATATATAGATAGTTACATTCCACAATATAATCGTAACCTACTTATTTAGGAAGGCACTATTTTTAAGGGTTTTACAGCAAAATATAACATCCGAAACTGGTCACTGGTAAACTACAGCGATCAAACGCTTCATACAATGAGTGCTTATGAGTCACACTGCTCAATAACAAAGATTGAAAAGATCATCTTTCTGAAACTTATAAAATCTAAACGGAGCATTCACAAAACGTGAATACAGACGAGAGGGGAGGGGGCGGTGTCAATGGTGCAATTGACTCAAAAAGTATCATATATTATAATAGTCACAAACGACTTTATTCGAATACCTGATATTAATTATTGGTATCTGATTTATGTTTTTTTTGTATCTCTCTCTCTACGGTCGGTTCTTCATGGCTGAAGATCGTGGTTATGATGGCATGCAAGTCTGGAACGGACAAACTGTCTCCACCGATCCCTGTCAGTTGCAATACCAGCAACCGTATAAAACTTTGGTGCGTCTGTATGTTTCAGTTGGTCAGACCATCTGGTTGGTGCGCGGCCTCTGGGTCTTTTCCCCTCTGTGTTCCCAACGACGATTAGCTTTTCAAGACTATTTTTTTGTATAGATTGACCTTTTTATCATCTATAGAATGAGTTTTCTAAATGATATTTAAAGTCACATAAAATTCGCATCTCCTTCACAATGAATATTAGGTTATTAAAGTATTTAAGACTATGTGTAAGGTACAGTCGAAAAAGAAGGAAGCAATATTTCCACACAATATATTTTATTGTAACTGGAATATAATAGTAAATGGTAAACTGTTAGAAAAAATATTAGTTCCCAAACATACCTACATAAGACATTACAGTATACAAACTAAGAAATAACTACTGAAATACTAGAATAATGACATCTGTTTCTATTATACCTATTTATGCAAAAACACTCATCTTTTTATAGCTTTTTTTATATAAAACATGTCTATATATAATGCTTTATGGATCATTATGTAAAGAATATACAAAAGGTAACGTATATATATAAGTATTTATGTAATATTTTTATCACCTATTGAATAATCACTTAAAACTATATTAAACTAATATTTATAATAAAAATTGTTCGTCCCGATAAAGACGTTTTACAATTCGTCAAGATGGACACGGTAGCACAATTAGCAGAGCGACTGAACTGTATCCTGGAGATAGCAGGTTTGAGCCCTGTCCATGTAGATAAGTTTTATAATTTATATTTTCTAATTAACTTTAATGAAACAATTAAATTAAATAGGAATATCCGATTTACAAAATGACCATGGCAACATATAAAAATTAATACCTACTTGGTATTAATTTTAAGCTTTTTGGAGTGTCTATCTACTTGTATATACCTAAAGAACCTAAATACGAACACTGAACTGTACAGACGAACTGAACTCTACAAAATTATTCATATGAAAAATATATAACTAGGGAAGAGACTGAAGATGGCCGAGTACCGGGATATCTGGCTTAAAAACCTAAATCCAGTAGTCTACTAATTTTTATTTTCAAATTATACTACTTGCATTCAGTCATAAATATTCTATATCACTTATAATAGGTAGCATTTGCTAAGATTTTCATATAATATGTTAGATTACGTTTTCATTTACTTAATATTAAATTGATATCATCTTTGTGTTCATCCTGAACTTTGACTAATTAACTAAAATTCTGAGAGACACCCATATCTTGTATTTCTGTGAACTGATATTAAAATTAATGCACCAATCCAATGTACACGAATTGAAAACTAATACATTTATTAAAACTATATTAAGTTGTCTGTGTTCTGTTGTCAAAGTGATAATAAAAGCTTATCAGTAGTGATAAACTGTAATAGTCTGAGGATAAACGATGGGACCATTAATAGTAATATACCTTACAAATCCATTATCAAGATTTTTATCTAAACTTCAATCAAACATATCAATTTGTTTACATTGTAGTTTATTACAATGTAAACAAATTTAAATAAACTTTATTTGGACGTCACTTACGTTATGACATAAAAAATACAACAACAACAAAAAAACCAAATACAATACATTAAATAAAAAAAATGCAGAGTTAATATGATAAGATAATAGATAAGATAAGATAAGATAATAAGAAATGTCTATTAAATATGAAAAATATGTGGTGCTTATTTGCATTGATTTTGATATCAAGATCAATATTATGACAATATAACTATAAATATACAATGGAAAATATGATTTTTAAGTTTGTCATCCAATAGACTCATTTTATATATAATTGCTACAAGGGATAATATTTTCTTTTAATGGATAAATAATAATTCTTACAATACGATGATTTTAGTTAGTTCAACCGTGTCATGGCCCTTATATGTTGTAAATCATAATATTAAATATAATATCAGCATAAATAGGTTGTTAACAAAATAACTAAGAAATAGATATAGGCAAAACAGTAGAAAACGTGTTTTTACTCTGTTAACAAAAAAAAAAAAAAATTTTTGTTTGTTTAGTAAGTATTGACGAGATTATCAATAATAGGTATATTTTTATAGATTTAAAATGGTAATGAATTATTTAATATCAAAAGAATTACACATAAAAGCGTATGATCTTAATTGTATTTTATAAAATGAACGAATTATTTTTATAAAACGAACGAATGGTATTTTTAAAATGAATGAATGTATTAGAGCAGAAAATATATCGATCTGACCTGCCATTTCTAGTTTCTAATAAGTAGGTACATACTTTTATAACTTAGTTTGTATTATTTTGAAAGCAACGGTAAATAATAAAATATGAAGAAATGTAAATTATACGCTCTGCTTTCATCGCAATCGAAAAGTTTTTTCAATATATTTTGCCTTTCACAGGTTGTGCTATTTTTTCATTGTAAATGCATTTTATATTTTTTTTCTTAAATAACTTATAATCGACCTGTCGGTCAATTTTGAATAAAATAAAATATTTGCCCGCATTAAGTAATATCAAAATGAATTCATTTTTTTCGCTATCATTTAGTAGTTTTAGAAATCGTATTCGATAAAAAATATCGTTATAAATTCCTGATCAAAATAGTGAAAATAAATTACGTTTTTAAATTAATTAATTTTTTTGTTTTGTTATCTGGATGAAAAGTTGTCATATAGAAATATTTCTTATAGCAGCTAGATATTTTTAAACATATATTGACAGACTGAAGATACATCACTAAGCCAAAAACCGTATTAAAATATAAAAACCGATAAACCGGTGGTTAGCTGTACAAGTATACGTTTTAAATGTCTCTAATACCGTCTTAGGTTCTCACGAACACGCGACGGTACAAAAACCTCTGCCTCCAACAGTAGCACGGATCAGTCAGATGCCAGGTATAATGTACTGTAGATACCACTGCGTCTAAGTACAGACGATAACATACATTAATTTAATTAAATCGAAAATATAACAGTGCTTTTAGAAAATGTACTATTATGCAGATAATACAAAAAAAACGGAAGTAGGTAATGAATAAATATTGGTAAATGAAAATAATTATTTTCTTATCTATATTTAAAAAAAAATACTTCTATTTTTTAAATAGTCATAGATAACAGCAATAATATAATTACAAATAGAAATTAAAGATTTATTTATATTAAAAAGTATGTAAGACAAACGTAATTATAAAATACTTTTTACCGTAAGTGTACATTACAGTTTTTTTATCTAAAGTCAATCCTTGCACGATTGTCCACGAGCAGCCATCTTGTTCATGCGTAACTGATCCACTCCCCATCTGATTCATGGCAAGTCAAATGTTTAATTTACTCTATAATTCAAGCTATTAAAAACATTTCAAGGGTGTCATCGTCCGGTCTCCTTAGACGTGATCTTGGCGTGTGGTCAGACTGAGTATTGGATTAAAATAAATAAATACCGAGCTTTTGTGTTGAGGAAATGCTAAAGAATGTTGTCAGCCAAAAGCAGTACGAACGTGATGAAAAAGATTAATGTTTTTGAATAAATTTATGTACAATCTATTATAGAATAAATTTTATCCAATAAAAATTAGAGTAGGTACATTTTGTTTGTGAAAGTATGAACCTGTCAAAAAAAGTTCACCCATAGATATAATAATGATTGTACCTATATATTTTTAATTTACTAAACAAAATATTCAAAAACCTATATTAAATTAATCCAAAATACCGTTTTTAATATCGAATACGGAACTCTAATACCATGGGATACTATTGAGGTTAGTTACAGTCTAAATAATGAAGGCAGATCGTATAACAAATTCATTTTCATGGAAACAAATTGAATTAGCTTCTCATCTGTTTTTGTATATTTGAAATATATTGGATGATACGATATTTCATTGTAACGAATAGTAAAAATTATCTATTAGCGTTTTTTCTTTCATAGAGTAAAGCAATCACTTTACGCTAAGAACTCTATATTTATATATATAGTTATATGTGTGTAATCTCCCAATCTTTCGCAATCCCCTATGGCTTGTCTCATCCATTAAAGAGTGCAAGGTGTACTGCGTAGCTTGCGTGACGACCTGGACTCTGGAGGAACTTGGCTGGAATTAAATTAAACTAAATTGATTTATCGAGGACCGTGAGGTCTCCACCGCCCTTACTGTTCGTTCCGGCCACTCCGCGGTAATTAATGCTATTAGACGCGGAAACTAACTGGAAAAATATCTACAAATGTTCAGTTTTAATTATAATTAAGTACCGTTTGTGGATTGCTTTGAGAAAGTTGTATTTTCATATAATATTGAACTTAGTCCACTGCTATTGTTTTCACAAAATTGAAATTTTATAAGATATTGGACTTTTTCACTGATTTTACTGTGATTGTTTATATACTAATAATTTGGTTTTTGTGTAACGGATTCTAAATTTTTTAGTTAATGTCCTACTTAAGTTAGATTTGAGTTACTCATAAAAAATGTGCAGAACTTTGTTAACTCAGAAAAAGTTTTTTTTTATTCATTAAGTTAAGTACTTTTGTTGTTATTGTTAGATGTTTTTTTATTTTTCATTCATGTTGGTAATAAAAATAATAATATATTAATTACGTTTTCCTAAAATTGTACCTCGGTATACACCTTCGGGCTACTGTGTTGTAATGAGATCTTTTCAGATTACATGAGATGACATTTGACTTGCACGATTGCTTGCGCGGGAGTGGATTGAGGTCATCACCTTTATCCCTGATTATCATAGATGAAAGACCCCAATCTCTCTTAAAAAATTGTCACGATACCACGTTCATATAAAAGGATATTTTGTTATATTCTTGTCTTAATAATATCCTAAACATGGATCACAGAATACTTCTACGACGCTAAGAATTACGATTTTTGATCTATGATAGTATTTTTTTAATAACATTTTAATTTGTATCAAAATGATTAAGCATTAGAGATCGTGTTGCTAATTGTAAAATAGATATATAAGACATATATAAAATGTGAAGAAATATCTTAAAAATTTATAAAATACGTCTTCGTAAAAAGACTACATATATTGGTGTTGTCAATATAACTGAAATAAAAAAAACAAACAATGCATTTTCTACACTCTCTGCCGGTTTTATGAAACAATTATAATATACGAGGATTTTCTATTAGATATTTATTTATACAGATATTTAAAAAGACTTAAGGCCAGATAAATAATAAAACCGAAAACTATTAGGTGCTATTGTTGGTTCACTAAACTTATTTCAATATCTAAGTCTAATATTATTGTAGCTTTCTCCTATATTGAAGAGAAGGCATAAAAATACCCTTACAGAAAAGTCATAAATCAATCCAGTGGTAACAAACTGCGGAAGAACTACAAAACATTTAGGCGTGTACACGAAAGTGTAGCGTCTTATAAGTGATTTGTACGCGATAATTCCAATACATAAAACATTTCATTATAGTAAAGCTATTCAAAGATTTATTCACGTCGAATGATTGCGTTTCTTTTGTGGATCACAATGGCGTCTTTTTCCATTTGCGCGGCAACGTTCATTGTACACTAACGTTTGTTTCGGCGCGTTCCTTTTCAAGTTCCTACCTTCCGAGGCGTATTCTATTCCAAAATTAAATGGAGTCAAGATTGATGAGGTTAGACACGACCTGTGACACGCACTACCGAATACATCGTACATAGCTCGGGACGGCCCGACTTTGTATGTATGGGCTTTATTTTACCCTTCATAATAAACGGTAATTATTGGTAGCGATGCGTTTATATGAATATCGCTATCGGTCTGTTTTTGTTTAATGTTTGGGATCATTCGAGCGCCTAATAGGATTTTTTGTAGTGATTTAGAGTAGCATTAAATTTGAGTTAATTTATATTTTTGAACAGCTGTATGTTAAACATTCATCACTGTGGTATGCTATAACATTTAGTGTACTTCATAGAATCTGTAAACGATATTTATACTTACTTGGTTGACAGTCTTTCTGACTGTTAGTAGAGTGCAGATTCATTGATTTTATTCGGACATTTTGCGAAATTTAGTTTTTTTGGAGATTATTCCTTCAGTACATGACCGATCAGTGATTTTTTTTCGCTAAACCATCGATGATAATGCAGCTATCAAATAAAAAACCCGATCACAATCAGTTCACTCGTTCAGGAGAAGAAGCATCAGGGAATTGAAACCAACTCAAAAACATTATTGAAAAAGCGTATAATTATTTCATAAAATATTTGCTAAATAATATGTAGATTATCCTTAAAGTTAAGTTTACTTTGAAAGTGTTCTAATATTTAATAACATTCCAAATAACAATAGGTGGTAGTTATAGAAACTAGCAACACAGGCCACAGCTCAATTTGAGTTATTACAAACTGATTCATATGTCGGTCCCTCGCGTGAAATTAGGCCGAAGTAGTTATCGGCGCCTTGTAATTTGTGACTACCGAACCGCGTGCGTCTAAGAACTATTAGTTTCAAATTTGTTCACATTTTGTATAAACAAAGAAAAGATTAGAGTTACATGATACATATAATTTTATTTGTTTATATATATTCTTTATATCTTATAAAAAGAAATCGCGATAATTTCGTCATTGGCATTTGTGTGTAAGAAATAAGATATAAATTGGTTAAATTTATAAAATACAATTTATACGAATACTACTACCATTATTACTACAACTGAAACTACTACTACTAGTATAAATACTCGCAAAATAGTTCTATACGTAGTAAACATGCAAAATACTGAGCTAAATAAATGTTTACGTTATTATATTAAAGACTGCTATTACAGCACTAGGTTCAGGTGATTTTTATCTTCAACGACGCCGACGTATCCGTCTACGTAATTACAGAGTTTAGTTTAGAGGTTAGAGTGAATTATTAGTTGGTGTACTGTAATCAACAGAATAATTGTTATTTGAGCTCTCTTTGAGAGTTGTGGTCACTAGATAAATTGAATTTCGTTATATTATCTATTACTAACGGTGTTTTGTTATTTAATGGCAATGGAATTTAGCATTGTTTTCGTATTTACTGAATTGATTAGATAAAGTGCTGAATGATTTAGGGTAGTTGCTGAGAGAGATTGACAATATATTTGCAACAAAAAAAAATTAAGAACGATATAAATAGTCTATGCCAGGAATAAAGAAAGTAATAAAAAAAAATTAAAAACATTTTTTAATTAACTGTAAGCAAAATATAAACATTAAATTAGTTATTACCATGTGAAGTTCTCAGTAAATTTAAAATATATGAAGGTAAAGCATTATGAACATAAACTAGCTTAACGTGCCTAGGTTTATTGACTTTTGTATAATGGAATTAGATTTATCTCGCAGAATCTCATTTGCTTAGTCTTGAGTAATTTTAATTCAGGAGTTCCAATGAATAATTTTTATTACCTGTTTCTTAATACCTAGGTAATGTGAATTTTAAACCATCTGCTCGTTTTAATTATTTTTATTATTCATACTAGCATATGATTACATTTGAAAAACCCAATCGTGTGTTTTTACATCAAATATACTTTGGCAAGCAAACGATTTTGATGTTATCTTTAAAAAAAGATAAAAATTACAAATAGAAAAAGAAAGCAAGTCCTTTTTTCTATTAACACTATCCCATTACTTAAGTAAAAGCAAAGCTTTAAAATCAAAAGAAAACTAAAGGGCAATTTATTTTGATAGCGCTCCCCCGCAAATTCATTACTAGCACAAGCTAGCACTTCCGCTTCCGACAACCCTTACTTGACGTGTGTTTAAACTATACTTGAACGATAATTACAAATGTATTCAATCCATTGCTGGTTTTAACGATCCTTAGAGAATAGGCAACAAGGGAAATGAGCAATGTATTTGAATTAGTATAATGTTTAATGTATTGCTGGTCTCTGATTGCTATGGCCTGACGTGAGTGAGTTTGTTCAACGCTGCCTAAAGGAAAACTAACATACACTGATGCACTTCGTTGTAATTTCTTTTGTTATGGTTTCTATTGTTTTGATTGCCATCAACTTTGTTAGCGTGAATTATTTGCTTTCTTGGCTTATAAAAGGCTGTTTTTTTGTTTAATTCAAAGTTTATAGTTTATTTGTTTAACAAAAGATTAATAAAAAGTATAATAATGATAATAATAATTACACAAATTACACACATTGACCTAACCCCTAAGTAATCAAATTATTTGCTTGTGTTAAGGGTGTTAGACAAAATACAAATACATAGATATAAACATTATAAATATTGAAAATATATTTAATAAACGACAAAACCCAGAAATACAGGCATCTATGCTCATCACATACATGCCTGTCCCTGTCGGGAATCGAACCCGAGACCCATTGCATCGCTATACGTTAGGCGTCAGCGCTAACCACTCGACCAACGGGGCGGTTAAATAAATACGGCGGCGGTATATACCTATAAAATTAGTAAACCTATAGATATTTAAGATATATCTACTGCAAACTTACAGTTTTGTTTTTAATTTATTATACTTTACTAATATATTACATAGCTGTTTTCAATAACAATCAAATTATTATGATCACATTTTATATATACATAAAATTTTAACTTCAGTGTTGTGAAGAAAAGCTGTATATTTTTTTTTATATTTTAGATTTTGGGCCTGGAACTCTGAAAGTTTCAGGCATAAGATGTTCTTTATAAGTAGCTCTGTAAAATCCTGTATCTTTTAATGAAAGTCTTATTAAAATCAAATAAGTCATTTCAAAGTGTACCTCAGACTAACAATTATGTTTAAACAAGACAAAAATAGCGTTTCTTTTCAATGTATGGCTGTCTGTATTTCTGTTTGTGTGGACAAAACTATTTTTAAAGAACGATTATTGTTGTCTTGGATATATGTCAATAATTATAAGAACTTAATAATACATATCATATTTTATTTATAAAAATATCACAACAAATGCAAACCGAATAATTCAATAACAAGAAACATAAAATATAATCGAATTATTGGTACATATAGTACGAGAGCTGCGCGTAATTTAATATGATCTATTTAACGGTCATAAAAATACAATAAAACCTTAAAGTTAAATCACATTCAAAGAACAGACATCCTTATAACTACACAATACAGTGTAGTTTGCTGTGAAAGTAAGAGCAAGTTAATAAGAGCTATGATCATACAAATAACGAGTTGTTACGTGATTCGTCACGTATGAGATGTACTATCTCTATGAGATGTACTAGCTCGTTATCCCGAGCCCTTGTGTGCTCTTTGTACGTGGGCTTGTTTCATATTCAATTAAATTACTTGATATCCGTGAAACTACATGAACTCTATATTACATATTATATTCCCAGCTTATAAATAGATTTAAAAAATAGTAGTATATGTATATATTTTATTCAATAAGTAGGTAAAGAGATAAAAATCATCGATTAAGCAGGGTTCAAATTAGAGATTGGTGGGAGTTTTTTTATTCATGTATATTTTAAATAAATTTAACATGGCGGGCTATTCACGTATATATATTTATATATATATATTCTCTATTGTAAAAAAAATATATGTATTACGTAATTTAAATTACCAACATTATAATTATAATAGAAATATATATAAAATGATTTCCGGTCAATTTAAATATCAAAATGTAATGATCAAATATAACCCCTATTAATAAGTTTGAAGTATTTGCGGCACAGTGATACATACAGTTCGTAATTGGGTTATCAGACCGCGGCATCTACAAAGGTTTTTGATAAATATGCCGCTTATTTTTATCATAAATCACCCTGGGGCAGTAGAGGGCGCGAAAATTCGATCTTTGAACAAAAAATATGCAAGTAATGGACGCCCTGAGAGCTTTTTAAGGTCTAAGGCGAGCTTAGATTTAATTATCTCGAGTAATGGAGAAGTGTCGTTTGAGAGAGAGTGACGAAGCTTATAACTTTTTCCTTAAAATGATATTGTTGTGCATTTTTTTATACTTTAAAAATATTTAGGAGAGTTCTATATTGGGTTCAAAATTGGTTGGGGATAGGTCTAGAAAGATTATTATCGATGGAATTATATATTATTTTATCTATAGTGTGTGTAAAAATAAGTTTTTTAGATTATTTATTTATATCTAGCTTTTTTGGACACAGGTTCACACAGGTTCAATTACAAATAAAAAACAAAACAAAAAAAACTATGAATAATTATATGGTAAATGCAAATTTTGAATATAGTATGGGCCTTTATATTGTTTTGCAACGAATCTATGCACTGTCAATGTGAGTCGATCAACGTACTGTTACTGCTTGATTTAGAGATTTCTTAAAAGATTCAACATCTTTGTATGTTTTTTAAAATTCAGCAGAATTTGTTATGTAATAAAAAAAAACCAATTGTGCCAGTATAATGGCCAAGTTATAACTTTCAGACTATTTTCGCTGATTTTAACTATTTATAAGCGTAGGCACAGTTTATGTTCTGCAATTACGATAATCTTTAATAAGAAGAATATTTCTTTAACTTTAAACTTTTTCAGGACAGTTTTAATTCACATTTAACTGTACAGATTCATTGAGGACATGTCCTGTGTAATGATGATAAGCATCGGATTTCTAGTTAAAAGTTTTATTTGTCGCGTTCAACTCTTTGTAGTGCTACCAGAATACCTATCTCTATATTTTATTGTCTTTGACAGTGAAATAAAAGTATTTATATATCAGACGATAGTACTATTTATAACCGGGTGATAAGTGATAAAATTACCGACCATTTCATTTTCCTTAACACCTTATTCCAAAGTTTCATTTTCACCATATTTAAAATCAGTGGTCGAAGTTTTAATATAAAAAAAATAATAAATCTTATTATAGTTTGAGTTTAAAGACATTCCTAAGACGTAGACACTAAGACAGAATTTTGGACAGTTCCATACCTTAGGACAGGACATAAGAGATGAATGTTGGTAGGTACTGGAGTTACGTTATTTGCGAGGTATATAATAATGTTCATATTCAAATTTTTGATCTCATATTATAGAATAAATTCAGTACGTATATAAGGACCCTTAGGAAATCTTATAGCAGGCAAAGCCGCTGGCAAGCAACTAGTAAAATATAATTTTCAATAAAATTTCTGTTTAGAAGATAAATATCAGTAATGAGTGCCGTGTGATCAACAAAAGGGTCTTTACGATGAAGCTCCTCTATAATAAAATATCGACACGCCTTTATCGACCAGTAGATAAGCATCCGTGACGAATTCGCACCACTATGCCTCGATAACAAAAGCATACAGTAAACTCAACTACAACACTATGTACTCAGAGTACTTGTTTCAAACACTTGTTGGTATTGATCTTTTTTTTGGATTGAAGTCGATATGTATCGTTAAAAATATGTAATTTAATATTTTTTTACTCTTTTCCTTATGAGTGTTTTATGTGGAATATTAGTCAGTTTAATATTTTAAACAATGAAGAGCTAAGTTTTATAATATTCTTTCATATATTTGTCACTTGTTGTTTAAAATGACATCTGTATTAAGGAATCAAATATTCTAACATTACTCATAATTTAAGAACATATATAAGATCTGCTTCTTATCCGTACTTCTCTCTGGGGCAGATACTAGACGTCGTGTGACAAAAAGTGACAAAATGATATATCTTCCATGTGTGTCGTTTCCACATAATTTGGACTATCCCTATAAATAAGTGTAGGGTTTATCTATTAAGATAAGAGGGTGCTTAAAACCGCACAATAACTGATAAAGTGGAACAGACTTTAGATAGACGTTTTGCAGACATACGTTGTTAAGGCAAACTCTTTTGATCAAATTAGTAAAACGCCCGTTAGACATATCAATTTCAGAACACACTTTTAGTTTTAAGAACTGTTAAAATATGACGTAGGTTTTAAATACGACTTTTTTTTAAACCAGAGCTTCCTACACAACTTGGTGAAAACTAGCTCTAGTTTTATAAGCTTGAGCTTTCTACTGTTGAAAGCTTTCTTTTGTAAGTATATTTTGTTCAAGTCTGATATTAAAACTTAAAATCTAGTAAAAAATCTTCTACATCTAAATTTCCGTTTTACTAAGATAAAAAAATCTCTTTAGAAACTATCGGTTACTAGGTTTTCTAGATTTCTAAAATAAAGCCTAAACAGTTACTTTTTAAATTGATAACTGTAAAATGAAGGTATACCGAAAATACAAAATACATAAAAGATTCGTTTTTTGTTGTTCCAAAGTGCAATATCATCTAGCCATCATTGTCACGGTTAAATTGTATACTTTACTTATTATAGTAAAATAATTCCTAATAATATTCCCAACATTGTTTTTAAATATTATTAACCCGAAAAAGTTTCAATTTATCGATAGAGAAATTGTAAAGAAACCATTTATCTTCACCATATACAGATTACTAATAAATAATTTTTTTATAGTTAATTTTAAGCCAGAAAATATAAAAAAAAAAAAATTGTATAAATGAAAATAGTTTCTTATAGTTACAATTCTGTCTCTATGTCCTTCTATTAAAGTATTCAGTCTATATCTTGTTGTTTAGCCTTACATGAAGGATCAAGAGTTTGTTATACTTTAAAGAATTATTTTGAATCTTTAAAAAGCATCAACATGTATACCTACATATATACGTACGCATAGAAAGCAAAGTAAAAAAAAAAGTTATAAAAGGTCGAAAAAAATAGTAGTAAAAATTATAAAAAGTTGAAAAAATAGTCGATTGATGGTTAGTAGTATGAGAAATTATAACAAGCTACGTTAAATTCTAGTAAAGAAGTATTTAATTATTCATTCACACTATTGTAGGTACTTAATGTTAGGAATCAACTTTGACGAGCTAATCGACGCAATAAGAAAGTGTTCTTCACTATGCTTAATGTTATTAATGTATTACAATAATATAATAACAAATTATATTCTTAGTAAATATTATAATTAGAAGTTTATTATGTATTCTTCCTAAATATTAGGTCTTTGTTTTAACACGCAACTTAACTATTATTTAATGAATTATGAAATCACAAGTTAATCACTTCTCACGTTCATTTTTGTTAATGATTCATTATTAAAGCAAATTTGTGCAAATAAAGTGAGAGAATATAACATAAAGAGAGAGACAGAGAGAGTGAAGGGAATTGTCATTGTAGTTTTAGGGTTGTTAGTTTTTACACGGCATAATTAAAATAATAGTTTATTTCGTTTTTTTATAAGTTTCATAATAGATACAAGTAATTATACTTATAAGATACCTCTAGGTATTAGTCTTACTAAACATAAATATAAAAAACAATATTATTTCAGAATGTATTTAACAAGAAGTCTTAAGCATGTAATGATTATAAGAGAAGAGGGTGACCGAAGAAGACATCGATGGAGTGCGTGAATATTATATGGCAAAGAAGGATAGAGATGAGATAAGGTATGAAAGAATAGAGCTTCAGAATTGGAAGGACAGAATCACTTTTTAATTATAACTTACAATAAATATATATTTATTTTAAGAAAGAAAGAAAGTGGAAGGAAAGATGATGACTTCATAAGGCATTACTTGGACGATTAATACATTACTTGTAATTTACATTAAAACAAAATAATATTGTAAAATCTAAGGAAGTAAGTTTAGATTATGGAGTTAGTATTAATGGTAGAGACAGAAATTAAGTGGCGGGTTTAACTGTGTATTGCATAATTTATTCTAATAAACAAAAATATAAGAGTATTCTAGCAAAAAATGTGATAGTTTAAATATATTTATATTTTAAGAAATGAATACTTTTATTAAATTTAGTGAAGGCTTGAAATCAGCAAGAAACGATTACGTTGTTTTAAAAAATAAAAGCTATCAAGTTATCTAGATTCTAGACGCTAAATTTATTAATAAGAAATTCATTTAGTTTAGGTTTTATGCGAAATCCTTATATCACAGAAAATTAGTGTTACGAAAGATAGTTTTTATGAAAGTTCAAACACCTCCGTGCAGTTCACGATTTCGTCCAATAGTTACTATAAAAAATATTATCGTGATTTTGACATACAAAGATAGATTATAACTAGATAGGCTAGATTTGATTATGTTTAAATATATAGTTTGATACCTTTTTGGTAGTTGTAAAATTATGAAATATGTCTTAAATTGAAGAATTAAGTATAAAATATACATAATAAGACATAATTAAAAATAGGTAAAACTTCTTTTTTTATATTTTGTGTTATTTTTATAGTAAATTAAAATGAATGAACGTAAATATTAAAATATGAATACATATTATCAGATTAATTAGTGAGTACAATAGTATAAAGGAAGATGACTATGTACAAGGCGCATGTCATGTAAATAACATAATAAAATACTTAATCTAATAAGACAATACTTTATTTATATGCAAAGAACGCAATTTGTATTGGTAAGAATTTTTAATAACACGCATTCATCGTCGAATTGGTGTATAATTCAAATCTCCCTTTCTGTATCACCGTAATTTACATATGCTAAATAAAAAGCGGTGTCATCACAAAAGATATTTGGGGGCAATATAAACATAATATCAATTTAAATTCCTTGTTAGTGGAGCGAAAGCCGACATCATACCTGAAATTGGGCTCTCGTGATTGGCTGGACGGCTGGCCAATGACGATGTAGAGAGCCGAAGCCCTCTCGCTCTAAGAGAGCTCGCCGGCGGGCGGACCGACAGACCGAGCAGCCTGCGCCGAGCTCTCCTCGCCTCAGTTCCTTTACTCACCTCGTGTTGAAGTGACGTGATCACACCGTGTGTAGTTCTAATTCTTTGATTATTGACAACTTGGTTGCTGGTGACAGTGAGAATGCCGCGACCATCCCGTGAATCTTATGGGGATCAAAAACCACCATATTCTTACATCTCGTTGACAGCGATGGCGATTTGGAGTTCTCCAGAACGTATGTTGCCATTGTCCGAAATTTACCGATTTATAATGGACCGGTTTCCGTACTACCGTCGCAACACTCAGCGCTGGCAGAATTCTCTGAGACATAATCTGTCTTTCAATGATTGCTTCGTTAAAGTACCCAGAAGACCAGACCGTCCCGGCAAAGGTGCTTACTGGACTTTACATCCTCAAGCATTTGATATGTTTGAGAACGGTTCGCTTCTTCGTCGCCGGAAGAGGTTCAAGTTGCAGAAAGGAGAGAAGGACAATTTGAACGCAGAATTGGCAGCGTTGGCTAGTTTTAATAGAGCTTTTCTAGCGAGGCAAGCCGGAGTACCACCACCACCACCTCTACCAACTTCAGGGTTGTACACACCGCCAATGTGCCCTCAACTAAGTCCTGAGCCTGCAGAACTACCTGAAGTTGCTTCTATCACAATTCTACCACGGGAGCGACCGCGACGAGCATTCACTATTGACGCTTTATTGGAGCCAGAGCCTCCACGTGCCTCCCCATCTCCACCGACTCCAATGCTCACAATGCCAGTACACATGCCTCGATTGGAGCTGATGGCGTCCCCATATGTGGTGGCAGCTCAACGGTACCAGGCCGAGCTGCTGCAGGCGGTTCACGCGCTGCGTCCCTGCTACTTACCACCACCGCCGCTGCCAGTCGCGTGACATCACCACTTCGATAACTACAGTTTGTGCAATGCTAGGTTGTAAGTACATTTTTAAACGTTTCAAGTTCCAGTCTCTATTAATGTTATCTTAGCGTAGAAGTGACGAACTGATATAGGCTCAAAGAATATTATAGTTCTATATAAATAAGCGGTATACTCATAATTAGTAAGAATTGTAAATAACAAGTATTAGACTTACCGCTCGGTATAAATAACATCTTAAACGTGTTCAAAAGCTTCGTACGTACCGAGCGACGCGAGGCCTAAATGTTGTAATTATGGTATCGTTCGCGCGCTATAGTTTTGGAAGTTCAATATTATCTGCCTGTGAAATTGATGTTATTGTTTAGTGATCTCACTTGTAGATAATTTATACATTTAAATAGTATTTAAAATATTTATTAAAATAAAATACTAATAGAATAGTTATTAAATAGTGTTGAAATGAGATTTGAATATGTAAATAAATACTTAGAAATATAATATCTGTGTAAAATGTTGCATGACAAATTATGTCATATGGTAATTGTTATTTATTTTTGCTTTATTGTTACTTGCATATAATAGCTGACCATTATTGTAAATATTGTTTTATATTGTTACTTTTTAGTAGATATATTATACGAAATTCTGACTATGATATTGTTTTTTTGTAGCCCATATATAGCAGCCTAAAGCTTAAAAATTTTTCAAATCATATAAGAACATCTCATCAAATATTTAATTATATTTAAAAGCTAGAGCATAAAATTGATTCAGATTTACAAGGAAACTGTTTTTTGATATAAAAAAAGTATTTTATCTACCTGGGTGGTTTATCATAATCGAGTTAGGGCACGTTTTCTTCAATAATGCCCTAATTTTCCGCGTCCAGCCCTTCGTGGGGGGCGTCCGGTACAAGCACATTTTGGTACAAGTAAAAAACGGACTCGGAGGTGGTCTTTTCACGGTGTAATGCGTCGTAACGACCGTGTTTGTGAACTAATAGATCGTGATATTGCGTCTACTTGGACACTGCTGACTCATGTACCCTTAACCAAATTTGGTAACTCTTCTTATTTCATTATTTTAACCCAGTTAGTGACAAGTTTGGACGAAGACTTTAAGCCTTCATTTATAAACATACAAACATAGATACATTATATATACATAAATCCATTCTCTTCAAGAGATAACTTACATACAATTAAGTTACAGATACATGTAATAAAAGTTTACGAGTAACAAATATTCATTAAATTATTAATGTCTTTTTAAATATATTATTTAAGTATATTAAACTGAATACCTATTATATTTTTTTCTTAGACAATATTTTTTGTAATTAAAATTTTAATCTACATATATTATAAGTGTAGATTCAAACCAACAGATTTAATAACACGTACGTAGTAGGGAATAAGTATTTTTTAACACTGACCGTAATATATTAATTACAACCAAATAATAATGATTTGATTCCACACTTATCTCGGCTGTATTTGTCATAAATCAAATAATTTGATGATCTCTTGAATTAAAAGTTGTGGGTTTGATTCCGACTGAGGACAATTTTGTGTATGATTCACAGATTGTTGTTTGGAGTCTGGGTGTACCTACTTTGTATCCGTTATTTATTTGTTTCTGAAGTCCTCCTCGCACAGGAATAATATAATCTCTAACGCGGAACTTGTCTTTAAAAAAATCTACAAAACTGTCTTTTGAACAACTTTTATTTAAAGTACCTACTATTTTAATGAAGAAACTGAACCGCTAAAGCTAAAGATGATGAAGATGACAGACAGTTAAGAAAATGTTTTAAAAACCAGCGCAGGCGCAACTACCGGCGTACTAGTTCTATATGGACCTATAGTTTAGTCAATTTTGTGATTCTGCAAACATATGTTTTTACTATTTTTCTTTAATCACTTGGTTAGTAATGATTGGTGAAAGTTACTTTTATAAGTATCTATTTATTTTTTTAATCTTTCAGCATTTTCATGCATATAAATCTAAATACTTGTTTGTCATTTTCCAATTACTAATCTATGTCTGAGTAAATTATATGAATGATTTTATAACTGATATATTTTGAAAACTTAAGAATCTACAGATATTTGTACTCGATGAGCATAAACTTATTTGTTTTGCTTATTTTTTCTCTGTCATTTCGTTGAAACAGACAATTAAAAGTAATTGAAACTGGAACTTCACAAGATGCACTGCGTAGAAAATACTAACAAATAAAAATAAATAAACTGGAAATATGTTATACAGTGTACCGGAGAAAAGTTATTATTGCGATATATCTTATTTATTATGGACGCAATGCACGAGTCTCGGCTAAACTAAACAATCGAAGAATAAATAATTCCTGTTTGTTTGTAGTTAACTAGATAAAAACAAAGGGTCATAAATGTCGCGTGAGGACCCAAATATATTTTACAACGACTTTCAGATCACTACTCTCCAACTACCCACTGATGCTGGAAGTGCCATTATTTTGGATAATGTCTTAATTGATTTATCTCCTCCATTGTCATTACCTGCTTGTATATTATATGTGTTATGTTTTAAATACAATGTCAAATAAAACAACTTAAGTATATTTTCACGAAGGTATAGTATTTATTCATTATCAGTTTTAAACTACAGTAGCGTATTTAGCTAGAAATTATTTATATTATTTATTATATTAACTATAGTGGTATTAATAGCTTGAAAATTTTATTAGATTGAATAAATTTCAGTCATCAAATTCGTAGACGGATTATCTGTTAGCGTATATATTGTTTAAACTTAAAACTGAGTATCTGTAAACTTTTTTTGCACGAGCTTTTCTTAGCAACTTGTTTAGTATTTAATTTTATTTACAATTACTATTTTGATTGCTTGAATCCTAACCTTTTTAACTACAATTTTGTTTTACCATAACAGTTAAAATACTCATAAAAATCAATGAGAAAGCTCTCTCAAAAACATGTAAATACCAGGTGAAAATGAACTCGAGTAAGAAACAAAAACACTAATATTTGAGATCATCAAATATTATTTCATAATTGTATATATAAACCTCGTTTTTACACCACTCTAACTCAAATCAAACATAAATATTTGTGGAGGCAGCTGTTTGAAAAGGATTATTATGGAACCTTAAATAATAATCGGTCTCTTAGCACTTCTGTTGCTGTTTTTGCTCGAACACCTTTGTATGATCACACAACCTTTAATTTGGGAATTAATATCTAACACATTGTGTCCATCCGCTGTTCGCTATTTCTACTCCACCCAATAATTATCTCAGTGAGATACTTTGATCTAAATTTCGAATACTTATATGTTTTAAATATATTATGAAATATAATCTTAGCAAGTTATTTGAAATACTATTTTAGGTACACACAAAAATCATTTAGCTTAATATTTTTATTTGTTCTTATAACATGGTTTCCTAAATTTGTGTATTAAAATAATGTATTGATTTCCTTTTGATTGTATGAATGGATGTAAATAAAAAACAAAATAGACGAATTGTCTAACAACTTGTCTGTTCCAGTTTTTTCAAGGGCTTTTCCAGAATATAAATTCATTATGTTAAACAATGACTATTGACTCGCTCTTTAGAAACCTTATTTAAGAATCAATGTACCTGAAGGGGTGGCTTTGAATAAATTGAAGAGCATTGCCATACGATTGTGGTCTTTATGTGTATATATATAAAATCATAGAGGTTTTTGTCGGTTCATATGACTGAGAACAATCACCGGAACAACTCTACGGGACGCCGTGAAGATCTCGTCTATTCTGAACCTTGGGTAGTTTGAACACTATACGTTAGAAGAAAGGTCACCTCATTGAATTTAATAATTCAATTATAATATACCTCACAGTTTCATATAAACTAAACTATAGAAAAACTTGATCAGAATATCAGAAATAAACTTAGAAAGATTATAATTAAACCAAATATTTACGTTTTAGAACAAGTAGTTTTATATATTGCAGTTATTACAAAAAAATAAAACATTACAATCAAAAATAACCAATAATAAGTTACATATTTATTCTAATAGTTCCTATTATTATCTAATAGAGCATTTTTTGCACTACATTCCAAAATGTCCATCAAAAACTATACCACACTTAATACCACAAGAAAAAAACACTGAATTCTGTAAAATCCACTCTATATTTCTGTAATAAAGTTCAAAATCTAATAACTGTTTGTATTTCTAATGTAGAGTGTTATAAGACATTGTCATTAGGTCATATACAGGCTGGTGTGAGATGAGCGCAGGTTCCTTTGTGTTCGCCGCCGGTCCCGTTCTAAGCGGTTTTTGTGAGCGTTTAGGACGCGTCCTATTTTTTGTGATTGTTTGTAATGTGTGGGACTTGACACGTAGTTATTGTCATGTCCGTCCGTATAAAACTTTTGTAGTTAACTTTATTTGGTTAAGGAATATATTCAAGTAGGTACTATTATTTTATATATTTTATTTTATTAATTTGTATAATTATGGGTTCAATTTTTTTAAATACAAACAAAGACAACTTATATAATTTAGTGAAACTCATAATAGTTAGTGGACTTACATGCGATCTCATTGATGCTTCTTCTCTTGTACTACTGAACCAATTGTCATTGGTTTTTTCTATGATAAAAAAAAACAGTGATCGGTCATGTAGGTAGGTACTTGAGGAACAGTCATCGAAAAACAAAATTTCGCAAAAATTACGAATAAAATCGTTGAATCTGCGCTCAACTGACAGTCAAAATGGCTGTCAACCTAGAATAATAAAATCCTTAGATGGTCTAATGATAGATCACGAAATTCTGTGAAATATATATAGTAAAATTTAAAATATAAGAAATAAAGTATAATTGTATTGCAAAAACAATTATAAAAATTGCCCAATAGAGAAATATAAAAACGATTACTTCTGTATTTAGTTAATTGCTTAAGTTAAATAAATGTATTTCGTTTTATTTCAAAGTATCGCTATTATAAAAGGAACACTAAAAGGTGAATATTCATTTAACAAATGACTGTAGTGACTCATAAAGATTTATCTAATGTTTGCACGCGAATAGCTGATAGTGTTGGTTAATGTGTTTAAAATTAAAACTATTATTTAATTGGTCGATCATATAACGAATATTAAATATCGGAATTGCTTCCACAACTGTATTCTAATATTAGAAAGCTAAATACAGTTCAGTGTTTATTTTTATTAAATAATATTAATTGAATTAGCCGTGTATAATTTTATAGCAATGTTTTGTGATAAATGTAATTTATTTTGATTAAATTTCCATGTTTGCCAATATACGAATAATATTATTATAAATCTATGTTGTTAGTGTAGGATATTGTTAATAAACACTTGTGGGTTGTTAATTAATTATTTGTTAGAAATAAATTGCATATAGTTTATTTTGAAAGTTGTCTGAAATGTGGCAACGCTATTCTTACTACAGACTATTAATATTATTTAATATTATTTATTAACCTTATCCTTTTTACTATAAGCTGCTTGTTACTTTTTAACCGTAGTATAAAACCCATCATATAGTTTTAAATTTATTGTCCAAAAGTACCTACATATTCACAATTATTATTATTTATTTATTATAATATACAAACTTGATATAGATAATTTCATGCAAAACTTTCCCGTTAGTAGAGAAGCACTCATATACAAAATTGAGCCACTTCTTCACAAGGTTATAAGACTGGCCGAAATAAGAAGTAAAAAAAATTAAGTGACATTATATGGAAACTTTTTATTGTAACTCCTTAATAAGAACCCCTCTCAAAAACAAAGCTTGACCACATGACAGCTGATATAATCCGAATCTAATTTGTAGGCGCCAGTTAATCTGTCCGTAATAGATGCCATGTAATGATTGCACAACGTATTGTTAGATTCGTCTAATCATCGAACTTGTCAACTGGCGGGGTTATTCTAGAAAGGGTCTTGTTGGTTAAGTTATTTAAAAACTTATTTTATATTCAAGGATCAGGTTTCTAAAAAAAATATGATATAAGATTTATAATTAATTTTATTCTGTTGAATTTAATGTTTAATTTTAAAATAAATAAATTATAAAAAATGTTCTATAACATTAATATAACATATAAGATAACAGAATGATGATTGTCTATATCTTGGAATTTACTTTGTATAAAATAAAAAGATATTGTTGACGATAGCTTCGTGCAGAATAACTATTAAATTCAAATATCATATTCCCAGAATAAGCCTCCGCCATAAACGGATGTATCTGCTTAAACCCAATGTTTATTTACACATTAGGTGGCTTCGAGTGTATTTGCTCACTCATAAAAGTGGACCCAATATTATAATATGACTATGACATTTATTTTTGTGTAGGTAAGTGCAGAACACAAATATAAAAAGTACTAAAAATTTACCCTTTTAATATATCAAAAAAATAATACATGTATAAATACTGTATACAAGGACAAGGTGAATGTTTCAAATGGATTTATTCGCTAATGGGTAATGAAGGATACAAAAATATTTGTAACATCAGCCACAGAAATTCTCCATTAACATTAAAAACGTCAAATGAATAATGTAGGCTATTAATAATAAAACATTTATTTCAAAAGCATAAACCCCAAAAGAACGCATTAAATCGCACGGCGCATTTTGATTCACATTAAAGAAAAAATTAAGGAGCAACATTAGCTTTGTCGTGTACTGTGGAACCGATTTTACATCATTATGAATACCCAAGATTGATTCCCGCACAAAAGCTGTCAACCTCAGCGGATGAATAAAACGCAAATGCGGCCTTTTATTGTTGTTATAACAAAATGAAGTCGTAATGAGTAGGAGTCGCCTTGCAAACTGTCGCGATTGAATTTAAATTGCTTTAATATTGTCCATGTTTGACAAGCGTCACTGACGTGTGACGTCTGCTGTCACTTTGGCAAGCGGCCGATTTTATTACTAGGGTTTATAGCAGTCATTTTATTATTTGCAATTGAAACAAGAATAAATAATAAAGAGTATTTTATGTATGTGTGATTAAAACTTAAATTAAACTAAATATTCATACACTCCGCTTACATTTACTTGGCATATCAACCATTATCGTAATTAGTCGCTCAACTTTTTTAAATTTGATCTTATTTTTTTTTGGTATTTGCTTGAGCCACTTGTCACAGTTGTTGACACGATGCTAATTATAAGAGGAGAATATATACTCCTTACTTATAGCATTCATCACTGTTATTTTTACTTACTCGTAGAATTCATTTTCTATGTTGCTTAAAAAATATTTCTATGATTAAGAGCATGATTTTTCCGAGCTGGTGGTAGGTTTGACAATGAAAAAATGTTTTGTATAAAACTTATTTTCAAAAAAGATTTTTGATTTGATTTGAACTTTGATCGGTTATTATTATTAAACGGAATAATTTAGCGTTACTTAACGTGTTTTAAAGTAAAGCTTTTATAGCATCTTTCGGCGTTCGGCTGTCAAGGAGTAGATACCTTCGTTCAGAAAAACGTGACCTTCCTCTTTTGGTATCGGATTGCTGTGTCCCTGTTTTGTTCTTGTAAATAGAGTTTAATTCTGTTTTATACGTACTAGGATTAAACAATGATTTCTTATTGACCCTTATTGACTGGTTGGAGAATTTGGGCAAAAGTTAGAATTTATTTTTAACAACATATCTAGTCGAAAGAAGCCTTAGACCAAAAAAGTTATCTCAAACCGTTGTCCCGTTGAAATGAAGGTGCACAAATAAATAAACACGCTTGCAAATTGATTAAATTATGATTTGGATGGGTACAAAGTTTACGTGACAGACACAAAAACGGAGGATACGTGCAGATGAATGTTTTTAAGAATATAATAAGAAAAAAAAAGGCAATTGTATTTTATAAAGGCCAGTGCATCAAGACCAGCATCATGTCTTCAAGCATTGAACTATTGTCTGTTAAAACGCGATGTGGTGAACGAGTAGTTAGCGGCGAAGTTTCGATTTGTTTGTTATAACCAACAAAGAGCCGGACGTACCGCTCGCCAGCCAGTAAGTATTGTAATATTTAAACTTCATTGAATGCTTGTGATATTGATTAATTTTATAAAGCTAATAATTAATATATCATTTATTCTTTGATTCTAATGTGTTTAAAACTATGGTGATCATGTTCATAATTAATGTTCAATGCTATTCTAATTAATCTTATGTTTTAAGTTTAATATGTTTCATCGTAACTCATGGCTTTCACGACGTGTAGCGGCAGTGATTAGACGCGCACAGCCCTGTAATCATACCGTTGCTGCCCGAACGTCTGCGCAGACGCATCTCCCGTGCTCCCCTCCCCTCTCTCGCCCCGACATACCTCCAGGCGAGTCATAACAAGAAAAAACACAAATACAGCCTTCTCCTCGAGTACACTGTTAACGACTGGACCTGTTCTCGCTGTGGGAAGATTTAGCGAATTTGAATTTCGATTGCCAATGGTCCATCCATCACCCAAATTGATGGATTTGGGACCAAAAAGAAAACCTTAGGAGATAAAAGCGAACCATTTTCCAAGTATTAATAAGCGATGCTATTAAGAGGCTATTGTTTTGTTAAATCTAATTATAAAATGTATTAAAATATTTACAATTGTGTTTTATAAAAAGAATATACCTTTCGTGAAATAAAAAAACTTGAATAATCATTGTTCTATAGTTGTTGCGGGGAAAGAGATATTGTAACTTTGACAAAAAATATTGACAAGAACTCTAATAGAACATTCGTTTCCACTTTTGGTAAACAAATATACTGATAACATATCAAATACAAACATATTATCAAATGGAAATGATAATTATAATATAATAAAAATATATCAGACAGACGAATATCAATATTTTATGAGCAGGTATTAACCACCTTAATATTCGTTTGTTATTAACTGGAGCGTTTTTATCCTTCGTTTTGAGATTCTCAGAAGAGGCAATGACTGTCTCATTAGGATGAATGTTGAAGGCTAGGTGCCGGGTTGTCTGCCGCTACATGGACATTGTGAATGTATGTATGTATTATAATTAAATACAGTTAAACCTCCGCAATTTCATTATCAATTGTCATTATTAAAAATATTGTTGCAATTTTAAAAGATTGTTTTTATAATTCTAAATATTGTATAAAATAACTCGAAAATAAACTTATCTTGTTTATTTTATTATGTCTCAGTAGTGAAACTCCGACCGACGCGACGGCTAAACTTACTCTTCAGCTTGGAAATTGATTAATTAAAAATATTTATAATCTTTCTCCATTTTTCATAACATTCTTAGAAAAACAATTATATAAAATCAGTTTTTGTATTTAAGTAACAAATGGTTCTATTGGAGCTTTGTCGTTGCCGCTTGGTAATGATGTGTCTTTGTGAGGCCGCCGGGATGCTGTCCTCTTCAACAGGTGCCGAAGTCAAGTGGCTTCTACTTGAAGTAACTTAGTCTTTGTAAGTATTTGACTTTTCATTTCTATCAGGAAAAATATTAATATCTAAAATAATAAACTAAATTTGGCTATATAAATAATTAAATATATAAATTGTATATGATATAATTAATGATTGAAGCCGCTAAATCAAAATATTATTTATTTGCATAATTCTACTTTATGGTGACCTTATTTATTTATTAATTCCGTATATATGTATACTAACTCATAAACATGTCGAAGGCTTTCGTAATTTCGTCTTGTTTTAATTTGATTAATGACAAGCAAAAAATAAGGTTACACTTATGTCTATCGAGAAATAGAGAAACTAAATAATAACTTTTAAGTTTAAGCAATAAATTCTTAATAAAGTTATTATTACAAGAGTAAAATATATAATCCATAAAAATAAATCAAACTATTGAAATTTTCAACTAAATTATAATAACTTTTTTTAATATATATCATTTTTATAAAAAAAATGTTAAGATATTTTTTCTACAGCACTGTAGTATAATAATATGAAACAATGTCAAATCACATTAATTGTATGCTATACGTCTGTAGCCGGCTTAATACCTACTTTAAAAATTCAAAGATATATTTTTAATAAGATTTTTACAGCACTGTAGCGTAATAATGTAAAACAAAGTTAAATATCATTAATTGTAAAAGTCTGTAGCCGGCTTAACAAATAAATTATAGGATTTTATCGTATTGCTTAAAATCCGGACGGCGTTATAAAACTGTATTAGATCAACTCGTCAGAGCACAAAATTAAATAAATGTTTCTTGTTAATTAGTGACATTGACTCTTAAATATTACCTTCGTAATTTGGTAGCTAATATGCAAATGACAATTTACAAACAATTTATTAATATAGATATCTTACAATCATTTATATTTTTAATTTATTTAGCTGATCGCTGATATTGGAAATATACTTTATGCTCAATATTCAAGTTTTGCTTAAATTAAAACGCATAAAAGCCTTCGACGAAATTTAAATTTAAGTCTCAGGAATCTGCACAAGCAAAAACCCGGAGAGTTGAGTTATATTTAATATAAAATTTTGTGTTATTCATTCTTTATTTAAAGAAATATGCATACCTATATATACTCAATTGATTTATCAAGAAACATGTTAAGCTTAATGTTTGAAAATATCTATAAACATGTATAGCCATGTTAAGCTTATTTAAATTTATATAAATATAGAATGAAAAATAAACCGATACGGGCACGGATTCGAACCCGCAACCTACGGGAAACCGTCCCGTCGCTCTACCAATTGAGTATACGGTATTTTATTTTTCGGGACGTTTATTTTTCATTCTATATTTATATAAAAATGTTAAGCTTGCTAAAAATATATGTACTAATCTACTATTAGGTAAATTAATTAATAAAATATACGGTAGGTACAATACGACTTCAGAAGAGCACATATTTTGTTTCAAATTGTACATATATGTATATGCTTTCTATTTTAAAAAGAAACCCTTAAATTGTATAAAAAGCGCTTTTTTTTTCAATTTAACCTAAATAATTATCATAAAAATAATTAATAATTCTTAATTGGTCAGCAAGTTTAATCAAGCTAAATTATTTATTGGTTTATTTGTAAGAAATAAGGAAATATGATTCATAAATCAAGATCAGATATTAAAATTATTTCGTAATTGTTATTATTAACATAACCGCTTCTTTCGCGTATTATCTTCAACACCATACCATAATATGACGTCATAATAAAATATTTTCTATCGACATTATAGATCCCTCCTCCCTCCTTCTATGTAATGAAAGCGGTTGTTTATTTACGATGATGGACACACAGACATGCTCGATTTATGATACATCTGTTCCATTTCACGCTTGCCTTTTCCAATTTTCCAACCTCTTATTCATGTACTAATAAAAGTTTATGTTTCCTAAAAGATTCGCCGGCGATCTTCATATTCTGCATTGGTCATGCCGGCCAGAGATAAATGTACAGCAGTTTATATTTTAGCTATAATAGTATCTATTGCGGGTATATAAAGTATATTATTGTTTGATATATAGTAATTTTTGTCGCATGATCTCGCAGGTGTGGTACCACAGTGCGTCACGCGTGTAACCGACCGTTGAACAATTCTTTGGAGGTGCTTATTAAAATATTTGTTGTTCCATCGTTATTTATTTGTATATGTTGAGTTTCTTTGTGGGTTGCCGGCGGACATTCTCTCAGGAGGCAACGCCGGTGTGCAGTACTATTGTGTAAGACTGTGACCAATTTTTCTCTGTGTGATAATACCATCGCTAAGGTCCGGTGTTTTAAAATAGCTTGAAAGCGTGTTACTTTTATTATTTTATTTTGTAGGTATTGCAAATTGTTTTTATTCATAGCTTAGCAATCCTAACTAGTCGTTGGTATAGTTTTTGACCTGCTGACTGCGATGTGAAGATCATAATGGTAATCATTTATTTGTGGTTAATGCCTGGAGATATTCAATGGTTGATAGATTTAAAGTAAACCGGAGTTAGTATCTTAATGAATATTTCCCTTATATTAAAAAATATATGTTTCATACTGAAGACAATCCTTTTATAGACAAGAGAAAAAATAAAAAAGACACTGGTTCTTGTGATACTTTACTAGTTTATAGAAAACCATTATTATAGAAATTCATCTAAGGTTTGTATATACGGCTTAAATTAAACTTCACTAGAAATAGTAATATATTTTTTTAAACTAGATATGTATTTCGGTAATAATGTAAAATAACTATTTAGATAATCGGAATCTCCGAGAGTGATTCATTTATATAGACGAAACAAATTTAAATGCGTATGTGAAGCCCTAATTTAATAATATAAAAAAACATCATCAATATTTCTTTATCTACAAGACAAAACCTAAAAAGCATAACAATAATATGTCACACCAGTTTTTGTGACAAGACCCTAATCACTTTAAGTTGTCAAGCTTTCAGCTGCCTAGTGCTTTATCTGAAAACATATTATTCCTATGAAACCAAATAACTCACTAAAAGCGATTTAAGAGTTATAAATTTCTTATGTACAATAAATTGACAACATTTTTATTGCAGAAACAATAAATGATCTCCGTCCTGGAGCACTAATGGTTCGCTCGTAATGTATACAAAAAGGAGGCCATACTATTTTTATATCCCTTTAATTTCAAACAGAGAGGTCCGATCACCGCAGACGAGGCGGCGCGGGCGCAGCGAGAACAGGACGACGTCACGCGAGGAAAAGAGATCACACATTCGACCGACAGAGGTCGCATATTAATGTGGAATGTTTATGGTTCTACCGTTTTATTTTACCCCTGGCAGGAATTAAATATTGTTTCAATTGAAAGACGGATCAGATCGGTCCCAATAAGTCTGAAGTTTGATTAAGTTCCATTTGCGAATCACGACTTACACTACTTGTGTTACGAATAAGTCGTCTTCTGATCTTAATTATTGATTGACTAACGCGTCAATAGACAGTAGTTGAATTGATTCACCTTTATACTTCTTTTGATTGCTTTAACGGTGTGATATATAATGATACATAATTTTGGATACCATGTATTAGTAGTTGGTTTTTATATAGTACCTATATAAATGTAAGTAACGGGATCTGTAATTAAATTTATTATTTTTAATTTAGTTATCTATATCTAGCTATATAATCTTTTATATATATTTTTATCAATTCAATGTTTTAGTCGATATTTACTATATATATATTCGACTATGAAATAGAAATTAAAAATATATACTTTGATATAGTGACCTATGGAATACCAGAAAAAAACTAGCATGAGGTCTACTTTGACGTCCGTTCGTAGAGACCGCCCGGGCACAAAGGCTTTGTCGCCACCGCTTTGAAACGCGGGGCATCCAGCACATTGTAGGACAATTAGTCGCGGCGCCGGGATATACAACATATTCCTACCATTTGTTTTGACAGAACACTAGCGCCGACAGACGCTGTTGTTTGCATTATGCTACGTGCCATGACATATCTTTGAAGAGCCGACGTTGCTTTGTGAAGCTGAGCTTTTAAATTTACAGCTATGCATACGTGTTATGGGATAACGCTGAAAGTGTCATGAAGTCTTAATGCGCCATTTGCATTTCAACATGCTAATTATTAAAACGTTGCCATGGTGATTGGTTGAATAGTTTAGATGATGACATTATATACTGTTATGAATCTCTTCATTTTGGGTTATGATGTTGAAAAATGAAGTGGATTTTTTTTTCTTTATTTTTCCTTTTGTTATACTATAAATGTTACTAGAATCATTGCTATATCTGTTATCCTACGAAAGTTCAGTATAGAAAACAAATATTTCACTATAAAGTCTAAAAAATTAAAAAAAATATCATATATGTTACAGAAAAATAATTAATTATTACATTATAAAGACCGAACTAACTAAGAATAAGTAAAATGTTACGTTACTTAGTTATGAAATAAAATATAATAATATTGACCTTTTGGGATTTTTCAGTATATTTATTATAAAGATGGGTTTTGAAGTAAAAAAAGGTTTGTTGGTTTATATCTCTACAGGTTTAATACAGTTTTATGAAATAATGTGATTCCATATATAAGGTTATGTTCTATAGGTACTAAATTATGAAAACTACATATTACTAGTAGTGGTATAAGATATTAGATAATTGTTTCTAATCTAATATATATTTTATATCTGATTAATATTATAATCATATATTTAATGCCTGTTTTCTAATATACCTACCTATATTTAACATATATGTATTAAGATTATACATATTTATGGAGATATAAAAATTAAATTTCGAACGGAAATGGAAATTGAGATCAATCATAAATGTGTGAATGTTCAATATGTTGTTATATTTATTTAAGGAATTAAATAAAAGTTTTCACAGAATTTACATAAGTAATAAGGCATTTAAAAATAATAAAAAAACCTTTCAAATTATGAGAAATAATTATTTATCTTATTAAGAAAAATATGTATTTTTTTCATACTTTGTATTTTAAATTTAATAACAAAAAAAGTTATGAATTTTAGTTTGCAGCTATATACAAAAAATATGTATTTATATTTATTTAGTTTGCTATTTAGTTTGCTACTATATACAAAAAAATATGTATTTTATTTTGTTACTTCTCACTAGTTCAACTAGTAACCGATTGAAATAATAAGCCAAAAAAAAATCAAAGGTTCAATAAAAACACAAAATAACATTTAACATATAATGTATTAAATTTTCTACATTTATAATAAATTAATATTGTCTATTATTCTGTACATATTTACAATTAATTTCCTAATAAGTATCACAGATCAAAATAATAATAATAAAGATATGTTAATAATAATTTACTGACTATTAGGAATTTTGTTTAATTTTATACAAATCTTGTTGATACTTTCTGTAATTTATTACCTGTAAAAGAAAATGAAATTTATCTCCAATTCTAAAATTAAACTTTGACTTGACTTCAAAATAATAATAACTTAGTAGATATAGAAAAAATATAAGTTGTTTTTCATACACCATTCAATGTACTGGTATCTTAAAAATAAATATATATTTATATTTTTTTTAGTGTTGTAATTTACAATAAAATCTATAAAAGGATATTTTTCAATAGGTAATATCACCTTAGTTATTCTAGAAAGTTATGTTTAAACTTGTCATTTCTTACATACCTTTCTTATGTTTTATATATTTATTTATTTATATTTTCCGTTTTGAATCAACACCAGCGATTATTTGTGTATATCTAAAGTTAGAGATTCAGGATTGCATATTTTGATACATTCAATTGATGTTTATTATTATTTATTATATATTTATTTATTTAATAAATATTTACCTAATTAAATAATAATAAATATCTACTACAGACACAATACTGCTTGTGTTCATTTGAAATATTAGAAAAAAAGCTAAATAATGTTAGTCGTTTTAGCAATTTCATATTGTAATGATGTCACATAATTTTTACATTTATTCATTAAAACCTTTATTATTATATTAATCTTACCTTTATATTTTCCTTTAATAATATTTATAAAGTCTATTCATTCCCTTCACTACGAACATTAACTACTACACATATAGTTTATTCTTAACTTAACACTCCATAGTCTCTTATAACTGCAGCATCTTCATCAAACAAACTACCTGAAACAGGAGAAAAAAATATTAAATACCTACATGTAAAATTAAATGCCATAACATACCTGAAACATGTTCATAGACATATACAAATATACACATTACTTATTACGATTACAAGCTTACTCTTATACATTTAGGAAACTAACAATTCAGGGATGTAGTAGTGTGTAGTGTAGTAGTAGTAGTGTGTAGTGTAGTAGTAGTAGTGTATAGTGTAGTAGTAGTAGTGTTTAGTGTTGTGTAGTATCAATGATATGTAGTAAAAGTGCTTTGGTCATAATAATTACCATACTATGCCTATTGAGATGAAATACACGTATTACATTTCTTCATTAAATTACAAATTAATTGCCATTTAGTACAAATTGAAAATAATTGAAGTTTCTCGTATACACTTTAAGAGGTAATTTAATATAAATAACTAATAATTTTATGACTTGCATAGTGCGTGTTTTTTTAATTACGGATATCATAATTTATTTTTATCATTGACACATGTACTTAAAAAATAAAAAAAATATATATCTTTAATCAATTAAATACTTCCCTTTCAATAGACTAGGTATATGGGAATACAATTTTAAAGAATGGTCTTAGTGGGCAAAACTTTTTCCGATGTTATTATCTCATAATATTTCCGAATTATAGAATTTCATAAATTATAGAATTTCATAAATTATAGAATTTCATAAATACTTTAATCACTACATAGTATAAAACAAAAAGTCGCTTTCCGTTATCTTTCTATATCTATGCCTAGATATTTAAAACTACTCAAAGGATTTTGATGCAGTTTTTTTAATAGATAGAGAGATTCAAGAGGAAGGTTTATATATATATGTATATGTATATAACTTGCATAATATAGTGGAGAAACATTGATCATTTTAGAGGTTTTTAATGTGATGTAAATAAACACAGTTAGTATTGTTTGATGAAAAAAAACTGTACGTCATATATAAAGATATTCTGTAGTATATTTAGTATCGGGATTGCCCCGTGAAAAGCCAGAGCGGATCATTAGTTAAAAATACGAACAGAATGTCTCTATATGAAACTAACACTGAATTTTGAGTTTATTTGGAAACCATCTTATAGACCAACATACATCTATTTATTATTGAATTCTACTCAGAATTCTTCGATATAAAGTCGATTGTAACTTGTTCCTTCAACTTATCAATAAAATCGATTGTGGCGAATCTTAGGCGAATGCTTTTAGACGCTCGTAAGTCGTTTTATGTCTTGTGCTATAAAATCTCTATACTAATGGCTACTAACAATTACAAACTTGCGTTGAAGGTGTTAACTTTAATAAGTAGACTTGCTTACATTTATTACTGAAAAGTACATAATAGGTGTCTTTGTTTTCTCTGTACTATGGCTTTTAACGTCTTTTCCTTAAAGTAAATGATTACTCTTTGAACCTTTGAAAGTTTCTTGATACATTTTTCGTGGATATAAAAATGCATAAAATTAAAAAGAATTCAGAGATGGAGATGGAGAAGAAAACTAGCTAGCCATATATTTGACGTTAAGTGATGTCGTTCGGATTTCTTTAAACATGAAAGCTACGATGCCACCTTTAAGGGAATGGGAGAGAAGTAGGAGGTTAAGATACAAAGAAAGTAAGGGAGGTATAGACATACGATTCTCACACTCCCTTTAAGAGGGTGATGTTTGATCAAGGCAGCCGGTAGTCGAACTGCGTTTAAATGAATACCGCTAGACGCTACCGTCTATTGGTTGCCACGCGTTTTTTCAACCTTATATTTTACCATGATAAAAAGATGTTTTTCTTCTATAAGAAATCACCAACATTTTTTTGACAAACTTGGTGTGATGATTATATTAGAATCTGACCAAAAAAGTGCTTATGCTGCGATATTTTAGTTCCTAAAGTATATTATAATATTTATAAAAAAATACATATTGTGGTAGAAAATTGTAGAATACTTAATATTTTATCTTGTTTTAATTTAAGAGTATGTAAATCTGAACTTTATATAATATGTAATAAATATTATATTTGTTTTAAACATAATATAATAATCAAGCATTCTTTAAACAGATACTATATGATGATGGAGAGAAGTTTTTGATTATGTAGAATATAAAGATAAATTTGGTGTTTATTCTATATATTGTGTTAAGTTCTCATTTATGGTATTCATACATTCTGGATTGTTTAATAATTGAGTTATTTAATCTTTAATAATTATTGGTAAATGTATTATTTTTTTATATCTTTCCTGCACTATGTATGACACAAGGAAGGAAGAGTTTTTTTTTATCGGTATCAAGGCCAATTTTATATCTTTTTAAATAAAATTAAATATTATGACAAGGCGTTTTATTTGCATGTTTTAAAGCTAATTGAAATATATTGTAATAACCAATGAAATGATTGATGATATAAAATAATTAAAACCTGCTGTCAAGTCTTCCTAAATGCCAATTTTTTCTTTGGATAACAGCGCTATAATTTTTACACTTTAACAGGAATTCTTTTTTAAAAGTTGACTTCGTTTTTTTATTTATTTGATAGTTTTTTTTTAACAGAAAATCTACCACAGGAGGACTTAGTATAATTGTAAGTTATCAAAGGATAATCTGCCTTAAATTAAATTGTTTTTAATAAAATAGAAATAAATTATATAACGTTATAATTTAAAAATATTAAAAGATGAATCTATATAACTTAATAGTTTTTCGTATATTTTCCTGGATGTTTCATATAATTATTCTATATAACAAAAATTTGAAGCCAATATGATATTTACATAATATAATATGTTCATATTATATAGGTACTAATCGAAGTTATGTAAAAAAAATTAGGTATCTATGTTATTGTCATCAGCTTTAGGTTTTTATTTAAGTATGGTAGAAAGTGCTGAATTTCAGCCGGTATTTTTCCCAGTAACTTTTTCAGTATCTGAAAATTAAGCAATGTAACCCCAAAGACACTTACCATTCACGAGTTGAGGGTGTAGTGTGAAAATTGACTCGTGTCTCTCCACGTCCATAGAGGTGGTAAACAAGATTGTTGTAGATTTGCTAACAGTTCTGCGTGGTAGCGTTGAGCCGCCAGTAAATAGGGCGCGGGGGGCAACGGCATCGGGCAGTGAGGTTGGAGAGCTGGTGGTGAAGGAGTGGACCTCCGCGGCTCGGGTTCCAGTAATGCGTCTATAGTAAATGCTCTACGAGGTCTCGGTGCTGTGGGCAGCAACGCCGCTGTATCTGGAGCTTCCGAAGGCTCCGGGCTTAATCTAGGACATAGAGTAACAGTCTGTGCGAACATCCCTGATGACACGTTCCCTGACGTTGTTCCCGCTTGACGCGCAAGAAACGCTCGGTTGAAACTTGCCAGCGCTGCCAATTCCGCATTTAAACTATCCTTTTCTCCTTTATGGAGCTTAAAGCGCTTTCTGCGTCTCAGTAATGAACCGTTTTCAAACATATCGAATGCCTGTGGGTGCAACGTCCAATACGCACCTTTGCCGGGTCGGTCTGGACGACGAGGTACCTTCACAAAGCAATCGTTAAACGAGAGGTTATGCCTTAATGAATTCTGCCATCTTTGCGTATTTCGTCGATAATATGGGAATCGGTCGGTGATAAATCGGTATATCTCTGACAATGGCAGCATCCTTTCCGGTGAACTCCAGATCGCCATGGCGGTGAGCGCTATGTAGGAAAATGGTGGTTTCTGATCTCCGTATGATTCGCGCGTCGGCCGCGGCATTCTCCAGCACTTTTCCAATTGAAAAATGTGGCGTGTGTCACGTCGGTTATGATCGTGGCAACACGTCTCTCACTGGTAGATATAAGATAAGGACTAAGCGAGCGAGCGCGCTGCCGGGCCGGCGGGTTGCCGGGCGGAGTCAGCGCCGCTCCGCCCTGCCCGCACAGGCCAATCGGCCTCCGCTCACTTTGTTTGTTGTTTTTGTCGGCTCTGGACCCGTTACAGAAGAATTTAAATTGTTATCACGTTTACATTATACAAAATTTATTCGACATCGACACTTGAGCTTGTTTCGAAATTGCAATGATTAAAGAAGTACTTATTGATGTGAGAGAAATGATTGGAGACTATCATTATTAATAGGCGTGGGTAGTTTTGTTTATAAGCATCGTTAACAATGTACCTATATTAGATTTAAAGAGATTGATTTATTATGTAATTTTGATTTACACCTTATTGGAATAATCTAATTAGTAATTAGTATATAAAACAATTTCTAAAATCAAAACTTGAAACATTATTTGCCTCAAATCTTTAAATCCTTTTCTGACGTCAGTAGGTAGTTATGAAAAACCAATGTTGTTGTTACTAGATTGTGTATTTTTTGTACGTAATAAAAAAATAACAAAAATCATCAGATACCGATTTATCTAATTTGAATTATTAATAAGTATTATGTCCATTTATTAATTTATCTTAGCCGGATGTAGGTTTATGTAAAACATATGATCAGATTGTATATTCAGTTAAAGCTGGTCTCCGTTGTGTATCTGTCCGCGTCTGCCGGAGGCTGTATTAACCGACTACTTTACTTATGAACGGTGCAAATCGTTTCCCACTTTTTCATTATTTATGTCCACGATAGGCTTTACTGGCAGCCTAGGAAAATTATATAGCAATCTTATAATTCTAAATTTATCCATAAATTAATATTACAGTGTGTTTTAAAGAACTTACCTACATACATTTGAATCTTTATTATTAGATCATTTTAAATAAGATTTTTTTTTGTTTAAAACGAAAATGCTCTTATTAAAGGTTATAATATCTCTGTGCCTCAAACATTAATAACGGACACAAAGTACACCCAGACTCGGAACAACAGTCTGTTGATTAAACAAAAAATTGTCCTGTGTGGGAATCAAACCCATAACCTTTGATTCAGCAGTCAGCCACCACACCAAGAGGTCATGAATTACCTATTAAGTCATTATTTAAAAAAAGTGGAGATTATTAAATGACAAAAATAAATTTAATGACTAATAATCATCCATGAAATTAGAAACACAGTTAGGGAGATTGTAAGTTCAGGGGATGTAGGGTTGTAGGTACCTACGTTAGTAAACTTTAAATATTAAAATAAAAGTCATGGAATAAATGACTTTAAAAATGTAGTTATTTGTATATAATACAAATGTATAAGTATATGATGACGTCATTTAAAATGTTGCATTTTAAATAATATAAGTATATATTATTTAAAATGCAACATTTTAAATTTAAATATCATTAATTACGTTGTGACATTAAATAACAGTTTAATTTGTTTTCTGATAAAATAATAAGGTTTTCTACAACATATCGTTGAGTATTTATTATGAAACTATATAATTAGTCTCTGTAAATATTGACAGAAATTAAAAGCCAATAAAGTAAATTCGTAATCAGTTTTTATTTTTTCCTTTATTGTCCCAATTTGGATACATTCGTACCTATGAACTTATTCACATGTCATACATTAGAAGGTGAAGATGTAAGCAAATCTCATATATATCATCATTTTATTGAATTCCCGAATATTTCAATCACATCACATATAATATATAAATGATAAAGTGTTTAGACACAGTAATAGACTCTATTTATGGGTAATGAATAACACTTTATGTCTAGACTGCTGTCAGTCATCGCGAGCCGATCGCCGCGAGCTAAATGCCTAGTTCAAACTGATTTAAGATGACTGAAAATATCTTATACTTTATTGGATAAGCCCTTTCATTCATGTACATGGATTGATTTTACATGTGTGTGGGCGTTATTTTTTTGACTTTTATATATCATCAGGATATATTTTATGTTAATCAGAAGTAGTAAACGAAGTAGAAGTAGAACGAAGTGGAAGTAGAAGTAGTAAAAGTAAACCTATCGCAAACTTCTTGCCATAAAATGTAGAAATTGTCAAAATTATTATTTTATTATTTTCAATAAAACAGTTTATTGAAATTCAATGCCACCGAGTTATTAGCTTTGAAGATAAAACTTAATATCTGTTTTTTAGGAATAACTCAAATAAATAGCTAAAGAATCTGTTAAATTTTCAATTGTTACAACCATTACCTATATTGAAAATAAACGTTGCCTAAACAGAAATCAATTTGTATAGCAACAAAAAATCTGTAAAATATATATAAAATGTTTTGTTAATTTAGTTTATCCATGTGTATTTTCAAGTATTGTATTAAACTATCAGATTAACCTTTGGATATCTAACACCTTAAAATCTAGCACATATTTAGTACACTTTATTTATTTTAACAGTTACTAGAAAATTACGTCCATTAACATAATAAAAAAACTTTTTGTATTTGTATTGAATTGTATTTTGTATTAAAGAAAATTATCCTAATGTTAAGCAAACTATAAAGCGGTAATTTCTTGCAATTTAAAACAGCAGATAATCTAAATATTTTGTTGCTAAAATGTGATTGACTTTATTAGTTAATTTTTAAATTTAAGTAATTTTTGACTGATCTTCCATAGAGATATATTTAAAGTTCCTGTGTAAAAAGTTTTCACTTTACAACAGATCTGCGGGCATCAGCTAGTATAAATTCTAGTATTGTTTTCCTGTGATTTGTGCAAATCAAGCGTATCTAATGCTGGGCGCACTTGTTTGCGTCTAATGGTGCGTGGCGCTCACTGTTTCCATACAGCGCCATTACTTTTGGATGTTATTAATCATTTTATTTATGTGTTTTGATTCGTTTTGTTGATTTCAATGTTTCCTCTGTTATTATTATACGATTAGTTACCTCAAGTTAAATGTTAGTTTACTTCATGAATAGAACATTAACATTTTGCAACCAAATGTAGATAATATTCGGAACATTCTGAATTTTGTCGGAATATATCGCACAAAGATCAGCTAGAAGTAAAATAATAATGAATACATATTTCATAATGTGAAAAGAGCTCACTATTGAAACAAAAACAAAAGCTTTTCTAATACCAATTTAAGGTCAGACCTCAAGATTCAAATTAATATTATACACAAAGTAATCAATTCCATGCGACAGAGAAAATTGTCCGCGTCTGCAAATGGCACCATTAAATTCAATATCGAAGCTGCGTCACTTACCTGAGTTACTGGGTATGTAATTTAGTGATATTAAAGAATCTTCGAGCTCTCCCGTGAGTACTAATACACTCCTTTATTATGGTGTAGTAAGAATTTTAACAATACTTCAGCAACAATGTAGTATCCATTCTTTTAGCAGTACAATATTAACCACGTGGTCACAGCAGCAGAAATGATGCTTGCTATATACTTGGAAATAACTTAAGCAAAATAGACATAGTCGCTCTATCACAGATAGACTTGATGAGATTGTAAAAGTAAAATATTCCAAACATTCATTTATAAGTGTAATAATAGAAACTATACGGTTTTTTTTAATATTTGTTACTTAAATAAATGAAATATAGTTATTTATGAATAAATGGAATGAAAGTCAAAATAATTTAAAATGAATAATTTAAAGCATGTTGCTTTTCCGGCAAACTCTTTTTTTCATAATCAGATAATTATTATTATTATTATTTATTATTCAATATTTTTCAGAAATTTTCCAATGATTTAAGTATTTTTTTTATTCTGTATTTTCCCTCGGTGGGTAGACGGAGACAGTGTTTGGAAAAGTAAGTTTTTCAGTTGTGTACATTTTATTAGATAGATAGATAGTTATGTAGAGTATCTTAGAGTAGGTTTATACATGTGACATCTGTTCTTTTGGCCTTTTCCCTTTTTATTTTATTTTATTTTATTTTATTTTATTTCCGTGGCTTTATTTTTAATTTTTATTTGCTTATTATGTTTAAAATAATGTATTTATGTTTTATATTCATTATTTAGAAAAAAATAGCTGCCTTTTATGATCTTCTGTACATTCTAGTTTCATGAATACATTTGGTGCCAATGTGGTAAGTTTACATTTTTGGGTTTAAGAGGTTCTTAATCAGCTTTATTTTACAGTGATTGGTATATAGTTATACACGGATAACATGAATATAAATATAAATAATAACAATGATATTTAAGCTATGACATTTAAGTATAATTGTGAGTTTATATATTACATCTTAAATCCTGGTGAATAGCTTATATAAGAGATATGTACAATACATTAATGGTAAATATATAGATAGAATAGAATCAAGGCAGTCGGAGTGACTTCGGTATAGTGTTCTTACAAAAGGTAAGGTTCTTCTTTAGGTTTACATACAGGGCATAATGAGTAAAGGTAAATACAGTGTATTTGTAATAGTTTGACCTAGCTTACTAAGTAGTAACTATGTAATAAGCTAATACGTGACAGATAAAACTTTTGAATTTAAAATGAAGGCGGGACCCAGAGTAAAATAAAAAGGATGACGTTTACAAAATGTGTGTCTGTATTGGACTTATAGATTTAGACTTTCTAATAGATGACAGATAATACTTATAAAATTAGAATAAAGATGATATCAAGATTTAAAAGGAATGACATTTACAAGATGTATGTCATCGTAGGACTTCTAGACTTAGACTTATGAGATATAAAAGTTGACTTAATACTAGTATTATTTCATTTGTTTTGTTTTAAGACCGGAGGAGTGAAGATGAGGAGTGTAGTAAGTTTTTTTTATGAATAATGTTGGTATGACTTAGAACCGACTGGTAAAATAATGTTGAATCGTGTATAATTTGACGTGTACAAAGTACAAAAATAAAAAGCTTTTCTATTATTCCGGTCACATTGGAAGTCTTCTATTTGCTATTGCTAATTCAATTTATATAAATAAAGAATGAAAAACAAACTGACATGGGCAGGGATTCAACCCGCGACCTCTGGGAAACCGATCCCGTCGTTCTACCAATTGAGCTAACGTATCGCTGTCTGTCTCTGTGGATTAAGCATTATATATTTAACATTGCTAATTAATTCAATTGTAAATTACAATTATTCTAATTATTTATTTTTTTTAAAGATAAGATTTCAAGAATAAAAATTTAAATGAATAGTTTGGTATGAAGTAGTGTTGTCTATTCTGTTTATGGTATTTTTATGTGTAAAAATCTCCATATATCTATATAGCTTATGTATAAACAAAAGAATAAATATGTATAATGCATATTAAAAAAAAATTAAGATTAAATATTGAATGTAAAGATACACAGCGGTTAAATAATTTAATAAATGACAAATGTATGTAATTTAAAAAATAACGGATTTCCACGGTTACACTGCGAATGTAATGTGCATGGCAAATATTTCATACGAATTTTCCACCTTAATTATATTATTAGTTGGGACTGTTTTCGTATAGCACATGTATGTTTGTCTGCTACTATTTTGTGTCACAATCACTATTGTATTGTGTAAGATTAGTTACGTTAAACATTTTAATGACACGCTTTACCAAATTTTAAACATTTATACAAGAAGGGTGTGTTGTATAAAATGTATTTTGTGAAATGGATAATAATTAATTTGAGAAATATTTTTATATTTAAGGACTAGTAATAAGAACTAATAAATATAATATACCTAAATGATGTGTTTTGTAAACTGAATATTTACAATTTTCAATCGTTATGCTACGAAATATTTATAAGAAGTGATTAATCTTTAATATATGTATAACTACATATTATAAACAGTTCTATTACATTATGATTATATTATTATATACTAATAAACATTAAAAACATATCACCACTACTTGAAGTCCGTGTGAAACTACTTCAAGAGGAATCTTAAAACATATTGGATACTAAATATTAGACCGATTTCAAGATATCATTTTCTCAAAAGATGCCGTCATAGATTCGATCATGGCACCTCATTGGCTAATGACAGCTTTGATGTTGCCGCCAACACACAGACGCCGAGAAAACCTTGTTATTAAGTGTGAATTCTACAAATTGTTCACAAATATTTGCGTCTACCTGTGTTTTTTCGGCCACTTGTGATATTTGGCGTGACTAAATCAAGGACGCCATAAAAGCTGTCGATTAAGCATGGTGGATTAAAAGTATCTACTAGAACCCAGCTAATGGGTTTAAGTGAGAAAAAATACTGTGGAACCGTTTGGTATGTTTTTCTAATTAATCTGTGGTCTTGGCTATCCAGCTATGCTATAGCTATGCTATATTATTTTATTTAGAGTTATTAATATTCATTCACATAATGTAGATTACAAATAAATTGCATAAAACATAATTTATTTCAAAGATTAGCATTTTTTAGCCAATATATTTGTTAGATTTTAATTTTGTAAGTAACAAATTAATTACTTTATAGTTCTGTTTGTTAGGGTAAAATAATGTTTAATTTAAGTTTAAGTTTACTTATCTGTAGTTTACAACAGATTCTTATTTACAAACTTATCTTAGTATCAGCTCTTACTAGTATCTATTTCTGATGCTTAGCTACGAAATATACCTACAATAAACTAATTATTACATAAAGCGAAGGCTCAAATTCAAACATTATGTACTCTAAATGTGTTTTATATAATTTAACTTCTATAATAATTACGCAATAGGGTGGTTAGTAATTTTGTGGTAAGGTTTCTAAAAATCTAAATCGTTGTAGGCAATCTGCAAGCTCTTTTTAATATTCTTCAATTTGGCAGTTACCAACATTTTCTAATACTTATATAATTTCATTTTATTGAGTGTAAGTAATTGGGTTTGTATCAACGAAGCCGCCATCTGCTTCGGGGTTAACACTTCTTTTGGATTTCTAACTTCACTTTAATGTTCTCATAAAATTTTACGTTTATATATGATTTAGAGGAAATTGATACTTATTTATCTTATTTAAAATTCAAATTTGCTTGCTGGAAGACTCTTGTATGTTACTATCAAAGGATTTATAGCAACTTAAGTCTGTTTTTGATGTCTTTTGAAGGAATGTAAGCTTTATATCATAGACATAATAATTTAATATTGCGTGGCAATGTTTAATTTATAATTTTACATACCTTTTCTAGTCCGTTATTACAATATTTGTTGTTGGAGATTATTTATTTGAATTGTTGACAGCACATCGCCGGCGACGTCTGTAAAGGCTGGTGGCTTTGATCTCATTACCTCTAAATGGCTTGTAATATATTTTGTTATTGTCAGATATTATAGAGATCCGAAGACAGATCGGATAATGTACTTACTGTTCAGTTTACATTGCTACTTGAAATATTATTTCCTTTCATTGTAATACTTTATTGAAATTTAATAGCTTTACAAATACACTGTTTTGTGTGTGTATTATTTTAATTTGCTACTAATTCATATTGTGTCCCTCTGCAATACAATGTGCTGATCTGATAACCTGCCCGCGGCATCGGTAGTTATTTAAATACAATTTGTCCGGAGGTAAGGTCGGCCAACACATGCTCGGGGCATGGTATAAGTGAACATTTTTAATTAAATTAACTTCCGAGTTCACTTCGATAGCTTCAAATTTAACTACACAAAATATTCAACAAAATTAATCAAAAACAGTAACGGTAGTGAGTACAGTCGATATAATGGTCCTTCGAGTCAAATCCGGTTTTTACTATCAAATAAACTGGCGCCGCATCTAGATGTAGAGATAGTTGCATTATGGCGTACAAAGTGCGATAATCTCCTCAAAGGTGTTCGTAGTGTTATAGATAATTAATATTTAGGGCCGGCGGCGCCCCGCGGCGCTCGCGCAGGCCTTCTTTGAGCTGAGCCGAAGCCCGCATTTGTCATGTTAGCGCTCACATAAGGTGTGAACTTTTTTCTAACCATTATTAATGACAATGATAGAAAATATTGTTTTTTGTTACCACAATGTTGATTGTTGTCAATTAGTTTTTTGTCGGAGCCGCGTTTGGATTGTAAGCGTGGCTGATCGATTTTGATTAGATTCAATGTTTGGTTTAAAATATAGCGAGGTTCATTAAGGCCTTTGATGTCATTGAATACAAGTTTTTTGTTAATGCCACATCAAATTATCCAGTGTTAGAAATTAAATCTCCAAGTAACTATTTATAAGCTGTCAATGTAATAAAACCAGATTTCTATGCTGGTTTCCATTAGGCATATCGTGCAAGGAATATAGAAATTAATTTGCATCCATTGTTGGAATCTTGTACCAATGTTATTCTTGAGAGGTTTGAGAGGAGCTACTTGTTTTGTTACTTAAAAAATGAGCCGAATCACGTAGTCGGGAAAAGCTCTCACTCGCCCCTCGGGAACAATGAATACTAAGCAACAACGCCGATCCATTTTCTTTTCCCCCACACAATAAATCGGACACGAAATTAATGCTTTCAATTGAAATTTAAATTTTTCTAAAATATTTCTAAAAATATGACCAGTCTCCATAATTTATTGAAAATGGTTGAACTGAAGCTAGTCGTTGAATATTTGAGTATGCTTTCTTAGCTTCTAAGTTCTTATCTTATGTAGATATACCTATGGGTTTTTCAGCTATGTATATAAAAGATAAGATAAAAGATCTTTAAAGAATCTGATTATACATCTATTTTTGCTTTCAAAATTGCGGTTTCTTCCTGACTGACTTCCTGACTTGCTAATCCATTTCAAGATACTTTAATGTATAAATCTTATAATTTTCACGTTAGTACATACCTATTCTGAACATTTTTAGTTTTTCTTTTTATTGTACATCGCTTATTATTTTACTTGCGCTAGTTTCCAAGTATCCCAGGCAACTTACTGTCGTATTATAATACTGTTATATACCATCCTATGTTTAATTAATGTTTTAATAGTTTTTATTGATTACAAAACAGTATGTTGTAATACAATAAATCAAAGTGGCATCCTGTGATTATATTTCGTTTATACTGAAACAATGGCTATTATTTTCACGTAATGGATTCTTTGTACCATCACGACGGACCATGGCTTCCGGCAAATGTAGGTCGATTTTGAATTCATCCGAAACTAATTGACTAAAATTAATATGATTATGATATTTATAAATAAAGTAAGAAAAGTAAGTCATCACATGTTTTAAAATGCCCATAAACATATATGTCCATGTGAAGCTTATTCAATAAATTTCAGGGATTTGAAACTGCGACCTTCATGAAATTACCGTCTCTATACCAAATGAGCTACTGACTCACTAGCCGCTTCGGTTAATTTAATATTCTATATATGATCGTCTTTATTGGGATGATCAACTTGCCTAACTTTGCAATATAAGGATGAGAGTTAGTTCGAATCATTGTACTTATCGGTTTATTGTTCCTTTTATATTCATTTAAAAATAATACTATTACAAAAATTTGTAAAGTTTCATATACGAGCTAATGCAATTTCACATGCGTGGTGACACTCATTAATAAACTATCTATAATTATTATAAAATATGTTTATATTACACTTTAATTATCTTATGACAATTGTAACTGAAACAGATTTTGTATTCTAAATTATAGATTTTTGCAGGAAAAAAAATCTATTTAGCTTGTATTTTAGTATGTTGATGGAGCTTTAAGCTTTCTGAACACTGCTTTTTTTAGTATTTCTTTCTTTCAATATAAAATTAAAACTTCAGGCCAATAAGATAGAAAACAAAAAGAAAAGAGATGACTAGAAAACGAATATATTGCAGACTACCTCAATAATGCTGAAGAATTCTATAATTGAAACTTGAAAGTGTCTCCCACAATGTCTGTCCGTCTTATATAATATATTTCATTCAAAACAGTAAAGAAATTGTCTATTACTTAGGTATTAGATCTTTTATATGCAGTTAAAAAATAAAAGATCATTTTTACAAAACAATTTTCGTCACAAAAGAATTTAGGTATAAATGAATGTAATATTCATTAAAAGAAAATAATAAGAAAGAAAGAAAGTTAACAATATATCATGACTTCTAAAAAAAATGTCACTTTTTAAAATTCTAATGAAATATATTTAAAATGCCAACTCTATTCAATAAAATGTTACCTTTCCCTGCAGCATTTGTTTAACATTGTATGTTCACATTAACTGATAACTTCCAAGTTATTTATCAAAGATAGTAATCATGGTGTGATAAGTAACATTACCATACGTACATCAGATGTCTGTGATTTTCCAATGAATTAAACATGTTTTCATTGTAAGGATGAGGCATAATGGTTTGAGGTGAGGGGGGCGGGGGTACTATTAACGCGCGTTAGAGATACCATCGCCCGACAAACTCGATTAGTGGCCGAAGTGCTTTTATTTTTGTGCGACGCAAGTTACAAGAAACAGCGGAGAAAACGACATATTTATGGGTACAGTTTTCATTTCGTAGCGAGTAGCGTTTATTTGCGTATAGTTTTTATTAGCTTTATTATATTGTATACTTACCTATAGTAGGTACCTGTAATGTTTTGCACTATCAGAAGCGCACAAACACACAAAATGATAGCCTAATGAATACTTTCTGAAAATTTAAACATATACCGCCTTTTTTACTTTTGGAAAAGTGATATAACTAATTTTTATTGGTTTTATAACACTGCTTTGATCTATTCTGCAATGTATTGGAGTATTTAAATTGGTGGGTTTAATTTTTTAAATAATATGAAAGAATTTTTTAAATATATTTTTACTTCCCTCAAAACTTTTACATAAGTTTAATATAAGTGATGTTTCTTCTCGTATGTCTTGCGGCTCACGTTTGTTGTTACCGACTATTATCAGTATATTATAATAGTTGAACATCAAAACAACATAACCTGCTCTATTTAATGCATTGCATTTTATTTGCATATAAATACTTTATTTAATTAAAATATGAAAATTAAAGTTAACAATTTAAGTGGGGTTGTTGTAGAACCATCATTTTGTTGCACGCGATATTGTGTCGTATTGTAATTTATGAAGAAAATTTAAGAAATATTCACTCAAATTCTTAACTGAGTTGCAGTTAATTACTTTTCGCCTCTAAACAAGGCTTTGTCGGTGAACTGGCCCTCTAATAACTCATGTGAGCGCGTTACCTCCTCCCAAATGGTACCGTAGACGCGCCGGCGCAGATAGAACGAGACGGCAATAGAAAAGAAAGAAAGGGATTCATCCCATCGGCCATAATACGAAATGTTTATAAGGACTCCCTTTTATGTTTTTTTAAAACACTATTTCAAATATTGTTTTAATCGTTTGCCGCCAGACCATTTGGCGGCTGGCAGCGGCAGCGAGATGGGTCTAATTATAGGGGATTATATTGTTCTATATTAATATGAATTCTGATATACTACATTACATTCAAATTCTGACAGTCGCAATTAACAAAAATGTTTACATTGCATTAAAATGGACATTATATTTTATCGTTTTTGATCTCCGTAATGTTAAAATTTAATATTGTTTGGGTTTGATTACTTTTTATATAAAATTGGTAGTTATAAGAAAATAATGAACCCGGCTTAAGATTAAAGTTGGTGGGAAAAGGTTTGATGTTTGTAGAATCTGTTAAATGTTAAGGTTTTTGTTTTTTATTTTATGTCTTGTCCTTCCTAAGTAATGGATTTTGTTGTTTTAATGAAGAAATTATGATTATATACTAAGGAAACTCACATTCTCAACATAAGTAATATAGTCTTTAGAATAGAAATTAATGAAATTTCAGTATCAGTATTAGTATATTATATTTTTTAACATTGTAAAGCCTAAATATAGCTTATTAACTGTAGCTCGTGTGCGGGCTGGCTCGACCACGGTAGAAGATTGATGGAAAAGATATATTATTAGGTAACTGAGTTTTGCATGGTGAGTGAGAAGGCTAGATACGCTAAACCCCTCTCTTTCTTAACTTATGTGCTAGTATTTGACACTATAATTTCCATGGAAGCTGGCACCACGTACCATAAGATCAACCATCAGATCGTTGGTCATCAAATGTCATAAAAGAAGTCAAACGCCAATCACCTGTTAGTAGATAGAAGAACAAATTATGAAGAAGTTATAATAATTATAAAAAAATGTTCGATGAAGGTAAACACCAAGTGGGAAGCTGCATCATATCTTAACTTAATCATATACCCCCTAAAATCCATTAAAACATCAGAACGAGACATTTTCCTCAATAAATGTATACAAGCTTTTGACACACATTGATATTATAGTCATCACTAATCTGGGGGGAAACTAGGAAAGAGAGGAGGGGGGGGGGGCTAAAGACAATGTTTGTGGAGTATCTAGTAAGTCTGTAACAATGGCAATGAAGTAATTGGCCGTAAAGGAGGAAGCGCCCGCATTGTGAGACCGCAGATTCCTTTGTTTACTGCTACTATAAACTTTACATCGAATTTGCATATCAACATGTTTATCTGTTTTGCACTTTTATTATGGTCAATATTATTATTATTTTTTTTTCAATTGTTTCTTTCTGATTCTATATCTTCGATAGCAAATCATTAGTATAAAAAAACACTTGATAAACCTTTGATTGCAACAAAAGTAATTATCTCCGACACTGAGTGATGTTAGACTATGGTTAGTATTAGCTTATTGAAACACATACAAGGTGGTCTAAGTCGTTAATCTTTTATTTAACACTCCTTTGTGGTTATGTCACGGATAGGAACAAGCGTGCCGAATCTATGTCCCCTCCCCCGGTACAGTGCGACAACAGTCCTTATGATATTCGAATTTTGAATTTTATATAGTTATCTGATAATTTGAGAAAATATTACACATTACGAACGTTATAATCATTGTAATTATCATGTCAACCTTTAAAAAAAAACATTTTTAAATTTAAAAACTCTAGGTTTACTGTCAACTTGTTTCAATGTGTGTCAAAAAATATTAAAAGAAACAACAAATTAAAATTGGGTTAATTAAATGGAAGCGATACTTAATAATGTAATCTTTACAAAAATAATTGAAGTAAGTTCACATATAACCTTGTCGCATTCTACTACAGTAACAATAGTTGTCGTGAGAGACCATTGTATTGTACGTACCATATCGTTATTTTATATTGACAAGACCAATGTTACTAATCTAATTATTGTTTTGAGTTTAATTTAAAGCCTTATATTAAGGTCACTATTGAATTTTGAAATACAGTATTATTTGGAAGAAATTGTTTTTCGTATGGTATTTATATAATCCAAACATTAAGAGCTTTTAGGCATAAAGATGTATTTTTTTCACATAACAAAAAGTAATTACTATATGGCTTGAATTTACAAATAGGTTACGACTTAACGTTACAAAGTAATGAGCATCAAAATAATGCTAATTCTTAAAAGAAAAGACAAAGAAAAAAAGCTAAAAGAGAAAAGATATCATGAATTGGTCATAACTGTCATTAACGTCAAATTAATGAACATTCCAAGCTTACCAAGTTTCCGACCACACAGAGAGCCTCATTAGGGTCAAGTAAATACGTAATTAGTCTTAGATTTAAAACATCTTTAACATTCAAAGTATACTTTAATTCTCGTGTGAATAAAACAAGCTAACATCACTCTACTCTCAAGTATTATTTGCTTACTACATTCATTCCATTAAGCTCTGAATAAACTTATTACCAGTGAATGCGACTTCCCGCCGAAAGGCTTCTTTCAAACGATATTAAACCGCATTATCCGCATTTATTTCCTACCTTGATTAGTACCGTATCATTTAGTCCTGTATTGTAATTATAAAACTGTATTCAAAATTGAGTTTTGTGTTCTAGAATTCATGGTTTAAATTAGCTTGATGTTTCTCGGTTGCGGTGCTTTTGACCGTGGGAGATGAAAAGCACCGCGCGCGACCATTTATCATCGACAAACACAATAGTATTGGGACATGGCTCAAGAAATTGGACAAACAAACTTGAAATCATATTTTTGTGGCTTTGCAATCTACCTGTGATATAATCACATTATAGAACTCATAGCTTTATATACCATCTTTATTTTCTGATATTTATCACACAGGCAGATTATAAAAAAAAATAATCTTGTCTCGAAATCGATTCCAGAAATTAATAATGTGACTATACGAGCATAAGGTTGGTAAATTAAATAGCAAGCTAACATTTGAAAAGCAGTGAAGAAACCCTTAAATGTAACGAAAATTACTAAACATTTTACCAAACTCCAAGAAATTTCTTTTGAATTACCAATTGCAATTTATCAAAAATATAGTTTAGACGTAAACAAAAAGAAGAAAATACGTTCAGACCATTATCTCCATGTTATAGTCATCTATTGAATGACTATAGATGAAATCAGACTATAGATGAAATCAGACTATAGATGAAAAGGCTGGTGCATATTAGGCAGATCGTTATACTGATGAAACTTTATAACTACTTTAATTGGATTCCTCCAAAATTGGCGTTTGAACTTTTAATAATAAATATTTATACAGGTAGCAGCTGCATTAAAAACCTCACCCGATACCCAAATAATAATTAGCCTGCCCTTAGCACCTCGGTCGGCTCCGAGAAAAAAGAGAGCGTCCAGTCTCGCTCGCGAACGAACATAACATGTAATTTGGAAATTATTATCTAACACATTGTGCCTTTCTGGTTATCCCGCCGGTCAATTTGCCGTTTTTATGGCCCCACAGAGCCGCGGCCTATAATTATCTCTGCCACGATCGCGGCCTCAGGCAACATCGCAGCTCCGAAGCTTCAAATAAACCTTATTATGAGACCCTCTAAAGTCCAATTTGAGCAAAATAAATCACGACTCGAATTAGAAATATGAGAACTAAGGTGTCTGCGAAATCTATTTGTTTTACTAGAACCTATTTGATAAATATGACGCTTCGATTTAACGAGAGCATTTAGTAAGAACAAGAACTCGAATCAAACGGTAGTCAGCAGCCGACATCTTATAAAAAATATAAATAAGATTAGTACTTCTCATAACATTAATATGATACAAACCGGCGTCATTTGAACTGAATCGGTCTCCATCTTGTTAGTCAGTATTTCCTATTTATACCTTTATAGTGATGTCGTAAATTTAAATTATAATCGGTAAGTTTTAACGCCCAATTTGTAATTAGAGAAACGAATGAGAGAAATAGGAGCGTCCAAGCGTTTTCGACAATCGACAGCGATATTCTATTAGAAAGGACTACTAATAAAATAATTTATTTCTCGATTACAATAACACTTCAAAAAACAGGCCGCGGTTCATTAATCATATTAATAGAGATGAGCTTGAACGCTTTGTTATAGCCACTTTAGCTAAACGAGTGTTCTGTACGTCGCTTGAGTATCGTGCCTGGCACTCATTCTTGGCGAAATGGCATCACGATGGAACTGTGTTCAGAACATGTCGATTGGTCAAAGACAATATTGTTTAATAATACTTCAGCACTTGTTATTACAGTGTTATGTGTGTAATTCAATAATTGCATGTATAAGTTTTTTACAAGCCGCATGCGTCACGATTTGTTGCGCTCGTGTTTTCTATTCTATTGTTTTTACTAGATTGATGGATTGAAAGTGCGTTATGGCGGACGTGTCTAACAATAACGGCGAAATTATTAGTATATATTGTAATTGAATATAAATTAATTGAATTTATTATATATGATTTAATGATAAAACATTTATTTTATCTTTGTTAGAAATATCCAAGATATATTCTCAATACACAATTAATTAAAATTAATAATTTATTATCTTTATTATACATACAAAATGTAAATGTGTTAAAAATAGTCCAGTTTATTTATTACATATAGGGAAGGCTCTGAAGCTGTTCATGTTATTTTAATTATGTTTTTAATTGACAATATTATAAAGTTAATAAAAACATTCTAGATCTAATTACTTGATAAAGAAAATGTTAATATAAGCATTTGGTTTAAGGCTATATTTTCTTAGTTGAATACACTTAATAATTTCTTAATGTAATTAAAATAATATATATTAATAAAGCATAATATAAATGCTATTAAAAAACTAACTAATTCACCCACTACCTCTATATTATGTAAGTATAAGGTATTCTCTAGAGTATACCTACTTTATGACTTTTTTAGTTATAACCTATTTAATGCTTGAACTATGAAAAACACCACTATTATTATATGTCATAGGGTTCATAGATAATAAAACTATTTTTTTTAATAACTTAGAGCCATGTTCATCATCAAAGTAATTGTCGCCTGATTGCCGGACAGCGACGTATCACGCACCTTATCAATTCACTAGGAATTATGTCTTCATCGAGTTCAATTCCTTTCCCTGTAATTATTATCGTATTATAGACTATTACTGTGCTTTGAACAATCAAGTTAATTGCCTAATCTGTGGACAATTGCAATTGGATTGCATAGCAAATTGCATACGTACCATACCTATTGACCGGAACCAAGTCAAGACGCAATGATAAATTTTAGCATTTTTAGAGTTAGATCAAAGTTTAGAGATGTGTTTTGTGTTAGCTATCTATATCTCATAATAAACACACTTAATGGAGTACATTTTAATGTTAGTATATATAGAAATTATTTAGAGATGTGTTGTCTTAACAATCTATATCTCATAATAAATACACTTAATGGAGCACATTTGCATCGACATTTTCAATTCAGGTAGACGTTACGGTAAAGGCTTTCGAAAGTTATTTGCGATTATTTCCAAATTTCATTATTGCGTTATCATTTCGTTAATCACTGTACATTATTATTGAAAAAGCAGCTTTCTGGTGAAGAGATAAGGAAGGTTTTAAGTTGATAGGTGGGTTGGAAGTGAAGGAGATGAAACATGCCGCCACCATTTGTCACTACTTTCGGAACGAGGTGGCGGAGCACCGGCCCGCCCGGTTTTGCACCTCAGGGCTCCGGCCCTTTTTCCTCGCGATACGCTGGAATGCGAATTTAATGGGATCGCTTTTGAACCATAGCCAATCATTCCGTCATCAAAATTAAGCAAGAATCAACTGTATCTGAAATCCCGTGGGTGATTTGCACAAAAACACTAATATATGCTTTAAGGTGGCAAATGAAATGGGACGTCTTGAATTTAGTGAGCTCTTTTTATACGTAAGTGTGCTCGGTTTTTGTATTATATTAGATAGATTTAGTTTTTGAACATGAAAGACTTGGAAGATACTTTTAATATCAGTGTTATTGAATAAAACTATCTGAAATTCTAAACAAATATAGTACGTAAAATAAACGGTTTCCCAGAGGTTTGAATCCCTATAGATTTATTTTTCATTATATACTTATTTAAAATTTAAATTAACTTAACATGGCTATACATGTTTATAGATAACTGATATTAAAAATTAATAAATAATTCATCGACACTATCTAATATTCATAGTGTTTGTAAGTGTAATTATAATTAGGTATAGAAGTGTTATTAAAACACTAAATGCATGCACTAAACATTGCGTGCAAACAACACTAAATAGTAATTAAATAATTCGAGCGATACCGTGCGAGGAGCGACGGCCATTAGACGCAAAACGCCAAATCATTTACAAGAAAGCGAGAACCCGCCTTGTACTATTTACATAATTTATTCAACTGACTACAGATGGGTTGTAACTTGTTGGGACACTTTATTTACGTATGTATGTTCTATATACCTATACGTTCTTGGTTATAACTTTTTGTAATTATATAGATTTATTGATATGAATGCTTGCATTGATGAACACTTATACATTTAAAAATATTTGTATACCATTTATCTTAGATTGTAAAAAGCTAAATAATAATAAACATTTTTAAAAGTATTTTGAATAAAAAAAAATATATACAAAAACATTTTTATTATAAAGTTACAACACTGTTCATCGCAGCACTTGATACAATCTCCCAAATATTATTAAACTAATATTTAGGCAACGCTTTGCCCGAAGCCGCCTCATTTGAATAAGGTGTAGTTCCACTCAATGGCTATTCTATGATTATTTAATTTAATACAATTATTATATGAAAAATATATATGAAAAATAGTAAAATATGAAAATAGTTATGGTATTTGTATAATCTGTTAGATTATGTAGAGTTTGGTTCAAACTAATAATAATAATTAACTCTATAATTATGTGAAATAAAAAGATAATTATTTTGTCCGATTTTATTGACATAGCGGCGAATCAAATAATTTCGATCAGCTGGTCAAACAAGTTTAATGTGTAATTAACTTGTTATAAAAGTGAAGCCAGTGACTGTACTAATTTGTACAAAGTAATAAAAGCAACGTAGGTATCAACTATATACACCCAATATTTTATTAAGAAATGTAATACCAACTTAAAAATAATAATATATATGAAGAGGAAAGGAACTGTGTCTTAACAGTATCGGGTGTAGTAAATATCATAATCATAACCCATTAGGCAGTTAATGCTATGTCTCTGCGGCGAGCTTTGAGGTCCATTTTATTACGTCGCTATTAATTGAGGACCGACCTCCGAAATAAAATACAAACTTATGAAATGGATCGCTTAGAGTAGTTTTAAAATCAGGGGATGTTAATGGGAAATAACAGGTCGCATACATATAATATATGTCGGTAAAAATGATATTTCTCTTTTAGTAGCTGTATATAAACATTTAAATCATGCGTTGAGGTTGGTAGGTATTATGATATTAAATACCTACTTCAAGAATCCAGAAGACATTTATCTATTTCTGATGCGGTAGTTCCAGTCTATGCATCATTTAAAAAAAGGAAACTCTAAAAGGCTTGTATAGTAGTAGTAGCATTTTGTTTTTAAACAATATAAATAAGGTATATCAAACCTATTTGCAGATATTATAACAGTTATATAGCGCAAAGTCTAACATTGTGACATGTCTACAAGAGGCGGCCGCAGCTAGCCGCCCCTTTCCACTTAACCAATCAGATGTCTCCGAGATCTGCGGGAACAGCGTGGGACCAGACGAAAGACACCAGCGAGTGTATGACAGATCCGTGCTGTGATAAAATAACATCAGGATATATTGCACTCGAGAAACGAATGATATGTTTACCTGTTATAAATTAATTGATATGTTTTATATTTTAATCATGTAAATCTTGTGTTTGTTGTGGCTAGACTTTAGTATATGGAAACAAATTATATTTATATTTTTTCAACATTCTACGACAGATTTTCTTTCTATCTATGTATTTATAAAGGTACATATAACTTACTTACCAGGAAGCATCTTCCTACAATTGGCTATTAGTAATAATCTAGGTAGGTATCTAATTCAGATTTATTTGTTTTATATTTTTTTATATTTTAATAAAACTGTTTTGCACTTGTAAATATTCTAAGCTCCTACTATATAGTACTTACTATGTAATATATAACTTGATGCTACGAGCTCTCTCTCCGACATTTTAATAAAATAAAGCAAGAGCCGTGAGCAAAACAAATGACTACTGCGCAAGTCACAAGCGACGAGGAAATGAATTAAAAACTAAATACAAGTTAAATTACTATCATAACATAAGCTTATACCTATTTATTAGTTAGTTACATTGTATCTAGTTCTAGTATGAATACTTAAATTATTGAATAAGCAATAAAAAATATGGTCCAAACCGCTAACGACTCTCGCTTGTAGCACAACCTCAGGATACTGAAGAGCGCTTTCATAATCCAATTAAGAATAATTGTCGATAAACTGACAGCTCGTATATCGATTTATGTGGTGATATTTTAACATCGTTAATAAATTTATGCTCGTTCTTGCGTTTGATTGAACTCTATGTGCCATTCGATTATTCGATTATTCGATTGGCTCTCTACTCAGATCTAATTGTAGATAATAACCACAGCAAGGTGTAATATAAATTGAGTAAGATAATATATATCTCTTAACAATTATAATTAATAAACAATGATTACCAATTTAATTATAAGACGTAAGCAATACTAGCAAATAAAAATATATCAACATTAAACACAAACGAATCTATCATTACAAAATGGATACGAAATATAAAATAGATATACTAGTATTTAGATTCATGGTTGTAGTAGTAGGTATCTAGTTAAATAGACAACAAAGTAAATCTATCTTCTTTTGAATAAATATAAAATGAATAAACCGACTATTGTCTAGTGATACGGTCCGGGATTCGAAGCCGCGACCTCTCCCATCCCATCCCGTCCGTCGCTCTACCAATTGAGCTACCGTATCGCTACCCGTGTCGGTGGAGTAAGCCTTATACATATATGTGATTATCTTTATCGGGTCCGTGGTGGTCTAGATACATGGGTGTAATAGTATCTAGATAGATGGATAACAAGGTCTATTGATTTCGCGGCACATTGCTCTTGAGTTACGAGGCGCGACGCTGCGGTGAACCCAGTCGCATTATTTATGAGATCGTTACCACATCGGGGCGAAATTCAATTACATACCATTTTTATTCCCGTATTTCAATGTGACAAATTCCTCCATGCGGGCTCGGTTATGACGCCATGAAATATTTGTTTTTGATTTTTTGTCTTGACCGCAAACCATTGTTTTCAGCTTGTTTTATTGTATTGTGTACATTTATTCTGATTTTATATTTCATATTTTATTTTATGATTTATCTTTGCTTATAAAGGGTTCATCCCTAATATAATGCAGATGGATTAGCAACACAAAATTACATAACTTGCCAAAAGTTAATGCGTCTCATATTTAGGGGAAATTTGAGTTTTATGATACGGTAATTATAAATATATTTACAACTTTGCTGTCTGTTATACGTGTTTTGTCATGCGGGAGAGCTGTCACAACAAACATTATTTCATTTTTATGATTTTGTAATGCACCGTGAAACCAAACTGTCGTTTTGAAAAATCTTTTGTACAATATGACTAAGTTTTACCGCTATTAGAAGGGTAATGTATAGCTTGTTAAAAGATTCCCAAGTAATTGTTCACATTTCTATAAAAAACATTCCATTTAATGACCCAGCAACAATTTTACGGAATTATTATTCGAAATATACCTACTAACAATAAAACAATAAATAGTTTATAAGACAAAGCATTAACACATTCCGTAATCGCATGATAAAGTACGATAAAAACCGTAAATAAAAGATGATCCGGAATAAAAACAGTATTCAAATTTACGATTCGGCGCGGATTTAAACAAAAACGTTCTATTTCATAGTGGGATGGAGGCACGAGTGTAATTGTGTATGCATGGGTGTATGGGTGTATGGGTGTAAGCTTCTCAAATCGATTCGGTAATGGAGACGCGTGCGGACGTCGGAATAAGTTCCGGTTGGTTTGCTTTACTAGATCGTGTTGGTAATTTAGATAGATCTCGGACGGTCCATCGCGTGTCTGTACCGTCTGTAATCAACGATTTGATGAACTATTGCTTTTATTGTCAAAATTACGCTTTCACAGTTTATATATTTGTAACAATTTTACACTTTTTGAAGGTAAATTTACTCCATATATTAGTTATAGTGATAAATATTAATCGATATAATCTACAAAATTGAGATTAAGCGCTTCAAGCCGCTTGTTTAGCACATGATCGTTTTAATAGTAAAAACTCTATGTAAAGCTCAGGACTGAGATATTATTTTAAAAGAAATTAGGTTTTTAATCAATAAAGGTAAAAGGTAAAATGTAGCAATAAGGTAAAAAAGTCCTATAATTGTACATATCTGTGAAAAATGTAATACAAGAATTTGATTTTTTATGAATTATCGACATATTAGATGTAATTATCTACGGAATTATTTATTTACTAATTATTTGTATCGTTACATGTGTTAAAAAGTAGGCAATTTTATGAAAGTCAAATTTGGATATTGTAGAGTTTAAATAAGTTTGTAATTTGTATCAACATTTTCTTGGTAGATAAAATAGTAACTCAGAAATTTTTGTACATTCAATATTTTTAGAAAAAAATAATTGCTACGTTTTCAACATATGACATAGATTTCAAAACAATATTGTTTTTTTATCTGTATTGTCTGTTTGTTCACGAAACACACTAGAGCTACTAAGTATCAGATGACATAGGACGAAACGAAAATATATGTGAAATAAAAAAAAAACTTGTAACAAATAGTTAAATAGAAAATACTATAAAATTCTATTAAGTTTTCTCATTGGATCAATAAATCTAATTAATCTTATAAACTTAGTAAAACCTAAAATAAATTAGTTTAAATGCAGAAAAATATTATTTATAAAGTATTGATATATAGTCTAATGGTCCAAAATATTTAAACTGTTACCTCCTATAATATACCCTTAATATGTATAAATAGAAAAACCGGAAGTAGGGAGTATGGGGCTACAAAACGTATGGGCGGAGACGATGTACTCGTAATGATGTTATTATTAAAATGGAACGAAAAAACACGAGCAGTGTAGTGGTACATAAGTTTTTATATACTTAAAAAACTTTTATATACTTCTCTCCCTCTTTCTTTGTATCTGTACGAGTCTATTTTTATAAATATTGCTAAATATTAGGTCCTTACAAATGAAATTGGCGTTTTATGAAGGAACAAAAAGTCGAATATTTTTTTAATTAAATCATTGAATTAATAATTAATTATTTAATTAATCTAAACCATTACTTTTTATGCACTTTTACCATTACTGTAGGTAGTTCATTGATCCCTTTACTAAAAAAAACCAGTCTTCAGAGTTTAATTTTTTCCCTTGCAAGAAGTTATCCAAATTTCGAAAAAAAATGTATTCTGTTGGAGCAAGGCTCGGGAAGTAGAGTGGATGTCTTAGATCTTCTTATTGAAGCTCTTCTAAATAACCGTCTGTTAATGCTAATGGTAACCGTCTGTTGTGCAATGTGTGGTCTAGCGTTGTCGTGAAGCAGCAGCGGTGTGGAGCGATTGACCAGCCTAGGTTGTTTGGCAACTAGCTTTTGCATCATGGTTTCCAATTGCTGACAATATACATCTGCCGTCTAGCTTGAATAGTCTATTTTTTTATTTAATTATAATAAACTATTTTTTTTCGATATATTTTTGTTTGGGACAGGATTTCGCTGGCTGACCAGGATCCAACCATTGCGATGAGCGCTTTTGTCTTTCGTAGAGAATAAATTTTTAACACAAGTAATGATTCGATTAAAAACCCCTTTTATTATTGTGCCGGTTCAGTAATGTACCGCAGCAGTCGACATGCGTTTGCCGGTTTGCTTCAGTCAATTCATGAGGTACCAACCTTTCAAGCTTTTTTAATCTTCCCCAATTTGCTTCAAGTGGATTAAAACAGTTTTATCACTAACATCACAGCCTGTAGCTAACTCGGACGTGCTTTGAGATGGATCCGCTTCCACAATAGCCTTCAATTCTTTATTATCCACTTGGGTCTCCGGCCGTCTACGGGGCTTGTTCTGCAGGTTGAAATTTCCAGAACGAAAACGTAGGAGCCAAAACCGAACTGTCTTTTCTTTCGCAACATGACCGCCATACACATCATTAACCCTTCGAGTCGTTTCCGCAGCACTGGTAGAACGATGGAACTTGTACTCGTAAATAATGCGATGTTTTCCGTTTTGTAAACTGAGGAACGCAAACAGAAAAAAAAACAAATGAATGACGGTCAACGAAACAAAAATACATGTGTAAATAGCTGTAAATATTTGAATTTGGAACTCCTTACTAAAAATTTATGTTTAAAGTGACCAGTACGAAAAACGAAAATCTCATATGTAACTGTAATATAACTGTATTTTTAATTGAATACAGACATCGTGAATGAAATATGTTTATTGACTATTAAATAAAGAGTTAGAACTTGACTAAAACAAAGAGAGAAAAATAGACTAATAGAGAATAAAACCTAGCAATTTAATTTCTCGATATGATATATTTATTATTATTATTTACAATCGTTGATTTTAATTGCCAATACACGCACATAAAAAACATTTCAACGATTTGTAAGTATTAAGTAGGTGTTCTAGTTTATTGAGTGAAAGTTATAAAGTAGACCAAAACTGGACAGGATTTTAGTTAAAATTAATCTATTTTTTACACACACACACACACACACATAACCACTCACACACATGGGTACACATACACACCCTCAAATACACAGATACACACATCCAGACAAACATACAAATACCTATATGGAAGGTTACATTACTAACAACAATAAAAAAAATTAGTGGTGTACAAACACCCATCAACCCAACTAGAACATAAAACAAAGTTTACCAAAACAATTTGTTAGGGAATCGTTCAAAAATACACGTGACTTACCCCATAACACGAATCTATTAAATATTTACTGAAAGCAGGTGTTCTTTCAAGGATACTCCCAATAGTCCAAGTGGTAAAACATATCCAAATATATAAATGATGAAAAATACTAATAAGATATGTTGGTTATGCTTGATTTTCTTATGTTTATATTAAATGTATTTTTAAAAATATGTATTGTATCATATAATGTGTTTAATATAAACGAATTTGTTAAGGAAACGGACAAGGGGAGTATTACTATATTTTTTAGATAAATGACATTGATAAAAAGCTATTGAGAAGACAAAAACATTTTCTACAGAATGTTACTTCTACAGAATGTTTCACAGTCACCGACGATGTCACATGTAAAGCCATTCCATAATATTTAATTTAGAAAATGTTTAATGTAATTACTAATAGCAAACAATTTTCTTTTGTTAACAAATTTTCTTCCTTGTCCAGACATGTTCATTTATAAATAAGTAATAATACAAATTAAATAAGATTTGAATAACAATATTATTCTTTAAGAAATATATATATGTATATTATTGGTATACCAAATCACAATAAAACAAGTGGCCGTCTGAAGCCGAGCAAGAATTACTAAAACCGTTCTTTGATGCAGCGAACCGGCAATTTGAGAATTAATTCCATCACATTTTACCGACACCGGTTTATGGTTTTTCTGACACCGCAACAGCTGATTAAGTACACAACGATCTGCCCGCAGACTAACATCAGCTTAGACAAGTCAAGTTTTATTACATGTCTTTCTTTATGTTTATCTTTTTTGTTATATATAAGATATATTTTATGTTCTAAAAGGAGGTTGAGGTTGAGGAGGTTTTTGTTTTTAACACCCTCTTATTGCAAATAATTATACAAATTGGTCTAACTCCTAAGTAAGCAAATTATTGTATTAAGGGGTTGTATTAAGTTAGACAACGATACAAGTACATAGAAATACACACTATAAATACTATATTTAATAAACGGCCAAACCCAGGAATACAGATACGTATCATGCCTGCTCATCACATACATGCCTGTCCCTGTCGGGATTCGAACCACTCCACCACTCGACCAATGGGGCGGTTAAGTATAACAATTAATTTATAGCCGTGGTTATAGTGGAATGTTCCAAAATTCCTTGAGATTTGAGATGCTGCTTCTCATTCCCATCCTTGCCCACTGGCCTATTGCCTCAATTCGTCGTGGTACATAAAGTACCCAGGCTGAAACCAATCAGCTAAAGCTAAGAGATTGGTTACGAAGGATTAACAGCGGTCACCTCCTCACCATAGAGTCAAGGTCAAACCACAGATCGCCTCAAGGACCATAAATGACGTAATTTGATTGGTTCCAATCAAACATGGTCTCGATTAAAAAATGTTAAACGGAGCTGAATGTAGTTTATAGATGCCACGCTTGATTTAGGTTTCATATGAGTCAAACTCCTTTTGGGTGTGAAAAAATTTACTATAATTTTGTACTTGATACATAAATTTTTAGTTTTGATAGTTAAAATATATTACATTGGATAGCAAAGCAATCGAAATAGCTTATAAAATTAAGCTTCTCTGTTATGTAAATATTATTTTATAGTTTCCTAACCTTGTCCTTGGCATTTAAGAAATATTTTGTGTACAAATATCAATATCCCAAACCTTCGATATATTAGACTATAAAGATTAAACCAAACATATTAGGCAATTACACAAATTAATTTAAATAAATTAAATTTTGACGGAACAAATTAAATCCGTCACAATAAATCAAATTCCCAAAATTAGCATATAAATTACCATAATACGTAGTATTAAGTTTTATATCTTCTGGTAAATATTAAATAATACTTATAATGTGTCCATCATACTAATCTATGCTGGTCCATGATGGACCAACATGCACTTGCAGATCTATGTAACTATAAACGCACTTTATTTTCCCATGATATTCCAACTTGTACTTTAATGAACATAAAATATAAACGCATTTTATTTTCAGTCCATTTACATTACCTTCAAATTTGTATGCGAACAATTGCTCAGTTCAGAACAATTGGTATTATTAAAACATCTGTTTCATTTCAATTAAACCGCATATTTCAATATAGAAGCTTAGTATCTAGCAGTACATGCAACCAGTAATTAGCAGTTACAATAGACCACAACGGAAGCATTTGAAGTGCTAATTCGAAAAATACAAACCGCATAGTAATCAGCACAAAGACGCTCCTCCGAGCGATGAAATGACTACCAACCTGCAATTAGTGGCCGAAGGAAAATGGCTGCTTATCCATCCAGTGTATTATGACCCTTGGGCGCAAGTAAATCGACACTTTTACAATCATGTAAGCGCTAATTTACTGATATAAGGGCTCTTCGTTACTGGACGTCCACCCACCCCTGGGTTACTGGACGTGCGTGTGCTAATTTAATTTTCTACTCGCAGTAATTGCTGGACAGTACACGACATTGTAACAAGTTATTTGTATTAAAAGCATATTTGCATAAACACACACATATATGATGGCATTATAAATATGTTTGTTAGTTTATAAGAATATTAAAGATAAACAATAAAATGTGTAATAAATATAATATTAGGACCTCGTTTAAACAACATCGATAATAATTACGCGGAACATGACATCACTAAAATGCTACATATAATATGAATGACAGATAGATAAAATATGGCAACAAATAGTATTCAATCTGTGTGGCAAAAGGTAAATGTAAATGTTCGTAGCGTCCCGCGGCGCTCGCTTTGTAGCCGACCGCATTTGTCATGTTGACACTAAACGTGTGAAGAGTCGTTATTAATGACGTAAAGATTATGTCGGCTTTGGCCAATTGTGGCTATTGTCAGTCGCCCGCGCTCGGCCGCTCAATACGTTTTCCTTTATTTGATTTCAAAACCAATACTCTTTGAATATGATAGATTCTTCTAAAATAGTAAACAATTTTTCGTTCTATTGTTAGCATTGTGTGGTTATAATGGAATTTTATTGCATTATATCATATATTTGGTACGAGTAATGAAATAAATTGCTTTAAGCTTTTTTTGTAGATATGTCTGGAAGCTTAGTTAATAATAAAAAGTAATTAATAATAATTATATAATTTATAAATACGTAATTTATAAATCGTAAAAACGTAGTTAAATAAAATAAAATACGACTGCACTTATTAAAGAATGAGACTTGAAGAACAGTAGATGATTATTTTGTAGACATTCATTTAATTTTATACGAGTGTGGCCAATAAAATGTTCGGTTTACGACGCCTTCATGAAGCAATTACCAGCAGGGGTCTATCCCGAAGAGGTGTAATGCTATAAACCCATAAACTGCTTCTCGCACAGATATATGTATCCATATACATTGGAAGATTACTTCTAATTTATTCCACTGCCGCTCCATTTTGAAGTATGTTAAACTTCTTCAACAAATACGATCAATGGATATCGTCTGTTCGTTTTTTTTGTTACAAAATACAGGTGTTTATTTTGTTTCTCGCACAGAAGTTATGTGGTATCGTTTACAAATTTATTATTCCTAATTCTGGGAACATTGTCTTCATTCATTGAGGTTTGTTGTAAAATCTACCAATTATCCCCAATTATATTATAAAATAGAGTTTTTTGGTAAGTTTTTAGATTGTATAATGCCGGTAAATCCTACCGCCCCGATGGACTAGTGGTTAGCGCAGAAGCATAACGTATACCGCCGCTAAGGGGCCCAGGTTCGATTCCCAACAGGTTTTAGACAAGTATGTGATGAGCATAGATGTCTGTTTTCCTGGGTTTGGCCATTATTTAATATATTCGTAGCATTCAGGATGTGTACTTCTATGTATTATTGTCGATCACCCTTAACACAGGCAAATGAATAGCTTACTTAGAGGTGATATTATTATTGTATATTATAATGTAATTTAATTGTTTTAGTATTATTAACAATCGTGTCATAATTTACGAGAGGCAATTGAATCATATATGTAGTGTGTAGTTTGCATGCAACGGTTCGAACTTCGTACTCGTAGTTCGTACCTCGTACAGAGTACTTCGTGATGGGGCGGGCTTATTGCGTATTAATATACGATGTGTAGGGTGACCATATAACAACGTTTTATATTTAATATGCTAATCTTTGTATTTAAACTTTCGTGAAACATAAAGATTATTTACACTCAATTCACGCCGCAAAAAATATGAAAAAATCTTTTTTCATTAACAAAATCTGAAAAGTTTATGATATTAGGCGATTGCTAATTTGATTGCAAGTTTAATAATATTTTGTAGCTCTAGATTAAAAAATGTCTAAGATATATTTAGTATGATTTTTTTTAGAGGACTTTTTGGTATGTTTTTTTTTCATTATCTGAATGTCATTAATTTATAAAATAAATGGTAACCCTACAATATGATAAGCATCTGAGCTTTGAGTTCAGCCGATGCATTGTGAGCGCCGCGAGAAAAGTAGTTCTTAATAGACAATGGATAACATTTAGCACTTTTATTTATGTACCCACTATTTATAGGATTAAAGACCTTAGGTAACGTGAAATATTATACCCCAAAAATTACATATATTTATTTTCAATTAAACCTCATTTTGGTAAGCTTAATTACAAACTCTTTAAGATAAAATGGAGAAGAGGAATATATTTTTGGAAGCTATTTAAGAATATCAAAATATATATAATATATATATATATATTATAATACAAAAATGGTTTATTATAAAAGCTGACCCAGACTAAAAGGACATGGTTTTAAAAATGGTAAAAGCCTTCACAATCGCCAATTCAACAATAGTCAAAGTTTATCCAATTCACGATGACTGTCCAGTATCCAATAGCCGGCGTTGCCAAAAGACTGAATCAATTGTTTAGAGTTCATAATTGTTGTAATTCCAAAAGTCCGTCGATAAATTAGCCGGTGAGTTGCCGCTAATCGCACTACAACACAAATATTTAATAACAATCTCAGATTCTGAGTCCACTTATCTGAACAGCGGCCGCGGAATATGTAGAGTCGAATCGTTTTTTTTTTTTTTTTGTTTAATTACATTGTATGGATATATTTATAAGAAAATCGAAGAAGAAACTATTTACTATTGTAAAATTTTCACATGTTACTTGGTAAGGGGTAAGTAAGTTTTCTTTGTTTATATAATCTTCTTCCTATTAAAAGAAAGCACAATCATACTTAAAATATATTAAAACAGTTTTAATATTTATTTGTTTTATTATGTAAAGAGCTGTAGCTCAACTTAAATAAAATTTTTAGTCCCACAACGACTCCATGTATTGCCGGTTTCAAATTATCGCTCCACGATTGTTAAACATTATTACGTCGGGTGTTGTTTAATAGAAACAAAAATATCTGGCGGCTCGCCTCGTGTTTGATCTCGAGGTGTTCGTCCGTCGAACGCGATTAGCCTTCTCTCAACGTATAATCAAATGAGCCCGAGGCGTCCTGTACCACGAGATGAATACATACACCTACATCCTCTCCATTGCCTTTAACGTATAGTTGATTACGTAAAGTTTGTACAAAAACGAGCGATGTATGATGTTGCTTATAAGATCTTGGTACTAGTTATGTGGATCATACGGCGGTGTGTTGAATAAAGCGCCCGGTACCGACTGACGAAGCCTCTCATTTGGCCTCCATTTGTCGGCCATTTCGGAGCACATCATAAATGGAGCCCGCTCCGGGTCACGTTAGCATCTCTGTACAAAATTAAAAAAACATTCGAATGCGTGAAATTTAAAATCTTATTATGAATTTGCAATTGGTAATTTAACTATTATGAATGACAAAATTTGACGGACATCCTACTTCACATAAGAAACTTTAAGAGGATAATTGAGTCCATTTTTATTATACGTAATTGGGCTTTATAAATTATATTTCGGTAGAACACTGATAACGATTCAGTCTAGTATCTTTGTAAATCAAAGACACTAGTATTGAAATTAAGATTGTCATTTTTAAACATAAGAATTGCAATTGAAATTGTCATGTAACTGAACGGGCTACGGTAGTAATTAGTGAACTTGTCTGGAGGACAAAAGCTCTCGGGTTCGGTTCCCACAACAATACTTTGTGTAATTCGCGGATTCGGTTTCAAAGTCTAATTATATATATATATATATATATATATATATATATATATATATATATATATCTGTTATTTGTCATTTTGTAAGTTTAACTATTATATGCGAAATTATAAAATAATAACAAGAAAATGCATTAACGCCTAACTTAAAAAAATATATATATGTATACATATAAAAAAAACAGAATGCAATAAAAATTAATAAAGTTTTGATATAATAATGAATAAATCTGTTTTAGTATAATTGAAGACATTAAATACGATCGTAGTTTAAGACTTTACTAACCTGATAGATGATTATGATTGTCATCCGATAATGCGCCATGAGATCCTCAATTCGCCTCGAGCGGCCTGTACATCAATTGTTCTGAAGTATATTTCACAAATTACACACCAGCTCCATCTCTACAGGCTTACTGATTTATTTATTTCACTTACAAGACATCGTAAATCGCTGGGAATCTTTAAGTCTAACCAGTTCGCTTCCAATTTATTCAACTAATTGCTTCTAGACTTTGAAATCAGTTAGACCTTTAAATATATTAACTCTTAGTCGATACATAAATTCGATTTATTCATTTTAGCTTTAGCTTTTCTTACAGTAGATAATCTTAAAATAGGTTTAATAAAAATAGAAAGAACACATAATTATGAAGCCTCATCATAAGTGTTCCAATTTTGTTTGTCGGTGCAATCTCCTTTTAGATATACGAGTGTAATAAAATTAGTTTTGGAGTAAGCAACATTTACGACGCTCGGGCAGACGTGCCGGCGCACAGAACAGGATAGGGATATCATTAAAGAGGGATGGAGAACACCAGCTGGGATGCGGTGTTTGATTAAAAATGTAAGCAAATACAAAATTTATAAATTTAGTTTTGTGTAAGATTAATTATATAAAAAGGATCAAATATTAATGTCTGGAGTATTTTACATTTATATGATTTATCAATGTGTTTGCACCGCCCATCCGTCGTCAAGACTAAAGGTAAACGGGATTAAAAAGTACTACATCTTAAAGGAGGCTGGACTCTAATGAGGTGTCTTATGAGGCTTGTGAATTAACGCTGCTACATGATTGATGTATGTTTGTTTGATCAGCTCGGGGATATTTTAGGTAATAGTCTTGCTGATCCGAAGCTCTGTTTAAATGATGAATAGTTACAATGTTAATCTATTTGATGTTCATGTTATTAATGAATGCATTTTGAATATTTTAACAACATTCCGGTTCATTTCTACGTTATATATAATTTAATAATATGCAATAAAGGGTTTTTATGTTGTCTGTATACGGAATATTTTGAGAGATAATTATAATTATTCTAGTGTTAAGAGCTTTTAACAATAGAATCATTATGATAGAATCTAAACTAATTCTAATATAATCTAAAATAATTATAATATATTTGGAATCATTATAATGAAATCTTTTTTATAGAACATATTAAAATATATATATCTTAAGAGAGTCATTAAAAGGTATTATTATTTTAGGTTGAAAGATAATAATAAATGTTCTTATTTGAGATTCTTATTACATGTTTATGTTAGGAATGATTAAAATATTTTTTTTCGTTATAACATACAGTCTTGACACTACCCTAGGCTAGGTAAGTATTAACCGCCTAAATTATTTCAAAAAGCCGGCATTCAATGCTACTTTTAAAAAAATCTTACGAACCCAATCCAAAGATTAATTATTGGCACAGATAACTCAAAAATTTGATTGTTATTTCCATATTTAGTACTGAAACATCATGATTGGGTTTAAATTGTAGATAACAAAATAAATATTCTATTTCGCTTAAGAAGCAACCTTACTTAGAGAAGTGCTTCGAACAGAAATATTTTTATATAGATACTTTTTTGACAATTTGTAATTAAAAGGTGAATTACACTTGCTTATTACATTATAGAAATTTTAAAGAGAGAAATTAGTGGGTAAAGTAACGCCATCTGTTATAAAGTAGAAGAACTACTTCTAAAACAACATTTAGCAAAACAAATGCAATAAGTAATTATTGTAAATACTATACGATAGAATTAAACATACCCATTTAACTGTAGTTGGAATGATTATTTGATTTTATAGAAATTTTATTAATATACTAAACAAGATAATACATCAAATTTTAATGGGGGAGAGAATAAAATTAAAGTTGTTTTACAACCATTCACATAGCGGATAAAAAGAAAAATTTAATCAAAATCAATTTGCCACGTATCTATTCATAAGAAACCCCTTTTAGCATTGTCCCCTCAACTTGACAATATGCTGAGTCGCGTCACGGAGACTTCTCGCCTCGCCGTAATCGAAGGGGACGTCCCTGTCGCGTTTGTCATCCTACCCTCACTTTAGCATAGTGCAATACAAAATAAACCTTATTGCTAAGGAGACAATAGACAAATTTGATATTATTAAAATTTGCAAGCCTCATAAATTTTATGGCACTTTAATACAGCCGTAACAACATAATAATAATAGGGTAAATGTTTTGGTAAGCCATAAATAAATGGAATTACGTCCCACTGAGAAGACAAATTTAACTACATTGTTTTACATGTACCTAATGAAAGTATAATAATAAATAGATGTACAACTATGATTTTGTCTTACATTCTTAGTGTATATTTAGCATCATATTGGATTTAAAGATAAAATATCGTTTTAGATCACAATATTATTTGGATAATCGATTTCGATACTTTGAAATAATGGTAGTTTCTTCAGTTAAATTAGATAGAGATCACGACAGTGATCACATGATGGTAGGTAAGTGGTTGCCAGTAAATATTTAGGTACAAGCATAGGTATCTTGTTAAACTTGCATATATATTGCCACACTAGAATAACTAGGACCTCCTTGGTTATCCAAATAACAAAGTAGAAGAGGGAGACGGATTGAATAGGCGTTCCACTCTCTCCCTCTCACTCATCTCACGAAATTCAGTTACAAAGCTATTATAGCTACTTTACGCTGATCTACTTAAAGGATGGTACAACCCTGTTCCAAAAACACCTAGGAACAACTAATTTTAATTTTAATTATTAAAATACAATTAATAACCTTTGAAATTATAAAAGCTTCATAGATCTATCAGTACTTTTTTTTGGTATCAATGGATTTTTATTTATGTCACATACCTATCACTCATAACTCTCTGAAAAACTTTTTGGATTATTGTATAAATGGAAAAGGTATTCATTTAGTTAATTTTTTCATAGACCGCGCAACTAGAATCTGTTAAATTATGACTGTAGGTATAATAAACTTGTTAAAATAGAAATTAAAATATGCGCTATTTAAATCTAACAAATCAATCAATGAAATCAATAAGGAGTTCTTTTTTGCAAATCTTTGAATAAAATATTTTACTTTTTATTATGTCGAGCCAACTCATTAGAACATAAAAATGTATTATATCTATCTATAATATATTTTTATATAAATAATATTTATATTTCTAATAATAATGTAAAGATTTCTATTGCTACGTTACTTTTAACAGAATCTCATGAGGCCTGATACTCATAAGAGTCAAATATTCATAGATATAGATATAGATTGATTATCTAAAGCTGCGCACAACTTCAACTTGTTTCAATGATTCCGGCTGTGTCTGTATCAGTCAGACAGAGAAGACAAGAGATATCGTTATAATATGTGATAAACATAGGTATTATTTAAAAATACTTATAGAAAGAAAAGAATCAGTGTCAAACCATGAAAGTCGAATTATCTAGCCAAATCACAAAACAGACTATCGGTTTCTAGTGAACATATTTAACCGAAAAGTCATTTTGAAAATGGTTTTTTAACACTATTCTGTGTCTTATTGCTACATCTAGTATAAGGAGGGTCTTTCAAAGAAATGTTAAGACAACTTTTTCCGTTGTTTTTCGGGGATATTGATACATTTGTATATAAAAACTTATCAAATAGGTATATAATTTTATATTAATTACAGAACATCTTCCAAACTTTTATAAATTATTCTATGCTTTTAATTATAATTTTATAGTATTCTAGTAGTAATTCCAAATATTATTAACTTCTTCAAAATAAAAAGTAAATATAGACTGGTATAAAAATGTATATGCCTCAGAAATATTCAACTTGAATGTCCGAGCATTCATTCGATTATTAAGTAAAGCAAAAATAAAACATATTACTTTAAAAGAAGGAAGCTTATAACTACATGGTAGGGCTGTGTCATTACATCTTGAGAGGTCTGATAATGGCCGACAATTACTATAGAACTGCACCTACTGTCAAGAAGTGTAAAGTGATGTACAAGCTACCTTCTCCTAGTCCAATTCTTCATTAAAACGCTCGTGATTTGGCGATGATTTATTAATCATATACGTTGTTTTGACTGACTGACTAATCATTGTTCATTGTTCTGACTGACTCACTAATCAGTCAGTCAGAACAAGTCTCTTCAACAGTCAAGTCAATTAATGTTCATTTTTCTTTATTCGCGCCAAATTAACCATAGATAAATATTGTCCATAAACAAAATACTCATTGAGTTTTGCAGATCTTGTATTTTTCTCTTATAATGAATATCTAATAAATTATATTATCGGTATTAATAAGACAAACGGATAACATTATAATAAATAACTTTTATAAAATAAATATTCAATACCACATTGTAAAGATATTATAAGATCTTAAATCGTATAGGTGTATTATATTTCTTCAAGTGTATATTATTAATATCATTTCTTCGCTTGTGGCTACGGAGTCAGTCAACACATTACGAGTAAAACAATCTGCCAGTTTACTCGCCCCAGCTAATGGGCAATTTAGTTCTACAAGTTAGCAATTTTAGATAAGAAACATACCAGACAAGTATTCATAGAGTATATATTTTTATACTATTTTGTATTAATAATGGCTGACTAAAAAAAAATACTTTTTTAGTACGTAAAAATATATTAAAAGATATTTTTCTGTTTGTTTTCGTTTAAAATATTTTAAATTTTTACAAGTAATCAGTATAGGTCCTCTTTGAAATTATAAAAAAAATAACATTTACCGCTTTGCTACTAAGTTGGACTATAGATTTCTATTACAGATTTTTTTAATATGCAAAACAGACCGATTTAGAGATTATACTCTATTAAATATAATTAATTCATCATACGAATATACTGTCGCCGCTCATCTAACCCTAAAAATAATTATTAATAATAAAATCTAAGATTTGTTTTGTGACCAGTAATTGCGAATCTTCACCGCTTCGCTTTAAATTGCGATTTGAGTTTCGAATCCAGGCCGTTTTGATTTAATTATCATTTTATATTCCTTTAATGTTTCAATACGTTTAATAGGGCCAAAAAAAATTCAAACAATTCTTATGTATATTAACAGAAATATCAATAAATTCAAATGTTGATATCAACACAACTTGTACATTTTGGTGACTGCGTTATTTTTTTATTGTACCTCGACATTATTTAAGACACGCAATAAATATCTTGAATGCGATATGTAAGAGTGAAGTAATGTTAGAGGTTATATTGCTCAAACGTGCTATATTTATTTAAGTGGCTACACTAAGTGCGGGAAGCACTCTCTGCAAATGGCCCACGACTAATGCACAGCCCCCCAAATCCTCAGGCTAACGAATGGGCTATTTACTTTACAAGTCTTATTAATTTATACAAACTGTATCGGTTTTAGATTATTTTAGTTGTATAGGTAGTAAACAACTAAATATATATATATAAAAATATTAGTTATGGCAACATAAGGCATAGAGACCAAGACACTCAACGTTCTTATTTGTATATTCCACCCCTGTTAATAATAAAGTTTTTTTTTATATGATGTTAACAATTATGAATGGTAATATAATAATATAATTATTATTAACAGCACTTTTTAACAACTCTTTTAGTAGTCAATGCAGCTATTAAAAGAGTTGTTACAAAGTGCTGTTTGTGTAATAAATACAAATATCGGCATTTCCTGAAAATTAAAAGGGGTTTTGGAAACATGTTCACAAAAAATCTATTCTTATAATTGGTTCAAATCAAAGTACAAATTTCCTCAAATAAATATTGCATTTTAATAGTTATTATGTCTGAACAGCAGATAGGTAAGTAAAACAAGTAGAAAGAAAAATCAATTTATCCAGATGAAAGTTAAAACTACCATAGATAAATATTGTATTGTTACTAATAATTATATGTAGATAAATACTATAACTACCTATTTATACCTACCTAAGTAAATAAAGAAGTAGGGAAAATATAGTTTTTAAAAAATACACCTTATATCATATTTTTTATATATTTATTATTAATATAATAAAATAAAAGTACCGGCATACAATAATTCGATTCTTTCGTGAGAAATTTATCCATCTAAAAAAAACTGAAAAATTAGTCATAAATAAGTTAAGTGTAGCAAAAACATTATAATTTCATACGCCCTGCCGCTCATGCACATATGAAGACATTTTTAATAAGCTTCGTATGCTCTTTAAGGCTGACAAGACAAATTTCCTCATCAATTTAATAAATGACTGCTAGGCGTTAGACACTTAAGGCCTGTATACACTATTTATTCTGTTTCATTATTTTGAAAATAGTAATCTTAATCAATATTGTTATTCATCATTATTTTATTAAATAGTTGATTATGGAATTTTAGATCTTTACATTATACATTATTTGAACAACAAATGTGCAAAAATACGTGGACATACTCGGTATTATTTTTCTTGTTATTTAATTAATTATAATTCGTGAATATTCTCTTTAAAAATCAAAATTCTTTTGATGTTGAACCGAAGTCATTACGTTAATTCCATCAAACAACCGAGACTATTAAAAAAATACCATTACTTGCAAAACGGTTATATAGATATACTTTGTCTATTATTACACCACATTAGCTGCTATTATCACATAAAACTCGCTATCAATTTAATTCAATGCCGTTCGAGTAAACGAGCGTATAGACAATGTGGCTGCCGTATCATTTGCAACTTGTATTATCTAATTGAAGTGACATATCGATTTTGTTACGCTTACAGAGTAGCCTCCGGACTCAGTGAAACGTCAAGAATGACAGCCTAGTTAATATATTATAGGATAGACTGAAATAGAAGACGTTATAATCGAATAATTTATTTAAATGAAATTTATTACCGATATTCTTTGTTGTATTTTAAAAACATTATCAGAATATCTTTCGGTAACTATGTCATTTGTTAATTTAAGTTCCGTTTATACGTATAAAGGTGGAGATGTACCTACCAGATTTTAGCGTTCCAGATTCCAATGTATATAGCGTTTTGATGAATAACCTAAGCATACTAATAAAAAAATACTTTTAATAATGCAAGTTAGTATTTAATAGGTTTGCCTAATCTAATCTTCCAACATCGAAAATAAAATTCGCGTTTTAATAAAAATGTAACACGCACAGCAACCACAAAATATAACAAATTACAAATACTAATGGTCTGCTTTTAGTTATTATTGCTAGTTTTTAAAAAGGTTCTATAATTTTGAACCTCCTTTTGTGGTATCAATAATGTAGGTATCAATTATTCATTTACTAGAATTTATTATTTAAAATTAAAATGATAATTATTTTAATAGCCAATAAACAATTTGAGCTGCTGGAACTTGCGTAGACATACCTGCCTTACCTTTACCAAATCTTTTTGAATATTTGGCAATTGTTTTGATCTTAGACAGACGTGTACCACTATCGTAAGGCGTAGTTACTATCTGCCTGTAGAACGCCAGGACATAAATAAAATGCATAATCGCTAAAAACTATTGCTCCTCTTAAAATTCTTTTACATACCATTAATTTAGTAATTATTAGTAGGTACATACAAGTAGGCAAGTACAAGTAGGCATACAATATTAAGCAATAGACATACGAACTTACATAATTTTCTTCTATTGTAATACCACATACAAAACGAAAGGAAGTTATGTGGTCTGAACTACAACAATGGGCTGTCTGTCCGTTGGTCATTAGTACTAATAAGTAATAACCACACGCGCGAATGTGGATCGCACTGTGTCCTTGCGGTTCTTCAAAGAATATTTCTTTATAGTTAATAATTCTATCAATAGGTGAATTGCGGTCGACGTGGCAATCGCACGTCTAAAGAAATGTTTAAATTGGAACGCAATTATTTTTCACTTTCCTGTTTCATTTGACAGAAATGTTCCGTTATTAGCCGCATGCAACAGAAAAGGTCAAATAATAAATATTTTAGAGCAAGAAGGATATATCTAGTTCAGAAATAGGTTCTCTGTATTACATTTTTAATTAAAAGATAATGTATTAATGGGTTTAGGTTATTAACCGTTATAAATCTGGAATAGGTGCTAGGTATAGAATTACTTATATGGCAAGCAGATAACTTGGTTATTTTTTAATATGTATCTATATAAGTAGAAGGAAAAGCCTTCAATATTTTACAGATTTTTTTAAAGTCTCCTTTTTATGAGTTCTTAGTAGTTAGTGAGTAAGTTACATTCAATTCTGTTATATCAGGTTCCTGTTAAATTAAATAACACTTAATAATACTTTTTACGTTTTTTAGTTTTTTTCCAAACTTATCTATCACAAGACTCAATCTGTAGGTTAACTAAATTATAACCTAAATATATTTAAAGTTTTATTAATACTTGTTGTTCTCTTGGTAAAAACCTAAACATGGATTTTTGTTTTTGATTTTTGTTTTTTTGTTGTTTGTTTGATTTAGATCTTTTGTTACCAACATCATCACACTAAAATTACTGAAAGGATTATAATGTAATTTTGATGTAGTGATACGCAAAAGCTAACAATAATAGTAGATTTTTTTACAAGAAATGTGATTAAATACTTTGTAAAAGAAAAATCTCATATAAGAACATAATGGAATATGTATTTGGACTGTAGTAACAAATAGATTCCAATTGGATTTTATCAAAATATTATGCGATTCTAGTCAATTTTGAAAGAATGTCTATTCGGCTTATTGGTATATATAAGACACTTGTAATTTTAGTTATATAAAAATATTTTTGCACATTAATATTATTACAAGTAAATAAAATTAACTTTTTTAAAATTTTTGTTAGGAATAATTTAGTACGCCATCTATCGACAGTATAATTAACTTTTAGATCCTAGTTGGTTGAAAAGCAACATTGCCTCTCAACAATAGATGACACTAATTAGAAAGCATCATGTCAAAGAGAAAAAAAATAAAGTTGTTACTATACCTAACATTTTTTTACATGAGTTTTTATTTAATAAAAATTAATTAAATTAACTTATAAGTCTTTTTAAATTAAACTAAAATTATGAATATCCGTGAAGTGAATATTTCCAGCAGTGCATTCTTAATAAACAGAGATACTTTTTCGAGCCCTTTTTTTTCTTCTATAAACCATGGATATAATATTTGTGAAAATTGAAAAACATGAGTTTGTGCCTGTTCACGTATTATGCTACACACAAATGTAAATTCGTAAGTGTTGAACTGGCTTTAATCATTGTCAAATATTTTAATTTTGACTTTGACAATACTGCATCAGTTTTATTTTGACAAGTGACATTGGGTGTAAATTTCTGAATTCATTATACTTTTGTTTCGCGGAAAATTAGATAATAATTCCTATTTCTTTATTTACTTTCAATGTAAAAACAAAATATTTTTATTTACCAATTATGTCTTTCTCTCGGTTTTCATTTTTGCGTTCATTATGTAAACAGGATAAGTTTCATACACTCCGGCGATTCTCGTCCCAAAACACCGTCAACTTATCAGACCCTGCCATTCAAACATATTTAAAAAATTTAATGATAGAACACGAAAATTTACACACTAAAACACGTCGTGATATAGAAGACACGAGACGTCTACATCAAATAAAACCCATCATTAATGTTCTTGAACAGCGTATAGCTCTTTATGACAGCATTGAATCGCTAAAGGATCTCAACAAACGCGACGGACACGATGAGGAAATAAAGCGAATGATAAAAGAGGAAGCTGAAATATACTTAAAACGGATAAAAGAAATTGATGGTGACTTACTGTCTGTATTATTGGAGCCTCGCTTAACCGATGGTGGGATCCTATTAGAAGTAACGACCGGCGCAGGTGGTCAAGAAGCTATGCTTTTCGCTAGGGAACTTTTCGAACTCTACAAATCCTATTGTGAATATAAAGAGTGGGAGGTTGACATTGCATCTATTGAAAAATCTGACATTGGCGGTATCAGGAAAGGTTCCATGTTGGTGCAAGGTTATGGAGCTCCTGAGCTTATGAAAATGGAATCAGGTGTACACCGAGTTCAGAGAATACCAGTGACTGAGAAAGGTGGTCGCATTCACACCAGTACAGTATCAGTGGCTGTATTACCACAGGCAACAGAGATAGAAGTAAATATTTCAGATCGAGATCTTAATATTGAGACTAAAAGGGCAAGTGGTGCCGGTGGACAACATGTCAACACTACCGATAGTGCTGTCCGAATCACTCACTTGCCTACGGGCACTGTTGTTGAATGTCAAGAAGGAAGATCACAAATAAAAAATAGACAAATTGCTTTGCAAAAACTGAGAACTCTATTATTCCAGAAGCAGGAAGACGAACAATCATCCAAAATTAATAAAGAAAGAAAATTACAGGCTAGTTTTTTATGATGTTTATTTTATGACTTAGTAGACATTCTTCATTCATTTGCAATTCATAAATAATATATATGAAAGGTTTTATGATCTCATTTCTATTATTCCCAAGTTTAGGTGGTACAGAGTTTTTGATGAATATTTTATGTGAATTATAAATTAATAACAACAACTTTTTTTTCACAATCAAACATCAAAATTGTCTAAAAATAAGAAACAGTTTAAAAAAATCAGTACTCATTTTTACTAATTTTTTTACAATTGCAGATTGGTTCAAGCAATAGAAATGAAAAGATAAGGACTTACAACTACCCTCAAGATCGGGTAACTGAACACAGAGAAGGTGGTGGCACCACTCATAGTCTGAAAACTTTCATGCAGGGTGGGGAGCAACTAGAGGAGTTACAGGAATCACTTCTTAGACAGCAGCAGTACCAAGCACTAATGGCCGAGATTAATGACTACATAAATAGACAAAACACAGGAACTGCAAAGAGCTAAATATTTATAATAAATAGTAGATTATTCATTAAAAGATATACATTATATTTGAGTTGAAACAATAAAATATTTGGTTTTAAAATTTTTAAACTTGCATTATGTTGCAGACTTTATTTATTTATTTTATTTATTAACAATTCCATAACACTTGTAAAGACTTGTAAATTAAATATCAAACAAAATTAAATAGTCATTAAATAAAACATTATAGAATACAATAAATATTTATTTTGTACCTCTTATGTAGGTTTTTTCTTATAAAAGCAATCACATTCAATTAGTTATAATATTTAAAATTATTTTTACGAGATTCAAAACACTACTAAGAAAGATCTCAGAAAAAAAATACAGTTGAAACCTGGCAGGGACGGGAAATTATGCTGATCAGACAACAATTTAACATAAAGGATATGTTATGATAAAATCACATCTATATATATATTAAAATCTAAATACACTTAACTAATAAGTTATCAGGAAACATCTATTTTATTTGATATGAATTATGCCATGATTATGGCACTAGGAGTATTTATATAATAAAATATGAATAAATTTGATCCTCTTAAAAGTTGATATGTGGCATGACATGTCTCCATTTACATTAAAAATAATATCAAGTAGACTTTGTAACAAAATAACATTTGAATAAACTATTGAAAATTTAACAATAAGGTACAGGTAACAAAATTCACAGATATTAAATATTTTTTAAAAATGGTGGAGAACGAAAATTACGCTTAACGGAATCCAATATATACTTTTTGATAGTAAACTGCAACGCCCACACATGTCGATATTGCTCTCCTGTAAAAATAAATGCAGAGTAAATTTTACATAAATAATATACAGGGTTATTTGTAACTATTTGGCTACCTCTTGCAGGCAGCCTCTCCACATCATTCCCAACAACATTAGATTAGTTTAAATAATTAATTTTTATCCAACTTTTAGTTATTTTTGAATATCTTTAAAAAGAGTAGAATATCATTAGAATATAAAAGACAAAATAAATATTTATATCAGGATCAGCAATTTATACATAAAATAAAAGGTTGACAATAAGTTTAAGTAAGATCACGTTACTAGATGTCGCTGTATTGTAAGACTTTCTATTTCCTTTTAAAAAAATAAAGTAAATTCGGTTGCAATTAAAATCGCATACGTACTTCAGTGTGGTTTCGAATGCAAGAATTAGGTTGCTTCCTATATAGTGGGTGCATGTGTTTCAAACAGGGTAGTGACTCATTGTACTGCACCTCTGTAGGGTCTATCGAGAATATGGGCACATCAACCTTAGCACACATTGCATCTACGACAACTAGCAACATGTTCGTGTAATTCACTAATTGAGCATAAAAAGGCCTCTCGCACTTTCTCAAGGGCTTATTCAGTTTCTCATCCAGGTTTTTATAGTCCAGTTGGTAAAGATACATTTCGCGATCACAGGGAGTTGGTCGAGTTCGGTTTATTAGGACAAGCTTCTCAAAATCTCTTTCCACGATACGAGTTGGTGGTTTTGACATTGAAAGGTCGTCTGTATCTTCATCGTTCTCGTAATGTTGGTAGGCGACTGCAAAATAAAAATAAGTTTTATTTACGAGTAAATTGTTACTTATTACATGCAATTTATTGTTAGTATTATTTCATTAGGGTTAGAAAAATCGATAAGAAAAAAAAATTACATGAAAAATATAGAAATACAGGCTTGACAAATCAATTAGGAATGTAGCTCGATGCTACTGAACTTATTAAAATGCTGCCTACATAAGGTCATAAAAATGTTAAAAATATTTACATTATTGTTCAGATGTAGTTAATAACACGATACCTTCATGCTTTAATAATGTTAATTCAAAATAAAAAACAGCCTAATTATTTGGAAATTATGTATGTTATTCACTCTTGAAAAATGCGTTCCTGAATTATAATGACACAACACTAATGTATTTCTTTTGTTTAATTGATTATTGACGAGTAATTGATGTAAAATAATGTATACTGCAGGTAACAAAAAGCACAAGACATTGAATGAAATCTAATCGATACCATGCATGCACAAAGTATTTAAATTCCTTTAGTCCTCGGGTTTTAGTTCCGGAGAATGAAAAAGTTCGAGTAAATTTGTATGGAATTCAGTTATCTCTATCAGCATGCTCATTAACAATATTCTAGGTTGAAAATAAATATATATATGATATAACAAAGATTTGTTAAAACTTTCACCAGTGCAGATTGACTACTGTGCTCGATCTAAAACTCACCAGAGGTAGTAACATACTCTGAAAACAAGATGGAGTCGTTACTACTGTCATTATATATTTGGCTACTTCCAATTCATGACTCCATGTAGAATTTTCAAGTAACTAAGAATCCTGAATATCCACTTGCATGCAAACTTTCGACAATCCTAATGGTGCACTTGTGTCGTAAATATTGTGACAAGTTCAAGTAAATATCTCATAATAGAACTCAGTTGCAATTATGTTTTTCAGAATAGGAAAAACTATTCTTAGCCTGAATCATTTCTTTGGAAAAGACGCAGAGTTTATAAAAAGGAAGTTGTCAGCAGTAATTGATAGATAGACAGACATTTGCATAGACGTGAAGCACATATATGGACATACTATAATTTTGTTTACATAAAGAACTTATCAGTGCGTTGTCGTGCAAATTTGTAAAGATCATGCTGACAACGCGTAAGAACAACACCCATTTCGCAAATCTTTTAAAACATTGTTATCTAATTATTTTTTCTTCTCACACTTCAAACACTTAACATAAATTAGTAGTGTTAGTTTTAACATACCGTAGTCGATGGAATAACTTGACCCTTGAGCCAATCCAACAGCTATAGTGTTATACAACCACACTGACGTAGTGATGAACCATGCCACGATGAGTCTTATATTCTCCAGTGGCTGTAATTTAGAGGTATTTTAATTAAAACAATAAAATATTACTGATCTTTTCATCATATAACTAATAAATATTTAGTTACCGTTAGTAACATAGTTGCAGGGTTTGTCGTCTTTTTTTCTCTGAAGCAGACCGCTTGATAGTCAATTATATGAACTGCTTTAAACACGTCTTCCTCCACTAACTTCATCATTATATCTGGTCGGATCTGGTGAAGACAAACTATATAATGAGTACCAACATGTGACAAATAACATTTCGGTAGGTAAATTTTAAAAGTGCTGAAAATCAAATAATACCAACCTCGCAATAGCATAGTTAAAACATTAAAGCGATATAGTACGTACGTGGTATTAGGTTAATAATTATTAATAATAATAATAATAATGATAATACAGGACAAATTACACACATTGATATTATCCCTATGTAGGTAAGCAAATTATTTGCTTGTGTTAAGGGTGTTAGAGAACGAGAAATAGAAATACACATTATAAATACTGAAAATATATTTTAAAAACAACCAAGCCAAGAAATACAAACATCTATGCTCATCACATACATGCCTGTCCCTGTCAAGAATCGAACCCAAACCCCATTTAACGTATAGTCGTTAGGCATCTGCGCTGACCACTCGACCAACAGTTGTTTTTATTTAGATAAAGATAGACAGACCCACAATAACCATTTAAAGATTCTTTTACAATTGGGTTCTTTTTCAATGCTTTTTTGCTAAATAAAAATTATTTTAAACTAATAATAAACTGTAAACATGTAATTTTTTTTTGTTCATATTTCTTACCTTGCCAAAAAACTGTCCAGTTTGAGTTGTTTCCTTGCTGACTATTATCCAACCGTTGCTGTCGACTAAGTAGCAGTCCCAATTGTCTGATGTGCATGTAACACATTCTTTGTTGTGTTCACACTGAAATTATTAACTTGAATTTATTAATTTTAAACCTTTTATGACAAGTAGTTTAGAATTATTGAATATTCATAAAAGGAGATCGGTGTCAAGTGGCTATTGTAGCTGTGTTTCCTGTGTGAGAGGCGGGTGCCCAAAGTCCATTACCTTTTCGAACTCAATAGGTGCCCCAAAGAGGCAGAAATTTTCTTTGGAAAACTCAAGGCACTTCAGAATTTTTCGTGGAAAATCTCAAGACATTTGCAACAACTTGGATTTGAAAATATCTATGAGTAACGGCATCTGCCACTTACTATCAGACAAACCATCTGTACGCTTGCGTATTCTAATATACATTTATAAGAAATAATGAATATATTTAAGTCAACTTACAGACGAAGTAATATTCTCAAACCACTCGCTAAGTCTTTCATGTTTAAACTGGAAGCCGACGACGGCGGCGGGGGCCTTCCTGTGTCCATCAGCGTGCAGCACTGCGTGTGCTGCCGTCACCATCGCCGCGCTCACGTTAAGAGGAAACTTGTCAGTGCTTAGATCGATGCTGTATACGAAGCTGAGTGGGTCTACATAGTGTTGTTCAACAGCTCGGCGATACCACACTTCGTCTATCGCACGTGGCCATTGCTTGCCGAATTCTTGTCTAGAAGATAATACAGTTGAATAATTTAGTTTAACTCTGAAATAAATAATTTAAATTCCTTACTTATCATCGTGTTCCTTTGGCGGATGGGTTTGCCATCGCGTGAGACCACTGTGTGTGGCGAGGAACGCCACGATATAACCGAAGCGCTGTATGAATTCTGCCCTGGAATAAATACAATTGATTAGAAACAAAAATATGGTTAATTTGATGGGTTGTTGGTCTTGTGGTTAATAACCCTGACTGTTAGTGAATGGGGGTTTAATTCCCAAACGGGATAATTCATTGTATTATCTACATGATGTTTTTCTGGGTAAGGGTATTTTGTGTCTGTGATATATATGGTTTTTAAACACTCCGCGACATAGGGATTGTGTTCTGTTGCAAAAGTCGTTTCTTAGCGTGCTTAGACTTGCTGTATACTCGTAAAAGTTTATACAACAAATATTTTTAACAGATCCAAGCTAAGGCATGGCCGCCCATTCACCAGGCCGTTCGATATTTCCTAAGTAGGTACATACTATATTGCTAAATATATTAATAAACTTACTACCCTCCAGAGCTGCATAAATATTTTACAGATTTCTTTACAACTTACTTACGATCCTGGTATGCATGTTTCTTAAACCAATAAGACTTAACTGAGGTATCTACTACAAAATCCTTTCGACTTTAAGGAAACCTTCTTTCCTATACCTATTTAAGTTATAACTAATACTGAAATCTCAATATGATTTTTTTATATAAACTTATAATAAATTGTGTTTTAAAAAATACTTAAATTACGAGTCTTTCAATAGTTTGTTATTGTGTTTGTAATACTGTACCTCGGCAACAATCCAATCACTTTTGTCAAGGGGCTATCCAGGCAGATATTAACAGAATATTTTGATATTATCATTTTCGATAACGTTATTATAAATTCGACTGATGGATGTAAAATGTAACTAAAGTGACTTCTAATTATTTCATATTATTTTTGTTATATGTACGACAACTTTTATTTAATTTGTAATATTAAAAAGTTTAATTAAATATTTAAATAAAGTTACTTACGCCTTATCATCGGATGCAGATTCCGAGATGCTCTTGTTAAACCAAGCCGTGTTCCTGGCGTCGTATACTAACGCTTGCATAAGTCCATGATCACCTTCAAACAAAGTCAGTTTTTTATATTGTTAAAAAGATAAAGTCCTTAAGGTTTACGCAAACATTTTAATTATAACTTACAGTAATACTCATTTCGGGGTGTCACGTTTGAAGCTTTGTTCCTGCCTTCTGTAAGATATTTGAAAGTTTAATAAATATATCAAGTTTTTTGATTAGGAGACACAAATATAATTATTTCACCAAATAAAAAAATAGTAATTAAAAAAGAAAAAATATTTGGGGAGAAGGGGAGAAGAGCTTATAATGCAAATTCGTCCATCAACAATAACCGCTCAAAAGACGCTTTAGCTTTCATATTCAAAGACACACACACAAACACACACAGGCACACCCAGACATCACACCTTCATTGTGCCCATGGCCTTTATTTTTGTGATGTTCTGGCGGACGTGGCTTGGCCGGCCAGCGCCAGCCGGGCTTCGCCACACGCTCCAGAAAATATGATAATTCTTCCTCTGGTGACGAAAATGTTCGCTCGTAGTGACGGCAGTACATCCTATAGACATGTAATAAATTCCTTAACACTCATAATTTTACTGGTATATTGAATTGTAGCACAATAATGTAGAAATCCTATAGAATTCCAATCCATCGCATACCAATCAGGGTGAACGCTCCACTTATCGGATAGATATTGGCGCGCCGAAATATTTTTGGATGTGAGTGACAGACGGTGGATGTCATCAGTTGGTGGTGGTGTGATGCAGTGTCTTCCGTAGTTCTCCGGAATGCCCACCACGAGGGTGAACGGCGAGTCACTGATTCCGGTCCAGAAATAGTGTCTTTTACCTCGTGATACCCGTTTCTATAATAATATAATGTATTTTAAATTACAATGGTCGTTTGTGGCGCTGAATATATATTTTCCTACCAATTCCATTTGACATGTTACTTTAAGGTAAGCTTGAAAATACACAATATGGATATATAACTATTATATTTAATTATTTTGAAATTCTTATAAAAACCTTTGAGAGTCTTACCATATCATCCATATGATATTTTATATTCATCATTTTATTTCCTGTTTTTTGGTCAATAATTTCTTTACGAAGCTGCAAAAATATAGCATATAATATTTATTAATAGCATATAATATTTATAATATCTACATCAATCCCAACAACATTTGTTCAATAATTTTCTAAGATTAATAGTTTTAAAAAATATTTTTTCCCATACAAAATTTATTTGTTGTCTCTGAACTGGTATTACCTAAACTCTGAGCGTAAGTATGGCTCCCGGGCGTTAACCTTTTAGTACCTTTAAGTACTTCTTACAAAACACAGAGTAATAAGTGAAAGAGGGAGCAAATATTTTTTTTTCGTTTTTTTGTGTTGTTAATCAATATTTGTAAAAAGTTGAGAGGCCGCCTGCAAGAGGTGGCCAACTAATTACAAATAACCCTGTATATGTCAATACTCACAGCTGTCAGTTCTTTGCTAAAGTTCCTTGGACTCCGATCATCATCAAATAGCTCAACCTCGATCATATCAACACTATTATAACTTGGTTTCATAATTTGCTGAAACTAAACAAAACAATATTATATTCATAATCATAATTGTCAGAAGGTGCTTTAACGTAGTCTCCTTTCAGAGGTCTGCTAGAAGTTTTTTTTAAAGCAGTGCTTTTGTACGAATCTGTGGTACATTTGATAATTATTCTATTCGTACACAAATATTAAATATATAAATATAAATTTTAAAGCAGTTCTTTGTGTAATTACTAATTTAGGTATTGTTTTAAATTTGTCTCGAACTGTGGTAGCCACGTTATACAAAAAAAAATATTAAACAAATATATATAACTTACAACGGGTCTGAGGTCGGGATGTATCAAGATATAACCATTATTAGTGACGATGAACGCGTAACCATTTACCCCGATCTAAAACATGACAATCGATCACAACTCGTTATTTACAATGGTAATAATTGTATTATAAGTGCAAGTATGAGAGGTATACCGTATAATAAAATGCGCCCTCTTACCTTGTACGGTGTCATGAGAGCCTGTATTTCAGATAGAGGTACGTCTGTGCCAGCAACCCCTAATAATCTAGCTATACGCATCTGAAAATATTCAGCAACTGCTTTATTAAAAAGTAATATTCAATTATAATCAAGCAAGTATTAAACGTTAGCAAAATCTATTATGTAATTAATATCAAAATTCAAATAAGTATTTTAATGTATTTAAAACTAATTATTATCAATGCATAAATAATGTTCATGATGCTACTCAACCTATCGATCTCATTACTACTAATTGTAAATGTTTAAGGTTTGCTTATCTAGCAAATAGTAATTTCGTCTAGCATCTACGCCCCGTTAGGTTATATAAATGTTTACGAACTACTTTATTTGAAAAAATCTATTTTAATTATTCATCATTACAGGTTCTAGCAATCTACTCAATCAAAAAAATTACACGTCAGATCTCATCAAAACACTACTCAGTATACTATAGACCCACTACATCTAGATGGGCTGATAATAACCTTTGTGGTCCATTGTCAGAATCTGTTGACATTAAATTATTCACTTATATATGGAAACAATTTATACGAGTATTATTGAATTTATAGTATCTTAGTTGTTGAGTATGCAATGTAAGCTGCAGTCTTTCATCTCTTGCATCCCTCTCTCGCACACGGTCCAAGTGTAGGAGTGAATGAACGTGTGCCTACCTCCTTTTGTCCGTTCTCCTCTACGGACTGCGATTGGTTGTTGAAGAACGATTGCAATAAAATTAACAACATATAGGTAAATGCATTGTAACAACCTAATAATCAAAATATCCTCTATCAATGAGAAAACTTATATTTACACTAAGTTTTTAGTATATCAAAAGTTTTTTCATTCTTAGATACAGTACTTAAAACTTAATAAATGCTCAAGTAACAAAAGCCCCATTCGTCTCACATGGCGGGCTGCGGAAACTCTTAATGAAAAATATTTACATTTACTTTCATAATATAAGTAAATCGTTAAAAATGTCTCTACGAAGACATCACTAAATTCAGGCAAAAAATATGTCTTATCGATTAGATAGTGTGCGAATATAGATCATAATTCTTGCACAAAAGTAACCTTGATAACTGATAGAAAAGTTTATTGATACCCTAGTGGTCTACGCCTACTATCTAGTAGAAAACTACTAAGTATACTACAGTAAGCCAAAAGGGTTAAACATTGTCAGTCGCTAGCGAGTAGCGAGAGAGACCGCGCCGGCCTACATCTATCAAGGACAGATGCATCGCTAACGGGGCCAAATAACATTTTACCGTTACTGAAATCCAAAAACTAAATCATAAAATGTCTTGTATCTTGCAAAAACTTTACATTAAAATCATCAAAACTTTCTAAGTGTAGTACCTCTTTTGTAACTGATACCCAGTAAGCTTCATTTATCAGTACATTCTCTGTGATGTTCTGAGGGGAAATCATTAAACAAAACTGAATATTATTAAAAGGCACTTCATTATAATATATACAGATTATGAAGAAATAGTAATAAATAACACATATAGTTAAAAAACATTTATAATAGAGAGAGCATACGACCAATTAGAGGAAAACATATAAACCAATCTGTAAAAATCTTCATGTAGACATATTATAGTCATGCATAAATAAATTTTGAATTTTGGAAAATTTCGTTTACAGTTTAGTTCAGTTGAAATAGAGAACAAACGATAGGAAAACAGACAGAACACTGGAGAGTTTGTAATATTTTAAAGATTGAAAAGATATTTGATCTCTTTTTCAAAGACATGAGAGGGGAAGTAGATAAAATATAATAAAAACTTGTTTTTTTTTGTTTGGAACCCACCTCGTTGTATCGTAAATCATAAACAGGCATCGATACTGACGTCATCAATTGGTACTGAGAGTTCCCAAGTTCACTATACTGACCCTGTTTCATCTGAAATTATTTAAACCATGAGGTTCCGACCTTTGGTTGAAATAGTTAACTATGTTAAACGCTCTATTTGTTACCTGAGTTATTCTCCATCTTCGATATTGTTCCTTTTCAGAGTTAAATAGCACTTTATCCCTGCGTTGACTCATGAAGCGTTCTTTCTGTTCAGCTCTTTCACGCTGTTCCCATAGATAGTCTGCTACTTTCGGGTCCTGAGAAAAGAATATAATACAATTCCTAAACGTTAAAAGTTTTATTTCTTGATTACACTTTGCAACTCAAATGTTATGGACAATGTTATGGTCAAAAAGAGAGAAGACTTTTCATCTACAATAACTAATAAAAAAAATAGGAAACACTAAATTACCGTAATATTGGCGTACACTGGCGTCCATACCACCGGATGTTTTTCACGCTGCAACACTAACGGGCGCGCCAGCACATTGACATGTTCTAGCACGCGTTCCCGCACCTCGGCCAATGTACTCAAGTGCACGTAGAATCCTCTGTTCGCACAGGCCATCCACTTCACTTCTCTCACGTCCGCTACCTGATACAACTTCTAACATTAAAGTATCCTACGTAACATCTTTTCTGCGTGATGTTGTGTCCAATGCAGTCCGGTGAATGTGATATTAAGACGCTATGGGGCTATTTTAGTACCTAATATAGATAGTGATACAATTAATTTAATGAAAGTGGCAAAAACAATTTGCTTTCACTACTTTTTTAAACGGCATATTGAAAGTATGAACCAGCCTATTATATTAATAGCTCTAACTTAAAACTAACACTATCGAATATAGAAAACAACAAAAACAATAACACAACAAACGACTTAGTAAGCAAAGCGTAGTGAAATGGAATATGGAAATAGGAATAATGTTAAGATGCCATTCAAACATGCGTAATAATAATCAGGTAAGAAGACATAAGAGTACCACGTTCAAGGTGTACTGGTAGAAGGTTCAAGGAAGGCATTATGCAGGACGCACAATGATTACGACACACAGTAATACCTGGAGTGGTACTACCTTTACCTCGCGACCTATCAAGTACGTGAACACCCGCACTGGTGTATCATACTTCCAGTTGTACTTCTCGAAGAGTTCCTTGTAGTTGTATGGCACCCCATCAGTGACTAGCATTATTGCCTAGCATATAAAACAAATAAATTATTACATACATAACAACCACAATAGGTTCAGTAAATATATACCATTTTCCTTACTCACCAAAAAGCAAAAACTATATTTTTGTATGTTTATGTAATATGTTTTCGTATACTAATTATATAATTATTAATAATACCTGATTACAGTTCGCCCCTCCACTGTTATTTCTGTAAATTTCTAAAAGTTCGAATGCTCTTGTAAGTGCTGCTGAAAAATTGGCTATTTCCATGGTTTCAAAACTATCCAAAGATAATTTTATTTCTCTGAGATTTGCTAGCGTTGCCTGCAAAAGAAATATAATGTAAGAACTTAATTAAAAATTATAGAAATCCCCGATACAAAAAAGACTTCATAAAAGGATGAAAATTATATAATTATGTACTTATTGAAATCGTTGCGTCTGGGGACCGTTGTATACCTTGAAGATGGTACCTATTTTACGAAGTTCTTGGTGCTAGTGAATGAGGACTTAGACTATATGATTTGATATTGTTCTTTCTTTATTTGCCTCGGTAACATACTTGCATTCGAATTTTTCCTTTATTAAGCTGTTCACCGTTTCTACGTTGCCACAGACAGACACTCAGATACACAAATACACAGGTCAAACTTATAACACCCCTTTTTTTGAGTCGCCGGTTAAAAAGGTAAACAAATAAACATTAACGTGTTAATAAATAATGCATTTTTTTTCTGCCCACCTGAACAAGAGAGTCTTCGAAACAAGGAACCACTTCTTCAACAGTATCAGCAAAAGTCATAACGCTTACAAAATCGTTATTTCCTAGCGTATCTAAAATGTTGGTGACAACATGTCTCGCTATGTCTCTCCTTTGACCTGTCATGGATCCGCTGCGGTCTACCAAAATAACAACATCCTTTGGGCTTGCAGCTGCTTCCATATACCAGGCTCTTGTGCGACAGTCATAAATATCTACTGGATCAGCTCGCCATTTCATTGCTAAAAAAAATAGAATATATTAATTTAATTAATTAGATATTCTACAGAATTATATTTACTAGTGATCGCTCAACGGCCGAAATTCGACCGTAATCTAAAGTGTTTATGTTTATGAAAGTTTGGATTAAAACCTCTTTGCATATTTAATTTTGAATTTTATTCTAATAAATGACTATCAACTCTGTTCGACTATTTGACATCAAACAAATATACATTTTAAACGTTTACGTTAAAAGCGAAATAGTTTGTCTAATGTTTCGCATCTCAGTGTGTGTTATGTTTTTATAAATGATTTGATGCATTAAAAGTACATTATTATTGAAAAATATTAGCGTCCTGCACTTCTCCTACACATAAACTATAAGTATGCCAAATTTCATACTTCTTCTTACGCGCAATTTTCGTAAAAAGGGATTCAAAGTTTTTGCTTCACGTATTTATATATAGATGACAAGTAAATATATACTTACCAGGATAATGTCTCATGAATCCAGTAGAACTGCCAAAATATTGCCAAGATAATGTCGGATCGCTTTGATAATTATTTATAAAATGAGTATCCAGTCCTTCTGACCAGTGAATTCCTTTAATAACTTCTGGAGCTAAAAGAAGATAATCATCTGTTAATTGATGATAATAATTTAAAATACATTTATAATAAAAAATTATTTTCAAAAATTCTTTAGAATCAATTCTATTACTATGTTCTTTGTTATATAGTTCTTACCCCAAGCATAAACATTGGTCGGAACGTGCACGCTACTAAAATTTGCATTGACAGGTATATACGAAAAGTGTGGATTTTGTTGTACGTGAGCGGGTTTTGACGGAGGTCTTATTATCCAATTTTCCATAGTAAATTCCGGTTCTGGTGTCGTTGTTAGGGACATATCGTCATAAGGATCTTCCATTTCCTTGCTGTTATAGAACTGATAGTCCTCGGGCACTATCTCATTTTGTTTATCGAAAGCCATGTTTTCGGCGGCTTCAACTATTCTTTTTACGGCACTTATTTTTAGTTCCATCATCGCTCGAATATCGTCTGCCATATTTTGTACCAATTTTTCCCCGTCTCTTGATTCAATTTGCGCAGATTTAAAACTCTAAAACACAAAAGTTAACTCACTATGTACTAAAAGTTTAACATAAATGTTATTAACATCAAATGTGCCTTACGTCTTGTACTTCCTTTTTTCTTGTAATAAATTCTCCAAAATGATATAGTTCTGTCCCAAGCTTGACAGCCCAGCCTTGTACCCTACAATATGTAAGTTAATAACGTAATTAAATTAACATTGAGGTCATTGTTAATATTATCATACAGCTTGGTTTTCATTAAGTTAAAGATTACTTACGTATTAAATGATATTTTATTGACCACATCATATTTAATGCTAGCAGAACAGTCCCTCGAATCAAGGAACAGTAGGAGTAATAACACAAAAATACCAGTCCGGTCGTACATCAGAAACACTTAATCTAATTTGGCCCGTGTTGTGTTTACATCTAAATTACGTTCATCCTAATATTTCTTTTTATAGACACTAGATTGCACTATTTTTAAGACTATTGTAAATATCTAATGAAAGCTGGCTGTGCTAGAAAGAACTCGACATTGATAACGATGTTAGTCGATCGGTAGCACACGGCGCAGCCGCGAAGAGAGTGCCGCAGACATGCGCTCTCGGCTTCTAACGCGTCCAAACTACTAGCTACATGTGTATGTAGAATAGATACATGTAATCTCAACCAGTGGTTTCGCTTAGGTACCAGCAAAGCGCATCGATTTAAACTCTTAATTCTGTGGGTCAATGTGTGAAGGACGTCGAAACTATTCTGGCATATTAAGGAATGAGTTGTGACTCATAAATAAAACTTGTTGATAGAATTATCTCGTTTTAATTTTTATGTTTGTTATTTACCTAGTAATTTTGCAATCCTTTGCGGTTGGGTTTGTGTGTAATAGCATTGCAAGATTTATGTATACACTCAGATATTACAATAATTTAGGCAACCTGCCCGGTATGTAATTTTAATTAAGAGGAAAAAATAATAACTTCTAAACCAGAATAAATAACTTTTATTGTGAAAGTAAGAAAGGTACAAATCTATAGGACGCTAGTACCAAACATTTAAAAAATCAAGTATCACGAATATAATCTCGAGGAGTAAAACGTTAAAAGAATCATACAAATTAACGTCAGAATATTTGCTTTTGTAACATTTCCAATGCCGCACTCATTTATGTTCGATTCCTGTAAGCAATAAAAGGTATATTTACACTTCTATACACGTTCGTCGATTCAATAAAGGATACTAAGGAAAAAGAGTACAAACAAGAGAAGAGAAAGATAAAAGTATAAACACACTTTCCTTTATGTAATGTTTTATTTTTATTACCTTATCGTGATATGTAAAACATCCCTTTAGGCGACGACGAGTTAATCTGCCTAAGTCCAGCTTGTGACACGGCTCGCGACTGGTTGTGGAGTCAGCCGTGGGTTGTGGCTTGGTGTCCATAGGTTTTACACAATTCTCTTTATAATCCCAGGGCCCACTTTTCACTACTACTAACAGCATGTTAGTCTTAGTAACTAGAGATGCCCAATAAGGTGGATGACAATCACCTTTCTCCTCTTCATAGACTATTTGGTACAGGCCCATGTTGTCTAAGAAGTATGATTGATTTAAAATGTACAGGGTGATGCGATGGTCACATGAGAACAGCTTCTTTTTATCGCCTGAATTGTCTTTCGGTGGTGGCGGGGCGGCAGTGGTGCTTTCGGAGTATGGATTTGATTCTGTTGTAGTGTAGTCATCCACTAGAAAAAAGTAATAATGTTATAATTAATACATATTTTTATGATTTTGTTGCCAAATACGGTTTTTTAATGTTATCATTAAATGAACTTACCATAAGTATCATAATTTTCTATAACAGTAGCGGAATACGCATACTGTTCCCAGTTAAAAACATTGAACATCAAAATAAAGGTCTCCATTAACAACCACTTCAAAAATGTTGATACTATAATATAAGGCTGAAAAATACAACAACTGTATTTTAAAACATCTCATCACATAAACCAGAAGTTTTAATTAAAACTATAATAATAAATGACACATACGGTTTTTAAAGTTAAAGCGCAGTTGGGTTCTTTGATCATGGAAAGAGGACACAATGCTTGGTAGTTGAAGACCTCGACGTGATCAAAAATCTTGTTGTCTATGAATCTTTGCATGACTTCTTTTTGAGCGACTCCAAAAAAATCTCCAACCTTCGACTGTTTCATCCCAGGTTTGGGTTCTTCCATCGTCACCACTATGTAACCTGAACTATCGACCACGTAACAGTCATATCCATCAGCACATGTTATTTCCTAAAAATACAAGTTATAATGTTTAATTTAGCTAAATTTCATTGATTTATTAGCTAGTATATAACAAATTAGCTACAAAAACCATAAATACCTGACTGTCCTTAGTAATATTATTGAACACTTCATATAAACTGGAGTAAAGAAACTGAAATCCAACAACAGCTGCGGGGGTTTCTGAGTTGCCATCTTTATAAAAAATTGCATAACTAGCGGTAACTGTTATGTCTCCGTCGCTGTTTTCGATGGTTTCTGGTCTGTTTTCAATGGTGTCGTCGAGAATGAGCAGCTTTGTGGATACCACGAGAGACTCTTTATCGATCATGTGCTGTAAAACAGCAGCTTTATACCAGGTCTCTTCTATTGCGTTGTAGTAATCATCGCCAAAGACGCTAAAAATAACAGAACGGTAATGAATGTGAACTCTAATTTATTTTTGGATCAATTACCCAGCAACATCTGTAAGGTATTCACTATATTTTTCGATTCTAAATCTAAATGTAAATTAATTTACCAAACTATAACATTTCAATTTAAGGTAAACATTAAGTTTATTCAAAGTATAAAAAAAATATTTAGACATTAATTATAAGATCTATTTTGAAAAATATCTTATCAGGTATGAGAAATATTAATAACGAATATTTGAGTTCGCGCTTCAAATGCTTTACGATTTCGTGACCCAATAAAATGTTTGCATGTAGAAAAATAGTAACGAGGTCAAATTTATACACAAAATGTTTTGTTGAAAAAGTTGTTGATACTATTCGGCTTGTCTGTCTGTCTTATCGTTAGAAAAAACACCTGTTTGGATATTGATAAAGTTGTGATGGTGATAGCTTATTATCAATCAATAAGATGATATTGGATGTTTTACTATATAAATATAAAATACAAAAACAAAACTGCTTTTGAATTATAATTGAAATAAAACTAGAATAGAGTTAAGATTGTATGCTATGATAGAGATATTATTATTAAAAAACATCATCAGAAGTCTGGAACCAGAACTAATAGCAACTATGCTCCCGATCTTTGATTTATCTACCTTTACGGGCAAAAGGTTACGTGCAGGAACTTCGTTGAAAGTAATTTCTAATTAATTTGATTGGATTGGATGCTTTTTGGCAAATTGAATTTACAAATGTTTGTTTCTAAACTTAATGCTTTTAAACGATTCGCTTTAAATTCTGAAGCTTTAAATAAATTGTAATTTACAAAAACATCATCCAAAGGAAAGTTTTTGACGTACACATAAAACAGGTGATTTCTGGTATGAAATCAAAGTACAAAAGATATAAATCAATAAATACAACAATGCGAATGCTAGTTGGTTGCTACATTTTCATTTCAGATATGTTTATTTGCCTTAAAATACATACTTACGTATCAGAGAAATCTTTTGCCCTATTGCCTAATTCATCGACCCACTCGTTTTTATGATCTTCAAAAATATAGTGCCATCGAGTCAAGCCGCTGGAAGTAGCAATAAAACGCACGCTAACATTATATTTCTGAGCTAAATTCTTTTCTTCCTGTGAAGCCTCCCAACTTTTAAAGTAGGGGGTTGATAGTTTAGCATCAAAAACAAGTTGTTTCACTAAATCTTCGTTACAATAGTAGTCATCTTTACCCAATGGTGTAGTACCACAATGAGCTGGAAGTGGAGTTATTCGTGTGAGAAATAATACATAAAAAAAATAAATTTCATTTTATTTACTTACTATCATAATTAAACGGAAGACTTTGGGTTTCTTCATCGTACTGCTTTTTAGTTATGTCTATTTCATTTTTCGATAAATTTACAAGGAATTTAAATATTTCTTCCTCAGGAGTGTCGGATTCGTGGCCTTCTAAATAATGATACTTACAATACACCCTGGAAATAATTAAAATTAATTGCAGTTTCTAAATTAAATTAACATTAATCTATAATGGCATGTTATAAGCAAGTATGATATGACTCAAACTAGTTGATCAGCTTACCAGTCAGGGTGAACCCGGTAATTGAAATTGAAGTAGCTCGTGACATTGACTCCGAGGAGCTCTTGACCCTGCTTGGCCTCCAGGGGATTATCTTTCAGCATGAGCTCGGTGTCTCCATAGCCCATAGGAAGAGAAATTCCCATCGCAAATGGAGTTCCCTCTAATTTATTAAAATAATAGTCGTGTTTAACTCGAGCTATTCTCCTGAAAACATAAAATGTAAATAACACCATAATTAACTGTCTGTTATTATGTTATAAAATTTGCATATTACTTCCGTAAATTACTTCTTTCGAAAGGCGGCGAAAATCTCGGTATATTTTGAATAAATTTTGACTCGTGTTACTTAGGAACTTGGGAAGAATCTTTTCCCAGCCTCATTAACATAATTTAAGCAAAGTTTTCATTAAAATGCTACGAGAGCAAGTAAAATTGTTTATTTCGTACATTAATTACTTTGAATATTTGGATATGTTTACTTTAATGTACTGAGTTTAAATTAATAATTGTAAATATCTTAAAATATCATGTAGCCTTGAAATTAATCTTCTGAAATTTGAGAATTTAATTATACCGTACAGTTCAACCATAAACTTTCTTACTATTATATACTATATATAAATTTATCTAATAGTAAGGAAATAACCTTAAAAAGTATTTAAAAATATAACTTTTAGCTATTCCGAGCGCTGTCGTTATTTACTTCCCATTTTAATGTTGTATCCGCAATTTAAATAAGGGAAAACTTTTAAAGGCTGTTTGGGAAAAAACACTATGTAGCAACAGGACAATTTTATTTACTTTTGTGCTTTCCTCGAAACATATTAGATGTATATTATATTGTCCTCATAGTTTTTATGCTGTGAATATAAAGCTACAAACCTCATGTTGTCGTAATGAAACAGCACTTCAACTTTAGTAATGCTGCCATCAGTTCCGTTAACCAAGTCTCTTCTAAGGCTTTTAATTTTGTCTCCCAGCTCACGCGGACCCTTGCCATCATCAACCTGTTCTACTTCCACGAAGTCTACGCTATTGTAATTCTCTTGTAGTTCATCGTTGATCTAATAAATATAATCATCCATGAAGTACATAATGCTATGACATTATTTAAATGTATAGTGTTTACATACCGTCGTTATTAGCAACGGATGCAGCAATAAATATCCGTTATTGCTCACGATAAACGAATACCCGTTGACTCCCAACTGAAAATATAAATAAAATTGATTTCCTATGAGGAATCTGATAATTATATTAACTGAAGTCATAGTAAGATAATACAAACTTGATGAGGTTGGGCCAACTTGGCAATACTGTCGATGGGGACGTCTGTACCAGCTACTCCGAGTAACTTGGCATTGTTGTAGAGTTCATTGTTTCTGTAGTCGAATGCTGGTATCGCCACAGATGCCACCAACTTGTCTTCATCAGGCTACGTGATATAACATTAGCTACATTAATTACGGCTACGGGTACCTGCTATGTATATTCTAAATATATATTATTTGTAATATTTTCACAAGGTACAATACTAGGTTTGCATTCTGACTGATTGTCGACTAACTGAGGTCGCAATTCTAATACTCGAGTCTGAATTTTCTTAACTTTTACACAGTATAATATAGTTCCACTCCTACTCAACTCAAAACCTAAAATACAATTTAAGGTTGATTATTCCTCAAGGACATGAACGATTATCTTTTTTTATATAAACATAGACCAAAACTACAACAATTGATTAAAAGAATTAGATCATATCGGTTCAGTAATTACTAACGTGTTCGATAACATTGAGCGCATTTGATCAAACAAGCTTCGCTCCTCACTGGCTGATAAGTTTCCACAGTTATTATACAAAGTTACGTACGTTCGTAAACTTATTATAAAGTAATATATGTAGGTTTATGTACGGGACTCTTAATTAAGGAGAGTTTCCCCGTAACTAACTTTCTCGTGTATGGTTCTAGATATGTATAATAGATGATGAAGAAGAAACTGGAATAGATAGCTATCCATGTTATTTCTTGTACATATAACGACAGTATTATTGTTCGAAAATATCTATAAAGATAAAGCTTATTTCAATTTTAAATATAATAATTATAATATTGAATGCCAAACAAACGGAATATAAGAAACACATGGTTAAAACTGCAGACCTTATTCTCACTTTAAGGTGTATTTCGAAAACCTTCAGCATCTCGTGTGAAGTTTCTGAGAGGCTTTGAAGATACTTGCAGCTACAGTTGAAGATCTTTCATATAAATTGGGTTAGTGTAAGCTAACACTTTGTTACCACTTAATATTAATAAAACTAAATAATATACGACCTAATATAGTGAATTATCATTTTTATTGTTCATCAATCATTAAAATATCTTTGATTAGCATTTTGTTAACTTACCTTTCTAACATCTCCACTTACATCCCACTTCGCAGTTCTCTGGAAACAAAGCTAAGTGAATAAAATGTACCAAAATATTTTAATATTAGTTATGAGAAGTTGAAAATATTATTTTTGTAATGATTTATTCAATTTAAATGAACCAGAGGTAACTTAGCATGTTATAACACAAAACGCGAACTTATAATAGCTTTATAACAAGAATAGTAGTTTGCACGCCCTCTACAGGCAACATATTACAAAAGTTACTGACTTTAAAACTTTAATCCAGGTATTGATCTAGTGTGCGCAAGTCTTGAATGTGTGCGTGTCGCGTGTTGAACAAACATGTCAAACAAATAAACATTTCTCTTATTTATGCTAACATGTTCAAATGTTTCCACCCTTACGTAGCATAAATAACCCTGCCGAGTTTAGAATATACAATATTTATATATAAATTATTCATAAACTCGTACCTACCTGAAAACATAAAATGTACCTATTTTATTTTACCATTATGAAATGAGTTGAAATATAAATGTAATTGTGTTATAAAAAAAATGTAAGAGAAACGTATATTCTCCAATTTATTTTCCTGAAAGCTGAAATCAATTCTTCATATTTATGATTTTAGGTACAAATGGTTTTTAAATATAATATGTACTGTTGATGAAATATTGCTTCATTTATTATATAATGTATTTCCACATTAATGTAACACATTTTTTTTTAACGCAAGCATATTATTAAAACTTATAAAAAAACCGGTTAATAATTCAAAGTAAAAAGGATATAAATATATATTAAAGTGTTTATAGAGACTACCGTATAGTCAATGTCAGCGTGGGTCCAAGTCGGGGGAGGATTCTCCCCCGCCAGGATCATGGGCCGAGCGATCACATTGATGTACTTCAAGACCTGCTGCTGAACCTCTTCCACAGAGTGGATGTGAACGAAATACCCTAAAATACAAGGTTTTCTTATATATAGAATCAAGTTAAAATATCTTGAAAATATTATTAGTATTAATGTATATTTCATGAATTTAATGATATCACGACTTTTGAAAATAAAATAAAACATATTATATACCTCTGTTAAGACAAGCCATCCACTGTATTTCTTGAACATTAGTGACTTCCTTTCCAATGAGATAAGTAAATACTCTAACTGGTATGTACGTTTTATTTCCCACAGTCTCTCTGTTATGTTCCTCGAAGACCTCTGTTAAATTCCCAGGTACATAGTCTGTTATCAGCATCACTAGTTGGTTGCAGCCTTGAGAACTGCTCACATTACACTTGGTTCTTCTCTAAAATCAATAAACGTGATGAAACTCTCACAAACACTCATTCACACAGACATACACAATTGTATTCCTAAAGGATCAATGCCAGGAGCTATACAATAAGGTTTTTTTTTAAATAAAAAGCCAACTCAAGCAGATACATCACAAAGCACTTTGTCTACTCTTCAACTAAAAGCCACACACGAAGCTACTGTAGTCTGGAGTGCTACAACTTTAGCCTATTTTATTAACATATGGAACGAGAAATCGATAAGATGATCCATTATGCTGTATTTATAACATCTTCAACTTTATGGCTGATATTATAAATAACTACAATTTAAACATGATCTCGTATTAAATATAGTTTGATATTCCTAAATACATCAACTCGAACCATTTGTAACATTTTTGTGTACAATATTTGTATATACCATACTATGGTTATAAGTGAACTGAAGTGTTTTTAAGAAAAAAAAAAATAAACTTAAATAACTTATGAAAATATAATATTGTTTTAATATATATATATATTGTTAATATATAACTTCAAGATTTGTTACGAAAATCAAATGCAGGTCTAAGATATATACAAAGGTAATTAACCCAGTAACTGGCGCCTGATTAAGTACGGTAATTGGAGAAGTTCTTGTGAAGTCGTCTTTTTAACGACAACTAATGAGGAAGGTTAAGTTGGCTTTGTACTGAGAAATGTAGACTACATTTACCGTCAAAGTTTTTACTTTCAGTAATCGTTTCTTAATTAAAATATTTGTACATACTATATTTTTAATTAATTTTAAACATATACATAACGAAAGATTTATGGACACGAACGAAAGAGTTAGGATAAAAAAATTGCTTGTATTTTGGAATAAAAATATTAGGTGTCGATAAAGACTAGTACATCTAAAATACTAAATTCAACAAAGCGGATAAGGATATGGTAGCTCAATTGGTAGAACAACGGGACGGTTTCACAGAGGTCGCCGATTCGAAAACTCTGTATCTATTAACTTATCATTATATATTATTTGAACTTAAATAAGCTTAAAATTACAAAAAATACAAAGATAATTATATCTATAACAGTGATTAAAATCTTAATAATTTATTGTCCATTGTCATAATTATCCACAAATTAAATAATAACTAGAAACTTTCCCTTGAAACCAAACATGTAAAATGACCTATATTATAATTTTAACATTTACCCAAGAAACCAACTAAATAATAATAACTAAACCAACAAACCAGCGTTATTTTAATGAAGAAGCACAACAATTTAATTAAACTAACTTTTCATAAATTTAAACTTACCTCCTTAAGAGTTGTGAAAGCAGTAATATAAGCCGTTGTGAGGTTAGCGTTTCCTTCCAAACCATTTTTGTGTTTCCCATTCTCCAGTGGTTCGAGGGCATTAATAATAGTATTTATATTCTCTGGTGTCGCCTGTACAAGCCCTTTGAAACACTTGACTACGTCTTTAGTTGTAGCATTAAAAGAATAGACGTTAACGTAATCATTGTTCGATAAAGTCTTCAACAGTGAGCTCAGAGTTATTCTTGCTACGTAATTTTTGAAACCTGTCATAGAGCCAGACACATCAAAGAGAATGATTACATCTTTCGAACATGTGGCAGCTTCAATGTACCAAGATTTGACTCTACAATCATAAGTGTCAATTTCGTTTATATTCCAGGGCATTCCAGGGTATAAACGTAAAACACCATGTGCACTTCCAAAGTATTGCCAAACTAGTGATGGATCGGATTTGTAGTTGTTTGTGAAAACTTCAGTTAACTTTTCTGACCACAATATAGCGGCTAGTGCGTCATCCTCTGCAAATAAATATAGTATCAAACAAATATAATCACTATAGTTAATTACCCAAAGAATCAATTTACCTTGATAAAAAATATTTGTTGGTACGTGGATACAACTTATGCTTGTATTGACGCTAATATCGTAAAAGTGTGAATCCTTTTCCAAAGATTGAATCGTGTAGTGCGTACTGTTCTTAGCAAATTTAGGCACTTCGAATTTTCTCTCAAGTTTCGTCCCATCTTCGTAATAAAATTCCGAATATTTTGAAGAACAGTATTCGAAATCCAAAAATTCCTTATCTTTTATCATCGTGTAATTAAACTCTGCCGCTAATCTTTCCGCGGTTGCATGAATACACTACAAAATATATACAAAATATTATATTAATTATATTATTCAATGTATCAAATGTTTAAAGTTTACAATAAGCACATTGTAAACTTTCTGGTACATGAAGTGTTCATATCAACATCAATAACATCAACAATACTCACAAAAAATATAATATTATGTGCTTATTGACGTCGGTGCGTCTATTTTACGAAGTTTTCGGGAGTAATTAATTAGAACATAGACTATATCATGTAATATTTTTATTCCTTTATTTGCCTAGGTAACTTATTTAAATTTTTTATTCTTTATTTAGCGGTTTCTTTCTGATTTTTAAAGTCATGTTACTGGTTTATATATGATACTAAATAATCCTACGAACTTATACGAAATTTTCTCTCGTTTCGGTTTTTTATTCTCAATATTGTATAAGAACTTTCACCATCACCAATCAAAGCTCAACATCTTGGAGACGATTGCTTTCATTTCGACCAAAAATAACCATCTCAACGGACACTTTGATTAAAGAAAGCAATCAAGTTCGTTCATTTCTTTCGCTGCTACGAGGCCATAGACAAACACACATATGACACACGCTAAACTTATAACACTCCTCGTTTTTGCATCGTAGGTTAATAACCATAATGGATTGCAAATCGAATTCAGACATAATTACCTTAACAGCATTAATTTTCCTCGTCAGCATAGTACTAACAGATCGTAAGGACGACTCCAATATCTGTTTTCCATCTTTTTTCTTAACACTCGCATTCATTTGTTTATATTTCTAAAAAAAAAAACAGGTCATTGTCTGCTTAATTATTAAAACAATTTATAATCTTTCTTTTACAAATTCATTGTGATAACGTACTTATTCACATAATAAATATAAAACAATTTAATAACAGCGAGGAACATTTAATAATAATAAAGCTTTTCAAGCTTTTCATTAAGTGGTTGTCTGCGGGTGATTGTTCCTTTGGGGTTTATGAAGCAAGTAATTAAATTAACGGAGCTTCTCAATTGTTTTAACGATACTTACAATTCTGATTTGGTCTGACTTCGTCAATGACTCGCTGAGTCTCCAAAGTTCGTCACCCAGAGTCCTCGCCCATTCCTTTACCCTAGTTATGAATAAATTTGAATATTTAACATAGGAATTAAATTAATAAAACAATAACAAACAAAAAAGATATTGAAGTAAAGACAAAACTGTTTAAATATCACATAAAAAGATAAAGGTACAGTTGTATGACTAAATTGTAAAAGAAAAATATATAAGCAAGATAAGAACATCACTATTACACTACTTTATGTAACATCTTTATCAGAATCTCTTTACATAAAAAAGAACTCTTTAAAAGATGGAGTATTTCGTTTTATTCATCGATATATTTATGCTGAAATTTATCCGTGAATAAAATATTATAATAAATCTATATGAAAATGTTTATTAATAATAAAATATTCACAAATCAATTTATGATAAAATACATATAAAAAGATAATTTTCTGTTACATACAGACAACTTAATTATATCTGACCATATATTGATTGTGTCTTTCTTGAAATAAAAACCTCTATTAATAAAAAGTTTAAGTGGATTATGAATAAAATGTAGCGAATGTATTAAAAATTATATTGTTCAGGATGATTTATAGAATGATCCGAAATAACTAAAGATAAATATAATTTCTAATAGATTTTATTGAATATTTCAAAAGATTTTGATTCATAGAGTGTATAATAAATCGAATTTTACGATTTAGTAAACTGTCATAGTTTTCGTGGCGACCATAATTAGTACTAGAGGTACAGGTGAGACTGGACTGTACTGTCTATCTGGCTGTCACCCAAGATGCCACAGACCATAGTAATAGTAAGTCTTTGTATAGTAATAGCCGGCATGAACAAAAAATGTTTACAATCAGCACTGATTACCAGAGCACCTGGACAAATATTTAACTAACAAAGTAAAAAAGTCATCTGAGAAAAATTCTCAAGTTACAAGCTCAAGCAAATGAGAAAACGGGCGAGCAGAGAAGCATTGAGTTTTATATTTTTTAGAATGACTATATTTGATAAATAATTCACAAAATCTCATATTGCAGTTTAATATATATTTTTTTTTAAATTTAAGTCGCTATTATCTGGGTATATAAATATATATCTGAAGATACCTATCCAATAAAAAGATTGTTTACTTATGATATTTTCCCTTTAGTTTTTTCAGCAAACTCGATAGAAAATCAAGTTCAAGTTTATTTCAGTATACGAGCAATATCCGATCACCTTGTCTGTCTGTGACCTTGTAATACCTATTACTAGTACTATGCATGTGTGCTATAATCATTCTATCGAAGAGACGATTTTTGTATAACATACGTTTGAATGCAAATTGCAGTATACAATCCTAATGTGAATAGTGTATAGTCACGGCGATGTAAGAAATGCCAAGGTTGAATGTGTATGTATGTGTACGTCTTACGTGTCAGGTCTCCAAGCAGGTGTGGGTTCTGGTAGTAGCATCAGCACCAGAAAAATTAAGAATTTGTAACACTTCATTTTTGGAGATGAGTCAGTCTCACACGCACTTAACTTCTTGAATAACGAGCAACAAAATACAAACGGAAATATTACTGAATAAGGCACATCGTTGCAAATTGTATATATTAAATGTTTTTCTATTTCTTTTCACCAAAAACATTTATCAATTCAACAACTTATATTCTATAAATCGAAAACTTTTTACATAAATAGAACAATCACAACTATTTAAACGTGACAATAAGCTTTCGTCGGTGCGAGATAACAAACAAGGCCACTACGATAGGAAAGCACATATAAATTTACTTTTTAACTCGATTAGGTTATAAATAAATTATCAAGAATCACCGATCCCGGTTTGAAAGACGGCAAATTTTAAGTTTACGAGATATCACAACGCAGTTTATGTTTGGTTTGTTGGTTGGAGTGAGATTGGCGAGTGTGTACTCGCGGTACTGTCAGATCGTACGTGTAAAGTAGCGAGCCGCGAGCGACGCGCGACGTTTGTCGCGGCGGACGCACGTGCTGCGTCTATTCTGGGCGGCCGCGGCCGACGGGCAGCGCTCGCATCGAACGTGCGCGAAGTAGGTCGTTCTCGCTCCCCGTCGCTACCACGATACCACAGACTACGGGCATGCCAGCTGTACTAAGCTTTAAATACATACAATACATGATTGATGAACTGACTATGTTTTCATTACCGTTAGAGCTTTGAAAGATCTTTTCAAAGATAATGAATACGTTGTTAAATTTCCAGGGCGGGAAATAATTAAACAACTTTAAGCTTTTAAAGGAAAATAATATTAAATTTTGAATTTAATCCAAGTTGCTCGTGAACAAATCACGAGCTATATCTTACTCACTTTAATAAAGCTTAAATACATTGAGGTAAATCACCAGTTTCCACTAACTAAATTATTCAGCGTACGTAACGAAGGCCGAGCATATAAAACGAATTTATATACGTTGTTTAATCTGATACGACATTGCATTAAAATTATTAATATTTAATACCAACCAAATGTTTGGGAAAATGTTAGTTTAATATATATTTATTGATAAAACTTTATCTCTACATAATATTAATATTAAGAGAAATGTTAATATGGGGAAATGTCGCTGGGGATTCTCGAGGTATTTTTGGGTAAATTGTATTCATTGAGATTTTCGTATTTGAATAGTAAACAAAATGGTGGTTTAACTACTTTACATTTTACATCTACTAAAGGAGTTTGTTTGTACATAGTTTGGGTGTTCATTTATTTCAGAATTATTTAGTTCTGAATTTATTTTTAAAATTGCAAATTTTAAGATAACTATAGCATCAAGCATCTATATGTAGATTAAAAAATAATCGTATATAACTTACCAAAGGCAAAGGTATTTAGTAAGACTTTTTATTAAATATAAAGTATATAAATATTGCAAAGGAGGTGTAAAATAAATTAAGGTTCACGGTTGTCGGCTGCTCTTTAATTTTCCGCTCTGAATATCTTAAGAGGTCCTCTGATCTATGCTCTATCTACAACCGGCTCATATTTGGTTTTTTATTCATGGTCATTATTAATCACAGTATACTATTAACAAATAAACAGTATTCTAGTTTTACATAACGAAGCTCATGTAGTTAACTTCAATGCGATCTCCTTGATGCTCCTTTTCCTGAACTATTGAATCGATTGTCATCGGGGTTTTATTTGATAACAGCTTTATCATCGATGGCTAAGCAATAAAAACAAATCAGTGATCGGTCGTGTAGGTACTTGAGAAATAATCATCTAAAATTTTTTTTTTCCAAAATGTAAGAATAAAATCATTGAATCTGCGCTCAACTAACCGTCAGAAGAGCTGACAACATAGTATAGAGAATTAATTTAAATATATAAATATACGTGTGTTCCCAATATGTACATCTTTAATATATATAAATTACGTGTCACGTTGTTTGTCCGCGATGGACTCCTAAACTACTTAACCGATTTTAATCAAATTTGCACACCGTGTGTAGTTTGATCCAACTTGAAACATAGGATAACTTACATCTTAATTTTAAGTCACAATATTATTTTATATCAAAATATTGTTATTTCGTTATTGGCCTTGATAAATTTACTTGCATTTTAAATTTTTTCCTTTACTTAGCGGTCGGGGGTTTTTTTAATTTTAATTTTATTTTTTCTAATACCGTGACTTCTTAAATAGTTTACTACAATGTAATAAGTATATCCAAAACCTTAGCAACCACAGCAACGCGTGGCCGAGTCTGCTAGTGTATATATATGTATGTATGTCTTATTTCAATGTCTAGGAGCTAATTATGTTTCCATGACTTACTGTAAGCAGATTGAAACAAACGATCCACCAACTGGCAGTAGGGGTTAAGACGCTTCAAAGAAAATAAATAAATCTCTTAGTAGAAGGAGAGACAATATAATTTGTTTCATCAGTAACGATATAACACCTCAGTTTTGTTTTATTAGAATGTATTTTAAATCAAAATATGATTTATAATACATCTCTGGATATATAATTAATGTTATATTACTTTATCTTAAAATAAACAATAACTAAATTTATATTTTTTTATAAATCAATCGAAATACACAATGTTTTTATTGTACCATGTATTTTTTTCTATCTATAGGCTTGCTTAATGTTTTCTAAATTAAACAATTAAACTAAATTTTCACTTAGCTTTTATTAATAAATTTCAATTTTGTGGAACAATATTTGTAGGTTTTTATCTCCATAATATTAAAGGTGCAACAAGAATAACGCCGTGGGAAATCACTAAAATGAAATATTAACAAATTTATACTCCAAGATATCTAATGAATGGTCCATATAAAGCCAAGGCGGGCGGACAGAGGCGCCGAGACGTCGGGTCACCTTCTTTATTACTTGGAATATTCTCATAAAGTAATCGGTATTTACTTTATAGTCTATAAAGGTATCGAAGTATCTAGTTATTAAACAGATGTATTACTTTTATAAATAATTTATGTTCTATAATATACAAAATATTATATATATTACTAGCTTTTGCCCGTGACTTCGCACGCCTTAATACGTAGCAAAACAATTCCCCTTTCTCTTTTTTGTATTGGCTTCTATATGACTTGTTTAGAGTGATACAATCAAAATTACGACATACGCAGACATCGTTGACTGTCAAAAGTCTATTTAAATTTTTTAATAAGGCTACAATATTACATAGGTACTATGTAATGATAAGCAAAAAACTAATCTCATATTATATGAAAAAAAAATACATACATGTATTAACTAATATTATCATCGTTAAAGATTCTATCTATACTAATATTATAAATAGAAAAGGTTTGATTATTTTTTTGTATGTTTGAAATGAATAGGCTCCGAAACTACTGGACCGATTTCAAAAATTCTTTCACCGTTGGCAAGCTACACTATTCCCGAGTGACATAGGCTATGTTTCATTTTCAAAAAATTAGGGATGATTACTAGAACTTGAATATTCTAACGCAAGGTGTAAAAAAATAAACAAAAAACTGCGTGCGCTGCGAAAACGGTGACAGTTACGCAAAAATGATGTTCTATGAAATTGTTTCTCTTTAAAAGTTTTAAAAAGAAGTCTGCGACAAAATATATCTAGCTTTTAAGGTTGACTCACTATAACGTTTTCTATGGTTATGAAATTAGTTCTAAAATAATATCTTCTATTATATAATATAATATAGTCTATTATAGGTCTGGATAATTGTAGTTTCCACTGATTACGCGAAAAGCGACCTACACGCGGGCGGAGCCGCGGGCAAAAGCTAGTTATTAATAAGTTTTATGTTACTTTTTCTCTAACGCCTATATTTTCTAATACGTCTCAGCTAGCATCTTTGATGGATTAATCGGTAAAATATTAATAAGTTTTGTAGTAACGATATAAATTTTATAGATTGATGGAAACGAATTATGCCATTACAATATTTAAATACGCAAAGAATAATACTTGTTAATTATATCAAATGACTTTCGTTTCATATTTTGTTAATGTTTCTTTAAAAACAATAAATTTTATTTTAAACTAAGTGTATAAATTAAAAAAATGTATTCAGAATTTAAAGCATTAAGGTATGTTTAAAATTCCAAACGTTTTACAAAATCAATAATGTGATTTAAAATCGACATCATTACATCTAAAATACAATATAAAGCTCTGTACAGACGAGTGGATGCTTTGAGGAGCGAGAAATGGAAATAAAATATGAATTTCCGTTACTGGTTTATTGAAGAGCGTTAGGGCGCTCTAAATTGGGTCAAGTTCGTATACAGCCTTCGTTTAATCAATACTACGGAATCCGTTAGTATTCGACTTTATAACGGAAATAATAACGAAATTATCGACCTTCCTAGATCGAAAGTTCTATGTTATTATGTGTACAAAATGTTATATTGTTATTTTTAACATTAATACCACATGGTCATGTCACACCATAGGTCATGTGAACCCTCGTCTAAACCAAAACGAAATAACTGACCCAACACATTGAATTGACCCAATTTCTATACAATATTATTTTGTTATTTTCCTAACATTGTAAGGTTTCTGGATAAACACGGACGAGACTTGAACGTACTAAGTTTTATTTAGAAAGTTTCTTTTATATAGTTATATATCACATTTATAGATATCATCATCATCATCATGCACTTTCATGTTTTATGTTTGCGTACCAAACTTATTTTTTATGGTAATAGAAACTCCATATTTAAACATAAATTAAGTGAAGTACCTACTACTTAATTGCCGATTAGTGTTATCCGAAAAAGATTGAGTATATAAGGAAGTTTGGCTGACTACGGGTGACATTATACATTATGTGTTTCAAAATATTTATCTGCTTAGATATTAAAATATACTAATAGATTGTTCTATAGAGAAGGAGATGTAATCAACTTCTCCTCGTACTTACTACAGGAATTCACTCTTCTCAAACGTACAAAGTTAGTGCCGATTAAGGTTTCCACCCATACTATGTTATATAGTTTATATTTTAGTCAATTGTTCTATATATTGTAGAAGAAGAATATTGTACGAAAAATACCATATTTTCACCGTTAATACAACCATTGTGCTTTTTTTATTAACTGTCCTCCAGTGCAGCGTAATGTAATAGAGTCCATTAAAAGGTTTAAAAAAATGATTAATTTTAATAAATAGATTAATTTGATAAGTTTGATTGCTAAAGTAAAATATAATAAGAAGTACACTTGGAGCTTATCCAATAAAATGTATTTTTCTGAATTTCAATTTCAGTTTGAATACAATAATTCTTTGAATGAAGGTGGCGATCCCAGTGTCGATATTTAGACACGCGGTAATATTTGAAGCCAAGTTCATGTTAGCATAACTAGAGAGCTACATCGTGTGTAATATTACATAAGCATTTGAGGCTACTTTTGAATCTCTCGTAACTCAAAAGTATATTTATTATTGTATATATTTCACATTCACATATAAAATTTGGCTTATAATGAGACTTGCAAGTAAAAAAGTGTTTCATATTACAGATATACACCTCAAACGTCTCAATTTTTACTACTGACTGACCTATAGATCAAAATTATAACCCGGTTTCAGTTGACCTGGAAAGTTTCAGCTATCTATCATCCAGATAGATTATTGGTAGAGATGCGCCGAATAGTGGTTTCATCGAGTAACCTAATACATACATACATACATACATAACCTTTACAGAACCGAATATTTGGTTTACCATTGTAACATGTACTTACGTTTCGTGTTGTTATTGCCTAGATGAATAAGTATGTTGATTTGTGGTTTTAAAGTATTATTTTGTGGCTTAAAAATAAATTCTAATTTAAGTTTGAAAATAAATGTTGGCTATACTAAATACTCATTGTAGTTTAGCGATAATAAAATAAAGACTTGATATGTTTTGAAAAAAATTGTTTTGAAGCTAAATTGCATTAATATTATTAAGTTTTATTCAAGCTTTTAGCTTAGCTTAGCTTTTTTTTTAGCTTTTCTTTGACATCTAGTATAACATAAATCTTAGTTTTATCTTTTTATTCTTTACCGTATCGTGTAGCCAAAAAAATTGAAATATTCGAACCGAATATATTCGACACAAAAACCAAATAATTTGGCCGAATAGGAATAGTAAAAAAGATGCCGAATACCGATTACTGGGTAAATATAAAGGAATAAAACAGAAACTGGTAATATTTTTAGTTTATGTTTATAATTTTTAAATTTATATTCATTTAAGTACACTTATTTGTAGTGTCTTTAATGTAAGAATCTACAATCAAAATTGATAACAATCTGTCTTTATGACTATTTTAAGGTCTTCACTTAAATATACAACGTGTAGCCTGTTTTTTTTTATTAGTTTTAGTATTTACAACTAAGAATACAGTAGACTTTCTGATTAATTACGTTATTAAGTAGAAATTACTAACAATTATCATTTTAACATTTTGTGCACATCAATAGCATGAGATCATTAAAGAATAAATAATAGGTATTTCGAACCACAACGCAAGGAACACGAAAATAGATAAAAGCCAGCAATTTTTTAAGAAGAATAAAATAAGAACCATCAGCATTAGAAGAACATAAAAAATTGTTATAAATATTGTTTGTTATAAAAACATACTACTTTATGTTGTTATATATAAAATTCAGGACTGACCATTGAGATTGGCAACCATTTAGATCTCACTTCTTTTGTCGTTGAAGTCGATAACAAAAAAAAAATATGACATTGAACTTGGCTCGCATTTCACATTTGTTTTTGATGGGATTCAAAGTTACCTCATCATTTATGTAACTTTAATAGCTCGTAAAATAAAACAATTACAAACTAACTTACAAAATTACTTTACCATATAAATCACAATCCTAAAACCCTTAACTTTCTAGTTTAATTATATAACCAGCAACTTTGACAATAAATTTAATAAGCAATATTTTTTGGATTTGCCTTTTTCGATATAAAATAGATAGATCCAAATAACATGAAGATCAATATTGAATATTGTACCAACAAAATATAATTCGCGTGACATAATTCAGTGATCGATGTGTATTCTTGCGGTAGGAAAATTTCAATATAGCCCGCAGCTAGTCAACCATCATAATAAGCGTATTACCGAGCCACGACGGAAACTGGAATACCAATATTATCTCTATTGATATTTAATCAACAGTAAGATCTGATAATCCTTATTTGATTATTGTCTATACTCTATAGGCTCATAGTAAACCCGTTAATTTGATATATCTACCATCATATGTATATGTACCATATATACATACTGTATCTTTATGTGTTTTATCATTCTATATAAGAAAGCATAAGTTAAAGTTAGCTTTCAAAATAATTGTCACTTAATTTAGTATGATTTATGTTATAAGAAATATTTTTTACGGCATTCGGGAACAAACATACACATACGTAGTAATAAAAAAAATCTTGATGATTTTTAATATATGATTTTTTTTTATTGTTAATATAAACTAATATTGTAATAATAACGTAATGTTTTGAACGCAAAGTCTATATTTTTATGCAAAGCTCCAACAAATACTGAGGCTTTAATCTCGTTAACTGGAGATTAGTGACTGAGAAAGTCGTAATACGAAAAGGGATTTGTATAACGGACTTATATGGTTATAATATGTTAGTCGATTTTAATCCTTCTGATAACTTATATATATAGGTATTATATTTCTTAAAACAAACTCACTGACTGATAAAATGACGCCTTTAAAAATCAATTAGCAATATATTAGAACTGTAAAACAATTTATAGTTATTATACATTGAATAAGGTATGGTAACTATTACATTTTAGAACTCCATACAATACAAAGAATTCGATCAGGATCCTTTTACTATGGCTCCATTGTCCGTCTGTCCTTCCTTCGGTCTGTTACAGAGTTCTATCCTTTGACCCGTAATAGGGATACACCCCGGTAGCTAGGACGACATTTTTATTGAATGTATTGCTTTTTATTGAATGTATTGCTTTGGCAGCTATAACTATATAAAATTAAACAGATATTAATATATAAGGTAAAGAAGCAAAGTATTTGATTCGGAGATGTTTGGTTGATCTTATTAAAAATAATTATAATACATACAAAGGTCTCACTGGTAGTTTATAAGCCAAGCTACAAATGTAAGTAGGATTACAGCGCAGTACTTATTTTCCAAACTTAGTCTAACTAACCTAATATAACATATTATGTACTATTAAATGAAGTCGCAATTGGTCAGTTCCGTACATTAATTTAATTTGCGATTTGCTCTTATACTTATAAGCGTGCGAAATGTTTTTGCATTCCCTTGTTTAAATTATATTTAAATCTATAAAGGTCCGACATTTTCTTGCACCTTGGCCTATTTAATCAAACATCCGCATCAAAGCCAAAAACAACCCCAAAAGGAATCCAAGTAATAAGTATTGCTAAATATAAAAAACTTTTAACGCTAAAGTTTTATTATTTATATATTTTCACTTCTCACCTGCAATTAATTCCGTTACAGAAATGGAATTCCTTTACAGAAATTAACACAAGGGCAGAAAAAAAAGACATATTTAAATTCCCTCAGTGTTCCACATTCCTCATAGTAAATGACTTCCAAATCTTTTAACTCTTCAAAAACTAGCATTTGTCACTTCAGATATTTTTTCATGAAACACTTTAAGAAATTTCTAAAACTGCGTTAAGGAACATCCTGTCCGTTTCTACGAAATTGGTCATGATACAATCAACAGCCTCACCTTTCCCGTATCCAGCTGATTACGCATATAGAATCTTATACAGATTATAAAGATTGAATTTCTAGCAGACACCCTCATTCGAAGTCATCCAACAACGTTACTATAAGAGTAGTTAGCTCGCACAGTTATCAGTCATACAGTTACAAGTCCAATCTCATACAAATCCAAATCGAGACCACCCTGCTACCTTTTCTCCAGAAAGGTACCGGAGCTGTATACTTTCGTGCATTTGTGACATCACTCGCTAAGAACGTCAGAGAGGTTATTACCGAAATAAGGCCGAAGACGGCTACCTCTTATACAAACTATAAAGATTCACTACTGTTCTTTGGAAATATAACTTAATTTAGTTATCATTTTTAAGCTTTTATATTCATTCTTTTGTGTATATTACATATCTAATTGAGCGAAGCTCTTAACCGTTTGGTTGAGCTGAGCGAAGCTCTTAACCGTTTGGTTGAGCTGAGCTTATGCGAAGCTCTTAACAGTTTGGGAATCAACTTTTTAAGGCAACATCACTGGAAAACCACTTGACCAATTTTAAACAAAATTGGCACGCATGTCAAAGACGTGACAGGGCTTGTTCTGCAAAAAACAGAATAAAAATATATTGTTTCGTTTTAAAGATATGGGCAAAAAACTGAATCTCTCATAGACTTAAGCGAACGGTTTCTAGATATCAACAGAGGTCGCTGTGCATGTCCATCGTATTTCTGAATCGCGGTATCACATATGTAAATCCCGTAGATGTAATTGTTGTTATCATAGTTATAAAAATATCTTTTAAATATTTAGCACAATTCTGCCCTGGAATCTAAATAAAAATCATCGTCGTTTTAATATCAATATTTACAGATTATAATACATAACGGTGGTGACATCTATTACCGTCCCGATAAAGACGATTACATATAGAATGCTTAATTCACCGAGACGGACAGCGATACGGTAGCTCAGTTGGTAGAGCGACGGGACGGTTTCCCAGTAGTCGCGGGTTCGAATCCCTGCCCGTATCGGTTTATTTTTCATTCTATATTTATATAAATTTAAATAAGCTTAACATGGCTATACATGTTTTAAGATATTTTCAAACAATATAGAACTGAACAAGAATTAAATTAGTTCCGTTTAAGTAAAATAAACTAACATAAATCGATATTCAATATCCAAAACAAATAGACAATTATTTTTATCGGTTTCGTAAAATTGGGTGTTATATTTATTACCTGTCACGACTTATTGCGGAGAGTCGAAACACACGCAACACAGAAATTTAAGAGTGAGGGTAATAGGGTCCAGACCCTCAATTTAGGAAAAAATTTTAACATACTGTGCCTACCTAAGAATAGTATATGTTAGAATTGTGTATACATAACAACATTATTTATTTTGTTTTTGTAACTATACATATTCTTATAAAATTTCATTATAAATAAATTAAATATTACATTAAATAAAATTTATATATATATATATATTTATTATTTATATCAAACAGAAAAAAAACTTATAAGAGTAAACTTTTTCAGAATGCACCATTCAGATATTAAGAGTAACGTAACTCTTAACATTCATTAGTTTATATTTATATTGTTTTTTTTTTTGTGATTAAGTTTTTGTGATTACTTACTTGTGATTATTATTATTTTTTACTATAGTTAACTGAGCTATTGAATACATTGTTATCGAATGAGGACTATAACCGCTACAAAAGAGTTTATACTTTAGGTACAATATAAAAAACTTCCATATCGAAAAGTATCATTCCTATTTTCAGTAAAGAAAATCACGTAGCCTAGAGACACTATTGTATCGAGTCCGTCAACAGTAGATACGATTAGAATTATATTAAAATTAGTTTAGGGTTGACCGAAAATTTGAGATTGGATTTTGTCACGAAAAAGTCTTAATAAATATCCAACGTTTTTATTGGTCAATATTAGTTCATATTTTATTATTCAATTACAAACATGATATTGAAAGACACTTAATTTTTCACGAGTATATCAGGTGACAAGCCATTTGTCATGGAACTACGCGGCCACGTAAATCCGGGGAACAGATATTAAATCAATTGAATAATAGATATGTTATACTTACATGGAACTATATTAAATGACAGTATTATTAATAAATATATAAGAGTATAAGAACACTTGCAAAGTGATATTCAGTTCATATCCAGAACTATAATGAAATCTTTATACAAATGAAACTCACTTCCATCGTTAGATCTTAGTTCAACTAAAAGCTAGTAAAAACTCATTCTTGATAAAGACATCTCAGTTAAAATAACCATATAACAGAATTAAGTCAAAAAATATAAAATTCATTTATATTTATATTTATTACTTTTATTTATGGTGACAGATTTAGAATAAACATCTGTTAGTAATTCTTAAATTACTCTATTCATTAATTCTAATATCGCTAAGTCTGTTTAGAAGAGTAGATCCTCTCTTCAGTATCTTCAGAGGCTTGAAATATTAAAATTATGTTTATATAGTGGTAAAGCAAGCACGGATCGTCTCTTGAGCCCTGTTCCAAAAACTATTAACGTTATACTCAGACACCCTTTACTGAAGTCATAGTTCTTGGTGACGTTAATGCTCACCACACTGACTGACTTCTGTCACGTCTCAATGCCTCTGATACTTTTCTCCCGGATGTAGATAGCATGTGGGTATATAACCATATCTGTACTCTCAACTTAACACAAAGACTTCAACAGGAGGAAGACGTTCAAGAATTTGTATTGTAACATTGTCAATGATTGAAAACAATTTTTTTTTTAATTTCTGATGGAAATATACCTTGTACCTACGTTCGACTTCTAAATTTAGTTTATTTATACCTTAACCATACAGGTTTTCCATATAATTCTTTCAGAACACCGGCTGTTAAACCCTAAGACTTTCAGATTTTTATTTTGGAGAAATGTATCCGCAAATTTCTTCCCTTAAAATATATTTTTTTAAACAACACTTTATCTCTATTTTGTATGTACACATAATATTGTCTTATCCTTTTATATAATATATTACTATAATGTAACTCTCATTTCTGTTAAGTCGTGGAGAAAGGCTTTGTTTGTATCGTGCTCATTATGTATACCATTTCTCTTACCGAAAGAAAAAACTTATTATCGTTATCGGCCTTATTAGTTTATAGCATACAAAAAGATAAAAAACAGAATATTAATCATTAACCATAAGTTGTTAACATGAATACTATAGCTACATGAACAAAAAATAAATCTATAGAATAGAAATAACGAGAGTAACAGCAGATTTTTACTGTAATGTAAAAGGAAAATTGCTGTTTTTCTGGCAGTACTTATAAAGATGACGTCACCTTTACAGGTACTGGTAGAAAAAGTATGTACAAGTAGCAACATAAACCAATACTAATAGACAACTTCACACAGAAGTAAGAAACCGTAACAGACATTATATAGAATTAATATTATTTTATAATTCTATAGTATTAAATTTCAGAAGAATATTAATAATTCCAACTTCTTAGTTTTCATTCCTTGGTTGTTAAATATAACAAAATATTCTTTTATTAGGAAACAAATTGTAATTTTTAATTATGATCCTGAGTGTAAAATTCTAAGAATTTAACATTAATAACGATGTAGCTTGTAATTGATATTTGTTACGTTTAACTTTTATTGTGTTTATGTTTATATGTATATATTTATTTATGTATTATACAGAATGGCTTATTTCGCTAAGTATACTATTTAAATAGGTCCTCCTAACATTTCTATTTGACATAAATAAATATGCATACATATGATTAAGATATAAATAAATTTATAAATAATGACTTTCTAAAAAGCACCCGCAGTAATATTAGTTGCTTAATAACGAAAACTTTTATTTTAGCATATTAATGCTTGGATCAATATTATAAGTCGTGACCTTCTTAGACGTAGGCGATACAAATCGTATTTAGTTATTGAAACTAAATATATCTATAACTATAATCGTAGTTCAATCGAAAATCCGATATCGGTTTGCGGTGTAACTATATATTTTCCAAAACACTATATTGCTGTATCTGTCAAATATATTATCAGAATACGATTCACCGTTCACCGATCAGTATCACCGAAGCGTTTCGTATAGTAAGTCGTTTTATCGAATAGGGTCTAGGAACTAAAATCTATGGAAGAACTATTTTTACCTTATATATTTATTTGCTCTAATGTACGTTTTTGTGAGCTTTATATAAAAATGAATATTAAAGTTATTACTAAAGTTAATTCATTTTCTTTTTCTTAGTATTCTGCAGCCAATAATCTATTAAATATATGATATGGTATGAAATCTGTTTTTCAAACGAGATATAGATGCGATTTTAAAAATATACAGTTTCAAAAAATTTATAGTTTTGAAATCCGATATCAGATATCCATATATAGTTTCGATTTGATATACGGCAATTATGCCATATTACCAACTCCTAAACCTTCTACAATAGTTGACGTGTTAGGCGGTCTTTAACTTTTATTATTTAGACTGGGTTAGTTCTTTAAGTTATAATTTATACAACTAATCGACATGTTATATTTGTTATATTTTAATATTAAAACATGTCTGTCTGTACCCCACGATCTATTCATACAGAGAGAATTAAAAATATATTAAATATCTGTAATTCTAGCTCGTATCAATATGTTTTTGACAAACAGCTGTCAATTTGTCGCGTGAGTGACGCCAGGTGGCGGTGATATCGTTCATAGCTACCTGGATACCACTATTATATTTATTATAACTTGGCTCAGAGTAAGAAGATTGTGTGACCTGAGTAATAAATAATACATATTAATTGTTGGATTCAACTAAATTAAGTGCCCAAATATTCAAAATTACGCATTTCACCAATAAAGAGGTTGAAAGGTTGAACAAAAAGGTTCTTTGGATGGAAACATTAAAACATTTATTTATTTACATATTTATTAATCGAATATGTTATTGTCATCAATAAATGTTTGCTAAACTTTAATTTCTACTTAAATTTTTCTACATAAGTCCAAAGATTTTGAGTTAACAGTCTAATAACTAATTTAAAGTTACAGATAAATATTTAATCCAGATGAACAAATTATTCAATTAATTCCGGTAAACAGCATTTGATTTATAAATAATAAGCAATAAAAATAGGAATTCTTACATCAATAAAATTTTGTCATCTTTTTAATAATAATAAAATTGGTTACAAACGTTCATTAAGAAATAAAAAAATGCTTTTAAAATTTAACCGGAAACTCGTTCTTGTAGATTTATCAACTTATATAGTTTAAAGTTAAAAAGTAGTCATGTCAGATCAGTAGCAACTGTTATAATTGTAACTCTCTTATTTAACAAGTAGGTATTTACCAGATATATTTTAGTTCTAAACTAGAACCTTTTTTAAATGTTACGATACTTTATTTCTACCTTTCCACCATTGGATCTTTTTTTAAAGTTTATCTTTAATTTAAAAAGGTCATTGTAAATATAAAAAGTCAGATGTACTATATAATATATTAAAACAATATCATTGAATATGCAAATGTACAAATAAAAAACTGTTGACGTCACTATGCGTCAGACTTTTTTTTTTGATACACGGAACTGATTGCATTTTCCAACGAATACATGGCATGTGCTCACCGAACAGACTGCCAGGCCACAATATTATCACCAAACTCCTCATATTATATCCACATCACCTTCATGCCGAATAGGGCGACATTAGTGTATCTGTTTTTTTTTTTTTTTTTTTTTTTTTAACGTCTGGAATCCTCATGGATACACACCTCCATCCTGGGGAAGATGGAAGTGGTTATGTGAGACTCTTACTCACTAAACCAGACGGTCAACACCTCTCGGTCGTAATGGAGCGCCACGGGAACGCTTGCGCACACATCCGCGTTGCTCCGACGGAAGGCCGCGTGAGCAGCCACCACCTCCATGGAGTGACGCGCCCGGTTGACTTGAGCGCGTCCCACTCCGGGGCTTGTTGAATGGCGAAGGGCTCCCCTGCCCTCCACCCAAGCCGGCCGAGCCAAATCAGGACTCCCTCAACGAAGAAGGTGTCCCGATCCGACTCAACCTCCCGGGGCCGGACCCCGTCCGAAAACGGTTGAGGTCCCGTCCCGCCACCCCCAACGAAGCCCTCCCTAGGAAGAGCTCCGCCGGCACCTCGCCCGAACTAATCGTCGTCAAGCGCTATTGTACCTGACGACGACTATTCCGGGCCATCACCCTATCAGCGCAACGGCCTCCCCCTCAGCAAGGAAGAGACCGCCACGTACCCCCCACACAACCACGGGACCGCCCCACAGTCCATTCTGCGCACAGAGAAGTACCAGGGGCGACCCCGCTGCTGTCCCCGGTAGAGAGGGCCTGCGCCCTCCCACCCTCAGTGCCCAGGCCAAAAGGCCCGAGCCCACCTCGCAGAGCGACCACCCCGAAAGGCAGCCTGCCCGCCAGCCAGCCATGAATCGGACACAAACCCCCATGGCCGACCCACCCCGCGCCGAGTATTAGCCAACGGCTAATGCAAACCCGAAGGATCACATTAACCGTTGTTGCCCAGGGAGCACCGGCCCGTACCGCTTCCGATGCCACCGGACTAATCCGAGCAACAAGGGAAACAGACGGGCACACGAGGAGGTTCTCGGCGATGGCCCCCCTTAGTGTATCTGTCAGATTCGTTTTTAAATAAATAATTCAACATTGATATTTTATTAATTTAAAATTTGTATTATTAAGGTGACTTCAACTCACCTTTGCAGGGTACTGCCTGAAATAGTATGTACAAGCAGCAACAATAATATAATAAACCGATAATAATAGCCAACTTTACACAGAAGTAACCAGTCGTAAAAGATATTTATACACAATATTTTGTGTAGGTAAAATTATTTAAAAAATATATATAAATTTAACATCGTCACTAAATAAATAATAAATACAATTTGGTCCAAAAGTGCATATGTAACGCCGCACGTCACGAAAGGTTAAACATATTCATACGTGTATATAACGTTTATAATTTTATTAATGACAATAAAATATTAAAATAATTAATATAATCGTAAATATATAAATAAATTATGATTATTTTTTATTTATTTAAATAACGAATAAATAGACTATTTACAAATTAACATTTGAAGTACTAGCAAAAGAAAACTCCCAAGGTTGTACAATGCTACAAGTTACAGATTATAATAGTAAAAAAGAAATGTTGGTATTTACATTTTTATTAAATTTATTAGTTTTTGCCATACATTTCGTCGAAAGATAACATGTTTTAGGTTTTCACTTAATATACTTACTACACTTAGATGGTATTAAATGTATTAATCGAGTTGTTCTCTCACCATATAAGTTGTTGGCACGAGTACAAAACGAGTAAAAATAGTATGTACAACACATACTGTTTTTTAAAAGCACTATCTTTTAATTTTGTATGTACTGGTGATACTTTACAATGATTAAAAATGCAAACGTTTCGATAAAATATTCGATAAAATGTTTTCTAATATTTTTTAACGAAACCCCTCCCCTCCCCCTCACCAAAGGGGGGTGGTATAAGGTTGATATGTATATCTGCGTATCTGTGTATCCGTGTATATGTGTGTTTATCTGTGGCATCGTAGTAACCAAGTGCGTGGACCGAAATGATTTCGATTTTTTTAATCGAAAGAATTGAAGATTAAATGTAAAACCTGGTCTTTCGAGGTGGTTTTTAGCTATGTTTGGTCGAAATAAAAGCAGTCGTCTCTAAGATATTGAATTTTTATTTGTACTGGTGAAAGGTTCTTATGTAAAATTGATAGTAAATATTTAAATAAGTGAACATTAGTGTGTTCCTAGGTTCATTTAGTCCAATATAGAAACCAATAGAATAACATAAAAGAGCAAAAAAAATTAAATGTATAATCTAAAAAGCCCCCAATACAAAAACAAACAAAAAAAAAGGATAAAAATATTATTATTATTTGCCGAGAAGGAACCTTTCAAGGTAAACACACTTTTAGTTTCTAATGGTCTTCGTTGAGGAATAATTTTATTTATTATTTCAGATTTTTTTTATTTCATTTTTTTAAGCTTTTTTTCTCTAAAAAGGATATAAATATTACTATTTAGTATTTATTAAAGTCGTTGCGTCGAGGGACCGCTAAACCAGGGAAGAAATCAAAATACAAGCAAGTTACGAAAGCAAATAACGAAATAACAATATCAAATCTTATAGTCTAAGTCCTCATTCATTAGCTTACTAACTTCCTAAAATTGAAAGCATTGTCAACGTACCTACAACGGTCCGACCATAACGACTGAGCCCATACTGGATATACGAATCGGGAGAGAGTATTATAAAGTAAAAAAAACATTTTGAAAGGGATCCTAGTTTTTGATAAATGATAATGTTAACCAAAATTGTCTTAATTTGTCCCATACATGTCTCGTCTATTTGTGATAATTTGCTCTATGTTACTAGACCAAAATAATAAATATGTGAGTTAACTATTTTAATATCCGATCAAGAACAGTTATTTATATCTTGGACATGCAAACAGTTATGATTGCAAGCATTCAATTTTGTTGAGAGAGTCTATTGTCGGTGTAATAATTTTATTAGTAGCTGTTTAGTTTTGTTAGGTATAATTACCTACGTCATGGCACCACTATATAAATTTATGGAGGTCATAAATTAATAAATTTATTGTAATTTCTGTTTGGCCATCTCAGGGTTTACATCAGCAACCACGAGACAAACGTAATGAGCAAATTCATATCAGATATATTTACTCATATCCTTTACATAGGACAAGAAATGTATTGGACCAAGCAGCGATCCCTGAGCTGTACCGATGTTATTTTAACGTGTCACAAACTTTAAGAATGAATGTTCGATTTTGTAAATATTTTTCGCACCTTTTCAATAAAGGTCGAATGGTGATTAAAAGTGTCGAAAGCACGTGAAAAATCGATAAAACATAGTACGATTTTTTTTAGCTATTGCATAGCTTCTATCGCGGGCCAGTTACTCGGTAGAGCACAATTTTCGCTCACGGGGCAGAGTCAGTGTATACGCACAGAACGACCTTTATATTCAGCGTCTCGGTCACCTTGAAGACCCCACTTTTTCTTCCCTATGGATTTTAGTAGACACAGGAAACGAAAAAATCCTGTATTCCTGTGTCTACCGTTCGCACAGCGGTGACCAGGAGACTACTCGTTTATCTGAGTATCTCAGTGAAGCTGCAGAGATGGCTCTGTATTAGTACCCTTAGGCACAGCTCGTCTTTCTGGGGGACCTTAATGCCTGTCATCAGGACTGGCTGTTCCCGTACCAGATGACCGGCCATGTTAGAAGAGAAGCGCGGAACTTTGCGTTGTCCTTGGACCTCTTTCAGCTGGTGAGGCAAGCAACAAGGGTACCAGATGTGATACAGCCAATTGCGTGGACCTTCTGCTGACAACTGATCCAGACAGGTATCGTGTAGAGGTCACCTCCCCCTTGGGAACCCCCGATCATTGTCTGGTGAAATCTGTATTTACATATTCCTCACCAGCTTTCGAACCACATGGTGTTGGGCGAGTATGGAAATACAAGTCAGTAGATTGGGACGAGATGCGGCACTTTTTTGCGTCTTATCCTTGGCGGCAGGTCGGCTTCTCTTCTTTGGATCCGTCGAGTTGCGCGGATGCTATAACCGATGCGGTGCATCAGGAAATGGAGTATTCTATTCCTTTTAAAGCCTAATGTTGTCATGCTCATGACCGAAAATATTCGGCATACCTCATTTGGACCGATGCGCGAAGCCGCAAAACTCCGGATGTAAGTACAAAGAAGAAAGCCTTTAACCAAGCTGCCAAGTCCTATAAAAAGGCATTGCGGAAGGCTCGTCTTGATCGAATCGTTAAGAATGGCGAAAAGCTCTCTGTCAGACCAACTGGCAGTCGAGCTTTCTGATCTCTTGCCGAAGCGATCGAGTCGAACTTCTGCCAACCCTCACTACCTGCTCTACTGAAGCCGGATGGATCCCTGGTCCACACAGCAACAGATAAAGCGAATGTATTTGCTTCTCTGTTTGCTAAGAATTCGCATCTAGACACTGGCAATGCTTCTCCAGAACATCTTCCTCTCTGCGGTATTTCGATGCCTGAAATCCGCATCATGAACAAAGAGGTATGGAGAATATTGTGTCGTTTAGATGTGAATAAAGCCAGTGGTCCTGATGGTATACCAGCCATTCTGCTCAAGACATGCGCAGGTGAGTTGTATTGTATTGACACGGCTGTATCGAGTCTCTTTCAAGACTGGAAAAGTGCCGGAATCCTGGAAACTTGCCAAAGTGCAACCCGTGCCCAAAAAAGGCAGATTATGGAGCGTGTATTGAACTCAGAGCTTCTAGCGTACGTGGAAGGTAACGATCTCCTTAGGTCCACTGGGAACCTTCTAGCGTGCGCTACACACATTTTAGGTGAGGCCATCGAGAAGAATGGAGAAGCGGTCGCCGTCTCTCTAGACGTCTCGAAGGCTTTTGACAGGGTCTGGCATGTGAGCCTTTAAAGCAAGCTTTCAGTGTACGGTATATCTCCTGGTCTGATTAGCTGGATAACGGACTTTCTGAGCCAGAGATATCTCCGTGTAGTTTTCGACGGGTGTTCTTCGGAACCCTTGACAGTAAATGCCGGAGTACCTCAGGGGTCCGTTCTTTCTGCAACTCTTTTTCTGCTGCACATTAATGATCTGCTGAAGCTCGGTATCTATGAGTATGCAGACGACAGCACAGTTGTAGAAAGATATCTGCAAAGTTCTCAGGCTAGTAGAGATGAAGTACAATCTGAAAAAGAAGCCATGGTGCAACGTTTGACATGACAAACTTCAGGCAGTTTCCGCATGGGGCAATGCCAATCTTGTCAAATTCAAGGCCACCAAAACGCAGACGTGTTTGTTCACCGCCAAAAGGAGCCATTTCACCTTGGTTCCTACTTTCCAGAATTTATCATGCGGTGACTTGTCTTGGGGTTGTAGACTCAATTGAAAGGCGAGCAAAGAGGCTTATTGGCGACCTTAAATTGGTTGACGCCAATCTCCACAGCCTTGAACAGAGGCGTAGAATTGCTAGCCCCTCAGTATTCTATAGGATACATTTTGGTGAGTGTGCGTAGGAATTACACAATTGAATTCCTCCATCCCCGTTCCATTACCGGAAGTCCCGGCGCACGGCAGGCATCCCTACGTTGTGGACACTCCACCTGTCCGAACGAAGCACTATGCTTCTTCTTTTTTAGTGCGTACAGCGAAGGACTGAAACAATCTGCCTGCGTCGGTATTTCCGGCCAAATATAATGTGGGTGTCATCACGAGGAGAGTGAATAGGCTTCTACGTTAATGCGCGCTACCACCTAAGACTACATTTCACTTAGCAGAAGAGAGCTGTTTGAATATATAATATGAGACCAAGAGAATCATTAATAAACAAATTTAATAAATTTCTATTTAAAATGATCACTGTTTATAATCAATATATTTATGAAAGTTTAATTTACGTTCATAAAAATATTTCTAAGTTCAAGAAAAATTTAAATTTTAATTTATAAAATTAATACAAGAAATAAAAATAAACTCGCTATGCTCAACACTAATCTCTATGAAATAGGTAAATCCTTTAAGGTTAATTGTCTACGTTTTTATAATAAGCTCCCAAACGAAGCCCTAAGTTTAAAAAAAAATATATTATATATTACCTAACATGTATATTTTTTTACGTAAGTAAAATTTTAATTTACATAAAATTAATACACGAAATAAAAATAAACTCGTTATGCTCAACACTAATCTCTATGAAATAGGTAAATCCTTTAAGGTTAATTGTCTACGTTTTTATAATAAGCTTCTAAATAAAGCCTAAAGTTTAAAAAATATATATATATTACCTAATATATATTTCTTTTTACGTAAGTAAAAAAAATATATATATAACAAGATATGTGATAAAAAAATCCTATTGTAGTGTACAGGATTACATAAACGATCATATCCTGGGAATTAATTTTACTGTATTGCGAATAACTAGTAATCTCTGCAATTTGTTTGTCATTGTAGATTAATTTTGTTTTATCAACGGGAGAATCACACCGACCCCTTAGAAGTCAATACTCTCGCTAGCGTCGGGAGTCGGGTTGCTCTCGAGACTCCCTCAAATGCGAAGGGGATGATGGCTGGCTTTTGCGTTATGCTCGTGAACGGGTTCTGCTTGCGGTGACTGGTTGTGTTGCAGGCCGAGTTTGTTTTTTTACTATCATTATTTTATTTATTTTTTTCATTTTCGTTGCCAGAAATCAATAGGCTTCATTTAAGATTGATTGCCAGGGTTCTAGTTGTTCAAAAATTGCTTTTAAGAGTGACGTTGGTGAAATAGTGATCACAATAAAAAAAAATATCCGGCTGCGTTTGTTGTGTGGTTCTTCTCAGACCAGAACGCTTTTGGATTTCATAGCTTTAACATAAAGTTGGTAAGTGACTTTACAGAAAAGTGGAAAATATATAAACAAATAAATAAATAAAATTTCACAAATTTATATTTCTATTATTTTGTCAACCAACGAGAGTCGCGTTATAGCTCGAAAATTAGAAAAATCATCGCGTTTGCCTTTTTTTGTATAAGGTTCTTACACATCCTTTAAAATTTATCAGGACAGTTTCCAGTTTTTACATGTTCTTACATTGCAATTAATTACATTTGCGATAACAGAAGAAATCTTCTCGTCTCTTGATTTATATCAGATATCCTTATATTGTTATCTCCGGATGCTTTATTGGTGTTTAAATATATTATATTTTGTTTATTTCTCAATTATTCACATGTGATATACTGGAATCATCGGGGTTAGAATAACATTCAGGGCCTAACAAAGAAGATTTGGGAACCACATCTTTAAGAACCTTATTAAAACACTAAGCAAAGTTGTCAACTTTGGATTTCTTATTAATTCCGTGAGACCGAAAGCTTTTAAAATAACACCATTTATTGAGGGATTCTTACGGCCTTGCATTTGGCTGATAGTGAAACTATGTGTGTTTGAAACTATCTATAAACATGTATAGCCATGTTATACTTATTTTAAATTTATATAAATATAGAATGAAAAATACTAGCTACCGTATCGCTACCGTAGCTCAGTTGGTAGAGCGACGGGACGGTTTCCCAGTAGTCGCGGTTTATTTTTCATTCTATATTTATATAAATTTTGATAGTTTCATTCTTTTTTGGTTCTTGAATTTTTCTTTTATATTTTTTATATACTATGTAGATATTTCTTTCAGTTTTAAGTTTTTTAGTATATTCTAGTTTATTCGGAGTTTATTAATACTCTAATATTATCTTAGGATCATATAAATTGTCCTTCCATGATTTATATAATTTATCACACTTAGCCATAGGTTTGATGACATTAGTGTCGATGAAGGGCATTTTTTATACTTTATATTTACAGAACTTTCCGGCAATTTTATCAGCATCTACAAAGCTCTGTTTTTTTTAATATATTTCATTTGGAATCGTCATACCAAAGATGCGCATGTCCATATATTTTTTTAATTTACTGTGAAATTAGTCGGAATCACAACCTTGCTACACATTCTACCTTGACGGAGCTTCATCAAAGCAGACAAAGATACCTGCATGATGGTCAGCCAGTACAATTTCAAAAACCGCGGAATAGGGTTGGGAATTCGTGCAAAATATGATCAATACACGATTTCGATATAACTTTTTGCCGTGATTTAATCCTAGCGTAATCTGTGACTCCACACACCAATCCAAGCTTGATGAGTATTTTCCAAAAAATTTGTGCTTAATGTCGATTTTCGAATTACCAGATGAATTGAAATGTAACTCTGTCTTTTAATTTGGTCTGCTAAAGTTATTTTTAAAATTTTTTTGTATTACTTTACGAATGAATATTTTGTTGCTGACTTTTTTTTTCCTTTGGAGTATCTGGCAATTAATGTCCCAGTAGGTGTTTTTCTTTTCTAGCTTTTTTCTATTTTATACGTTGTTCTTTTTCCTTCATTTCAGTCACGATAAGACCCTATGTTTTCTTGGTACTTGGTAATCGCTTCCGATATTTGATATCCTTATTAGATACATCTAATTACAGAGCTAAGTTGTTTAAAATTGGTTTTATACTCAGTGGTGATATATCTGGTAAACCTGCTAAATCTAGGGAAGAAGAGAGTGCTTTTTGTTCAGTAGTTTGTATTTCTTGTTCGGGAACTGATATTCTTAGCTCAAGATTTATATTAATACTAGCGGACCCAACAGACGTTGTCTTGTACACGCGTCTTTAATAAAAAAAAATAAACTTAAAAAAAAATATATTAAAAAGTTATCACAATGTCTAACATCATTACATGTACATTTATCATAATTCGACCAATCGATACCGTATGAATATTCATACGGATGAATTTTACATATGTAAATAAAGATTTTTTGTTTGAATAAATGAATTTGTTCCAATATTTTTTTTAACTTTCACTTTTTACGTAGCGAAGCACGTATCGGGCCGCTAGTACTAAAATATTTTTCTTATTTCTATCGCAACACCAACTGTCAGGGCAGACTATAATTAAAATATAATATTATTTAATATTTGACATTGCCATGGTAACGCAGTCCGTCGGAACCAATGTGAAACATTCCAAAATCACCACCTACTTACACATTAAAAATTAATCAAAAAACCATTTTCCAGTGGACCAAATTGTGAATCTAAACAATTCTCAAGTCCCCTTGAACACACACAAAGAATTTCATAAAAATCGGTCCAGTCGTTTAGGAGGAGTTCAGTGACATACACACGCACACAAGAAATATATATATAAAGATAAATATATAATGAAAAAATTAAAAAGTAACCAGTAATACTTGAATCAGATTTTTCTCCATCATCAACCTCTGGAAGGAATCAGCATAATGAAGGATGATCTATCTGAACGATTTTTTAGATATTGTTCATAACTCCATTCTATTAAGGGAGAAATCCTTAATGTGCTTCGTTGTTTGTCCGATCATTTTGGATATGTTTGGTCTGCTTGAAGTATACTATCTTGTCTACTGTAGTGTGGAGTAGTGGAGTGTATTCACATCAATCACATTCCTGATTTTTCTTAGTAATATTTTTTACATCTTATACAATTTCGGGAATACTCGTAGATTGTGTTCGAGGGAGATGTAATATCCAGTAAACATTTTTAAAAACTATCTACTTATATAATATTAAAATTTAAGTAATCCTTTAAAGAGGGATGAAAAAAAGCTCGAAAATATAATAAATATTTTATGTTGACGGGTTTGACGTTGTTAAGGAAACTAAATATACCTTATATTCCCGAAATGTTTTATTCCATAGAACCTGTTTATTCAAATGTTCAAAATCTTTATTTTCGAATATTTGGGCACTTAGTTTAGTTGAATCCAACAAGTAATATTTATTATTTATTACTCAGGTAATAAAATCTTCTTACTCTGAGCCAAGTTATAATAAATATAATAGTGGTATCCAGGTAGCTGTGAACGAGATCACCGCCACCTGGCGTCACTCACGCGACAAATTGACAGCTGTTTGTCAAAAACATATTGATACGAGCTAGAATTAGAGATATTTAATATTTTTTTAAAGATCTTTGTATGAATAGATCGTGGGGTACATGCAGACATGTGTCAATATTAAAATATAACAAATATAACATGTCGATTAGTTGTATAAACTATAACTTAAAAAACTAACCCAGTCTAAATAATAGAAGTTAAAGACCGCTTAGCACGTGAGGTATTGTAAGAGGTATGATGAATTTTATATGTACTTATAAAATTCATCCGAAATTAATATAGTATAATATAAGTCAATTAAAAGTTTTATTATTAAGTACCTAACTAATATTTCTGAAAGTTAATTGTAACAAATACCGTGAGTAGCTTTTACATCGTTAAATTAAATTCTAAAAATTTTAGACTCAGAATCAAAATTTGAAGTTATAATTTGATTCCTAATAAGACAATATATTTTAAATTGGTTATATTTTATAATTTTAATAACCAAGAAATTAAAACTGGAATTATTAATATTCTTGTGAAATTTAATAACATAGAATTTTTTTAAAAATCCAGACAATTAAATAAAATTCCATTCTGTATCATTAAAAGTTTGAATAGTATTGATTAGGGGTGTTTAATTGTAACGAGAATGACGTTGAAACATGGCTAGGTAGTTAAAATGGCGTGATGTGAGGGGTGGTTCAACCCTCTGTACTACCCCTATTAAATTTAGGTATACATGAATCATAAATATGGAAAAACCTCTTGAAAAAAGATATTTGGTATTGCATAATTCTTCCCATATCTTTCACATCATACGAATAATCAAATATTATCTATTGGTACAAATAAAAAACATTGTGTAAATGGATATAGTGTATATAATCGAATATTTTAATCACACAAGTCTGCGGTTTCTGTAGTCTAATGGCTGACACGTAAATATTTAATAAAGGTAAGGGTCGTAAGACGTGAGCTGAAATATACATTGCTCATGTTTATTATTATTACTTGTTAGGTTGGTACTTTGTATGTTATTTTTTTTACAGAAATAATCTGTTCTGCTCTGAAGACAACTACACGTTAAACTTTTAAATATGACTAACGTGAAGTGAAGTGATAAAATAATTTATTAAATGTCAATAAAGATACATTTTGAATATATACAAAAATAATATATATTATAGCTTATCATAGTATAGTAGTATGTAACAAGCCTATAATGAACTTTAGCCTTATTCGTGCTACAGGTCGAAATTTACAGGCTTATAATATCAGAGGCAAACGGTAGCGGTCGCAGTGCGGCCGACCAGTGCAGGCGATGCACACGCGAACGGGAACATATGGTGTTTTAAATTAAAATTATTTCCAAAAAGTTTTTCATTTAGGAAACACGTGATATTTGGAATTAAAAAAAAAATATAATTAATAATATTTTTGTTTATTATGTGCAAGCATTTAGTGTTGGTACCTTTGGAGAGCAGTGAAACGGGTATGTAAAAAAAGTTTATTTCTCATTATTTTTTAAAAATAATGTGGTTTGGAAATAACACTGAGGAAATAATTTAAAGTAATTTAATGCTAAACTATGATATTATTAAAACGTTCTACTTATATAAACAACAAGTTTTACCTATATAAACATATAATAAGTTGTATATAAAACAATATAACTATAGTTAAAATATTTAAAAAGTAGGTAGTTAGTTTGAAACTACTACAGTAATACGATTATTACCGGAATATTTTAGTAAACAAAAAAATAAGTTAAACATTCATAATTATAAAATAATTTATTTACTAAAATTATGAATTATAATGAAAATGTTTTTTGAGAACCTATGACGTCTATAATAATTTACCATTACATTGATCTCCCAATTCGCATATATCAATTGTACCAAATCAGAAATACATTTATTATGATGACAAGTTTAATCGATGGTTAAAAAATAGTTGAATTGACGCAGCTGTCGTGCTGTGACCACTTAGCCATGAAAGAATTAATACCAATCGAGCCGGCAGGAGAAGGTTATAATTAAGCCTAAAACAGACTGTTCTAGTGACAAGGAGACAATATGTCTGGCGAATTACTGACGCTTTGATACTAATATAAGTTAGTCCATGTCTCAGATACATCTACCTGTATAAGGACTGTACATTTTATAAATATTCTTCATTGTTATAAGGCCTATATACCTACATATATTTAGATACCTCGTTTTTATATATTTCTTATATTTAGTTACATTCTAATTTCAATTTAGAGTATCCCTTATCCCAAACATAGAATGATTGTCAATACATTCTCTGCTATAAAAAATATATATTTACTCATATATGTAATTGTATTTAATGTGTCATTACTGTCGTTCCTTTTTTTACTACATTCATATATATATATATATATATATATATATATATATATATATAAGTATGTGTATTCATTATAATTTCTGGTAGGAACAATTTAAATGCTACTCGACTAAATACTAGCACAGTCTGTTGGGGACCTAAGTATTACTGATATTGACATGCCGGGTCTCACCCCGCAGTGGGTCGTCTGTAGCGCGCATGCGCACAGCCAAATGTATTTCTCTTTAGAAAAAATGGAGAGAAATATGAATCCTTGTTATTTGCAACAATATCTACATGTGTGACGTCACACTTGAATGAAACGTTTTCTATGCAAAAGATGAGGTTGCCGAAATTGGATATCTGTGAGTACATTTTTGTTTTGCGCTTACTTCCTGGTATTTATGTCTTGGAAGCAATACTTTTTATAGTATCAAACAAGTAATGATTGAATATTCTCTTAAAATATCAAGGAAAATGTTATTAATTATAGTATTTGTAGCTTAAATTATCCGGCATAAAATATGTCCTTGTTACAATAGCACGAGTTAAATATAAAAAAAAAATATCCAAATGACAGTATAAAAACCAAATTATATTAAGTATTTAGGTCATTGCGTTTTTGGCAGACGACAACGAACTAAAATGTATTCGCATTACGACTAGAAAAAAGACATTCGCAATTGTTTAGTTATTTCCTACTACATTTATTTCCTTTGAGATCAGATCTCGATTAGATTAGATAGATTAGATTAGAAATCCATCAAGTGCAGGTAATGCTAAATAATCCCTAGTTCTATTTATTATACAATAGTTAACGTTTGTAGCTATAGTTACCATAATGCATCTTTAACTAATATGTCATTTCTTTTAAATATAAATACAATATGTATACATACATGTCATTCATTTCTCGAAAACTATTTTTTTTCGTTTTTATATCCTTTTATGGTAGGTGTTATTAAATTTTTTGTACAATAATATAATTTATTTAACCATATATTTCTTAAATAATAAATACCAATGTGAAATGTGTGTACATAGATATAATTGATTTCCCGAAAACTTTTTGTTTGTCTTAATATATTTTTTTATGATATTATAAATTCTGTAGTAAAATACACTTTGATTTATTGTTGATTATATAGATAACAAATATCTAACGTATCTTTAATACATGTAGTTTAATGTTTTTGTAGTTCATACGGTTATGTCACTGGTATGATACTAGATACTACTTAGTGTACTGTATTAGTGTACTGTAGATAGTCGCAGGCTAATTGAATGATTTATGTAACTGATATTATATATTTCATTCATATCTTCTGATATAGAATAATGTACATAATATTTGTATTATACCTCATAGATATTAGTTACCCAAAATAAAATTTGTGGATTTTTATCAATATTTATACACGAATTAAAATAATAAGTAAGTTAGGGAAAGAAATAAATGATAGGTCCTCAACCCAATACCCACCAAATATTTAATTATTTCTTCAATGGCATTTTTAGGTTCATTCGGTATGAGCACCACCACAATAGAGGTCTTTCTTAAAACTTCTTCGTAAAAGGCAACATCATATTTAATAAAAATTATAAAATTATAATTTTTATTAAATATGATGTTTCAAGACATGATGCGTTGTTACTGTTATCACTCATACATCCTATGAGCCTTAGGCTGTATTAGACTTACAATATAAAAATAATTCATTGTAATAATCGCACCCTCCATATACGTCATCTACGTCATTCCAACAGTTACATGGAATCTGACAACTGATAAGGAATAATATTTTCTGTTATTACGTGAATAAAATTTATTGGTCTTGAACCCTAGGATTATTGTAATTAGTTCTGATCTTATTAGTATCAAATACATATGGAGCAGGTGGCCAATTGATGTGGTATCCATCGGCAACCGACCAACGTGGGCCAATTAATAACAATTCAAACATTGACATCCACTTGAACTGTCTCGACTAACAATCAATGTTTGACTGACTGGCCAACGGTCAGAAATAACTTGCTACTATGTGAAGAGATTTGAATCCATAAATATATCGAGATCTCGAAACAGATAATATCGATTTTATTTTTAAATATTCAAAATAACTTGATTAGTTTTCTTGCTTGGTCATTAGTGTAACTCTTACGTTACATTTCTCACGAACTGACGCAGCTTTGATAAACGAATGATACGTCATGTTATACGTGGAACGTAGGTTTTGATTATGAATTTTATTGGAAATTTATTTAGTGCCCAACAATAAATGCACACTTTTAAATGACCTATAAATCCTATCAGTTCCAATAAGTAAGTATATCTTTATATAAACTACAGAAATATACTTTTCAATGTCGTAATTATTTCATAAAAATATCCACATGTTTTGAACACAAGAAGTATTTATGACGTAACCAATTTCTAAGGTCGGTTCTAGGTGTCAGCTTTATTGCGATTTATATGAAGTCGCAGCATCCGGCTGAGATCCACTGGCCAGTGCTGACAGTACATTGTTATGGATGGTTCGCCTGATAAAACCTACATTATTCAATAGGAATACAATACATAAAATTAAAGAATTGTCGAATCCGAATTCAATGAATCTGCGAACTTATTAGAGATGTGTGATAGTGAATCAATTGATCCTAATTCACATAATAACAATCTTAAAATAAACTTTCGTGATTGATGATTATTATTATAAATAAAAAAAAATATACCATAAATAAAATATTTTTTAAAAAAGAATGAAGCCACCGCAGTAATAATAATAATGATTAATCCTGAATTTCATTTTCTTCTACTCGTTTTTCTAGTGGGTACACGGATAGATCCATTAATTACCTTAAATACTCAATATAAAAAACAATAGCATATCAGTAGTTAAAAACTGTCACTGACAGTTGAATAAAAAATTGCTACCAAACCTTACAGGATTATCCGCTGGGTAAATAAAAAAAATATCTGAAAGTGTCGTTTAGATCGGTCCAATCGTTTCGGATTCTATAAGGAACAAACATACATACTTCCTCTATTATAGGTAAAGATTTACGCGGTTGTACTTACGTTAATTATATGGTAATTTTGCGGAACTTTGCGGAATTATCGGAACTATTCGTAACACGTGAACAACTCACGCCGCGAGTATGTCTTGCATCGTCCTCACGAATAAGAACCCCGAATGAGTTCGTAACTAGTCGATCAAATTTCCGATATAATTAACGTGTACAGTGTACTCACCAACCCTGGTTGGGTTAGTTGGACAATATATTTATAATATAAAATCATTATTTTCAGTATCCTGAAATGAGTAATGATAAAATGTCTTACGGATCATAAAGACGTTAACATCGCATGGAGATTGCAAGATTCCATCTTTATCAAAAGAATTGCTCTGATATGAGAAAGTCAGATTTAAATGATTACTTGGCGACATGAATGCCATGTTGTTTATTTCGTCCCGACCGTTGTTATCGTGTACTGTATTCTCAATTAAAACTCTGAATACCGTTATTGATCGCGTGATAATATTAAGTCACCCAACTCATTAAGATTTATATTTTAATATTTTTTATATTTCAAGAATAAGTGTATCATTTATCTTTTTAATTTATTTCGGGATTAAATTTATTCTTAACTTCTCATTTGTCTTTATTATTAATGTATTACTTTTAACAAATGAAATGAATTTCGGTTTTTATATCATATGTAACATAGAATGATTACTAACGCAACAAACATCTTCATAGGTTGGTCTAGTTTTTGAGTGTCCGTGATCTGCAATTTCAATTCGCATCTCAAGAACAGTGATGTCACTAGAAATACATTCTCGAACAAGGTTTTAATTACAACACTAATGACCGTTTCCTAGTTCCTACCGCTCGTTAATGTGAAATAAATTAACGTATCATTCCGGCTTTTAAGCCGCTATTATCTTAAGTACTCACTTTTGATATAGTGTATCGATTATTCAGGTGTAAAACCACAAAAGCTTTATTTTTAACGGACTGATGGTAAGGGCAAATGTTATAAATATTACCACAGCTGATTGGATTCAAACGGATCTAATTCGGGTTATCTCATGATAATCTATGATATCTTTACCCACCCACGGTGAGGCAGGTATCGAGGTAAACTTTATACTTACCCTTTTCATAAATTTAAAGTTAACCTAACTACATCAAAGCAACAGCAAAAACAACAAACAAACAATTTGATACTTTAGTATCTCGGTGTAATCTTTAGCTAAAGTATTTTATATAAATACTATCTTTTGCCAGCGGATATGTCTGTGATCTTTTAAGAGTAGGTACCCGTTAAGGAAATTCCGTCATAACCTCGAGATAAAAATTGGCTTATTACTGTTTATGTGTGTAGTATTCACTACATGCCAAATTGAGGGACAAAATATAAACAAACAAACATTAAATATGTTAAATTTTGCAATATGTGTTTTTTTTATTCTAACCAATCAAAGATGAGGAAACCGTAGGTATGTTTTGTATGTTCTTATTCAGTTACTAATCATTATATTCAGGTTTACTTATATCTGGAACAGGATTACCCTTTTAGAGTTTAGTTTATTATATATTCTTGCAAAAAAACACTGCTATGTCTCATGAGATTTCGGAACCATCGATTTTGAAATTTGTCTGTTGGATGATAAAAAAACGGTTTGTTGTAAATTAACTAAAATTGGGATGGTGTAGCTTATTGTATGAGTAATAGAAAGAACTTCCAAATTTTTGATTGCGGGAAATGAGAAGCCAAACTGAATTTCTATAAATGTTATCTATATTTTATATAAAATAAAATCGTATGTTATACCAGCAATGAAGAAAACCTGTAAGCCAGCGATGCTGAACCGGATCTGGCAGGCCAGTCGGCGCGCGCTGAACTTGGAACACTCCCCGCCACACGTGTTCGCCTGCAGCCAGTGGCAAAATAGCACTAGACCTGCAACATTTTACATAATTTACAGGTGAAAAAATACTTGCAATCCTTGCAAAATAGAATGAAAGTATATGAGTGATGGATATAAATAAGATTTGTAGACGAATCACCTTTATCATAAAATTTAGGTTTTAAGAACTTTATTTTCCTCAAGAACACTACAATTTACGAACATAGTATGGTATACACAAATATTTTATTAAAAATGCCACAAATAGTTCAGTCCAATGTATCAGGAAGGAAATTATTCCAAAAAAAGAAAAGCAATTAATTTTTTTTTTAACACGAGTTTTAATTATACTGTGCATCTTTTTTATATTTATAAATTTACGTTTTTAATTATATTATTTTTGTTTTTTTTTTATTTTTGTGACTTTTTTATATACTTTATATTTTAAGTACTTATTGTTTTAATTTAGATCTAAATAGCGAATGTCTTTTGATTATATAACCAAAATAAAATCTAATGCACACCATTTATATTTCTAGGTGGTTAGTTTTCCTCTCTGTGCTATCAGTTGGTATATCAAGCTTCATCTGTCAGCGTCTCCCACGTCTTTATGATGGACCCAACCTGGAGCTGAACTACTTCAAATGGTTCATTTATTTCACCAACTGGGGATATCTGCTGATTGTAGTGCAAGCTGGCCTCGCACTAACAGTTGTACATCGATATAGAACGCAAAAAACGTTTAACATTCGTAAGTAGTTATCTGTTCTTTTTATTGGGATTCTTTTATTTTGTTACCTGTCTCTGCTAAATCAATTAATCAATCAAAAGCGTCGACCGACCGACGACCTTTAAGTCCTTTATTATAAGTATCCATCTTTAAACGACTCAACGTTATAAAACAGACTGAGGTTATCTGAGGTTATTCTAGAAGTAATGTATATAGTTTATTCGAACACAATATTTTTGCAGACTACATCGTAACAAAACTAATATTCCTTATATAGTTGACGTAGGCTAGCCTAAAATAACATATAAATAGACATTTATAGAGGCCTGCGGCCAAATAAAACCAATGATTTAGATTTTACCAATGTCAAGAGCCTTGCGTGATTTGGTCAGTTGATATTTAAAATAATAAGTGTCGCATTCATTCAGACCAATCAATGGTAATCATTGTCGCGTGCTGTCTTAAGAAGCTGAACAAAATATTACCAGTAATCTTAAGCTTCTTAAAATCTACACCCAATTGGTAATTTGTTAGTCAGAAATAAATGTTATTCTAACTAAATCAAAGTACCTGCGCTTATTGTATTAAAATTATTTCTTCCTGTTGCAGGCATTTTGAATACATTAGTGTATTTAAATAGTATTTTTCCGCTTTTAAAATAATGTTATCGCGTAAATAAAGCACCAGATTAATATCTTCATTTCAACGAATTGTGATGTGTAAGTACCTATTTATTGTTTTGTTCGCACGGCTACCAATGAATACCGCCATGCAATGTCATGGCTAAATGAAAATATTTGTTGTGTATTTCGTAATGATTGTTGAAAATAATACAATAACAAAACTGTCTAGCATGACAGAAATTTGACTTGTAAACAATAAAATAATACAGTTAAAACTTTTAAAAACATATATATATATATAATAGTAAAATTAGCAAAAATCAGAACCAGATATATGTATAAGTAGGAAAGATCAGAACAGGGAAGAAGTAGAAATAGGAAAGTTTAAAACAAAATAGACGTAAAAATAGCAAAGATCAGAATAAGATAAGTAGAAATAGCAAATACCAGAACAAGAACGAAGTGGAAATAGCAAAAATCATAACAAGACTATCTGAGCAACAACTCCCAAACGTCAAAAACAAGTACAATTGGGCCCTCGATCTATCATCACGCGAAACACGAAGGGGGGGCAGCGCCGCTGATTGATACAATTTCGCGTCAATTAAACTCTGAGTGGGTCGTCACAATTATCCTTATTGGTTCCTCATTCCTGCTATTGACGTCTAACCGATATCGTAACGAACAACAATTGATACATTGGCCACATGTGGGCGATATTATTCCATCCGGTTTGTTGCTAGGAAGGATAAACTAGAAGTCGGTATATCTCGATGAGGGAAAAAACCAATTCAAAAATAAAGTTAACTGAAAATTCCCATTTTGATTAAAGTAGTTTTTTATTATGGTCTATGTATAAATACTGCTTGGTCTTCAATATGTCTAAGGCAATTCATAGACGAGGTTTTGACGTGACAACGTCTTAAATTAGGTTAAGCTGGGAGTCACTTATGAAAAAGTGTAACGCCCGGTAACGTAACGATGAGTCACACACACATAGAATGCCTTGCGTCTCTCTCCCACTCAAACATGATCGGTCCGCCGAGCAATGTTTTGATTTTCAAATTGATTCTTTAAAATTACAAATATTAAGAAAAAGTGGCAGATATAAGAAAACTTGATTTAAAATGTGTTGAGCAAGAATTTTAACATCTAATTTAAGTAAATGTTTTAATTTTCAACTTCATTATTTACAATTACAAATTTTAATTAATTTCAAATTTATTTAGCAAAAATTTGAACCTTCGATCTGAATAAGTGTTTTGATTTACAAATTAATTCTTTAAAATTAAAAATATTAAAATATATAAAATCAGAAGTGACGTCAAATAACATTATCTGTACTTATTATTATTTAATATGTAGGCCCGTACATGTGACCATACTTGGTAGACACAATTGGAAATAGTATTTTTTTATAACTGAAAAAAATATATATATAAAATACTGGTAGCAAACAATAACTTCAATGATCGATATCTCCGCAACTAATTGATGTATCGAAAAAGTCTGTAAATAAATTTTGTAAAAAATAATAACATCAATAATATAATATAAAATAAATAATATATAAAATGATTTTACGTGACAACGTCTTCATCGTCCTATCCTCAACAAAATCACTCAAATTATTAAAATATTGTGCAATTTAATAATATTCATATCAATAAATATTCTACCGAGAAAAAGACGTGGTCACGTAAATCTTCGCCCGTAAAACCGACTTTACAGGCAACCATATTTTTTGTTTAGTCTGTAATGTTCACAAAAAAAAAATAGGTTTCAGTACAAAAACTAAGATATATCTAAGGATGCCAATAAGAAATCTACACCGCTGTTTATCTACAAATCAATAGATTTGTATTGTTGTATATGTAAATGTTGATTTATATAGATAAAATTGGTTCTGTCCATCTTAAATCCCCAGCCTGTGAAGATGAAGAGATGCCCATGTCTCGTCGGCAACGCACTCCACTACTCTGCCGCGCGTACTGGCTCGCCCACACAGTCGCCACTGACCTCGCCTTTGTCATCACGCTGATCTACTGGACACTAGTACATGACCCTAGTAAGTACTTGACACTTGTTGAAAGTTAAATCTATTTATTTTATGTATACTAATGATTTAATCAGTTATATCTATTTACTGTGGTCTGTGAGAGGGGGATACCCCATATGACATGTTTTCAATTTATAACAACTAGGCTCTACCACTCTAAAATAAAACACGTTTATGTTATTATAATATACAAAGGTTAAAGATAAACATCTTAAATAATAAAAACCACTGCAATATATTAAAAAAATCATAACATTGTACATGTTTTTCTTTCAAAATAAATTCATTTTCCAGGAATCCATGACATCAACACTCTGAACCTGCTCGTCCATGGAGGAAACTCTATATTAATGTTGGCAGAACTGATGATGACAGCACATCCAGTGCGAGCAGCGCATGCCGTGTTCGGCGCAGGCGCAGGTCTAGCTTATGGCGTGTTTAGCGCCTTCTATTGGTCGGTTGGTGGCACTGACCGTATAGGGTTACCTGCTATCTACCCGGCACTTGATTGGAATAAACCAGGTAAATTACATTGATATTTTTAAGGAATTTCATGAAAAATGAAACAGAAAAAAAACAGAAAAAAGTACTATATATTAGAAAATCTGCTTAAGTTCTAATAATACTAACAATATGTTTTATTCCTCTATACCAGTTTTTTCCCGATATACCTAATTCAAAAATGCCTTCAAATAGTTTTTTCGGTTAAACAAAGGTAACCTATTACTAGGGTACACTAAAACTAGCTAGAGACGACAAAAATCGGTAACATACGGTTTTCCATAATGCTTCCATAATGCTAAACTTTATAAACATTTTCCTTTATCTGTATAGATATACCTATTTAAAACCAACTGTGAGGAAATTTAAAATTCCTTCGAATAACTGGTACTTATAAGTTAATCGGTAAATAACGCTGAATAATTACATTATTTACAATGTACACGCGTAATCTATACAAGGAAATCACATGATATTGTTAGCAGGCCTTTTATTATCACGAAGCACTTTTTGGAATCTGATCAATTTGATTTTTAAACTGATCCCTGGTATATGATATCGTAACAAATATGCGATATGCGTTAAAGAGTAAACCTATATATAAACCTACTTGCATTAAAAAAGTATAATTGTATCTAGGTTCTAAATATTACGCTAGGGTTGTCATCTATAAAATATATATATTTGTCGGATCAACAAAATGGTCACATCTTCGTCAGACATCTTGTAGGCTAGACAGGGTAATGGAGAAGAAAAGGCAACGCATATACGTATATCGCCTAATAACCACGTTTATTAGGCGATCTCTTATAACACGAAAGTAACACTAATTATACTGCTGAACTTTAACTATACGAATTACAGTTTCTTACTAAGAGATCGGGCTTTGATATTCCCCAGAATTTGTGTCTCTCGTCTCAGTGCCGCCCCATGATTTAGACTCTGTCGTATCAAAAAGTTAGCAGATTAAAATATCACGTGATTCGTGCCGCGTTGCGTTTAGCGGCCGCACCGGCCCCGTCAAGATTATAAAACTATTGTCAATACCGTTTTGTTCCAGGCTCAGCATTAGGCTTCGTAGCCCTGTGTGCAGTAGTGATGATGTTCGCTCACGGAGCGGCGACGTGCGTGGCGTACGGTCGCGCGCGCCTGGCCGCCCGCGTGCTGCCCGCGCGACCAGACCGCCTAACACTACCGACGCACTGAGGGTTGGACAAAACTTACAAGTGTCGTTAGTGAGTAACCCGCCTAATGTTGGTTACCAATATGAAGATAGTGAGAACTCGTGAGAACGAAATATGTAAATGTTAGTGAAATTTAGCCATATGATATCAACGTTTGGAATACTGTGTCTAAGACACTATGTTATATGAAGTATACAAATATTAATAATAATTGCTAGTTTGATAAGTGTAAGACTCATTAAGTATATATCTTTTATAGAACTCATTTAAATTGAGACGATTAAATTTGCACATAAATACAGCATCTTTTTTTGAATCTTCAGAAAACATTAATAATATATTTTTTCTTTACCACGACGTTTTGTATTTTTGATAAAATGCCCGCTTAAAAATAATTTTAAGGGTAAAACTATAAAATCATCCCGGTGCAATTATAATTCTAATGTGATACAAATAAGTTAATAAATCCTTTCATGCGTTTATATTTAATACGATTGTAATAAAAATCGTCTGTATTTAGCATAATAAATGTTTAATCTTTGTAGATTTGCATGCACATGTAAAGACAACTTTTAGTTGTTTTGTAGATATGTGTAATAATATTTTGTCTGCAAAATATGAATGTGATAAAAATCTGTCTTTTTAGAGGGTTTTGAGGCATATTCATAAGTTAATAGCAAGTGAAACAATATTTATAGAATATAGTTTTTTTTTATTGCTATTCTAAACCAAAGAATGTATATGTCATTTTTTATACTAATGAAATCCAAAATACGTAATTAACCTGATCTGTTAATTTCGTTGTCGTGTTACTAAAATAGTAGGTATATATTATATGTTAAAAGTATCAGGTAATAATTAAGTTATTGATTATTATTTTGAAAATATTGAAAAATAATGATTTTAAGTATTTGTACCAACTTAAGGTTGAAATTAAAAAAAAATGTTATAAACTCAATTTGGTTAAAAATCTCGATATACACGCATTTAATGTTATTTTATTATAATATGCATTTAATACAAGTAATTTTAGAAAACTAGAATAAGTAATAATATTATAAAGTATTCAAGAGTTCCGCTTTTATACAGCATGCTATTTTATCTGTCTGTATGTTACACCATGCGTGTAACATACAGACAGATAAAATAGGAGGAGGAGGATAGTCTCTCTTCTCATATTAATATAGGATATACATTAATTTATGGATTTAAATGAATGAAAAATTGAAACAGAATTTTTATCGTGAAGATAAGTTTCCCAAATATTTGCTGGAAAAATCCCGAAGTACCTAGCAATTAATAATTTATGAAATCTTAACAAGAAATACATTGTTCAATATATTATTTTATTTAGTAACAACTAATTCAATTTAAAACCAATGTTTTTTAATACTATCCCTGCAGGAGCATATGACCATTTCTACTTTGTTCTGCCTTTTGGAAAAAAAATCACACATTCATATATTTAACCGTCTGATAACATAATTAACAGATGTTTGATCTCCTAGTATATCTTCTCTATATACCAATAGCTCCCGGTTATGATCTTACTCACATAGATGATAAATCTACACTAATCTATAAAGAATTATCTATATATCTATGTGTATTTTGTAAGGTCTTCAGTAGTTTTTATCATCTTCATAATAAATGTGAGCAATATATAATGATATGTAGCTGTGGTTGTAAATTATAAATGTTTGTTATTGTCGTAGGCAGAAAAGTGTTTAGGTGATTATAACATTATTTAATAATTACCATTACCGATAACTTTTTTGATGTAATAGTAAAATATTGTAAGAATATGTGACATTATTTGCTTCTGTATAAGTATCATAGCAAAAGTAGTGTTCATCCACATTGCAAAGTGCTTTTCGTGCTAGAAAAAATATACAGTTATATTATATTTCCTCCAAAGTTGTGGGATTTACAATAATTCTGGGAATATTTCTTGTGTTTGATATCTTTTTTTGTGAGTTTTTTGTGATTTATAGATTATAAATATCGTTCCTAGCCTGAATACAATTATTTGGGCAAACGTCTGTGATGCGGTCATAGTATTAACTTCGTTTATTCTAAGAATTATAGCAATACTTTTCTACTAGAAGAAAGTTATACCTAAAGGTGTAATAGGTACAAAGTATTTAATGTCTTCTAATACTGTGTTATATGTGATTATGAAATACATTTCGAATATAATATGTTGTTTCATTTATAATAAAAACTAAACTAGTCCGGCAAAATGCTGATTAAGTTACGTAAACACAACCGGGTAAATATATACCTATTTTTTATGAAAGTTTAATTCCAAAAATAAATAAAATCTGTATATATATATATACTCTGTCGTATCAAAAAGCAGAATAACATCTCACTTTATCACGTGCCGCGTTGCGTTTAGCGGCCGCACCGTCCTCGACAAGATTATAAAATTATTGTCAATACAAACGCGGTGTATTTTGCTGTTTTTGAAGTGAAACTGCTTTATCGGGGTTAGAAAAAAAATTAGTGTAACACTTTTTCGTTACGTGTGACATTTTTCCGTTACGCGCCAGCTTTTTTCGTATAGCTTCATCTCTTTTACACCATGTTGCTATGGAAATACTAAATAATCAAAATGACAAGTATGTGGATTACAAAACACAATTTACATTAACCAAAAATAAAATTATCGGATTAGAGTTTTATAATTAAATAATGAATTGTAATTACATACTGGACAATACGATTTTATGGACTTGCTATTGAAACTAATAAATAAATTCAAGATTATAACATGAAGAAGAAATTATGAAATATAATTTATAATGTTTTTAAAATACATTGATTGTCTGAAATAGAAGAAGTAAGAATGAAAAGAAATACGAGTTTTGGCTGAGAAATGGAGCATTGGGGTCCTGATCTTTACAAGGTCTGTTTTGCTATACCTAGAACGAACAACAACTCGAAACAGCAGAAACCATGATGAAGAATAATTTTATTTGTGATATAGTGACGATCCAACATGTTAAGAAACCTAAAGTTATTATTTTTAAAGTGGATTGTGTATATCTGTCTGTTTTTATGATACTTATGTGTTTCTTCTATGAGAATATAATACGTCAGAAACAGTCGATTCACTTCTTACGTTTTAATTAATTAATATTAATGAAAATTATGACGTTTTTCTGTTATGCGCCATCTTTATTTCTAAGTCACATTTAAAAGAAAATGTGAATTATATTTACATGTCATAAAGAAGTTTCACTTCTTACATGCGTACACTAATACACACACACATATATTTTTATATGTAATGGTAAGAAATCCTTCGTGTGCGAGTCCGACTTGTACTTCCCTGTTTTCTTTATAAAAACTACATGGTTCTAAGTGGGGTTTCTAGCAAACTTTTCAAAAAGTTCAAGAGATTGGAGAAAATAGGACTGAAATCAATCTATTTATAGCAGAGTTTTCATACATCGGTTCAGTTATCCAGACAGACTATGAAATGGACTGGACATGGACGGTGTAAGGATAAAAATATTTTATAAAGTGTAAAAAATGGTGGTAGCTCTCAATTACAACGTACAAGTAGTAAATTTTTTCACCATTTTTTTTACGTTATCAATTTTTTGAAAAGTTTTCAACATTTCTTTTTGTCAAAAATGTTCAAACATGTAGACAGTCATTCGGATTAATATCCGTGATAAAAAAACTTTTCATATAACGTCTTACTAGAACTTACCTTAATCGGCTCTATGCATGGTTATTTGTAATTAATTGGCAACCTCTTGCAGACAGCCTCTCTACATAAATCACAAAAAAAAAATATAGCTTTTTACAAATCTTGATAAACAGCACAAAGAAAAAGAAAACAAAACCTTTTTGCTCCCTCCGTTAATTACTACTCTGTATTTTGTAAGAAGTACCTAAAAGGTCAACAACCGGGCGACATACCTACGCTCAGAGTTAATACCAGTTCAGAGACAACAAATAAATTTTGTATGGGAAAACTAAAATTTTTAAAACTTTTAATTTTGAAAAGTCGTAGATAACTATTGTTGGGATTTATGTAGAAAGGCTGCCGATTAATTACCAATAACCCTGTATATCAATTTATTTCACGCTCTTTTATTGTACGTCGTAGCTACGGATTCATTTCATCGTCAGTCATTCATCCATTTCTATCATCATTTCAACGGAGACTTGCTTTTATACCATATCAGTTTTCAGGATTTCCATACACGTGTTCATCCGTGGCCTTCTGCTATAATGCCCATTTACATTCATACTTAAGACTTCTTCCCTTTACCTATTTTAAACCCTGTGCATTACATGACATTTATTTCTTATCTTAGTAGACCAAATTTGTTACATGGGATGACGCCACTCTAGATAATCTTCGTCCTCGCCCTGACCTTGAATATCTTTTATATTTAAACTTCAACTTTTCCTTTTTAGGGCCCTGGGAACTTATGTGTTTCCTAACGCCGTAGAAGGAAGGCTCATTCTCGAGATAAGAAATCTAAGTAATACTAATTACGTTTCAAACTAATAGAATCTCTTCATTACTAAACTCTTTTATAAGACAAGTAAGATGTCTTTCCACCCTCTCTGTACACCAGAAATAAGATTAAACTTTTTTAATTAGAAAGGGCCAGCTTTACCATAAAGTATTAATAGATAATAAAAAAAAGAATTAACCTTTTTTAAATACATTTAAAAAAGGTTAATTTAAATCGAAAAGTTCTAGAAATAAAACCGGCTTGTATTTAAAGGAAGTAAGACTATTCAGTCAAATGAATAAAACCATAAACAACTTTTTAAAATAAATTAACTGTGTGATACATATGTTATCAATGTACCGAAAATATACCCATTCTATTTTTTTCGACGGATTTAAACTGATATAACATTAATCAATATTAATTTGTAATAAATATATACATCTTCAATTTGTAGGTCAAGTCAATTTCAACTTTCAAGGATTATCAAATCCAACAAATACTATTTTACCACTATATATGTATATATAAATTATAAAATACTAATCGAAATCAACATTTTAAACATTTCTTAAAAATTAATCAATCCTTTTTGCTAATCTATTATAGATATAATCTATAATTATAGATCCTCCAAATATATATATATTTTATTTTTTAATTCAAATGAAGACGAAGTGTTTTTAAAAACAATGACATTGCATTACTCAATAGATGTGGGAGAGGCTGTAGATGGCATCTGAATGATTGTTAGTGCGTGAAGGCAAAATTTTCTTCTCGTAGACCTTGAAACTACGGTAGAGTGCGCATACGCACGCTATTGCGCAGGGCTGCTCTATATTACAATTTTGATATTTAATAAGCTAATAACATAGTATTCAAAATATATATGACTGTTTTATTTATAAAAATAATAAATATAAACGATATACATATTGTAATATGTATTATTAGATTAAATTAGAATATATTAGTTTAAGTCATAGCACACAATTTGATCTAAATATTAGACCATCACCAATGATATAAATAGGCTATTTAGAGCATCTGCTACAAAGTAGAAGTCGTCAACCCTGATCGTTCATCTGCTGGATCAGCTCAACGAAGTGGAAGTCAGTCTCGTGTTGTGTGTACAGCGCGCGGTCGCTACATACAACCCATATATGGCCCATACACAAAAATATTAAATAAATATGTGTTAGTTCATTGCGATCATGAAAGTACACTATTATATTAATGTGAGTGTAAAATGAAATGGTAAGGAATAATATAAGAATGCATCATTTTTAATATATAAATTATAAATTATTTAAAAAATTAATAATAATACAAGTCACAAAAAAATGGATTTCCGCATGGTATTATAAAATAGTTTTTATTACCAGAATCTTAGAAAGTTTATTTATTTATACGAAATTTATTATATATATATTTTTATAATAACGTATATTTCAGGCAACGAAATTGTAACATATTTTTTTACCTAAATGTGAATATTTATGACGACAAATATAGATTTAGTATCGAAATCTACATTTTCCTTCCCTTCATTTGTTCAATGATAATATTTCACTTATCAAATAGTGCACTATCAGTTATCAAATTATCAATACATGATGTACACACAAAGATGAGATAATAAAAAACTTAATCCAGTCTTGTATTTGTTCATACGTAGTTCATCCGTAAATAGTAAATGAAATTAATTTAAATGTAAGTTCGAAATACATTTAATTAATATAATATAATTAATGTTCTATTAGCTCGCAATGTGGTTTCTTGCCAGAGTATAAGTACTTAAAGAATTCAGTTCTGTTATTTGGCTTTTATCCAAGCTTTACCTTTTATAAATTATAATATTTATGTATAAAAATTTATATTATTATTCATGAAGTTTGAGACAATAGATCGATCCAATCAATAACACGGTATACAATTGTAAATATTAATGAACTTTCATGTATGTTTGTATTAATTTATTTGTAGTTTATTTATTTATAATTTTAAATTTACTTTTCTATCACTTATACATTAAAGGAGTAAACTGTTATTCTGGTTATTTTTAACTGGGTATTTTATTTTACTTAAAAATTAATTAATAAAAATGAATCAAAGAAAAAAAGGCATTAAATTTCTTTTTTAAGCATAAATATCGGCTAATTGTATGTATCTCATTTTTGTTGTTATTTGATATATTGTTTTTAAGTACGTCTTATTAGTTGTGGTTGAAAGAAATTACAGTAATAATATTACTATTCTTAAGCTGATAAAAAATTAATTTCAGTCTGGCCCTGACGAATGATTTCTTAACAATAAAACACTAAATCCTTTCTAGTTTGTTAACATTTTCAAATTTAAAAACCACAGCGTTACTGCGTCTACATAAATATATAAGAACGTTTTTATTAACGATATAAATGTTATAATATATCTAATAACATTGTTTATAATAAATAAAAAAATGAATTTCTATTTCAACAATCCGAATTACTGAAACTGTGGTGAGTTATATTAGCTCTTTTTACAAAAGGGCGCGAATTGTGTGACAGTTTTTTGACAGATTTGCTTTTTTTGAGAATAGTTTATAGGAGAACGACATAATAATATTTCGCGGTAATTCGTATAGTGGAGTAAAAATCATTGCATATCCTCTAAGGTCGCGTTACACTAATACCTTTTCCTCGATTTCTATTACCGCAAGTTAATTATAAAACTACAATTCATCACGCAATAATTCATGCAGACAATAAAAAACGATTTAAATAAATCTTCTATAATCTTATCTGTAATTAAAAGTGAAACTTCTTGAATCGGATATATCCTAATTTTATTTAAACGGATATTATAATCTAAGAAACTGTGGTTAATTGTGGAAATTTGTAATTACATCATAACTGTATTATTATTATTTTATAAAAGTATTATTATTTTTATTAAAAACATTGAATTTGAAGATTGAGGAAAACCATCAAGTTCGTACTGTTCCATTGAACTTGGAAATTATAAGGATTTTCTCAAGATCGAACGATAAAACGTGGTTTGGTTTTTTTTCTTATGTATCTTGCGAGCTTTTCCTGCGGGCCTCGTTATTCGGGGCACGCATGTTATTATTCCGACATTAACACAAAATGCTTATAAATTAAGATATTTTTCGTAACTAAATGTATTTTAAACATAGCTAACAATAATTCTCGCTATTAAAAAGTACTTAGTAATCTAAATCGGCGATCGGTTGTTCTCGACTTATCATTGTACAAACGGACAGACGGACAGTAGTACTGTATTTCATAATACGTGAGAATTATACAACTGCTTACCGCTTATGTACTTTACGAAAAAAAAATTCTAAAACTATATGAAATACAAGAGAGTAACCCAAAACAGTATATAAGCAATACATACAAATGCTGATATATTATTTTTAATATTTAACGTTAATAATCCTTACTCGCACTCAATATTTACATAATATGATTTTAAAAACCCGCTGTGCACAATAAATTATCATTTATATAATAAGGATAACGATAAAGATGCTACGAAAGAAAAATAATTTGTCGACGTTTCACAACTGGTAGTATTGTGGCGACAATAACTCGATTATAAACTGCGTAAATAACTACACAGTGGACAGGATAGCGTGTAAGGTTCAAATCAATTTTATAAGTTAATGATTTTAACCCACTTCTAGCTTTTCTTAATCAATTCATCTCAGAGGTTATTTTATTCCAAATATCAATCTTGTCAGTTGCGCAAACTCCAATCAAGGTGTTCTTTCAACATTGGCGTTTGAAGTTCAATGTTATACATTTTGCAACTTACTCGTTCAATAACTTAAGTATGAAAATTATAATTAAGTTATTTATTTGGGAAATAATTGAGTTAGATTGGCAATTATTTTGATGAATAAATTTCTTCAGACTTCAACAAAAGATATCTAAAATCTATCACAGATATACCTATTTGCCCGACTAGTTTCGAACCATTCAGCGTTTTTATACATTAGTTTGAAGCATGGTGATAGTTGTAAATAAAAATAGTGGTAATAGCAACACGGACCTTCTATCTTAAACGCGGCAGCTTCTAAATGATTTATACCTTATATTTATTACTAGTACCTACACATTATATATACTTCATAGAACATACATTTACTATGTGCTATTATTTATAACTTTCACAAGATGTCTCAGATCTCCCCTTTCTTCTTTTATTAGTGTAATTAAAGTCTAAAATCTAAAATTCAAAGTTTATTATTAAATAGATCTTGAGGGTTGTTGCCTCAACTCCAGGATTGATGTTATAATGTCAAACATTGTGAAATTTGATTTAAACAGAGCAACTGTTTAGTTTCTGGCCAGCTCTTGCCAGAAACTAAACCTCCCGGCCTACCTCAATAAATATATTTTTGAAGGTAATATAAATCGTCGTAAAAAAAGCGTTACATGTCAAAAATATTACCCAATATATATAAAGTGAAGCCATGTTTTGAACTTACTTTGATTTATGATTTAATTTAATATTAATAGTAAAAAAAAATAAGTATTTAAATCTATACAAATATTAAAAACAAAAAGCAGCAACTAAAGTCAAGACGCTAATGAAGTTGTCACGGTCTAGAATATATTTTCAGTGAAGACGAATTTACTTTTAAGTAAGGTGAAGGCTGTGTTCCAAATTCATTGTATTATTTTAATGTTTGAAGGAGTTTATATACATATATACGTACGTAGTTAGAAGCTATAATAGAATGTCGTTTACAAATTGTTTTGAATAACAAAAATTATATTCCCTCATATAATTACTTTTAATCTTATATAACCTTGTTTTTACAGAAGCAATTAATGACTCAAAAAGAAAAAAATAATATTAATAAAAAAAATAATTACGATATGAATATTAGCTAAGAGTAATTATCAATATGTATTAAACATCATTAAAATAAAAAATATATTATTCCCAGCACAATTTTATGTTTTAATACATGACTTATTTTTTACAGACGCAAATAATAACTCAAAAAAAGAATATAAGAAATTTATAAAAGTGACATTCTGAATATTTGCTCAGTACTGAATAAATATAACCATGTCCAAATTAAAAGACTGGAAGCAAGAAGCGCCTGCCAACTGCTACACATGCTGCACAGCAAGACTCAGGGAAGGAAATGTGTCTGCGGAATTGTTTGGAAGGTCTTGGCGAGGAAGGCTGTCACCTTTGGTCTGGCGAGTGCCGGTGTGTCTGTGGGCACTGGTGTTAATATGTTGGTCGATCATCGGCTTCTGGGGACCTCGAGAAAAGTTCCTCCTATATATGACTAATTGGGGACTTATCATGATATTTGTGGAGTCTCTGTTCGGCATCTTTGTGACGGTCAAGAAAATGCGCGGACACCTAGCCGGTAAATATTAGTATTAAAATATCTTATATATATATTAAATTAGTTGAATTCAATTTTTCACAGATATCAAATGCTTATTTGTTATTATTGCCAGTTAATTTTTAATAAGGCGAAATAAGATATGTCATAGTTTTTACTTTTTGCAATACAAAACATTTATTTGTAGCTTTAAAGTTTTTTAAGAAAAACAACCAGAAATGTCATATTGTATCATTTTGATTTTTTTTTAATTAAAATAACCGAATATACGTTAACTACATCCAACACTATATACTCTACAATAGAATATCTGAGAGGGTATAAAGTCGTCAGTACAGCATCCAAAGTTCACAGAGTGCGGCTGCCGCAACATTTTAGCAGCACGCAAATAGTTTTGTGCTCCCATTCTACTAATATAATTAATACTATTGGCACACATTCATTAATCTTAACTACATCCTAAGAAAATAACTATTTTAAATGCTTACTATGAAAAAATGTATAAAAGATTACCTAAATACAAAATAAGTATAAAATCGCCAAATTTTATTAAAGTCAGTAGATAACGCATATAAAGAAATAAAACTGTGATACTATTATTATTACACATGTATTTGTTGAGCAACATAAGTAAAATATAATTACTAAGACTATTATAGCAAAACAAACAGGATTGTATACACGAAGAGAACGCTAATAAAAAACTTAAACAATACAACAATAAGTAAATAGTAATAAGTATATTTTGATATTATTAATGTTTTAAATTAGCTTTGTATTTAGAGTTGTGGCTCTTCTCATCACGTGTCCCCTCTCCCCGCCACGGATAAAAAAACAAGGTCTTACCTTTCGGATACAAAGGCCAAGCACGTTTTGATCTACGAAAGACCATTGCTGTGACAGGCTTCGAAATTCAAAATTATTATCAAAATAACATTAACAGATCACTCAAAGTAATGACTTATAAAAAAATGTTTTTTTCGTATTACACGGCTTTTTCATAATAATAGAAGTTTGTGATTTGAAAATTTAGGTCATAGTTACTAATGGCTTACCTCACAAGTTACGAGTTTATAGTTTATGCAAAATTTAATGGCGTTACATATGGTCATAATAATAATTACTGTTAAAGAACGCATAACCCATAGATTTGAATACCACAGTCGCTAATGTACCATAGAGTACTTGCTAATTTATTATATCTATGTTAAGGATCGTGTTGCGCCACTAAAAAGTATTTATGTCATTAAAACCTGATTAATGCAAGCTGTGGAACTTATCAAAAGTCACTGGCCATGAGGCATTGCCGTTTAAATTTAAGAGCAAGAAAATTTTCTTACACGAAGTTACTTGACATCTGAACTTATGGTCAAAATAATGAGAATTTCATTTAAAATATTCGAGAAAAAGTATTGTCTATCGTTGTAAGTCGCAAGATTAGTCGTAAGACTATAGACAATAGAGAGACATTTAAATTCAATTTTTTATAAATCAATTATTTAGTCATGTACAAGTACGTTATTTTTCATTATAAATGTCAAATAATGTTAAGTTCATATCAAACATTCCTAAGTTCCTAATTTTTAAACAAATACCGCTATGACATAACCAAGAAAACGACATTTAAAAATAGTCTTCATATACAAAATAAGTCAAACAGTTTGGTATTTTGTGCTTCCTAATGCGTTTAAAGCAAGTTCACGTCAAGGTGAGGTTTACCTCCCAAAATATTTGCTGACAAATAGTTAAATACAATAATGAGTAAGAAAGACATATTTGTACAGAACATACTGATTGTAATTTACTGTAATTTACATACTGACGTAATTTTATTGGAAAAGCGGTTAAAATAATACGTGAGTTGTCAGTTATAAAAAGAAAAAAATACGGAGGGTTTTTTTTTCTGCTATGAGATCCTGACATCCGAACAACTTTTTAAATCCCTAAAGAGTCGGAAATTATTTTCTGTCTATCATTTAGTTTGATCCAGATTTATGGTTAGATATTCACCAACAAATAAACATCCACAGGTTTATTTTTGAAAAATAGATCATAAAAATAAATATTCATAAATCAGATATTTCGATATATATCCAATAATATATTTATATTTATTAATGGAGTTGACCTTAATTCTTTAGATTAAATTTTAAATTCATATAACGTAAGATATTTATTATAAATAACTATTATTATTCATTATAGTAATACTTATTATTACTAAATCTATTTAATTCCAAAATTAGGTTGGATAAAATGGAATCGAGTCCCCAAATAATTGAAACTTCTGCCTTTTTTATTTTCCTTAAAAATAATCGAAAAAGTTGTGAATTTTTATTAGGTATATTTTATGCTAAGAATATAAGTATAAGATAATAAAATTTTAAAATAAAGTTATAATAAATGTAATGATATATATCATGTCTCTGTAAACTCATCTAAATTTTAAACTTCAGGTTAAATGGTGTAACTAGAACCCTTACTTCTCCTACGCACAATTAACTGTCAGAGGTCAACGACTTCTAAAGGAACAAAATAATTAAATGTGAGAAAACTGTATGAACTGAACCAGAATTCCAAGATTCCAACGTTTATATATTCTTATCTGCATCAGATTTATATATATAATAATTATATGAATCAAAGTTAAATTTGTGATACAAAGAAATAAAGGTTAGCTCAGATGAAAAATGTTAACTCTAACAAAGTTTTGCGTATAAATAAATAATTATTTTAGTACTTAGTCGATACAAATGTTATAGATTAAAATATATTTTAACATTTTACCATATTCGTCTAAGCAAGAAAATATTGTATTAGAATAACTTTTAAAATAAAAATATAGACATACCTACACAAGAATTTACGATTTCACCAAAATGTAATTGCAAAGAATGAATCGTTGGAATTACCTCACAGTGCATTCTTTTACCGACTTCAAATAAAATGAGTATAATGCTACCAAATGTACCTCTTTAAATATAAATCCGTATAAAAAATTGAATATTTTTTTTAAGTATTTTAATAATTAGGAACAATAACATTTATATTTTTATAGTAAGTTAACCAATAGAGCATCTGATAAATACAATAATGAATATTGAGATAAGAAAAATAGTATTTTGAAATTATATTTTTAATATATCTTGCAAGACCTTCATCTAAAATCTAAATAAACTTAACAAAAGAAGTTAGTATCTTATAAGCGATTATAAACCACAACCTTGACTGACCAAAAATATTTGTAATTATATAAAGATGTTTTGATAAACTCTAAAGTAAACGTAGTTTCTACTACTGATAAATAAATATTAAATAACTAATAAGTAATCTATTTACATTCCACTTACTGAACAAAAGCTGAACGTTTAAAGTTAATCTTTACGATCGAACTATGAGTAGTAGATAAAATTTACATTTCTTATTTCCAAAAGATATAAAACTTATGAATTTTTCGTTCATTTTATTTTTAATTCACAAGATGTTCCAACTAACCTATCTAGAACACGGCTATTATATAAATAAACATAAATAGTTTGATCAATTTCAGATCCATCTCAAGGACTGCCGTGGTACGTGAAGACGTACTGGGTGCTGTACAACATCACTGTTCCGCTGGCCTTCCTCATCTCCCTGTTCTACTGGGCGATCCTGAGAGCCCGTTAGTATATCAACTTATATTATATTTTTCCTCAAATCTTTAAATATACCCTTCCTCTCTTTCTTTCTGTATTTCTCTGTCTCTCTTTTGATTGACATAATTGGCAGCTTAACATATACTCGAGCTATTACAATTTATAGATATTTAGATATATATCTAAAATAGTCATATTTCTAATATCTATAAATCAAGTGATGAAAGGATAAATAGCTTTATCAAATGTATCTAATTGCCTAATCGTGAATTGAAGAGTACCGGATCTCTGCAGAATCTAATAAATGGTTTTGACGTATTTAATTTAGATATTAAAGATTTTTTTCATCTCTATTTTATTGCCGAGAACTACACTAGCATTTTATAAATTAAATGTACCGCTTTATACAAAAGAACAGTGGATATATAAAAACTACGTCACTGAGATATAAAATCAATAATAATCAAGAAGTAATCGTTTTAAGAGGACATCTAGATACTTCCTTAATAAACATTTCCTTATAATAATATTATTTACTGAATTAAGTCGCATACTTGTTACAGCTGGGAAGAAAGTCATTTTTCTGAACCCAATTCTGGACATAATGATTCACGGGGTGAACTCTGGCGTGATGTTAGTGGAGCTGATGCTGTCGGTGCACCCCAGCCGCCTCGTCAACATCATGCAGCCCCTGTACTTCGCGGGGGTGTACCTGCTCTTCACCATGATCTATTATGGAGCAGGAGGACTTGATCCGTAAGCTTTTCAATTACTTTTTTTCTATAAACTGTGCACGAACTATATATAGTGTCATGTTTGTTTTTACATTATGCTTTAAATATCAAGTGAACTAAAGCTTACGTATAATAATTAACTACGATTTACTCTTTACAGTAAATTAATTTTTTATAAGATTGTATTAATTTTAAAATGCTATTCAATACTATTATATATGTACATATATATGTATATACATGTATAAATATATATTCCAATAATTTACTCACAATAATCTGGTTGTAATAGATAATATAAAATAGTGTAAAATAACTTTGAAAATATCAAGGGAAAGGTGTGTTCTTGAGTGTTTACATTTTAAGTCAAACCTAGTTTTAGTTTGTGCATAGCATTGGACTCAATACCACTTATGGAGTTATAAAGTAACTAACAGACTTACATCCGAAATTACGAAACAAGTGGAAACCAAACAAAATGAATAAATAAAATTACCTTAGACATATTTATCCATTTCATTGACGTATTTTAAAAATTACGGGAAAATGATATTATTTAATAAATACATTTATGTATTATTAATATTAATATACTTAACATTTATTACCTATTGAATAAAACTGTATAAATGAATAGAAACTGTATTACAAGATCTAATTATATATATGGAGCAGATAATATTAATTAAATTAAATATTAAATATTAGAGACAACTGTAATTAAATAATTCATTTACCTAAGCTTAATATAAAAAACAATAATTTACAGTATGTATGTCCACTCCTCAACATCCTTCCTTCTCAAGGGTATGTTATCAAAACTAGCCACAGCTTGAGTAAACACAATCAAGTAAACAAGTGTTTATTTTGTCAGTAAACAACAACCTTGTCCGAATTTAAGATGAAACTAAACAGTTTAAGATTCTTCGTATTTGCAGTAACCTTTAGCGAACGGTTATTAAGATGTACCTAGTTATTTACGTATGACCTAAAATTACATAGTACGAGATTATTCTAATATTATGTGTTAATGTAAATTTGTTAGTTTGTTTGTTTGAAAAGGGCATACGTGATACGACTATCATCTCGAAAGGACGTTCTGTGTTGTACAAATACCGGTAAAAATAATTAGACGACCGACATAACATATTTATATATATAGTGCGAGCGAAGCCACTGCAGAAGCTAGTATAAATCTATATTTATTTAAACATTTCGCATAAATGAGATAACCATCCATATTTTATAAAATACAAATTAATTATAAATTCATTAATTGTTTTTAAGATAAATAAATTATATTGGTGACCTTCACACACACATGGTACTCACACAGATATGGTTCTTATAATATACATATATTATAAGAACCATACTCTTATTGCACCACACTCTTGCACAATAGATACAAACTGGTTGTCCAAATTGATAATACTTTTATAAAAACATTGACCTTTACTATCATGACCATGATAGGGTTGTCACCAATAAAAAAAATACTTCTTAGTAATTTTGGTAGAAATTAAAAATGGGTTCGTATTTTGTTTAAGGATGAATGTTATATTTATTTAAATACATTTTATATTCATTAATAACATTATTGTTATTAATATTACAGATATATACCTATATATAAATAGTTTTTACACATTGTTTATTTATATTTCTTCGTACTTATTTAGTAATTACAAGTATTTGTTACATCACAGGTAGTTTATAAACGAGTATGTATTAATTCATCTTAATTCTTCTTCTTTTTGATTCATCTTAATTCTCAATTAATAATACAGTTACAACAACATCTTCAAAAAAATACAAAAAATATTTAATTAAAAAAAAATAATATTAAAATATTTATATTAAATAATCATCCATGTATGTACAACCCTATACCAAGGACAACGCATTTACATCGAAGTCATTATTGTGAGAAATTGTGTGTTGATACCGAAATAAATAACAACTAAAAGGAAATTGCTGCACGTGTATTGAAAACAAACCATCCTGCGGCATATTTTGAAACCGGACAGACATACAAACAATAACAAATAAACATACATATTAACGTGATTATTGTGAATTATAAAACACACACATTAATATGAAGGATATTATTTAGTTCTTAGATTGTCGAATTAAGAGCATTAATGACCATTTATATGTATTTTAAACTGATTATGGCCACGGTCATTGAAATTTCAGTAGTTAATATTTTTACGAGATAATTACCATGTATGTAAGCTGTTTAATTCGAGATAAATAATAAATATATAGTAATTATAAAATAAAAACAATTAATTATATTCATACTCTGGTGATATTAAAAGTATAAACTATAAGGTCATAGATAGTTTTCCTTAAGTCGAGGTAACAAATAATATGGAGCTATCAGAAACAAAGTGTGGCTAAGAATGCTAATGGGAGAAGTCATTGACATTTGTAATGAGTCAACTAGTTTGACTACTGACATAATAACCAGTGGTTACATTTTCCATTCGTTAAGAATTTCGTTTTTATTTGTACTTTTGAACATTTATGTACACACAGAATAATTACAAGATATACTTATTTTATCATAGATTTGTAGAAGAAAAATGCTTATTTCAAAATGAAATCTCTTGTTAGACATCTATCTTGTTATGCGACAGTTTAATTTCAAATACATAATAATTAATAACGTTATTTTATTTATTATTTATTGCACAATTTAACAAAAAGAAAAGTGTACAACAGCCGGACTTACTGCTATTTGGCATTTTCCAGCAGCCAACCTTTAAAGGTACAAGAATTAACGTCTAGGCGTGCAAATTACAATTACAGTACAAAAAAAAACAAAGAAACAAAGCGAACAAATGAAACAAAATATATACATGAAATATATGTATACACACATACATATACATATACAATTTTTATAACATATATATATATATATATATTTACACACACACATACACATATGTATATATATATATATACAATTGTATAGTTTATTTTTATTTACTTATTTATAGTAGGTACATCAAAAACATTGTATTTTTAGATAAACCTAGTATTTATATTTTATCTGATGAAATTCGGAAATCTGAAGTCCACTGAGGAGCTTGGTTTTGAATCTTTTTTTTTTCTTTTACCTTTTTATATTTTAGAGTCTTGGGTTTCAGGAAGGTTCAACATATTTTGACCATTAATATTTATAGAAATTTTTAATTATAATATTAATTTAATTTCAGAATATTTTAATTTTATTTCAGAAAGGGCAACGCGTTCATATATCCAGTGATTGATTGGTCGAAGCCGGTTCAGACACTGGTAGTGGTGACGCTGACCGCCTTGTTCCTTGGTTTGATGCACATCCTCACTGTGGTGGTAGCTTCATTTCGAGACTTCCTCATCAGAAAATATCTTAAGGATACAAACGGACAGTACAATGATGGATTCGAAGCTTAGTTATAATATTGATTGAGTAGAATAATGATCGGTTTACTGTTAAATTAAAGTCAAAGCTCATTAAAGATTTATGTTATGATCTAATTTACAAAATAATATAATACTAATGGTATATAATGTAGAGTTAGTTCAGAAGATGCTGATTTTTAAATCCTACTGTGATATAATAACGCCAATAAAGTGTTATTTTCTCTTGTTTCGATCTTTTTAATAGTATAGCATAAGTATGAAGCAATGGAAACTAAAAATATACCAAATATGTATAAAAGATATAAATCTAAATTTGTAACATATGTATATATACGACTGATATTAACATTTTATTTGTCTGTGGAGAAAAATATTATATTTTATAATACTGTGATGTTAATTATGAAAATTTTTGGTATTTATGCCGTTACTGGCGACTATATTAAATACAAACAAAAATAATTAAAATGGAATTTTGATAATAATTATTTAGTACATAGGTAACAATAATAACTATATAATATTTTATATAAGTGGAAAGTATATTAAAAAATCATTTGATTAAATAAATAAAATTAAAGCATTCTTTAATTAATTTGTTCATGCATGTTTTAATGAAGAGTAAAAATTAAACTCTTGTTCATGGATGAGTCAGGATCCATTTCAATTACTTGTCTGTATGTCAATTCTATAATCTCTACTAACAAACTTCTCCATTTAGCCATGTTATTTCGATCTCAGTAACATCTGGTGGTAGAGCAAGAATGTGGTCAAAGGAAATATGCAATGGCTAAACTAGTTAGTTACAAACTTAATTAATATATAATTATAGACTAAGAATACTGTTATAAATTGTTTAAGTGTTTAAATACGGCTGTTGAAAAGCATGATAATTAGTTTATCACCAAAATATAAATCGCTTTTCTGGGAAAATTATAAATGTTGAAATAACATATTTAAATACATATTATATGTGTCAGGAAAGTTGATTAAACTTGATAATTAGAGACTACAAAACAAATGCAATAATAGTTTTAAATACAAAGAATAAAAAGATGTCATAGCTCGTTCGTTTATAAGAGGTAGCATGCATGTGCAAAAATAGAAGTTAATTATTCTTTATAGAACCTCTCATACAACTAATTATTTTAATATCTGTAGTATGTTTTTTTTTAATAGAATCTGTGTTGAACGTAATATCTTAGCCCATAAACTTCGCCATTACGGACTTCGTGACCTGGCGGCTGTTTTTGGAGCTTCGTTCTTATCAAATAGACCACGTTAGCGTAAAAGAGGATGTTTTTCGGGTACGTTAGTAAAATAGACATTGCTCAAGGGTCATATCTAGGTGCTTTTTTATTCTTAGCTTCTATCAAAGCGATTCCCCCATTCTTTTTCTTCTGAACTATTAAACCGATTGTCATCGGGTTTGTTTTATTTGACAGCAGCATTATTATAATCATCAAAAAGCAAAATTTCGCAATATGTACGAATAAAATAATTGAATTTGGGCTCAACTAACCGTCAGAATAGTTGTCAAGCTAGTATTCTTTGTAAATGATAAAGTGTCATAGGAGTAGTAGTAGCGTGATAAGTTATTCTAGTATTCTGTTTTGTACCACGCTATACTTGAATTCCAATTTGTTCTTACATATCAATTATGACTATTACTCAAGTAGTCAATAGTCTGTAGTACGGTTGTATATTGTAATTTTATAAATATGTTAAATGATTTTCTTGTCGGATTGTATATACTTTGGGACATCAAATTATATTTTGATATTTCATAAGTGGAACGTGCAACTTTGAAAACTTATAATATCATAGTATGTATGGGTGAATCCTAACCTGAAAACCTGAAAAAAAACATGAAACCGACATTATAAATAAAAGAAATATTTATAAAATTTGTATTTGTAAATCGTAGTTATAAAATTTGTATTTGTATCTCATCGGCATCTATCAAACCACTAGACGAATATTTATTTTTAATATGAATTTATTAATACGATTTTCATACTGGAGTAGGTATTTAATGGTTGAAGCCAAAGTTACTAGCGATCCAATCTCGTATCTTACTTGTTAATAATCCCTTGATATTTATATTGCGGTCCACATTACTTGCTTAGTGATATCATTATCACAACATATTTTTCTACCCATGACACATAAAATAAATATACAATATATATATAAACTACAAGATGTTTCTTAATCAACTAATCAATTGATAAATATAATAGAATTACATATATATTCATATTACAGCTGTATTTATGGTAATTAAATCAAAACTTGTCCGATATGGAACAGTGCACGTCGCGAGCCCACTCAGAGCCCGCACATGCTTCTAGCTCATGAATAAGAACCGTATAGATCGAATTGTTAGGCCAACAAAAAACAAAAAAATTACTATAAAAAAACGACAAAATATTTTTATATAATCCTCTATTAACGAAGACATATAAAAGTTATAGTTTCAATATAATTTATGACTTGATTGTTTAAAAAGTGTTACTACAGATCGCAAATCTTATCGAAGATAACAATTGATATATTTTGTAGTTCAAGTGCTCAGACCGCACTAATACACGTCCGATATTACTTTACGCACACAAAAATGGGTAAAGTAAAGAGATATTTGAAACAACAGTTCCAAATTCAAAAATTTAAGCTGGAACATGAATTCGTGTGTGATTTTCACGAAAGTAGCTTCCTGAACAGTCGATCCGCGTTTCCGTCTATGTTAATAAGAGGTGTTCTGTTTTTGGGGTGTATTGGAATAATGATATCATCTATTATATTGACGACTAACTTTGGGATTGGAAAGTTTTGGCCAATTTATTTAACACACTGGGGTTTAGTGCTTATAACTGTGACATGCGGTTTTGGATTTGCAGTCTCTGCCAAGGTTTACTTCAGTGGACCAATTGGTAAGGATTAACCTACATTTCTTATGAGTGAATATAATATTTTTCACAAAATATATACTTCTGTTGTCTGTGACCTCGGTTAGAGCAAAGTACAGAAGGTTGATACTGACACTCACACTAAAACAGTGTTATCTACATATTTGCTATATTTTCTTAAAAGGCTCTTTCTAAATCTAGCAAAAGTGTCGTAATGTGTTCTAATATAGCGATTAACCTTACTCTGTATAGCTAGTCATTATTGTTAATAGACGGTTTCAAATTCGGCTTGAAGTACAAAGTTGTTTGCCCTGAAAGGTGGTTTATTCAAAAAAACATACAAAAATTAAAAAAAATGGTATAGGTACAAGGATTAGTTAATCGAGTAGTTACAATAGTTTTAATTTTATTACTAACATTTTTTTGTATATTTCTAGTTGGTAATTTTAATTAAAAATACCTTCAAAATCTCTTTTCTTTTTATTAGAAACTTGTTTGAAATGTTTCATAAATCATAGTAAAACACGTGGACTTTCTAAATGTTATCTATTTGGACAATATTTGATGATCTAGTAATGTGATAAGAAAACAAACTGAAATAAAAAATATTTGTTCACTGCAATATATAAAATTAATGTATCTTTACCTCTGTCGTAAGTTGATTTAAAACAATTATTTTTTAAGTTTTTAAATCATCTCTCGTTTTTTGTTTTTCAGATGCTACATTTGGTCTGCCGTGGTACGTTCAAGCTTATTGGGTCTCTTACACTACTACTATACCAGTTGCTATTTTTATCACTGTCTTTTACTGGTCGTTTCTAACTAATGAAAGTAAGTTTAATGTTCCCTCATACTCCTCATTATTATGAGATAAATTTTCCAAATAGTTGAGATTATGTTATTATTTCCTTCAGATCAAGAGTACGCAATCTCTTTCGTGTTGGATATCTTCATCCATGCCGTAAACAGTGTTGTCATGTTGGTACTGCTGCTGACGGCGAGGCATCCCTCCCACTTGATGCATTTCTATTTTTCCATAATATTACCGATTATTTACGTTATATTCTCTGTCATTTATTATGCCGCTGGCGGCAATGATCCGTAAGTAATCATTATAATCGATGATCTAATTAAACTTTCGTGAACCATGATGACTATTAAATATATGATTACCCGCCTGTACCAGTTCACGAATAACCAGCTCATGAATACAAACCTCAATAGGGTCGTAATAAACCGCCAAATTTCGATTAAAATACATGAGTACAGCACGGTACATATATATAATAATCGATGATATCATTTGCTAATCATTTTATTATTTTTTTTAATTATTAAACCCTTTGGTTTTTAATTTGATGATTTTAATATCAATATCGATAACACAGAGTTGAATCACTATTCACGATAGGAATCACTATTTATGATCTTGATATCAATCACTGGGCTATTTCAGTATAATCATATGAATCATGAACATTTTAAAAAAGATTATTGAGATACAGATTAATTAACGCTGTTCATATTAATTAAATCAATATCATATCAATTTTACCAATATTAGACTACTAGACAGGATTTTTTATACGCAGATTTGGCAATGTCTTCATATACCCAGTCCTGGATTGGTCCAATGCTGGAGCAGCAATGATAACTGTAGCGCTGTGCGCAGTATTGCTGCTGATTCTCCACTTAGTGGTGACGTTACTTACCGAAGCCAGGGACGCAGTTGCCAGGTCCTGTGGGCGGAAGACAGATACGTTCAATTTGTCAGAACAATATTAAGTCAAGTATTGTAACATCCTGGTGATGGTGTTTAACGAACTTTCTTTGAAAGTATCCTTAAGCTGTTTTATGATGTTATTACAAGGTGTGTTAACTAACTCTCTTTAGTTAACTGCATGTGGTTGTAATTACTGTACATATATAAAATAAGTTAAATATAAATAAACTTAAAAAATATTTTTTACCTTCAAAAATGTTCATCCTTTCATTATTTGACCTAAAAAATCCGTTAGATTATTTATGGACAAAAAAATGGTATTGATAGAAGTTGTATCAAATTTTCATTGTATTTAAATCCTTCACTAAGGTTAATGATGAACAGACAGCATGACCTTCTGATTTAACATGCATAACACAACGATTGGTTATACACCAACGTATTTCGGTTAATTTTTACTAATAGAAAGATTTGGAAGTTTATAGTGTAGTTATTAATGTTGTATAATAATGATAAATTAAACATAATTGTTTATAACTGAAACCAAAAATACAAGTGAAAAATTGTTTCTTTATAGAATATCTTTAGAAATAAAACAGTGTCACTGTTCATTCTTAATAAAATGAAATTGAAAGAAAAAAATATTCCTCAAGAACTAATCTAATTCTTAATGTAGGTAGTTTTTAATTATTAACCAATAATGGAATCACAATCTTAATATATATAAATTACGTGTCACGTTGTTTGTCCGCGATGGACACTTAAACTACTTAACCGATTTTAATCAAATTTGCACACCGTGTCCATTTTGATCCCACTTGAAACATAGGATAACTTACATCTTAATTTTTAGTCGCAATATTATTTTATTGCAAATTATTCCTTTACAATTATCTGTGAATCCAAACAAGTTTAACAGATGACGTTTATCTGTTGACTGGATTGAGTTAGTGTTCAACAGATGGCGTAATGTTAAAAGCACAAATGTTTCATATACAATTTAACATCATGACCAACACGCGATGCTGCATGCACGAATTATTAGTGTTAATATAGCCCGCCACGTATTACTTAGACTGAAGTATATATAAACTTATATTATAATGAACATAATACAGTCAAATTATACATGCTTCTTCGTTGAATCTATTTATGTGAGACGGGTCAACCAAAAATATTGTGCACCGATTAGTGCAAAATAAAATTAAAAATTAAATTATTAATAATTTAAAATAACAAATATTATTTTCAAAAGTTTAAAACTATCTGCCCTACATACCTTATTTATACATTTGTAGTGTACTCATTTGTTACCATCTTAAATAAAGTAATAATAATTAAATTTAAAATTAAATACCTCAACTGTAAGATACACCACCTGGAGACAGAACAACCGCACCTGTTCTTTTTGACGGAGACGCAGATACAATGTCCTTCAAGCGCTGCGTACCTGGATTATCCCAGATACACGTTAGAGCGCAACTTTCACTCACGTGCCGGAGTCTGCGTGTATGCGCGGAACGACCTCTGTATCCAGTGTCTCCGTCACCTAGAAGACCCCACTTTTTCTTCTTTATGGGTTTTAGTAGACACAGGAAACGAAAAAATCCTGTTTTCCTGTGTTTACCGTTCGCACAGCGGTGACCAGGAGACAACTAGATTATTCGAGTATCTCGGTGAGGCTGCTGATATGTCTCTGCATCAGTTCCCTTCAGCGCAGCTCGTCTTTCTGGGGGATTTTAATGCCTGTCATAAGGACTGGCTGTTCCCGTACCAGAAAACCGACCATGCTGGAAGAGAAGCGCGGAACTTTGCGTTGTCCTTGGACCTCTTGCAGCTGGTGAAGCAAACGCCAAGGGTACCAGATATGGTAGGCCATACAGCCAATTGCCTGGACCTTCTGCTGATAACTGTAAAACTCCGGATGTAAGTTCGAAGAAGAGAGCCTTTAACCTAGCTGCCAAGTCCTACAAAAAGGCATTGCGGAAGGCTCGTCTCGATCGAATCGCTAAGAATGGCGAAAAGCTGTCTGTCAAACCAACTGGCAATCGAGCTTTCTGGTCTCTTGCGAAAGCGATCGAGTCGAATTTCTGCCAAACCTCACTGCCTGCTCTGCTGAAGCCGGATGGATCCCTGGCCCACACAGCAACAGAGAAAGCGAATGTATTTGCTTCTCTGTTTGCTGATAATTCGCATCTGGACACTGGCAATGCTTCTCCAGCACATCTTCCTCACTGCGGAATTTCGATGCCTGAACTCCGCATCACTAACAAAAAGGTATGGAGAACATTGTGTCGTTTAGATGTGAATAAAGCCAGTGGTCCTGATGGTATACCAGCCATTCTGCTCAAGACATGCGCAGCTGAGTTGTCTCCTGTACTGACACGTCTGTATCGCCTCTCTTTCATGACTGGAATAGTGCCGAAATCCTGGAAGCATGCTAATGTGCAACCCGTGCCCAAAAAAGGCAGCCATGCCGACCCTGTCAATTACAGACCGATTTCAATCACCTCCATACTCTGCAAGATTATGGAGCGTGTATTGAACTCGCGCCTACTAGCATACCTAGAAGGTAACGATCTCCTCAGTGACCGACAGTACGGGTTTCGCCGTAATAGGTCTACTGGGGACCTCCTAGTGTAAGCTACACACATTTTAGGCGAGGCCATCGAGAAGAATGGAGAAGCGGTCGCCGTCTCTCTGGACGTGTTGAAGGCATTTGACAGAGTCTGGCATGCGAACCTTATAAGCAAGCTTTCAGCGTACGGTATATCTCCTGGTCTGATCGGCTGGGTAACGGAATTTCTGAGCCAGAGATCTCTCCGAGTAGTTGTCGACGGGTGTTCCTCGGAACCCTTGACAATAAATGCCGGAGTGCCTCAGGGGTCCGTTCTTTCTGCAACTCTATTTCTGCTGCACATTAATGATCTGTTGAAGCCCGGTATCTATGGGTATGCAGACGACAGCACAGTTGTAGAAAGATATCTACCGATAACGACAAACTTCAGGCAGTCTCCGCATGGAGCAATGCCAATCTTGTCAAGTTCAACGCCACTAAAACGCAGACGTGTCTGTTCACCGCCAAAAGGAGCCCTTTTACCTTGGCTCCTACTTTCTAGAATGTATCCTAGGAATACAGTGACCGGCTTCAGTTGTTAGGCTTAGAGATTTCCTCGAACCTCAACTTTGGTCGGTTCATTGAGTCCAGAGCAAGGGCAGCAGCAGCAAAGCTTGCCGTTCTTGCGAAGGTTCGGCAGTACTTTATACCGGGACAGCTTCTTGTTTTATACAAAGAACAGATCCGGTCGTGTGTAGAGTACTGTGGTCACATATTTGCTGGTGCCGCAAAGTCTCATCTTGCGGTTATGGACTCAATTGAGAGGCGAGCAAAGAGGCTTATAGGCTATCCCGAATTGGTCGAAGCCGACCTCCAAAGCCTTCGTATTTCCGGCCAAATATAATGTGGGTGTCATCAAGAGGAGAGTGAATAGGTTGCTAGGGCAATGGGCATTACCACCTAAGACTACATTCCGCTTACCATCAGGTGGAATGTAATCAATGCCCTAGATAAAATAATAAAAAAAAACTATGTAGATGTAGATGAGTATCTATTTTACAAAATTTTCGGAGCTAATGAATGAGGTCTTTGACTATACGATAATATCAAAATATTGTTATTTCGTTATTGCCATTAATATTGTTATTGGCCTTGATAAATTTACTTGCATTTTTAATTTTTCCTTTACTTAGCGGTCGGAGGTTTTTTAAATTTTTATTTTATTTTTTAATTTTATATTTTAATACCGTGACGTCTTAAATAGTTTACTACAATATAATAGGTATATCCAAAACCTTAGCAACCACAGCAACGCGTGGCCGGGTCTGCTAGTAATATATAGATATCCTATATCTATTAAGAAATCAAAATGCTAACATAACGCAAGATTTAGTCACAAAATAGATAAAAATTTGGCATCGATAAACGATTTGAGTCAGACGGACAATTGTCGATACGATATCCACCGATAACACATTCAGGTGTTTGTGCTAGTTATAACCATGAGTGTTATTAAGGAATATTTCAAAAAAGAGTTTAAGTTACTAATGTTAGCTCTAGAACACCACACGCCTTCGGATTTTTATATCAGTGTTTGGCAAAAAACAAGGTCTCCCGTACCTCTTCTAATATGGAGAACACTGCTGCTGCTGACGTCCCTGGCTATAGTGATCACCTCGATAACATTCTACGTGATAAGTCCGTTCTCAATGGGTTATTGGTTCATATATCTAACACATTGGGGTTTGTCACTGATGGTCTTCTCAACCGGTTTTGGAGTCGCAGTCTCTGCTAAATGCTACATTTCTGGACCTATTGGTATGTATATTATTAAGTTTTCATTGAAAGACCACAAGTATATTGAAAGACCGAAGAAGTTTTTAACTCGTATCTATTTGTAGAGTTTTGCCTTAAATTTTATATCCTGCTTTAGGTGAATCTAACGAACTGATATTTATTTTTGACAGGCTCTGATTTAAATCTTCCTTGGTATGTTAAAACATTCTGGGTGCTGCACAATATATCCGTACCAGTTGCATTCCTGATCTCGTTGTTTTATTGGACGTTACTTTACAATGGTATGTTGTCTTTTATAATTATTAATAATGTATGTCTTGAGGTATTTAGTATTTTCTTTTTAATTAAAACAATGACATTTATTTCAGCCGGATCTATTAAGATAATTTAATGACATCAATCTAGTTATTACCTGCATTATAGTATACAGGGTTATTTGTAATTAATTGACCACCTCTTGCAGGTAACCTCTCTACATCAATACCAACAATATTTGTTGTACTAGTTTTAGAATAAATAGTTTTTAAAATTAAAATGGGAGAACCCATACAAAATTTGTTGTCTCTGAATTGGTATTACCTCTTAACTGGTATTAATTAATTATTACTTCTTACAAAATACAGAGTAATAAGTAAAAGAGCGAGCAAACATTTTTTGTTTTGTGTTTTTTGTGTTATTTATCAAGATTTGTAAAAAGTCGTAGAACAAATGTTGTTGGGTTTGATGTAGAGAGGCCGCCTGCAAGAGGTGACCAACTAATTAAAATAACTCTGTATAGTGACAATATAACTAGAAAGTTTTATTATATTTTCAGCGGGATTTCAAGAGGAAATGGGAAGAGGGCTCGACATTGCAGTCCACGGGATAAATTCGATAATTATGTTTCTGCATCTCATAAGTTCGAGTCACCCTGCACGAATCTTACACTGCTTGCACCCGTTCCTGTTCGCTCTAGTTTACGTTATCTTTAGTCTCATCTATTATGCAGCAGGCGGGAAAGATCAGTAAGACTCATTAAAATATTCATTATTGAATGTAGCTTATGTAGTTGGCTTCAAAGAGATATCCGTGATGATTCTTCTCCTGAAGTACTGAACCGATTGTCATCGGGATTTTTTTATTTGGTAACAGCATTATCATCGATGGTTTAACAATAAAACAATCAGTGACTAGTAATTTACTTGAGGAATAATCACAAAAAAAAACAAAATATCGCAATTTGTTCGAGTAAAATCATTGAATCGCTCAACTAACATTCAGAATGGTTGTCAATCTAGTAATATAATATCTTTTACGGCTAATAGTCTTAGTTATAGTATCGTAACTTTGTTCATAATAAGACATCATAATATACAAAAGAACAATTATCGTATATAAATACAATGCCTTTGTATGTTTAATTAATAACAACAGTAGAGATATATGTTTATATAATTGCACCGCTTATGATTAGAATGCTTTGTAAATCATGCTTGAGTTTTGTGAAAGGTTTTTTCCATAACTTAATTTAAATATGGTACAAAAGTATATCTTTGAATACGTTTATAAACATGTTTAATCATATTATATTTAAATTTTAAATATATATGAAAAATTCATCAACACGGTTTGGACTCTAACCTGCGACCTCTCGGATACCGTCCCGTCGCTCTACCATAGAGCTATAGTGTCGCTACCTGTCTATTATGAATAGAATAACTTTATCTTACATTCTAAATGAAATGTTTTAATCGGGACGAAGAGGATATTAAGTTTTTTTAAATGATCCCAGTAGTAATTGAAACAATGTCTGTTTTATAAACTTTTTAATTAATACTTAAGTACATGCACGGTTATTGATTACCACCATAAAATTTAAGTGTACCTAACTTGGATATCACAAAAACCATTAAAATATTATTTTATAGGGAAGTTATTACGTATTGACTTTTCAGGTTGGGCAACCCGTGGATCTATCCCGTGATACACTGGGCGGAGCCAGGAATGGCCACAGTAGTAGTTCTTGTGACGGGAATTGTGTTAATCATTCTTCATTTTATAACAATTGGTCTTACGGAAGCTAGAGACTTTGTCGCCATCTGGTACAAACGACCTGCGGTTCCCAGCAACCCGGATGAAGTTGTCGCTCTACGTAACCAACGCAACCCTCCTTTGCAAAGCAGTGTATGACTAATGTTATGAAATAATCACAATCGAATATAGATATAATGACGATTAACATTATATTTTCTATAAGTGTTAAAGTATTAAATTTTTTTTAATTAAATGTTTTCTTGATTTGACTTTTTATTTAAAACATTGTTTTTAAAATTTTATTTTTAATGACCTAATTTTAATTCATGTAATTTTCTATCACAATAATACTCTGTATAATATGGTAATTATACCGTGCATTCGTGCGTTATTAACATTATCAATGATATCATATAAACTAGGATCCGCCACAATGCGCTGCGGTAGTTGAGCTGAGCGCCCTCCCCCTTTTTATGCTAAATACTTAATACTAAAGTCGGTCTATTCCGCGCCCAAGGACTTCCAATGAAGTTCTTGGCACCGGAAAGGTAAAGAGTAACGATTGGTGAGCGCTCGCAGGTTCAGTTAAGCTTAAGTCTATGGGAGATTCAGTTTTTGGACCATATCTTTAAAACGAAACAATATTTTTTTATACTGTTTTTGAGTAGAAGCCCAGTCACGTCCTTGACATGCGTGCCAATTTTGGATAAAATTGGTCAAGTAGTTTTCCTGTGATGCCTCAAAAAATTGATTCGCAAACGGTTAAGAATTGAAATGAATATTTGTAAGCTAAGATTTATAGTACGTACATATTTCAATATTATAGTGCAGGCGCTGTAGGTACATAGTTTAGTATGCATAATATGAGGCCCGCTTACTGTTGATGGTTTTGAACTCAGAAAAGCTTGCAGATTATAATTCTGGATGTTGCCAGGAGCTTTATTAGTCCATTTTTTTATCCTTCATTAGGGGAACGCAAAAAAAAGGTCGAATAACGGAAAATATTTTCATATTTTCGTACTGGCCACTATACCAATATTATGTATTAAAAAAAAAGATGGTTTTAAAAATAATTTTATTTTAAATTTCATTTGTTTTTTTTTGTTTATCTGCTAATTTCTGAGACACGTAGTGTATGGAATTTTCGTCGGCTTTTGTTGTTTTTAACAAAAACTTTATTTCTGTTGTTTTTTTGACGAAAAATTGTCATTATTGAGTGAAGTGAACTTAATTCAATAAATTTAGGCGATAATGCCGGATCTCAGCGTTGCTCTGGTTTCTAAAGCTGTAACTTTAATTGAAAATGGCTACACTTACAATGAAGTGGCTCAAACATTACATGTTTCCAAGTCTGTGATTTTCCGCAATGTTAAACGATACCGGCAGACTGGAGAGTATACCATGCGTAAAGGACAAGGTCGCAAAAGAGTAACAGGAGAGAGAGACGATAGATTTATTGTCAGCAGTGTTCTCAGAAACCGTACCTTGACTTCTTCTGAGGTACGAAACCAGCTGCAGGAAGTTCGACAAGTGATAATTAGTACCAAAACCGTCAGAAGAAGACTGAAGGCAGCTGGTATAGGGGCGTACTTGCCTGCCAGAGGTCCACAGCTCACCGCAGGTCATCGAGTGGCTCGGGCCAGCTTTGCTCGTTTCCACCTAAATTGGAATAATGACGCTTGGGGAAAAGTTCTTTTTAGTGATGAGTCCAGATTTTGTCTCAAACCAGATGATGGAAGGACCAAAGTATGGCGACGACCCGGAGAAAGATACGCTCAGTGTAACATTATTGGGAGAGAGCCGTATGGTGGAGGGTCAGTAATGGTATGGGGCGGTATTTGCTTAGGAGCACGCACGGAGCTACACATCGTAGAAGACGGCTCCCTGACTGCGGCAAGATACGTAACCGACATTTTAGAGCAGATTGTGATGCCTTTTGCCCCTTTCATTGGAGACAATTTTCTTCTAATGGATGACAACGCTCGACCTCACATTGCGGCATTAGTTTCGGAATATCTTAATGAGGTCGGAATCCAGGTTTTGGGGTGGCCGGCACGCTCGCCAGACCTAAATCCAATAGAACACGTTTGGGACAAACTGGGAAGACAAACTAAACAAAGAAATCCATCACCTGTCAACGTAAGAGACCTCAAAACCGCATTGGTTGAAGAATGGAACTCAATGCCGCAAAGTTTTATTGACAATTTAATAGAGAGCATGCCCAGACGCATGCAGGCAGTTTTAACAGCAAGAGGTGGCAACACTAAATACTGATTGTATCACCCATCGCGAAAAAACCAGTCATTTGGACAATATTAACTTTTCCTTAGTTTTCATTGTGTTAGGTCAAAACTCTTCAGAATTAAGTCACTGACCTTATTGTCTTTAATTTCGTTTCTTTCGCTTTAATTTTGTGATTTTTTATGTTCAAAAATGTTAATTTAATTAATTCAGAATAATAATCAAATGTATTGTACAACAAAAATGTGTTTTCATATGATCTTGCAGTCTGTTTTTTGCGTTCCGCTAAATATGTCCACCGGTTTATATAAAGTCCGAATAATCATATTGTTTTAAGCACAAAAGGTGTTCAAAATATAAAATGTTAATTATTAAAATTCCTTCCCCTGGACTTTCCGTTCAGCAAAAGTGGTAATAACAACATCGAAATTCAAATTTCGGGCCATAGAATTTTCGATGGATAGAATAGCCAAGTTGCTTAACCCATTGAATTTCTTAAACTCTCGTTCCATTGAATTTCTTAAATAAGTTTTAATCAAATTCAGTTTTGAAACCGTTCGCTTGGCATTAGCCGTAGTCGCAGGAATGGTGAGAAATAATAGAAATGCAGTGCACCTTCAGGAAAGCTTGAAGATATAAAATGATTTTTTATTCAGCAAGTTCTCTCATAGAAGATGATGTTTCTATTTCGTGTCTAAAAGAAGATCGAAAACTGAGAATTTCCTTGGAAAACGCGTAAATAAATGAGTATTGTTCAAATTTTGCAAAGTGCCAGGTTGCAAGACAATGAAATTGGAAACAATTTCATTCATTCCAACGAAACGCGATCTCAGTTGATTGATGATTATGTCTAATACACGATAGAATACGTTCACTTTAAACAAGCTTTCAGGATTTTGGAGACGTTCATCTTCACAAATTTCATGAAAATGACGTTTCACTTTTCTCTGACGAGTTTTAGAAAATTCAGGGCTTATAGACCATTTCACTGCAATACTATTTCCTTCCATTTTTAAATCTTCAAATTCATGTCGATACTTTTCAAGTTGTTCTAGACAGAATTGCAAACGCTTTGAAGCATTTGAAAGATCGATGGCTTTAGAAGCCGCGTCTATAGTTTGTAAGACAACAACATAATAAAATTGTAGTTTTTTATCTTCTTCTTCAGCAAGATAGCTTCATTTCTTTCGTCTGTTTTGGAATTTAATAAAATAGTTTTTGTAAGTGCTTTTGAATATCAACAAACCGAACTTTTAAAGTAGATATGGCATCAAAGCGTCCTGCGCATCTAGTTGGATTCATTGTTTTTATGTTATTGAATTTGATGGTACTCCGATTTCTTATTTACTGTCAGAAAACTAGATAATATATTCCATCGTTTAATACTACGGCCAAAAAATATATAATTTTTTTTTGCACAGTTTCGAATAATCTTTGTATTTCTATGACCTTTATTACTGCATCATTTACCACAAATTCTTTGAATTACTAATACATTTTTAACTTGTTTATTATGCAACTGAGTATTTAATAGAAATAAATCAAAGAGAGAACTTTTTTCTACTAAACATGTATGATAAATAATAAATGTTGGGAGTTGGGATTCTCCTCTGATCGGGGGCCCCTTCCGGCTGGGGGCCCGTGGCATTTTGCCGGCTTGCCACCCTGTAGTTACGCCACTGTATACTGGGTAATGATATGTTTTTGACTATTTTTGGGTATAGGTGTGATGATTGCCTTTTTCCAAGTATCTGGAAAAATACCTGAGCTAATTGAAACATTAAAAATTTGGTATATAGGCTTAAGTAACTCTTTGGCACATTTACTTATGAGAATTGGGTGTATTTTATCAGGACCAGCCCCCTTGTTAACATTTACTTTTTGCTATTCATTCAAAATCAAGTCATTCGTGACATTCACAGAATTAATTTCGAAAGCAGAGGAGCTGTTACATGATATATCCGATAGTGACTGTGATGAAAAGTTAATATTATCCGTTGATTTCAAAAATACGGATTGGAAGTAGTCATTAAAAGCTTCGCAAATGCTGTTTCCATTAGTAATCTCAACACCCCCGTAAATGAATTTCTGTGGAATTTGGTCTGTAAGCCTTTTAGAATTTACGTAGTTCCAAAAGGAACTCGGATTCTTCATTATATTGTCTTCCGAAAAATTCAAATAATTATGATAACATTTCTTTTCCATTTTTCTTAATCTTTTCCTAAGAATAGAAAATGCCTCATAATCAGTGTTGTTCTTATAAGTCTTCCATTTTTTATGATATTTGTGCTTTTCATTGCTTAGCTTTATTAAAGGTGTAGTATACCAAGGAGGATATTTACTAATGTTATTTGAAATATTCTTAATTGGAACATATTTATCTATAATATTATTAAGAACATCGTAAAAAATGGAAACCATTAAATTTACTTCATTTACAGAAGAAAAGGCAAAATCCCAGTCAAAAGAACTAAGTTCTTTTTTTATTGAATAAAAATCAGCTTTGAAAAACATTTTCTTTTTTATGGTGTTACATGGTAATGGCTCAGGAATTTGCAAACTCAACTCAAAATCTAATGCCTTATGATGAGGGTCCTCTGAGACTAATGGATTTTGACAGACCATGAGATTGCAATTATTATTACAAAATATGAGATCCAATATTCGGTTATTGAAATTGTACAAGTTATTATATTGATGTAACAATGCAATGTTCATAAAGTCTGCAGTTAGAGAGGATAATATTTCGTTATTAGTTTGTATTATCATACTTCCTGACTCATCATCGTAATGCCAAACTGCCTTTGTAACATTAAAGTCTCCCAATATAAGATAAATGTCATCGGGATTAGAATGGATTGCGTTCGTAACTCGGTCATAAAATGAAGTGAGAAAATATTCATGTCTAGCGCTATGAGGTATGTATGTACATATTATGTGTAGATTCTTGTGGACGCTTACGGAGCTCGTATAAACTGTCGGCGGGGCCCGGCCGCGGCCTAACGGCACACTCAGAAACACTTCGTCAGCGTTAGGTGGAGTGGACCAGGAGTGGCGTATTTCCGGGCGTAGATCTCGGCGCACCGCAACTACTACTTCACCGCCGAAAGAACGGCCGCTGACTACAGAATCACGATCACAGCGGAACACCTCGTAACGATTATCAAAAAATTCACTATTGTTAAATGTATCATTTAGCCATGACTCGGTTAGGCAAATCCTACTACTATTATAAAGGCGAAAGTTTGTAAGTATGGATGTATGGATGTTTGTTACTCTTTCACGTAAAAACTACTGAATGGATTTGAATGAAACTTTACCACAATATAGCTTATACATCAGAATAACACATTTTTGAGGTTTTTAATGTGAGGTCGTAAAAAAAACACTGACTGAATCCTACAAGATAGATCAAAACAATTTACTACAGTATTGTACAACTTAAAAAGGTCTACGAAAAAGTCCGTGATGGTATATATCTCTTAGGAATAACCCACAATAACCATTTTTTATCCTTTACTTTGTACGAGAAATAATGGCTTATTTACGAAGCGATTTTAAGCAATACAGTATTAATCCTTATCCAATTAAGTATCTTAAATACATTGTGCATTTAATAAAGATCACGTGTTTCCAAAGCGAAGAATCTGCATGTTTATGCTGAAGGAAAAAGATCGTTAAATGTAGTTTATAGGAGCATACTGCAGTAGCTACCTATAGGCCTATGATTAGGGCTCTGCAGTGCTTAGTTACCGTATTTCTTACTTATTACTAGACTAGACGGGACGAACCTGAAGTCCACGTGAACGAAGTCGCGGGCAAAAGCTAGTAATATCATAATTGTTGTTTAGCACATTAGTAAGAAATTGGTGGGATTTGGTTCGTAAGCCTCTCACGTTTTGATAATAAATAGTTAATATATTAGTTAGCATTTAAAAAAATAAAAATAAATAAATGTATATTTTTAAAATACTTACTTTTTAAATACATATAAAAGAGCAATAATGTTAACCTAAGCAACGTACTTCCACTACATACCTACATGTTTATTTTTTATATCTAATGACACTGGTATCATTGAATAATATATCATATTAAAAGAATATTCTATATATATCATTACTATATGACATTTGATAATTCTTTGAACGGTTTTCAACTTATAAATGACTACTGTAAGCTTTGATTGATAACAAAACAACATAAATTTTATTAAAATATGACCGTTTCTATAACTAATTTTAGATAATTCCAAACTCTGCAATAATAAACACCATGCTAAAAGTCATTTAAGTTTCTCTAAATCACTATCATTAACTATAAGTATCACTTTAGAGGTATCGTTTTTACGAAGAAATATTTTGCAATCGTTTATCCAAATGTATTTATATCCAAGTTCTTTACCTTGCATACGTACGCGAGAATATAGTTGTTTATTGTGAGGTGCGAGGTGATCGTTAATAAAAACAGGTTTCGCAGCGCCGTCGATATCTAAATCAGCTGTAGTGATTTAGGTTGATTTGCTGGAGGCGCAGCCGCTGCGCTGCGTGCGACTTGCCCGTCCGCGGTCGATCGCAACGCCGCCTGCTTCCGGTGCGGTAGTGAGGGTCATATCCGAGCTACTTGCACTGGAATGTTGCGGTGCGTGGTCTGTGCGACCGAGGTCTCCCAGCGGGTATTGGGGTGCCGAGTGTGCAAGGCTCCGCAAGTTCGAGGGTTAGTACCTGGTGCGACTCCTTCGAGCCCAGCACGGAGCCGGCTGAGGCTATGGCAACATAGACTCTTCGAACTTCACCGAGGGAGGTTAGGAAGAAGAAGGATTCAGCCCGTTCCTTCCCAGCCGTAGGCCCAGGTGAGAGGGGGGGGCGACCTCTCTCACCATTGCAACGGGTTTAAGAAGTTGGGGTACACTGGTTGCCCGGGATACCCTTATCAGGGGGGTTCCGCCGGGGCGTCACGGTGAGTGCGAAAGCGATCCCGTGGCGTCCCATTGTAACGATGAGGACAGCCGTTGTTTTTTAGTAGGGTGCCTTAAAAATGGTAGCGCTGCCGGGTGCCGCACATATCGCCCGGCCATAGCCTTCCCGGCCGGTGCAGTGTGACGATCCAGAAACGCATTTTTCCAACGTTAAAAAAAAAAGAAGGTATTTAATGGTTAAAGCCAAAGTTACTAGCGATCCAATGTCGTATCTTACCTGTTAATAATCCCTTGATATTTATATTACGTTCCATAAAACTTGCTTAGTGATATCATTATCACAATTTTATTTTATATTTATTACTTTGAAATGTCGGATTTGGACTTTGGCATACTTATTAAGGAACGATGGCAATGCAATAATTTAATTAATTCGTCTCGTTATCCTTGCCAGGATCCTCAGGATAAGCGAATTTCAAGTAAAAAGAGACAAACATGTATCCGTAGCGTGCGCCTTGCACATGCGAAAGAATGAGATCAAATATATGAGGCAGCACATCTCGGAGTCTCCTCTTTGTGCGATGATACAATATACACAAACAGCAACCTAACCGTCAAATTTTTAACACGCTTTATAATTAGTATTTTTTTAAATTATTTTTTAAAATGATATATATTATATTTTTCATATAAAATTTAATTTTATTCTATTATATAATTAAAAAATATATATGAGAAGTATGTCGAATTTGATACAGGGGTTTGATAAATATAGTTAAAAAAACTAAAAAATACGCTTTAAAAATTAATGGAACTAAAAAGCAAAAAATAATTCGTAATATGAGAATAATGGGCAAAATACCTATAATAAAATTATTGCGGAAAAGAGCGTGGGGCGCTTTGTGCTATTATTTTTGTGGCCTTCGTCATTGTAGTAATTGAATATTTTCAAAAATGAATTTTTAAATAAAACTTACTCTATTTTTAGAAGTGAATATAAATATTAATTTCGAATTAATAGATTCTATATAATTTACGGACTTTATTTTATTCACTCAAAGTATGTGTAAAAATTATTAATTCGGGTGATCTTAGCGAGGATAATATTAATCCTACCTAGTTATTGTACTGTTAATTATCTTTTACAATTTTAATGTTCCAATAGGATCTGACCACCTAAGTAAGTCAAACAAGAGTTCAAAAATGAAACAAGATATATTATGGCACACAGAGCTCCATTCTTTTTTCTGCAAAAAAAATATTATATTTTGCACATTATTCTCATATTGCGAATTATTTTTTGCTTTTTAGTTAGATTCATTAATAAAACGTGTTTTTTTATTTATTTTTTTAACTATATTTATTCTATTTAAGACACATGAACTAAATATACAATATATATGTGTAATAAAGAAAAACTAGTAGCTGTTTCTTAATCAACTAATCTATTTATGAATATAAACAGTTACAAATATATTCATATTACAGCAGTATACATGGTAATTAAATCAAAACTTGTCCTAAAAGGAACAGTGCGCGCGCACACAGAGTCCGCACATGCTTCTAGCTCATAAATAAGTACCGTATAGATCGAATTGTTAGGACACCTACAATAAAAAACAACAAAACAATTAAACGACGTATAAAAGTTATAGTTTCAATATAATTTATGACTTGATTGTTTAAAAACTACCGATCGCAAATCTTATCGAATAAAACAATTGATATATTTTGTAGTTCAAGTGCTCAGACCGCACTAATACACGTCCGATATTACTTTACGCACACAAAAATGGGTAAAGTAAAGAGATATTTGAAACAACAGTTCCAAATTCAAAAATTTAAGCTGGAACATGAATTCGTATGTGATTTTCACGAAAGTAGCTTCCTGAACAGTCGATCCGCGTTTCCGTCTATGTTAATAAGAGGTGTTCTGTTTTTGGGGTGTATTGGAATAATGATATCATCTATTGTATTGACGAATAACTTCACGATTGGAAAGTTTTGGCCAATTTATTTAACACACTGGGGTTTAGTGCTTATAACTCTGACATGCGGTTTTGGATTTGCAGTTTCTGCCAAGGTTTACTTCAGTGGACCAATTGGTAAGGATTAACCTACATTTCTTATGAGTGAATATAATATTGGTCACATAATATATACTTCTGTTATTTGAAAATATCTATAAACATGTATAGCCATGTTAAGCTTATTTAAATTTATATAAATATAGAATGAAAAATAAACCGATACGAACAGGGATTAGAACCCACGACTAGTGGAACGGACGACTACGGGACTGTTTCCTACTAGTCGCGGGTTCGAATCCCTGCCCGTATCGGTTTATTTTTTATTCTATATTTATATAAATATACTTCTGTTGTCTGTGACCCTGGTCAGAGCAAACTACAGAAGGTTGATCCTGACACTCACACTAAAACAGTGTTATCTACATATTTGCTATATTTTCTTAAAAGGCTCTTTCTAAATCTAGCAAAAGTGTCGTAATGTGTTCTAATATAGCGATTAACCTTACTCTGTATAGCTAGTCATTATTGTTAATAGACGGTTTCAAATTCGACTTGAAGTACAAAGTTGTTTGCCCTGAAAGGTGGTTTATACAAAAAAACATACAATAATAAAAAAATGGTATAGGTACAAGGATTAGTTAATCGAGTAGTTACAATAGTTTTAATATTATTACTAACATTTTTTTGTATATTTTCTAGTTGTTCTTTTCATCTAAAATACCTACAAAATCTCTTTTCTTTTTATTAGAAACTTGTTTGAAATGTGTCATAAATCATAGTAAAACACGTGGACTTTCTAAATGTTATCTATTTGGACAATATTTGATGATCTAGTAATGTGATAAGAAAACAAACTGAAATAAAAAATATTTGTTCACTGCAATATATAAAATTAATGTATCTTTACCTCTGTCGTAAGTTGATTTAAAACAATTATTTTTTAAGTTTTTAAATCATCTCTCGTTTTTTGTTTTTCAGATGCTACATTTGGTCTGCCGTGGTACGTTCAAGCTTATTGGGTCTCTTACACTACTACTATACCAGTTGCTATTTTTATCACTGTCTTTTACTGGTCGTTTCTAACTAATGAAAGTAAGTTTAATGTTCCCTCATACTCCTATTATTATGAGATAAATTATTCAAGTTACCAGAGCAACAGTTGAGATTATTTTATTATTTCCTTCAGAACGAGTGTTCACCATCTCTTTCGTGTTGGATATCTTCATCCATGCCATAAACAGTGTTATCATGTTGGTACTGCTGCTGACGGCGAGGCATCCCTCCCACTTGATGCATTTCTACTTTTCCATAGTATTGCCGATTATTTACGTTATATTCTCTGTCATTTATTATGCCGCTGGCGGCACTAATCCGTAAGTAATCATTATAATCGATGATCTAATTAAACTTTCGTGAACCATGATGACTATTAAATATATGATCACCCGCCTGTACCAGTTCACGCGCTCATGAATACAAACCTCAATAGAGTCGTAATAAACCGGCAAATTTCGATTAAAATACTTGTATACAGCCCGGTACATATATATAATAATCGATGATATCATTTGCTAATCATTTTATTTTTTTTTTTAATTATTAAACCCTTTGGTTTTTAATTCGATGATCTTGATATTAATATCGATAACACAGAGTTGAATCATCATTCACGATTGAATCACTATTTATGATCTTGATATTAATCACTGGCCTATTTCACTATAATCCTATGCACCATGAACTTTTTCAGAAAGATTATTAAGATACAGATTAATTAACGCTGTTTATATTAATTAAATTACAGATAAGAAAACAAATGTACAATTTTTATACTACATATATCAATATTACTAATATTAGACTACTAAACAGGATTTTTTATACGCAGATTTGGCAGTGTCTTCATATACCAAATCCTTGATTGGTCCAATGCTGGAGCAGCAATGATAACTGTAGTGCTGTGCGTAGTATTGCTGCTGATTCTCCACTTAGTGGTGACGTTACTTACCGAAGCCAGGGACGGAGTTGCCAGGTCCTGTGGGCGGAAGACAGATGCGTTCAATTTGTCAGAACAATACTAAGTATTGTAACATCCTGGAGATGGTGTTTAATGAACTTTCTTTGAAAGTATCCTTAAGCTGTTTTATGATGTTATTACAAGGTGTGTTAACTAACTCACTTTAGTTAACTGCATGTGGTTGTAATTACTGTACATATATAAAATAAGTTAAAATATAAATAAACTTAAAAAATATTTTTACCTTCAAAAATGTTCATCCTTTCATTATTTGACATAAAAAATCCGTTAGATTATTTATCGACAAAAAAATGGTATTGATAGAAGTTGTATCAAATTTTCATTGTATTTAAATCCTTCATTAAGGTTAATGATGATCAGACATCATGACCTTCTGATTTAACATGCATAATAACACATCGATTGGTTATACACCAACGTATTTCGGTTAATTTTTACTAGTAGAAAGATTTAGAAGTTTATAGTGTAGTTATTAATGTTGTATAACATACTAGATTATAAAGTCCAGCAATATATACATGCAACAAAAGTTTAGAAATATAATAATGATAAATTAACCATAATTGTTTATAACTAAAACCAAAAATACAAGTGAAAAAATGTTTCTTTATAGAATATCTTTAGAAATAAAACAGTGTCACTGTTCATTCTTAATAAAATGAAATTGAAAGAAAAAAAATATTCCTCAAGAACTAATCCTATTCTTAATGTAGGTAGCTTTTAATTATTAACCAATAATGGAATCACAATAATATATAGATATCCTATATCTATTAAGAAATTCAAAATTCCAACATAACGCAAGATTTAGTCACAAAATAGATAAAAATTTGGCATCGATAACCGATTTGAGTCAGACGAACAATTGTCAATACGATATCCACCGATAACACATTCAGGTGTTCCTGCTAGTTATAACCATGAGTATTATTAAGGAATATTTCAAAAAAGAGTTTAAGTTACTAATGTTAGCTCTAGAACACCACACGCCTTCGGATTTTTATATCAGTGTTTGGCAAAAAACAAGATCTCCCGTACCTCTTCTAATATGGAGAACACTGCTGCTGCTGACGTCCCTGGCTATAGTGATCACCTCGATAACATTCTACGTGATAAGTCCGTTCTCAATGGGTTATTGGTTCATATATCTAACACATTGGGGTTTGTCACTGATGGTCTTCTCAACCGGTTTTGGAGTCGCAGTCTCTGCTAAATGCTACATTTCTGGACCTATTGGTATGTATATTCTTAAGTTTTCATTGAAAGACCACAAGTATATTGAAAGACCGAAGAAGTTTTTAACTCGTATCTATTTGTAGAGTTATGCCTTAAATTTTATATCCTGCTTTAGGTGAATCTAACGAACTGATATTTATTTTTGACAGGCTCTGATTTGAATCAGTTATCTTCCTTGGTATGTTAAAACATTCTGGGTGCTGCACAATATATCCGTACCAGTTGCATTCCTGATCTCGTTGTTTTATTGGACGTTACTTTACAATGGTATGTTGTATTTTATAATTATTAATGTTGTATCTTTTGAGGTATTTTTTTAAAATTAAAGCAATGACATTTTTTTCAGCCGGATCTATTAAGATAATTTAATGACATCAATCTAGTTATTACCTGCATTATAGTATACAGGGTTATTTCTAAATAATTGGCCACCTCTTGCAGATAAGTATTATTGGGTTTGATGTAGAGAGGCCGCCTGCAAGAGGTGGCCAACTAATTAAAAATAACTCTGTAAAATGACAATATAACTAGAAAATTGTATTATATTTCCAGCGGGATTTCAAGAGGAAATGGGAAGAGGGTCGACATTGCAGTCCACGGGATAAATTCGATAATTATGTTTCTGCATCTCATAAGTTCGAGTCACCCTGCACGAATCTTACACTGCTTGCACCCGTTCCTGTTCGCTCTAGTTTACGTTATCTTTAGCCTCATCTATTATGCAGCAGGCGGGAAAGATCAGTAAGACTCATTAAAATATTAATTATTGAATGTAGCTCATGTAGTTGGCTTCAATGAGATATCCGTGATGATGCTTCTCCTGAAGTACTGTACCGATTGTCATCGGGTTTTTTTATTTGGTAACAGCATTATCATCGATGGTTTAACAATAAAACAATCAGTGACTAGTAATTTACTTGAGGAATGTTTTTTTTTTATATTATCTGGGGCAATGCTTGACTACATTCCACCTGATGGTAAGCGGAATGTAGTCTTAGGTGGTAAGGCGCATTACCCTAGCAACCTATTCACTCTTCTCTTGAATGTATCCACATTGTATTCGGAAATACCGACGCAGGCAAGCTGTTCCAATCCTTTGCTGTACGCAGTAAAAAGACGAAGCTAAGCGCTACGTTCAGACAGGTGGAATGTCCACAACAAAAGGATGGATACCTGCCGTACGTCGGAACGTCCGATGATGGAAGGGGGCCGGGGGAATTAGAACGTGTAATTCCTGCGCACACTCACCAAAATGTATCCTATAGAATACTGAGAGGTTAGCAATTCTACGCCTGTGTTCAAGGCTTTGGAGGTCGGCTTCGACCAATTCGGGATCGCCTATAAGCATCTTTGCTCGCCTCTTAATTGAGTCCAGAACCGTAAGATGAGACTTTGCGGCACCAGAAAATATGTGACCACAGTATTCTACATACCACCGGATCTAAGCTGTGTATAAAAGCAGAACCTGTCCCGGTGTAAAGTACTGCCGAACCTTCGCAAGAACGGCAAGTTTTGCTGATGCTGCTCTTGCTGTGGACTCAATGAACCGACCAAAGTTGAGGTTCGAGGAAATCTCTAAGCCTAACAACTGAAGCCGGTAACTGTATTCCAAGGATACATTCTGGAAAGTAGGAGCCAAGGTGAAAGGGCTCCTTTTGGCGGTGAACAGACACATCTGCGTTTTGGTGGCGTTGAACTTGACAAGATTGGCATTGCTCCATGCCTGAAGTTTGTCATTCAAACGTTGCATCATGGCTTCTCTTTCAGACCGTACTTGATCTCGACTAGCCCGAGTACTCGGCAGATATCTTTCTACAACTGTGCTGTTGTCTGCATACCCATAGATACCGGGCTTCAACAGATCAATAATGTGCAGCAGAAAAAGAGTTGCAGAAAGAACGGACTCCTGAGGCACTCCGGCATTTATTGTCAAGGGTTCTGAGGAACACCCGTCGACAACTACTCGGAGAGATCTCTGGCTCAGAAATCATGTTACCCAGCCGATCAGACCAGGAGATATACCGTACGCTGAAAGCTTGCTTATAAGGTTCGCATGCCATTCTTCTCGATGGCCTCGCCTAAAATGTGTGTAGCATACACTAGGAGGTTCCCAGTAGACCTATTACGGCGAAACCCGTACTGTCGGTCACTGAGGAGATCGTGACCTTGTAGGTATGCTAGTAAGCGCGAGTTCAATACACGCTCCATAATTTTGCAGAGTATGGAGGTGATTGAAATCGATCTGTAATTGACAGGATCCGCATGGCTGCCTTTTTTGGGCACGGGTTGCACGTTGGCAAGCTTCCAGGATTTCGGCACTATTCCAGTCATGAGAGGCGATACAGACGTGTCAGTACAGGAGACAACTCAGCTGCACATGTCTTGAGCAGAATGGCTGGTATACCATCAAGACCACTGGCTTTATTCACATCTAAACGACACAATGTTCTCCATAAGGAATAAAATACTCCATTGCCTGATGCACCACATCGGTTATAGCATCCGCGCAAATCGACGGATCCAAAGAAGAGAAGCAGACCTGCCGCCAAGGATAAGATGCAAAAAAGTGCCGCACCTCGTCCACATCTGCTGACTTGTATTTCCATACTCGCCTAACATCATGTGGTTCGAGAGCTGGTGGGGAATATGTAAACACAGATTTCACCAGACAGTGATCGGAGGTTCCCAAGGGGGAGGTGACCTCAACACGATACCTGTCCGGATCAGTTGTCAGAAGGTCCAGGCAATTGGCTGTATGGCCTACCACATCTGGTACCCTTGTCGCTTGCCTCACCAGCTGAAAGAGGTCCAAGGACAACTCAAAGTTCCGCGCTTCTCTTCCAGCATAGTCGGTTTTCTGGTACGGGAACAGCCAGTCCTGATTAAAGTCCCCCAGAAAAACAAGCTGCGCTGAAGGGTACTGATGCAGAGCCATATCAGCAGCCTCACCAAGATACTCAAATAATCTTGTTGTCTCCTGGTCACCGCTATGCGAACGGTAGACACAGGAATACAGGATTTTTCGTTTCCTATGTCTACTAAAACCCATATAGAAGAAAAAGAGGGGTCTTCAAGATGACAGAGACGCTGGATACAGAGGTCGTTCCGCGCGTGCATGCAGACTCCGGCACGTGAGCGAAAGTTGTGCTCTAACGTGTATCCGGGATAATTCAGGTGCGCAGCGCTCAAAGGACAATGTATCTGCGTCTCCGTCAAAAAGAAGAGGTGCGGCTGCTCTGTCTCCAGGTGGTGATGGACAGCTAGGATATTAGAGTGCAAACCCCTGATATTAGTAAGGTGCACTTTAAATGAGGAGGAGTGCAACCGCTGTAAAAACATTTTCTTCTTTTTAACTTTCATCATAAAAAAAAATAAAATACAAGTGAATAGGGATGGGAAATGGCAGTTGAACGAGGCGGTACGTATCGAGCCCGACGTCGAAATTGGTGATGTCTTGCCACTGGGAGGCTAGTCTGGAGACTGCGGGGACGCCCGAACCCCCCAGGGATCGCCATCGGGCCTCCTCGTCTGGTCGCCAACCAGCACGTTGGAGCCACCCTGGCATTTTTCGCAGCTGGCGGGGCAGTTCACTAACATTCAGAATGTTTGTCAATCTAGTAATATAAAATCTATTACGGCTAATAGTCTTAGTTATAGTATCGTAACTTTGTTGATAATAAGACATCATAATATACAAAAGAACAATTATCGTATATAAATACAATGCCTTTGTATGTTTAATTAATAACATCCTGCTAAAATACTAGTTAAGGTTCGCACGAGAGATATATGTTTATATAATTGCAACGTTTATGATTAGAATGCTTTGTAAATCATGCTTGAGTTTTGTTGAAGGTTTTTTCCATAACTTAATTTAAATATGCTACAAAAGTATATCTTTGAATTCGTTTGTAAACATGTTTAATCATATTATATTTAAATTTAAAATATATATGAAGAATTCATCAACACGGTTTGGACTCTAACCTGCGACGTCTCGGATACCGTCCCGTCGCTCTACCATAGAGCTATAGTGTCGCTACCTGTCTATTATGAATAGAATAACTTTATCTAACATTCTAAATGAAATGTTTTTATCGGGACGAAGTTTTTTTAAATGAACCCATTAGTAATTGAAACAATGTCTGTTTTATAAACTTTTTAATTAATACTTAAGTACATGCACGGTTATCTTAACTTAACTTGGATATCACAAAAACCATTAAAATATTATTTTATAGGGAAGTTATCATGTATTGACTTTTCAGGTTGGGCAACCCGTGGATCTATCCCGTGATACACTGGGCGGAGCCAGGAATGGCCACAGTAGTAGTTCTTGTGACGGGAATTGTGTTAATCATTCTTCATTTTATAACAATTGGTCTTACGGAAGCTAGAGACTTTGTCGCCATCTGGTACAAACGACCTGCGGTTCCCAGCAACCCGGATGAAGTTGTCGCTCTACGTAACCAACGCAACCCTCCTTTGCAAAGCAGTGTATGACTAATGTTATGAAATAATCACAATGGAATATAGATATAATGACGATTAACATTATATTTTCTATAAGTGTTAAAAGTATAAGTATAAGTTGTATATTTAATTTTTTGTAATTAAATGTTTTATTGATTGGACTTTTTTTGAAATCATTGTTTTTTAAATTTTATTCCAGTAACGTTCCAAAAGAATAGAGTTATAAAGCAATTACAACAAAAAGTGTTGATCAGATATTTAATTCTAAAAAAGTACACAAATTATTTAATAAGACTATGATTATATTTAATTAATAGATTAATAAAAATGATTAAAATAAATATATAATAACTAATAAACCGATACGGACTGGGATTATAAAAGAGAAAAGGATATTGTTATAAAAACAACAATTAAAATAGTTTCAAAGCATTTGTTCAGTACATTTAAATTAATATCCAAGGGAGAGAGTAAAGGGAGGGTTTTCTGAGTTCAAAACCATCAGCAGTAAGCTCCCCCCCCCCCCCCCCCCGGTGACGCTGTAATAGCCAACGGGCCTCATATTTTGCATACTCAACTACCTACAGTGTAGTAACTGTCTGTTTGTAATTATATTAGAATAATTTTCATCTCAATTTTTTATATTGTTTTATTTATTATTTTTTTACATCTTTTATTTTTACAGTAACTATCATAGTTTACATCTAATAAGTACACATAATTCCTTTTAATTTAATAATATTAAATTACGTTTCTATTGGCTTGTGCTATATCAATTAAGTGTTCTAAACAGTTGTGTAAACCTTTTATTATATAAATATACCTATTTCCTTAAATATGTAATTATAAATTTTATACCATAATTGCATATTTAATCACTTGTAATTATAAATTAAATTAACAATTGGATTCTATTATTCTATGTATACATTTATTACCTATCTTAAAATGAAGATGCTAATAATTCATTTATTACAAATTTCAAGCGCATCTGATATATTATGAAATATATAATTATCGTTGACCTAATTAAAGATAATTGCATTTTAATTCGGCGCCCATCCAACCGGACGATTAATAATTATTTGTCATCGGGTCTACCGTGCCTTGACATTGAAGGAAAACCAGTTTTTGTCTGCAAAAGTTACACAAAGCAGAACAATTTACGCAAGTGCAGACCGCGGCAACAGTCAGCTGTCGGCCGCTCAGTCGTTCACCAGCCATCAGCGCTCTACTCACGTTTCAAGCCACATGGCTCAGTGTTTGGTTACGCTAAACACTTTCAAAGTAAAACAGCTATTCTAATCACAATACACATTCTCGTACATCCATTCATTTTCCTAGTGGTTTGTTTGTAAACTTTAGGTTATTGGCCACCGATAATACATCTTTGATAACGTCTTGTCATCTCACTTCACCGTTGTACTTCTTGCGAAACTGTTATCGCATGAACGTATCTGATAGTTGAAAGTGATCTGAATTTATCAATTACTTATTACCCTGCGATGTAAAGGTGAAGTGATCAAAGTGAAAAGATGGTGAAATTTTTTAGGAAAAGCATTTCGCTTTCCGATTTTTGGGTAACGAACAACGAACGGATAAGTGATTTTTATTTGACGTCATGGCAACGAGGGGAATCCGTGCTGCCGATGCTGCTAGTGCGTCTGCTGTTGGCATCCGTAGCCATGGCCATCTTTATATGGTCGCTAGTCTCCGGAGCCAGTGGCTACTGGATCATATACCTCACAAATTGGGGTCTCTTGCTGGTCACGGCGATGACTTTAAGTGGACTTACAGTTTCATTATTAGCAGCCTGTCATAAGTTGTCGGGTAAGTACAACACTTAACACTTCAATTAATAATTATTAATTTTAATTTTAAAAGTAAAAAATTCTAGAATCACAGACCCAAGAATAAAATAAATTAATGTTAAGTAGGTACATTCCTTCAGATACGCCATCGTCTTTTATTAAATATAGTCTCTGTCATAATATTGTTTATCATTTTAAACTACTGGGGGTAATATATTTATTTATTACTATAGACTGTACTGGGATAACCATTTTATTGTAGATATCTAATAAAACATTAAATATGGTTTCATGTTAAATTTAACATAATTTCATTTAAATCACAACTTGTTCTTTAATTTATCTACGAAATAAGAAATCTAAAAGAAAAAAATATCATGAATAAATTCGAAAATAATATTTATACATATCCATCTGTCTCTTCATCACGAAGCCTGTTAGGTCAAATATGCGGGGATATACGTGGGATTTTACAGTAAGAATAAGGTAAAACCTTAATAAATTATATACAAGATTTTATATGCTATAAATAGAAAAGCAATCACGAGTTTAATAGCATTATTCAGTTATAAACTTTACGTACATAATGTTTGAACACTTTTATAATACATATACCTAACAAAAGATAAATCAACTGTACCAATATTTCGAGTACGCTTGATCTTGGCTAGTTTTTTAATTAAATGTAATTATCTGAGTACTTCAAAGTAATTATCATCTATTATTATCTCATAAATACTATTATCTGAAGTGTAAAACTTATTAAATATACATAGGTAAATACAAAGTTTATTCATATTATTTGTTTATTAATATTATTTTAACCGCCCTGTTGGTCAAGTGGTTAGCGCAGGCCTAGAGTAACCTACTTTATTTAAAGTAGTTGTAAGTCGGTTAATTTTTATCAAAATAATTAAGATATTTGTATAATTTAACATAAAATATTAAAGGCATATTGAAATCGCTAATAAATAATTATATGATGATATTTGTCCTTCAACATAACGTAACCATTGGTATTCCCGCTCTTCAAGCTTTCGAATGACGAAGCGAGTGAATGGAAATGAAAACATTCATCGAAGTTATGTTTACATTTCACTCAATGCTCGCGAACACCTTTGTTTACACCAGCTCATATTCAAAGTGTGATGTACTCTAAACAACCTTTATAGCCACGTTTTCAGACGGCCTTCACAAATATTATGCAAATACAAAAATATTTATTATGATTTGAACCTAAAAAACTAAGATTCAACCTTGTAACCAAAGTATAATAGTTATGGAGCAAAAACTAAATAAAACCAAGAGATTTTATAACATTTTTAATTCACAAAAGATCGGTCTTCGTCCAGTCCTAGTTATTAACTATGCAACAGTCAACACACAGTGTTGCGTACTTGTCTGTTACTCCACAATGATGTTATGACATAAGACCCGGTGGCAATAGTACGAATAATATTTACAATGAATTAGCTAACGAAATATATGCCATTGACTTGACCTTTGCTTATATATTAATGTTTAAATAACCGTCCCCTTGTTAACATGTTACATAATTTATAATTATCTCGGAGGTTTTTAATTTATTCATTCTATTTATATTTAATTCATAATGAGTAACAAGAAATTGTTTGACATTCTTTATATATGTTAATAAATAATTTATCATGATGATTAGCTATTGTTACATTTTTTCTCACATACCTACCTACTGAAACATTGGTCCATTTGCGTGTACTGTTATTATATCTAATACTAGCTGTGCCTGCGACTTCGTATGCGTAGATTTTGATTTTGATAAAACGTACCCTTTGTATGTATATAATGTAATGTATGTAAAAACTATGAACGTTGAAACTGGTAAACAGCAATGGTAACAGCAATGGTAACCATAAGAGGTTATTGACTTCTTTATTTGTTAACCGATTGTTAAAAAAACACAAAAATATAAAGTGAATCCCATGACTACACATTACCGAAAACTGCATCCAAATCGATTAATCCGTTTCTGAGATTAGCGTGCACAAACATACAGACATACAGACAAACAGACAAACTGAAAAAAACATTGTTTTGGGTGCTCTTGCTCTCATAAAGGGCCTATATGATGTTTTTTTTTAATATTTTCCACGTACAGAAATATATCAGTGACAATTTTATTATATGTTTATATTTATATATTTCAGATGGCAGTAAAATGGCATGGTACATCAGTATGTATTGGCTTTTCTACAACATTTGTATCACAGTCGCTATCATGATTACAGGGCTCTATTGGATTCTTCTCTACAATCCAGGTATGATAATATATAACTTAGGTTTTTATTTAATTTCAGTATATCTACCTAAAATAAATGATCTATGGTATAAAAAAATAATTATAACATATTTTTTTTTTATTATTTTTATATAAATATAGAATGAAAAATAAACCGATAAGGGCAGGGATTAGAACCCGCGACTACTGGGAAACCGTCCCGTCGCTCTACCAACTGAGCTACCATATCGCTGTCCGCCTCGAGCATTCTATATGTGATCGTCTTTATCGGGACGGTGGTGACATCTATTAGGTTTCTTTCAAAGATCCTAACCAATGTTTCTAACTTTGCAATATAGATAAACATTGAAAATATGGCACTTTGCCACTATGCCACAATTATGACATAGCTTAAGTTACGATATGATATTATTATTTTTAATCAGGATTTATGGAAGTGACACGTTCGTTCTTACTCGCACGTAGCTAAATAGATTACAACATAATAAAATAAATAATATTTTTTGCAAAAACATTTGTTTTTATCATCCTCTCTTTAATATGAGTAGTATTTTTTTTGTAATTTATGTTATTTAATAACCAGCTGCCATTACAGTTACGAGATACAAGTGTGTATCTGAGTAACTTATAATTTAACTACCATGCAAGAATTCTTTGTAAAGTATACAGTTTAAAGAGAAACGTCAATAAAGTCAGTTCATAGCTATTTGTGTGGTTTCTAGCAAGTAAATTAATATGCAAAACACGAATTGAATTAAAACTATTTATAAAGGATTTTAATTACACGATGTTTCTAAAAAAATACCACAAAAACTAAATAAAACTTGATGAGGGTCTTATTCATATTCATTTGTGGGGTCACGTTGATCCCGATTTTGCCGAGATTATTATTAGCACGATATTTTGGGTTTTAATTATAAACAAATAGAATCATTACCCTGAGGGCATTCGAATCCCGAAAAACATTATCTCAATCTCAGAGTACCTTGTAGTAGATAGAAGATAGTCCTGTTTAATATTCGTAATTCCGAATATCCTCAGATCGGGACATAAGTAAGGAGTAGATACTTGTAATTCATTTCTAGATAATATCTATGATATATTTTCATGAACTGTTTAATTTTTATAAATTTAATGTCATAAATTTAATCGTTAATTCTTTAAAAAGTACCAATGTTTTAATTTTTAGAACACTGGAGCGATGAGAATCCAGAGATGTTTTGGCTGGATGTTGCGACTCATGGGTTGAACTCGTGTGTCGCGTTTGCGGAGGTCGTTCTTTCACGAACCCCTTTACAGTTCCTGCACATATACCAACCGCTGGGATTAGGACTCTGGTACGCCGCATTTTCGGGTATTTACTACGCGGCTGGCGGAACTGATAGGTATGTTTTTACAGTAATTTATTACAAGTAAAAATAATCGTCATATGTAATCTTTATAAGCCGTTATTAAATATCTGATAAACGTTATATTACTTATATGGTTACATATTACCATAAGTGATAAATATTATCTCTCGCCTTAGTAATATAATGTTCATTAAATTGAATGTACTTATTTATTTAAGAATCAATGTTGGATTAGTGTGCTTTTAAGAATAATATCTTTAAAGTGACACTGTTTTTGGTTATCTACAAATTGAATTTACCTTTCTTATATTATTTTACGCGGTATTGAATATATTGTATTCCAAATGTATTGACTACAATAAGTATAATTGGCATTTGATTTGTCATAATTTATGTTTAAGCTTAGGAAACCCCTTCATATACGCGGTCCTGGACTGGCGGCAGCCAAAACAAGCTGGAGTTATTGTCGTAGCGTCTGCTGCTAGCCTTATCATCCTGTATACAATATTGTGGGGCATCACCATCTGCAGAAACAAAATATCAACAGCTCTCATAAGAACGACAAGCCTGAGCCTCCCCATGACTCCGCCGGACCAACACACGCCTATGGGGATTGTATGAGGGGACAAATAGTATAATTAGTACGAATTTTAAAGCAATTTATTTTCAGTTGATCACAAATTTGACCACCCTATCATAGGCACAAATTATGATAGTTCTTGTTTTGGTGTTTGAGTAATTTTAGTTCTAAAGAAATGTACTTAAATGAATTTATTTTTGTTGACGGGTTTATAGGTAGGTAGAGGTATAGGTATAGGTATAGGTATAGATCTATTCCTAACTAGGCGTATTGTATCTAATTATTAGGTATACCTATACGTATAACATACATAAGAACATATTTCTTGTAAAAATAATCTTGTGCCAATTTCTATGGATGTAGGACAAAACGCCGTTTTTATGCAATAATCCTGTAAGCACACATCTTATCGTGTAGGTAAAAGTATTCAACAAATAATCGTACTTTTTCATTTCTTAACATCCAACCTAATCTGTCCAAATTATAATCTTTAAGCTTTGTTACTTTTCTTTCATACTGAAATCAATGATTACTTTCTCTATATTCTAATTATCGTAAAATGTTTACAATGTACTTCAAATAGACTGTGTAATTGAAACTGTCTCGACTGATCAGGTAGTTAATTAAAATTTTGTATCTGTCTATACTTACATACTTATAATATTATCTTGTTTCAAAATAAAACAGGACTGACTAATATCTACATCTCTTTATGTCCACCACAGATTAAGAACTAGTTACTACGTAATGTACGCTGTTTGTAAATCTAAATAATAAAGTCGTGAAAAAGTGACGTATGATTTTTGTAGGTAAGGGTACATACAGATTATATAGAATTCAATTTAATTTTTAAGCTATAAAGAATATAAAACCTAAGTACTTAATACACATTTCAAGCGATGTGTTCTGTGCGTGTATAACAATGTACTTAAATTAGACATCGAGACTGTCGACCTATCATTAAGACTGATTGACTTACCTGCGTTCGATTTTCTTGAAATTGAATAGTTAGGATTAATGTCACAATATGTTAAAATATTTACACATAAATGTGTATGTGTGTGTGTGTAAATATTTAAAATTTGATACTAAGTGCTATTATGGTCATAGATTAGTTTGTTTGTACAAATATACCTGATGTGTTCATACTATGTTTTATTTGATATACACAAGCAAGGAACCTTACGATGATAGATGTCGCTGTAATGAATTATCAGTAATACAGAATACAGCTGTTATGTTTATATAATTTATCACAATTATAATACTTGAGTTTCAATTAAGACTATAATTATATACATCTTAAAATAATTGGGTACGGGAAAATGATAAAACGCATGGTTATACAAAACATTTATTCCTATAATATAGCAAAATCTGCATAAACACAAAGCAACCAATTGCAATATAATTAATAACAAAACTAAATACGATATGTGATTAATTTAATATTGACTTAGTGCTGTACTCATACTACGCGGATGTTAAATAACATTATCCAAATACATAAAATAAAAAATATAGCAACAACTTAAAAAACTTATTAATAAATATAATTTAGAATTTTATTTCAGCTCCTTATTTCTCTTGTTATACATTTATGTATTGAATATTTAAATGCTAATTCTTTTATTACTTGTCAGTCCACATCTTATTATATGTATAATTTGTGATATATATTTTCATGTCCCTCTCGACTTTAAATAAAATGTATACTAATTTAATAATTCATAACAAATAAGGAGCGTTAAATAACTTTAGATAATATTTTTAACAAAAAAAAATTTGGATAACAGTCTCAAAAAATATGCATCTCACCACAGTGTATCCAAAAATATATTTTCTTATGTACAATATAATATACTAAAGAAGTATCTACACTAAACAGGCATCGCTCTGCGCTCGGACGTGTTCTGACTATGTTGACTGTGACGCTCCTATAATCTGTACCCCTAGTTCAAGTTTTTACTTTACGAAAACTATGACAGTTTACCAAATCGTAAAATCAAAACATAGAATCATTATACACTCTATGAATCAAAAAATGTTACATATTTATAAAATCTGTTAATAATTATATTCTACAACTAGCTGTGCCTCCGACTCGGTACAAGTAATTTCGATTTTGATAAAACGTACCCTTTGTACTTACCAATGTATGTGAAAAATAAAAACCTTCAAACTGGTAAGCAGTAACTGGTACGACAATAAGACATCATTAACTTCTTTATTTGTAAGCCGATTGTTAAAAAAAAAACAAAATATAAAGTGAATCCCATGACAATATGTTCCCGAAAACTGCATTCAAATCTATTAAACCGTTTCTGAAATTAGCGCGCACAAACATACAGACATACAGACAAAATGAAAAACTCTTGCTATTATAAAGGCCCTCTATGGTGATTGGTTTTTAATATTTTCTATGTATAGAAAAGGATCAGTGACAATTTTATTATATGTATAGATGATCCCCAAGTAGTTAATTAAGATCATTGGAACCATTTTGTTAAATTACTTATGAAAATATAATTTTAACCGATTTGTTTAATATGTCAATAGATGTTGATTCAAGGAGTACCATAATTTTATGTTTTGATTTTACGATTAAGTAAACTGTCAAAGTTTTCCTAGCGTCAAAACTCGTACTATACCCCTAGTGCTGTACCGATTTATTAAAAAAACATTCTAAAAAACTTATTAAAAAAGTTTGTATTCCACTTCAGAATGAATTCCGGACAGAATGTCAGAGGTCTATGTTCCTGAATAAATTTGATATTATAAAAAAACGTAATAAAAATTACCTTATGAAATGGTTTGTCACATCAAAAAACAATCCAAAATCGCTCTCCGCCTACTCTTATTACTAAGACGATATAACTTATAATAGCACATTGTACAAATATCAAAATCGTTATCACAAACTTTAGAACAGTTATATATTAGATAATATAAGGTAATTTAGAAGGCATCTGGAGATCATATACTCTTGGCGTCCTCAAACAAGAAATGTAGTTCTCTTAAAAAAAAAATAATACACTAGACTTAAAGTAATATATCAAGCACTTATTAAGTACACTAAAAATAAGTGATGTGTGTCTTTTGTCATTTGTATGGGATTAATATATTTTATAAGTCATGAAAACTGTTTAGTATTCCAGTACCACAGATACAAGTTTATAGTCTGTTGAAAAAATGCGGTCGAGGAAATGACAATTAAAAATTAAACAAGAAATGGAAGATTTATCCCGCGATTACAATTCATTATTTTTTTTTTATATAATGACTTGCAATAAAACAAATAGTCGAGAATATTTTAAGTTGCAGTTTTTGTGTACAAGTAGTCAACCTTAAATCCGTTTTATTGTTGCTGTGACTGCTATTTTATTATTATAATTAGTAAATACATAAACAAAAATGTATGCTTATTTTAAAGGCTTTTTTAATGTGATTAAGTCTCATGTAGTCATAAGTTTAAATTGCAAACTGTCATAATTTAATAAATAACCGAAATAATTTGTTATTGCACCATAAATTCGTTATTAAATTTGTATATGCACAGATCTTTGTACCGTTGTTTTTGTATTCTAAAATAATATATTGCCATTTTCTAAAAGTTACAAAATATTACAATCAGTGGATCGACCACAGAATGTAATATATATAAGATAAAGCTAAATAACAATTAATAAATCACTAAACCTATGAACTACTTAAACTAATTGTAAATTTTATATATTATTTAAGATCGTTTGCGCAAACAATTTGGCATTATTTTTATTAAACTACGCACTAGCAGAGACTAACTTTACTGGACTGAGCCAGTTAAAGCTATTATTATTACACTAAGTGGTTTCAGCTTACAGCTCAATAATCACTACACAAGATTTGATCTAAAACATTTTTTAAAAACTTTTGAGTATCATTATAATAAATAACTCAAATACAATATTTAAGAAAGATTTAAATCGGATTTTGAATCTCTCGATAATAGTGGAAATTTTCAAAAAGCCCACAATTAAGAGCAATGCATATCATAGAATATAAATCAAAATTTACCCTCAAAAAACGTTTTTAAGCAAAGTATTCAATAAACATGACGTATACATGAACCATAGTTATTGTATAATGCATATCACTTGCAATGGTATAGATGTCATAGACTAATGTCTACACCAGCTCCTCCCCACTGAGAAGAAACACTCGGAAAGATGACTCGTCCACTGCATCCGTGTACAACTCCTCCTGAAAAAATGTACAAGAATAAATATAATACATAAAATAAAGCTGTTATTGCTCTCCGTTGTACATGGAAAATATTTACAAAGAATCGTAATGGGGGCACCTATATATAAGCAAGAGAACCTAAAGCTATAGTTTTTATTTTGTTTGTTTGTCTCTATATTTGTATGTCTGTATGTTTGTGCACGTTAATCTCAGAAACGGGTTAACCGGTTTGAATGCAGTTTTCGGGAATATATTGTCATGGGCTTCACTTTACATTTAGTGTTATTTTTTATTTATATCAGTTAACAAATAAAGAAGTTAATCTCTTATTTTCGTACCATTGTGGTAAGAGAAGTCTTTTTGTATCGGGGGTTTCTTAATTATTTTTTTTCATATATTTTTATTAATTTTTGAAAGGGTATTATTATTCCCTGAGGGTAGCACAAATACAATGACCTATTTAAATTTTGAAAAAATGTCTTATTATTTTTTTTTCTGCTTTTTGAAATTATGTTACTGGTTTCATTATTGTACTAAATAAACCTACGGAGACAAAAATTGTCACTTGTTTAAGTATTTCTATCAATATTGCATAAGAACCTTTCACCCGCACCATAAAAACCTCAATATCTTGAAGACGATTGTTTCTATTTCGACCAAATATAGGTAAGTACCATCTCGACGAACCAAGCTTTTGATCAAAGAAAACCGCAATACCGCAATACCGCAATCCATCCACGCGTTTGACTGCTACATGGCCACAGACAGACACACAGATATCGACAGGTCACACTTATAACAGCCCCTCTTTTTAAATCGGGGGTTAATAAACTAGAAAAACTATTCGACGGTGTTTGAAGTAAACTTTAAAGGTTTATAGTTTATACAAGGAGGGTATGTACAAAGGGTACGTTTTATAGAAATCGAAATCTATGCGTACGAAGTCGCAGGCACAACTAGTAATATTTACTATATATATAGTATACTACATATATAGTAAATATTACTAGTTATATACTATATATATAGTAAATATTACTAGTTGTGCCTGCGACTTCGTACGCATAGATTTCGATTTCTATAAAACGGCTTAATCAATTTGGATGCGGTTTTCAGGAACATATTATCACAGTCTTCACTTAACACTTAGTGCTTATTTCATTTAAATCGGTTAAGAAATAAAAAAGTTATATTAATTTATGTCAATCAAGTAATAGGTACCAAGCCAGTCTTCTTCTATATCTATATATGTAATAAATCTGTATAGAAGTGGTCTGGTCTGGTATTAAAACAAAATAAAAAAATATATAACATTGATTTTGACATTTTTGTCTGTTTATCTGTTTCTCTTTTAGTTGTGAACGCAACAAGAAATAATATATCGTCAATGTAAATAACTTTTATACTAAAAATTGAGCGTCACTCTGAATAACATATAGTTTTTCACTTTCATTGCACACTATTCACTCTATCAAAAGATAAATGTATTTAAAGTGTTCAAGATATGTATCTATGTACATAAAATAAAGCTGTTATTGCTCTCCGTTGTACATGGAAAATATTTACAAAGAATCGTAATGGGGGCACCTATATATAAGCAAGAGAACCTAAAGCTATAGTTTTTATTTTGTTTGTTTGTCTCTATATTTGTATGTCTGTATGTTTGTGCACGTTAATCAGAGTGACGCTCAATTTTTAGTATAAAAGTTATTTACATTGACGATATATTATTTCGTGTTGCGTTCACAACTAAAAGAGAAACAGATAAACAGACAAAAATTTCAAAATCAATGTTATATATTTTTTTATTTTGTTTTAATACCAGACCAGACCACTTCTATACATATTTATTACATATATAGATATAGAAGAAGACTGGCTTGGTACCTATTACTTGATTGACATAAATTAATATAACTTTTTTATTTCTTAACCAATTTAAATGAAATAAGCACTAAGTGTTAAGTGAAGACTGTGATAATATGTTCCTGAAAACCGCATCCAAATTGATTAAGCCGTTTCTGAGATTAGCGTGCACAAACATACAAACTAAAAAACCATTGTTTTTTCTCTTGGGTCTCTTTTCAAGGGTTCTCTTGCTCTTATAAAAGCCCCCCATGATGATTTTTTATCAAATATTTTCCATGAACAGAAATGGATCAGTGACAATTTTATTATATGTATAGATATAAACGATCGGAGCTGCCGAATAAAAATTTTAAAAGGTATCAGTAATACTATTCTTTTAACCTGATCAAGATGTACAGAGGGTGCGTCTAGCAACAGATCCGCATCCAGAGCCAGCGAATCCTCCGCCGCCCCCGCCGCGTCCCCCGCCGCCCCCGGCCCCGCCCCTCCACACGACGAGACGTTCACGCACGTTGACATTTGTCTGTACACAATCATTTGAAATTAATTAAAATATAATCTATAACAGTATTGTTCCCAAACTTGGGAAATCGAGTACGCAAATTGACATTTGCCTGCTCAAAATGATCCGTAATTTTAAAATGTATAACATATTGTCCCAAGTTCGGGAACCCGAAGACGCATTTTGTCGTTTGTCTGATACAAATAGTTCGAAATTTAAAAATATATAACAATATAACCCCGAGCTTGGGAACCCGGGCACGCGCTGACATTTTACTAGTTACAATGATTTGAAGTTTAAAAATGTATAGCAGTATTGCCTATTCATCCGGTATTATCCGGAAGCACTATGAATACTTACTCGCTATCTTCGTTATGAAGTAGATTTCCGTGAAGAAAGAGATCGCTCCTGACGGTGTATATGTTGCTTTCGGAACCTTCTGATTGCTCCACCTGTAACGAGTTATATTATAAAAAACATGACGTAAATTTTAAAGATATATATATATTTTTTTCGACATCTACTAATCAATATCAATGAACGATACAAATGATCGGTCTGGTAGAATATAAATTAGCAATTTCAGGCTATAAACTAATATACTACGCAATCGCTAAATACCAGTCGGTATCAACTATAGCAGCAACTGATAGCAGTAATACCTGTACATCGTCCCCCAGTACGTATGCGTCAGTGTGGTAGTCTGTACGAGCAGGCAGTGGCCACGTACAATGGGTACGCGCCGAGTGTCCTTCTTCTAATATAGGCTCTTCGTGTTCTACCTCAGCGCTGCTAATTGTTTCATTTGGTTGCAGTAAACTTACCTATAAACACAATAATATTATCATCTTGACGTACGAAAAAAAAACAAATATTTTTTAAAATAAAAGATCGTGTAAGTTATACCATGAACAGATTTTCAGTCTCTATTTTTTGAGTTTCTTGATTTTCAGGTGGTTGGATGATTTCAGATGTTTCGGTTTGCTCGCTTCTGTGCACTTTCTTCATATGCATATACAAGGAACTCATGTTTGTAAAGCTTTGCTGACATTCTGAAAAAGTGTTTTGTAAGAAATTTATAATAAATACTTGCTTGGACAATATCCTGTAGATATTGAGGTAACTATTCTAAAAAAAAAGAAAGTTAAACAGAACGAGTATTTTATCTGAAGTGGAGTGAATATTTTGTCAACTGATGTCTACTGATTAATAGTTTTCCACAAACCTTGAACTTTTTTAGATTGAGGTTATTTAGAACCAGAAGATAATAACCAAAAAACATTGTCGATGCTAAAATACATATGTCGAATAACCGATGTGTAACCATAATCAAAAAGAGGATTTGGAAAAAGCTACACTTAACCGCACGGTTAAGTGTAACTTTCTCAGTCTTGTCTCAAGTCAAATCTCAACCGCACTACATCTGACAAAACTGCGTCTGAGACTTGAGTACATAAACACCCACATTCATGTGTGAGTTCATGCGATTGCGTGTCAAAGTACCGCTGTGAGGGCAGGCGTGCGGGCGCCGTGCGTGCGGCGCGTGGTGCCTGGCGGCGTGGTCCCGCAGGTGTTCGCGGCGCAGGAAGGCGCGCCCGCACGCGACGCAGGCGTGGCGCCGCTCGCCCGTGTGACGCCGCGCGTGACGCACCAGCTTGCTGGCCGTGCGGAACGACCACCCACAATTCTGTACAGATATTGTTCCTTTAAAAAAATCACTAATCTGTGAAAATTTCAACTATGATGAAAAAGAAAGACAGACAAACGCACATCATGGAGACCGACAGACGGGCAGACAGACGGCCGGAGTCTCAGTAAGAGTTTAGTAGGTTTTCCTTTATGACCTTTTGTGTAAGGAACCCTAAAATAGATGTACTACCACCTTTCTATGGTGCTTTTATTGACGATGTATAGAAAGGATGATAATATATAGGACACGACGTCAGTCTGCTGCGCCTTTTATTTTCAAATCATTACAATTTGAGCGACCAAACTCACTGGATAGTGACAAGGATATGGCTTGTCCCCGGTATGAGCCCGCGCATGTTCGCGCAGCCGACAGGGTTGTCGAAAAACCCTCGTGCAGCCCGGCCAAGGACACTCGAGCGCCGCGCGCCCGGCACGCACCGAGTGAGCCCGCGCGTGAGCTCGCAGCCCTGACGCCCAGAAGAAACGACGACCACACTCTGAACATCTGTGGAGTGTATATTGTTTTTGATACTTATATTGTCAGGAATATTTGTGTGCATGATAATGTTTTGATGTATGTGTACATGAAATAAAAATGTATTGCAGGGAAATTGTTATTTAAATAAAACGAACATCCCTTTAATAATAAAAAAAAATATGTTTACCTGTGAACAGCTTCATCGATTGTATGTTCTTCGTTTAAATGCTTAATGAGATGCTCTCTCACATGGAAAATCCTGCCGCAGGATTCTTCTACACCTTCTTCATGAATCTTCTTAACAGGGCACCCCAAGGTGATCTGTCTTGGCACTTTGGTGCCATTATCTTTGTTGTGTGAATTCTTATGTTTATTTAGTTTCTGTTCACTCATGAACTCTTTAATACAGTCAGGTACGTCACACTTAAAAAAGAAATTGGGATAAATTTAAACCATTTATAAAGTTAATAAACAGAGATAACTTACAGTTACATAAGGATTGTGTATTATAGTTAAATCTACATACATAGAAGGACTTACTGAATCCTATATAAATAACCCACACCCTGGGTCAAGAAACTTAATTTTTTTATAAAACCTTCTATTTATTTATTTTCTTTTTATATATTTCTATTTATTTATACTCTCATCAAACACAGAAAGGTTTTTAAAAAGGTATAAGGAGTGAATAAAGTAAAATATTGTTTATAATAATATAATACAAAAGATTACATTTTCAGATGTCGTACATACATACATATCGTCATTTAAGTTCTAACACTATGTAAGTCATTTTTAGCAACTTTTCAGGAAAGACAAAAAACCGATTAATTCTATACAGACTAAAGTTCTATTTTCTACTTTGAGTATACTTCAAAATAGTTCTTGCAACTAAAAAAACATGAATTTTTAGTATAAATCTTGTATACCTTTACATCATGAGTTATGCCATGGTATCATGTCTTTTACCAAATTTGTGGTCAAATTGGTGGCTTATGTGGTGTTACTGTTTTGTAGTTTCATAGAATTCTATTGGTTGTACCTTTATTCTGATTGGATTGGATTGATTCTGATTAAAACGATGTGGCTTTTGATTCACCTTCGATTGGTATCAAAATATCAAAACCACCAGAAATGACTTATGTGGTGATAGAACTTAAACAAATATAAGTCTTTAAACATGTCTTAAAGTTCAATTCATTACCTCAAAGAATGCATTTCTGCCATATTTTTACCTTAAATCTAATAGGTGCCTGGGTCAGCTCTTCAATAGATATCTGTTGTACATTGTTGACAGGAGATATTTGTGTGTTGTATTGCATTGTCTGTGGCTCCTGTAAGCTTGACACAGCGGATAATGGCACCATGGTGCTCAATACATCTGGCTTCTGTTCCAGATACAGACTGCTCACTTGAGAACTGTCAACTGAAGTTACATATTAGTGATAAAACAAATTTAATTTAATTTTAATAAATATGTGTATATACTTACAGTGTTCAATAACAATTTTTTGAGAATCTTGGCTTATATCTAAACACCATTTTTGCTCCTGACCTACATCCTTATGCTGTGCAATGCTTGAGTCAAATAGGGGTATATTCTGAAATAAAATATTCTTATTAAATACAAATTAAATGTAGTTCCAACACAAGAGATATAAATCATTACCTGCTTCACAATATCACTTAATAAAAATGATTCCACATTTATTGATTGGGATGAGTTTATTTCATTGTCTGCAAAAACAAAATGAAATAAAACAAAATTTAAAAACTGTGCAATTTGTTTGTGTTGGAGACTTGGGTATTGAGTTTTCAAGCATATAATAATTTCAAATTAACATTTAAAAGAAATATAAACTATCTATATAGTTTGTATTTCTTGTAATTATAAACTGTCTAAGCAGACATACTTCTAAATATACATAATGTAATATAATCTAAATATAAATAAATACACATTCAACATTTATCATTCATCATCATCACTTTAACAAATAACATACAATGTAATAAGATACTCACTTTGCAAGACATCATCACTTATACTCAACATACTGTTATTTACAGCAGAAGTTTCTCCAATACTGGTATTGTTTATCTCTTGTTCCACTAAATTATCTGCTTTCAATCTTACTGGTAGTCTACCCACTGAACAATTGTTCTTAAATCTTGCAACATCATCTTCTAATTCTATATTTTTTGGATCTAGATCGAATGATGAACTCAATAATGACTTAACAGGTAATGAATCAAAATCATTGGTCTCTTTAGTCTTAACTAAGGAAGTCTTATTTATATTTGATTTTCTTCTAAGGATATTGGGTTTCTGGAATTTCTTTTTACTGGGAGTTCTATCATGCGAGACAAACATGTTTCTAAAGAATTTATTCCATTTCAAATCATAAATTAAGCGTATCTGGAAATACAACAAATTTTAAGTTGAAATCGTGTATTTTTCTTTGTAGAAACCAGTAACAACCCAAAACAACATGAAAATTTACATTGTCTATACTCTTTATTCTGAAAATTGTCAAAAATACGTAAAGTAAAACAAACGTAATTACCTACTCAGGAAAATGTAAATAACTCAGCTGAGGTTATGTACATAATGAAATCCGCGTATTGAATAATATTTCAGTTATTGTTCACTCTTATTTAAATACATTTAAACAGCTAGTTACTACTATTTATAAAACAAAAAATCAACAAGGCATTTGCGTTATATTCTATGGACGAGTGTAAAATAAAAGCATAATAAGACTATTTGAGCCTTCTATAATTATTAATATCAGAAGTCAGAATTAATTTGACATTGGCAACCAAATTAGAGGTTTGCACCGGACCAATGAGAACCGCAGAATCACCCGTGATGTACCAGTGAAAATACTCGATTAAATCAATCGGTTAATAACCGGTTAAACACCGGTGATTGCATTCTAGTTGATTTTTTTTTTATGTGGTAATTTTTTTCATTTATTTAAAACCTTTGGACGAAAAAGCTGTGCCTGCAATTTTTGTAATTTCGGAGGGAGTATTTTCCACGTTCACTGTCTTGATTTTGGACATAAGAGTCTGGAGATAAGACTAGTCATGACTAGACTTTTTCAATGCTTATAAATTGTTTCATCAAGCAAACATTTGAAGAAATTTTGTCTGATAGTATAATCATTAATTCAAATGAAGAAAATTATCTATTAAAACTTTACGACCATACCGTGTCGGGTCATTCCTACTCAGTCATTATAACAGTATTATAAACAAGAAGTCTAAATAGTATATACTTTATTTATTATCAATTGGGCTCAATTGTGGCGATTATTTTCAAAAATCTCGAATGTTACTAACATTATACTATTTACTTATATAATTTATCAATATTCTGTAATTTTTGTTAGATTTCATTCAAGTCAATTGTTAACGTAATTGCATATATTATCTGTTACTCCCAATATAACTCGGCAATCGTCTATAAAATCAATTTTAGATTTACCATAAATATTTATTTTATAGTCTGTGAGTCAGTTACCGAAAGCGAAATGTCAAAAATAAAAAAACAAACTGAAACAGAATACTGATTTTTATTTATGGATGAATCCCGAACGTTGAACGGAGATTTGAGGTTATCCATGAACATTTATAAAAAAGTTTAAATATATAAGGAAACTTAAGTTTATTTTTCATAATGTATTTAGAAGACTTTACCGATGTGAATATCGAAGATCCAACCGCAATGGACAAAATTTTAATGCTTTTGGAAGATCTACAAGCCGAAGATGAGGAATTTATGGAGGTAAATGTTTCAGTCTTTCACAGCTATTTTTATTCATAATTACTATTTCATAGTTATTTCTATTCCTAAAAGAATTTAGATTTTTTTCGGCACATAACATGCCTATATTTAATATATAAAATAAATTTGTTTATCACTGTTTAATATGTTCATATGGATTTAACATAACTAAAGGAATTTATAAAGTCAAATTGAATACTATAAAAAGAAATAAGAATGTATATTAAAGAAACACCTAGTATTTTTTAATTGATATTAAAACAAAATACCGATGTTAAGACATGAACTAAAAGTTCTATTCACCACTCGTTTTGATATAACTTGCTATATATAAGTCTAGACTACTTATTTTAGTTAGTAAAACAATTGGTACTACTTCATATGAAACAAAAGGTGATCATGGGACACTAAAAGGTATTCTATGGTCACCCCATTCTCTATTTCAATGACATTGTTAAATTTGCATTATAGTCACTTCAGCTTTTTTATTATCTTTAAAGGCGTGCAGTGACTGATTTGTAAATTATTTTATACTACCAAACCATGCTATAAGAATATTTTAGCAACTAACATTCTATTATTATGGAAATTTTCAATCAGTTTCCCAATGTATGACTAATATACAATTATTTACAGATATTATTGGAAAAGCTTGATTTTATGACTGTAACTTGGGAACAACCATGGTATCAACAGACCAACTGCTTAACTCGACCTTTAAAGTTAAATGATAACAATTTACCAAAATTTAAAACGGACAGCATATGCAAAGAAGAAAGCGATCAAATACATGCAAATTGGCGTAGTTTTCGAAAGGTATACTTCTAATACAGTAAGTTGCCAAAGAATATTTTTAATTTCTTTAATGCATTAGGATTTCATATTTTGTTTAAGTTATTTGGTGTTCCTAATAAACCAACATGCTTGGCTCGTTGGAGAAATAAAGTTAAATGCAAATCTCCAAAAGCACCTGAAGAATTAGTAAGACGATATGTTATATCCTATTTAGCTCAAGGCTTAGAACGGAACCTCTATCAAGTATATAAACATGTTGTAGCCAAATATGGAAGCATAGCAAAAGGAAGTTACTCTAAACATGAAGAAAAAGTTATGAATGTCTGTTTATTTCACAATCCTAAAAACGCTGTGCCTTATTTATCAGCTGTTTTGGGTCGTGATCCACGAGGAATTTATAAGAGAATGACGCAGATGTATCAAGGTAAAATTGAATTATGCTATAATTGATTTATTTATTGTTTTACAAATTTTATTAAACATAGAACTAGTAATGCTCAGTTATGCCCAGTCTTCTTTTCAATACCACACCTTACTTAATTTGTAATTTCTGTTCACATTTCAGTTATAATTATTATAGTAATTTTAAAAATATGTTAAATCAATATTCATGGAACCATACACTGTGACATTTTAAAAGTACAATGTATTACTTTTTAACATTTAGAAAATTAGATGTTGACTTTTTGTTATCTTTGGAAATTACGTAATATATATTGACCTATAAACAAGAATTTGGAAATTATGTTTTTAAAGAGTTTAAATGTTGTAAAATCCCACAAGCTACTGAATTTATTTTGATGAATAGTGGTAATAGCTTCTTGTTACAGTCAACATATAGGATATTTTTATATACTAATTATATAATTATTAAAATATTATATTTATAGGTAAACCTGCAAAGAAAAGGTTCAAATGGACATTACCACTAGCTACCAAATTCCTAAATTTATTATTAGAATACACGGGGGAACCATTAGAAGAATTAAAATACAAAAATATAGAAAAATCTGTATGGGTCAAGCTAGAGGAGGATATAGGTCAATTATATATATATTTGCAATCGTTTTGGCAGAACACACTTCATACTCAACTATTTGTCAAATGTGACATAAAAGTGAGCAAACTAAGGAGACATTTATTTAAAAGGTGCATTAAATTTTATTTTATTCATTGTAAAGAAATTCAATAAATCAGTTGTAAATAATTATATTATTATTTTCAGTATAAAGCTATATCCCTATAAAGTATGGCATGATATTAGGTGGAAAGATTTGTTAAAGCATGTCCCAGATGGATTTACACATCATTTTCTATACCATTTATGTCATATTCATGTCAGAACTTATGAAGGATATTTAAATCATCCATTAGAACTTGTTTTAGAGTATGGATTGAAAAAATTAAAATCTATTCGAAACAGGCGAGTAAAAGCACTTGTGTTAAATCAAAATCAAGAATTGGAAGTTATTAAATATAATGAGAAACCACATTATATTTGAAATAAATAATAATTTCCGTTTGTTTTCTTATTTTTTTTAATTTACACCATTCACAATATCAGTAATTTGGAGTGTTTTCCAATATTGTTACTTGTCACTAAAATTTTACAAGCGATAGCATACATTATTTTTGAGTTTAATTATTAACTAAATACATCCTTATACTTATAATACTCTATGACTAAATATTTCTTAATTAATTATAGTATTACTAGAACTACGTATTTTGGGAAAAACTACTAGCAATTATAGACTATTCTCATAAGAATGATAACAACATATTATATGTTCAACTTATTACAAATTGAGACAATATTATTATTTCTTTCATTTTATGAAATATTTTTTTAATTCAGTTTTAATAAAATGGAACATTTTGTTAAAAATATAAATAAATAATTGGTTTTCATTTCACTAGTATAGTTTAATTGATTTATATTTACAATTTTTTTTTTAATATCAAAAAAAATTATATACTGTGTATTTTCCTACTCAAACCAAAATATTGTTAATATCTTTTAAAAACAAGTTGACGACCTTGACGGTCTTAACTATAGTAAATATAAACAACAAAGACATTACTTACATATAATTTTATTTATTTTCCTATATATATATATTTATATATATATATATATATGTATAATGTTTAAAATAACGACACGGACTAAAAAGATGGTGCTGCTCCTAAAACCTCCACAACAAGCCGTAAAGTATAGAGTGAAAGATTTGACGGAAAACTAACGTGTCGCCTATGATTCCCAATCTGATGACTTGTAGTGTATCCACTGTATATCAATCCAGGAGCGTAGACAAATGGGCGTTTTACTAGAAGCCTTTACTTTCGCGTAGATCAGTGGCGTGTGAACTGGAGCTATTCCATGTGATTTGCATTAAACCCTCTTAATACCGCTAACTCTGCGTTCGTGATGTGTTCATGAACTTTGTCAGTTGTCAATTGTTATCCCTGCAATAATTGTTAAGGCGCACGGAGATGCGAATACAGACATACTACTTAATCCACTCGAGCGCCAAAATTACCAGGTTTTCTCCCTGCCACACATACATGCGCCGGCATCACGAAAGAAAATATGCTCAATGCTAGTATGCTGATAGGCCCAGCCCAGAAAGGTATGTCCGATGGATTGTCGGGATATTTACATCTCCGTAAGAAAGTATAGAATGGCTACGCAGAGTCTGGACGGTGATGAATTGCGATGAGATTGATAAATGATATTTATTCTGCAAGTAGGTTTTTACAAACACTTTTACACGACATATTTTAGGGCTAGATGAGGCCGGCATTTCCTAACTGACTACTCGAAAGAAATACCGAAACAAACTCAGAGGTCACTGTCTCTTTTCAAGTCCAGACATTATAGTGTAAAGAAAAAAATCACTAAAATTACCTAATTTCACTAAAAGTATAAGTATATAATACAAATTCTAATAGCCTGTACATAGGAGGAGCAGCTCAATCCCAAACAGTTCTGTCATCCAAATAATCGTTCACTTTATAGTAACCTCTTTGGCAGAGTTTCTGTTTAATAAATGATTTAAATTTATTGTAACTTAATTCCTTAACCTCATTTGGGAGCTTGTTTGAAAAAGCGTATACCTTGGCATTTAAAAGAATTACCATTTTTTTGAGCCTAGTAAACGGCACGACCAGTGCATCCTTGTTGCGAGTATTAACACCATGCAAATCGCTGTTTTTGGGGTAAGGATTGATATTTCTTTTAACATAAGTTAGGTTCTCATAGATGTATTGTGATGAAAAACTGTCATTATATTAATTTCTTTAAATTTATCCCTCAGTGAATCCCTATAACGTAGTTTATAAATCGCACGAATGGCTTTTTTCTGCAGCACAAATATTGTTTGAATATCAGTGGCATTTCCCCACAGTAAAATACCGTATGTCATAACACTGTGAAAATAGCTAAAGTATACTAATCGAGCTGTTTCTATATCAGTCAATTGACGAATTCTATAAACCGCGTAGGCTGCAAAACTTAACCGATTCGACAATTTGTTAATATGCGGACCCCACTGCAGTTTCGAGTCTAAAGTTATACCCAAAAACACAGTGGTGTCAGCAAGACTCAATTCTGACCCATCTATTAATATATTCGTTTGAACTTGTTTAGTATTAGGTGTTAGAAATCTAATGCATTTTGTCTTATTCTCATTGTAATATTTGTAAATACCTCTATGAAAAAGTCTTACACACATAAACACATTTCTAATTTATTACATTGTCGAAATTTTTACGCGGGTCCTATTTTTTCTCGTTTCTCGTATTAAATATAACCTTAGTTCATCCTGAAGGGATAATGTAGGATTTGAAAGGTAAAATATTTTATTAAATCGGTCCAGTAGTTGCGGACCCTTTTTAATTCAAATAATATTAGTGATGATGATGATAATGATATAAAATATATAAGCCTATGCTCATAAGGGATAATGTAGGGTTCTAATGCAAAAAGATTTTTTTAAATCGGTCCAGTAGTTTCGGAGCCTATTCAATTCAAACAAACAAACAAATCTTTTCTCTTTATAATAGTAGGATTGATTAATAGAAATACTTAAACAATTGAAAATTTTGTGTCTATAAGTTAATTTAGTACCATTAAGAAACCAGTAACAGAACTTTAAAAAGCAGAAGAAGAAAAACCCCCGATACAAAAAGACCTCTAAAAATATTATTATTACTAGCTGTTGCCCGCGGCTCCGCGCGCGTGTAGGTCGCTTTTCGCGTAATCTGTGGAAACTACAATTATCCAGACCTATAATAGACTTATAGTTAATTCTATAGTATCCTATTCCCGTGGAAATTTTATATATATAGGCATTACATTGCTAATTACATTGCATTTTGAAAATGAAACATAGCCTATGTCACTCGGGAAAAGTGTAGCTTGCCAACGGTAAAGAATTTTTGAAATCGGTCCAGTAGTTTCGGAGCCTATTCATTTCAAACATACAAAAAAATAATCAAACCTTTCCTCTTTATAATATTAGTATAGATGTACTTATTGAAGTCGTTACGTCGGAGGACCGTTGTACGTACGTTGACGATGGTGTCTAATTTACGAAGTTAATCATTGAGGACTTAGACTATACGATTAGATATCGTAATATCTCTATTTGCCTTGGTTTAACTTACTTCCATTTTAATTTCTTTATTAAACGGTTTCCCAACGCAATGACTTGACGCTAATAAAAAGCGGTTTATGGCATGGCGGACGGAAACATCCCCGATTCCCCCCTGTAGCAGCATAGTATGAATGATATCTTTTTTCTTCCCTTTGCGTCTTCATTTTTTTTCTTTTCCCATTTCAGTAATAAATAATGCCGCTATTTGCAAATCTTATATCACTAGGCATCGTTATTACTATAAACGTGAACTAAATAAATAATCGTTGTAATTATTTAACCCTAGAGTACTAATGATAGTCATTTTGACTAACAGCGTCTTCATATTTTACTCTATCTTTCTCATTTGTGTGCCGAATGTCTTGATTCTTCTTGTCAACTCCTTCGCCAATCGCACGTTTATAGTAGCGACAGCTTCAAGAAGATAAGTGCCGCCATTTTTAAAATATTACCTACTTGTTAGTCGATTTGACTAATGAAAAGTATTTGAGTAACTTTTTGTGTGAATGGTTATTTTCCGTTATTTGTTTATTTTATCCTATTTTATTTTTGATTTATATGTCTTGTTTCCGATCAAAAGATAGTCGTAATTTAACTGACGAAGAGTTGGTAAAAAATTTGTATGAAGAAAATATAGTCAGTGAAGACGACAATGAATCTGCTGGCAGCGAAATCGAGGATTTAGAGTCTGAAGAACTTGAGCAAACGAATGAATAAAGACAGAAATAAAAAGAATAAGACAGGCAACGTAACATCAACCAATTTATTTACCACTGATTCACCTATAACATCTAAGGAGTCGATACGATTCATTATATGTGTGCTCACAATTCTTGTAGTCGTAAGACGAATCGATGGTTTATGTGTTTTTCATTTATAATAGGTATGTTAAATATTGCTTTTTTAAACAGCTATGTCATTCATAGTAAAAACAGATTTTAAGCTAAAGAAAAAACAAAGAACGGTAAACTTTCATGAAAGAATTGCATAAATCCCTGTGAATATTTATGTGGAGAGACGTCTTACTGTAACCAAGCTGAAAAAATATTGAGGGTCAATATTCAAGACCTGGAAGTTCAAAAGAAAAGTTCTGATCAATCGAATGATACACCTGAACAAAAGAAAGAAAGATATGCAGCTAATGTTGTTATCAAAACACTGTATGACTATAGAGTCAGGGACTCCAAGAAGCACAAAATCATGTGTGAAAAGCATAAAGTTGGAATATGTGTGTTAATCGTGGCAAAAATATTAAATATTTTTGTTTTAACCTCCGAGAATAGTGCCTCATTATTATTAAGATAGAAAAAAGAAGATTTTATTTTATTCTTTTATACTTAATTACACTGATGCTTTAATCTCACTGAAATAAGTTACTAAGACTTTAACACTGTTTATCATTATTAAATTTTATAAAATTACTCTGATTTTTATTTCTACTAAGTTTTTCATTAACTATTTATTGAAATAAACAAATCCTCATTGTGTACGCTAATCTCAGAAACGGCTTAACCAATTTGAATGCGATTTTCAGGAATATATTATCACAGTCTTCACTTAACATTTAGTGTTAATTTCATCTAAATCGATTAAGAAATAATGTAGAAAGAAAATCTGCAATTTATGTCAATCACGTAATAGGTACCATGCAAATCTTATTCTAGACATGTAATAATCTGTAGAGGAGTAGTCTTTGTTCATTAAAAATATAAAAAGAAATATACCAGGATGTGAAGTGATAACTAACGTGAGTAACTATTCAACATATAAGTTAGAACAGATGATGAAAACTATTTATAGTCACTGAATATGTATTTCACATTTTATTCAATCAATCAGATGTTAATTTGATTTATCATCACCCAAGAGATCACATCACAATAGAGATTGAATATTATGATAGACGATTTATATTCCGAGTATATAATACTTAAAGAGGTCGAAAAAAAAATAAAGAATTTTCAGTCCAAAGCACATTTGTTAAATGGCAATATATACTTAAAAATGCACGTGATAGCTTACCAAATGTAAAAAAAAATCCTTTATTTATATATGTTTTTATTTTTATTTACTTCACGCTCACACCACGTCTGCTTTTACTAAAGGATTTTTTCGGTAATAAATCTAAAGAGGCGAGAAGAGAGAAATAAATCATCAATAAATTTAACTACAAACAAATTGTTTATTTATTTAAATTTAAATGTTGATTATAGAACAAGCTTGAAAACATTAAAAGTAGTAAAAAAATGTTATCTGGCGCTAAAAGCACACCGACATATGTTTTTAAGGCAATAAAAGCATAGAATTTAAAAAATACCTTTTTTTCTTCGTAACACTTTTTTTCAAATTCAGTTTTATACGTTTTTTTTCGTCAAAAAAAGTTGGCAACCCTAGTTGATCGGTTCGAAATGGTAAATCCCCTTGCTACTAAACTACTAAATAGAATATAGGGAAACGTCAGAATGCCTCATACAATAGTTCATTTCATCTCCACAATAAAGGGTGGCGCTAGCAGTGCTTTCGTAATTTTAGGGTACCAAATTTGAATTGAATATTTTACTGTTTTGAGAAAAATGTTGAGAAATGAGATCTAGAATGTAAACATGTTTTTTTATCATAGATACTTGAAGACTTATTGGACAACAAACGAGTGGACGGACTATAACAGTTTTGTTTACGAGTGTACATGTACACAGTACATGTCTCTGTAAAGAGTAAAGACTGAAGAGCAAAGATGAAAGACCGAGTATGAGTTGTGACTTATCAGTTGTCGGTCTGTACCACAGAGTACTATAAAGTATAAAGTCTGTAGTCTGTACAATGTACACTGTACAGTCCACAATGTTATTTGATAATATTATAATATCAGTATTCACTCACTTTATACTCAATTTGTACTCTTAAAAAAACTGGTTTTAAATCATCAGGATTAATTTAAAACAATTTATAACCATGAAGAAAGCAAAACCTGCTGAAATTATAGAATTGCTGGATAGTGATGATGAGTTTCCAAGTGCGTATGTTATGTATTGCATCCAAAATATTAGTACTTAGTGTTTATTTTATTTTTATTTCATTATTGTTTCAGTGGAATATTCGGAAGAGGTTATTACTCCCGCATATAAAAATGACAATCGTTTTGATATGATACAGTTTAAATGGATCAATGACCCATCAGTACTAACCAAGTCACAAATCAATAACATCGTAAAAGAAACGGAAAATAAAAACATCAACCATCCAATTGTCAATAATGGAATATTAAGCAGAAATGATTTATTTTGCTTGAAATCCCTAGAAGGATATGGTGATTCAACACTAATATGGTTTGTTAATTTTCTAATACACAAAGACTTACAATCAAATTATATATTTCTCAGAAGTTGTCTTGTAAATAATTACCTTTGTGATGAAGTTATAAATCATGTAAATAAGGAATACTTAAATGAAGCTGATAATTTATATACTATAAGATATTAAATAAATGTTTGTATCATATGAACCAATTATATTTTTAAAAATGATTATTTGATATCATGTTACCTATGAATTAAAAATAAAATATTCTAGTGGCATAACCATAGTTTTCTTATATAGGATTGATCATTGAGATGAGTTATGTACACCAAATAAATAGCTTTTTTTAATCATTTCCTCCTTTGTACCATTTGGACTAACCGGTATTCTTAATTTAAAGAAATTAAAAAAAATCCAGATGGATAGTTTCATGCTTCTGTAAAACCTTATATATGGATAGCATAATAAAACAACTTGATTAATGTTTTATTAATTGCCTGTTTTATAAAGAGTATATAGATTTTCATGAAATGCTGCATGTTTATAGACAATTACTTGCAATTTTAATAAAATTTGGTATGGTGTAGGATTGCTGTCTGAGTCAACATAATATGCTAGCTAAGCCTTTCACCCTGGAAAATTTGCTTTTTTGCACAGGAGAACTACTATAAATATATATTATATATTCAAAATAAAAAAATAGAAATGTAGAGGTTTTATAAATTGTAAGTTCTATAAATGATGTTTTCAGACTATTGTAAATGGGGAAAAGGGGGGTTGAAAGAGTTTCTGGCAAGGGCTAATTATTAGAGATTCGTCAAATAGTGGTTTTGGATATTCGGCCGAATTCTTTGGAGGACCATTTAATCATTATTGTTGGTTTGTCATAAACAGTTGCTAACAAGTTTGTTACATGTGGTGGCTGGCTAAATAAATAAATTTGTTGATTTGTGGCTTAAAAACATTGTTTTAAGGTTTTAAAAAAATGCTTATTTAAGGTTCAAAATAAATGTAGACCATACTAAATACTAATTGTAGGTTAGCAATAAAGGTTAAATATGTTGACTTGATATGTTTCAAAATAAATGTTTATTTGAAGCTTGTTAATTGTTTTATGTAATATAAATTTGTTTAACACATTATTTGTAGGATTTCTTTCGCTATAATCAATCAACGGGCGATCTTCTGGTGTACCTAACACTACGATGGGCTGCGGCCGTGCAGGTAGGTGCATCTCTCAGGTAAACGTTGATCTGTGTTCTGCTGAAACTTTCTTAGAGAAGGTCTTAGACTATATGAAACTTTTTCAGTTTCATTTTCAGAAGACTCAAGTTTTTGCACATCAGATGAAAGAAAAGAAAAAGAGGATGAGAAATTTTTTTTAGAGTAGGTAGTTTAGAAATCTTTCTTAGAAAAGTAGTTAAGCTTTTTGGGAATTATAATATTGAAACAGTTGTGGACCTCTAGGCTAAATAAAGCATTTTGAAACGAAGTCACAGAGGAACTGACGCTGAATATAAATGGAATAGGTATATAATAAACATATTCATATTTTTTTAATCTTAAAATACTCTGTGCAAGCGTCTATATAAATTTTCTTAAACTTATTTTCGAAACCTACATTCCAGCCTGTAACTTCTTAAAAGCTTGAAGGCAGTGAACGTTTCAGACTGTGAGCTGGTTTTTTAACTCTCATAACGAGCAGAATTCATGATGCTGTTCTGTTTCTACGGCGAACGATATGTTTTACTGATGAGGTGCCTAAGAAATTCTAGATCTATTTTTCTATAACTCCTTATTTGGAACTAATAAATTTTTACTTATCGAAATAATCAAAATCCTACCATTTCCTAGTGAAAATGGTGGTCATTCTAGACGATTTTTCAATAGACTTTACAAAGAGTAGAAATAAAGAGTTTACGTTCAGGAGTTTGACTTAGAAGGGCTCCTAACAGGTTCTCATGTTGGTAAAATTTTCTATAGCTTTCTGTATTCTAAAATAGTTTCCGTCTCAAAAATAATGTTTACTTATTTAAATATATATATATATATAATACTATATCCCAAAATAAATCCCCGCAGCTCCAATTGGGTCTACCACATATGGAGCAATATGCATATATATATATATATATATATATATATGTATATTATATACCATAAGAACTTTCATCAATAAAAAGTCAATACGGCGTGCTTTTTTCTCTCCCTCTCTTTGAGGGAAAGGTGAGACGATAACGGGGTTTCGGCCCCCAGATCATGGTTTCTAACGTTAGACGCGCGTTACTACGCGCGTGGGTGGGTTTAGGGCCCACAGGCCCTGGTTCTCTATGCTGGTAAGGTTATGAACCTTAAACCGGAGGGGCGGTTAGTCCAGTCCAATCAGACACCCGGTGGTCCCGAGTGTAGCCGGGACCGGGCAACCAGCGACCCGGCAAGTCTTATCCTGGTAGATTATTTAATTTATGGAGGCAGAGGGAGAAGGGACGATGTCCCTTGGTAATCGTCTCCTCGCGCCGTCTGGTAGGCGGGTGTGCCAGGGCGCAATGTCTTGCACATGAGCGTGCTCCGAGACATCGGCCCGGCTGTATAGGTTGGTGGCAAGTCTGGTGATATGATCAAGCAGAACTGCGGTGCGTAGGTCGCGCTGTACAGTAACGTTTGCGACGAACGATGGCGCCTGTGTGACACCGCGCAGGGCAGTGTTTTCGACTGCTTGGAGGAGGTTCGCCTGTCGTGGGCTCGCCAGAGCGAACCAAGCTGGTGTAGCGTATGTTAGATGTGGTCTAACATATGTTTTGTAGATATTCAGTTTGGATCAATGAAGAATCGAGACTTGAGGAGTGGGTAGAGCTGGTACAAGGCTGTCTTAACAGCGTTGCGCGCCTTTTTGACTTGAGGCGCCATGGACAGCTTTCTATCCAGTGTAACGCCTAGGTAGGAGATGGTGGCCAGAGGGGGAGGTGCCGTGATGTGAGTCCCAAAACGTGATGGCTTGAGTCTTTTTCACGTTCAGCAGCAGCCTCTGCTTTGCTAATCACTTCAGGAAAAGGTCAAGAGTGCGTTGTAATTTGCGTGCGGCGTGGTTAGCGGACATGGATGTCGTCCACAGGGCGACATCGTCCGCATACAGAGCCAATGTGGCGCTGTGGTCAACGGGGATGTCGTCTGTGTATGCAGAGTATAACGCCGGCGACAGGGTGCTTCCCTGAGGGACACCGGCCAGGGCAGGATGGCTGCGAGATATTGAGTCCTGGAGGGTGGAGACCCTTACACAGAATTCAAATTCAAAATATCTTTATTCAAGTAGGTATTTACACGCACTTTTGAATCGTCAATTACATTAAATTGGTCAGTATAGTCAGTCTGTGAGTAAGCTACCACCAGCTCGGAATGCTGTTCTGCTGAGAAGAGCTGGCCAGAAACTCAACAGTTGCTCTTTTTAAATAAAATTTAACAATGTTTGACTTATAAATTATAACATCAACCCTGCAAATGAGTCAATGACCCAAGCTACACATTTCGATCAACCAAAAACTCTTGAATGTTATAGTAAGATTTATTTAATAATATACCTTTAATTTTAGATTTGAAACCAAGAAAAGGAAGATCTAAGATATCTCGTGGAACCTTATTATATATGCGTATACTCAAGCCCATGAAGGATTTCTTAACTTTTTGAAGTCGATGTCCTATCGGATAAGAATTCGGCTAAGATCTGTGCAAGGCGGAGGGGGACGCCGGCTTGTAGTAGCTTCGAGAGTAGGCCCGGGTGCCATACTCTGTCGAAGGCCTCAGAAATGTCGAGGAAGACCGCTACCGTGGTCTCCTTCTTGTTTAGGGCGGCTGCAGTGTGATAGATTATCCTAGAGAGTTGGAACGTAGTGGAATAGCTATTACGAAACCCGAACTGCTCCGGCCAGGGATGGAGATGTTCCATCAGCAGCGGAAGCAGTATCCTCTCAAAGAGTTTACTGACTGCGCCGAGTAGAGTTATTGGCCTGTAACTGTCAGCCAGTCTGGGGTTCGCGTTGGCCTTTAGGATCATGACCACCAGGCCATCCTTCCACGCTTTATCAAAGTATCCCATGCGTAGAATCGCGTTGAAGAGCCTGGTGATCGCGCCTATGGCCTGGAATGGCAGGTGTTTTAATGCATTGTTTGTCACGCGTTGATTGCTTTCCTGATGCTCGACGGGGAGGTGAATGGAGGTGACGTGTCTGGGGTGTGTGAAGTTCTCAGCTTCTCCCGAACTTCGACGGAAACTTCGGCGGAACTTCTATGCGGCGATGGAAGTCCTCGACTGCGAGGGGTTTGGAGTAAACTCAATATGACGAAGACGACTGCTTTTATTTCCACCAAACATAGACAAGAACCACCTAGACGGAACAGGACTTCCATTAAAAAAAACCGCAATCAAATCCGTACACGCGTTTTGGCTGCTACGAGGCACAGACAGATAAAAAGTGAATAGAGCTGGATAGCGCCGCAGCTACGCATCGGCATTTCATTTTCGTTGACAATCTATGTAGTTTGTCCATAGAATTACTATACATATATCTATGAGTTTGTCATCGAAATAGATGTCATCGTAGACAGAGGATCATTGTCGATTGACGAAAGTTTTTTGGGAGTTTTGTGACTTACACTTGAATGTGACAGTTGACTTTTGACACTGATCAGTCTGATCCTGATGTCAAGTTACAAATAAAACGTAAACTATAGGTATCTGGTATACCGTATATCTATTATCTAATAAGTTACTAAGTAATAATTAATAAATTATTTCGTAACTAATCCCTTGTAAAGTTAAGGAGTTGCAATGATATTATCATCTTTAATTTTTAATATAAGGATTTGTGTTTAGTTTGATCGCATTAGATACTAATAGATATATGTACTTTTAAAATGGACATTTAAAAATATTATAATCAAGTACTTATGTATAAGTATGATAAACACTTCAAGCACAACACATAATTTATTCTACTTTTATAATATAGGTGATTAATGATAATTACATACAAAACATGATAATATGATACTGGACGACTAAATACCATTAAGATAATAATATATAAGGCCAAGAAAACACTATTTTGCATCGAGTTTACTTATTTACAAGAAACTATATTAATAAACAACTAATATGAATTGTGTAAATAAAACTGTAAATAATGTTGAAACCCCTTTATTAACCTGGGGTAATCCATTTGAAGTGAATGGAAAAGAAGTTATTATTTGTATAACAGGAAATCCTGGAATATCCGACTTTTACATAGAATTTGCTTCGGAGCTGCATAAAACTCTATCTTTACCAGTTTGTGTTATAGGTAAGTGTATATAAGTCTTATACTTAAGTACTACTTGTATTTGTAATGCTATCATTTTAATAGTTATATTTTTTAATACTTTTAAAATGTTTGTAGGTCAAGCTGGTCATGAAGCTTCAAGATACAGAAATGACCGTATTTTGGAAGAAAACAAATGTTTGTATAATTTGAAAGGACAATTGAAGCACAAAGTAGCCTTGATAGAAAATTTTATAGACAAAGGATCTAAAATTCATTTGATTGGTCATTCTATTGGTGCCTGGATGATTGTAGAGTTATTAAATGACAATCATGATATTTTCAAAAGAGTGGCATCAGTTAACTTGTTATTTCCTACATTGCAAAAGATGGCTGAAACCAGAAATGGAAGATTTATAAATGGATTCTGTAGAAATTTGCATTGGTTTATATTACTTTTGTGTCAAATATTACATTTCCTTCCTGACTTTTTATTTCGGTTTCTTTTGAGTATATATTTAATGTTAAATTCATTGCCTTCATATTATATTGATAGAATAAAAAAAGTTGTTAATCCAACCAATTTGGATAAGATATTTTTTCTAGCCTTTGATGAGATGGATAAAGTGAAATCACTAAATAATGAAGGAATAAAAAAAATTACAAATTTATGTAATGTTATATATAGTAGTAAAGATGATTGGGCTCCTCTTATACTTATGGAAGATTTGAAGAAAAACCATCCACATCTTAGAATGGTTGAGGCTTCCAATGTTAAACATTCTTATGTATTGAAGTCCTCTAAGGTAGTGGCAGATATGGTGGTTGATTTTATTAAAGAAATTGATGATCAATTTTAAAATTGGTTGAAATTATATATTTGTAATATGATAGTTTAAGTAGTAAAGGTGTTTTGAAATAAATACTTTATATTCAGATATGTGCACTTAAATTTATTGAAACCATATATGTATAAACATTATATTATACATTGTTGAAATTGTATTAATAAATCATCAACAACAATGATACATTTACTATTTGTGAAAAAAGCACCTTAACACCATAATATTTATCTTGTACACATTCACAATAAATAGATGGTACAGTTATTTTATTTATTTTAACTAATATTATTGTTACTGTATTATATTCTTAAGTATTTAAAGGTTGATACATTCTAGAGAAATGTGATATTTTAAATAAGTACCTGAACAATGATTACTAAGAACACAACATGAGTATCTGATTCCCAGAATGGCACTAAATTATCTAGTAGTTTATTTATTGAGCATAATGATAACATCATTATATTCTTACAATAATTATATATTTCAATAATTCAATTTTTGTTTAAGGATTATGATTTACTAAATATTGGTCTAACAATCATTATGTTGATTAGATATTATTTCTTTTACATGAAAATAAATATCTTAAGCTGATGTCAGTGGGTTATTTCAATAAAAATAAATCATATATAAAAAATCATGAAAGAATGTATAGTATTTTGTTACTTTCTAAATAAAACCTTGTTTACTGTTTTAAAACACATTTTTTTTATAATTACTTATTAATTTACTTTATTTAAATAAAATTAATACTTGAATATCAAGACTACACATTCTGAAATAAACATTTATAAAAGCAAAGAATAACAATAACACAGTCATTGCCACAATTTACACATTTTTATATATTTTAGTTAGCCTCGGTGACAATTGGTTTTTTACACAAGACTTTCTTAATTAACAATTTAATAATTTGTAAATAAATCATCGGATTTTGTGATGCTTGTAAGCCAAATTACATACTCATTTCTTATACAATTTAAAATAAATAAATAAAAATAAAATAAAATGAAAAATACACTATCAATTGCAATATTGATTTTAGATTTTTCGCCTTACCTTCAAGTTATCTCATTTTTATACAACAAAATGGCTGTTTTTTAATAAAAATAATATAAAATTCGGTGGTTACATGACTTCAATGTGCATTCTTATGATGTAAAATGCAGTGATAATGGGATTCAAAAATACTAATAAATGACACCTTCATACAAAACTGATTAATACATATATGGATAACCAAATTTATCGAGGTGCCATGACACATATGGCTCAAATTTTAAAAGCTTCATCCTAACCAAAGGTCACATATTCAAGTCTGAAAATTCTTCCACATATACAGTTGATATTTTAGTTTTGTTGCTCCAATTCACTGTAATATAATTTGTAAATAAAAATAATATCATCAAACATATTATATTATTATATAAAAAAAATGTGTGTCAAAATATTAGCTTTATAAAAATCTTTTTTTAAATATGCCATACTATCTATAAATTACATTTTTAAGTGCGAATTGGAAGACCAATCAACTAACCGAGGTTAGCATTAATCGTTAAAAAATACTCAAATTCAAGAAAATGTAATATCTATGGTAAGGAAAATTAGTGCTTTTTATATTATATTTAAACTATAAATTTACGAAATTTTGAAAATGTATCATGTAAAATGAATGAAATATAAATGGTGATAAGGTAATACAAGTTAGTTTAATTTAAAAGTAAAGACCATTTTAATATAATTTACATGAACTATATTAAAATAATATATCAATTCATTTAAATTATTCTCTCTAAACACATTTACTAAATATATATCATATTAAAATAAAATAACATATAAATGAGTTATACATTCATTATTCCATAAAAGTAATTAACTGCAAATTGGACTGTTTTATTCATCTTTCAGTAGAAAAAAATATTTAATAAATCATAAAGGACAAACTATCAAACCTTTTAAAATTTTTGTACATATTTGTTATATCTCTTCAAACCATAATTTATTTGTATGAGTATTTGTAAACTAATATACATATTACAGCTGTCGAATATCACTTGGTCAGTTATGGTGATAGATTTAGTGACTTTTGAATATTACTTTTGTAGGTTTGGTCCATATTAAATAATTTTGAGATGAATTACACCAGTCCACAAATAATTAACTTGAGAAACGAATATATTTAGGTTTCAGTATTTAACATAGGAACTAGCGAGACAGATAGCGTTATGATTCATGACATTCGATACCGGCATTTTAAGTAATCACTCCTACATCGTATTATAATCTAAAATATAATTATGATTTACAATTAAAATGCAATCGTCGATACGTTCGGCACTCATATATTTTGCACACAACCTCTCATTAAAAAGATAATTACAGTATCATAAAAAAACGTACATCACTATAACCATACCGTATATTACCGGAACACTCTATAGTATATATATATATGATACAACGACAATTTGGAAACCTTAACAGTAAGGGGATATAAAAATTCGCACTAATAATACTCGCACTCCGATAGCGCTCAGCACGTGGTCTCCAGCAGCGGGTCGTGCGCGCGGCGCTCGCCCTCCGACGACGAGATGGCCTTCTGCGACGACGACTTGTACAGCCGCCGCGGACGGGCCTCGTCCTGCGATAGCGCGCGTCCGCCGCAGGGCACCCCGCCCGCCCGGGACGGCGCCCGCGCCGGCGACGTCCAGGGCGAGCACGTGCACGCCTCGCGCCCGCGCCAGCACTCGCAGCCCGCGCCACCGCACGACTCGCACTGCACGCCCGCCGAGCGCTCCAGCCGCCCGCGCCGGGGCCGCGCCTCGCCCACCTCGTCGCGAGAAGCGGCGCGCCGCGCCTTGCGCACCCACGGGTCCGGTGGCCGGGTTCCGGCGGACCCGCCCGGGGCGTCCAGCGAAAGGCGCGCCGCGGTGCGACCGGAGCGTCCGGAGCGACCGAGGTCTACGTCACTCATCTTGCGCCAGGGGTCGAGGTCAGGGCGCCCGCGCGTCTCATCCGAGAGCATGTGTAGCGATGCGTCGGGCGAGGAGCGCTCGCTACGCACGGCGCGGGGACGCAACGTGGGCGACGTATGTGCGGCGCGGGGCGCGTGCGGGGAGTGCGGGGTGCGCGCGGGCGGAACGGGCAGGCGGCGCGGCGAGGGCGCGAGAGAGGGAGCGGCGGAAGGCGCGGGAGAGGGAGTCGCCGAGGGCACGGCGGAGGGTGCGGGGGAGGCGCGGGGTCGCTCCGAGTGCGAACGCGCGCGGGCGGCCGGAGATCGCGCGGCGGGTGTCACGTCACTGAGTGAGCGCAGGTGGCTGCGGCGACGCGCGGCGCACGGCGAGTCGGCGTCGGTGACGCTGATGCTGATGTTGTGTGCGGCGGGGCGAGGACTGCGAGGCGCCTCGTCGGGCTCGGCGGCCGCGTCGAGCTTGATTACGTGTTTTTCGGGGCCGGCCCGGCTGGGCCCGGCCCCAACTAGCTAGAGGAGTCTCTCGGTCGCCGAACTCGAAGTCCCGGAGCTGACTGTTGATACTATATTGTGTTCTTCTCCTGCAACATTTACTTGTGTTATAGATGTTTTTATACCTTCTTGTGAACTTTAAACGATCTAATCTCTGTAAGCAACAGAATCAAAAGATATTTTTGGAACTAATAGCCGATTAATTAGACAAAGTTGTAGGTTATATAATATTATACTACGGCTCTTATGACAGATTGGCAATTGTCTTCTACGCAAAAACGGTTGATAATGCAGAAGCATTATCAAGAATGATGGGATTGATTATTAACAATTAGTAAACCAAGTTCCCTTCCCTTATGTAAACCAAGTTTGTACCGACGAAACCAAACCACTCTGTAGACCAAGTTACAATTACAAGATCTAGTTTGATATAAAAATATACATTGTCATGTTTTGTGTTCACCTTGAATCGTTTGGCCCGAGGCCGGCAGTCTTTGTCAGTTGAGCAACTCTACCGAAACAAAGCGTTTCAGTCTCTCTAAGTATTGATTGAATAACTCCACGTCATTGTGACCAGCACCCTGAGAAAATATGAGAAAATACAAAAATTAGTTCTTAAATACTTTTTCTACACATATTTTAAAAGCAAAACTGACATTGTAACTGACATTAAAATTTTAGAGATTATATAAAAAAACTTACACTAAGATACATCATAAAAAATGTTTCTTTATGACTATTGTCCTCATTTTGTCAGAAATCTGATTATTTATTGAAGCACTTACCTCAACCCAAAGAGGCTCAACAGCACGTGGGCACCGCTCATATATGGCAAGACCGTGGGAGAAGTCTATCACTTCGTCCTCTGTGCCGTGAATGACAAGGACAGGAGAAGTCACCTTGGGTATTTTATCAATACTGGAAAACATAATAATCATGTTTAATAATTACAATGCAGTTACCATTTATAATTAATAATGTCATCACATACAAAGATTATATAAAATTAATGTCATTATGTACAATTGGAAGAAATTCGAAATTAATAAATTATATAAATTTGTAATTGCCATTATATATAAATAAAACCAATAAAGGGTAAATAAATAAAATAATAAACATGTATGGTATGCATCTATAACATACTAAATTCTGCTTTATTATGTTTTACATATATATATAGCCAAAAGCAATTAAAGTATACAAACAAATCTTAACAACAATTAAGAATGTAGATAATGATTATTATTAACCTTGATGAGATAAACAAAGTTAAAGAGAATTTTACTTGATAATAAATATGATTAGAGAATCCTAATATAATCCTAGATTAAAAAATCTCAATTTTATCAAGTTCATATTATTGTTATGGGTGTTTAACATAGCCATAACAATAAAGGATAGACATTATAATAATACTAACTAGTAATAAAAACAATGTTACTGATATACCTATCTATGAAATAAGTAAATATTATTTGAATTTATATAAATATAGAATGAAAAATAAACCGATACGGGCAGGGATTCGAACCAGCGACTACTGGAAACCGTCCTGTCGCTCTACCAACTGAGCTACCGTATCGCTGTCCGTCTCGGTGAATTAAGCATTCTATATGTGATCGTCTTTATCGGGACGGTGGTAACATCTATTAGGTTTCTTTCGAAAATCCTAACTAATGTTTCTAAATTTGCAGTATAGATAAACATTGAAAAGATGCCACAACCGAAATTAATGTTTGAAAATATCTATAAACATGTATAGCCATGTTAAGCTTATTTAAATTTATATAAATATATAATGAAAAATAAACCGATACGGGCAGGGATTCGAACCCGCGACTACTGGGAAACCGTCCCGTCGCTCTACCAACTGAGCTACCGTATTAGTTCTCTTTTTAATGTTTATCTACACTGCAAAGTTAGAAACATTGGTTAGGATTTTCGAAAGAAACCTAATAGATGTTACCAACGTCCCGATAAAGACGATCACATATAGAATGCTTAATTCACCCACCGCGACGGACAGCGATACGGTAGCTCAGATAATAGAGCGACGGAACGGTTTTCCAGTAGTCGCGGGTTCGAAACCCTGCCCGTATCGGTTTTTTACATTCTATATTTATATAAATTTATAGATATTTTCAAACAAATATTATTTGGTTAAAATTTGTGGTAACTGCAATGTATTCCGGAGATAACAAATAAAACTAACATACCAATTAATTTGGAGTTTGTACATTGTTTTAATTTATAGGAAATTTAGATAACAAATACATTTTGTATATTTTAATGAGGTACTTATTGAATGATGCCTTTAGCAATGGTGCAGTAATACCATACACTGAGTATATGAAAACCTATTATAATATATTTTTGTGATCTTATAAATAAGTTATATTATATATTTATAAATAAATAGATCTGCAAATATAATGTACATTCTATTGTCTATACTGTCAATTGATTCTAATCTGAATTATTTATGTTTGTTTAATTAGATAGTGTAGATACAAAAACTAAGCAACAATTAAACAAATTAAACTCAATTTTGGTAAAGAATGACACATACACCAAATAACCCTGGAATTGTCTATATGTATAGATTTCTGAATATCAACATAATTAATTCTAATTATGTGCAACATAAATGTTACAAAGCATAATATTTAAATACAAAGAGAATTTATAATGTGCTTTTATATTGTTTTTGTACCTAAATAACATAATAGAAATATATATCAGTCATTATTCCAATATATCTTAGTCAACATAAGTAGCTTAAATATTGCTGGTTATATTTAAGTACACTGTAAACAAACAAAACTAGGCTTAGTTGTTAATTATATAAAACAAAGATAATTGAAGTTTTTCCTATTATATTCACATAATTGTACTTACCATTTAACAATAAATCTTAAAATAGTAATGACTACTTGTTAAGATACTTGTGTAGTTGTTAAAAATGTAGATAATAATTTAGCAATGTTTGGTCTTTGTTCATCAATGAGTTTGATAATTTTATTAAGTAACTATTATAATCAATATTAGATTTCACCTAATTCAAATAATGAACATTGTGTATGAACATCAAATACCAAATTAGATCTTATGCAATAATCATTATTGATTATAGATTATTTAAATTCTTACCTTGGAAAGGCATCAAAAAACCATGTTCTTTTAGTATTGGGAAAAGCTACACGCATGCCTGACATTAATGGTGAATGCAACACAACAGCTCCAACTTCATAACGAGCAGCAAGGTCTACAGTCGGAACAGTGCCAATGCTCTGCCCATATAATATTATGTTCTCTGGGCTTATCCCGTACCGAGTCCGTAAAGCTTGCCATGCTGCATCAATGTCTGCATACAAGTTCTTTTCCGAAGGTTTTCCACCACTAACTCCATACCCAGAATAGTCATAACTGAATATGTTACAATTTATTCTAGTACCTAAACCTAAATAGAAACTACTCATTTGTCCCAGATCTACAGCATTTCCATGGGAAAACAATATTGTGAATCTCGCATTAGGGCTGCATCGAACAAAGAGGCAAGCTATTCTGTTGCCTCTCGATGTCCTCGAGTAGAAACCTTCGATGTTTTCTTTTTCGCGTTCTGAATATTGCCATTCTGCCCGTTCCGTAAGGGTTAAAGAAAATTTGGATCCAGTCTCATCAGGTGTGAATGCATACGTGGGTTCAGGAGGTAGGAATGCAAGCTTAGCAGCGATTTTTCCTGGGCATGGCGGACAACAAAACAGGCAACAGAGTTCACTGAAACTTAACCCGTTCATAGTGAAATTTTATTGTACGTCATCGAAATAATCATTCAAACATTATTCATAACAAATCACAACTCACGAATTACAGGTCATTGTAAAAATAAAAGAAATTTCACTGTTTTTGACAGTTGAACAACATTTCAGCCATATTTAATTGCATTTACTTTTTTTTATTTTGAGGCCTTGGAGAGAGTCCTTCGAGCCTAACGTATCGTTTAAAAATGTGTTTTACTTTCTTGACAAATAATCTGTTTTTCTTTAAAAAATGTTATCAATTATTATATTAATTTCATAGTACATTTGGTATACTCGCAGTATTTATAATGTGTATTTCTATATATTTATCGTTGTCTAACTCCCTTAACCCAAGCAAATAATTAACGATATTCTACAGTTAACAATTAAAATGTGTTGTCATATTATTTTATAGTTTTATTCTTTACAACTTATAACTTAATACATAAAAACTAGTTTGGTAATACAATTTGGCTAAAATAGACGAATTCTGAGTCATAAAATTGATTAAAACTCATTATGTGCGGTTTTGAAGTTTACCCACCTGCTGAACAGTGAACCTTCAAAGTTCAAACACAAGACAGAAGACCGGGTTTATAACTGTAACACCATATAGATAGATAGATAGTCCTTTTTATGGTTTTTGTGACTGACAAAGAGAGTTTAATTGGAGACATTGGTATCGGTTATTAATAAATATACTTACTATTAAATTTTCTCTTGCATTTAAATGTCAGATATAAAAATCTCGAATTATATTCCTGGAAAGATAAATGTAAATATAAACAAGTTCGATGTGTAAACTTTTAAATTTCGACAGTAAGCAGTAAATAACAGGCCCCTTGCACTGCTTGCACTCCTCTCCTTGCAACGCGATGGGCCCGGCACCCGCACGGTGAATCCATGGAATGCCAAGAGGCTTCGTCTTATCTTGATAATAAATACTTCATTAATATTAAGTAGGTAAAAGTAAACTTTAAATTAGAATGGAGTCACATTTAATATACTAACCAATTCATACCAAAATATTTGAATATTCTTTAGATTCAGGATGAAATTAAAGAAATTATTGTATAAAATTCATTGAGTGGCGGTTTATGAAGGAGGAGGTTTAGGAATACGTAACACTATATGTGACAGATATAGACTTATTATAAACAAAGTTGGGCAGTCATAGACACGTCTATAAATGTAAGTGTAACAAATAATAAAAGAGGGAACATGAGAGAACCATACTTATCTTTGTCTATTTACACATGCAAGAAAGAGATAGGTTGCCATATTTGTTTTCTCTTTTTTTTCTCTGGACACAATTTAGGATAGCTTCCCAACTCTATGTATAATAATTCTATGCCCACAAGACAATTATTCTATTTTTGCTAGACATATGACAATACATTTTCTTTTTTTTTTCTATTGATGTTTTTAGTTGTTATATAATAATATGAACAACAATCATCACACACTTTTTCCAATAAATTCCTCACTTTTACTGACCCCTGTCAATACCTATAGAACATTTTTATAAACCTGTCCACATAGAATGGATATTATAAAAAATAATTTAAAGTAACATACTATGGTAGTTTTTAATTATGTTTTTGGTCTTAATGGATTACATACAGAATTTATTATAAGGGAAAATTACTTATGGATTGCAATATAATATTTGTTCTAAAAAAAATTGTTCACCATTTTTTAAAATTAAATTTTATTACAGGCACTGTTAATAAAATGTAAACGATTTTTTTTCTATATATTGTTATGAGATAGATGCAGTCTTCAATGTTATAAAGAAACAATAAAAAATATTATGGTAATCGCCAACTTAATTATATAAAAATATAAAAAAGAAATGCATGTGCGCCACAACACGTAGTCTTTTTTTAACTCAATGCATTTAGTATTAAGAGTAACACATTTAGTATATAAAGTCATTTTATCTGTAAAGTTAAATTTTAAATTAAATATTGAATATATTAATTTATATAGTTTTGCAAAATGTTGAATAAATTATAGGCTAGGTTCTGAAAATCTATCTTCAGGTATCCAAAACTCGAGAGCAGAATCGCATGTGCTAACAGCTAAGACGCCACTATCATATCTTAGCTGAAAAATAATAATATATAATGTAGCATTTTGCCGTTTTAGTATTTAAAACTATTAAAGAAATAAATATTAAATTAATTAATTAAAGAAATAAATAAAATTAAAGAAATGTTTATACCTGGGTAACATCAACAGTGGTGGTTTGAACACTCTTGTATTCCTCAGGGGGACTTGAGTTGTACATAAATTTGATTTCCCCTTTATCAGAGCAAGTTATCAGAGTCCCATCTCCTTGGTAACAATCAGCTACTTTGTTTGGAGGCTCAGTTACACAGGGTTCAGGCCAAAGCTCATAGGACTTCACAAATGTATGATTGTATGGGTTAAAGAAATGAAGCGACCCTTTTGAGTCCCCAATATACATTGCATGAGTATTCCAGCTGAGGCAAACAGGATATGCTTTGTCAGATGGTATTTTAATGTCAGTTTTCATAACTTTTCCCGCCACTTTGTCATAAATAGCTAAAGTTTTGTCTTCACTTATTGATGCTATTTGATTATCATGTGCTGTCAGAGCTAATATTGCACCTTTATGTGTGTGATACACATGTGTAGGTTTTTGGCCAATTCTTAAGTCAAAAGTTAATATTTTCTTTGCATATAGGCCAACCATAACTATTTTACCAAAAGCTACTAATGAAAGTGCAGATATTCCACAACTAAAAAAAATTAAGAGTAATTAAAAATAACCAAACAACTTGTATGTAATACAATCAGAAATTGAATGGTTTAAGTCATTACATTTTCCATTTGTAATTGTTTTAGAAAACTTATTAAAACATTAATCATTATCTATACACTAAATATAACATAAATAACATTCTAATTAGTAGTGATGAAAGGAATACCTACTGCAAAGTTTGTATACATTCAAAACCAGTACTGATATCCCAAGCCTTAACAGTGTTATCCCACGAGGCTGAATAAACAATAGATGCTGAATCCTTTTCATCTGTAGCAAGGTCCCACACCCAGCCAGTATGTGCGTCATGTCTTATTTTAGTTGGCTTTATATCTTTTAGGAGACAGTCATCATTGTTTACCTCTGGTTTGATATCACTCACATCCCATAGTGCCAAGCATCTATCTCTTCCTCCTGATATACATGTAGTACCTTTCTAAAAATGTACATCCAAAAGTAAAATTTATTCATATGATTTATAATTAGTGAAATGGAATGCCCTTTGCTCTTAATCACTTACATTCACTAAAATCACTGAATCCACAGATGCATAGTGAACATCTTTAATGACAAAGTGCTTGGTAGTACTATCCACATTACACCACTTGTTTCTTTCATGTTCCATTTCAATACACATGCCTATCCAGTCTGCTTCCTCACAATCTTCATCTATATCATATAAAGGGGGCAAGCTTCCACAAACCTTACTCTTTGCACGGTACTTCCAAATGCCATCATCAGACAAAATTTCATCAAATCTACTGCAAACCCTGCTTAGAGTATTTATTATTAGGCCTGCATCCAAGTAGGAACATATTTTTAATATTATCTGTAATCAATTTATTTATTATACTTAAAATTCTAAGCATCATTTTGATTAAATAGAAATTAATTACCTCTAAAGGCATATTGTCCAGGCAAGGACGAGCTGCATTGTTAACACCAGTGTCTTCAATGTTAGATATCTGATCTCTCTGAAGGAGATCACACATTTTGAATTATTTATTGGTTCCTGGGAATCTAATAACAAAAAACCCTATAAACTAGGAGTATAGTAACTTAATGAAGATGTATGACTAACACATACAATTACAAAGCAAATTCAAGAATCTCTTTATGGTAGTTATCTGTCAGACTCATGTTTTTCAAGGGTAACTGACTAAATGTTATTTCGATATGTAGTCAAACCAGTGAAAACTAAATGTTTCATTATTGATAATAAAAAAAAATGTTTTTTTCACAATTCAATTGAAACTTGTAAAAAGTTAATTTATTTGAGTATTCTTTTTTTAATTTACAATAATTTAGAAGTCATAGGTACCTGGAATTTAATACAATTCAATAATATTTATCTTCTTGCTTATTTACGTACAAAAAAACAATAAACATAATATTATGCTATTATAAGTTATAACAAATACTACAATTTCACAACAATCAAAAGTACTTGTCAGGTTGACAAATTTGAAATTTGTCAGTGATAGTGAGAACTGACAAGTAATAGTTTGTCAATATTGTCTGTTTTTTTCGCTTTCCTTTTGTTATGTATAAAATACTTATTAGTGAAATATTGATATTTCAAGAATAATTAAAAAAATGTAAATGTAAAGATAATATTACATGAGGCCCTTCGTAATATATCCCTAAAGTATTTTATTTAATTTATACATATATTAATTGGTATCGAATGATCATCAATATTTATATTTCACTTAGCTCTTCAGAACATTATTATACTTACTATTCGAATAAAAAACTAAAATATGTTCTTTAAAAAGAATAATTAAAAATTGTAGGCCTTAATTGAATTTTTATGAAAATTTCTGATCTGTTTGCTAATAGTTTTATATGCAATGCAAAATATGTAGCTAATATTACTACTTACAATATTAGTCGCATTGACTGGCAAGAGCTGTATCTATCTGAATGGGCAATTAATGAAATTGTTCAACCCCTTCCTAATCTTTCCTTATGTTGTGTTGAAACTTAAAAGGTTAGGAAACTCAATTGGAAACAGACTTGGTAGTCGTTAGAACCTAACTAAAGTAACAGGTAGCTAGCTCAACTATAGTGGTATAATCTCTCCCAGAAAAAAAAATATTCTGGATAAGTTATTTTTATCAATTAAACTAGTTATATGTATTTTATTTTTATTTATGGTTTAATATATATATATATATATAACCAGTAAATCTGAAAGGACCCCCTGCTCCGTGGATGTCTCAGACTACCCGGGCTGCTGTGACAAAGCGGAACCGATTATTTAGAAATTTTAAAAAAGGACGAATATCTCAAAACTGGTCAGCTTACAAGGTCATGATAAATCGGTGTAACCAAATGATACGAACAGCTAAACGCCGCTTTATCCATTTTAATATAACTAATTCTTCTTCTTCTGACATATTTAAATTTCTCAATTCTATTTGTATATGCAAAACTATCACTTCTGATTATAGCTGTTCTGTACCAATAGATGACATGAACAATTATTTTATCTCTACTTCAAAGTTGGACCGCCAAATCAGCCATCAATGAGGATGTAGTAAAGAAAACTATTTCTTCAATTAAATCTAAAGCTTACTGCTGCGACGACGCTGCGACGATATAAGCAGTTCTATGATATTCAATATCTTAGATTGCCTCTTATCACCAATTACTCATATCATAAATTTTTCTCTGAGTTCTGGAGACTACCCTCAAATTTGGAAAAAAGCTTTTGTGCATCCTTTACCTAAAATCCCTATACTTACTCTCCGTAATCATTATAGGCCCATCTCCATTTTGCCATTCCTCTCTAAAATATTGGAATCCTGTGTATTTAAGCAAATCTCCTCTCACAATGCAAAACATAACCTACTTAGTACTTATCAGTGTGGATTTCGCTCTGGCCACAGCACCAACACTGCTCTTATTAAAGTAACTGATGATATTCGGTTTGGCATGGAGGATAAAAAATTGACAGTGTTGGTGCTTGTAGGCTTTTCAAATGCTTTCAATTATCCTATCTTAAATTCGGCCCATCGGTTATTAAATGGTTTTAATCATATCTTCGGGGGCGCCAGCAGTCAGATCGCACGGAACCCCCGTGCGAACTGACTCTTCTAAATGGACTGATATAGAAACTGGTGTTCTACGAGGCGGTATGCTTTTTCCCATGCTGTTTTCTTTACTCATAAATACACTTGTTTCTAATTTCAGTTGTTCATATCATTTGTATGCTGAGGACCTCCAGATTTATGGATTGTGTATTCTAAGGCCGATGACCTTGCTAATACCATTTGCACTATCAATAACAACTTAAATAAGTTAAGTCACACAGATTTGGCGTAGCAGTAAATCCCGATAAGTGTCAGGCTTTAGTCATCGGAAGCTTTAGACTCTTAGCCAGAACGGATTTTACAAGCCTGCCATCCGTACAGTATAATGGCAACACAATACCTTTTTCCATGACTGTGAAGAATCTGGGATTATGCATGGATAATAGACTGAGTTGGCACCAGCCGGTAAAAGAGTTATCTCGTAAAGTTACCTGTACTCTACGGTCGCTATATCGGATCAAAAATATTTTGCCCCATAAAACCAAAATTATTATAGTTTACGCCCTCATCTTACCTATTATTGATTACGCAGATGTTTGCTATCAAAACCCAAATAATGAACTTCTTGATAAATTAGAAAGCCTCATCAACAATTGCATTCGCTATATCTTCAGCTTGCGTAAATACGATCACGTCTCTCAATATCGGTGTAAACTTAAATGGCTCACTATTGGTCAGAGGTGTATCTGTAGGATTCTCCTCTTCTTAATAATAAACGATCCAACCTCTCCTCCATACCTCAAAGAAAAATTTCAACGCCTCCATGACACACACGACAGAATACTTCGTTCCTCTGCCTATCTCACAACCACCATTCCATCTCATACCAACGACTTCTCCCACAAATTCTTTACTATCCAAGCTTTACTTCTTTGGAACCAACATCCTAAAAAGATAAGCACCTTTTAGAACCTTGTTAAAGTGCACTTTTTAAAGTCCCCCATAATCCGTGTGTTAATTTGAAATGTCTATTTCACATTTCACAATATAAAACTTCAACATTCATAATGTTATAATAATAGTAATATGTATAATATGTATGTATTTAGATATATTTATACGTTTATTCAATTTATATATCAGTATATATATATATATATATATATATATATATATATATATATTCATCTATCTATATACACTTACACACGGATACATATATATATATATATATATATATATATGTACACACGTACACATATATTTATATATATATATATATATATATATATATATATATATATATATATATATATATATATATATATATATATATATATATATATATATATATGTATCCGTGTGTAAGTAGATACATGAATACTGCCTAGATAGATGAATATAAGTGTATATATTTAATATTTATCATGTCCTTTTTTTTACTAATTTATTTTTATTTTATTTTTAAACACCTACCACAATTTTTCACCATACACAGAGGTTAACTGGGAGAGAATGCCATTAGGCATTAAGTTCGCCTTTTGTTAATTCAATAAAGTGTAAATAAATAAAGTAAATAAATATATATATATATATATATATATATATATATATAATATATTATGTCATTTCTATCATCAATAACTATTTATCACGATTAGTCAGAATTGTTAAAAGACTTTAGCCTGCCTTTTGATAAAAAAAATAACAAATGTCATAATTGTCATTGATGTAATAAATGTCTTCTAATTTATTTATCTTTCAAATTTCAATCAGGGTTTTTACTTTTTATTAAAAATCTTAAAAAGAAAATACCTACTTACATGAAAATTAAGACAACTTACAGCATTAAAAAAGGACGTACCAAGTTCTAGTACGATAAAGTAAGTACAATTACTTTTAACACTACTAAGACCAGTAAATTTCTTTCAATAAGGGAATTTTAAAGAAGATTTTCAAAAGAATTGTTTGTTTACATTGCTATAAATAATGGATATCTCAGAAGTAAGCCCCACCAGTAGTGAAGAGAAAATGGGGGTAGATAAAGATCTTACAAATAAATTTTTAAGTGGTGAGATGTCTTTCTCCCAATACTCGAGTGAATGGTATAGTGGAGAAGAAGATGAAGAGGAAGAAGATGCAGAGGAATCTAAAAAATATGAAGGAGAAGCGGAACTATCAATAAATGTTTCAAAAAGAAGCTTTAAAAGAAAGTCTAAGCTGCGCCGATTATTTCCTGCATTAGCTGGTCTAATGGGGGAAGCAAACATAAGGTTTGCCAGGGGTGATAGTGAAATGGCAGAACGCATGTGTCATGAAATTATAAAACAACAACCTACAGCTTCAGAACCATACCAAACGTTAGCACAAATTTATGAAAATGACCCCAACAAATCTCTACAATTCTCATTACTTGCAGCACATTTAAGCAATACTGACAAAGATGAATGGTGGAGACTTGCAGCATTATGTAAGCTAAGGAATGATTTTAAGCAAGAAATGGTTTGTTACACTCAGGCTATTAATTCTGACCCACAAAATTTAGAGACACATTTAAAAAGACTTGAATTGCTGACAGAATTGGAAAACTATCCAGAAAATCCTATCAACTCTTTGAAAGTCACTAAAGTGAGATGCTATCACAAAATTGTCCGTTCTATGGCAAATAGTGATTCAGAAACTATTATGAAATATGCCAAACTGGCGGCTACCTTATACCACAACAGCACTGAAGTGGAACAAGCTGTTGAAGTTATGGGAATTGCATATAAAAAATGTTTTTCTTTATTCACTCTGGAAGACATTAACATGTATCTGGAGTTGCTGATTACTCAAAAGCAGTTTAATACATGTATAGAAGTATTTGTTTCAAGTATTGGTGTGGAAATTGAAGCAGAGATACAGACAGTTAAGAATGCTGATGGTAAAATCGAAGAACAAACTCACTATCTTAATTGTGTGATTCCTGAGAATTTAGCTATAGATTTGAAAAGTAAGTTATTGGTATGCTTTATTCATTTAGGAGCGCTGCATCTTGTGCAATCATTTCTTAATGATTTCTTAAGCAGCGATGTTGAAAAAGCTGGAGATCTGTATATGGATATAGAAGAAGCATTTTCGGCAGTAGGCCACTATGAGATGGCTATAAAGTTATTGGAACCTTTGATTAAAAACACAAGTTTCGACTTAGGAGCTGTTTGGCTGAAATATGCAGATTGCTTAAACAAGCTCGGGAGACATGATGATGCAATAGAGTCCTACTATAAAGTGTTGAAACATGTACCTCAGCATCCTGACGCCAGGAGGAAACTGTTTACAATACTTGAAAACAAAGGACGCATTGATGATGCATTAAATATATTACAGCAGGATTATAAATATGTGGTCAGTGCTCATCTATTGTTTGATCATTGCCAATATTTAAAGAAATATAATAGAAAACTAAAATATTTAGAGTTTGGGGAGGCTTTATTATCAAGAGATTTAACAAAATTTAGACATCCTGAAGAATTAAAAATTGCCTGTAGAACTAAGGGTGTAGTGGAACTTATTTATAATTTTCGTTCTATGAGAGGTGAGAGTCCTTATCATAAGGACGATTTGCAATTTGAGGAAGAATCCTTTAGTCTTTTACCAACAGAAGAATTTGCGATTTTTAAAGAAATACTCTCAATCGCCAATGAATATAAACTATATAGTGTGTTGCAAAGGTTAACATACATGGGTATGATATCAAAGGGACTATCACATTACCGATCAGAAATAGAATTTTATTGTTTTCAAGCATGTCTTCTGAATCGTGATTATCCAAATGCGTGTCGATTTGTAAAAGATTTTTCTTTGAAATATGCGGGGCCTCGTGCATTTAATCTGCTTAGCTTTATCCTTAATTCGTTGGATGAAAATACTCATGGCAAATTTTTATCAAGGCTCTTTCAAAAAGATTTTAATATAGTAAAAAATCTTTTTCTAGGCAATAATTTCTTGGTATCTGGTAGATATCTCGTTGCTCTGAAGTACTTTTTAGAATATTACGAACAGTGCCGAGAACCCTTGTCAGCGTTATTGATAGCAGTGACTATATTGGCCATGGCAGCTCAAAGAACAGTGGACAGGCATCACAATCTAATATTACAGGGATTATCATACATGCTTTCGTATAAGCAACTGAGAAAGTGTGATCAAGAAGCTTATTATAATATAGGTAGAGCGTATCAAATGTTGAGTATTAATAATTTGGCTATTGAATACTACGAACGAGCTTTAGCATGTCAACCTATCACACACTGTGACAAACACGGAGTAATAGATTTAACTCAAGAAACTGCCTATAATCTCTACATATTGTATAAAGATCAATCACCTGACTTAGCGCGTCGATACATGTTCAAATATTTAGTCATATAAATAAAAAGTTGTAAAAGAACAGTGTTTTAATTATAAAATACCTATCTAGCTTTTATGAAATAATGACTTATTGCAATTCATATATTTTTGATAAATTGATGTTTTCTAATATTTTCAATATTTTTTAGGGTTTTTGTTTTTTAAATAGATCCCATTTAAAATGAGTGCACCTTCAGCTAATGTCATTATACCCGCTAATCAGATGTTGTTTGGGGAACTTTGTGCCGTACTAGAGCAATTACAAAAGAACAAAAAACATAGGCCTGAACAAAATAAGTTATTTGCTAATTTTGTTGATCATTTCAGGCTTAACGTCGCGAAAACCGCCGGGGATAAGGTAATTACATAAATATATAACTTGTTTAAAATATAAAATACCTATGGTATGTTTTGGCTTATTAAGATCCTTTGATTCTTTTGGGAATTTAAATACCTACAAGTGTTTTGATGGTTAAGTAGATATTTTACTTTCAGAGCTCTACTTTTTTTCCTATATTAAGGTTGCTATTACCAACATGTGACCGAGAACGTGGTCCATACAACCTTAAAGAAACCAGACTGAGTTCCTTATTAGTAAAGGTATTGTCTCTTAATAAAGAGACATCAGATGGAAAGCAGTTAATCAACTTTAGCTCTACAAATAATTCCGATCACAATAGTGATTTTCCCGGAGTTGCATTTTATATAATTAAGAAAAGAAGTGGACAAAACAAGTCTGTACTAACTATTGGTGAGATAAATGAAATCTTAAACTCTATAGCAACAGTTGAGAACATACATAAAAGTGAGTTTTTAGTATTCTAGCATTATCACTCAGTTTTTGACATCCTTTGGATAAGTAAAATGTTGAACTTTATTTTTACAGCTCCTCTGGATGATGTTTTTAGTTACGCAGTGAAAAAGCTCACTGCTGTGGAATTTAAATGGCTTCTAAGAATAATATTAAAAGATTTAAAATTGGGAATGAGCGTTGATCGGATTTTGGGAATTTTCCATCCTGACGCACCGGAAGTATTTAAAAACTGTAGCAGTGTTATTAAGGTAAACAGCATATTTTTACTTCAATTAAAAATATCTTTCTTTAATAAATTGTGGTTTGAAGTGATTTTACATTATTGTTAATCTAAGACTGTTTTTTGCGATGGTTCAATAAATATTCTTTGAACGAAAATACGATTCAGAGTAGTCGTGGCCACTAACTCCGTAATACCAGTAAGCTAATAAAAGCTAACTCTAATAATAATTAAAATAATTTCAAAATCTAATAAATTTTTAACTACCTACTTAAAGTTATCTATAATATATATTATAAATATCATGCCTGCTTTATACAAGGTTTGTGAGGAACTAGAAGACGGCGATACGCGACCCTCAGAGCTAGGAGTGCAACTCTTCTACGCAGTACGACCCATGCTGTCCGAGAGGCTGGACATCACGCGCATACACCAGCTCGATAGAGACAAGACTTACTTGATGGAGAACAAGTTTGATGGAGAGAGGTTCCAGGTGGGGGGAAAATTGTTATTGTTTATTTGTAGGGTAGCAGAACGTGCAGCTGTTGATAAGTTTTGACTTTCGTCCGTTTTAGTACCGAGTTTAATAAACAAAGAAGCCTTTTTGAAACGAGAATGGTGGTATTGGCATTTACAACTCTTAGATGAATCGGAAATAGGGGATGTCATGGGTTGTCAAACTTATAAACACACTTACTCAATATTCAATGTAGCTCCAGATACTTATAGCTAGGTACATCACGTTTATCTTTTGTAAAAGGCAGTTAGCTTGAAAGGGTTACTCAACCCGTTTTCTATTCCTTGCATAAGCATAAGCATAATCAAAAATAAACATAGATTTTCCTTTTAAATCTTGTTTCTAGATGCACATGGATAACAATGTATTTGAATACTTCTCACGTAAAGGTTTCAAATATTCAAAAAACTATGGACAGACATATGAATGCGGTATATTAACTCCATATTTAAGAGACTGCTTTACTTCGGACGCCAAAAACTTTATTCTCGACGGAGAAATGATGGGCTGGCATAAGAAAGATCTTTATTTTGGATGTAAAGGTGTGCGGAATGGATTAATTTAACAAATCATTTGTTATCATGACTAAAGATATACAGTCCTTTGTTGTTTGAAGTTTACTTTTGTTAACAATTTGTATTATTTGCCAGCTATGCCGTACGATATTAAGAAGGTGTCCGACAACTCTTCATTTCGTCCCTGTTTTTGCGCATTCGATCTCTTGTACTATAACGATAAATCACTTATCGGACCTCCAGAGAAGGGCGGTCTTCCGTTACAAGAACGACTTAAAATGCTGGATGCACTTTTTACGAACAAGCAAGGAGTAATAGAACACAGCAAAAGAAAAATAATTAAAAACAGGTATTTTAAGATAAACGATAAGTTTTGTTTATTAAAAAAAAATAAGTAATAGGGTAATTTATTCTAAAGTTCAGAAGTATTGGACGCTCTCAACGATGCAATAGACAATCAAGACGAAGGAATTGTTGTCAAAGACGTAAATTCGTATTATATTGCCAACAAGCGAAATGCCGGCTGGTACAAAATTAAGCCTGAGGTAAGATTATTTAGATAAAATTAATTTAATTACCATAACTAAATTACTAAAAAAAAAAACCACACACTTCCAGTACACGGACGATGCAATGAACGATTTGGACCTGGTCGTGATCGGAGCTGATGAGGCGACCAACAAGCGACAAGGACGCGCCAAAAACTTCTATATCGCCTGTCTCGATGACAATAATGGTACTTTTTAAATTAAATTACCTTTTTAAGTTCGCTCTTGACAGTTAAAACGTTCACAAAATGAAGTGAGACAAAATGAGTTAAAAAATTTAAAGGAAGATTTGAATCTTTTTTAGGGGATTTAATTATTTAATTTTTTAACTTTATTTGATTGTAGGTTTATGCTAAAACAAGCAGAAGCTACTCTCGGGATCCCGGTCGTTTCCATTTTTAAAAAATGTAGTCTTCACTGCAGTACTGTCTATTGATAGATTTATTTGTCAGCAAGTTTGTTTATTGAGCGCAGCGAGCAGCGATACTTATTAGTTGGCTTCAAGGCTTCTCCCTGACGCTTCTTCTCTTGAACTACTGAACCTATCATTGAGTTTTATTATTTGTTTATTTGATTTGACTATCTATGATAATTAGTGGACATGTCCCCAAAAAACTAAATTTCGCTAGATGTACGAGTAATATCAGAGTCGGAATGGCCGTTTACCTTGCCAACGAATGATTCACGACGTAAATTTATCGATTTTTTTTTTATATTTTAATATCCTAATTAATATATTATATAAATACAGATTTTTTCTTCTTAAAGGAAATCCTCTTTGGATTTGCGTTGGTCGGGTATCAAATGGTCTGAAGGATGAGGAGAAAGAACGTTTGTGCGCTTTGTTGGAGCGAAACTGGAAAATGTATCGAAAAACACCTCCACCGTCTAGTCTGTGCTTCGGGAAGGACAAGCCAGACTTCTGGATACTTCCAGAACATTCCATTGTTTTACAAGTGAGTTTTTTTAGATTGCATCATTACTTAAAATATTAGTAATGATTACCTACTATATAAATATTTATATATGTAATTTTGTTTAATGGATTAATATTATTTTTTATGATAAATTCCTGTTTTTAAAAACAGTAAACTTGTTTTAAAAGTTGCGAAATTAAACTAAGATAATTTAATAAACAACATAACATACCTACCTATTATAAGATATACTCTGAATAGATCAATCTCAAAGCATACATTGTTTATAGACAACAGGTATTTAAACAACTTTTATATAAAATAATAACTAAAACTGTTGTAAAAGAGTTGATAATATGTAAATATAGAAGTGCGTGCACTTCGATCGATCATGCATGTGAGGTGTACGCTGGTTTACTAGTTCATGTTGATGTGAAATGTGTATGTGTGTGTGTGTGTCTGTGTGTGTGTGTAGGTGCGTGCGACGGAACTACTGCACTTCGGCAACCACCTCGTGCTGCGCTTCCCGCGCGTGGAGCAAGTGCGCGCCGATAAGCCCGTCGTCGACGCCTGCGCACTGCACGAGCTCAGAAACCTCGCTGAGGTCAGTTACTATGATTCTCGTTATCTCTCCTAAGTCTTATTAGTAATTGTCATTTATTTCATGAAACAGTTAAACTCGACTTTGTTTTCTATACTAATTATACCGTGGTTATTACATAAAAAATGGTAGGATTTTTTCGTATTTAAAAGGTTAACTAAACACTGGTAGGCAGGGCTTGTGTTATCCTTTTACTGGTAAAATAATATCAATAAAGACTATATAGAGCGATCATATTAAACTAGATAAAGCATTCATTATCTAACAATTGAAATATGTAATTTATAATAGTCTCAGTAATTAGTGAAGTTAACAGTGACGCGTTTAAATGAATATGATGGGAGTTGGTATAGGAATGTAAAAACAACCGGTCTATCTCTTAATTGAAAATGTATCGGCATGAATTCTTACTTTTCTACAAAATATCAGCCTTGTTTAAGTAGAAAGTCTTCCATTTTAACGGTGAAGAACGTAAGAAAGTGTGTATGATATCTTCCCTGTTCATGTTCCGCAGAACAACAGCCCCGTTAAAAAGTTGGGTACAAAGCGAATAAGCGAATCTCAAATCGATCAAAATGAGATAAAATTACGAAAAAGAGCTCCATCAAAGACTATCCTAGTATCGGAAAAGTTTCGTACGAAGACGGACGGTGATGTAGATGTTACATCAAAGGCGTTACTTGGAAGGAAATTGTGCGTTCTCTCTGATGATGAAGATTGTAAGAAACCTGAGCTGCGGCGTATTATAGAGTCCCATGGCGGCAAACATGTCGAAAATCCGGGTATGACACATAACTTATAATAATAATAATATTATCTCATTGGCTCGCTGTGGTCTTGTTCCTTATGAAAGAATTGACCGTCTTATCACAATAAATATGTTAGTTGAGATTTGTATAAGCCAACAAGATTTAATTCCAATACTTATTGTTTTAATATTAAACACTTGACATAAGCAAAAGTTAGCATTGGACCTTTATTAGAATTAGAGCCAAAACAGTGTTACTAAAAAAATAATAGTATTAGATTACATTCTTGATAAAGTCTGTCTTTTTTATTTTTACATTTTTTTTGTAGGAACAGACACATGGTGCTGTGTAGTTGGGACCCTTACTCCAAGAGCGCGCAGGCTGATACCAACAGGCGAGCTGGATATTATAACTACAGCCTGGCTTAAAGCCTTACCTAAATCTGAGATACTATGTGCTCTTTCGCCATTGGACATGTTGTCGATTAAACCAGAAACTAAGCTCAAACTGAGTCTAGATTATGACCCCTTCGGAGATAGCTATAGGGACGAAATCGATGAAGAAACTTTGGATAAATTGTTGAAGAAGATGGATTCGGTGAGTTCTTCAATTATATTTGGTTTTATCGTTAAACAAAATATTTTACTTTTAAACACATCACAGACTTTCTAAAGCCATTTACTGTCCAACTACTGAGCAAAGGCATTATATTCAATAATGGAATATATATGCAGCTGAAGGTTCGCAAAACATAAGATTTCCTAAAAAAAACAAACCTTTTTTACAAATATGTTTTAAAACATTCATCAGTCACACAGTTACGAACTAACATTTAAAAAGTATACCATTTAAAATAAATTTATTTGAACCGAAACCATACATTTATTATAATTGACAGGAAATCCCGATTTACCCGACATTAAAAGAAAAACTCAAACTCGACAAACAGTTATTTGGTGATAACAATCCTTTATCGTTCTTAAGAAGTTGTTTTATTCATATTATCGGTAAACAATCTCACGCTCTATTGGCCAGAATGTATGGAGCTGAAGTTTGTAAGAGCATTGATGATGTTAATTTAACACATGTGGTTGTAACGAGCGATATTCAACCAGTGGAGGGGATGAAGAATACGAATGCACATTTAGTATCCGAGAGATGGTTAGAAGAATGTTTTGAAAAGAGGCGATTGGTGGCGGTTGATGATTTTCTTATTTAATTTCGTTTATTTATAAATAAATATATTTTATTTTTAAACCTATGACCTGGTATTATTTTGTAATTTTGTATTATTAAACTAATAAATATGTCAATTATAATTACAAGAATTTAATAAATTAATATGATACATATTTTTTTACTATTAATATGTAATTTACATGTTATTTTAATTTCTACTGTCCACATAAAGTAATTTTATAAAATAGACACCATCGTTAAAGTAGGTACGTACAACCGTTCCCCGACGCAACGACTTTAATAAGTACATAATAATATTATTTTTATCCTTTTTAGACGTCATTTTGTATCGGGGGTTTTTTAAATTTTAATTTTTGTTTTTTTTCTGTTTTTTTTTAATTGTTTTACTTTTATCTATGTTGTACTAAATGAACACACTAATTAAACCACTAATAAAAATATGGGCTCCACATCTCAGAGCCGACTGATCCTATTACGACCAAACATAGCTAAAAACCATCCCGACGAGCCAAGCTTTCAATACAAGAAAATCTCATTCAAATCCGTCCACGCGTTTGGCTACTATGTTTCCACAGACAAAAATACAAATAAACTTATAACATCCCTCTTTTTGGGTAGGGAGTTACAAATATACACACGCAGACATAGATAATTTGTGCAAAATAAATAAGATATTATAAACCTAAACAACACATTATTACATAAATAGCACACACAGAAGCAATTGTTACAATATCAAACCACATATCTATAGTTTATTCAGTTGAGTGTAAGGTAATGGATCTCAATAAAAGCTGTTATTGAGCGCTGCTTCATTAGTTATGAATAAGCATTCTGTTTTGTAAAGCGCTCTGCCGCGAAATGAAATGTTATTACACATGAAACAATACAGGTTTGTTGGTAGGCGAGGTGCAATGCATTTTGTTACGCATCGTACTGACTATTAATTAGTACAACAAACGATGCACTGTCTTTAAATGTTTTTATTATTTAGGTATATTTAACATTGATATACAAACACACTTTCAACTCATTTTACTATACAAATTGCGTGTTTGTAACTGGCTAGTAATTTGTCTGTAATGGTTTTTGTTCTGTTATTCTTAATGAAGTTAAATGGGATAGTATTTTTTTTATATTATTATACTTGTACACAGATTATTAAACATAAGTTCCCTTAGTTATTACTTAAAATGTAAAGTATATTCTGAGAAGTAATCTCAGACTAAAAAAGATACCCAAAGTGAGGGAGATATAGGTTACCATTATTTTTCTGTTGGTTTGTTTGTGTAAAACGCACCCCGAACAATTTATTTCTCTCTGTTTGCTTTCACGCTAATCTAAAACCCCTTCAGGCGATTCAGAACAGGTTTACACGGATTGCAACCGGGGCGCCGTGGTTCGTACGCAACATCGATCTCCATAGAGATTTAGACCTTCCGACCATCGCTCAGTACACACACCGTCTGTACCGGTATAGACGAGGTCCCAACTGAGTAAGTGCTCCGTTGCTCCGGCGTTCTGCCGTCGGAGGACGCTAGTGTCCAAATTTCCTTAGCTTCCCTCCTGACTAACGACGCCCCGAGTCGAGGTCCGTGTCTCAATCTGAGACACCCTCGGGCCGTCGTTCCCCATGGGGGCCCATCTGGTCCCCCCTTGTTAAGGGTGACGCTGTAATAGCCAACAGGGCTAACAGCATAGACAAACAAAAAAAAAAAAATAAAAAAATAAAAAAATTTTTGCTTTCGCTTGTCATTAAAATCTCAAGTCAAATGGAAATATGGTTGTCTCTGAAAGGAACTGTAAAATTTACATTGATTAGGTAAGTACCTATATAGCTATCTAGACCTATTACATCTACTTCATAGAGTAGAACTTGATATATTAGGTAAGTCTTAAAGATTTTCCTTAACCTGCGGCACTTCTGTGATAGCACACAGATAACTGCGAAGACAGATCTCGCTAATAAATGAGTTTTACTTTTTACAATTATTTTTTTATATTTAGGGTTGGAAATTATGGCATGTCGGGATTGTGCAATTTCGTATGTTTGTAATGCAATTTATCATTAAAAAACCCATTTCCGGTATACCTACTTACTAAGTAGTATTTATAAGAACGTAAGAGAGAAGTTTTATACCATATCTTTATACTAAGTAGAGATACCTAACCTACCTATATAATAGACACTAGGTATGTTCTGAAATCATTTTTGGGCAATATAGATTAAATAGATAGGTAGATATACACACAGACTGGGCAGTGGCGAGTGTAACTTGAGAGATAATTGGCAATCGTCACCCGAGATTGCGTATCATTTACATCCTTGTAGTGATACAATTAATATTTATTATTTTCTGTCATCTTGTTCTTATCAGATATTATTCGCAACAAATAATTTTAGAGAGAATTCAGTTACCTAAGTTTATTTTTTTTATAAATAAGAAGGTTTTAACATCATCTAAAGAACTCTTTGCTATAGCTGAAAAGATATGAAAATATCTATAAACATGTATAGCCATGATAAGCTTATTTAAATTTATATATTTTCAAACATTAATTTCGGTAGTGGCATCTTTTCATTGTTTATCTATACCTACTGCTAAGTTAGAAACTTTGGTTAGGATTTCCGAAAGAAACCTAATAGATGTCACCACCGTCTCGATAAAGACGATCACATATAGAATGCTTAATTCACCGAGACGGACAGCGATACGGTAGCTCAGTTAATAGAGCGACGGAACGGTTTTCCAGTAGTCGTGGGTTCGAATCCCTGCCCGTATCGGTTTATTTTTCATTCTATATTTATATAAATTTATATAAGTTTAACATGGCTATACATGTTTATAGATATTTTCAAACATTACTTACCTATAGTAACTATCTAAGTATATCTGTCTATACATACTTAGTATGAAACTGCAATTTCCATCTTCACTTAGATAGGTAGATAAGTCTCTACTTAAGTAAACGCACTACCTACCTACTTTTAAACTTTAACATGAACCCTATAGGCTATATATATATTTTAATACGACGAGGTGTTACTGAAGTCCAAGTTATAGGTAAGTACCTACATATTATAAATGTCATAAATATGTCATATTATATTTGAAATAGTCTAAAGTCTCAAAAGTTTTAATAAACACAACATGTTAGTAAAATATCGTTTGAAAGTGATACTAAGATTATTACAATAAAAACAAATTCGGTAAAAAGTATCATTTTACGAAATATAAACATATCTATAGACAACTCAGTGACGCGCCGCCCCTCATCATCTGGCCAATAGTACCGCACTTGGGCGGAGCGTTGTCCGACAAAGTTTCAGAACAATTTTCAGAAGTTAATCTCTGAAAAGATAGTTAGTCGTTAACATCTTGCGCTCAACCTAACTTAAAATGATAACGAAATAAAATGTCCAAATAACAAATAATGTCGGCTATAAAAAGTTAAATACCTACTAATGTTAAATAAAATAATTAATATGTGATTACTTAATAATACCTAAAAACATGCAAAGTGAAACTAATAGTGATGAGAATGGTAGTCGTAAAGCACTTCGAACGCCGAAGTGTGCTCGATGCAGAAACCACGGAGTGATTTCGTGTTTGAAGGGACACAAGCGGTTGTGTCGTTGGAGAGATTGCAGATGCCCTGGGTGCTTGCTTGTGCTTGAAAGACAGAGGGTTATGGCTGCTCAGGTGGGTTTGTATTTATTTTTATTTACTGACCATTTATTCTGCAAGAGACTTTGAAGAGAGAGATTCTACTGAACTCTACTTAATTAGAATAAGAAACACTTTATAAGTTCTGTTATAGTTGGTTTAAAATATATATAAAGTAGGTTGATAATTCACAAACTCACATTCAATCTTAAAACTTTTTCGACAGTCAGTGTTGCAACACATTGATTGGATAAGTAGGTAAGTACCTATGTAAGTAGATTAACGGTACCTTTGGTCGAAGAATAAAGTAATATTGATGTTATAAATCCAACATAAATCAATGTTTGTTCGATATTAAATCTTAACGCATCTATTCATTTTTATATAATAAAACGTAGGTAGGTACTAGTTAACGAGACAAGACCTAATATTTTGCTATAAGTAAAAAAAAACGATTTACTGTATAAATCATAAAAAAGACCGTCTGTGTGTTTGTGTTCGATTCAAAACGGTATCCTGGGAAACAGGTAGGTAGGTACCTACATACCTATAGCCAAGCAAGCAAAGTTAGGGGTAAGATAAAGTAAGATCTTATTAGGTATTTATAAGTTTGCCACCCTAATGCGAAAGACTTTTAGGACATCAAGAAAAGTTCAATTCATAACACTTAGGTTACCTACTATAGGTATCTACCTACCTTATTGGGGATACAAAAATATAGTTTAGATCTTCCCTCTTGAAAGAGTATCTTGGGAGACTAAGCCTGCCTCTATATTATTATTAAGTATGAACAAAGCTTGTAATAAATGTAAAAAAATGTTTCTTTAAAAACAATTTGAATTTAATCTGATATTTTTCTAAACTGTTGCATAGATTCTAGTAATATGGTTCATTTTTATCCGACTGATAGCTCTGTACAAGTTCCGACGTTTCATATGTGTGTTTATCTGAAATAAAAACTTTTAATTGTGTGCATAGGTGGCCCTCCGTCGACAACAGAGTGCGGGCGGCGCCGCGCGTGAGGGTGAAGCGGCGGCACTCGCAGCGCGGAAACGAGCATACCGAGCGAGATTACGTACTGTGCAAATATCAAGACATTACACCGTGCCACCCACGAACTATGGTTTGTATTGGCTTTTAACTATTTTTAATGTTATACCGAAATTATAATTTTTGTTGTTTAGGTACGCTTGTTCTGGCAATTTGAAAAAACATGATATACTCTCATATACGATGACAATCGTGTTAAAATTTCTGACGCAATTTGTTTCTCTGATTAGTTTACCTATTTATTACAAAACAAAAGTATAATTTAATAATAATAGTTATGTAATGTACCAAGAGACGCGATAAATTTGAACCCATATAAAGACAAAGGAAAAAAATAAATAACTAAAATTTTGACTATTAAAATATCAACATAAAATATCTAGGTACATCTGTTAATAGTAGAGCTGATAAATGTGTTCTTCAATAAGTTTTACATTTATAGAATCACAAAGTATATAAAAAGATTATTAGATACTCTACGCATCCAGACAAGTCTTCAAAATGTGCTTAGGTACCTACATATATTCAGTGACCGTAATATGTAGTAAGCTTTAAGCAACATTTTTAAAAATAGGTAGGTATGCCTAGGTACCTGCACAAAAGTAATATTCCGTTATGATACGATATTCGAAAATACCTATATCTTACAATTGAAGAGTTGTAACTTTTTCAAATTAATCTTCTTACCTCTAACCCCCTTAAAAAAAAGGAAAAATATAAACAGAGATATAACTTTACTAAAACAACATTAAGCACCGAGTTGTTTAAGATATTCAAGTTCACAGTTTTTAATCTCCAACAGATGGAAATTATCATGACAGTTTGCCACTTGGGCCTATCCAAATAAACAATATAGAGTCGGTGAATTTGCCATATACTAATAAGATAATATTTTCAATTTTACCTATTTTATTTTTTTAATATGGCTTACTATACAAAGTTGGTATATATTGTTCTTTTTGGCAAATGGTGTACGTATATTTGTTAAAAAAAAATCATCCTTTAACTATAATTAATATTGAAAGGTAGAGTCTACACTCTTATTAATAGACTCTTACTCTTGTTATATTATGTTGTTATATAAAATAATGTATACCCTTAAATGTACACTTGTTTACAACAATATAATATTCCTATGTTTAATTTAGTCGGCCTTCTTATATCTGGTCGCTCGTTTACCACTCAGCGTTTTGTTATTGTTGTAAACGAGTAGACACTGTCGTCTGCTTCATTTCTCACCACTCACAGAAATGCTCCATGCGAATTAGCTGAACAAATATTTACTTTGGAACACTTGATCCGTTAAATTATATTTTGGAGAGGATCTCCTTTTAGCTTTTAAACTAATTAGTAGTAAACATTTCTTGGTCATTTCGCCCTAAATCCCAATTTAAAAACTTTTTTTTGCGATTAGTTTGTAGTTTTAAATTGCAATTTTATTACTCGAGACAACTGTCCACTCATGAAGTGTGCGTGATGTTAAAGTGGTAAATTTGTAATGTAAAAAGATACTGTTTAAATGATTAAAAATAGACTCCCGGCGTAATAAAAACTTGAACAGAGATTCTAAATGTCCCCGCCTCATTATAGAACAAAAGCTGTCATTTAAGACTCGGCAACATTTCACTGTCTATTAAAAAGCCAAATATCTTTTGACTATTTTTATAGGCTGTAAAAAATTTAGAAGATTGTTTTACAAAAAAACGCAGAGGCGGCTCTTTGTAAGGGTGTCCGATTACAGTGCTGACTGTAAACATGTCTTTCCGTCCGGCTGAGTGATCGCCCAGCGGGTGCCAAAAAGATCTATTTAGCGGCTGTTATGAGATAGTTACTTGTTTCATTACGCTTGTTGCATTATTTATGTTGTCTTATATCTTTATATTTCTATATGAATGTTCGTTGTCTTGTTCACAAAAATATTGAAGTAACATGTGTTGTTACAAGTTTTATTAATTTTATTAATGGAAAAAAACTTTGCAAAACAAATAGTAATCAAATGTAGTATTATTGCCCTGCATAGCAAAGATAAGCGATCTATTAAAGCTACCTCTAATTTAAATTTGATTACATATTATCAAATTCAGTTGGCTCTCGTTTTAACGTTGGTAACAAGGACCACCAGCGTCCTCATTTTCTATAGGTATACCTGAAAAATATTTGTTTTTCAAAAAATATTTGAGGGTTGCTAGTAATAAGCTGATGGATATTAATATTTTGTATCCCAACAGAAGATATAAGGAGCAGTGACCCAGCTTGGAACGAACGTGTGCGCAGACGCAAGGCATTCGCGGATGCGACTCTGGAACAACCAGTCCCTTTCCCCGCGCCCACGCTATGCTCCCACCTGCTGGCAGCGCTCCTTCACTACGTGCCGCCACAACCACGACCCAAGATATCATTCTCCATTGAGTCCATTATTGGTGTCAAGTAATCGTATTATTTTTAATTATTAGATAAAGACAGAACAACTTAATTTTTTTCTCCTGTTTGTCAACACTTTTTTTCGGTACCTATTGACGGTTTATTTAGTAGATTTATAACGAATTGATTTAGAAAAATATTAAAATGTATATTTTAAAAATTAGCTGTAATGATATTGAACCCTTTAATATTATTGTAGGTATACCCAAGTGTTAAGTCTCAACTAAGCACTGAACGATTGTGTACGATATGAAAAAAAAACATGTTTTCCACAAATTTTTATGTAATGATTTTTTTTACAAATTGGGAATTAACGCGTCCGGAATAGGTATCACATATCTTTTATTTGCCTAAGGTTTCGACCAGGTTGTACCGGCCGTGGACACAGGCTGTCTTAGCGGTGCAGGCTCTTTGACGTCGAATCGAAATGGGGACGAAATTTCTTCATCCACTCGCACATATTAATTAAAAATATTAATATTGTCTTTCCGCCATGTACTTACTTTCACATACTACATTCATAGTGTCCCTATTCTGTAAACTAACCGACGCGTCCCGATTCAGGTGTTCAACCGACTAGACTGCGCAAAAGGTGCTATTGCTGTTTATCACTGGATTCCATGGTGCGGTTACCTTAAATCCATCTTCCCGATTGAAAATTCTGTTTTTCTTGATTACAATCGCATCACATACATACAACTCGAGCATAAGTGTCTTTCTGTGGAGAGGACCTGGGTACGATGAAATTCAATCCAATGATTGGTTCCCGCTTCCAATGCATGTTCCGTGATCGCTGATTTGTTCGTCTGTCGGTTCTTAACAGCAGCGATATATTCTTTGACCCTTTCCAAAATAGACAGGTTAGCTGTTGAGGGAGAACAAACTACCCCTCCAATGGTCGAGTAGTTAGCGCAGACGCCTAACGTATAGCGACGCAATGGGGCTCAGGTTCGATTGCCGACAGCCACAGGCATGTATGTGATGAGCATAGATGTCTGAATTTCGTCGTTTATTAAATATATTCTCAGTATTTATAATGTGTATTTCTATGTATTTGTATCGTTGTCCAGCCCTCTTAACACAAGCAAATAATTTGCTTACTTAGGGATTAGATCAATGTGTGTAACTTGTCCTGTATTATTATTATTAACTACCATTAAATTATATTGAATTTAAACATTATGTAGAGGACAATTATTTTCTATTCCAAGATGAACATTACCATCAGATTGATGTTGTCACACTGGGAAGTTCTGTAGCCTCCATACTTGCCAACATCTGGATAGAACATTTTGAAGAAAAGGCGCTAATTCTCGGCCTGTAGATCATAAGACTTTGGAAGCGATTTGTTGATGATATTTTTAATATTGCTAAAGGAAAGACAGGAAGTGGAACAATATATGTGTGTGTACCTACGCAAACCTATTCCTACGGAAAGGTAGCCATACGCCACGTCTCATCACCATCAGTCCGATACCTGCTGTTCGTTACAACTACTCTTAAGAATAGAGCTTACGATCTGTGTGACCCTGAACATCTACAGCGGGAGTTGGACTATGTTCCCGAGGTACTCAAAAATAAGGAATATCAAGTTAGAAAACGATTAAAACAATCAACTAGAAGACGTAAGTATACAAAGGTGAACAGACAGCCAGCCTGTATACCTTATGTCACAGGAGTAACAGACAAGAAGCCACAGAACGACACTTTTATGCTCGAGTTGTACGAGAAGCGATTGAAATGAAGAAAAACAGAACTTTCAATCGAGAAGATGGATTTAAGTTATCGGCATCATGGAATCCAGTGATGGACATCATAACACCTCGCTATTTTGCGCAGTCGGTTAACCACCTGAATAGGGACGCGGCGGTTAGTTTGCAGAATAGGGATACTGTGAGTGTAGTATGTGCCAATACATGGCGGAAACACAATATAAATAATGACGATAAATGATATAGATGTGCGGGTGGATGAAGAAATTTCGTCCCCACGGATTCGATGACGGAGAGCTTGCACCGCTAAGACAGTCGAAACATCAAGCAAATAAAAGCCATGCGATACCTATTCCGGACATGTTATTCCCGATTTTTAAATAATTATATGTAATGACTTTGGTCGAATTTTTACCATTAGGCAATGACGATGTATTCGATCCTCCCTAATATATAGAGAAATTATTATCATAAATTTTTGGTATTGTATATTTTATAAATTAGTAAAATCTGGAGAACATTATGAGAATAGTACAATATTTATTAATAGTTTAAAATATTAACATGTTGATGGTTTAATTATAGTATAAAATATAAATAAAAAATCACATGTTGAACAATGAGTGCTTTATTAACGAAATGTATGGTAAAAGAAAGTATATGGTGAGGTCATTGCTTACAACCAGAACTTACATCATACTAAACAATGTCGCAGTATCTGCAAATTGTAACTGACATTTATATACAATTTTGATAAGCGAGTACAGATATCAATAAACTATTTATATACAAAATTTAAACAATTTTGTGACCATCAACTATGCCAATATTAGGCCTTATAGTGGAGGTAGAAATAATTAATTTAGTTCTCTATTATATTTATTGAACTGTACTCGAACATAAATAAAATTATTTTATACCGAGGCTAACCGACTATTTGCATTGGCCAATTGGAAATTCTTAAATTAAGTATGGTTATGATAATTTAGATATAATTTCATATTGAATATCGTATTAGAGTATTTTAAAATATAGTATTTAATGATAGATGTTTCGTTTTGGCATATAGAGTACATGATCAATTGCTACCATACCAAATGTTCCAGCTAGCCTCATTTCATTGTTATTTCAATATATTTCAGTTCTTAGTATTGTAAATTTCTACCAACTGAAGTGACGATACTAAATAAAGAACGGTACAGAAAATACTTACAAATATAATAAATATAATACAAATATCAAAATAGATACGTAAGTACGATTCATATAATTTGGTACGATAATAAATAATTATATCGTAAAATATCTAACATAAGTGATGGTGCTGAGTATTTATACAGATTTAAAATACAAAAAAAAAAACAAAGCTTTGGATCGTTTTTTTAATATTTATGTTGACATATTTTTTTACGTCCCAATTATATAAATGTTAATAAAATAATATTTAAATTCCTACAAATTTGGCGTCGTAATTTCAGATGTACCATGTGATACCAGTTATTTAGGCTTCAGTCTTAGGAGTCATTTATATTTGAAATTTATAAAAAGATGTGATGCAATTTTCCAGCCAAATTTTTAGGAGATGGTTATCTGATAATGATTGATGTCTTAACCACAATACGAATTTATAATATGATTCACAACACAAATGATAACTACCGTAAGATTGCGTGGAGGAAAGGAAGTGCCTCACGAAGGTCGCCTCGCACTCGCACGAACACGCACACACACGCACGCACACGCACGCACTCACTTAATCACCTATTATCACGGTTTTCAGGAAAAACAATACTACATTAAAAATGTCGACAAAATCTACTAACCTTAAAAATAAATTACGAGTTCACCCGTAACGCTCAATGTGTTTCTCTTATAAAATAAGGTGTCAAAATTTTCATATACAGAGCTACCAAAAACCCTTTGGGTTCCAAGTTAAGCTTGATGAGAGGTGAGCTCATCCGCACAGAGGCTTCGTTGGCACTGACGAGGTCTGGGACTAGAGGGAGGTGGAACGAGGACCGGTTACATTACACACGATTTAGTTGCATAACAATTATTAATATATAACGCCCGAATTTATGTTGTAACGAGGCCAAATAAAATAATCCATTAGGAATGTAAAAAATTACTGTATCCCCGAAAAACCCTACAATATTCCACTGCACACTTAACTCTATGATTGCAAAATATACTAATGTTCTCATGAACTACCAATTTTCAGATCCCCGTAGAACAGGCTCCCTTCCAAAATATATTTTAACTAAAAATTAAAATTAACTTGTACCATTTATATGCGAGGAATAAAAACTCCGTGTTTAAGAAAATAAGGCATGCTCACACTGTTGCATTTCTATATACAAAAAGTGTTAAAATATATAAATTATAATCGTTAAGTATTTAAAAAACCAAAATTTCAGAGAGGAGCCTGTCTAATCTGAAAAAAAAAACATTGACATATAACAAGTGGTTAAAGTCAGACTTTATAGCTTTTATAAAACAAAAAGTAACAATTTTATTCGCATATAGTAATATAATAATATACAACTCAATATGTATTTACATATACATAATATTACTTTAATTTATTATACACATAAAGAATACTTTATATCAATCATTCAAGTTGCCAGATTTAAAAACTGTCATGACATTAACTTGAAAATACAATAAATCTTAGAAAAAAAATTTTTTGGAACAAAGAAATGCATTTAAATTGTTTATTTGATATATAATATTTTTTTTAATAATAAAATAGTTAATCTATTACTGTTGCTATCATAAATTAATATTACCATCTATGGAAAAAGATGTCAATATCACGAGAATTATTTAACACTGGCAACTTTTACATACAAATCCATTAAAACAAAATACAACGTAAAAATACTATTTGGTATATTATATAGCAGAAATCTAGCTCACATAAAATCTATCAAAGCAGTATATCTACATCGACACAGACATATAATTGTACACATATATTAGTCAAAATAAACCAGTCACAAATCACAGTTGACGTAAATTCTCGATTTCCCTAAGTCTTGTAATTTATATTAAAAATAGTAGTTAACACATCAATTTCATATACTTAAAATATATTTGAAAGAAAAGCTTAGTGGAGACGTGAATAAATGCTCTGAGACAACATGCATCACTATAATTTTAATAATAATTTGTCAGTATACGTTATCCAAAACTATCACAAATTTAATATTTAACTTCTAAAAGGATATACTCGATATAAATGTTTGTTGTTATTTTAACGAACAAGCCCACGACGACCTGCAGGCGGTGACGTCACAACAACATCTAAATTATACGAAGGCAGGACATCGACTCCACATCAGCTATCAGCAAGGGTCTTACAGATAATAAATAAAATACACATACATTTTAAACTATACATTTTCGAACGATTTTTCTTTCCGTCACTTTAATGCGAATATAATGTGCGAATGCTACACTTAATATCAATACGAAAACCATAATGAATCTGTAGTATGACTTCAAATTTGGATGGCCAGGTGTATCCGAGTTAAAATCAATTTAAAAAATAAAAAGTACTCCGTTCTAATTAGAAACTACCACTATGCTAAGAATTATGTAATATTAGAGTATACTTCGACGCCATGACATCACGCTTCAGCGAAGCGACGAGCGACTACGATCACGTTCACTAAGAAGCCTAGCACCGCGGTGCACTATGTGCTCGTAGCGGCCGTAGCGGTCGTAGCGCTCGTAAAGCAACACTCGTCGTCCGCCTACGCGCGCTAAGTCGGAGCGACGTGAGATCCGCACGTGTCCGGCGTCGTCATACCCGATTGATGCGATGTATTGAGCGAGTGCGAATCGTTTCGGATGGCTCAGGTACATATATATGGAGCTGGCAGATGTTAGCACGAGAGCTCTCGCCCGCAATGTCTTCCCGACCCGTATTGACATTGATTCCCCTATAACAAAACGCAAAATATTTATGACCTTCTTTGAAGTTACTCTAATTCAAACTAAAACAAGTATAGTGTAGGTAGTTACCAAGTGTTGCGCGGTGGTCCTATATGCCGCACATAGCGGAGAGTCGCGAGCTGAGTTGCATGGGGAACTGATCGGTGAAGCGTCGCCAGTTTTCTTCGCCGACCTGGTTCTTGAACCCGTGCAGGATCTTGGTGAACATTTCCTTGAGGTCGTCCTTGGGGTGGGTCCAGGAGGCCACGGCGTCGCAGAAGAACATGAAGTCCGGCACGACCCCGGCGGGGTTCACTTGGATCATCTGACAGATGCCGCGGAAGGCGGAATCTTTCTCGTCGTTGTCGCGAATGTTCCTCAGCGACGTACACCTATCGTGTGGATATTAATGACGGATGTTGCCCGTTATGTATATTTGCGTTTTAAATGCCCGCTATAGATCGTCTCGAACGACCCGTACTCGATTTGAATTCGACGAAATAAATTTAACGGAAAATAAGAAAGCGTTAAAATAATTCTACTAAATATATACTAAAATATAATATATGGTTAAGTGGATAGTATTGAGAGTGTCGAACACAAAAAACATAATTATACAGACACCGAATACCAGGTATTTTCCAAACCGTAAGCAAACTAGAATATTACCATTAAATTATTTTATAAGACATGTACTATGAAATAAATTGACATAAATTTGTCTTGCAGCTTGGAAAAAATATACTCGGATATAAAAATAGTATTTAATATATATTTAGAAAGCGGATGGTGTTCAACACACATGTTACAGCACTGAAAATAAGATGATCAATATATACCACCCATCGGTGATAGTCAAAGTGTGGCCCAAGTCGTACACGGTTACACATCATGCCGGGTTCAACAAAAACTATAACAACTAATCGGATAAAACAATATATTAACAAGCAATGAACAAACACCATCCACGATCGAAATAATACCAGGGATAAACTTATTTAATATTAAAACGTAATTAAATATAAAGTAATAATAAAAAAAATGGACTACAGACCACTGGCGTACAAATTGATGTAAAACGGGTGCGACGTCGTGGGGGCACACATAACCTAGCCGACCGATAGTAATCGCTACGCGCCGCGACAACCGAGAACAAAACCAACAAATAAATCAACAAACCATTCAAAACATACTCAAATACAAACGTCGACGGCAACAAATCGGTGTTACAAATATAAATAATGTGAAAATCATCTCCTACAAATATCTATTAAATTATATATTTTCAACGAATGGCGGTCTAGACTTTGGGATCGGTCATAATAAAATCTTTATATGAATTTGAAACCAGTCTAAGCCGCCCTTCAGGCACACACTTTAGTTTTCTATGGGCACTACTTCTGTGGGAAAATATATTTACATGACACCCCAGAAAACAAAATAAAATATTTTAAAATGATTTTTTTTTGCTAGCTGTATTATTAGCTTAATAAAATCTTTAAATATAATAATTATATTTCAATAAGAAACAACTAAAATATATAATAATAGTGACTTAGTAGACATTTTTATTATACTTATACCAATATCAGAAATAATAGTTTTTTTCAATGTTAAATTGGAGGATAAGATTATTAACAAAATAGGAAAAAAGAACATGTGATTGACAAACAAAAAACTTTTAACATATATTATGATAACATGACCGCCACCAAAAACATCAATTAAAAATGTATTTTATAGCAAATAATATTATTTCAATTACATAATATAAGTTCTTAATATTTATTAAGGTCATACTAATCAATATAATATCCAAAAGGGTCACTCACCTGTATTTTCGAGTAAGGTTTTAGGTGTGTTGGGTCTGTTGATGATGTCAACTAAATGATTCAGTACAAGTGGAATGTACTTTGATGTTTCCGCTCCTAAAAAGCACCCAATTACTTATCCAATACTATATAGACTTATTGACCTTTAAGTCTTTATTTAATATATGTAAATAATTTATCATAACTCATAAGAATATTTTTACTATCTAAGATCTTGTTATATATTGAAAAAAATAGTAAACCTAATTTAATGCTAATTTCTCCAATGGCCCAGGTAGCATTATTACAGACGGATATAAGTTCTGGGTTGAGGTTCATTCCTAAGATGGGCAAGAACTCCGGGATGTAGGGTAGCACGTGCTGGAAGCATGCCTTTGTCAAGTCGCCCAGAAGAGCAAATGAAGACTGACGGACCTAAGGACATAAAAATATATCAATATAGTTGTATCAGTAAGGTATATTAACCAAATATTGATTAATTATATATGTAATATTATTTTTTTTAGGTAATTTTTCAAACAAATAAATGAATTCCTTAAACTAACTAATAAATAAATGAACTACAAACCTCCATACTCACCTCAGGCATAGGGTCTTGCATGCACTGATATAGAAGTTGCATGAGGTTGGAGTTCAAGACTAGGTGGTTGATATGTCCGTCCAGACCCTCGGCAAGACCGCTCAGCAAATCTAGTGCCACTATCATAAAGTCTTTGTCTGGTGCCTCAAACTGGTCTGGACTTTGACTGTTGGCCTGCAAAATATTTTAATTGACTCTCATGGTAATATGATTCATTCATAAAAAAATAATGAGGAACAATCCAAATTTAATGACATTATGTGGAAAAGACATTCTTTTCTTATTATTGTTATTTTATTGTTATATGTATGTTGAACTTAACTCTTATGTAGTAAGTTTTTGATATTGTATGGTGTGAAGTTCTTGAAATTGTATGGATTTATTATTAAGTGAATGTTTTGAGGAGATGTGTTATATATAGGACAAACTTGCGTCTTTAAATCTGAATAAAAATGAATTGGATGCTATAATTAAAATGCAATACTTTAAAACAAAACTTAAAAAAATAAATGTAAATAACGGTTAATACTCATTATATACTATATACAAGTTGTTATGAAAATAACACAATGGAAAACTACATAATTTCCACAATATTCAAATAAATAAGCTATTAATAAGTTCATAATATTGTTATCATTTATGTCAACAAAATAGTCAAAACATGTAAGTGTCTACTTGATCAAAATCTAATCATTTATTTGTTTAATTTGCTATATACAACTTATATGTACTGCAAGTTGAAATGTATTCTATTTCGTACTTTATTTAACTAGCAATAAGTCATATTTTTGTATAATAGGCAAATGTTATATAGAAGTCTGATATCAAAATAAAGATAATAAGTGACTCACAATGTTTTGATTTAATGTTTGTTCTATAAGGGACACACATCTTCTGAACACCGGCTCACAGTATGGCAGGAATCCTGATTGTAGCGCTGTAGCCACAGAAGACAAACACTGCAAATAAATAAATCAATCAGTGTTAAGAATATTGAAAAAATGAGGTTTATATAATACTTTTTTAAATTAACATACCTCGAGTAAGGGAAACAGGTCTTTGTCTTCATCTTTTAAAACATTCCACTTTGTGATAAGGGGAGGCATCAAAAGTTCAATGTACTCTTGCTTATTCAAATGGTGTCCAACGGAATCCGCCAACGTGCCGATCGCATCGTACAATATTAACAGATTTTTGTGTTGGTATCGACTGAACGCAAACACAAGGGTCTGTAGAATATGTCCCAAGTACGGTACCAATTCAGTGCACGCCTCCTCCTCTAACGTGGCGAATGCGGAGCAAGCCGCTTCTTGAACTCGTTTATTGTTATCCAGCACCCGTTTTAGGAGCTAGAGGAATAGTCGGGATTATTACTTTTAAAATATTAATATTTTAAATAAATAGTTAGTTATTATTGCTTTTGGTGATTATAACCTGTACTTCTATTGTCTGTCTGTATGTCTGTGTTAGGACAATAAACCCTCTAAAAAACTAATCAGTATAAAACGCACCTCGGTCATAACCGGTCGTAGATACAGGTCGTGTGACTGACTGACGATCCAGTGAGAGTATCTGGAGAGCGTCCAGCAGGTGATAGCGCGCACCAGGGCCTTGCGCTCGGCCAGGCAGCATACCAGGTACGGCACCAGGTCGGGCAGGTGTGGCACCATGCCGCCCATACAGCCATCGGCCACCGCGCCCAGCGCCAGGATACCGCTCTCCTGGGAATGGGCTATTTTATAGTCATGTACGTAAAAGTAACACTGTTTTAAGTGAAAAAAAACAAAACTAAAAAGTATTTATTTGCATTTAATATAATTGATTTTTAACCATTTTTCATATAGCGATTGGACCATCAAATCACACAGCATATAATACGAAAAGTATAGTCTAGTAAGTCTCACCTTGATGACCCAGTCGTCGTGAAACAGGGTCTCCTTGAGTATGGGGAACAGCACCGGGAGCAGGTCTGCTCCGAACACATTGGCGAGTACGTCGAGCGCGGCGGCCGAGCACTTGCGCAGGTTCCAGTCCGACAGCGAGCCGTCGTCGTCGCCGCCCTCCTCCTCGTCTTCCGACTCGCCGCCGCCAGACATGTTGCTGTCGCCGGCGCCGGCTGGAACGAGGCGATCGTGAGCTTCTATATACCGGGATATTTCTAGTTTATTTGTTTTAAAATTTAAGTTTTCTCATACAATTTTTTTTTTTCTTTTGAACTGTCTAACTCTGCGAGTAGGTATGGCGCCCGGACGTAGTCATTTTAGGTACTTCTTACAAAACCCAGAGTAATCAATAACCGAAGGGGCAAGAAATTTTTTGGAGGCAAGAAATTTTTTGAAGAAATATAAATAGGCTTGAAAATATTCTAGTTATTTTTCAAACTAAAAATTATGACATTGCGTTATGCCGTTAGCCGTTCAAACGCCGTCATTTTGCGTGACGTCAAATGACACGTCCAGTGAATGTTTACCCTAAACTTTTTAGCTACTTCATACATATTTTAAGTTTTAATTGTTATACAAATCAGGAAAGGAGACAAAAACCATCTCAAAAGTATTGAATTTCCGAAGTTCAAAAATAGTATTAGAAAAACATCCGACAAAGTGTTTTTTTGTTTTCTAAGAAATGCAAAAACACTAAAACAATGGTGTATGGTAATTAAAAGGGATAAAACATTCCTAAATCGTGATTATATCGTAGTGAAGATCAATTCAACGTAAGTATACTTTATTTATATACATCTTAGTGTAAGTTAGTAAGAAGTAAATTTTGCGTTAGATATTAAACATTAGAAAAATTCTTTTAAAATTACCCTAACCCGATTTACAAAAGTTCAGTACAACTTTCTATAAAAACCCTATACTTTTTTAGGTTTTACGAAATATTTATGGTTGTTGATTTATTTCAGGTTAAGGAAGATGCAGCAAATTGTATTGAATATAATATAATGAAATAGCAAGAAGAAAAATGTAATCTAAGTTTGAAAAAAGAAGTTGTGCTTTATATATTTTTGTGCCAAAACCACCAGCTGAGATAATGAGAAAAGCAAAGATTATCACCGGTTAATGAAGCCCTTTCAGAGTTAGCTATCAAAAGTAGTAATGTTTCAAGAAATGGTGAACCTTCACAAAGAAGCGTTCATTAAGTAAGTTCTAGGACTTCCCATACAAATGTCTGTGATATTAATCAGCCAAGACTCAGTACTTCTCTTATTGAATGTGATGATCATAAGGCAGAGAATTGCTTTTAGCATATTGAAGATAAATCACCGAGTGACTATGCATGTCAATATTAAACCGAAGTAAAGGTGTAAATGTAAATATACCTGCTGAAAAACAAAATGTAGAATTTCACCATTTCCTCATTCAACACACAATATTGGTACTTTACCAGTAAAACTATGTATTAAAAAGAAAATTGTTTACTGAAAATACAGCTGATAGTACTTTTACAGCATCTTATTCTTTCATGTGCTGATTATCCATTTATTTATCTGACTCAAGTGAAGTGGAAAATGATTCAGAGGATGAAACACTTTAAAAATGTAATGTATATTGTATGAAAATGTATTGTATGTAATTGGCTATTTTTCAATACCAGTAGCATGCTAACTGCTATTGAAAAATAGCCAAAAATATTTTCAGGATTACCGAAACAATCGTATCATTTAATAAAACTTTTAAGCGCGAAATATTTTCGTTTAAGTTTAAATTAATTATTTTTCTCAGAAACACTAATACTACAGTATGAACTTCGAAGCCGAAAATTGAAAGTCGTGTCAAATGATGTCACATTTAAATTTCGACCAATGGTGGCACATTTTGGAAATTTGAATTTCGTGCCCTTAATTTGCACTTTTCAAATAATATTTTAGGGGTTTAAATAATTAGTAAATGAAAAAAAAATATTTTTATTATAATAAGTTATCGAGAAAAAATATTTGAGACCATTTTATGACCCATTAATTAAAAATAACCCTGTATATATTTTATTCTAAATTCATTTATAGATTTAATCTATATATTTATAGATTTAGATATATATATATATATATATATATATATATATATATATAGTTAAATCTATAATTAAATATATATTTAAATTATATATTTAAATTATAGATTTAACTATATATATATATATATATATAGTTAAATCTATAAATATATATTTAAATCTATAAATGAATTTAGAATAAAATATATACAGGGTTATTTTTAATTAATGGGTCATGTGTTGCAGGCAGCCTCTCTACGTAATAGGGATTATGCATAAAATTTAAAATGGTCTCAAATATTTTTTCTCGATAACTTATTATAATAAAAATATTTTTATATATTTAAATTCCATTTAGATCCAGAAATAAATCGCAGCATCAGTACTTGCAATCATTGCATCGATCATGTCGATTACATTGGTAATTTTTGACCTTTTGTAACTAATATACATATTATAATTATAATTTATTTGTCCTTTTAATTTTTTGTTGTTTGTTTACAATTATTATATATATACAATTGTTACTCAATTATATATACAATTGTTACTCAATATCTCAATTATTTGAAATATATAATTCTCCTATAAAATAAAAAAGAGTTTTTAAGGAAAACAACTCAATCTTTACATATTTTTTAGTATGATTAACTTGTTTTGTTTATGATATTAGGCCAAGCTTAGCATGCTAAGCTTGGCCTAATATTACATGCCATATTAATGAATTATGTAACTAACTGATAATACTGGTAATAATGATGTAACATTTTTTTTAAGAGAACCATAAGGTCAATAGCATTATTCCATCAATTTGAATCTGATTACAAAAAGGATGTTTTTTATTTAATTACTTACTACAACTTGCAGAATAAAGTACTGGTGAGACTGAATATAGTTTTAACACTTTTGAAAACTAGGTTGACAGCCATTCTGATTGATTGTCAAGCAAGTGAGATCGGAAATTTAATTCTTGTTTTTGAATATTTATTAACTTTCACACTGCCTAATATAGAGTTTCACTCCCGACTCGAGCCTACTGTTCTACTAATGTAAAAGCTTGCGTCAGATGAACTCAATGCAAACCATTAAAATCATTTTTGATTAATTATTGCTCAAGGACATGATCTATCACGGATTTTTTGCTTATAAACAGCACTCATCAGAACCACAGTAATTAATAAAAAACTTATCAAATTGGTATAGTAATTACACATGAGTTCGATTCCATAGTTGCATTTGCATAGAGCTTTGCTCCGTGTTGCTCTGTGTTGCGCACAGAGATCACTACTAAATTAACAAGGCAAATACTGAAATAACAATATTAAATAGTGTAGTCTAAGTCCTCATTAATTATTTCCGAAACCTTACTCAAATAGACACCATGTGCAACGGTACCCAGATGCAACAACTTCAATTAGTACATAATAATATTTTTTTATTTTTTTTAGAGGTCTTTTTGTATTGGAGGTTTTAACATTTTTTATTTAATTTTTTACTTAATTACTAATTAAGTCTATAGTTCATTATGTTATACAAATAGGATCTGTATAATTAGCAATCTAGTTTACAGTAAATATTTGACTAACTTTACAGTGTGTATATTTATCATAATTGAATATTGTTGTATTGTTGTAGTTTAACAAGTAATTAACTTATAGGTTTTAGTGATTATGTTGAAAGTAAGTGATGATATATAGTGCAAGTCACCGTTATGTTTGATGGTGTGCGAGCGCGGCTTGTGGAAGCGCGGGCGAATGTCTGACTCGCGGTCGGGCTCGGCGTCGTCGGCGTCGTCGTCGCGGTCGCCGCGCTGCAGGATCACGTCCATCTCCGAGTAGCGCATGCCGCGCACCAACACCGGCAGCAGGGACGGCAGGCGGGGGCCCAGCACCTACGAATTATATATTGTTCAGTTTCTAATTAGAACATTTTCGATATGATTGGAAAGAATTGGTAGGTTGGAAATTTCTACTTTTTTAAGACAGGTTTGTGTCTAAAATACGAGCATTATAACATTTACGACTTATCGGTGTGAAATAATTCATATTGGTCTGACGATAATTAATTATTCCCTCAATTATATTTAAACAGCATATGAGCACTAGTATTAAAAAATTTGACGTCAGAATAGCTGCTAAAAGTAAATGATGTTTGTAGGGTCTCCTCTCTTGTTCTTATTTGGTTTGATGGAGTCCCTTTACCAGGCTGCTCCGACTTTCGAAAGAAAGATGGAAAGACAAACTGGGCTGATACTAATTATCCAGATTTAGATTTCCCAGATGACTAACTTCAATAATTAGTCCGGAACTTCGGGCTTGAATTATCAGTATTTGAATTATAATAAACTATCAGTTATTGGTACTTGAATTATCAGGATTTACCAAATATTTATGCATTGAGATACAATAACAAAACATGAAATAAACAAAAGATAAAATTTTCTTTCATCAAATAAAAGAAAACAGACAGTTATTCAAATAGACTTACCTCACGGCAAACACTCTGTTCAGCCAGTGACAGCCAGAACTCACATGCTTCAAGAGCTACACCTTCTTCAGGATCTTGTGTGCGCATTAACATATACTACAAGACAAAATTATGAATATGAAACAATCTACAATATCAGTAATACTAAATAATCCTCATAATAAAGGTTAAATTACTGAAAAACTCATTAATTTTTTATTATAAAGTTGTTATCATAATTGCTTTACAAATATAATTCTATTGTTAACAATTAACTTACCTCAATTATGTTTGGTAAGTATGGTATAAGTCTGTCCAAACGAACTTCTAAAAGTAACACCAAAGCATGACAAACATTTTTCCTAACATCTGGATCTTCATCGGCTGCTAGGTGAAACAAATTCTATAATAATAAGAATTAGTAAATGGGATTGTTTAAAGTTTTGAAAACAGTTTTATAATTATATAAAATGTCAATACCTCTATAAAAGAATCAATGTGTAACATCAGAGCCTGAGTTCTTCCCATAATAAAATAGTTGACACAGGCAATAGCATGACATCTAATTTTGGGTGACGAATGTCTAAAAAACTGTAGAAATTTAGGTATCAATACATTTAATGGCCGGTTCAGTGCATCACTGTCTAACAATTCTGCAGTGTCTTCACAAATCTTCTGAAGTGCTCCGAATGCTCCCTGAAAATTTTTATATTACATATGTATACATTAAGAATGCACTATGGAAATGAATAATAAACTTTTTAAAATATTTTTTATACCTCACAAACATTGTAGTCCTGTGAATCAAGCATCTGACATAATGCTGGCAATAATTCAGGCCATGAAGTAAGTTCACCTTTACTAGCAATAGTCGTAATTATAATGCCAACAGTGGCCCTAATTAACGGCGATGGATCGCCCACTGCTGATAAACATTCTCGCTTTATGAACTCGGCAACTTCTGGCAAAAAGCTGTTGTAACGCGCCTTAACATTATTTTTTAAAATCAAACCACTCAAAGACCTCGTTGGTTCCTCTTCCGAAACTAATTTAGTTAGTACAAAAATTAAGTAGTTGTTAAAATCTGGATACTTGTTTAATTCTTCCAATTTCTGAGATAACATTGTTATGGAAATCGAAAGCTGTCAAGGACTGTCATGTCGGAAAAATCGATTTTTACTGGCGTGGATATCATACATTTATTGGCCTGCAGTGCTTAAGTTTAAAAAACATATTAAAGTTATCACTGTAAACCAATAATTAACATATCATTTTACAACTAAGCGGTTATATATTACAAAAAACATCCACGCCGATATGGGCATTGACTTAAAAATCATGAAAAGGATACTTGTTGAACTGCTCTTTGAGTAGCAGTGTCCGGTGATTGAGACTCCTTTAGAAGTGTTAATATTTGCCTTAATCCTTCTTGTTCAGGTTTCCACTCCATTTTCATAATAATTCTACGAAAACGGTTTTATTTTATTCGGTCTTGTAGAGATCAACCATGCCAAAATTTGACGATATCGTGTTGCCAGAGATGAAAACGATTTAATGTGTTACTAGCATGGAATTACTACTACATATTTCCATAATTATTATTTACTAGTAATAACTATAAGATACTAATCTGTAGATACTTATAGAAAGCTAGTCATACTAACACCTGCATTTACAATAATGTATAATGAAATAAAATATAAATATTATTGTGTTCTTTTATAAAATATGTAATAAAAATTAAAAAAATATGTGCTATATAGCAGCCACAGTTAAAAAATGCAAAATAACAAATTATCAATAAATTAACAATAACTTTTATTATTTTATATACTTTAAATACAATTTTAAAGATTTGAGAATTATTGTTTGTTAGGTCTTAAAACCGTTTCAGAAATAAAAAAACATTTAAAAATTAAATGTCACTGTCAAATGTGTCAACAGTCAAAGTTTATATTTACACTTTTGCAATTGTTGTTCGAAAATATAAAACGAAGCAAATAAAAAAACTTTAAAATGCCTAAAATTAAAGTTGAGAAAAAATCCAGAGTGCACAATGAAATTGCTAAGCAAGGTACTATGAAGTATATTTTGAGGTTAAGAGACCATGCCATGTTAAATTGTAGTTCAATTTATAGTTATATATATATATAAATATAAGGTGGCATAAGTATTATTTTAATTTTGTAGGTATCCAGTTCAATAAGGATTTTGGACAGCATATTTTAAAAAATCCACTAATTATTACTTCAATGTTAGACAAAGCTGGGTTACGACCCACAGATGTTGCTCTTGAAATTGGTCCGGGTACTGGTAACATGACAATAAAAATGTTGGACAGAGTGAAAAAAGTTATTGCCTGTGAAATTGATACGAGGTGAATTCTTTAAACGTTTTTGTCTTAAAATAATATCTTTCTTAATAATAACTCTGGAATGTATCCAGTTGCAGATTGTTATTGTTTGTATATTTATCCATTCTTAGTACTCAATAATATAAATCTAAAAAATGTTGTGACAAGTATTTATTATGAAAGGTTTATAATAAAAAAGCAAATATTTTTTTTCATAGATTGGTAGCAGAACTCCAGAAGCGTGTTCAAGGAACACCGTATCAAGCCAAACTCCAGATTATAGTGGGTGATGTTTTAAAAACAGAATTGCCATTCTTTGACATATGTGTGGCAAATATACCCTATCAAATCAGTTCTCCTTTGGTGTTCAAATTGCTTCTTCACAGGCCATTCTTTAGGTGTGCTATTTTGATGTTTCAACAAGAGTTTGCACAAAGATTAGTTGCTAAACCAGGAGATAAGCTATATTGTAGATTGTCAATCAACACACAGCTGCTAGCAAGAGTTGATATGTTAATGAAGGTAGCCCAGCTTTTGATATTTTTATTCAAAGATATCATTTAAATCAAAACTTTTGTCATATATTCTGTGCATCCTTAACTTTTACTATCATTGTTATACTGAAAATTATATTACTTAAACATTTTAGGTTGGCAAAAACAACTTCAGGCCTCCACCAAAAGTTGAATCTAGTGTTGTTAGAATAGAACCAAGAAATCCACCCCCCCCAATAAACTTTGTGGAATGGGATGGACTCACAAGGATAGCTTTTGTAAGAAAAAACAAAACATTGTCAGCCTCTTTTAAACAGAGCACAACTTTGGCTGTACTTGATAAAAATTACAGAGTACATTGTTCATTACACAATAAGGTAAAATTCTCAGAAATCAAATAAATCATAGTTTATTGACCCTATTTAAAATGACACTGACTAACTAAACTAATATATTATAAATATTTAATATTTTTCTATTAATGCTATGAACTATAAAAACAACATCAATATAAAATTAGAATATATATTGTATGTTTATTTCTGTTGAAGGAAATACCTGAAGACTTTGATATAAAACAAAAAGTGCAAGATATACTAACAGGCGCAGAAGCTGACCAGTTGAGAGCTAGAACTATGGATGTTGATGACTTTATGAAATTATTACATGCTTTTAATTCTGAAGGAATACACTTTGCATAATAACAATGTGTTTATTTTCATAGATCACACTACAAATATTTGTTATTAATTAAATTGAAAATAAACTAAATAATATCTAAACCAATTTACAACATCTGTTTAGGATCCAATGAGGGAAGATTTACTAAAACCTCTATCAGCATAGTCAGAATCTTTAGTACGTTCTGATTTGTATGGAAAGCCTGGTTGGCCTGGCAAAACCATGGGCTTTGTTCGAATTGTTCGCCATCCACCTTTCTTAGTCCAATCCTGGAACAATCATGTTTTTTATGAAATTGTTTTTTTGTATATACATACATATATGTTATATGAAATACTTACATTTCCATTGTATTTAAAATAATAATGAATACATAAAGCACCAACAGCCATTAAACCCAGCTTTCCAGTTAAATATCTTAAATTACCTGCTCGCTCAGCTCCCTTAAATTTTAGATAATCTACATTAAAAGTGGCAATATGCAAATAAAATATATATATACACATATATTGTATTCATATTTTTAGTCAGTACATTTAAAGTTTGCCAGTTATGTATATTATTTGTATTTAAGTTTTTCAAGAGGAATGCAGTATTTTTTTCAAACAGTGATATAATATGCCATTTTAGGAAAATTCGGGAAATAAAATAAATAAAATAATATGTTCCAAATGAACATATTATTATATAAGGCTTTGGATACCAAAGTTCTATTACTTTTAAACAACAATTCATTATATTAAATTAATTTGTGCTCTATTGTCTATATCAATATTCTGCAAGTGTTCCAAAATTAATTCAAAACAACAGGACAGTTGAACTAGCAGTAAAAATATAGTATTATTTTTGATATTTTGCTTCCCTATGATTTATAGAACAATTGATAAATGTAATTAGATACTATTTATATAATAGTACGGGTAGCAACCCTATTTGTTGTTAAGAGGAATTAAGGTTATTATTGTTATGTAATCTTACCAGAGTAGGAGTAAGTTTGGTAAACAATGTGTCTAAAGGTTTGCGGTAAAATCTACGAATGGGATTTGTACGCTCTCTCCAGTATTCCTCTACATAGACGGGTTCATTTGAAGACAGAACTTGGTCCTGCAACCATTGCTTGCGCCAGGCCCTTTCCACATCAGTCATCCCTAAACATCTTTCTCTTTCTAATGCCACGCGACCAGTGATAGTCATGGGCTTTACGCCCGCTGTTTGAGCCATATTTATCAATTTTCCTTACTTAAGTCTGAAAAACACTGCCTCCTAAAATATACGATTCTTTAATGTCAGAACTTAGACAGACAAATATACTATGACAGATCACAGATGTCGTTTATCAAAAATCATTTTTTTCTAAATTCCAAAAAGAAAATCAATTATTGAAAATAAAAATATTATTTATAATGCTACAATGCTATATAGTAAAAAGTATTGTAATATATTGTTCCGATTATGCCTTACCTTTAAGTGCCCATCTGTGCTTGAAGACACAGAATATATTAACTGTTAATTAATTGTAAATTGTAATCTATATTTTGAGAATGGCAAGAACGTAAAGCTTGTGACAGTAAGATAAAATAATTTGATCCTGGTTTTTAATTTGTGTTTACGATAATTATTCATTTGAACATTTAAAAAAACTTGTAAAATTGTGCCTTCATTATGCCTCGATACCACACTGTAGAAATCAATAAAACAGAATGGATTGTCCCTGAAAGATATCAAATGCTTACACCTGTAGGATCTGGCGCTTACGGCCAAGTTTGGTATGTATTTATGTAGAAAGTGCTTAATAGGCAAAATGCCAGTATTTATTTTTAATTTTCCCGAAAGAAAGTTAAACACAACCATATAACATTTATATTTTATCTTACAGGAATATTAAATTTTAGAAACTAGACACTAAATTAGCTTGTGTGGGTGGAAGTTGATTCGTGACATGCCTATCACTTTCATCAAAGTTTATCTCACCAATTTATAATCTATCGATAGAACATATTTTTGTGATGGGAATAATGTTGCACCTAGATATAGAATCTAAATATTTCTCTTATGTAATAAAAAGCAATTAGTAAATATTTGTTTTATTTATACTAATCTATGTTTGCAGCTCGGCTATTGATACTGTGCATAATATGAAAGTGGCTATAAAAAAATTAGCAAGGCCCTTTCAGTCCGCAGTTCATGCAAAGAGAACTTACAGAGAACTGAGAATGTTAAAACACATGAATCATGAAAATGTTATTGGTATGAATAATATATTATTTGTTAAAGTAATTGTATACAAGTTTTTTCAGAACATTCTTATAATATTTCTATAATGAACATCAATAAAACATGCATAAATTGAAAGGTCAATGACATTTCATAAAACCAGTTTGTTTATAGAATGTATTATTAGTTCTATATTCTTATGTACCTATCCAAAATGGATTTAAAAGTTTTTTAAATAAAGAAATAAAGTTTGCCTTTTGAAATTAGAGTTAAACTCATTCTTGGTAAATATTTATGGTATTTATAAAGTGTACATTGAACATAAATACATTGGAAAAAATATTAAATAATTGAAAAAAAAAACTGTATAATTCTTCATAATCTTACTTATTTTACAAATAAATATAATTATGTCCTAATTTTATTCATTCATATAAAATTTCAATATATGACCCATTTTATTATATTTCATATTGAAGTCAATATATTATTTTGCAATCAGTTTTGAATGTTCAAATGTTTCTACTATTAATTAAATTAAATATAAGAAAATTTTATTAATAGGAATTTGTCATAATGCCATTGTTGTAAATTTTCTAGAAAATAAAAAAGCGATTTCCTTAAATCTTACAGGTCTTCTGGATGTATTCACTCCTGAAAAGAACCTGGAGGAGTTCCAGCAAGTGTACTTAGTTACTCACTTGATGGGGGCGGACCTCAACAATATAGTGCGCACCCAAAAGCTCTCAGATGACCATGTGCAGTTCCTCATCTATCAGATACTGAGAGGCTTGAAGTATATACACTCAGCTGGTATCATTCACAGGGTAAGTTAAAAGGTTTCTTTTAATCACATCTCATTATCCTCAAATAATTGCTAGGTTAGATTATTTGTTTTGTTTCTTTTATTTGTAGGATTTAAAACCTTCGAATATTGCTGTTAATGAAGACTGTGAATTGAAAATTTTAGATTTTGGATTAGCAAGGCCTACTGAAACTGAGATGACTGGCTATGTCGCCACTAGGTAGGTCTTTATCACATTTCTATTGATGACAACTAATTACATATTGCAATAGTAATGTATGAAAAATACATTTAGCACATCAAAATCTTTTAAAACTAATAATAAAGACAAGTTCTTTTTTATCATGTTTTTAATGTTATAACAATTTTATTAAAAGCTCTTATTACTGTAGGTGGTATAGGGCACCTGAGATCATGCTAAACTGGATGCACTATAATCAAACAGTAGATATTTGGTCAGTTGGATGTATTATGGCTGAACTTCTTACAGGCAGGACCCTGTTCCCTGGTACAGACCGTATCCTTTTATAGTACTATTAAAGCTATTTTTATTTATGTCTAATTTTATGAGCTTTACAAAATACTGGTGTAATACTATATTCAGCTTAGTTTAAACTATGGCAAGTTTATAATGAACTGATATGCTTATGAAGGTAAGGTATTTACTTTTTTTTCTTTACACAATTTCTATAGCTTGTATCAAATGTATTTGATACAAGTAAAAAAATTTTTAAATGTATTATATATGAGTACAATGTATTATGGCTTTTCAACCTTAATGGACAAACAGATATCCATCAGTTAAATTTGATAATGGAGGTTCTAGGTACTCCGGCTCATGAGTTCATGCAGAAAATTTCATCTGAGTCGGTAAGTGATATACATTATGAGAATGGAGAACTGTGGTGGAAGATTACTTCAATATTTTATGTATAATAACAGATTCATAAGTAGAATTACTTGTTATCATAAGATAAGATTTCGAATTTAATATCAGTCTTCAATACAATGTGGAATAATTTGGATTATTTTGTTTTACCAATGCCAGTAATATCTATGTATGAGTCTGTTTAAGCCGGCATTGTAAAATATAGCTTTGCTTCACTGGTTTGTCTGTAAATCTATGCTTACGTAATTTTGGTGCTTGCCTTAACATTTACGCGTTCAGATATTGACCATCTCACAAGAATATTGTTTTTGTGCGGAAACCCAGAGCAGGAGACAATAGACAAAATAATAAGTGAAGAGGTAAGATAACCATAACAAACATAAATCTATATTACAATGAGAATCTTATCTCCCAGATATATATTAATAATATAATTAAGGTTAAATATAATATGCATATAATAATATTTTGCTAATTTGAGCCTTCCTTAATATATTTAACAAAACGAATAACAAAATAACTTATTTTGAAATAATTTGTTAGCACATACTTTGTAAATCGATTACTAGTCAATGTTGAATAATTATGTTAAATTTTGCAGTGTTTATAATTTCTTGCAATAATCGTGACCTATTGTCTAAGATGTGAATGTGTCCTGTCCTTCGTCATATTTCTATAGTGACTCAACCAGCTAAATGTTTGTGAAAGTACTAGGATTTCCTGGCTTAAGCTGTGTATTAAGGTTTTTAAAAGATTAAACTTTCTAATAGATAGTGCGATCAATAAAAGTAACATATACCTAGTAATCTTTGTACATCCAAATCAAGAATCTAGAGGACATTTTAGTGCAATGTATAATATATACATTTATTGCGAGAGTAAAAAAGGGAGAATAATATTAAATATATTCTGGCAGTGAATAAAATGTAACTTTCCAGGCTCGTAATTATATTCAGTCGTTGCCGACGCTCAAGCGGCGCGACTTCCGCGAAGTGTTCCGCGGCGCCAACCCGCTCGCTGTCAACCTGCTGGAGCTCATGTTAGAACTGGACGCTGACAAGTATGTACACCGATATTATATATTTGTGATGCACTGCAATGATCATCAAATCTTAATTTTCTTAAACGCTATGTAGGCGTATATGCGTGTCCAGCAAAAATATTGATTCCAAAAATTCCTTAGTAACATAAGGACGAAAAATTATGAACAATTAAATCGAGCTTTTCGAATATCACACGAGGAATTTGTATTTGTATTTAAAACATTATTCATAATAAACAACAACCAGGGGGATATTAAGTGTTACTAGCTATTTCCTTCCCCTCCCCCTCCCCGTTTCAAGTAGCACTTATTAGATTATAAATAGAATATGTAAATATTATTGGTATCGTGATTAAATAAGTTAATTCGCATCGCAGTTGTTAAGCATTCAATACGGTTTTATTTTAGAAGGTATTTGCGATTTTCTAATCTACACCGAATTGAAGCATTTTTCAAATCATATGAAGTTCCTTAACAAAGATTTAACATTTCGACAGAATCCTGACAATCATCTCCATGTGACAAGAAATAAATTCTAAGTCAGTGTAATGTTAGTCAATATATAAGTTATGAATATGCTTGCAGGCGTGTGACGGCGGAACAGGCGCTGGCGCACGAGTACCTGTCGCAGTACGCCGACCCCACGGACGAGCCCGTGTCGGCGCCCTACGACCAGAGCTTCGAAGACATGGACCTGCCAGTCGACAAGTGGAAAGGTGACAACCCTGTCATTAGTTACTAGGGTTGACAGTATCATGTGACAACATTATATAATTATTAATTTTGTTCTGTCATTGGTTTGGACACTGATATCTTGTAATATACATAGAATTATTATACAAATATAAGATAGGAGAGCCATAGATAGGCCTATGAGTTAATAAAAGAGGTAACATGAGAGACCCATAATTATCTTTATCTAAACACACATGCCAGAAAGAGAGACAGATAGGTAGCCTCATTTGCTTTCTATTTTTTTCAATGAACACACTTTAGGCTATCTTCCCTACTCTAGGTATAATAACTCTATGGTAATATGGTTCCAAAAATATCCTCTCATCTATTCTACAGGTCGAGATTGTCAAAATGATGATTTTATTTATAAATCTTGTTTAATATTGTTCTAGAACTTGTATGGAAAGAAGTGGTGGAGTTCAAACCTCATCCTCAGCACATGAACACGGTTATTGAAGTAAATCCTTCATAAGCAAGTAATACACAACATCTAAACTATATTTTTAATCAGCCATAGGCTATTTATTGGGCTTAAAAGTCGATTTATATGCGTATCTAATATACGTTAAATTATTATTAGATGTTATGTGATGGCATCTTTTTTCTTTGGTCAGTATATAAATTATGTAATAAATAATAGTCTCCCATATAATAATCGTAAGAACATGATATGTCACTATAGGTTATGGAATAATATCCAATCACGTAAATATGTTTTGAAATATTTATAATAAAAATGTATTTTATATTGTATTGTTTTATACAAATTTATATATTTTGTTTGTAAATGTGCTGAGCTTACATATAGCTTTATTATTTTGTGATTTTAAAATTTTTAAAAATCATATAGTAATGAGTTTTTTTATATTACCTGTATTTTATATTGTTGAAAGGCCTAGGATCTAGAGCGTATTGCGGAGAATAGTTTAATTCAATACAATTAAAAATATATAAATACTGCAATTGGTCCTTTTTTATTGTAATTGTAAACTTCTGTATTTAAAATGGATTTTTGAATTTTGGAAACAATTGTTTTTTATAAACATTTTTGTTATTAAATCTTATTTTTGCTTTATCCTGCTTTCTAATGATGTGTTATTAAAAGTAGTATAGAAATTGTTTTGTAATATTGATATTGGCAAAAAAAAACCGTCCATTTTAGTATGACACATTCATTTGCTCAGTGTTTATTGCTTGTATAATAAGAATTAAAATATTTTTAATTATATAATTATACATATAAAATAGAATATTTAAATACTTAAAGAAACCTCAAGTCTTATTTAATCAATAAATGAAATCATTTCTAAGAATATTAAATAAAATATTTGTATTTTTTTATAAATCACCTACCATGGCTATTTTATGTTCTTTATACATATTTTGTAAGTATAAGAGGCTTCTATAAGTATTCTACTGGTTGTTAAACCTTTTGCCATATCCAGCAATGTTACCTTCGCACATAAAATATAATTTAATATAACAAGTCGTAACTTGTTATAACGTATTGTTGTTTTGACTTAAGTTTAGTATTTGAGTAAATATTATACCTCACAATTTGTGATTTTATTGACTGAATCTTATACCTCAAAAATAGTTTTTTTAAATAATATTATTTATATACTCTTTATTTCAACGATTTTTTTATAATATTATTATCGGTCAATTTTTAAATGTTTTCAAATAGCTTTATAATATTAAATCGTGTCCAGAAAATCGGCTGCCATTGTTGATAACTTGCTGATATCTATTGTGATATCATTGAAAGCAGAGATGTAAATAAAATAATATACCAACTGAAAAATGGACATTGAATCCATTATTTTGTATCGAAATAAATCAAGACTATTAAATGTCTAATATGTTTGTAGATGTAGATGTTGCATGTTGTCAAACATTAAATTATAAATAGGTATATAAATATTTCAAAAATGAGGAACCATCAACACACTATGGTTTTTTTTAATTTCAAAATATGATGTTATACGAGTATTGTCTCTGGCAACTTTATAGTTCTTAAAAACTATTACATACTATTAAGACATTGTTTAGAAATGTGTTTTTTTTTAATAGAAATATATAAAGCATTCTTATCCCGATGAAGTAGTTCATTTTTCTATTTGACAGTTTGTGCTAAAAACAATACATAAATAAAACTTCAATATGATTTGATTGAGTACATTTAATTTTTAAATCCTTTATATAGCACTGCCGAAATACCTTCGATGTTATAAAAAATATATCAGACGCGCTATACATAGTACCAAAATTATGTTGATAATTTCTTGAACCTTATTATTAAGTATCAAGCATCGTAATGACTTCACTTGCTCGCCATTCACAGGAATATTCAAATGTATATTGAAATACCCGTATTTCAAACAAAATACACCTTATAATATTAAGTTTTACAATTTTGATATTTGTACATAAATAATCTTATTACATTTAGTTTTGTAACGCAATGGAAACATCAGCATTTTAACAACCGAGTCCTAATAATTATGAAAATAATTCAATTAATTATTATTTATTTCCAAGATATAATTATTAAAACTATAATTTGGATGAAATTTCCATTCGACAACAAAGGCGAATATTACCTAAATGTCGATTTTACAACATAATGATAATAATAAAAACATACAATTAACTAAATGAGATAGACGTAATTACATATGTACAAAATGGCATAAAATGCTGACCTTATTAGATTCAACCACTCCAATGTTTGGTTTTTAAAATAACTTTGTACAGAAAAAAAGATTTTATTAAAATTTTCACTACAGAAAGTGAAGGAAACCCATATTAAATAATAGCCTTCAAATGCGGGCACGAAATGTATGCGTCGCGATGTTTTTGACGCTGTCATAGATTGACCGTTAATCGAGCATTTTTCTAGTTGGCAGTTGTCCCACGACCCATTACGGATATAAATGTACATCAAGTGATTGTTCAGAGATACGTCTCATTAATTACAGAACTATTTCATAAATAATATAAAATTATCACAATTTGTTTTATCTTCTAAATCTTATTAGGTAAATTCAAGAATAATACATATTTAGTTTTTAAATAACTGTATTCTATAAAACGGAATTTAAACATTGTATTTGTTAAACCCGTCAAAATAATTATTAAGTTTGTTTACGACGTTTTCGTTATTGTTAAATTTAGAGGCAAATCGTCTTCTGAATCAGAATTACAATCTCGTGTCTTGCGACTGACCTTGGAATTTGGTTGTACATTAGTTTTGGAAGTGGAGCTGGAATCGGTTGGGGCTTTGATTACACTAACAACACTCTTCAGTCTTTTACTCTCACGACTTAACGTGCGTTGGCTTTTAGTTACATCTAACTTGCGTTTTCTATTAGTTGCGGTGCCGCTGGTGCTCGGCTGCTCCAAGTCCGCCGAAGGCAACTCCGGAGTTACTTCGCTATTTTTCTTCGTAGATTTCACTCCTTTACCGGAATGAGATTTTCTTTTGCTCTGTTTCTTTTCTTGAGTATTGGATGTCTTTCGTCCCTTGTGTTGTTTTCGCGATGGACGTTTTTTAGTTTTCCTTTTATTCCTTTCTGTTGCCGTCAGCTTGCGACGAGCCTTTTTTCTTTTGACGTTATCATAACTGGATTCGGATTCATTCCAAGACGTGTAGAAGGAGCTGGACGAGGAAGAGGATAATGATGACGATGAAGTGGGCTGGGACGGTGGATGAGCCGCTTTACGCGCTATACTGTCCGCCGAGAAATCTGACGTACAAAACTTTTCCGACGACATATCGCTGTCTTGCGAGGCGTGTCGCCTGCGGGGGGGAGGCGAGGGCGTGTAGGCGCTGCCTTCACTGTCCGTACTGTCCGTGCTGTTTGAGCGGGAGAGAGTGCTCGTCATGGTCAGCTTGACGAGAGGCACCGGCCGCCCCTCCGCGGCTTCCGCGACCGGAGGCGGCTCGGAGGGAGTTTCCTGCACCATCACATCGCTGTCGGAACCCAGCAGGTCCACGACCTCGGGGGTACGATCTTGAGGAGGCTTGATGTACCCGACCACCATGACCTCGGAGGAATCGTCGTCCGTGTCGGACTGCGAGATGGTCTCGATGGGAATGATGTTGTTGATGGGCTCCGGGATGTAGTTGTTGGGGTAGACCGGGGCGGGCACGCGCGAGGGTCCGGGGGGAGCCTCGGCCGGCTCCGAGCTGGAGATCATCACGATGTCCGAGTCCGCACTGGCCTCCGACTCCGAGCTGGAGATCACCTCGTTCACCATCGTCGCCATCCTGGGATCGGTGGTGTACTGCACGTTGCGATCGTATCCCGTCATGTCGTAGGGAGTCGACGCGAAGTTGTAGAGCTCGTGGAGAAAGTGCCTGGTCCTGTCGCCGAAATAGGATCGCATCGTCTCTCTGAACTCGGAGGAGGTGATGTGATATTGAGGCAGCAATTCTATAATACGCGAAATGACGTAGGCGATGTGTCCGACGTTCTCGTTCAACAGATAATGCAATTCTCTATTGAGCCAGGGCACCAATCGGTGTATCTGTGAATCATTGTACCTATAACCAAACGGACAGTCAGTTTAATTCGCCAACATGGTCCCGGTCGTCGCGGAGGACACCCACCTGTAGAACTCGGGCGAGCAGTCCCGGAAGCGGCCGGTGAAGTCCGCCAGCGGGCGCGCCCACAGGTTGTAGCGGTACACGGAGCGCCGGAAGGAGGCCGGGGAGCGGCGGCGCAGAGGCGGCGCGGTGGAGGAGGGCGCGGGCGGGGCGGCCGGGGAGCGCGGGGAGGGGAACACGTCCGCCATCAGCGGGTAGTGCATCAACAGCTGCTGGATCGCGATGCTCTCGCGCCGCGGCAGCGTTAGTGTTGTCCTGAAAATATTTTGACGTGGGAAAAACAAAAATGAGACTTCCAATTTCTAATTAAGTGAAGAATTCAGTGGCTTGTTAACAATACATTTATAAATATCATACATTTATACAGACAGGCCACAGCTGAAGATTAAATAATATTTACTAAGATCAGAAGATAATCGGCTTCTCGAGAACCAATACTATGTATTATTGTGGTTTTGAATATTACTGTGTAGTGTATGTATTATAATTTATGTTTAATTGGTTTCTATTCGTTAAGACATTTTCCAATAGTGATTATAATGTAAGCTGTCAGACAAGATACGCAATAGCCCTGCAGATTTCTCTCTGAACCGATATTTTAATCGAATCTCTTTCTGAACGGATATGTTAAAATATTTAGACTGTTTTTGTCAGATATGTTTTGATTATTATAGTTACTATATTATAATCGATATTTTTAAAACGTCATCGGTCAGTTATCAGTTAAACAATAATGATTGTTAAAAGTGCCTTTAGATATAAAAATAAGAATTATCATCAACTAACAAAATAATCTGATAAATGTATTGTTGTGTGACGTCAGACACGATGCAGACCAGATGAGTGTTTCGAAGAAGTCGCAGAGACCACAGCCGAAGAAGCAGAAGTAAACGTAACAGACAGTAATGATTTTTTTGTAATCCATCTATCCACAGCCAAGCCACAAACCATGTTATTTATATAAAACCCTCAATACAGGAAAATAAACAATCGATGCCATACTTTACAAAACTAATACAAGAAAACAGGCTTATTTGTCAAAATTATAAATTATTTCTAGTTTCATAATAATTTTAATGACCCATCCAAATCCAATAAAAATAAAATGAGTAATAATAATTTTCAATTTTAATCAATTTTCGAAACATTGTTCCTTTGGGTAATAATTAATGATTCAAAAGACGTAAGAATTATGTTTAACCTTCATGCAACGTACTTCTTTTTATGATTTCAAACCTTTATTATCAAAAAGTACTAATATATATATATATTTACCCGGCTGCATCCGTTAATTTAAGTGGAATTTTCCAGAAAAGTTAGTAGTTTGTAAAGCCCATTCGGGGAACTCAATTATGAGTTTTGAGCATATCGGACTATTGGCATCAATTGCAAGTACATAGTTGTAAGTTCTTATTGAGATTTATAATATTAATGACTGATACCCAAGCTGATAGTAGCACACAATCTATTCCTATTGGAATTCGACAGACGTCTAGCTAATATGAATATTTAAAAAAAAAATTGCAAAGCCGTTCCCGTGAATTAACGATCTCCATATTTTAAATGGTTAGTTTGGTGATCCTTATATTAACGTGTCGGCGATTTTTCTCTACATAACAATTACTACATTCATAAAAAATGTCATCCTCCAAAGAATATAAATTCCAATAATAAATACATGATAAACAAATATCCCCATTTAAATTCGTCTTTCTTAAGAATCGAAGTTAAAGAGGTTAACTGTGTTAGAATTGATTCATACTTGATTAATTAATTATTATTTTATTACAAAGGAGAGTTATCGTAAAAGTATGTTATTATTTATATTATTATAATTTAAATATTTAAACCCTATACATAGGACTGTAATCTTGAGGGTTATTGTTTCAGCACCTAAACAGTACAGACCTCTTTAAAAGTTGTAACGTGGCCCGTTGAATGGATATGTATAAAACAAAATCATACATTTATTGAGGGATGAAAAAGCCTATTAGAAAATATACTACAGTCCGACTCTCAGAATTACAAGGAAACTAACAATATTGCTGTAGACGCTCATGAATAAAGACCTTACACAATTATGTCTATAAAAGAAATCTCTCCAAAGAAGAAAGCGTATGAGTGTCGAAGATTCAATTTATATAAATATAGAATAAATTAAATAAGTTTAACATGGCTATGAATATTATAGATATTATCAAGATTAATTTCTGTAGTAGCATCTTTTCAATCTATACTGCAAAGTTAAAAACATTCGTTAGGATCTTTAAAAGAAGCCTAATAGATGTCACCACCGTCCCAATAAAGACGATCACATATAGAATGCTTAACTCACCGAGACAGATAAGGCTGCTCAATTGGTAAAGCGAAGGGAAGATTTCCAAAGGTTCGCGGGTTCGAATCCCTGTTTATTTTTATTCTATACTTATATAAATTTAAATAAGCTTATAGGTATATTTAAATAGGCCATAGATGATATAGATATTTTTAAACATTAAATTTCGATTTATTTATCGCGATTACAAACGGGGATATCTCCCCATATATATATAATGTATTTCTTCTGACAACTCTCTTGAGGTTTAATATTAATTAATGTAAAACGATAAAATATTAATAATAGTGAGCTTAATATATAGAAAATGGATCTTTGAAATTTCAGATATCTCTTCAAACTACCTTGTTAATTAAATATTAAAAACTTTAAACCAGTGCATTTGTGTTATTATACAAGCACCCTTAGGGAGGTTAATAAAAATAAAAGTTAGTATACAAAGGTCAGTCATAAAAAACATACCACTTATTTTTTTTTAATAGAACTAACCTTTATTTATTGATATCATATAGATGATCATGATCTACTTAAGTTCCGCTTAAAAAAATACTTAATAATGTTAAATGTCACCTGTATCTAAATCTCCTTGTTGTAAGTGTGTCAATATCCAGTCTCTCGGTAATTTCTTCTGTATGCCGTTGCTCAACTGTATACTCATCATATTGATGATTTGATCGCACATTGTGTATAATAGATCTGAAGTTTTGTTTACACAACGGACATACAGCTTTAACCTGAAATAAGTTACATATAATAAATATATAACAAGATTTTCTATTTGTATACATAGTATTGGAATTATAACATGTTATTTATAGTACCCCAAAATAGTAGTAATTATATGAGTGCATTATTTAAAGTGCTTTTTATTTTTACTGTGAATATCTATCTCCATGACGCTTACTATAAATTTTCTTTACTTACTTTGCTCCAAGTAAGTAGACATTTAAAACAGAACTCATGAAGGCAGGTATCAGTGAAGGACTTGTTCCTACAAGTGCCGAGACAGATTGCACAATTTGGAGGAGGAGATCCTCTGCCGGCCTCATTCCTGGGACTGCTGTCTTCACTTTTTACACTACTAGGATTAGCCCCAGAACTATCATCCTGGGCTGTTGTTGATAGTGTTTCCATGATTAATTAACTTGTATACCTAAGAAATTTAATAATAAATAAATTTATATAATATAAAATAACTGTAGTTGGTGCACAATTTTCCAAAGAACCTGCCATAACATAACTAGACTTTTAACTTTATATACCTAAAATAGACAATAAAGTTTAATTACAAAAAAATAAGCTTTTTCAAGATTTTATTTCAATAACAAAAAAGTCAGATTTAATTCACTTCATACATCAGTAAAGAATTCATAAACTAAATTAAAAATGAATACAAGACAAGAACCATCTATACCAGAACATTTGTAGATGATGTAGCTAATTTACGAATGGCACTTCTTAAAGGCAGTTTATATCTAATTTAAAATTTCTCAATAAATCCAAAACCTCACCAGGTTCATGAGTTCGAAGTAAACTTGTGTACATTGTTATTATATTGCAATTACTACGTGTTTTTCTTCTTTTAAAGAGATAGCACTATAATGTAAAGGTCATTGATTTCTTAAAACTTTATCGAAATTTTTATAGATTTATCTGGATACACGGTCATAGTGGCTAAGTCTTGCATTGCCTACTTATACTCAAAATTGTCACCCACTGTCATGAAATCCTGACAAACAAGTCTCACCGAGAAATAACAAATAAATTGTTACCTTTCATAAGGACTGAGTTATCCTGATATTAACAAAATTAATGATCAAGAATTAGTTCAATTGATGTAATTTGCCATTTGCTATAGGTCCATATTATACTTTATTTCAACCTCGAATCTTGATTCTCCAACTGCGTGATGTACCTATCTTAATTCTAAACTCTGACATGAAACATTTCAGGGTGCACATATAGAAAAAATACTTACAATACTTTGTAAATTATTAAACCTGCTATAGACGACCAACTATATTTAATTTTATAGGTTTTTTATTTTTAATGATTACTAACCAGGGATGAGGCCATGAGATTAATTTTATTTATATGATAGTAAGAAAATAAATAAAAAGGAAATTGTAAGCATTACAAAAGATGAATTTATGACACAATGCACATTGACTCCTGACATGTTAAACGTCAGAGTTAGAAAATAAATAAGTATTTCAGATTACTAAAATAGTGTTCTTGAAATATATTTTTCTGATATTATTTTAAAACGAAATGGGGTTGATAAAAAAGGTAATTGTTAACCTACTTTTCTTTGGCTTTTTAATTATGTTATGTTGTTGTTTGGTTATATAACAGTATCTAATGATTTTGTATTTTCATTTCTTTTTATTTAATATATTTTTTTTAAATGTCATTTCTGATGTAGACTACAGGGCTCACGGGTCTGGCTGTAGCAGCTAACCCACATCATACTCTTGGAGCACTATATGGGAAAATTTTAAGAACTCTTCAAAAGATGCCTGAAACAGCAGTATATAGAAGATATACTGAACAAATAGTCTTAGAAAGAGCCGCTGTTCTAAAACAGGTTGGTTTAGTGCTTATACAATTACAGTATATCATCACATAGTTTACATATTTTGCTACATTTAAAGGCATTTGTAATTTTTATTTCATTTTTAATCTTACAGACAAAGGATCCTTATGAAATTGAAAATCGTATAAATTGTGGTCAGGCTGAGGAACTTATTGTCCAAGCTGAAAATGAGCTAAATTTGGCTCGTAAAATGTTGAACTGGAAGCCTTGGGAGCCTCTTATTGCCAAACCGCCTAAAGGACAGTGGGATTGGCCTCCAACAAAGTCATAAACTGAGACTACAATGGAACTCTTTACTTAGTTGTGCTTTATAGACCTATTATTTCAAATAAATACAGTTAATTTTATATAACAGTTTTATTTCTGAAAAATTCTTTAAGAACAAAGGTTCCATATACACTAAAGAAGTTGTTTTGTCATTAACATAAAAGCATACATAGATTATTAATACACCATACTTCACAACACATTTTTTATCAGTAATACAAGAAACACTATTGTTTTAAGTATTGTAAAATGTTTAACAAATATGGAAACCTACCAAATTTCCCCAAAAAAAATATTAAAAATAAAATCCATAAGTATGTGTCAATCTTATATAAGTGGCAGTGTTACTGTAAAGACATGACACAAGGATAAAAATATTTGATCAATTTTATTCCATATTACAACTGCACAATAGTACATAATACAAAAAGTTTATAATCTGATTATAACTACTGCAAACAAATTTACCAGCATTTACATTTATTTTTAAACATGAAATACCTTGCATTTGACTATTGCTTATCTATGTTACACATTTAAAAAAATACATGGCTTTATGGCTTTTAATTGGAACCCTTATAAAGAATATTCTTAAAAATTATATTAGGCCTAAAATATAAGAACTTATTAATAAATATTGAGAGTATTAAAATGATCTTAAATGCATTATTTTATACAAAAAACTGAATATACAAATCAATGGTTTTGTAATCATTAGAACACTATTGTTCTAGGTATGTATATTATAGAAATATTGGGTAATGTTTGTCTTTATAAGCTGATCTCTAGTTTGAATGGTAAAAGCAAAAAAAAACAACTGAAGACACTGTTTAATTACATTTGGCACAATGAATACAGGATGTCAAGAAACATTTAAATTAAAACTTTAATTATAACTTTAAAAATAACTTGACAACATCCCTTACTTTAAATTACGGAATATAATAACATTTATAAATAGATGAAATTATTTTAAATATATCAAACTTTGAATATCTATACATTTGATTTTATTCTTCAAACTAAGTAGCTCTTATTACCCTTTCATGAGGTTACCCAAATATTATGACGAAGTTACCCAAACATTAGTTGTTAAATTAAATATGGTAACTCTCTTACTGGTTACCAAATTATAAAACTAAAAGTAACAATTACGTCTTTGAGTACTCCACCACTTAAATATAGAAAACTTAATATTATTAAAAATAAATAACTTTAAAATCACTTGTACAATACTTGCTTTTGAACTGCAATCAAAATAAAAAATTCATAGAACACATATTACATAATTATGTAGACGTAACACCTTTCCTTGCCACAAGCAGGTTTAGAACAGGGTGTTTTTTAATATAACTGACAGCCTTTTTGTGTGTGACCATAGTGAAGTCATAGCCATTACATTGTAGTATTTTGTCATGCATTCTTAATCCTGACTTAGCAGCAGGGCTTCCTTCATGGACCTCTGTTACATAAATTCCCTGTAAGTAATAGAAAGTCTCAATAATGTATATTTTTGGAAACCTTAAAAAACAAAGTTAATACAAAAAATTTTATAAATAACTTACTTATAACTAAAACATATCTTCAATAATTAATCATATTTAGTTATCATATACTAATTTATTTATTTTTAATATTGATTTGGATAATATTCAGGATTAACAATTCTGACTAATATGGTTTAGTAGATCAAGGTATCATATTAGGTACATTTTAGAAATTGTTAGTTATTAAATTGTTTAAAATTTGTCATTGATAATAACATTGCATTTTTTGTATCTTATTATAATATATTTCAATTATATAATGTAATATGTAACATATTACTAATAAATACGTACGTTGTCAGTATATCCCTGAGGGCTTTTACGGTAATCTTGGTCAATACCGCCACCTATTTTGAAACCACATTTCATGACCTCTCGGCCTTCAGGGTCCACGCCAGATTCCTTTTGAAGCGTTATTGGAATCTATAAACCAATAAGAGATTGTTAAAATAAGAATTGTTTTATAAAAACAAAGCGTAAAATGGGAGTGGTCATAAACCTACACTAAGGCATTCCATAGCCGTACCGGCTTGGTGCTGAAAAGCCATTTTCGCCATGATTGCAGTTATTAATGATACTTCCACAAAAAACAGTAATAATTCTTACAATTATCCTAATAATAATGCTAAAGCATCAATTAAAAATAACAAGTCTATTGACACAATTATGACACGGGTGACAAATTGGAATTACGGCCACAGTGTGCATAGACTAAAAATATATTTCTACAGAAAACAAATAGCTTTAATGAGTACTCTGAAAAAATAGTACTTGCGTATTAAAAAATTACAAATCTATTTGTACAATTTAGGCTTTTAGAGGACTTAAAGTCTAAACTATCATATTCAGTGTATTAACATATCATTACTGCTTAATCATGGAACAATAACAAGATTATTTAAATTTATATTGTAAAATGATTGGATTATTTCCAGTCTCATGAATACGTTACAGAATAATTGTATTTTTCTACAATGAAAACAAAACATTTTTAAAATTTGTCATGGAATACATCTTCAAGAGCTTAATGCTTTGTGTTTTTTTTTATAAAATTGTAGTAAAAGTAACATTTTAAAGATTTAATGTAAATCAATTTACCTGAGAGTAAATGAACATAGCTTTTTTATTATATGGTTTAGAAATATCTTATTTAAAGATAGGCAATAGGTAGCTCAAAAGTCGAACGAGCTCGTGACAATTTTTTTGTGTTACTCAATGTTTACACGCTTGAGTTGGGGTGAGTGATCTATCAAGTTTGTAAAATGGGAGGGTGCTTCTAGTTGCGACGACCGTATCGCTATCAGCGACCGTATCGTTGTTCCCAGAGGTCACGGGTTCGAACCATGCTAGTATCGTTTTTTTTATATAAATATTCTTCTGTTCTATATAAATTCTTTCTATATTTATATAAATTTAAAAAAGCTTAACATGGCTATACATGTTTCTTGATATTTTTAAATTTTAATTGCGGTAGTAGCATCTTTTCAATGTTTATCTATACTACAAAGTTAGAAACATTGGTTAGAATTTTCGAAAGAAGCCTGATAGATGTCACCACCGTCCCGATAAAGACGATCACATATAGAGTGCTTAATTTATCGAGGCGGGCAGGGATATTGTATCTCAATTGGTAGAGCAACGGGACGGTTTCTCAGTGGTAGCGGGTTCGAATCCCTGCTCGTATCGGTTTATGTTGCATTCTATATTTATATAAATTTAAATAAGCTACATGTTTTTAGACATTCTCAATCTATAGCTGAGTTGCATAATAATTTTATGGCATTAGCATTTAGTAGTTAGCACACCCTGCTCAGTTAATTGAGGCGGTGCAATTGTCCCGGCGCAGCGCAGTTTTACTCATGTCTATATCGACTATCGAATATTTTCAGAAAAATTTAGTTATTATTCTGAGCGATTATCAATATAAAGCTGTCAAAATTTGACATAATATTGAAAAATACGTAATATTTGTACTAATTTCATTTTTTTTAAAACAACCTTTCTTGATAAATATAAGTCTTCGTGAAAAAGATTTTTAGGTCCAAAAAATTAAAAAAAGTATTGTCAAAGTGTTTTTAAAGAGGTACAATATATAATATGTATTTATTAAATATATTATTGTTAATTAATGAATAATTATTTAATTCCAATTCTTTTTAGATGTCCAACGGCGAATATCGGCATGTTTTTAGGATATTATTCAGAAATTTTATAAATTCATTCAAACCGAGACAGATTCAAGGAATCTCAATGGGTAATTTTATATCACACTTTTTTTATAAATTGAGTTACAACTCTGTAATATAGCAAATAAATTTATATGTAGATATAATTATTTATTTATTATAGTAATATAGTCACTTTTTATCTTGGAAATACCATCTAATTCATTGGTTTGATTACTTGTTGGCTCAGAAATAAGAGCATGTTTCTGTTCCTTTGATAGGCTAAAGTGTTTTAAGATTTTATTTGTATAGGTATACTTTTATAAATTAATGCATTTTAAAATTGAGTTCATTATTATTAAACCATTTAAATTCCTTCAAAAATAATATTAATTACCATAAATACTTACATAATAATCTGAAAAAAATCAAAATAAAATTAATATTAAAATATATATTTTATTCAACCTGCCTGCAGAATAGATTTTTGAATTTTGATGTAATATACCAATTTAATTAAAAGTCAATAGTATAAAGAAAAGTACATTTATAAATAAGTTAAAAGAATATCCATGGAGTTTCTTACCAATTCTTCTCTATGGGATTATTTCTTAAACTATGAAAATATGCCTGATGCAAAATGTGTGCCTATTTGAAGTTAAATACAAACAATTTTAAATTTGAAACAAATTACAGGAAAAGATTATATTGGTAATAAATATTATGAAATACCTGCCGATCCAAGCAGAGGCAAGAGAAAGCCATCCCGATGGTATGATCCTCCCAAGAATCTGGATTTCCAAGATCCCATACCAGCTGAATGGGAAGCTTGGCTTAGAATGAGAAGGTGAGCTTCTAGAAATTCTAAATGTGTCATAGAAATCAGTTTTGACTAAACTAATCAGGGATGTGCAATGTACTGAATACTGTGTTCCTCACATTTTACGTCACATGTACATCAGTTTCCACACACTTTATATTGCTGGACCTTAAATTTGGTTTTTAAGGTACAAACACTTTCTCCTTAATCTAGTAAATTTTACTCACTCTAAGGCTACAAGCTGTTCTGCTAATTGGTTAACATCTATTGGTAACCCTATTTTGATATTTCATACTATGAAGCAAATTTCTTGCCTGATGGTATTAATGTTCAGGTCCATTATGTATGTTTGTTGGATTTATGAAATATAGTATATATCTAGTCTTGCCAAAAATATTGTAACAAAGGAAAAACATTATTCTCTTAAATACAAATAACAGTTATTACTTTTACAATATGTTAGTTTAATACACAAATATAAAACAATTAAAAATATAAAAAGCTTATTTGTAGTGGTGTCTATTGGCTGCAATACAGTCCTTTAATTATTGAGTCCAGCTATCAATAGAAGCATGCACTCTTTCCATGGGGAAATTCTTCACTGCCGATCGTATGGATTGTTTTAGGGATTCCAAATTATCATGGCGTTTAGAGCAAGCTGTACTCTCTAAAAGTGACCACAAATCATAATCCAGCGGTTTAAGTTAGGGATTAGTTGACGGCCAGTCTTCACCTCTGATGAAGTCCGAGACGTTCGTTTCCAACCAAGACTGCGCGCACCGAGCTTTATGACCCGGCGCCGAGTCTTGCTGGATACCTTTTTCACAAAAATATGGCTTAGTCACTCCGTCATAGCAAACACCTCATCAAACCATCACTGAAATCGGATAATGCACACGTTGCACTTTTTTTCGTTGTCGACTTATTGGGAAGCTTCTAGCATAAATACGGTCATTTTGTTTGTTCAAATGTTGCTGAATTATAAAAAAAATCTCATCCGTAAACAAAATTTTTCTGTGACCTCTTTTTGCGTAGTACCTACTTCCTTTTCCTTCCGCTTCAGTAGTTGTTTCGATTTTACTACCCTATTCATCTTTAACTTATCAGTTAAGAAATGACCAGTGCAGCCTATAAGAGATTATAGGCTGCAAGTCCTAAGTCATCTCTTAAAATATGCGACACGTTTCTAGGTGCTATCTTCCTTTCCCGAGATAAAATCTGTTGCTTTCGGACATTATTTTTTCGATTTTTTTCCTTTACTGCTTTGACCATCTGTTTGACGGCCAGATCTTTCTTTGTCACAAACAGGAAGTCTAATTGTACCTATTAATAAATAATAGCCCGGTACATAAACATTTGACTAATACCAAGTGTATGGAGAGTTTTAAAAATTGCATTTGGCTCCATACCAACTTTGTGTAATACAATCACAGTGATTTTGTTCTTTTGACTTTTTATCACCCTACTCCATTTATATATCATATAGAATGCTTGATTCACGGAAACGGACAGCGATACGGTAGCTCAGTTGGTAGAGCGACGGGACGGTTTCCCGTAGTCGCGGGTTCGAATCCCTGCCCGTATCGGTTTTTTACATTCTGTATTTATATAAATTTAAATAAGCTTAACATGGCTATACATGTTTAAAGATATTTTCAAACATGTAATATTTTATTATTTTAATTGTAGCAGTATTTATGGCCAGACTAAGTATTAAATATCTTCTAATAAATATACACAACTTGAAAGCATTATAAAAAAATATATATATAAAAAAGTACATATAAAGAACAAAAAAAAGGAACAAGAAATTATTGTGTAAAATATAGAATATATTACTTATATAACTGGAAATGGAATATTAGACATATATTACTGTAAATAGAATATTAGAAGCAATTATATTGAGTTTTGATTAATTTAGAAACTAATTAAATGTCTATGATCTAAGAACACTAAAAGATGTGCATTATGACTTCAAATAGACAGCAATTTTTTTTTCTATTATGACAAGTGTAATTGATAAAAAAAATATCTAATTTCAGAACAGAGCCACCAACAGAAGAAGAAATATCGAGAAATTTGGCAATTGCAGAATTGAAAAAAATAAATGCTGCAAAGTTAGAAGCTCAAAGATTAGTTGAAGGTGGTTCACTCCCGGCTGAAGTGGAAAGAGGTCCTCAATCCTTTCCCAAATATTCTGAGTTTCATGGTGGAGACCCTGAAAATAAGTATAAAGTATAATTATGTTTTATATTTACGTTTACTCATATTCTGTAAAAAGCCCCTATCTTTATTTAGAGTTAGAAAATGTAAATTGTTATTGTTAAATAAACGTATTAATGTTTTTCAGTTTCTTAATATTTATCATTTCCCTCAGGTGATTTAAATATATCTGAATGTGAGAATCGATTTAGCCATAATAAAATTTGAAATATTAAGTAAATAAATATAGAAATAACCATTATTGGCTATAGATATGATTCGAACTTGTGACCTCTGGAAAACCGTCCTGACACTATGCAAGTGGAGTTACCTTATTGCTGAAGATTACGATTACGGCGAAATTTAACATTCTATGTATAGACGAAAAAAGGAACATCAAGCAATAGAAAATCAATTTATGAATTTAAAATGATTATTACGAATCTCTCTGAAAAGTTATAACGTGGCTCTTTGAATAAACGAAGCTATGATTAGTTGTGAAGATTTTTATAATATTTAAAGCTTTTTCAATGATTAAAGTTATTTAAGTTTTAAACTAAACGCCATAGGTTGCGGGTTCCCTGCCCGTATCGGTTTATTTTTTATTCTAGTTTTCTTAGAATTCAAATAAAATCATTTGGAATCGCATGTTTATATATATTTTTAAACATAAGTTGTGAAGTTTATTTTGAAGACCTAATAAAGAACACCATTACGAGGACGACGGTGACGGAATTGTGACGTCACGTTTTTTAAAAAAAGTACGGTCTTTCGTCCGATATATCTGACTAATATACAGGGTTATTAGTAATTAATTGGCCACTTCTTGCAGGCAGCGTCTCTACATCAATCCCAACAACATTCGTTCAAAACCACAATATCTCTGATTTCCACGCACGCCCGCACTTCTTGAGGGTGTGTCCTGCCGTGTCACGTGTGCCACCGTGTAATGGTGACAACAATCGGTCCTTATGCAGATACCTAATAAATTACGATTATTTAAAATGTTAAATACATATATTTTTAGCAATAAATATTATTTATAAAGATGATGTTAAATAAAATCATAATAAATTATTAGTTTAGGATAGGTACTTTATAGGCATAATTCAGATTATGAAACAATAAATTAAAGATAATTACGTAAACAGATTTTTAAAGGCTTATTACATTTAACGAATTGAATAATTCCGAAAGTAGGTAGGTCAATAATAAGCTAAGCTACTGAGGTATATGTACCTATATTTGCATTTGGCGATTTGAACACTAAATTGTCAACAACTAAAAACAAGAAACGTTGCTGTTGCGAACTTCTAAATAAATAAGTAAATAAAAAAATAATAGACCAATATGTTTAGCATATTGGATATTTCGCTAGAATAAGTAATAGTAGGTAGGTACTTGTTTTTGGGTGTCGTAAATTGTCTCTTCATATTAACACAAGGATTATTTTTATGGTAAAAAAATAATAGCATTTTTAACATTATTAATAAAATTATCAAAGACATTCATTACACAACATAGAATTACGTTACAAAACTTAACTTTTATTTATTCTTTATAAAATTGAGACTAAACCACCAAAAAAAATCTTATATTTTTCGTAATATTTTTTAAAATTATAAAAAAAGTCCTTTTCATTTTATCCTCATTTGGAATCATTTACCAGGTTCTCTTGCTGGTAAAAACAATATCGAACATACAATCAACAGTATGGACATAAGAAGAAACTATTGTTATCCAGTAAAATTCCATTCCATGAATCATGACTGGCAGGCAATAAAAATATTTGTTTCGAGAAGAATTAGCTTTAATTTATTGATAGTACAAGAAGGCGTGGCGAATGACGCAATATGTGCAAATTTTTAACGAGTTCGCATCAATAATATTAATCGTGCCCAAAAACGACCTTTAACTTCTCATTGCCCTCTATTTCGGTTAAGCTTTTTGCATCAGCGTTTTTATGGAACTTATTCTAGAAACAGTTTTTTAGCGATTTACTAACTAAGAACTACTTTTGATTAAGCTTTTATAGTCAAACAAAATTTAATAGAATACTGAATACTGATTAAATGGGAGTTATTTCCCTTTGCTCTTTGTTAATGTCTGCATAGTTTATTTCGTTTTTGTGCTGATCACACGTGTTTCAACGTTTGTATCTATAAGTAGACGTTCAAAGCCAAGGTCATACAAAATTAGCAGTTGTCTTTCATAAGTAAGTATCTACAGTTTACTTACAGTTTATTTAGAAATAAACTGTAAGTTCACGAATATTTTTTTATTATTTTCTGCTATAAAAACATATTTCAATAGCTTTAGTAAAAGATGACGTAAAGTGCGAGAAGTGCTGGCCAAACTATTTTTAGTCCAGTTTTACGTGGGTTCAACTGTCACTGATAAGAGAAGTTGTTTAATTTTAGATTTCGTAATCTTTATTATTTTTAATAATATAAATATTACTTGGTAATTCAGCTACATTTATGTACTTTTTTGTCTGCTTGGAACTCGATTCAGGTGCACTTTAGCGGGTATAACACCGTGATTTACTTATCTTATTAAATAATAACTACTTTATTTTGTTGTGTTAATTAAACTCAATAAACGTGTAATAGTTCTTATCATGGAGACAGCTATATAAGATGCTTGGGGAGCCGCTTCAAGGCACATATAAATGTAACTTTGGGAATAACACAAGTATTGTTTACTTATTAATTCGCTCTATTATATTAATTCGTCACATACAAATACATTTGTTCTTTGTGACAAATTATAACCGCAAAAAAATCGGTTAAATTGATTTAAAGTTTTTAATTTGTAAAAAGAGGGTAAGTTTTTTTATATAAAAATATTATTACTATATTTTTTTTTGATAAGACTCGATTATATCCAATCTTTATCTTTATACAGCATGGCCGAACAAAATCTGTCTTCAAAGGAAATTTTTGTACTGGAAGATCAATATGGCTGCCGCAACTATGCGCCCTTGCCTGTCGCGTTATGCAGAGGAGAAGGTATATCTTTATATTAGTTATATAGGTATATATATTTAAATTATTTACTTATATAAAATAAGTGACGTGTAGTGATTTGTCCGCGGTTACTTTATTATTTTTGTTATCTGAAAAAGGAATAAGTAGATTCAAGTATACTGACTACTACATTACTTAATAATTGTTTATTTCATATTTAGTTTTAAGCAATTTTGTCAATTCATTATGCTAAAGGAGATATTTTTATAACTTTAATACGAAAGTTTTTTAGAATTTTATTAATAATTAATTAGTAGAAAACCTTTTTATTTTTAAATACTTATTCATTATCTGCTTATAAAATTAGCTATCTAATGCCTATACCTACTTATTTTTTTTTAATTAGGAATAGTAATCCTTATATAATTTTTAAATAAATTAATATTTTTTTTTACAAATTAAGATCTGTAACAAACAAAATGAAAGACGTAGACTAAGAAGTAGACTATACGGTTCGATATCGTAATTTTTATTATTTGCCTTGGTACCTAACTCACTTGCATTCCAATTTTTTCCTTTATTAAGCGGTCACAGATACACAGATCGACAGGTCAAACTTATAAAACCCCTTTTTTGAGTCTGGTTTTAAAAAATAATCAACAAATATTAATTAAAATTTATACAAGTGATCTATCTAAAACTATATCTAGAACTAAAAAATTATATAAATATAGAATGAAAAATAAACCGACACGGGCAGGGATTCGAACCTGATATGATATCGGTGGCTATACATGTTGGTAAATATTTTCAAACATTAGATCTAAAAATATTTTATGTATTTTTTTTTAATTCCAAAAGCTGTTCATTTAAACACAATTAGGGTTTTAGTATTCTATGATAGGTAGGTATATGGTAAACATTTCATTCACTATCTATTTAGTGTACTACATTTATATTTAATGCACTAAATTTATCTCTTTTCCATGACGGAGGATTACGATAGCTGATAACATATGAAATTTTAAACAAATAAAATTATTCGTTCATTTAACCTTCTTCGTTAAAAGAATGAATGTCCGTTTTGTACCTAACTGTGAATACATAATAATAAATCTGTGAAGTGTATTAGGTTAGGTTAAGAGAGAACTAGATAAAAAGAGTTAATTTAAAATAATTATACTTTTCTTTTAAAAAGATAGATTATCCTATAAAACCAAAAGATTTTTTTTTTAAGTTAGCCTAAATTAGGAATGTAGATATTCGGTCTACTTAGCGGTCTATGTGTTTTTTATATAACTTACGTAGAATTTTTGAAATAATTTACGTTCGAGTTCGTTAAAGGATATGTATTTCGTAAATACATATAAAATTCGATTAACTTAACTATTTTAATACCTGCCTTCGAATTTAGGTAAATAAAATTCGAAGGCAGGTAAACGTTTACTTAAAAATGGTATAAATACACTGTTTCGGAATATATTCTCTCATATTTCAATCAACTGCGTAGGCGAGTCATATAGTTCAACGACCTGTCACGACCTATAACTATTACATAGTACGTCACAAACAACAAGTGATAAAATAATTGATTAAGGAAGAAATCAGTTAACAATAACGAAATACTAACCCAAGACAAATATAAATTAACTGATTTGACGTCACGATCGAATTCTGTTTTAGTTTTAAAATTTGATAGTTTTACACTTAGCACTCTGGTGCTTGACTTAGGTTTAAAGAATACATATTTATTTCTCACTAAAATCATAGTCACGCTTACATGAGGAATTAATAACAATAGTGGGTAATATACAAAAAGTGTACAGCAGTTCGCATATATACTATACTAATAATACTATACTAATATTCTAAGATCCTTACAACCAGGTTTAAATACTGCCTTCAAAACAAGGCCAATGCGTAGGTCCTGTACGTTTAATTTCGGAAAAAACGATAAGTCTTAAGGTTCTGAACGTGTACCTAACCCTTCTGTTCTTAGTTTTTGCTATAAAGGGCGGATTCTAAAAATAGCGAGACATACATATAATAAAATATATGTATAAATAGATAGTTTCCCTATCACCACTGTATAATAAGATAAAATATATTATTATAGGTATCAATCCAAACAATATCGCTTAGCTTTAGGGGTCAGTCAGTGTGTTTTGTGTAGTAGTTATTATATAGTAGTTAGTGATTATTAAATATATATTTACCCTGCTATATTCACGTTTATTGATCGTAATTATTTCCGATTTCTAATCAATTCGGGGTTTCATAAGTTCGATGCATGGCGGACTTGCATCATGCAGCTTAAGTTAATAAATAGGAACCCGGTATGGGTTCGAAACAGGCAAAATTATGATAATTTACGTTAACATAATACTTAGTAGTGACCATGGTTTACGAAAGTTTAATAACAAAAAACAGATTAGTGATGTTACATCAGTTTAAACCAGTTCAACCTATCATTTATATAGTTCTAGTAGTAGGTAGGTATAATGATAGCTAACCGCTTTTAATTAAATGTTAAGAATTTCCTTTTAGGGTTATACACAAACTGGTATCACCCTATTAGGCATATACAATAAATTAGTTTAAGCTCTTAATCAAAGTAAAGTACTTTTTAGTTCGCGCATTATAACCAAGGAGAGCACGATTAGCAAGGTTCAGTTATCGTGTTATTGGCATTGACACTACATTTGACACATGACGTAATACATTACGTAGTAATAATATATAAGTTAAATACATTATAGTTAATATATTTTATAATTTATATGAATACAGCTGAAATTAATGTTAAAAGAGTTTTATTGTACTGAACACAAATAGCATATGTGATTTTCTCTAAAATAAGGTACAAAAAAGAATTTCTATGTAGTGGGCATGCTTTTATAATAGAAACCAATTAAAAAATTAAATTTTAAAATTTTAAAAACAAAAAGACCTCTAAAAAGAATACAACTAATATTATTATGTACTTTTTGAAGTCGTTGCGTCGGGGGACCGTTGTACATTTGTTGACGATGGTGTCAGGTGTCTATATTACGAAGTTAATCATTGAGGGCTTAGACTAGGTATAAGATTCGATACGGTAAAAAAAAACCTTTGAGATGTTTCACAATTTTTTTTTAATTTATAGAAATCTTTCTGCTTTCGTTGCTTTTTATAGGTTTTTTTTTTTTTGCAAATTTAATAAAAAACATGCATAAACATAATGTGGTGATATTGCATGATAGAGTAACATAAATAAGAATTAGGCCATAAAAGTTGTGAGATGTAGAACGTTTATTATCGCGTGTGTATTCTAATATATCTGACAACTTTCAAGCAAAGCGGACTGAACTAGAAACATAGTCGCACTTATCTGATATAAACAAATACTATAAATAATCTCACTGTAATGTTATTATAAATTGTTGTAACCTTACTTTGAAGGTAATGAATTTTTATTGCTATAAAATATTTCGTAGGTGTTTCGAGATTATTAAATACATACACTAACTTTACAAAGCGTTGCAATAAGAGCTACCTATTTAGATTCTTACCACTAGCTCTTGCCAGCTATTTTATGACTCCACCAATGCGACACATTTTGACAAAATGAGTAAAGTGGCATTATAATTATTAATTATAAATAACAAGATAGTCATGTGCTGAGTTTTTCTTGCAGTAAAAAGTACCCATTTTATAATATTTTAACTTTTTTAAATGTGTACCTTTATATTTAAATATTAATCATATTTTATTTTCTTTATTTTTAGGAGTATTTGTCTGGGACGTTGACGGCAAAAAGTATTTTGACTTTTTAAGTGCATACTCTGCGGTGAACCAAGGACATTGTCATCCGAGGATAGTGAAGGCGTTAAAAGATCAGGCTGACCAATTAACTTTAGTATCAAGGTACGTAATTGGGTTTATCAAACTGCTCGTTACTTTCTATGGCTGTATACTTACAGTGCTTAATGTCCATCCCAGCCAAATTATAAATGATCGCTTATATAAAGATCACTGCAATGTTGGTATGGCATGATACACAGATTCATACAAACTATTCGATTCGATTTATAACATAAAGCCTAAAACTTCTTTCCTCCAGGGCATTCTACTCTGACCAGTTGGGTAAATATGAAAAATTTATGACAGAGCTTTTGGGCTATGACCGGCTGCTGCCGATGAACACAGGTGTTGAAGGTGGAGAAAGTGCCTGCAAGATCGCCAGGAAATGGGGCTACGATGTTAAGAAAATACCAAAAGACCAAGCCAAGGTGATAAATCAATTCTTTCAGCTTACAAGTTTTTTTATTACATAAAAAATGAGGTATTGAAGGGAAACATATAGTTAACTAGAGGTCGCCGGCGACTTCGTCCGCGCGGTTTTTAGTGTTGCCGCCGAGTTTCATACAAAATTGCAAAATCCATCTATCTATCTATTTAAAACCCTTAAGGGTGGAATTCAAAAATCCTTTCCTAGTACACCACTACGTACAAAGACGTAATGTCATGTATTAGTCACAGCGAGACGAACATTCAACACAAAAAGAATTTTTCAATTCGGGCCAGTAGTCCCAGAGATTAGTGCGTTCAAACAAACAAACTCTTCAGCTTTATAATATTAGTATAGATAATATTAGTATAGATTACTTACCTTTTATAGGAAACAACCCTAAGTTTAATATTTTTCATTATCACGGCTCTCGGTTTTCAATACGACAGAAAATAATTAAGCTTTAGTTTTTAAGAGAAAAATCTAATTGCAATCCTACCTAAATGATTAAATTCAAACCAATACAACTGTTAAAACCTTAAAATAGTAGTTATTAGTGTTTCTTTTATAATATTATCACCTTATTAGCTAGTATTATGGATGCATCTTTGACAGCTTCTTTTGAATCTATTTGCGTAAAAATATCTTACATTGAAAGCCACTGTCTAACTCGGGCGTGGTTTGGGCTTAAAGATACTAGGTATACATATTAATGGATTTGGGATGAATTTACCATGGGATACACATTTTCGATAATTTTCGCCTATTTTTTCATAGCAATAGACTTTTATCTTCTAAACCAATTTATTGTTGAGAATAAAATTACAGGTCCAGAGATGGTCTACCCAAATTCGATATCGATTGCCAACTATTTCAGGCAATTTCTAAACCTAACCAAATACAAAAATAATAGTTGTATGCAGTAGCGGATTTAGGCCTAGGCCCGTGAGGCCCGGGCCTAGGGCGGCAAATTTTGAGGCGCGGCAAAATTTTTAAGATGACTAAAATTTAAAATCGATTGGGTTTTCTGTAAACTGCAAGACCAAATTTTAAAGTTTATTTTATTGCGCTCTTACTATCGAAACATAGTACCATTTTAAGGGTAGAATTTCTTTGTTAAAATAATAAATCAGGCAAGTCCTAAAATTTGAAATATCTAACAAAAAGATTTAAAAGAATTACATTACAAGCAATTTATTATTAAATCTATATTGAATTGTTATGTAAAAAAAATAATGTTTAATTTATACCTAAATTAGATTTCTTATTATTTTAATTATTTTACATATATGTACATATATGTTTATACATATATATATACTGTTACAAAAGATGAAGGGCGCCATATCGTCTCGGGCCTAGGGCGTCCTCAAACCTAAATCCACTACTGGTTGTATGTAATATAAAAATTTATATTTTCTTATTATAATTATTTTTGCCCATCAGATTATCTTCGCAGAGAACAATTTCTGGGGACGCACACTGTCTGCCGTGTCCTCTTCGTCGGACCCTACTTGCTACCAGGGCTTCGGTCCCTACATGCCCTGCTTCCAACTCGTACCTTATAATGATATTCCTGCTTTAGAGGTGAGGAACTGTTTAAAATAATTTGTACTTATAAATGTATCTAGATCGATATATATTTTAAATATTTTATTATATTGTTGCAGAAAGTACTCCAAGACCCCACTGTAGCAGCTTTCATGGTAGAACCGATCCAAGGTGAAGCTGGTGTTATTATACCCGATGATGGATATCTGAGGAAGGTTCGAGAACTCTGCACGAAATACAACGTCCTCTGGATAGCAGATGAAGTTCAGACCGGATTAGGTATAAATACGATACAAGCAAAGATCTTAATAGAATTCGATATCCAAATAAATATTATATTAGTAGTAATAATAGATAATTGATCTTTAACTATTTCTTTTTTTTAATCAGATAAACCGTTATCATTTTGTTATGATAACACTCGGTTGCAGTTTCTTTAGTGCACCGACTTAGGCAATATAACACGTTATAGTCTAGTCTAATAAATACTAGTGACAATTTTAACACAATATCTGCATCTTACTTAACATGTGAACCATGATGTTCCGTCGCGAGTGCACCATGTGGCGAGCTCATGAATAGGAGCCCCGAATGGGTTCGAAACTAGTCGGAATTACGTGATTTTAAACAATTATATATCCAACTAAGGTCGCACGGGCAAGTTGCTGGCGGTGCAGCACGAGGGGGTGAAGCCCGACCTGCTGATATTGGGAAAAGCCTTAAGCGGAGGCATCCTGCCGGTGTCGGCGGTGCTCGCTAACAACGATGTTATGGGGGTGGGTTTTTTGTTGAATATTTCTATCAAATTTCCTTTAGTTTTTTACATTTACTAAAAATGGTTAATAGTAACAGCGTGTCTAAAAACTGGTAATTTAAAAAAAAAACTGCTTTTTAAAGTTATATTACTGGTTTCTTAATTGTACTAAATGAACACAAAATTTTCACTTGTTTAAGTATTTCTATTAATCTATCTTACCACTTTGACCGCAAATTTGCCACAGACAGAAACATAGATCGACAGGTCAAACTTATAACACCCCTCTTTTTAGTTTTACATAGAAACAATTAATTAAATCGTTATTCGTGCAGGTGATAACGCCGGGTACTCACGGGTCAACGTATGGCGGCAACCCCCTCGCGTGTGCGGTCGCCACTGAGGCTATTAAGGTAAACATTATCAATACATTTAAATAATACAAAGTTGTAAAGGAAGATAACGTTAGTTGGATTATTTTAATAAACAAATATCTTTATTTCAATACACTTATAAATGTATTACTATTTTATAATATTTTAAACGATCTAAATCATTGTTTTGTACCATAGGTATTGCTAGAGGAGAAGTTACCAGAAAACGCCGAAAGGCTCTGCAAGGTGTTCCGTGAAGAGCTGGTGAAGATCCCCAAATCCAAGGTGGTGGCGATCCGCGGGAGAGGACTCATGTTCGCTATTGACGTTCACGAAAGTAAGTCAATTATAATTGATTAATTAAAATTAATTTCAGACAAGATCAACATCTACGTCCATTTTGTTCTTTTACATAAGTCTTTATTATCTGTTGTCATAATTAATAACTTAACATTATTTTTAATTAGATATTGATGCATATAAAGTGTGTCTGAAGCTGAAGGAAGCCGGTCTCTTGGCTAAACCAACACACGGACAGACAATTCGCTTGGCACCGCCACTAGTTATCACCGAGGAACAGATTAAACAAGGCGCTGCAATAATACAACAAGTATTCCAGGAATATTAATAAATAAACATAAATAATAGATAATGAAGACTAGTCTCATGAATTGTCTATGGTCTGTACATGTCCTCACTTGTCTGTTATAATCTTTAATGGCAACATTGTCATAGTACATTTAAACGTTATTGTATACATGTACCTGTTAGTATTGTTTTTAGAATTAATTTATATTATTAAAAATAAATAAACATACCTACAGTGTACGTGTAGTTTCTTTGATAAATATAGCATCATCAGATGAAAAATGCAACTAAGACCAGACAGAAAGATGTTCATATAGAAGGAATATATAACAAATTCAATACTTTGCAGGTTATTTGACACATTTAGTTACACAAGTTTAATATAAGATCTTTCACTAATCAACATCGATCAGTCATAATATTCTTTAAAATTTTTTGGACGTACGAGGATCGAACTTAGGGCCCGTTATAAAAAAAGTCAAATACACATTCCTCTATCATTATTACTCTCTGATAATGACACTATCATAAAAATCATTTTATCACATCAATCTTATCATTATTTTATTTATTAGTTAGATCCATGATGAATGGTACCTTTGTATGTTGAATGAACGTGCAATGGCTTATAATAATATAGTATACCATTGTATACTATATTATTATACATACTATACACACAATAAATTACAACAAAAAATAAGATTTTATATGTGTTATATAATAAATCTTTATATGTATTATTAAGTTTTATTTAACACATTATTTCAGGATTTATTAGACTTATAACATTACATAAAACTAAGCTTTGTCTTTTAGTTACAAAACTTTTTTTCATCTAGCCAGCGCCCAGCAGCCACACGTAACATACGTACCTACTTGTTAGGACCTGTTCATGACAAACAAACAATAAAATGGTAAACCGAATAATGCGGCTGAACATTCAGTTCGGTAAAAATTAAACCGAATAGTATTCGGTTATTCGATAAAGCCACTATCCGGCGCATCATTAGTTATAACCATATTTTTTAGGGCCATTATTTTACTTAACAGAGTTTGTATTAATTCTGTTTACGTTTATAGTACCATTTAATTTGTAACACGCGAGCCATAGTTTTAAAATAAAACGTAAGAAATAAAACCCGTCAGTAATAAATTAGCGTGTATATTTAAAATATACAATTTACAATACATGTGTGTGTGTGTGTCACAACACTTGAATCACAGTTAATTGAGGTAAATACTTGTGCGGTTAGCTCTGAATTGTATATTCATTTGTTGGTCATACTTCTAGTATCTACCGAATTATCCTAAATACTGGCATTCCCTTTTGTTTCTTACACGTATAGATTTAAGGTGCATTATCGATTACGCCCAGTTGGGCCCTCATTGTATCACACATCTTCGATAGAAGTATGCTTTCCTCCAACGACATCTTTGGACTTTCCAGTAAACCTAAAATTAATATTACAACATGAATATCTATATTTTTTTCAAAATATCATAGGTCAATAAGATTGACGTAAGCCTAAAATTAATATTTAAACATAAATATTTTTTATATTTTCAGGTAGAATATGTAAAGAACATTGTCTCGTAGAACTGAAGCACGTTTCAGATAAAAGACATAGTAGTAAATGTTACGCCAATGTTTCAATTACATAGTTAAAAATGACAAAAGAATAATAATGTGTCACATGTTGTAATTTGAAATGATTTGCGTAAATAAAGGATTTTAAACGACTTTACAATTACTAATATTTGAGGAAAAATTTTACAGTTTTACTAAATTATTCAAATACTTCAAAAATGTTCAATTAATAGAAATCTAGAACGAGATTAAGACAGGTATATAGAAGGCAGATTACTTCAAGGCTGAGGACATACTATGAGTGAAAAAGAAGAAAACTTTTACCATTATTAATACATTCCCAACATTCTTGTATTTCATAGCCAAGTCCAGCGCTGTTGTGAAAATGAAACTTGTATTTGCCTTTGGGCAGCGTCCATTCCGTGCTGTTAGCGGCCGATATGTGTAATACGGTTGGACACCAGAAATAATCCAGCTGAAAGGGTAGATAACTTTTTACTAACAAAGTAAAATTTGTTACAGTATTTATATTTTATACTCCAAATTTTTTAACAGTTGGAAGGAGGCCCAAACAAGACATCGTAAGTCACAGTAAGAGAAAAACAGATATTAATACATAGATGAATTATACTATAAATGTTATTACATGCTAAATTTGTTTTCATAAAAATATATTTTTTTTATTACTTGTCAAGAATATGAAACTAAAATATAAATTCTTTTGAATGCTCACTTTGCCAGGAGACTGGTCTCAAGCGGACATAAGCGAGCATAAGGGCATAGCGGACACGCAAAGGGTAAGCGAGTATGGCGTCAATTTAGAAAATATAATTTACAGATAAGAATAATAATATGTAGTTAATAATGAATATTTATTAAACACTAACATAATCGTAAATGCACTACTTAATTTGAATATTATTACTTCAGTAGGTTATTTACCACCGTCCTTTAATGTATAAAAATTAAAAATTCTATTCTTGGCCTTATAGTTCGTAGGAATTACTACGAACGACTATCACGTAAAGTGGGGGGTGGGGATTAAGGGCTATGAGATCAATGAGACTACGTCGAGTTTGTTTAGCTTGATTTTTTAGGGGTTGTCCGCTCTAGGCTGATACTTTAGATCCAATTCCCCGACGTCGAAATAAAGAGCAGTTTGCATTCTATTTTGCATAAAGTATTGACGTTAATATTTTAACCAGATGTAAATGTAAAATGTTGATTTATAATTTGTATATTGATCTTGGATGTACCTACTCTTCAACACTGGGTTATTGTTTTGCCAAAATTAAACGGTGTATATTCTTGAATATTTCTCAGCATTTACTTTGCTAATAAATTAATTTGCTATTGTACTCTTTATTCCAGAATAAGGCAAAAATAAGTAGAACAAAGAAATATATTATTATTTAATAGTCCGTAAGACATTTGTAGTATATTCAATTATATACTAACAAATTTTGATCATATGATGGCTTTATCGTTAATTTTATATATATGTACGTAAAAGAGGAAAAAAAACATACAATAACATTTGACAAATAACATTTATCGTATCTATAGGCAGGGCGTAGCAATTGTAAATGACGTCACAGATTACACAGACCAACAAAAATTAAGAATTTTGTAATCTATAAACCTTCTGAATACGAAACAGGTGTCGTTAGAGCAAAGAATTGACCTAAATGTTCATCGCGCTTTTATGGATATAGAGTTGTTTAATTATTTTTATCCTTTTTTGTAAGTGGTATGTGTGAAGAAATCACTTTAATGCTTAAGCTTATCTCATACATAAAGTCAAATATGAAACATATATACATTATATGCAAATCCTGTCGAGTCAGGAGTATAAGTATTGCAAAATACGTTTATTTTGATTCCTTTAAACTCAGCACCAAATATAGTCAAATATCATTGATAAGATTTTTTTTAGTCCAAATTGAATGAAAGCAGTTTTAGCATTTATTGTTAAACTTGATTCGATTTCTTTAAAGATGTAAGCAGGTGACTATTTTTAAATATTATGACTACATCTTAATAATTGTAATAATCAGTCAAATACTCTGAATCCAATTCAAAACAGATGCTCAAATTGATGTTTATATTAACAAAATACATTATCTTCGGCTCTAATATTAAAGGTTACTGATGCATACTAATATTAGCAAGTGAGGGAATCTTAGTAATTCCTATGATATAGATTTGTATCTTAACTATTTTTCAATATTGATTACTATTGAAGCATTTTGTCATCAATGTTTATTTCGTGGATTATATTCATCTTTAGAATGTATTAAAATAACTTTATTGATTAGATTGCTGTCGCGGGAAAATACCTGTTATTTAAAGGCAAGTATTTCGTCAAGACTGGACTTGCAATGCCAGAGTAAGATTTAAATCATGCAACCTTGGTTGTTCTTTTTTGTAAGGTTGCACAACTTATTGTTGATCAATGTAATGTCCTACAGATTTTAATGCATCGATAAAAATGTCATCTCTTGATAACCAGTACAAAACCACAAGGCGATTTAATTTCAATGCTTTTAAACGTATAGATAAATGTTATCAGCAACTGGAACTACCTAGATAACCATTGATATGCTCTGATTAGTTTTACTGATTTAAAATATTTGTAATTGGTAGAGCCTAACTGTTATATAACTGTCGACAGTCGAGCCAGTACTTATGAGCCAGGGAGAAGCTGCCTCATAGGTGCTAGTTCGACCGAGTTAGTTACAGCTTCTCATAGAATAGTGATTTATTCATCTTGTGTGTCGTCTATTATAGCTATGATTCATAAGGGAATCAAATGCCTGCTCCTCAAAAGCTTTCCACCCTTTAACATTTCCCACGGCAACTTTCATATTTACAATCAGCTCGTTTTTTTAAACCCCAAAACACTATTAAGATATAAACCCACAGCAACACAACACTTACCACTATCGTTCCCTTTGTCCCAGTAATCTCAGCTCTATTGGCGAGCGTGGCTCTTGTATGCGCCGCTATAGTAGCAGTCTTTCCATCTTTATATTTCAAGGCGCATGACATTGATTCGTCAACTCCCGTTTTACTCAAGTGCCCCGTACACATTATATCTGTTGGGGGCTCCTTGTACACGAATTGAAGAAGTTGTAACATGTAAATTCCTAGGTCTAAAACTGCGCCTCCACCTAAATCTTTCATTCTGGAATTTTATTTTTACTTTAGGTTCTAGTGTTGTATTATCTAGTGTAATATATAGTGCACTATACACTGGCTACTCTGTGCCAATAATATGCAAGTAAGTAAAAGTTAATCCAGAAATGTGTAAGTCTTATAAGATTCAGTTCGCATCCTATAATAGATATTGCGCGTTAAATCTACCCTTCAATGTTTGTCAATATACGTTGAGTTATTAAAGCCGGAAAGAAGACAAGAATGAGGGAAGCCAAATAAAATCCAAAATAAAAAGCAATAGATGAAAAAAAATAAATATCTTACAAATTTCTCTCAATGTCATTAATTTCCACCCCAAATTGTACGTTTATATGATAAACGTCCCCCAGCCCACCGCTCGCAATGTGCTTATCCAAGGTATCGTAAGCAGGGAAGAACCTCGACCACATCCCCTCGAGCAGAAACAATTTCTTTTCGCGAGCTAAATCCACAAGGGATTTTGTCTGTTTGTACGTCATACCCATTGGTTTCTCGCATAAAACATGTTTACCATTTTCTAACATTAGTTTTGTTACGTCGAAATGTTGTAAGTTTAAAACACTGATGAAAACAATGTCTGAAATTAAAATTGTAATGAAGGAATAAAAATATATAGTCAGTTGCAATTACTTTCAACGTTTAAGATTAAGGAATGTTGAACTCAAACATAATTATCTGAAAAATATTGTAATGAAAAATGACGAAATTTCAGAAGATAAAATTCCTTGTAAGATTTGTCTTAAATAAACAACGTAACTTGTATAATTTCTGAGTAATTATATACCAAGGACAAGTTTAATAAGGTCGTTAAGATGAACTGAAGCGTAGGACAAACATTTTAATTGAATTTGGTGTTCAATTTACAAATAGTAGACTTCAAACAAAGCTGAAGTTATCAGTTAGTTCAGGTTACATAAATGCATGTGGAAAAGTGGTATTATCCTTGAATATTATCTTTTCACATCTAACAAATACATATCTTATAGGTCACGAATGTGATGTCTAGATATCGGCACGGAAATACGAGGAAAGCGAAGTACATAGATCGAAAAGGGGGTCCAATATATTGAAGTACCGGCAACCCTGGATATATACCATTGGAATACAAAGTAGGAAGGAAAAAGCAAAAATGTTAGTTTGATAACTGCCAAAAAACGTTACATACAAAATGATCAATGCCATATTAACATTATGCACATACCAATTGAGCTGTCGACGGCAATCGCCTCATAGCCTTCATATGCTGTGCTGATATTGTGGAGCGTGGCTAATCTGTGGACACGATCTAGGTCTTTGCCAGCTACGGCCATGACCTTGTGCTGTTCAGGGGACAAAGACGCCATCGCTGTCAAGAAATCGTGAGCGATCATTCCGACGCCGGCTATCCCCCATCTCAATTGTTTACCCATCTAAAATAAGCATTACAAATAACACACCTCTATAAATTAAAACCTTATAAATTTAATTAAATTATCGAAACTATTGTGATAGTGACCATAATTGACAAATAATAGTATTGTTCATTTATTTCCGTGATATAAGCAATAAAATAATTTGTATACAACAATCTTCATTGAATGCTGAATGCACATTGTGGATGTAATAATTGTACCACTTAGTGTAATTTAATGTGTAATTTGATCTGTTTTTAATGAATAAAACCCATCACTATATACATATATATATATATATATATTATATATATAAATATATTTGAGAGGATAATGTTGATAAAAGGTTTATATAATATACATTTTGTTTTATTAAGATAAAAAATTCTGACATCCAATATCTTAAAAGAATATTCATCAGTGCTCTATGATTTGTTTCATAGTATATTATATTTTTGCTTTGGAAATATAAATTATTAAAGATCATTTCAATTGACCATTTAGATTAGTAAGTATTATGTACCACATGTAACGAGGTGAGTTACATTGTACATAACAATTTTATGATCGGAACATATTGACGTGTTTTAAAATACTGAACATTGTTTAGATCATAAGGATTAGGTTTATTAGTCCATTGTCTTGTTAAAAGCACTAAATGATTTATCAATAATAAAATGCAGTGAAATTAAAAGATTAAAATGAATTTGACTCAAAGAGAACAACACATTTTTTTTTATCAAAATCCAATTGAAACAATACTATTAAAAAAGACTGACTATTAATTATTTATCAACATGCATTAAGGTACAATTAGTTAAAGTACAATTGTCTTAAGAAAAGGAGCTTTCTTGAATATAATATAAAGATACTAATAGTATAAAAGTAATAATAAGATATAACACTATTATATTTCCACTTTATAAATATTATTATGTTATGAATATCTCCCAGTTTTTGTACAGTTAGTTAGTTAGTAAATTTATTTTATAACAACTGAAGTAAATAAATATGTGGTAATAAAAATCTTTGACAGATGTAATTTGTTCAATAATTTAGATATTATGAAAAAGTTGGCATTTACTTAGTAAAAAGTATTATATTTCATTAATGTCATTATTATTAAATTAAACAATTAAAAAATACTTACAGTGGTTTGTTCAGGCATGATATTTTATTTTATGATAAATTAGGAATACTCTTTATATAATCTGCAACAAAAACTTAAGTTTTTTTTACAAAACTAAAGGCTATTCATTCATTAAAGATATGTAAATTGAAAATTTAAATCTTTAAAAGGGTTTTGAACAATATGTGTATTTTTTGTAAATTTAAATTAGTTATTCCAATTCGACTAATATGTATAAAAAATATTCAAAGATATAAAATATACTCAAAAGGTATAACAAAATCTAACATAAAATTAATTTTAAATAATTTACCTTTTCACTTTGTAATAAAATTTATAGGTAACAACAATGGATGGATTATGATATTGATAATAATGGGGAATTCCTTAAGATTTGTCACGAGACAATCATAACTGACAAGTTTATTCAGATTGAAATTATTAAGTATATTTAGATAACCGATTCACAAGTCACGACTGTTATCTTTGTTCTGACAGTTTAGACTAAAGTCTGAAAGTTACTGGAGATTATAGTTGTGAATTGTGATAATTTAAAAACGGCTTTATTTCAAGACGCTCAAGCTTAATGCTTAAAATTTTGAGCAGGTTAATTAAGAAGCTGAATTCCTTAAATGTTTTTAATTATGCTTAGGATTTCGTATTCCAAGACGTCTTCTTATAACGGAACACTATTATTAAGACTTCGCTTTCCGTCTTTCCATGTCCAAGATGTATCTCATTAAACGTGTATATTTATTTATTTCAACTTTATTGTACAAAATTATACAATTGGCAGACTTCATGCTTTATCTACCAGTCAACCGAACCACTATATAGAGAAAATAAAACCACTAGGGTACAATAGAGAAGAAGAAAACAATTAAAATTCAAAACTATGACTACAAATCTAAAGTATATAATATATATTCAAACTAAAATATCTAAACTGATAAATAATTAATCCTATATAAGAAAGAAAATTTTCACTCGTCTTTTCGAAAAGGTATCTACAAGACTACATACACGTTTTTTGAACACATGTTTATTAGGAGCTCGCCGAAAATGATCAGACAGGCCGTTGCAGAGTCTTATTGCGTTGCGTAAGAGGAAGGCAAAAAACCAGTATGGTGTAAAGGAATATATAAACTAGGGTTGGAAGACGAACGAAGATTTAAGTTCTGAGTTGTCCAGAGTAATGTTCTTTGGATTTCAGGTACCAAGGAGAAGATGGATCATTTAAATGGAAAAAAGTTGACTTAAATTTCTCGAAACTCGTCTTTCACGGATGGGAAGCCATTTGAGCTTATTACGATACTCAGAGATATGATCAAATTTACGTAAGCCAAAAATGAATCGAATACAGCTGTTGTATTCGATTAATTTTTGGCTATTAAGAAGACGATCTAATTTATTAAGATTTTTTTCAAAGATGTTAGAGTAGCATACATCGGCATAGTCGATGAGTGGAAGAATGACAGTCTGGACTAACGGTGTTTTGGTCCGAAAGGGTAAAAAGTTTTTATGTCTATAGAAAGAACGTAGCGAGTACGTTACTTTACGACATAGCTCCATTAATGTAGGAATTCCAGCGGAGTGTATTATCCAGAAGAAGAGCGAGATTCTTTTATTGTCATAAAAGGAATACTTATGCTATTATACTTATCTGGTACCACATCACTGCCATCAAACTTATTCAAATTATGCTTGCTGCTTATAACTATTGCTTGACACTTTTTATGGTTGACGCTAATTTCGATATTATTATAGCACTCAAGAACATTATCAAAAAAAACAAAATAAAATCAATATTTAAAGAGGGCTTACAGGGGCTTAAAGCAGCTTACAGCAAAAACTAGTTTTTTCTTGTTCGGGTGAAATATGCACAAAAAAAATCTGTAAAAATAAATAAGTAAATCAAAATAAAATAAATATTTAAGGGGGCTCGAATACAAAAAAATGTGATTTCGTATGCGAGTCCGACTCGTACTTGGCTTGTTTTTCTTGTCATAGAAGAAAAATCAAAAAGTAACTAAATGAACAAGTTATATTAACCCCTCGAGAACAATAAGCTAACTAACGTAAAGTATGTATTTTTTTATTCCCTTTATAAAATTAAAACTTTTTAATTTTGATAAAATAAAGAAAACAATTTTTTTTCTGAAGTCTATAAAGTTTTGAAAAATAATATCATAACTACTACATTTTTATTATGATCTTCGTCTATTCTTATTAAAAAAATATTTTATAACTAAGTGTGTCGTTAAAACCTGAATTATAACCTATTTTAATTTATTGCAATGTTAGTCAAGCCTTAAAAAAATGAATGAATGTGAATTTTATTGTAAATTTACCAAAGACGAAAACGTTAAAACCGGTCTAAAAATTCACCGGATTGGGATTTGAGGGAGGTCTTTGAACACGTTTGATCAAAATTATCGTACAGTTGAGGTAATTAATTTTAAATATCTTCTTATCTTTAAAGTCTTCTTTGGTAAATAATAATTTCATTGTTACACACGACACGACTCACGACACCCGACACGACACACGACACGACTGACGACACGACTCACGACACGACACCAGACACGACACACGACACGACTCACGACTCGACAAACGACACACGTCGTGTGTTGTGTGGTGTATCATGTCGTGTCGTGTGTCGTTTCATGTGGTATCTGAGCGCAGACGCCTAGCGTATAGCGGTATAGTGTCGTATAGTATAGCGTGGTGTAGCCAAAAGAATAGAAATATTCGAACCGAATATATTCGGCATCAAAACCGAATAGTTCGGCCGAAAACGAATTGCGAAAAAGATGACAAATACACCGAATACCGAATACTTACCAAATTTTCGACGCATCACTAATAATTATTACATTACTGTATCTAGGGTTAGGTAATGGTAGTAGGAATCAGTCATAGAGGTCGCCATGTTCTTTACAAATTGCATCTGTGTAAAAAAAAATAGCGGTACACACAAAATTTTTGGAGCTAATGTATGAGGTCTTTGACTATACGTTAAGATCAAAATATTGTTATTTCGTTATTGGCCTTGATAAATTTACTTTCATTTTGAATTTCTCTTTTACTTAGCGGTCGGGGGTTTTTTAAATTTTTATTTTATTTTTTCTAATACCGTGACTTCTTAAATAGTTTACTACAATGTAATAGGTATATCCAAAACCTTAGCAACCACAGCAACGCGTGGCCAGGTCTGCTAGTATTTAGTATAGACTTGAGCCGTGATAAACGGATATATTTGAACATCTCGTTTAAGGAGAATTTAATGCCTCCAGCGCTTCTTAATGACTTTCTACTATAGAATAGTAAAAAAAGGTGTTTACAATGAAATTCTATAATAATTCGTTTATGCTTGTTCATTCAATTATTTATTTTAAGACTAGCCGTATGGTGCAAAAAAAATCTTTTTACCGTATTGATAAAACACTTTGGTAAAATACTTATGCCACGCCCTTAAGTAATTTGAAAGTTACCTTTTCATCTTACTGATAAAAGCTTTGGTGCTTGTGTTTTTCTTTCTTTTTTGATGTCACAAACATCTATTTTTGGCTGTATGGGTTATCCCTTTGTCTATCCCGCTCAAGAGGTATGAATTAAAAAAAAAATTAATGTCACAAGTTCCTTTTTAAGCATTACGTGCATAACGGTTTTTTTTTCATTGTGTGTTTTTTTATCACCCTCTTTCATTATTTTAACATATTACGGGTAATTATTGCAAAAGAATTTGATTTGAGCCCTTTAACGTTTTGTACATTTTAAAATTTAATATAAGTAAATGGCAGGACAAGGTATTCTCTGTGTATTGTAGAACGTCTTATGACTTTTCAAAACTTCAGTTTTGACACAACAACTATCGTATAGAAATGTTATTTATTTTTAACAATGTATTAGTTTATTTTAATACACAAATATTATGTCTTAACTAACGACGTAGATTTTAATTTGTCTAGTTTTATGTGTTTTATTTAACAAGAACTATCGATTGAATTGTAGAAAATGTCGTTAATTCTATGGAGATCGTACATAAAAGCACGAAATTGTGGTATTTTAAGCGGAGCAAGTAATAATTCTTTTCTTTCTTTATGTAGTCCTCTTACACGCCAATTTTCTGAAGACAAATCTACCAATACTGATTTCAGTGATAGTACCATATTAATCGAAAGTGGTTTTAATGTACACGAGCTTCCTGTTGTCGTACGGAAATTGAAAGATTTGTCAGATTTAGAGGTCACCCCTTCTGCAGAATCGCCTCAAACTACTGGTGACTCCTTAAACTATCATTTTATACAAGAAGAGTTCAAACAATGCAGCAATTTAAAAGAAGTGTTTTCTTTGATTACAAAATGTATAAAAATTACCCCAAACATTGCACTCGGTGCTATAGAACGTATATATGATATAGAAAAAAATACATGTCCAAATACACTTAACAGTCAAAACATTCATTTAAATTTTGCAAAGGGTGCAATTCTGGAAAAACTACTCAAAGTTGTAATGAAAACTGAAGATACTCAGACAATATTGAATGTGCTGAAGACTTCATCTACATTAATGGAACCTTATAGATACAAATTTTGTGATGAACTATTTTTGAGAGTAATTGATAATAAGTTAACGATTGAACAAATATGTGAATTTACAAATTTTCTTATAAATAATAATAGTGATCAAAAATGTTCAGAAATAATTGACAAGTTATGGGTTGGTATGATTGAAAAAGAAAAAGACATAAATGAGGAAAACATTGTACAAGTATTTGCTATATTGCCTGGTCTAAAAGTGAGTAAGAAAACCATTGTTAATTTACTAGAACAAAAATTATCTGAACTGTGGAGTAAAATGAAAGTACATGTGATTCAAGATGTTCTTGATATTTTTATCTTAGAAAAATACTTTTCAATACAATCTTATCATGTCTTGGGCTATTGGTTGTATGCTAATATACATGCATTAGATGATGATAAATTATTAGATGTAATAACTAAATTTACACGTCTTGGATACACAGATAATCAAATAGAAGCAGCTGTTGAAAAGTTTTTAAAACACAAAGCATTCAAAATTAAGTCAGAAGTCTTAATAATTAGTGTTTTAAACTATTGTGTGCACTTTAAATTACACAACAAACTTATACTGGACATATGTAATCAATATTTTGTAGATAATTTAGATAGGATATCTCCAAGTTTTATGAAATCTTTTATATATCCATATGGGTATTTGTACCACCAACCAAGCAACTCCAAATTTTGGTATTTGACGGAAGAGATGTTACTCGAAAAATACTACAAAATCAAAATTGAAGATTTATCTGATATTATTTTATCATACCTATATTGTGGCCAATATCCATTAAAATTGGTAAAAAAAATTTTGAGCATTGAGAGTACAACCAAAATAAACAATAATGATGTTTTGAAGAGACTACATTTAATTGATACAGCCTTATCATTGGAATGTAAATCATATTCTGGTCCCCTGTTACCTAAAGATCAATGTTCTAAACCTGTAACACAGGATAGTAGAATCAAGAATATAATAGAAAAAGTTAAAACTGACATTGAGTATGTCATCAAAGACACTATGAATTTAACAACATCAGTTTTATTGCCTAATTTCTGTTCAGATAAAACTTATTTGATTGATGTTTTGCTTCAGCCGATTGAGAAGAGCAGCAATACATTCAATTGGAAAGCAAATATTGATAGAAGTGATAATATTGCTATTTTAATCCATCTACCAGATCATTACTGTTCGGACAATAGCCACCTCATTGGTCCACAGGTGATGAAAAAACGTCAATTAAATATAATTGGTATGACAGTTGTTAGTCTAAAGTATTCTATGATCAGTCAATTTTATACATCACATAATAATATTGGTCTCAGGGAATATTTAACTGTTAGCATTAAGAATAATGATGATTCTAGTTTATGAGACATGGTTTATTTAAATGAAATCAAGTCATCAATTACTACCGAATTTATGACAAATAGTTAGTCTTCCAAAATGCTTTAGTGCCTCTTATTGTTATTGTGATATGAAGATACCATTTACCATAGTATCTTTATTTAGATATATGTACTCTTTAGTACTAGTACACCAAAAAAAAAATCAAAAATGAGTGGTTCTGTTGCCATTAATATTAAAAAAAAATGTAAATATGTAAACAGTAGACTTAGTGTTAACAGTAACTATATATTTTATGATATGAATATTAATTTAAAAAATAAGCCATTACATGTTTAAAGAATGTAGGTAAGGTGATTGTGATATTAAAAATTTTAAGTGTAATTTTGGGTACACATTGTATAAAGAGAACCTAAATATATTGTGGTTTCTAGTCTTTTCCATGGAGAGAGTAATAAATGAAACAACAATGATGTTTTTTTATTTACCATTTATTTTTATTATGCAAAACCAAGCAACCAAGAAAGAAATTTCTCCAATAAAGCAGGTAAACCATTGAAGTATTTTTTTAAATAAAATATTTTAATTACTCACCATTTTAAAGTATCCGGGACTAAATTACGAAACAGTGTTGCCAACACCTGAAATATATGGATTCTTTACTATTTTTTATTTTTTTTGTCTGTCTATGCTGTTAGCCCTGTTGGCTATTACAGCGTCACCGGGGGAGTTTCTTTACTATCATTTAAATTTTACATATTAACCTTAACTTCTAACATTCTTTTCTGAAATTAACATGATATTTTCGAAAATTTAATTTTAATTTAATGTTACTAGTCAAATGTCAATAAACAAAATACACGTCAGCAGTTACAACCTTTTTTGAAAATTATACCGATAATACGGTTAATTTCAAATATTTATCGAAATTTAAAAACCTCTTAACATTTTGTTCCCCTAAAAAAACCCCGAAACTCTTTATTTCCCCCTAAATTTAAGAGGAAAGCCCCTAAGTTTGCTACACTGTTACGAAATCACATTATTTGGATTCATGAAATTGTAGAACTAATTTTATCAATCGCGACTAATATAATAAAGCGGCAAAAACTGGATATTTTCGAGGTATCTCTGTTTTTTTTGTTAGCAAATTAATTAAGGAAGGCTAATTGTATTATCTATGTTGAATGGTTTTATACTTTGTTATAATAAAATTTTACCATGGCTTATTGATAGGATAGTGTTTTAATAAATACAACACAGTATTATTACAAAATACAAATACTGCTGAATGTATAATATGCTTATTGTAAAATTTACATGGTAAAAGCAAATGCTTTTTTTGGGTGTAACGTCCGCTCGTATTTTAATTTTTATCAAGACTGACATCGAGATTTGTCATGCACTTCATGAAGACTTATTTTATTTAAAAAACTTTATTTCACACCATTACAGGTGTTTCCAACCTGGAACGATGCGCCGATCGTACCTAGGGGCGTAAATTATCGTACCTGTCAAAAACTTATCGTACATTTTCAAATAACGTATAAAAGTATTAGTTTTTAATAAAACAGACATTGTCACGAACTTATATTATGCTCGACCACCTGCCACGTGATTATTTTATGGTTTTACATGGGTACTTCACATGGGTACCACATAGAAAATGGCGCGAAAATTTGGGTGATTCAAAAATTGTACAAAAAGTAAGTGACTTTAAAGTTGATCGGTCAATATTTACATTTATTAAAAGAAATAAGGTAATAATAAAGTCTGTCATGATTGAAAGAGGTCTGTCTGGTAGTCTGTGCCATTGTTTCTGCTACTCAAACTTCGATCTGCAGTTATTTTTAGAAAAAAATGTATAATCGTAAACTATCGTATACTTGCGTACGATAATGAATAGCAATCGTACATCGTACGTTAGGCCCAAATTATCGTGTAATTTACACAAAAAATTATTACAAAGCGAAATTACAATAATGTTAATATTGTAAGAAATTTCTATTACAGATAGGGTTGACAACCATACTTTATAATAAAGTTTGTGAAAATACTTTATTTCCAATCTTTACTACGATGCATGGAACAAAACACTCATTATGGGATTTATGGGCAACTATTTAACATATGAGTTAGAACAGATGATGTAAACGATTTATAATTAATAAACCAAATGTATCTAACATTTAATTCAGTCAGTCTGATGTTAATGTGAATATTTATTCATAGGAGCTTAAGTTATATGACAAAATGGTTTGATTTTAGCGAACTGGCTTTCCATACATCCTAATATGTCTTTGAAATATCCTAATATGAACATTTTGAAATAGTACCAAATTTAATTAGAAGCGAATTGTTTATCTGTTTAAATTTAAATGTTGTTAGTCAAATAAGCTTTGAAACATTAAAAATAGTAAACAAATGTTAGCTTGCGTTAATAGCACATAAAAATACGTTTTTGGCAGCCCTACTCACAGACAACATGGGTAGAAGATCTTCTTCGTGTTAGCTAGACAGATTTTAATGTTGAAAGAAAAAAATATTTTATCGTATGAGACCACTGATTGTGACAAATATTTTGCGATATAGCTGTATATATGTTGAACTTGCGGGAATATGGTATAACTATACGGTATAGAAAAGTTAAATACCTATATGATAGGTATATGCCATCAATGACGGCTTCCAACGTTCACAAAATAATTTTCTATTAGTTCCATGACTATTATTCACATCATGGCTGGTAAATAGGTAATATTCATTCCAATATTCCTATACTGAATTTGATTGAATACAGGTAAATGAAATAAAACTAAACATTTAATTATAATTTATTTTATTTATACTCATAACATCTCCTTCACAGGCTAACTCGCTAGAATTATTATTTTGAATAATTAATTAGTTTTATATAATTTATAAGACAGCTTTTACATTTCAAATATTTATATTGACTCATAAAATCTCATTCGGATCAAAATTTTGTTTAATAATAGAAATGAATTTAAGAAGCCGTTACTTTCACGTCTACTAATTATATAATTCAACATTTGTATGTACTTTATAGCACTTAACTTGGCATTTTAGTAATACAGAAAGTTTGATATCTTATTTTATAATAAACATAATATCCAATATATCTTGTATAAACGACAAATAAAACTCTGGCTTTTGATTTGATTAAACTTAAAATAAGATGTATTTAAATGACAATAAAATCACAGATAAATAATATGGCATCGTTTGTTAATCGACTTGTTTTTACTGTAACGCCAGAAATGAGTTATCTATATTTTATAGCCAAAATGGTGTATCACAGCAACTCTAGCCTGAAACATCAAATTTTATTAAGTGTGTTTACGCTGGCTCACAGCCTAAAATCTAGAATAGTCATTTTTATTTTTAAATTCCAAGACACTCGATTGAGTTACTTAATTACATATATATAATTAATATTTTCTTAATTTATTCTAGAAGATACTTTTTATAGAATGAATGTAAGAACACGTCATTTTTACTATTTTAAACATAAGTAATACAACTATGTGCTTCTGTCTCTGAAGATGTGTAACTATGTTATTTGTATACGGTAATACCTGACACACTTTATAGAGTCTGTAACAAATGTTTTGAATCGCAAGTATTGCGGTATGTTCGTCAGTGTGTGCTAGGCCTAAAGGTCACCAATAGTGAGAATACAAATAACACATTTTTCAACTATTATTACGGTAATCCACTTAAGATTATCAATAGGTATTCTTATGTTCGAAAATTTTGAACTTTGGCACATACAAAGTAATTTTGTTTATATTACTTTAACGGCAATGATAAGTAATGTAGTTTTGTTTATGTGTTTTTATTTCTTTTTTAAATTTTAATATTTTTTTAAATAATCAGACATATAATCAAATAAACTTTCAGTGTCTATTGATAGACATAAATATTAAATATTCATAAATATATTTTGTACCTATATTTCTGTCAAAAGGAAGATATGTTTAATATTATTTTTCTGCTTTATATCACTATGTGATTTAGAACACATCCATGAATGTACATATATATATTTTCTTTAAATAATAAATTCCAACTTTGTTCAATACAACTACTTAATCATATTAAGTGTAATCTGTCGAATATTCTTTACTAAATGATCACAAAGTATCACTAAAGAAGCGTCTTAACATTTTGTCGGGTTAATGATTTCCAAAAATTCTAGCTCAGTTATTTAAATACCCACATTTTATCATTATGATCTTTTACCAAAAAAAGATATTAGGTATATTGTTAATTGATGTAAATTAAACTGAAAATACAAAATATACTCTCAAATTTATTTTTTTGACATGAAGGCAAATCAGTAAAATTGTAGGTTGTAAGTCGCATGTGAGAGGCTTTTTTTTTTTAAATATATCCATTATTAAGGAGAGATAAAGTACGAAGTACCGGAGCGTTTGTTTTTTATTGATTAAAATAAAGCTTTTCACTTGAATTTTATGAAGAATTATATTTTTGAAATGCAGCACATTTATTTATTTGTATTTTAAAAATAACTGACAACCATTGTGAACCAAAAAGGTTGTACTAACGAAAAAATATGTTTCTCTAAAACATTCTAATAATGTTGAATGAAGGTGGAGAAAACTCCGATAATACTGGAATAATTACAGGAATTTGACGTTCAAGGTCAAACAAAAATAAAAAGTTCTTTAAATCTATTTAAGGGAATAACCGCTCCTTAAAGTTTTTTATCTCCTGTAACGGTCTTATAAAATTTTAGATTTTAGTTTTTCAGACAAATTATGTTTATTCATTATTTATATGAAGTTACTGTTTACTCTACTGAAAGATACGTTGAATATATAATTATTTTATTCACCTCATCGACAGGTTTCCTATGTCTACAATTTTTTTTACCTAATAATCGCAAAAGTGATATCATGCAACTATACTTACACTAGATTTCAACCGTTCTATTCGCCTAATAGTGTATCGAATGACGAAATAATTTCCAATTCTCTACCTAATCACTTAAAGGCTTAATTACAACATCAAATTCTATTTGGCAGTAACCTAACTAGTAGGTCTTATATGTCACCAGAACTAAATTGACGATTTTTACATAGGTGTGAAGCTCTTTAGTTTTACAAAAAACAGGAACAAATCAATGCAAGTTATGCCTTTAATCATATATGTATATCCATTAAATAATTGAATTTAAACATCCAGAACCATAGAGGTTCTCTAACACAATGATTGGTGTTGCCAGTTTCTTAAATTAGTACATTAGAAATTTTGACGTTGAGCTATACTTATCAGAACAATCTTTATCGTACGACACAAGTTATCTTAGATATTAAGGTATCAATAAGTTTATTTGAATATTTCTTACATCTATCTTATAAATAAAATCCCAACAAGGAATGTTAAATCACCCCCATTAGGTATAACTATACTAGAAGAGTTATAATTTGCTTATGAATAAAAACGTCCTATTTGGGCGTCAGTACATTAAACGTACAGATGACAAAATTTTTATATAAATGATCACAGTAAGAAATCAGCTAACTACGCGAATGTGCGTAAAATTACCAAGTTTCAGTACCCACTAAAAGTAAACTAACAGGAGAAAGGCGTTATTTTTGTGTTTTTCTTTTTTCATCTCAGTTAATAAAGAATACTTAAGAAAGTATATATAAGTCTATATACATATTAGGATTGAACGAAATAGATAAATACATAAAAAAACAAATTATAATGACTAGTCTCTATCGTGGTAGCGCAGTGAATGTTTTAAGGGGTAACGTCCCCTAATCCTCAGTCCCATGTATACCACTTGAGCAGACGTAAATTAGAAAAAAATAATTATTTACAAAGTTAATTTGTCTTAAAGATGTAAGCAGTATATATATTTGATTTAAAAAAGATTTGGTTGCAATCCTTGATGGTAACTTAGATTCACACTTACTTACCTATATTAATTTAGACCTACATATATAACGGACTGCACAATAGTGATTAAAAAAAGTAATAATCTAGTATGTAGGTAACTATCAATATAATATAAATAATATTTTTGTTCTGTTTAATATATGTTAATGTGTAAATAGATCGACGAATAGTCCCTGTGCAGTCCAATACTATTTAATATATAGTCTAAATAATAACAGAACAAACGAGTTAACCTAAGTTAAGGCTCAATTTAGATTCACACACATGTGTATACAACAGTAAATACTCTTTAAATAATCTAAGCGTCAAACGTAACAAAATTTTGATCTAACCTACATTACATCAAACTATATAATCAATAGTAAGAAAATACAATATATTACAAACGAATAAAAACAATACGGCCCGACCGAGCGGGAATTATGCGTTTAAAAAACGATTAACAAGACGTTCGAGCGAACGTTCAGATTCCAGAACGAAAGTAACGAACGCATCACATAGATTAAAAACGCAGAGGGCGCTCGGAGAGTTCGATATAGAAGTTAGCGAGGGAGGGGCAGGGCGCGTTCACGAGTAGATAGTGATGACCTCGCGTCCGCCGCCGCGTACCATCAGCACTTTCTCCAGACCCTCCGTCAGCACCTCCAGGAACTCCATGTCTGGGGATTGGTTATGTTTCAATTTAGACAAAATCTGTTTCAATAAACAATTTGAAAAATATCCAAATTAAATTTAATTTAGTACACTATTTTAACATTTGTTCAATTCAAGACCGTATTTTAGTATCATATAAAATATTAAATTGATGATTTTATTTCCTCAGTGCCTTTTCAAGTGGAAGTGACTACTTACAGTTGGACTCCCTCTCCAGCTTAGTGTCACGCGGCGGGCCGGGCAGGTTGAGTATGACTAATTGTGCGTCGTGTGAACGCGACACTATCACTTCATTCAGCTTCACGGCAGTGTGCATTCGCCGTACTGTGCCCTCGTCGCTAACATTTAGAAAAGTTAGCTATTTATATTTCAAAATTAAAAAAATATATGTAAAGTTTAAATCATATTTTCCGTTCCATAATACAATGAATAATACAATATATCCATATATGTATACTGAATGTAATTGCTTTTGGTTGAATTTTCGTTATAATAATTAGTGACCGATTTCAAAAGATATTTGTGTTGACTTTAGATGAATTTGAATCTAAATAAGTAAATGTCACTTACGGAGTAAGGATGGGCATGTTAGGCTTAGAGTTAAGCGCATCGCCGTTGGGGTTGCCTTCCTTGTGCTCGTCGACGGGAGGCGTGGGCGACTCACTCTGCGAGCGTTCATCGGGCGAGTCCCACATTGAATCGATTATGTGCAACAAACTACTTCGAAATTCGTCCTAATATTTACCCCAATTTTTTCATCGTTCCATTTGTAAATTTTGTGTTTCGTATCGCGGACCGAGCGTTGCACATGACGGATTCAAGGCGAATGAAACACGGGATGTCATATATTATTTAAATTGTTATACAGTCACTGACTACTGACATTCAAACATCCACTCATAGCTAATGTGGTATGAAGTAACTACAGTGAACAAAGTAATATAATGAACTCATTGCCAAACATATGACCACCGTGTAAATTCGCTAAGACTCGTTATGGTTAACTATAACGATGCGGAACTCAAATAAAAAAATAAAAATAAATAAGAGCTGTGCAATGTGAGCGAGCTTATTCACTTACATTAAACTAGATGTCGAAAGTATAGTAATTATTTTCAACATCTAATTTATTTATAAGCCTATTTAATGTGAACGTATGTAACACTTAAAAAAAGGGGTATTGAAATGTGCTTCAGCTTAATGGGTAACTGAGTAATAGAAATAGCAAAAAAAAAAAAATATGTTAAACAATAAAACTTTGGTATAACACGATTATGAGATAAATTATTATGGTTCCATTTGCCAAGCAGTCGTTCTAAAATGCCTAACTTCAAATTTGATTTCAGGCGTTTTTGTTTTTTCTTGTTCAACATTTTTAAAGAAAGTAATATAAATCTACATTGTTTTATGCAAGATGTAAATCTGATAACAGAATACTAGATTAGTATTACTTTCATATTTTATATAGGAGAGATTTTTTTTTCGTGAATAGTGGAAACTTGTTTAATATTTATTTAATGATGTAAACACATCAATAACTATTAAGCACAGGTACTGAGTTCTGTACAGTTTTATTTAATTATTTTCCACTCTCAGTAATTATTTTAAGTTAAATTTGTACAGCTAGCCCGTTACATTTATAACTGTTTCAGTTGTCACCTTATCATCCTTATCCTTCTCGTCGTTTTCAGCTAGTGGAGGTGACGGAGCGTCTTCTGGTGCTGGCTCTGAACCAGGTTCAGCGAAGCGCACCTTGCTGGCAGTCTTCACATCAGCGTGATGATGGTCCACAATTGCTTGAACCTAGACAATAGATACGTTTAAAAATGACAGCTAAACCCTTTAAAAAAGACCTTAAAAGTACTTTTGTTTATTATTTAAGTACATGAATGTTGTTACATGAATATTTGAGCAGAATGCCAATTCGCAATTTATTTATTAATATACCTATAAGTATAAGAAAAAGAAATGAATATCATTATATATTTTAAAGTGAAAAAGTGCATAAGAACAATATAGAAAGGACTGTGTAATGACAAGTGATTAACAAGTATGAGCGAAAAATAGAACACCGAAAGCCAGTAACGTATCCATCAGTATAATAGACACTAGCTATAAATGGATTAGAGATGATTTTTAAACTATTTAAATGATTATGATAATTTTGAAAGCCTAGTAGATTAGAAACACAGAGATACGAGAAACAACATCTTGCTACACATAAAATGAAATGGTATCACAACACTTCTATTAGAAGCGAAAGATTATCAAAAGAAGTTTTAATTCCGTTGGTACGGAAGAAGCAAGGCATAATAATGATATATAAAATGCAAAGCTAATAGTAAAATAACAAATAATTTCTAATGCGTATTGAAAGTGGACTCGGTCGAGGGTAATGTATCCATTTTACCAAAGGCAACTTCTCCTCAGCGTTTTGTTCACGATAGTCCACCAAATTTTGCATCTGTGTTGGCAGCGATAGACAAACGGCAAATTAGTTAATTGGGTCTTTACAGTTCCATGTCAAACAAGCCACACATTTTTACAAATATATAGCACACAAAATAGGTACATTGCTAGTATGACGTTTTTAGCATTTTATCAACGATGATTTTTGTGGTTAAAAAATCGGAGGATAGAGATTAGTAATAATTAAAAGCTTACCATTCCCAGGGATTCTTTCTTATTAAGTCTTAATTCGCGCAACATTTGATTGCGCTGTTCCATCATCAAAGTACGCTCGTACGTGTAGGCGGAGATATCATTATCAGTCTGTCAGTAAAGAAAAAAGTTTAATATATGGTTTTGATAGTATATAAATTTAATATTAGAAATCCATATTATATCTTATACGTACCATTTCTACAACTTCTACTTCAGCTTCCAAACGTAACTGGTAGAGGAACATTTTAAGATCTTTCTTCATTTGTATGGAGTTATCTTCTATCTGGGCGACAGTAAAGATACGCATTTTGCAATTCTTCCAAGTGCGATGATGTTTTAGAAGGAATGGAAGTAGCATAAGCATTCCACCGTCGTGAACAATCCACCAAATATCTATGTTCCCAGAGATCTATAAGAAGATACAATTGTTGACTACTGATAATAACTATGGTTTTCTATATTAATATATGCTAAAAGTCGGCCTATACAATGGCTCTAAAATTTTCTATAACTTTCGAAAAATTTCTAAAACTCGAAGTTTTTGAAAAGTAGTAACAGATATATGTAAGTCTTTATTATATATATTACATATATTTAGTAACAGCCCAGTGTCGATTCTGCAGCTGGTCGCTTTAAATGAGACATTTGTAGCGCTACAGCTGACGGTTGCCCTGTTAAGTACTTTCTACTAATTACTAGATTAGCAAAAATAATTGCTTTGATTGTCTAAGGATTGACAGTGCTTTGGTAATATTTACCTTTTCAGTAGAGTCAGGGAAGAAATTAATTCCCTTAGGCACGAGCATAGCCATCCTCGCAGCGGTGACAGCTCGTACGGTGTGTAGAAACACTTGCCAAGTGCGTTCGTCTTCCGATTGGCGCCAGCCGTAAGGCCACCCAACGATTACTGTATTTGGTTTTAATCCGCCAAGACCCGTCGTTTGAACACTACACAAATATTTTTATAGGTATCTTGTACATGGATATAATAAACAGTAAAGGATGTTTTTTTATAGGAATAGTAATAATTACTTACAAATGGCCTAGACCATCAGCAATATTGTGCGACACAAGAACATCAACAAATCCTTTAACCTTCTCTTCATCCATGCACTTGCGTAAGTTTTGCTTAGCTGTTGATGCCTCCCCAGCACGTCGAGTAAAATCACCGCCCAATACTGACACACATACAGTCAAACCTTTTCCTGTTGAAGTATAGGTTAATTTAATAAACTGATTAACCTTCCAGAGTCATATTCTATTCTGAAGTAGGTAAGTTATCTTTATATGAGATACATTTCTTACCAGCTTTAAGTTGATTGGCAAATGCGAGCATTTTACGATACTTTGGATTAAGATCCTCGTTCAGTTTAGCAAGTACAAGAACTTGAGGTCTCCAGTTCTTTGTATGCGGTGGTCCTTCTTCAAGACGCAATAGCGAATACCGAGCTGCAGAAAGTGCCAAACCTCGTAGACCATCACCCCATTCCTTTTCGGCACTAAAGTATTTAAATAAAAAATGTTATTAGAAACAAATGAAACTCCAAATCAAAAGTAATCAAAATATGCTGCTTATTTATAATACAGCTTCAATCAAATAAAACATACCCTCGATACTCAATGTATTTGTAGATAAGGCCAGCCATACCAATAGCAATTAAGGCGTAAAACCAAGATGTCATAAACATAATGGAAATACACAAAGTTAAACCAGCCAGTGATAATGACCTGCAAGTGATTAAGATTTTTGAGACAGGTTAAATTGTATCAAAATTTATGGATTCATTTATTATATAAATAAAAAAAATATCCTCATATCGAGGCCTCACCAATGATAATATTTAAATCTTGGTCTCCAATTCGGAGTCTTCAAAAGAGTTTGTAGAGCGCAAGCTAAATTGACGAATCCATAACACATAAGGAAAAACATAGACAGCAGTGGTGCTAAGATATCTACGTTGCCGAGGAGGATACCACACTGGCAAATCACCATAGTTAATAATAGAGCCCTAAAAACATGTACATATTTATTGTGAATTAAAATGTTAATAAATATATTAGATATAACGTAAAAATAATTCCCTCAATATACTTATAGTAACAATAGTAGGTAGGTAGTTGAAGTTAAATATAAGAATATTAATTATTGTAAAAAGTAAAAAAAATTACCTGGTAGGTTCTCCTCTGCTAGAGGAAACGGCAAAGGGTGAGAGAAATGGAATTATTTCGTCCTTAGCAATTGCTTGAAGCAATCTGGGTGCGCCAGTCAAAGATTGTAATCCAGCACCAAGCGTAGATAAAAATGATCCAATCAAAATAACCCATTGATTTGGCCATGCCAAATTTGCAACTACTAGTTTCCCCCCTATAGATTGCCCAAATCTAAAAAAGAAAGCAAATGTAATCTAGTTGGCTAATTTAACAAAGCAATTTCAAAAACTGTTTGGATAGAAACCAAAATTTATAATACATAAAATCACTTAATTTTTTTAAAATTATTTTTAATATGACTGAAAATCTAGATAAAGAATTGATATTGGAAAATGTATTCAAAACCTATGCGAAATTTGGAAACACAAATAGTGATGGGAAACAAATAACACTAACAAATATGGATAAGTTGCTTAAAGAAGCAGGTGTGGTTGACGGAAAGAAAGTGTCTACAACAGATACGGCTATACTTTTTCAACGATTTAAGTCAAAAACAATTGATTTTAAACAATTTATACAATTTCTGGACTTACTGGCTAAAGAGTGTAAACTCAACGTTGATACTGTTAAAAATGCACTTTCAAAATGTAATGCACCCTGTACCTCTCGTGCGACAAAAACAGATAAAGCTGACATAGTGAATAGGATGACTGATACTTCAAAATACACGGGGAGTCACAAAGAACGTTTTACTAAAGAGGGAAAAGGCAAGGGTAAAGCAGGTAGAGAGGATTTAAACGATAATTCTGGTTACGTTCAAGGATATAAACAAAAAGATACGTACGGGAAAAAGAAAACTTAGTGTACTTACTTGTCTCTAAGTAACAAGTTATCAACAGTTCCAGCAAAAAGTAATACAACAGACAGATATACAGTTGATGTTGTAAGGATGGCGCCGATGGTTCCGATTGGAATACTTTTTTGAGCGTCAGCCAAATCTCCAGAACGGTTCGAACCGGCCATAATACCTAAAGTAAGAAATATTTTATATCATAACCATTTTATTTATAAAGCATATTTATGTTTATAAATAACGTTTCGTTTAAGTTATTATTATGTTTAAGATATACCTGTTACGGACGGGAAGAATATGCCTATGAGAATTGTAAAAGTCGTAGTAAGATCAGCATAAATCTGGTTATAGGGTGGTCGTTCCATTTGTTCGATATCATCAGGTTCTTTGCCATAAGCAATATATTGTCCCAGTTGTAGAAAAGAGTCTTGCAAATTATCAAAGAAAACTCCACTAGCCAATCCCTGTATTTTAAATATTGAGTTAAATGACTATAATCAATTAAGTAAATGAACAGTACTGTGAGAGCTATTTTTTATACCTTAATTCCTTGTACAACACTCAATTCATGTGCTTGATAATATGGATCACACGTATTATTAGGGCAAAATGTTTGATGAAGTTCTCCCCCTATGTCCTTGGTGCAGTTGCTAACGTGTATATCTTTTAATAAGCGCTTTCCCAGTACACACATTCTAAAAAAATCAAAATTGAAATACCATACTAAAATATAAATTTTATTAAAAAAAATATTAAACCTATAAAGTAATAAAGTAAATGACCCTTACTGTAGTTTATCGTTCCCGTTGAAGTTGACGAAGATACCAGCGTAGACAGCACTAATTGAAAGAATTACACAAGCGAGAGCGAGTGTCGCAAACTTGTTGACAAATTTGACTCCAACAAATACAACCATGCCCATTATCAACAGAAGACCAGTTCCGTAAACTCGAAAATTGTTGTACATTGCTTCAGGATCCTTGGTAAAATCGCCGAAGATTGACATCCACGGTGCCATGTATGTCTAAAAGTATATTGAATTTTAATGTTCATTAGTTTAAATATGTGAATCTAAAAAATATATATAATAGAAAAGCAATAATTGCTGATTATAAATTTTAATAGTCTCAAAATATTTTATAGATCATTGATCGTCTGTATATTTTTTTTATACTTTTGCGTCATATTTTATAGTGCTATAAAATCTACGCGGTCTCCTAAATTGAGGCTTAAAGTAATGACATTTGGTTATACTCTCTAAGCATAAAAGCTATAAAAAGTCAATGAGTAATTTTTAGGTTTTATGAAGGGCTATAAAATATTAGATTTTATTGATATCTTAAAATATTACTTTTTTGTATTTCTTGTATGAGTAAGTTTAAGTGTTAAATATTTACCAGAACTATTTCAACAGCTCCAACAATGTACATGGCCGCAGCGAGGGTAGTGCCCGTGTAGAACAGCATGCCGACCGCGCCGCCGCATTCAGGGCCCAGTGACCGACCGATCATGAAGTAGGACCCACCCGCCGGCACCACACCATTTGTAGCAATCGCAGACATAGATATCGCCGTGAGCATCGTCTGTGAAATTATCAATATTATTTTTTTATATCACAAAGTTTAAATAAATTTTTTCAATAGATAATCAGAGTTTAATATAACATATTAAGTAACTTGCTACTAGCGACTTTCACACTTACCGTACAGCAGCAGACAAGCACTATCAGAAAGCCTTGGATAGCACCTGCGGTTCCAACAACCCAGGTTAAACGGATGAAGAGGATAACACCGAAAATATTTTGTATACAGGGGAGAAAAACGCCAATCAGAGTGCCCATGCGGGAGGGAGGTGCCGGTTTTGGAGCATCAGGGTCAGCTGCTGAGGCGGTGGGGATAGTGTTAGAATAATCTGCCAGAGAGCTAAGGAAGGTTGCCGCTCGAGGTCTATCTTCAATCTCCTCCTGCGAGACAAACAAATATAATTTTACTAAGTAATTGATGAAAAACGATTAAATTAATTAATGTTTTTAAATTAAATAGATAACGATTGTGTGATGTTTGAGTTATAATAAGTTACTTGCTTATCTAATGATTTCAAAATATTTAGATTAGCATTTCAGGTCGAATATAAAGTTTTTTCTCATCTTCTAAATACGGTAATTATGTAATTAACGTTTTCTAGATAAGTTAGCCATAAAAAATCTCATCTGTATAAGTTGGCGCATAACCATTCCAAGGACTTGCGATCCAGGTGTAGATTTAAGGGCCTTTTAAAATGTGCAATCACGCTTATTTTAACTGTATACAATTCTCTCTCTACCTAAATAAATTTGATAGAAATCTACTCATACCGCCTTGGAAATACGTTTGTTTGTAAGTAATAATTAAATAAGCAAATGGTGTTTTTAGATAGCTTTAGATCTGTAAGTTGATTAACGAGATTTCAATGTTATATCTACCGTTCTCTATTCTACAGTTTGCAAATTAACTATAAAGCTGTTCCTGGTTAGTTCGTAATAATTGTTTATTTTAAATGTTTAATATTTGCGGATTTTTGTTTACCAGAAATTAAAAAAAAAAAACAAATTGTTATATCCTTCTAAATTTTAGCTATAAGAAATATTAGTGAATAAGATATGTGGTACTAAAATACAAAAAATAACCTATTTACAAAAGGTTTTTCAATTTAAAAGTCATGACTGAAAATGGCGTCGAACACAACGTGCAGGCGACTTAAACTTCGTAATACGTAATCCTCAAAGAGACGAGATTCCCGAGCTCGAGTCCAAAGTGCTCATATTTTATTCACACACCATTTGCATCGCTTACCGTGCCTTCAGACTTTCAGACAGCCTTCGTCAGTTCTGCAAATGTCATTCACAACTACAATATTATTGCGTACTAACAGAGATTTAGCTTATTATACCTTTTTTATGGTGTGCTATAAAATTAGTTGTGATAAATAAAAATAAAAACTGCAAGTAAATGAAAAACTTTGTCAGTGTTGTTGTTCTGTTAACAACTCCCCAAGTATTAGAGATTTGCTTTTTAATTTATCGTCGTATTTGAGTTCCGGAGGTGAATAAATATAAAAAAATGAATAAGATATTTATCAACTAAAGTGCCTTTAAATGTTGTATAGAACACCGTTTTATACATTCGATAATCAAAACAACTAGACATTTATTTGAAAACACTGATCATGAAACGTTTGAAAATGTTGGCCTCTGTACTTTAGTGTTCTCGTAAATCTTCACTTGCAATAAAGCAGTGGGCCGCAGAGCCATTTATTACCAAGCTTTTTCCTATTTGTTTCCATTTGTTCTGTCACCATTACCCGACACTTTATTTTAAATGTAGATCTGTAGCGGATTAAGCTTCATCCGGTCTTCGTATATTGTAATCAAGGATCTATGAGATTCAGTACAATTAATGACCAATAAAAATCCCATAAGTTAAGCTGTTATTTTTTTATTATATTGTGTTTTATAAATATGAAGTAAAATAGCCAAAAATACATATGTTTTTAGTATGGAGAACAGGAAAGTGAAATGTTTAATAATTAGGTACAGACAAATATAGATTTTAGTTTTTTTTTAAATAAGATTCGTTTAAAATGTCCGATGCAGCCTTTAATCTATATGCAAGTTTATTCTTCATTAAAGAATTCTGATCAACACTTTATAGCACACAAACAAGATTTTGAGCTTTCGTTTTCTGGAGTATGCTCTGTAGTGAAAGCTGTGTTTATCTCCTGATTTATTTCTTAAAAATAGAGATATAAAACCTCTTTGCTTATTATTACTGAAGTATTTAAAGGAACCAACGGACGGACACAAGATCTAGATACATTTTCAGGCAATATAATTAAAGGTATATCATAAGTATAACTTTGAGATGCCCTATATCACACTTTTATAAATGCACCATGACTAACTAAATACGTTTTAAAAATATTAACGACTATAGTTAGATCAAATCTAAATTATTTTTTTGCATTCTTGAAATACTTGGAAAAACATGTTAGAAAGTCATTTACTAATAATTTCGAGATTTGGAATGATGTTTATCATATGTATGTACTATTCTATTTTTCTATGATGGTTAATACTGTGGTGTCTAGCTTTATTTATTAGTTAGAGCATTTCTTTAAATACGGGTATTCCCAGCTTTTCTTTCTTTTTATATTTTCAATGGTATCTGTTTTCATTCAGATATTTTCAATTATTATTTCGTGTTGTGTCATTCAAGTATTTAGTTTTTAATTTACTTTATTTTCAATTATAGTGAATATTATGATTATAATTAGGTAATTTGAACTCTCAATGTTGGTTGAATTGAAGTTCCATTAGATTTTCAACTACAAATATTAAATACATGGAAAACTAAAAATTTTGTTAAATGAGGAATGGATAGAAGTGTTAGTGTCCTCAGTTTGTCTTGGAATCAGTGTTGCTAAACAATAATGGGACCCTCACGTAACTGGATTGGATAATAAATACATTTATGCCACATATCATTACATAGTATAAAGCAGTCGCTTTTAGCGTCTGTCCCTGTGTCTGTATGTCTGCTTAGATCTTTTAAACTATTAACGGATTTTGATGCACTTTTTTTTAATAGATAAAGTGATGCAAGACAAAGGTTTATATTTTGCCCCTCCTTTGCATGTTCTTCAGGTTGTAATAAAACGACCATTAACTTGATGGTTGTATATTTGGCGGTTGATCGCTACAGAGGTTGCAGTGCGACTGACTAATTTATGTATGACAATTATAGAGAAAAGTATGATGTATTGCTTATGACCTACTTTTGGAAGTGGTGCCGTGTGCAAACATATGATGTAATTATATGACTCATTACATGTAGGCACAATATGTATAATAACATGCTAAATATATTAGAGAACCACTGATAATTTCAAGATTTCTCATGCGAAGTCGTAAACAAACACATTGTTTTGCGCTTACGTTGCAAAACGCCAGCTAAACTCTATGGGATAGATCAAAATAATCTACTAAGTAATATATACCTTAAAAAGTTCTACAAGAAAGTCCGCGATAGTATATGTTTATCCCTTAGGGATAACCCACAATAGCCAATTTTTATCCTTTACTTTTTACGAGAAATAATGGCTCATTAACGAAGGGAATTGAAGCAATACAGCGTTAATCCTTATATAATTAAGTGCCTTTAATTTAAACAATCTAGCCCTTTACAGCATGTAATTTAAATAAATATTTTTGAAGATATTCGAGATTTAAAATATTGGGACATCGCGTTTGCGGCGGTACGGTCGGCCGGCGGACTATGGTATGGAAAAGTGCAAACCGTCTCAAAAATGGCTTTTGTGAATGTTCAGTATCGAAAATTTTGTTAATGCAATTTTAGCTAACTGAATGTCTAATATATATATATATTATAATATATATATTATAATATATATATATATTATAATATATATATATATATATATATATTATAATATAACTAAATGCTAAATAATATATGTATATATTCATCATCATCATCATCATATTGATTATCATCATTAGTTTTATTTCAAGTTGATGTGTAGATAACACAAATAACGTCGATTGTGTAGCTCAAGAATTCCTCAAGTTTACATGGTCATATTTTGATTATTTTTAACGAAAATCTATAAGTGTGATATATGGTTAGAATGGTTATTAAGTACTCTGTTTAAAAAGTATTTAAATGGAAGTTTTGAGTAAAAAAAAGAGAGGTATAAAAATTACAGTATCTAAAATTGTATCCTTATTAAAAATTTTAAATAGATTTTTGACAGTGAGCAATATCTGCCGATGTCGTAATTCTGATTGCATCACTTACAACAAGTCATATAGAAGCCAATACAAGAAAAAGGAAAAGGGGAATTGTTTTCCTACGAATTTAAGGCGTGCGAAGCCGCGGGCAAAAGCTAGTACTTGTATAAAAAAAACTGTTACTGACGAGACTGTTGCCGAGTTAGTTTATTATAGTTATTTTCATAACATAAGTGCTATGGTATTCTATTCTAGCGCGCCGCCGCTGATATAAATAAAAATTACTTTAACAGTCGAGAGCCATAAAACTTACTTTTAATAAATAATTTCATTTGTTTTGGAATTTGGTTTGTAGTTTTTAAAGATACATTTCAACAAAAACTATAATTTACTAAGAGTGTTAACTATATTGATATTTCAGGGAAGGAGTACAATTTTTATAACACCTCTTACCAACATTATTTTATTATAAAAATTATCTTTAAGTTTGTAGTACGAATATTAAGAATTTATGGTCACTTTCAATACCTAGTCACATTATAGAAAGTCGTATCAATTTTATTTTTAAAAGTTTTTTTAGTCCTAAATTAATTAAGAAAAATATTTTTAAGGCCACTCGTCTAAAAAATGTTGTAAAGCGTAACTGAAGAACACTTGACCTCTGAGACGATTCATTTCTTTTGGTATTGATGCTTCAGTGTGACCTCCGCTTGAGAATCTCTGATAATTTACCAAGACCATCCTCTTCGAAGTTTTGAATTGTACACGTATTATTTACTAAGGATACCAAATTAATCGCAACGTAGTGTATTTAAATAACACAAGTTTGTTTTTGTGGAATGGTTCAAATATATATTTTATTAATTGAAGAGTAATACAATATTTCGGTTGAATGTTAGATCTGCCAACATGTGCCCACTTTATATAGTAAAGTAATTAAGATTACCTAAGCCCATATTATGGTCTATGTACAAATATAAATGTGCCAGTCTAGCTTCCAATATCCGGCCGGGATCTCGCTACCTCCACATAAACAACTAAAACGTGGAAACCTTAATTAAACTTCCGAACGGTTCTCCTTAATTAAACCAGTATAAGTAAGCATAGCTTTATTAAAATAACCAAATTAAGCCATGCTAAAACATTTTGGATAAACATACAAAATAATAATAACAGCAAAAACTATATAAGTTGGTTCGGATTCACAAAGAAAGACTAATCATATTTATCTTCAATCTCGATATAATTTTGATTGTCATGGGAATTATTCATAAGGGGACGCTGTTGTAAGACTGTTTTAAAAGAGGAAGTCTACGCGTTCCGTTGGGTCTTAATGGAAATGCAAACATAATGCGAGTAAATTGAGGCGTGAAAAACGACAAAACGGTCGAGCGGCGAGCACAAATAGAAACACTGTTCCGAAAGTATTTGTTAAGTTGTACAATCTAGTAGTTGGTTGTCTATCTGGTCTGTTGTGTTACTGCTTGTTTTTATACATTTGTCTTTATATTAGAAACAAGTAGCTATTGGTCGTAATTAAATATCAGAAAATATGATTATTCATATTTTATTATGAATTAAACTGATTATTCATTTGTATCTGCCCCAAAAGTATTAACTTAAAAAACTATTATAATTTAAAAAGATATTAACATGGTCAGAACCTGGTAGTTCAGCTTGTAGATTGACGGGGAATTTATTGTTACATAGTTCCTTTATATCATACATAATATTGAAGAATTTATAATCAGTAAATAGGTTATATTTTCAAATAATTTGACCCGACTATTTATATATAAAAGACCATTGTCTGTTTCCAAACGTTTTCTTTCTTTTTGCCCTCTGGTATTGTAGTGAACGGTTTCCATTTATCATTTGTGTGTTGATTTTCTTCTTGTTATAAAAAGTATTTTTATGGAAAGACGAGGGAAGTAAAATTGCATCCTCCGTGCGAACAGTTCGGCCAAGTGTTCAATTTCTTTCTCGTTACAAAACATTGTTGTGCCAATTTTGCATCCCATCCTGTGCATAAATGAAATTTGCCGGACTCTTTACGAATCACATTTACTTGTATTTAACGTATACCTTAAATTTTTAAATAAATATAGAATGCTATATTGACGAGGCTGGTAGCGACACGGTAGCTCAATTTGAAGAGCGATGGGTCTGTTTAACAAAGGTCACTGCTTGGATTACTGCCCGTGTAGATTAACTTTATGTTCTATGTTTATTTCAATAATGGTTGGCATTGTAAACATTGCCAATATATTGAAGCTTGTTTTCTTGTCCTGTAGTATAATAATAATGCCCAAGCGAGTTTTAACTTTATCCCATCGTAATTAAGATATATATTGTCCTTACATTATTTATTTATTTATTTATTTATTTACACTTTATTGAATAAACAAAAGGCGAACTTAATGCCTAATGGCATTCTCTCCCAGTTAACCTCTATTATTTTCCATGTTTCTAGATTTAAATATATCTTAATACATCTTTGTAATAAAAACTGTATAAGGCAAGTTATGAATGTAACCTGAATTGCAAATGACTCAAGTTACATTGCACGTAGCGTTTACTTTTGAAGTGTTATAGATACAATTTATTTGACACATAGCCAAGATAAGATATATTGTAAAAAATGCGAAGTTTAATTTTATTTTATCTAAAAAGTACTAAAGATAATATTAAATTTGTGAGACCAAGGCAAACTTAAACATCAAATTATGCGTCATCGTGTTTGTGAAATATTCTCGTCTTTCTTGAAAAAACGAGGCCGCAGTGACTCGTCAAATTGAGCATGAATTATATAGTGGATGGCTGACTGTGGATCAACTCTAATATCTGCGTTTCATATACGAAAGGGTTTTATTTAAATATACCGTCTTAATGTAACACTGTATATTTTAATATTGATAAAAATAAAACGAACATATATCGAACTTAATCTTCTATAACTGCTTAAACAATTATTAAAGAGGTAGTTACGATGTGAAAAAATGCTTTCAAAAGTTTATTCTAATGTTATACGATATTTTATGCACTGAATTGAAATATGAATAATAATAATTAATAAAATATAAATATAATAATAAAAAAATATAATGTACTATTATTATAATCTCGCAAGCCTTCAATGATAGCATATATATATAAATCTAAGATACACGTTCTCGGTGTAAGAGAAGTCGGCTTTATGTGAAAATTCCAATTTCGATTACATTGTACTGGCACATTATGATGGTTTTAATGCGGATTTACGGGGATTTCGTCTCCGATCTCACGTTTATTACTTTTTCTTACTGTTAAAAACACGGTTTGCATAATTTATATTGCGTATATATTCAGATTTATACGTCCAATATATTTTTTGAAGATAAAAAGAGTATAAGAATTCTATTTCTGGGATAATACCTCCTTTTCAATTTTGGTAAGAAGTACAGAGCTTAACTTACCAAAGTGTTCCACTTTGAGATGGCGGCCTGAGATTTATTTCATGATATTTTGTTTTTTCCGAAAAATGTTCCATTTCATAATACATGACATATTTTTTTAACAAGACACGTCAATAGTGATGTATAAATAATTAATATAAGCGGTAATTATAATTTGTCGCTAGTAATTAAATTAATGCTGCTGCAATACAACATGATTACGTAAGTAGATGGCCAAGTTCACGTAATAGAGCTTACAATGTAGTAGTACCGAGGAGTGATTGTGTCATCTGAAGTTGATTTTATTGAAATGTTTTTATTTAAAAGTTATTGCGTAAACGCTTATTCGGTATATTTCGTTGTTAATTTAGTGTTAAAACTTTGCGTATTACAGGTTGTTACTACAATTACTAATTAAGATAAGAATTAGTTTCTTATAATATATTTATCCTAAGCAAAGAATTGTACATAAAGTTCGTAGAAAATTTGAATTCGATCTGGAATGTAAATTATATGTAAATATTTGTTAAAATGATATCAAATTTAAATATATTTAGTCGTAAATGCCGAAGGATCGAAGTTATTCGTGTAAGAAATTGGGATGAGATGCTACGTTGCTTGCAAACGAGCTACGAACGAGCTACGCGCTACGGATGCTACGAAACTCGCGCAAATGAAACAGTTACGTAACAAATTTTCTGGTAGGAGCTTATTCTTTAATGTTAAATAACACTTATAACCTGGTATCGGCCGGTCGATGCAGTATAACTACAGCAAATAAGAGGCAATTTAAAAAAAAGTTTGGTGTACTGAGCAAATACAGGTTTTTTTTGTTAATTTGTTTTTTTTGTTTGATATAAAGTTAAAAAAAACTAAAGCATTGATATTACATAATCTTTAGTAATCTTAGTTATACGAAATCTGTTTAATAATAAATATTTCTTACTAAAACAGGATAAGGTATGAGTATTTTTTACACAGTCAATATCCGAGACGGTGCGGGAGAAATATGATTTACAGTTAAGAAGAAACAGGCCATATTACAACGAAAAGATTTGCTACGATTTTCGTCGTATTTCGTCGGAGACTCCCATTGTTTACCGAACAAGCAGAATTAAGTGAAGGCATCGTGCATGCTTCTGATTACACAGGATTTATGACCATTACGATGATATTCATCTACATTCCAGATTCTATAGCCGTGTAGTGGAATTAGAAATTTGTATGAATAACATGTTTTATATATGATGATTTTAGATTATTTTAAAGAAACCTATTTTTATATATTTTTTTTGTTTTCATATCGTTCTGGTTTAGTCGTTTGTTGGGATAATGTCATTCGTTTTTTACCACAATTGTTTAATATTAATAATAATTCTATTGTTCTATATTAGAATAATATTTTAATGTAAATAGAATAATCACTTACTTGATAGAGATAGAGCGTAGTATCGCCTTTGTCTTTGTCCTTCGAGAAGCCATACTCGTCGGTGTCACCTGAAATAATCGTAAACGTAATTTGAATAATTGTTAAACCAACTGAAGTTTCTTTGTTGTAATAAGAATTTATGTTGAAATATTCGAATTAGAGGTTTATATTATTTTAAGAATATTTTCGAACAGATGCTGATTTATTTTATTTTTAAGATAACTGAACTTAACTATATTTTGATGACCGATCTTAACTATATATGGTTTTGAAATCTTAAGCTAAATATAGATGTTTTGTTTGAATTCACAGTATGAATTAATAACTATGTTAACACTTAACTTTTAGGTTATATAATAATTAACATACATTTTGCAATACGAAATAAACATTTGAAGGTATAATAGTTTTGTGATGTAAATGATTAACAAGTGTAGTTTTAATGAAGCGCAACATCATGGCGTAATACATTATAGCGTTGCCGAAATTTAAAGTACATTTTGTAATACTTGAACACATTATTTAGCACTTTATAATTATATTTTATTATAGTTAAGATATTATGTTTATGTACATTCGTTAGTATAAATATTAGCAGTAGTAAGTTAATATAAGTTAATTACAGTGTAACTTATAAATCTTTTGACTGATTGAGATTCATTAAATATGTAGTTTTTGTACGGACAATAATTCACATCTTGGATGAGATAGATGACGTCGTAATCAAGTTGCTTATTTATATGTGGACCAAAATGTCTCATATTCATAACATACGTTAGTTTGTTTTTGGAGAAAATAGAGGATATTAATAGAGATATTGCTATTGATATAAATAGACGATAATTTCTACTCATAATTAGAAAAGGATTGTAGACATTTTCTGACAAACGCGTTTAACTTCAAACAGAGTTAAATAAGGATTGTACTCCCTTTAAAGCTAAATGCAAATAACAATCAAGTGAAGACGAATTCTAGCGGAATTAAATGTACAAAGATGGAATTAATTCTATAAAGACTAAATGTGAATTGCGAGCTAGTCAACAGCCTGCGGGTAGCAATTGTATATAATTTACAAGCCACGATAGTACAGGCGATCTTTGGTTGACTATTTTTTAGGTATTTATTAATATATTAATAAAAATAATGTATATATAATATAATATATTATTAATATGTATAATATATTAATAATATGTATAATATATTAATAATATGTATAATATATTAATTATTATATTTATTAAGCAGACTTAGTTCTTTCATTTACGCGGTTAAAAAAATACGCCGATTAACAAATATGGTAACTGCTTGATTAGTTTACTTTAGTTACTTTCATAGTATGATGTCATATGGTATCCTCTTATGGGGTAATGCTCTTATGGTCTTATGGTACACTCTTATGGGGTAATAATAATTGATGCCATATTTACATTGCAGAAGAGAGCTGTTCGAACATATAATATGAGACCAAGAGGCTCTTCAAGAAACAAATTTAAAGAATTTAAAATGATGACTGTTTATAATCAATATATTTATGAAAGTTTAATTTACGTTCATAAAAATATTTCAAAGTTGGATATGGCCTGGGAAGCCTGGGAATGAATTGTATTGTTTTGCGAATAACTAATAATCTCCACAATTTGTTTTTTATTGTAAATTAATCGACCTGCTGCGTCATACCGATTCCTTAGAAGTTACTACTTGCGGTAGCGTCGGGAGTCGGGTTGCTCTCCTCCTTTAAATATGGCAAAGGGGGTGATGGCTGGCTCTTGCGTTATGCTCGTCAACGGGTACTACTTGCGGTGACTGGTTGTGTTGCAGGCCGAGAGTTTTTTTTACGTTGCCTGAAACCATTAGGCTTCTTTTCCGATTCATTGCGACGGTTCTAGTTGTTCTAAAATAGCTTTTAAGATCGACGTTTGTGAAACAGTGATTACAATAAAAAAATATATATCCAGCTGAGTTTGTTGTGCGTTCTTCTCAGACCAGGACACGTTTCAAACCTTAACATTAAGTTGAAAAGTGCTTTTACAGAAGGGATTATTACGATGAATCTGGTATCGAAATAGGTCCTCCTGGCACTTCCATTTTGATGTACACAAGTGTTCACTGATAATGATTCAAAGTGGAAACGATATAAATAAATAAATAAAAATAAAATAAATATATATCAGATTGCTATGCGTTTTTTTAAATTTAGTATAACATTACGTTGTTTGAGAAACGAAGAATTCTAATTAATTATTCGGTCTATTAGTTGTCTTACCTGTATAATATATCATTGTATATTTTGCCTTCTTATAGTTACGCGTATATTTTCAAGTTTTCACATTTCCAAAGTTTTTAAATCAGTCCATTAATTTTTCAATTAACTTAAATATTACGAGAAAAGTTAGACTCCCCGGCAAGAACGAACGACCAAAAAGATTTAAAATATAATTAATTAGAATACCTATGTAAGTTAATAATAAGTGATTCGCAAATTAATAATAAGTAACTAACTATAACAACATATAATTATTAGTTATAACGTTGTAATGTACTTTTACATATATATGTTTATATAACCTAAATTAAGTAAATAAAAATATTTAAAAGTTAAGAAGCTTTTCTAAAATAGACATACTTCCATAATCTATATAAAATAAGAAAATCATTGTATATATAAAAAGGTTTTGATTTTGTGTTTGATGGGTCAGTTTTATTAAAAATAAACTAAAGCGTTTGACGTAACGCAGATGCTTTTGTTTCAATTGAAAGAAAAAATAAATGTATGGCCCATGAAATGCTGAATCGTTTCCGATACATGACTAATGCTTTAATGAAAAATATTATATTATACATAATGGTCATACAATTATTAGTTTGAAGAGGTTTGATAAAAAAATAGTTTCTCTCTTTAGAAATTTTATTCGATAAAACATATCGGCCAATTTTAGCACACATACATAGAGACACTATAATCGAATTAAACCTGAACTTTACCGCGCTAACGTCATACCGCTGCCGGAAGAGTAGAGTATTTTTGGTTCTTGCTAATCATATCATTTCCATCAGCTCTTCTAACTTCATTTACATGACTTTCGTAGAGGCCAAAGGTTGGCCTATCAAATTATGTTGTTGACGCTGGTAATAAGAAAGGGTACTGGAACGTAGAAAATATTTTTAATGAGAAATTTCCTGCAGGGTATTTGGGACCAAATCTTTTTTTATTTTTATATTTCTAACATGATATATTTAGTAATACTGAATTATAATATCATTAGTAATTATTCCTAATCGTAAAGAGTTATATCAAGTTATACCAATTCAATTAAATTTAATTCCACATAAATCACATGTCAACACCAAATGATAATTTCTATAAATACGATTGTATAAATGCACATTTTATTTCACAACAATTGTTCATACAATTATTAAAACTTGTTCAATAAAGCCTTCGTTCCCATCACAATGGTCGCTCGTAATTAAAATAGCTCTACGAGTTAAATCAACGTTTCTACGTATTTTTAATTTTATTTTTGACGTTTGACTTATTGTTTCCATACGCCACGTGTACACAATATTTTGTGTGTTAAGTCGGTATATAATTAAATATTATTAATTGAATATAATATATTATTCGATTTTTTAAGTGTTGTGTTGTGTGTTGGGCTACGTTGGGGTGTCTTTCAACTTGTTAATTATGGTCATGATGAAAAAGCTGTTATTTTATATTATAAATATAATGTTATGTAATTTTTTAGCAATTTTTTTCATTGATTTTTATTCCTTACTTTTTATTTCCAGGATTTCTAGTGTCCTAATCTATACTAATATTATAAAGTTGAAGAGTTTGTTTGTTTGAACGCACTAATCTCTGGAACTACTGGCCCGAATTGAAAAATTCTTTTTGTGTTGAATAGTCCATTTATTGAAGAAGGCTATATGATATATGTTATCTCGCTGTGACTTATAGAAGTCAAGCAGCAATGAAAAATGCTGCAAAAACGGGAAAGATTTCTTTTTTGAGAGCTTTCCTCGCGTGCGCTGAGGAAACACTAAAAACCGCGCGGACGGAGTCGCGGACGACCCCTAGTGACTTATATAATGATAAATCTAAGTTATTATTAGTTGTCATGTTTGTTCATAATATCCAAAGACTTAATTGGGGGCCTATTATGTACTTGCGTGGTTTCTGTGTTTGTTATTCAGTAATTGATTTCGTTAATAATGATTCCCTGTTTATAAAACAAAGATACGAGTAATTTAATAGATACATAGTTGATATTGGTCACTAAACATACATTGATATCGGTTGGTTTTGTATTACTGTATTATATTGCTACCTGAAGTTAAGTAATAATATTTAGTCTATATAAACACTGTCAAAAGTTTACTTTAGTTTTGGCCATAAAAACTTAGCTCTTACATCAGTTATGTGCCTACATCAAAGTAGATAATGTGGCTCGGAATTATGTAAACTTTTTCTACGCGTCTAAATTATATGTAGCGTACAGTCATAAGTTTCATAATGGTCTGTCATAATACATCCCACTTATTTATATATGTGTGTGTTATGTGCGAATATAAATATATTTCATCTAGTGCCTATTATTAATATATTGTTAGAGTCGAGGGTATTTCTAAATAATTAGTAGGCATCAACTCCTATAAATTAGTAAGCAAGTGTTAGATTTATTAATTATCGTGTCATAGTCGTTTGAGAGCGGAAGCTCTGCAGGTGTGAATAGTGATTGTCGATTTGATCTTTGAGTAGCTTATCCTGCGTTTTATTACTGTGGTAGATTACTAAATTAGTTATAACGTCGTAATCTGGCTTTCGTAGTATTAAATAGCGTGAAATACGTGAATTTGACAATTACTTTGAATTCTTATTATTTTTTTAATTAAATTTCTACATGAATCCTTAGATCAGAAGTGGGATAAAGGACTAGTTGGCCTACTTAATACAAAGAGTCATAAACTCATAAATAGACTGAAATTTAAAAACGTTTCTATCTCCTACCGTCAATTCATTATTTTATTTTGTTACTGAGTATTTATAATGATTACTTATTTCTCCGTATGATTTACTTATTCTTTTGTTGATTTTTATGTGCTTCTACCTTCATTTCGTTTATTTTTGATATTTTTACTAATTATTCGTAACGATTACTTGTTTGACCTACTTTTGTTTTTTATTTTTTATTTCTTATTTTTCTTGTGGTTTTAATTAAACGTAATGAGTAGTAAAGAATTGTGTGGTAATGATACACAGTACGCTCGTGGTAGTGTCGTTGGCTCGTTGCTATTAACTTGGTCGTACACATTGAAATTAATTTCTTGATTTGCGTGTAAGTAAGACGTGTTCAAATCTTGTGGTAAGACAACGGTTTTGGTGAGTATATTCCAAACTTTTTATGCTGGATAATGAATAGAATGTTTATTTACACGTACATTTTGTGTAACTTTTGGTAGTTACAACAAACTACCCTTTTATTTATTAATTTGTTTAAACCATTTTGGTATTAAATGAAGTAGTAGTGAGTCGCTCATGAAATTGCAGTTGACTTACAACGTGATAAGCGTAAACAACTACAACAACAACAACAACAACAACAACAACAACAGATAAAACAACTTTCCTTTTAATATTCTAACTGTTAAAAATAAAATAAATTCTAGAACGGCTGTTTCCATTGGAATAACAGTATTAGCTGCCACTTCAAAAGTGGGAGCCTAGTGTGCAGATAAGGACGCCGCCGCTTATATGGTCGACGGCATCTACAGCTCCAAGGGTGCTGAGCGTCGAGACCAGAGTCTTGGATGCGCGGGCCTTTAAGTCCGAGTCAATGTGGTTTGGGCTTGCCGTTTCGACGCATCGCTTACGTCACGTCGAGCGTGTCCTGTGGGGCTCTTAGGCTCCAGTACATGAGATGCTAGAGGCGAAAATGATGTGTCGCAGAGTTCGAGAGCTAGCACTATACTCGGTAACGTGAGGTATGCAGAGCTGATGATACCAGTGTTCGTGTCCTTACTTCAGCGATTCGGCGGACTACGTCAACCGTATCGGTGGTCAACCGTATCATTTACGCGATACGTTTTACAAATGTACTGGTAAGATCTAATAAAGTTTATTACATTTCCAACTTCGATGCCAATATCACCAACATGGAGATCTAGTGTCAGGAGGTATGCTCGCAAGTAAATGTAAGGTTAGGCCGAGCTACAGAACTAAGTACTTAGCAAGTAAATTGGATCCCGGTATGCTGTGGCGCTCTTCTCGCGTTCTATGTGGATCTTCTAGAAGGACTGCTTAAGTAAAAGAAAAGAGACAGTTGGCTATATTTTGCTGTTTTAATTTGTTTTTTCAGTTGGTCGGGATACTCTACTCTGGCAAACATTCTGGCTGGCTGGCTGTTGGAGTCGGCTGTTGGAGTCGGCTGTTGGAGTCGGCTGTTGGAGTCGGCTGTTGGAGTCGGCTGTTGGAGTCGGCTGTTGGAGTCGGCTGTTGGAGCCACTGGCTGGTTACTGCGTTTGTTACATACTGCGGTCACTGTCCATTGGGCATACTTAATCCTTGTTTTTGGTATATGTGTCACACACACACAGGTTCAGAGCCTGGCGTTCGTCGCTGTACCCTACCGATAATCGACTGTTGTGGAAAGGTATCGTGTGCTTTGACACTCAGGCAAATGTGCTTGGCGTTCGTCGCCGTACCTTGGCGTGTGTCGCCTAAAGTGGAGAGGTATCGTGTGCTTTGACACTCAGGCAAATATGCTTGGCGTTCGTCGCCGTACCTTGGCGTGTGTCGCCTAAAGTGGAGAGGTATCGTGTGCTTTGACACTCAGGCAGATATGCTTGGCGTTCGTCGCCGTACCTTAGCGTTCGTCGCAATACTATGGCGTTTGTCGCCCTACGATGCTGGCTGACGGGGCTGCTGGCTGAGGACGCTGCCGGCTGACGGCGCTGCTGGCTGAAGGCGCTGCTGGCTTACGGAGCTGCTAGCTAAATGCATCGTGGGAAGCACTACGGTAATGAGTGCTATGCTACACATAGTTTTATTTAATATCACAATCTATCGAGTGGTAAGAGTCCGGAATCTTACCAATCGAACAACATGTACATATGGTTACATTACATCTCTCTAAACACTAAAGACTTATTTATCCCTTTGTTACAATTTTGAAATCGTCGCTTGAGGACGCTTGAGTGCACGCTTGCGCCGAGAGCAACTATATCCCTTAAATTTTTATTAAAAACTTAAATTGATATTTCAAATTTACATCTTACTACATTTTTCTAACTTTATGCCTTTTGTTTAGGAGAGTTTTCAGTTGTTTTTGTGATAATCAGGATGGGCGAGTCGGACCGGACGATAATGATGATAATCGGGTCGGTAACGGGTCGGTTGAAGACTATCCCTTGCCAGTAATGACCATCTTACAAGCACCTCTCCTCAACCTGGGTCTGGGTCTGGGTCAACTGGAAGATTTATAAAAAAAAAGGAAACTGAGAAGTTCTTTTTCTTGCTGTTGAGGTTGCTGCTGACTGTTGAAGCTGCTGCTAGTCGGGGCTGGCGCTGCTGGTCGGGGCTGGCGCTGCTGGTCGGGGCTGGCGCTGCTGGTCGGAGCTGGCGCTGCTGAGTCTCGTAATCCTTCGTGTCGGTGATGGGTTACGACCCAGCACACCCAGTACACAGGAGTCCAGAAGAATTTACTACGTAGCTTTAGGTCTCATTTGGAGACAACATTTTTGGAACATTTTTGGCTTCATTGGTAGTTTTAAAAATAAAACTTCAGGATTAAAAGATAGAGGTCGAGGACGACCTCCTGTCAGGAGAGGCCGTGTTAGAGTCGAGGGTATTTCTAAATAATTAGTAGGCATCAACTCCTATAAATTAGTAAGCAAGTGTTAGATTTATTAATTATCGTGTCATAGTCGTTTGAGAGCGGAAGCTCTGCAGGTGTGAATAGTGATTGTCGATTTGATCTTTGAGTAGCTTATCCTGCGTTTTATTACTGTGGTAGATTACTAAATTAGTTATAACGTCGTAATCTGGCTTTCGTAGTATTAAATAGCGTGAAATACGTGAATTTGACAATTACTTTGAATTCTTATTATTTTTTTAATTAAATTTCTACATGAATCCTTAGAATATATATATATCCTTTCTTTTTTTACAGAAGGGCACGAAGTTTACCATTTTATAGGGAAGTTTATTATGGGATTGTGAGGTCAGGAAGTAGACGACTTATCTCTTAGAAAATGGTGCTGATGGATGACAAATACAAAAAGTCATAAACCCGTTTTTAGTCTTTGGGAAGGGATTCAAAAGACTAGGCAACAGTGGCGAGGATTGGTGAGCTTGGAACATCATACTCACCGTACGAAAAATATGTAACATCTGTGAGATTGTGGTATTTCAGCTTATATGAGGGATGTCTCAAAGAGTACAGTTCCTTTGAGCCACATACGAGCTATAGTCAAATGACTACAGCTTGGCGCTCTTCTTTTAGTGTTGAAGAATAAAGATACATTATTTTGTTATATACAAGGGAGGAGACTAAACAACCATGAAGGTGATGTTGGAAAATTCGTTCTAAAATTTGACTGAAACAGATCTTAGGGATACTCCAAAGCTTAGTGCAGTTTCCAACCGGACAAGCAGATACAAAGAAAAGGATTTTATATTAGTTCTCCAGGATAAATTTGAATTTGATCAATTTAATTTAACCTTCTCTAGAGGGGTTTCAATAGAATACACAAACTTTTTTAATCAAGGAAATTCTGCAAGGCCGGAATTTCCAGCACCTCTAATACAGCACACAATGTAGATATATGCAGAAGAAATAGTGTGTGAGCCAGCACAGCCAACTTTGAATTATAATAACATACTGTATAAATAATTCGCAATTTATAAGAACGCTTAAATGTGTTTATATAACCTGCCTTTTTATTTTGTTTACATAAGGTTTACGGTAATTTTTCAACATTTTAGTAATTTCTTTTCCATCCTCATTTTAAAATTATTTATTCATTTATTGGATATTGGAACATTGTCATCACTTTTAATTTGTTTGAACGGAATAAATTGAGTCCATGAATCTTAATTACATTCAGCTCTGACATTGCCGCCGTCATTATGACTCGATATCGAAACTTTTATTTTTAAATTAATAATTGTTTAAATAAATAGTAATAAACTTAGTTCTATTAATGTTATTACAAAACCTTATGTATAAGTTGTAATATTTAAGACCAGTCTTAAATTTCACGAAATTAAAAAGTAATAAAATGTTAGGAATAACAAAAAAACGAGTTCAATAAAGCCATTTTATTTAGGTAACACCAGACGATTTTACATAGGTAATACGAGTACGATTCTAGTAGCACTCTCTCGTTTGTTTGTCGAAAATTTGGTATCCACAAAGGAAAAATGCACAAGCCATGTTCTCTGAAATTGGATGAGTGTACTATACGTTTGTACATTGCTATTCGAATTGTTTGTAAATTTGAAAATCGTGTCAAGTGTATATATGAAGAAAGATTTGATTTACGCAGTAGTATAGTAAGGATTTATATAAATCACATCAAAAAAATAAATAAACCGATACGGGCAGGGATTTGAACCCGCAGCCTCTGGGATTTTAAACGTCGCGTCGCTCTAAAAATTGAGCTACAATATCGCTGTCCGTCTCGGTTAATTAAGCATTCTATATGTGATCGTCTTTATCGGGATGGTGGTGACATCTATTAGAATTCCTTTGGAAATCCTTACCAATGTTTCTTAACTTTAAACATTAAAAAGATGCTATTACCGAAATTAATGTTTAGGAATATCTATAAACATGGCCTTACATGTTTATAGATATCTTAGTATAGTAAGGAGTCTGAGATAAGTACATAATATTAAACTTGGATTAAAATAGCCACTTCGAATAATGTAAGACATAATACGCACATGGCACGCGGTTATTGCGGTTAAACGCTTAATAAAGATACGTTATTGTACCGAGAAGGCTTTTATTACATAAGAAATTAAGTTTCGAGCGAGATTGACTCTGATTAATTGCTTACATTTTAGACGAATAAATTACAAATATTAAAACAATGTTTTATTTTCATTGTAAGTGTGCGGACAATTTTTTTTCTTCTTATTTTACTGTACCTCTAGTACAAGATATGACGTTATGAAAACAGTTTTAAAAACCAAATTATATTTTTCTTTGTTTATCTTACTATAAGTCATCCTAATATATATTTTTTTAACAGATGTATTAAATATGTTAATATATTTGGTTTTACGGAATGTATTATAATAATTATATGTTAACGACAAAACCTACTAGGGATACTGATATAGATAAAACAAAATTGCTATCCTACAAAGATAACTTACAAATATTTATTATTGTATACTTTTTATCTTATATCGAAATATAGATAAGTAACTTATGTAATAAACAAGTTATTCTGTCTAAGACCGAGGCTTTCGGCTGTAGGCAAACTTTGGACAACAAATTCTCAACAGAACTTTGTCTTAGACCGACTTTGATGGCATGAAGTTAAAACTTTCTGCTGTATTAAGATGACCCAGCGTCGAACTATTGGTTAAAGTTATAATAAGCTTTAAGAAACAACAAACATATACAAAAAGGAGACCAAACAAATAAAACCGATATAATACTTAAGGAAACTTAAAAAACTTTTAAATATTATAATGCGGTTTTTTATTTTTATCCTAAAAAACATAAACTTAAACGAACTTAACTGAAACCTCAACATAAAAGTCATAATTTTATTTTATTTTACTATAAGAGGATTGAATTGAATTGAAATCTAAAATTCATAAAAACTATCGTATATTTTTTATGAATTTATGATGATTTTTATTAATTTCGCTTTATATTAATATTGATACAAAACATCATTTTTAAGAAAATTTTTAATATACATCAGACTATATATGTGGTTTTTAAATAAAGTGGAATATAAAAATCAATTGCACTTAATATCTACTAATAATAATAATACAGGGCAAATTAAAAACTTTGATCTAACTCTTACTAGTTGCAAATTATTTGTTTGTGTTAAGGTGTTAAGTGTGCTAGACAACGATACAAATACATAGAAATACACACTATAAATATATTTAATTAAACGACCAAACCTAGAAATACAGACATCTATGTTCATCACATACATGCCCTATTAATGTTATTACAAAAATCTCTGTCGGGAATCGAACCCAAGTCCCATTGAGTCGCTATACGTTAGGCGTCTGCGCTAACGATAAAAATAATAGTCATTGATATTATGGGTTTATTATAGAACTAGGAGTAACAAAATAATGTGGTAAGAATAAATAACAACATCATATAGATTTTGTAGCTCCGGCAGCCAAATTTTGGATCATGCAGTCATCAGTCGGATTTAGGGGCTAATCTAAATCTAACATAAAATAAAATTAATTTGACAATGAACACCAGAATAATCAAAAGGCTATAAATATATTTTTGTGAATGCTCTGTTCAATAAATATGAAAAGATTTTACCGGTAACAAGAATAATTTTAAATACATATATAAAGATATGAAACAAGTGAATGCGAGAACACTTCAGACCACTAACTGAACGATTCAAAGGATTTTGTAGCGGAGAGTTTCGATTCTAGTCTCGTTGAACATGAAAAGGGCGGTGTAGTAAGATATAATCTTCTTACTTCTCATGTTTGAGTGCACTTGGACTCGGTCGCAGACAGCCTTGGACATTTTCAAATAACCGTATAAAATATTTTACCTTACCTTTTTTCTTACTTTTTACCGTTTTCGTTTTAATACATGTAAAATATATAAGTGCTTGGCAAATTATAACGATTTTATTCTTTTATCATCAAATATATAATAAACTAATATCTGAGTTCAGTATAATATTGTTAGGAAGCCAAATATAGTGCTCGTTTGTCGTAATACATTACTATCAGTTAAGGTCATAACGGTAGAGTTTGGATTCGATTTCCACTAGATTTGTTCCCGAATCCAAAATATAAAGAAAACTCTGGCCGTCCGCCAAAAACGCGGGTCGGCTATTCTCACGCCCTAATTTTTGCATCGAAATTATATCACCTGTAATATCTATAAAGTTATTACTAAGTTACCAATAACTTGTATATTATATACATTTCTATTTTCCGAACAAAATAATAAGGACCATAGACATTTTTTTTATTAACTGTAAAAAACGCATTTTTATCACAAAGCTTCTAAAATAGCCGTGTCCAAACGTACAAAGGTTTTCGTGTAAACGAACCAAATTCAATATTCTGTAATAGCTGCACTGAAATTGAAATGAAGGCCTTTAATCCTTTTTATCCCTTGCTATTTGACGGGAACTCTCTCTTTCTATTACACAACTCTACTTGTGTAAAATACTATGCGAATGTTTATTTTTTATTACGATTTGATTATTTTGCTAATAAATTATAAGCTTTAGTTTATACAATAGAAAATGTAAACAGAGTATGAATTGTAGTCACTACACTAGTATTTGTGTTTGTAGGGGATTATAAAATAGGAAATTAAAATGAAACATGTGTATATTTCTAATACAAAATAGCTAAATCTCCTGCCATAAATTTGTTATCTTTACGTAAATAAAATATTTTTATAAGAGAACAAAAGAAAATGTATTTGACATAATTATTTCACACTTCATGATGCGGAAACTGCGGACAATATAAAAAAAGAAGAGAAACTCGGCCAGTGAGAAACGAGGACACGGTAATAAGGATAACTTTGTTGATATGCAAGATTGTAATAAAAGTTTATTGGGATTTTAACTACGGAATTATAAGAATGTAGTAGTTTGTACAATCGTCATATTATTTTCATGTAATAACCAAAACTACTAATAATATACATACATACTAATAAAACATATCTATGTATGATTTGTATACTACAAATTAATTAAAATAATAAAAGGTAAGGTATAATTGTGAGTATTGTAATATTATGGAGTAAGAGTTAATTATTCAATATATTTAGGTAAAAGACACAAAAAACACCCAGACTCGTAATAATTTTCAGTGAATCTCACGAAAAACTGTTGTGGGAACCGAAACTCTGTTGTTGCTCATCAATCGGGGCCAATAACCACTAGACCAACAGGCCGTTAAACTAAATTTAAATTTATTGAGTGCATCGTTAGCTATATTATTTAACATTCTCATATGACGTACAAAGTGCTTGTCATTTAAGGAGAGCAGTTCACTTCAGTACATTGAAAGAGGTAAAGGTCAGGCTTATTGAATTTATGATGCTTCCCTGAAAGTGTCTAGCCTTTAGACTTTCGAGTAATTGATGAAGCATTGATATTGAAATAATCAATATTTTACTAACAGTATTATATACAGACTGTAATACGTCAAGTCCTATGGCTTATATTATATACACTAAGCCTAATTCAATAATCCCTTCTTTATGATTTCATTCTAATACATTTGTAATATCTATAGAATCTAGATTTGTATATAATATAAAGGCTAATGAATACTTTTTCTGCTATATAAATATACATATTCTCTTCTGACTTATGTCCTTAAATAAAAAAATATGTAAATGTAAAAAAAAAAGTTTAGTTCCTTTGTTGTATTTTTGATGTGATTGTTATTGGTATCCCGTATCTCTAAGCGCTTTAAAGTCTGTGGTTAATGGCTTTGTTTGAAGGCTGTGAAAAGCCGATAATCCGGATCAGATGCCTTTGTGCATCGCGACGAGTGCATTAATATCACTTACGAGATGCTGTAAACAACGCTTTCTTTCATTGTACACTCCATCTCTGTTTTGTTGTCATTCTAGGCATGTTACATTTAAAAATAGATAAATAGTTAGTGAACGGTGATACCGATGACTGTTCATTTACTAGTTATCTCACTTTCTTGTTATATCAGTATATCCATCCTTTAAATATATAGTAAAGTTAATTTATGCTTATATTTATAATAAAGAGATTGTACTTGTCTACATTCGGGTCTACATTTACAACAGATCATACATTTTTAAAATGTTTGTATTTTTGTCTGTATCTATTTGTCTGTGCACACATTAATTAAAAGTACATTGATGGATATAAAACTGTCATTTTTTTAATACACAAGTTCAATAATGAATTGAGTCATTACTTCAGAGAAATAGAAAATTACATACGGCTCAATAACTAAACGCGACTCTGTTAATAGCATCTTGAGTACCCTTTAGGTAGGTGTAGTATTATTCTAACTTTAGTATATCTTAAACCTGTGTACCTATTATCATAATTCTGACAAGATATATTAAATATTAATATTAATCTAATACTACACGGTTTAAGACGGTCAGATCTAGTCACTAGTAATATCTTTTATACATAAATGTTGATTCCATGAAACCTTATTAGAACTACTTCCAATATTCCTTATTTTTGAATATAATGTCACAATAATGTACAGTAACATATTATTGATGTTAGAAACAACAAGTAAGAAGACATATAAGATAGAAATGCAAGTGAGATATTATTTACATAACACTTTTAAATAACACTGAAAACTTTCGTTTAGGCTTCTCCATTTAAACTTATAACATCTTTATCAGCCAGAATTAATGGTGGCACAGTATATAAACTCTATTCAGGGTTTGGGATGGAAGATAAGAAGACATAAGTAATGAAGACAGTCCCCTGCTACCTGAGATATAAGGCCAATTTCACATTGGTTGACTTTTGCTACTATGATTTTTCTCTCACGTTCTCTCTTTATGGGTCTTCGAAGTTGTACAAAAATCTTACGTTTTTTGAATATGATATTAAGACACTATACTCCCATATGTATAGTCTACAGTAAGATTTATAGGTAGAATTATTATTATACATTTAATACCACTGTGGTATAATACTGACTGAGATAATATATATTAAAAGATAATCGATAAGATTTGTAAAAAAAATATCTAAAAAGTCATATGAACATGGTTTCATTTCAATATCTCTCAGCATATATCAAGAGAGAAACAGAAGCAGAAGAGAGAGAAACTAAAAAATAAGAATATTTTTGAATATAAGAATGTCTTTATATTTGTTTTATGTAAATACGGTCAGAGGTTAACAACTATTTTAGATTGACTATCTAAACTAAATAAAAATAATAAAAACCTGTTTTACGTTTACAAATATTATAAATATCGCAGGTAAATATAATAGAGGCAAGTATTTGGCATTTACATTCTTTGTAGTAATGATACGGGAAGACTTTGAGACTTGCAAGGAAATTTAATTACCTGTAACTTTGCCAAGCATTTAAATGTCTGGAACTGCCAAAGAGACATATTTCAATGCTCAACATTCTAAGAAAGGCAGATAGATTGGAAACTAATTTCAACATGCGGTTGGGTCGACTTAATCTTCTTTCGTTAAATCCGGTAGGGCTTAAATGTTCCGTCTCTAAAGATTTTAGGCTTTCCATTCATAGTTGGAGAATTTTATGTGAAAGGCTCCATATATGCGCAATACGGATTTAAAGTATTATAATGCATCGGATATCGAATACAAAAAAATAATTGACAGTTTAAATTTCAATTAATTAAAATATCGAGAAAATCGCTTCCGATAATTAAAAAATGAACGTCTATTGTTTCTTAGATTCATCAATAACACTGACGAAGGTAAGAAAAACACCTCTAAAATAAGGTAAAGAAAATAAATATTAAATGTATCATAAATGAAAATCAAGAAACTAGACGCGACTTTTTAATTAATCTGTAGGAGTGATGGTAACTTTCTTTTAATATTAAAAAAAACTTGATCCGCTGAAATTTTAGGTCTCCAGATTAAATTTTAAAAGTAATTTTAAAATTAAATTAAAAGTTTTGACAATCCTAAGGAGATTTGTCGTGACGCATTACTAGGAAAAGATATTTAAATAAGAATTTGCTTCGTTAAAATATATTTTTTTGTAATGGAGCTATTACATTTATATAACAACTGTTTATAGCTCTATACATAGCATACATTAGTTATTAAACTAAATGGATTCTCCGGTGTTTGTGGAATGAAGGCGCGAAACCTTTCAAACGACAAACCGTTGGTTTATTTTGATAATACCTTGTCCTCAACTTGACCCTGGATTCGTTTGTTTAAAAATACAAGGTTATAGATTGTTCAATTTTTATTAACTTACGACTATAATGATTTATATTTAAAATGAGAGCAACCATATCGTTTTTTTATCGAAGTTTATATTTTTGTTGCTTTACTCTTAAGTAGACAAATTTTTATAACTAAAAGTAGACAAATTCTTATAAAAAATGAAAAATACACCGTTAAATAAAAAATATAAGAACTTTTACGCTGATAATACAAATGACATATTGTCAATCCCGGGAGAGAAAGAGTATACCTACCACTTTCGATAAAGAAATGCATTGTCAAGTATAATTACGCCTACCTTTTTTTCCAGGCGAAGTGCAGTTACTCTTGTTGGAAGGCGATTTGGCATCAGATGCCGCCATTTTCTCTTTTTCAGACGACATGCTCACGCGCAGGAATACAACCACGTCCGATTACGCAACTGTCGCGCCGCCTTTCATTACTGTTTAGTTTAAATACACCGTCAATACCGACCACTCCCTATATCCATAATAATTCTAATGATAATGAACGTTGACTGATATCTATGACTAAATATTGGCAAATAGCCAAAACTTTATTTACATAAAAATTGACTAAATGTTGGTGTCTAATAAAATAAATAGTAAAGTTTGAACAAGACAAATGTTTTTAAAAGATTTGGAAGTAGGTAGTTAAAAAATATATTTTTTACTTATGATTTGTTTGTTTGAATGCAGAGTCGAATTCATAAGTGCTGTGGTTTTTCCCATACATTAGAAGTAAAAAATATATTTTTATTATTACCAAACCAAGTCAGACGGTTATTTATACCTACTGAATCAGGATGTAAAAAGTATACGTTTATTTGCTTTTATTTACCATTCGTTAAGTTCGACAAATCTTCAATGATTTTTAAGATTGTCTTCAAATTATGAATCAATTAAGTTTCCTGGGTTTGGTGTAACTTTTTTGTATATTTGACAAATTGTAACTTTAAGTAGATTATACGTAAAATAATAATAATAATAATAATAATAATACATTTTTTATATTTTTCTTTTCATGTCAGTTTTTGTCATATTGTGTTACAGATGTAACTTTTTTAATTTATTAAATATTATATGATGATATTATATAACAGAAATGTCTTAATATAATTCTGCATTGTAACTTTCTAATAGAACTATATGATTTAAAAGTATAGTAAGGTCTCGCTTATGACTACCATTTTTAAAAATACTTTCTACGATTAAAATGAATGAAAAGTTATAACGATAAAAATATTGATGCAAAAAATCTGTTTTTTATGCACAAAAGTTTTAATCAATTTTGTCTGAAGTACATGGAACATATGGTTGTTTTGGAAAATAAACCTTATAACAGATGAAATAACGTTCAAATTGTAGCATTTTTTAACAGGTTTTAGTTTGTCTAAATCGGTAAAATATGTTAGGCTGTGGGAAAGGGAAATGTCGAGTTTAAATACACAACTTTTGCCAATTATGGCGATTATTTGATTAAAATGTTTTTGAAGACTTGATTTGCCCTCTTGATTTTTGTCATAATGATTTTCTAATGAATATTCATTAGGTACAAGAAAAAATATCAAATGATTTATATGTTTTCGTAGCAGAATTTTTAAATACAATGTGGAGGATGAACGATTATATGAATATAATTAAATAAAATTATTGATAGAAAATGAAGTAAAACAATGTAGTTTTAAATATTTTAATGAATACACAATAACGTATGAAGACATATTAAAACAAACTACACTATCAATTTTTAATCTATAGATCACTTCAATTCGTAGTATGTCACTACTACTACAAAATAAAAATTGTGTGTAAATGGTATGAATATGGCGCGAACGTATTTATGCCGGCTATGTGTGAGTAACTTCACTTACGGATCTATAATTGATATAAATTCAAGAAAACGTCAAGTGCGGGATCACCGCTCTCTTAGAACTTGTCACTCAGCACATAACCTGTCAATACGCACGATTTCGTTACGTAACACGTGCCTGAAGCACAGGCGAGCGGGTGGGTAGCGGTCGGTGCGAGCGCGAGCGCGGGCGCGTGGGGCCGCGTGCGGAGCCCGATGAGCGCGAGGTGGCGCGGTCGCTCAACCTCGCCGAGCTCTCCCGGGCGGGATCGATGCGGGCGGCGGGCGGCGGCGGAGTGCTGCACCCGGAGGCTGCGCTGCCCCCGTCCCCCCGCCCCCGACTCCCGCCGGCGCCCTTCGCCCGGCCACGCACGCGCACCCAGCTCGCGCCCGCCGCCCGCCCGTCGCCGCCGGACCGACGTTTCAATTCCCTCTCTTACTGATTTACGAAACTCTCGCTTATATCTGTGCTATTTTTTATCCTACGACATTAATAGGCGGGAGGTTCATTCGCTGCGATAGACATGTCTCCTATATGTAGATCAAGCAAAGAGTAACGCCTTCCATAAATTACTATATATGGTACTGGTATGTTAGTCTATTATCCTTAATGATAGCCATGATAAAACAACATTTATTCATTTGAACTAATGAAAGTTAAATAACATTTGCGACTCGTAACGAGACTATTATGAAACGGATTGGAAAACGGTTATATTTTCCATTTCACTATAATTTTCTACTTTTGAAATAAGTTAATTCAAACTGCACAATTAAATAATGGTCATTAATAATCAATTAAATATATGCAAATATAGGAAGGATTATGTCTGAGGTAATTAGCGTGTCATATTATATCCAGACCGGTAGCATATTAAAGTAGTCAAACAAAAGAGTCGTAAAGAGCACGTTGCAACGTATAAAGGTCCCAATGTCTACTATAGTTAGGCTGAGATGAATTAAGGGCCGTTCCTATTGTCCACTACAGCGAGCCTGCGCTTGTCACACTATTAATTACCTATGTGACTCTTTTGTGCAGGACAGAGAGATAACTAACATAGTTAGTACGTTAGCTATTTTACTTGAATATTGCATTATATGTGTGTTTACAATATGTTTCCTATAAAGATAGCCTTTTATGTAAACAAATTTATTCACAATCACAAGGTTTTTCTACTATATATAACTAATATAGCAAATATCAATATTATAGCAATATTTTTAGTATCAATCTCTATGTGAAAAGGTATTCGGTTTCTTATAAAACCATACCATAATAAAGGTACAAATACAATATATTTAATATATTCTATCTAGAGCTATGAACAAACAGAACTGAACTTCAAAAAGTGCGAAGTTATGAAAAATTCTAAAACCAGACATGTCACACGGACCATTAATTTTTCCCATTTTTCTTAATTTTGTAGAGACATGGAACTGTGGAATTACAAAAAATAATAATTGAAATTGTCCAAATGTAGAAAATAAGCTTGAAATTTCCTGCCCGGAGTTTGACATCGAACAGGCTACAATCTTAGCACTGCAAAGCTTTATTTAACTGCGCTGTGCATGCGTGCCGATTGAGTAAATGGCTGAAGGTACATCAGGAGCAGTAAACCCAGCTTATGATAGGGATGAAGTCAGAGCAGATTTCGATGTCCGTTTGCCTAAAAGCTTTCAAAAGCTTAAAGCAGTTCTTATCAGGATGTGACGGGCGTTAGTCAAGAGAGATACAATATTGGGCCAATTGAAAATATCTAACAATTTATTTACTAGCTTCAGCCTCTCTCTCTCGCGGTGCAGGTAAAATAAAGCCTTGTTATGTAATACGGAAGGTTTTTGTACTACTCCTCCGGTAAAGATTTTTTTAGAATTTATTCTCATCTGTACCCATGGCAACTGTTCATGTTGATCGATTAAGTATTTAAGATGTAAAAGCGTGACAAACAAACAAACTCACATTTTTCTTTATAATATATAGAGATTGTATTTAGTTTATATATATCACATATAAAAGTACGCTTCGTTGAACCCAACAACAACTCAAATATATTTATACCAAAATTTATTACAATCAGTTAACCGGTTAGATTTTTCAAACATATTTTTGTCTCCTATTTTTGGTTGGTTGGTTGAGGTTGGTTTTTGAAAGAAATAGGTAGCCTAAATTTGAACTTGCGTCATCAACTATCTTGCTAAGAAAATTAATGGAAATAGGTCAAGTGGTTTAGATTTCCTATTTAACCCCCTATTTTAACCCTTTAGGGGTTTATTTTTGAAAAAAAAAATAGACTATGTGTAACCCCGGCTTTTCAATTATTTTCATCCCAAATTCCATGTGAATCGAGTCAATAATTTGGCCCTGGAAGCATAACAGCTAGACAGATAGACAATAAAAAACTTATATGGATTTATTTATTTATTTATTAAATCTTCATTGTACTCTGAAAAAAGTTCGTCGACACAGGCAGGTTTCAACCTGTCACCTGTAGGAATTAGTTCCATTGCTCTGCCAATTGAGCTACCTGTGTTGATACGTGGCGCGCTGTGGCTAGTACTTGTTGGACAATATTGACTTGTCAAAGTATTATCTAAGCTATATTTGGTATATATATTTTCATCTTTTACATCTATTCTTAATGTTTATAAATAGTGTAATTATTTTATTTCTCGTAATTCTCAGCAACAACAACAAATTAACTTAATCCACAGCAACAATTAGACCGACCGATGCGTTGATTGTACAAAATCGCTAATCAAAAAGATATTTTATTTCTTTTTTAAAGAGATCATTCTTGGTAGATAGTACAAAAATTTTAAGTATACTTCAAGATTATTAATTGTCTAAAGTTTGGATTTTGTTCTAACACTAATACTGGTAGATTCAAAAGTTGATTTATAAACTTTTGAATCTACCAGTATTAGTGTTTTATAATCTACCAGTATTAGTATTTTATAATCTACCAGTATTAGTATTAGTGGTTTTTGTATTATTGAACTTTATGTCCTTTTAAAGGATAACATCCAAAGCGAATAATATCATGAGATTCATCTATTGTTTAATGATAGTAACCAGAATATAAGGTCTAACGAGATGTTATAAATAGGTTATTCAATTTGACAAGTTTAGCAAGAGACCTTCCCATATTCCTATTTGTTGGTTAATCAATTTTGTCAGTTAAATGTTTATTCTAAATTAAGCTTGACCTTTCTAGAGCAGAAACCCTTACTAGTCCCACGTTATAGTTTAAAATTCGTGAATTCTAATATATAAAGGTAAAAAATAAAAAACAACTTTAACTCTAAAAGTTTTCGGTACCAATTATTTACCTTTTCCGGCTAAAGCATCGATGGTTCCCAATCAGGATTAAAGTGAACTCTTATTGTGAACACTATACAAGAAACATTAGCTTTTATACAATAACGTATATTTTGTTTCCAGGGACTCTAAGACCGTTACTGTATTATCGATTTTTAATTTACAAATCCATTAACGTATGTATATATAAGTATGTACGTAAGTATTAATTAAAGATTTATTTGAAAAACCTTTGACCTTTTTAATACAAAGTAGTTTTGTAGTAAAATACGAATGACAAGCTAAGCTCTACCAGACCGTATGATCACATGAATGTCAAGCAGCTTTTAAGCGTGCGGCAAATGACACGAACAATTTCTAAATATTTGAACTAGTTTTATCTGATGTTGTATAATGTGGTAATGACACGGTAGCTCAATCGGCAAATTGACGAGACGGTATCCCAGAGGTTCCAGGTTCGAGTCCTGCGAGTGTTGATATTTTTTAAGCTTGACATTCGTTTAATGTCGCTAGATGACTATTACAATCAAGTTCAATCTTTTGGTTAAGGAAATGCTTTTACCACCGAACGTTTATGGATAATTCAATTGGTTGTATTATATAGGTATACAAACTAACTCTTATCCGGAGTGTTTTGCAACGTTCCTTAGAGGAAAGGAAATATTTTCAGTCTAATATTGTATATTTCATTTTTATTAAAAATATTTTGTATGAAAACAGACGATAAAAACTGATGAGTTTGAGCTCCACCGGTTATAACAAGGTTAATTAATAACATTTAAAACATTATTATATATATAACGTAATTGTCTGTAATTAAATTGTGCGAAACATCATTAAATTAAACAATGTAATGACTTTGTACAACTCTGAGCCTTGAGACGGACCCGAGCAACGTTAAACAAAGCACCAGGGAAAATTTTGACAGAGATATAAAACCACGATATTTTAGGGTTGACTGACAGTTTAAATTAACAAGTAAAGCGATGCTGTTTTCAAATTTATATTTTTAATTATTTATTTTAATTAGCTTTCATGATCATGTTACAAATGAATAATAATTGTAAAAGTAAAATAATCGTCAAACAGACATCTTACGTTATAGTTAAATGTTATGACGTAATTTTTCTAGAACCATACTATAAAGTTATTATTTTATACGACAATTTTCTTCATACAATGTTTAATGTTTAGAAACAAGTAACTTTTCGCAAACTGAGATAACATGGCTTAGAACGAAGTTACAACACTTTCAGGACTGTAGAACTTTGTACAGTCTAATATATATTTAGCATAATAAGTACAAATCAAACTGCGCTGACAAGGCATGTATTTAAATAACTGTAATATATAACAATAATATTGTTATCAGAGTTTGCTTGGCTAAGATTTCAAGATAAAAACATCTTTTTTACAAACGGTACATAAAATTTTTTTAAAATTTATTTTATATATATATATATATATATAGATTTTAACGAAGCATAGAGAAAATAACTGATGTTAGGAACTTCAAATTTTGACAGTGGGTTCCTGTTATAATACTCAATAAGTTATGATATTTGGAAATTCTATTCAATTCTATGTATATATATATTTCAACTATATACCTAATAACAAACCATAACATATTTTCAACTACATATTTTATTTCTTCAACAATTTATATTTCAAGACTTTCATTGCTTTAACTTTTACATAATTTCTTAATAGTTTAATCGCGGTATATAGAATTATTAAACCTAAACTAGACTAAACCTACTAAAAAAACTTGCATCAGTAGGTTTAAATAAATTTAATTAAATGTATTAAAATACTAGTTCCGTGTTATTATTTTACTAGTTCTTTGTTTTTATTTTGTGTAATAATACTTGGGTATTGATAAAACTGGTTTTATTTCTTTCATAAGTATCAGGGGAAATTATGAGGACAGGATGGACGAAGCTCTCGAATCCGCCTCATTACGGATTTAGTACGGCTCAAACTACAAGCCAGGGTTATCCGGCCGTGAGTTTGTATGAAATAGAAATTACTCATTCGTATTTTTGTTGGGTATTATACATAAATATTATATTGGATACTGTTTTAGTACAGTATTAAGAATTTAAAATTTTTACAGTAGAATTATAATCTATTATCTATATAATACTTAATAAAAGTTAGTTTAATAATAACATTATTACTTAATATAATCCAACGATATTTAGGAGATGTTATTACTTTGCTTTGAAGATACTGAAATAACAAGACATTTGGCAAGTAGAGAAATATAGGTCACCTAGGCATACATACGTAAGTTTGACCTAGTTTTTAGATGAGCAAAATAAAGGCTATAGATAAAAGGGCGATTTGAGCATTTTGTTTTTAGATGGCTTTTTGCTGAATGGAGGTTTCGGTTTGCATACATCTAAGATTTTAAGATCATCTCAAGTAGACTGATCTTGTAGACAAACATGTTTTCAGTAAATAGTACATTTATCATAGAAATAGTAATGTATTCTTTAGATGATGATTTACATAATATAACGACAACAAACGTACCTCCTGATGTAATTTTATTAATTGATTTTGTTTTTAAAACTATTTTCGAATTAAGATTAATTTCAATATCTATATGATTTTCATTTCGATTGCATGTTATATACTTAGAACAATAACTTATATTATTTGACCTTCTATCAAGCAATCCTAGTTCTCCGATATAATCACGATCGTAATCCAAGTGACTTAGAAGCCTTTGTGGGCAAAATCACTTATATAATTAACCCCTAATCTTCTGTGTTATTGTTAGAACGTCTTACCTTAGTATTGGTTCTCTACCAATAGCGTTTGTTTATAGTTTAGAATATAAAGTCTAAAAATATATGCTATATATCCTGAACATTATGATATAAAAGATATAAATTATTAATATATATCTGAAATGAGAGTCCTTTAAATGTACAATATTACTTAACTATAATATATGCTGTATTTTTTTATACATGTCATGTTTTAGAATAAATAATTTAGAACCTTATTTAAAAAATCTTTCAAGAATCTAACGGTATTAATCTCGGCTTATATAAGGAAATGTAAAACGTATAAATTCAAAAATTAAAAAAAAATAAAAAGAACTGATAATTTGTAAAACGAAATCGTAGACAATAGCATTTATAAGGGGTTCGAGATGCTTTTGAAATCAAGCAGGCTGGTGACATTTGGGTCGCTGAGAGGAGAGGGGGGGGTTTGATCTAAGGGTTCATTAAGTAGATATCGTAATTTGCATTTTGGTGGCAACATTGAAGGCTTTTTTTAACATAATTTCAATAAAGTTCCATATTTGCAGTGGTAAATTTATCATTAAGAAATTAAAAGCCATTTTGTTTTAATTTTTAAGTTTATGAATTTGTATTGGTTGAAATAGACGAATATATTTCTAACGTTGCTTACTACACATCTTGTTTAAACATCTCTATCATCGGGTTAGTTGTGAATGTGTGGGGCGTGTGAAATAGATTACACACATACGGCTTCCTATGTTGTTTAACACTGTCTAGAGTACACACACATTGAGTACCTTGTAGTATAAAATAGATACCTTAATTATATTACTATTATTACATAGTGGTTTATTTGGTGTTAGCATCCCGGGTAATAAAAATACTATTCAATAGTTTTTGGCATAGTTATAACAATATTAATTCGAGTTCGTAGTTTTAGATGATTTATTATTATTTAATAGTAAATTACTACATGATAAGACTTGAACTCATTACGAAAACTATAAATGTGTAGAGCGCTTCCCTAACAACCGACTCTACATTGAACATTAACATTCTACGAACATTCCGCAGTTATCTAAGCAAATTATTATTTCACATTGCCATACTCAAATAGGAGAGAAGGTTCCGTTTGTGGAATGCCAAGCGAGACATGGGCTTAACTTTGTCACCGCTATCACTTTTTGGGTTCTTAACAGTTACCCTTTGACAATTGACCTCTTGTTTAAAAACCGTTCACTTTTATTACCTCGGGTAAAAGGGTATACAAGACCCGTCAGATAGTTTATCTCAACATAAATGAACAGAAAATATTTACAATTATTTAGGTACTATATCTATATCTTATTATATAAATACTTTGCTATTAACCGTTAAACCTTATTACTATTAAATTCTGGTATTAATTGTAAAAATAAACTTCACATTTTGGTTTATTTAGTTGCTATCGTCCTTATAATTGTAAGGTTACTTTATATATTTCTGAATTAATATTTTTATTTCCGATCCAATAAAGTAAATGGAGCTTGTCAAAAATGTTTTCTTTGGTATCTTGGGAAATTACATTCAATAGATAACCGGAGATTACAAGATCTTTTTGAGGAGAACAATCATAACTTATATAATATTAATAGGTATTTAAATGTTGTTTACAATTTGTGAATAGCATTATATTAATTAAGTAGTAGAATATTAAAATATTATTACTGAAATATAAACATATATACCTTATTTTAAACAAATATTTTAATATAATAGTGGTAAAATGTGGCTTAACATTTTTAGCTAATATCTCATAGACAATTTTGTTATGTGTTTCAATTAAAGAAAAAAATTGATTTGTATATTATAAATATTTATTTTGGGTGAAGCTTGCTATATACTCTATAGAGATCTCACAATCTTGTTAGTATGAACTAACCGTGACCGCTATTAGTTGTTATTTACGAGTAACTGCTTATAACAAGAGTTCACTTCTGTATTTTATTAATAATGCAACAGTACGCCAACTTAATTATATATATATGTATTGTGAATAGATCTAGTCCGCGACTTCATATATGCGGTGTTTTTTCCGCAGTTATTTATATATCTATGTAGAATTATATCCTAAGCGATCACGTATAATAAACGTTTCCAAAATATTTGTATACTTTTAAATTAAAAATGAACATAAAAAAATATTTATTTAGGTGTCCTTTTATGAATACATAAAACGTAGCAAACACTATTTTAAAACAAAAGGCAATATTTTGGCTACATCACTCTTTCATAATACATTATTATATAAACTTAATCCATACAAAATTACAATAAGAAAATATTTCTGTAACCACTTGTAGACAATAATCGACAAAGTTAAGAAACAATCAAATTCTCTCGTTTGCCTCACACTGGGGAAATAGAACGGAAATAATCACGAAATTGAGTTTCCCGCCACCTCATAAATGTAACATGTTTGTTAACAATTAAAATCCCTTTATTTTATAAATAAAGTTATGTATACAGTGAAATTGCTGTTAAAGTATAACGTATGAGGCAAGAAAGATGACGCATTGTTTAGTATATTATCAACATTTTATTTTATATCTTTACAATATGTAAAGATATAAAATAAAATGTTGAATTAAGTTTTATAACATTACTTGCCTCGGTGGAAACTGTGCTTATCGCTAGACATAAGTATTACGACATTGCTGTCATAACGATGTATACATAAAAAACTAAACTTTTACCGAACAGAAAGTATAAAGGTATATTTAAACTCTAGGGCCCTAAAAGAAAATTCATCTTAATACAAAGTGTAAAAAGTAAAAAGTGTAAGCAGAATATTTTTACTGGATTCTCTACATTGTAAAACAAATGACTTTTCTACATTTTAGATATTATCTACACATGTTAAATACTCCAAGATAATATTTGAGTTCAGAGACAAAGTTTAATATATAATTTCTGAGCGTAGATTAAAAAGGGCTTCAGGGCTTCGCCAGAAATTGCTTTTTTGGGCGAATACTTTTAGCGTATGAAATAAGTTTATCGTAAAATAACGTAGATTAAAAATTCATTTGAGGATTAATGGCTACGGAAAAGAATTTAGGATTATGATAAAATACATTTAAATTTGCAAACAAATTAAAAATTAAGTAAAAGTAGTAAAAATCTGTAATAAAGTTATGTATTATTAATTTAGATTTTTTTCACAAAACTCAACTTTAAAGCGCATAATAATAATGCATAATTGGTTTTTTTTTTGTCTGGATTAAAATTTGAAACAGACACAGAACTCTAGGTTAAAAAATGTATTAGTTAAATTAACTAGTTAATGGTCATTAACTAGTTAATTTAACTAATAATTTTTTCTCCTGACCTCTAACACCAAAACTATTTAAAAGAGTAGATTATCAACAAAAGCATACAAGTCAAACATGTTTTTTAATTCATTAAGTTGTTAAGATCAGGATTATACTATTTTTTAAATAATACTTTTAGGTATTTGATAATAATCAAAAAAGTCTGTTAGTATTAACATTTTTCTTAATAACATGTTTGTGAAACTCTTCACGTAGTATGGAACTATTACAAAAAGAAATACCATCATATACTACAAAACAATATTGTTTAACATTATTTAAACTTATTTTTGATTTTTGATGATTAATATTATATCAATCATAAATGAAGATAATAAAATCTTATTCTGTATTTAATAGCTACTTATTGTATAAATTTGTTTATTTATTTTTTTCAAGTAAATTGTCTCAAGGATGTTATATATTTTGTATGGCGCTTAGTTATATTTCCATAGACTAATTTCCATAACTTATAATAACTTTATTATTTCCTTATTTAAAGTCAAACATTTCTGAATTTCTCATTTAATTTATCAATTTACATTTTGTTGTCAATAAGAGTCTGAATGGTTGTCTGTTGGTTTAATTAAAGGGCAGAGATGAAGGCGGTAGAATATTTGTAGAGCTCTTCAAAAGTTACCGATTAATTAGAGTCACACGAAACCAGAGATTGAAGATAACTTTAATTTATACAAATAAATAATAATAAATAGAGCTTTTGGGTTAATAATTTATTTATATACAGTTATTGGCTGTATATATTTTAACACGCAATATATAATAAGGCTATTATTACATAAATGTGGTTTTTAGTAAAAATCGGTGAAAATAAGCTGTAAATCTAGAACACTAAACAACCGTTTTAAACTAAGCTTAAAACTCGAACACATTTGAGAAACGAAAACACAAAGACGTTAGTGAGTGTAAAATAAAGAAACTTCAAATTTTGGAGTTGCAACCTAAATGATTAAAATATTCTACAATTCAGTGTCGAAGTCACAAAACAGATAATCTATTATAGCGGTTAAACTGTTAGGAACTAAAGCGTAAACTGGAGCGGACATTATAAACGTGAATTAATTAAGCTCTGTGTGAGAAACATCGTCCTTGAATTTGTATAACACGCTGCCCATCAAATATTCTGTTTAAACGGAATGCTGATAAAATATGCAGAGAACCCTTACTTTACTCGTTGCGGGAAAATGTTTATGTGCTCATGCGTGAATAAACATTTTTATTTATATTCTTTTATGCAATGATCTGAAAAATGTTCCTTATTGATAATCAGATCAGCTTTTCATCATGGACAAATGGAATAATGCTTTAATTAATTTAATTATAAAAGACTTCTAAATAAACTTTCAATTAATATTCCTATTCCTGTTAGTGATCATGTCATAAAATGGAACTTCTGTCAAAATTTCAAGTTTATAATCCCAGCGGCTTAAGCTGTGTGTAGACGGATTACTCGGTAAGGATTAAAATTGTATACATACAGATTAACACTTTATGAAAATTCATATGATTTATTTTGGTTACAAATAATTTAACGAGATAAATGTGTGAAACAAGAATACTAGCATTATAAGACTAAAATAGGCGTAACATTATCTCAATACTAACAGAGTTTTAAACGATTGTATTTGTCTGATCCCAATTTTTACGATAATATTTTATTTAAATCCCAAATCGTTTTATCATTCAGTTTTTTTAAGTGACCATGTCAATTTGATTTATTATATTCCAAATTTACCTGACGTGACCCGAAATCAAAACGAGGTTATATATAAAAGAGGACCCTGGCCGATCACTCTTTTCACAAATAAAAAAGATGAAAAGGCGCGTTCTTTAACGTCACGTTTGGTACGTGAAGTAAGAGCGGCAAAAAGATTTATCAAACAAAGACTTTTCACACGAGATTTGTATTATAAAAAGTTATATTAAACTTTTTTAATATAACAATCTTTGAAGGATTCTTAGAGATTTCTTCGAGTAATACCCATTTTATTTCTAAATACCTTTAAGTAGAAACATCTGTTTTCCAAATTAATATCGCCGTTTCAAATAGGGCAATTGTCATCGTGTCTTTTGTACATTAAGAAAAAATCACAGAAGGCGCCTTTTTTATTAAATATTTAACGTCAATTTTTGTAAGAAAAAAAGCGGATTTTTCGTAAAGCTCGTAATAAGAACGATGACTTGAGAAAATAGGGACGCCATAGGACCGAGATAAATAGCTTCGTTTTAGTCATACCTATTGTTTTTTTTAATTCTTATTATAACTTGACTTAAACAAAAAAGGAATGTAATTTCGTAGTAGTAGAGTTATTACAAATGTATGTTGATACAAATCATACATAATTTAAAGTACATAATCTAAGTATAAGTAACACATGAAAGTAATCCGATGATTTGGGATTGATTTTTAAAATAAAACCCATATTGGATGGTTTTAAATAATAATTAAAATATCAATTCTCCAACTAGATATTTAACAGATACGACTGAACTAAATATGTTAAATATCATAAAAAGTATAATTAATAGCAAAAAACAACATTAATGGTGTTAAATAAACTGTTACTAATGATATAAAATAATTTTTGCATTTTACTAAAGATTCTTGTATTAACGTGAATAATAAAGATTAATTTGATATTTAATTAACCCTTTCATTTAATCAAGTTTTCATTACTGAAAGTCGTACTAATTAACTGTCCACTTGAACAACACGAAGGTCATTAGATTTTGAATTTAAGGAAATTTTGACAGAATGCTTCCTTGGCATCAGTCTTGCCTTTCATCACACTCCTTTATATTTAAATAAGATAATTTGAAAATTGTGGCTTCTATAATAAAGTAAATAATAATAATAATTGTTTAGTTAATATAATTTACCTATTTTAATTAATTTGGAAATACAAATCTCTTCACATAATAGACCTTCGTTAGCCAAAAATTGGGTGATTATGTCTAACAATATATTTTTGGCCCTTAAAATCATGAACGTGGACTTATCTTAATTAAGTATAGTTAAAAATAAATAAATAAACAAACTAATAACAATGATAACATAACGGACACAAAGCACACATATACTACGAACAATAATATCTGGATCACAAAAAGATTTGTGGGAATCGAATCCACAACCTTAGAAACTGCATTCAATAGACCAACAATACAGTTATTACATCACAGAATAGCAAAAAAACAACGCAAATCGATCGCAAATTATCGTCTAAACTAATTTAAAACGTGCTATAAAATTTCGCAATTTTCCATATCAATATTCATGAAAATCGGTCCGCTATTAATTTCGTGTAAGTGAAGCCTGAAGCCAGTTCATTCGAGTGAGGTTAAGGATACGCCATTTATATCCATTAGCCGAAAAATGCTATTAGCCACACGAATGTGACAAATTGTTGGGACAATTTGAACGAACTATACATATTATATTTCACATAAATATCATATTTCGATATTACTTAAGTGAAACGTAAAAAATGCTATACATTATTTTTATCATTTTCTCATAGTGACCCAAATATATTATGTTATGAAATATATGATATTTTATGGAAGCTATTTTACTATAATGTACATTTAATAGTGTTTACTAAAATTGTTTCCTAATGTGTTTATGTTCAAGGAAGTCTTCTATTAGAGTCAATTTAGATATACTACACAGACATAGCAACCCACTAGAACGCCATAATAATATCTATTTAAAGCAAATAATGACGTTATGGAGTCTCTTATGTTATAGAATAAGTAAAAATGATGGAACCACAAAATATTAGAATAATTAAGTACACTTAAGACTCGACTGAAAACGAGAATACAACAGCAATACAAATATGATATTTATCCCTTTAGTAATGTATTATATTTTTAACAATAACATTATCATATCCAAGAGGATCGTTTTATTAACATTGTGAAGAAGCAAGTCATGAAATAATATTAGTTCAGAAGCGCTACGAATTCCCACAGCTCTTTACGTAGTCCTGAACTTGAGAAAATGTAAGACTCATCAAAATGAGAAGTTTCGGTGTGATCTTAAAGTTCCATCTTATAATTTATTTAGAGAAATATAAAGATTCAAATTTTCGTTGCCTGAGTTTAAACACTGTTTCATATCAAGGTGCTATAAATATGAATTCACTGTTTACAAAACTACCTTACTTTTTAAAGTAAAAAATAATAATAATAAAAATTTAATAAGCCCCCGATACAAAAAAAACATCTAGAAAGGATAAAATAGTATTATTATGTACTCATTGATGTCGTTGCGTCTGCAGACCGTTGTACGTTCGTTAACGATGGTATTTCATTTATCTTTCTTACAAAGTTTGCCGAGGTAATGAATGAGGACTTAGACTATAAGATTAGATATTGTTATTTTGTTGCCTTGGTAACTTACTTGATTTTGAATTCTTCCTTTGTTTACCGGTCCCCCGACGCAACGACTTCAATAAGTACATAATAATATTATTTTTCTCCTTTTCAGAGTTTTTTTTTGTATCTTGGGGTTTCTTTTAATTTATTTTTTTTTCCGCTTTTTAAAGGTATGTACATACATGACCAGTCACATGACTGGTATCTATATTGTACTAAATAAACCTATAAACAGATTGCTTTTCACTTATTTAGGTATTACTATCAATATTGCATAAGAATATTTCACACATCAATCAATAAAGCTCAATATCTTGAAGACGGCTGATTCTATTTCAAACAAACATAGCTAAGAACCATCTCGACGAACCAGGCTTTCGATAAAAAAAAAGCAATCAAATCCGTCCACGTGTTTGGCTGCTACGATGCCACAGACAGACACAGATATACAGGTCAAACTTATAACACCCCTCTTTTTTACGTCGGGGGTTAAAAATAACTAACGGAAAGATACATAAATAAAGACAAATACATACAAGAAGTACTACGAGCGTAGCACTTAATTTACAGAACTAACGAGAGGAAACCACGAAGAATTTCTGGATGCCACATTTTTTCTAGATTCTTACGTATGTTTATGTTTTGTTTGCACCCTAGGTATAATAAGTACATAGTTTTTCAATATTGTTAGTACTCAACTAATTGATAATACTGTCAAGACTTACCCTGACCTTCTTCCCTTAGCACTAGCACGTGTAAACAATTTCTAACATACCTGCAACAAGAAAGTAAATATAAATATTATTCTAAAAATCAACATTTATAATTCATGTCCTAGTTCAATAAAACCATATTTTATTTTAAGTATGCCAGAAAGTTTTTTATTATCAAATACTTTATATTGAAGCTTGAAGTTATATTAAACCTATATAACCTACTTATCGTCATGAAAGGGATTTGCTTTAGAGTTTTAAGTAGTTAAATAAATGGGGATAAAGAAGTTACCGGTCTACAGTTTGTTCTTTGAAAAGTTTCTTTATGTTAGATTTAAGGGTATATTTTTCTTCCTAGATGTTACATTACTTTAAAGTAAATATGTAGAAATATTTACTTTAAAGTAATGTTTAAAAAATTATACTATATCATTTTTATGTGTTTCTTGGTCAAAACGAGTTTTACGATTTGTTTTTGAACATAAAATTGGTTATTTGATTTGATTAGATAAAAGAGATCATATAATATATTGATAACATAAATTTAATACTACATGTATTGACGAACATATATTATATAAGAGTAATTTCAGTTAATGCATGAAAAATAAAATTTCTAAATAAAGATATTGAAAATATAATTAAAATCCTTAAAGATCAGTAATTGTCAGTCAATAAAGGATTAATTTAATAGTTTTACAGATGTGAATGTAATCTAGGACAGACTCCCATCCGCTCTATCCCGTCAATAAGATTAGTAAGATCCTGACTGAGGGAAATACTGAAATTTCGCTTGGAGCTTTGCCGCGATTATAAATACATTTCAGTTCACTTTGAAACTGAAAATGATTATTATGTTCAAAGATAAGCTTCAATACTGGCATCTCTCTGTATCACTAAATATATTTTGCAATATTGATTTTGTATTTGATAGACTTATTTAGAATTGAAGTTCATCAAAATGAGTTTTTTGTTACTGTATGCTGTTTTAGACTTTATTATTCACCATGGAGGCTGAATCATAATAATAATAATAATAATATGAGGACAAATTACACACATTGATCTAACCCCTAAGTAAGCAAATTATTTGCTTGTGTGAAGGGTGTTAGACAACGATACAAATACAAAGAAATACACATATAAATACTGAGAATATAAAATCATAGAGGTTTGTTCCCCATGGATTTGTCCCTATTTGTAACAAAACATGGCGGATTTTTTTCTATATCAGACTAGATTTGGAAGCGACGCTGTGTATGCATAATATGCTATATATATAAAATTCATGCTAATAATTGTATGCCATGCCAATAATGTCATATCGTGACAGACAGACACAAGGACAACCAGATGGTAATTACATTAATTACATAAGAATTTAAAACATTTCAGCAAGCCAAATTTCGTAATCTCTTGTAACAAAAATAGTAATTCTTTTTAAATATCGATACAATAAATATCTATATATGGGAGTAATTGCTCCTAATAAATAAAAATGTAATGTTTTAGTATTTGGTAAAGATTTTAATTTTGCATGCATTGCATATAATATAAACTACATAATGAACGTTTTTTTAAGTAATAACATTAACCTTGGATAGGTTTAATTTAATATAGAAGCGGTAGTTCGTAGGATGAATTTGCTAATGAGATAGTATTAAGCAAATATTGTATATTCTACGGACAGATCTAGTAATTTAGAATGAAAATTACTTAGAAAGACAGATTTCCACATTAAGATATCATCAAAAACACATTTCAAACTTGAAATGAATGCAGTATTTTATGAAACATAATTCTCCTACAATGGCAAGCTTTTAAAATAACTGACTCCCTAGAGATGTAATAAATAATAAATTGAGTAAATGCATTTATGGATCATTTCATTTATTTTACTCAACCGATATGTTAAGTTTACATAAATATTTATAAGCCTGGAAGGTTTTATCGGAAACATTGTTTACTTGTTGGCTTTACAAAACTTTGTAGACATCTTGTTTCAGTCTCGTTTGAGCTCATCTTATAACTTGATAAGAGATAACTGATTACTAATGTCAATTTATAAATATTTTTTTTACATAACCTTATAATTGAACGTTTTAAAAGGCTATAGTTAATAAATGTTATACGTTCATATTGAAAAAGATAATAACGCTATAATTAATTTAATTAAATTATACAAAGTGCATAATATGAATATGTGCTAGAAGTTATCGTTGAATTAATTAAATATATTATTTAATTATATCAGAAATGTAAAAAGATAATTGTAGCTGTAGCTATGCACTACAGTTTGTGTACGAGCTAGCTCGTACGATATACAAGTCCCTAACAGAAGATATAAACTAGAAGTACCTGTATGCTATAAATATTGCCTACCTGCTATAAATATTGTAACAAACAAAAATATTATTTTTTTATTACAAATAACATTTATTACTTTTACAGTGTGTTAGTTAAAATATAAAAAGCTTATTCGAAGAGGTGCCCATTTACTTCAATACAGTCCTTTAAACGTTGAGGTTAGTTATCAATAGAAGCACGCGCTCTTTCCATGGGGAAATTCTTCACTGCCAATCGTAGGGATCGTTTTAGGGACTCCAAATTATCATCGCGTTTAAAACAAGCTGTACTCTCTAAAGCTGACCATAAATCATAATCCAGTGGATTAATAAATCGGGACTAGATGACGGCCAGTCTTCAGCTCTGATGAAGTCCGTGACGTTCACTGCTAACCAAGACTGTGTGGACCGAGCTTTATGACCCTGCTCCGAGTCTTGCTGTAAGGACCATGCTTGGTTATTGAACTTAGTGTTATTAAGGGGCTAAAGTACCTTCACATGAATGGTATCTTGATACATAAAATATTGTACAATGTATTAGCGCCAATATGAGAAACACAATGAAGAATCGTATAAAAATGACAGATTCCAAATTCAAATGGAATATTTTTTATTTTTAATTGTAGCAGTATTTATGGCCAGACAAAGTAGTGCAGTAAGAGAGAGATCCAAATGCTTAAACTCCCTCTCTTTATCTCCATCCCTCTTTATTCATTTTTCCTTAAGGGTTGCATGGCATTAGCAAATTTAATAATTCTACATGTCACAATGCAACAACACAACAAACAATTTGGAAGAGAAACCACTCTCATTAAAATATAATTGTTTTTTGGCTACTTTCTTATGATTGTTGTTGTTTATAAGTTTTTGAAGTATAGACATACTTCTAAAACTTATATTAAAGAATACTATATTATGTGATTACTATCCCACATGTAAAGCTAAATCACTTCCAGCAATGTTTAGTATCCCTAGATTTATAGAACAAGCCAGACTAAGTAGTTTATGTAATGCTATAAATCTCTTTGGATTTAGCGTATTCATTATAATGTTGAGCTGTTCTAGCTTACACTTTATTCTCTACATTTTCTTATTACATTAACATTCCTGAAAGTCCTGAAATATACAAAGTAAATTTTAGTTTTACTTTATGCTTTTCTTTCTGTTAAAATGTATTATGTACATTCCGTTTCATAGATATTTAAATTAGTTTAAAATAAATGTAGTTGTTAATACACTATAGTATTTGAATAAAATATATTAAACATTGTAAAGCTTATTAAATAAAATAAAAAAGCTGTTTTAATTCACCTTAATTAATCTCCACGGAGGTGAAAGCGTTATTTTTCCGGCAACTAATTAAAATAAGTTCCTTTAGAATTAAAATACATGTGAAATTGTAAGACACCTTTATAAAATATGCATATTTTGCTATTAATATTCGAAAGTATTTCATTAAAATTTTGATACATTAGAGCACTTATATTTAATGCTCTTGAAATTCGCTTCGCAACTTCATCGACTTCAAACATGTTTCGGGCTGACGTTATAAAATTACCATAATAATAAATTTTATCGATGAATACAAAATGCCAGAGCTAAATATCCATGCTAAAGTTCTGTTAAAATATTCAGCAATATTTTATATACGGAAATATTTAAATATAATCATATAGTTTTCGAATATTTTTATTTTCAAGAACCCTTAAATTACCCTAACTATTATATCAACATATTTTTCTGATAGTTTAATTAAGGCTGTTTTATCGAGAATTTTATTTTGAGTTTAACTGCTAAGACTTTGGAATTGAATCTGATAATTAAAACTTGATAGTTAGCACCAGAATGTAAAAATTGTTGTACGTGTGTAAAGGCACTCACACATTTACAAGCGGAGGGGTTACGTGGTGACGTCACTGCGGAAAGAGACCGATGATACAGATATCTGTCATTCAGAGAAGGATGGAATATAGGCCAAGCACCGACCCACCTCTGATACAGTGGCAGCACCTACGTCAGATACGTAACTCAGAATAAGGTCGCCCACAAACGTGCCTACAATTATAGTAATTTTGTTATTTAAATTTTGATGATATCATTAAGGTTAATCTTCTTTTCATTTTTTAAATAAATGATTTTATTGTTATTTTCATTTAGTTTTTTCTTTATGGCCGTTGCTTAATATCACATAAAATGATCTTAAACAATTATACATTCTAAGTAAAGCTAAGTACAATAAATAATAACTTTTCTTTTGGTTCGAAAAAAAAAACAGTTTTTCTTGTATGTTTAACAATGCTCAAATTTTTTTTTATTTTTATACCAATTTTACAATACTCTGGATAAAATTCTCATTTACCTCTTATAATGCACGTCTGACTCTATTTTTGGTAATAAAGGAACCTCTATATCAATTTTCACATTAATTAATTAATAATTAATTAATGAAAATTTTAAATTTTTGAGTAACGCTCATAATATGAAATAAAGAATAATTTTCCAGGGTCATATGAGAATATATATGGTCCTTATTTAAAACACACATTTTATATACCTAAAAAAAAAACAAAAATATATTATACGAAGGTTCCATAATTTCGACATAATTTCATCTCTTAACAAATTATGTTTTACTCCCAAGGGCGTCTCGCTATATTATATCGTATATCGTAACCCTAGGCTTCGTGTATCAGATGCTAGAATTTATTTTCGTGAGTGTAGAGGCTGAACCGAACATCCCCTGGGGAGTTGACGCTCATCCGTAACATTGTAATGAATTTTGAAGCTTATTACGTTGGATTACGTAGCTTGGATTCTTTTAATGAACGAATAAGAACTATTTTATTTTGCTTGATATATTGCAATCAACTGTTGTAATTAGAAATGGATATTAGTAGAAAGATTTCTTTAAGAAATTAGTCAAAGAATGATTTGTCAAAAGTTTTATAAAGATTTTAATTATATCCTAAACCTATGCGGATAAAATTGCGGATACAGGTAAGTATTTATATAAAACTGTTTTGACAGATTCAACTCGCGTATATTTTTAGATTTTCAACCGACATTTCAAATGCAGCAATCTTTCACGGAAAGACTAGATATTGCTTGAAAGCTAGTATACATATACATATTTATATTAAATGTGAAACGACGTGAAGATATTTAACCAAATTTTGAAGAATTTTCTTAACAATATGGATTAAAATTGATAGGAATGCAAATTAAATTAAAACTTAAAGAGCTTGGGAATTTTAAAAAGAGTTTCATTAATATGTTTTTCCATGAAAGAAAAGCACAAGTAATATTATTAATATTATATATTTAATCCTAATCATATTATAAATAAAATGGTCATAACTGTCTCCGAGATAGCATTTCAGTACAAGAACGAGGAGAGTAAGTTATTTGATGGGTCGTCACTTCACGCCGACATTCCACGGGGGACCCTTGAAAGGAAATAGCCACTAACCTATCATAAAATAGCCATAAAACCGCCTTGTGGCTTTTAGATAGAGAGGAACTTTGAATTTACCTTTGTTTATGGCAATGCATGTTTTGGATCCATCGTAATGGACTTGTTAGTGACTTTATAACAAATAAATTAGTCTGGATAACTACATTAAAACTTACATATTTTATATTATTAATGTTTACATATTTTTTACATGATCAAATATTTTGTCGTTTCATTTAAAAACAAAATATTACATACATCATAGGATAAGATGGTTGTATATTACAAACATGCAAAAAACCCGAGAGAAAGTTTCTACAAAAGCATAAGCGAAAAGGCGTGTTGTTGTCGGCATTATATTTGATTAGAGCGTTCTAATTTCTGTGTAATATTATGTTTAGTGACATTTCGCTTCCACCAAAATGTTGGTAAAATAAAATAAATAATTACGTTACAACAAATAAAAAAAAAAGAAAACAATTATCTCTTTGACACAGTTATTTATTCACATTTATCTCCCTGAAGCATCTCAATATAATTTATATCTTCACCTTTTAATTTATATACAGTTTTGTTGCAATCATTGGCTCATACTGAATTGCAATAACTTCCACTCCGTGTATATTGCTTTGTACAGCGGCTTGTGTAATTTTATGCAATTTAGGCAATTAAAAACTGAAAACGAACCCAAGTTGTTAGGTGGCTTAATTACTGTAGCGATGTTATAAATTTGAATTTATCTTATCATTTTTAAGCACGAACCACAATAAATATAAAATATGTGTGCGAATTGAAAGGTTTTTTGAACAAAATATTATTAATTGAAAGTTCACAAACCCATTTTATTCTGAAATATATGAATAAGGTTTTTTGTACAAATACCTGTACAACGATAATGTCTCGATGTAGAGCTTTTTCTATGTATCGCTACCACTAAATATTAACTTTATTACAGACACATTCGTTTTTCCATTTAGCCAATGAACCCTGACTAATGGGATACGAAATCTTGTCTTGTAAAAATATCTTATATAAAATAGTTTGGAATACAAAATTAAAAACGTTTGTACGCTTCGAAATTTAAATTTACATATATAAGGGAAATAGTTGACATTTAACATATGTGTCTCAAAGAACTCACGTAGACTTATTTATGAAGATCTTATTTAACTCTTATTTTTTATCCAGTAGTTTTATTCAATAATCTTAATAATTAATATTTAATATGTAATCTTTAAAAGTTAAGAGTAAATTTGGTGTATATTATTTTGTTCTGAAGTTTTCACATAAAGGGGTAAAATTTTACAACAATGTTGCTTAGAAGGGACTTTAAGTCGTTTAATATGCCTGTACTTAGGTATAAATATTATTCATACTACTACACCCACTAACTAACCTCTATAAAGGTCTCGCTACATAATAGTCCTTATAATTAACTCTGGAGTAAGCATATAATTATACATTTATAATATAGGTCGCCGTTAGATCTCGGTAAGCCGCTTTATTATGGGTCTGGGACAGGAATTCTATTAAGTTAACTACCTGTACACGAGCTAGGATGGTCCTCATAAAAATAATAGGAAAGAGTTCACGTAGAGCTGAGTCGGGTTTGATAGGAACAATATAATGTTATTATCGTTACTAAGATAAATAGTACGTATAGTGTTCACAATATTATTGATTTGATTCGGTTCAAATTCTTAGATTTAATTAAATTATAAATGTAAGCCAACGTATTTATTTATATTTATAACTTTTACAATTACTTCTTTTAATAACAGGATATTGAACTCCAATATACTTGGCTTATCTTAGTAGAGCAGTGAGTTCTTAATTGCCATAAATTATACAACGTTATTACAAAACAATAATAATTGTATGAAAAATGAAATAGGAAACAATAAGAAAGGCTTATAAAAAGCTAACCTAAATTGAAACGTGCAAGAATAGAAACGTATAACTAATTTTAAAAACTACTGGAAATTTTGCAACGAAGTAAATAAAATGCTTAAACGTTGCATTCGTGACTTGTTAGCTACGAGTCGACTTTAAAGTTATTTCATACTTTTTTCTGAATGTTAAATAGTGTAGTAAACTTGATCTAGAACCGGAAAGTAACTTTAGAAAGCTCCTTACATTTTATTACTTTTCTATAAGGTTCATATTATTACTGCTTATTTAGTAGAGCCGAGTTATTCTTAAGTTAAATTAAAATAAACTTTTAGTATAAATGATACTGACTAGTTTTAACAAAGGTAAAATCAGGTCTTTACAAATGAGTAAAAGTTCTCTCTTATTCTGTGTGGAAGCAGCTCCATTAGTTTACGGATGAAGTCTGTTCATCGTGTTCTAGTCTGTTAAATTTAAAGCGCTTGGCAAATACACAAATGCTACGCGATTACCAGTTTTGTATTAATAATTATGGAACTATGTGGAGTATTGTAACATTTTTAACAGTGTGATGTATTGTAACTTAAAGGATTTTTTAAATGTATTATATTGTAATAGTGTATGGTAAATTAGTTGCACATTTTTAACAGTGTATTGTATTGTAATAGTGTATTGTAACTTAATGGTACATTTTTACAAGTATTTAGTAAGCATTTTATAATATCTAATTATGATTAAAAACAAGGAAGCAAGGAGACAAGGGTAAGTATTAATCAATAACTACAACATTTGAGACTTAATTTATATTTGGTAAAAGCAGGATAAAATTTATATGTTTTATGTTTATATATTTATTACCTCATCGATATTCACAACGAATGATTGTTAAGGTAAATGAACGCTAATCAGTTATTTATTGCATTGACTTATTTATTATAACGAAGATTTAATATTACTTTACATTTAGATTTTTTTCTAGTTATTAATTGATATTAAACTATTGCATTATCTAAACCGACTTAAGTTTACGAATGTTTATTATAAGATATGATTTTTAATAATGTTAAATAAAGTTTTTTTTTATAAAAAAATAAAGTTAAGTACTCCTTAAATATCGTTCATCTTAAGTACATATATTCTGAAGACATCTACTTTGTATTTCTGTATGTATACTACAACAAAGTAACCTTTTCCTCGTGGCCTATGACGTCACGGGGTGGGCTTATGTTCTCAACCGTAAGAAAGTATACCTATCATACAATAATAATAGATAACTACGTAAGTGACTGACCTTTCATAAGAGCCGCTGTAGACGCGCCGCCATCTTTATCTTGACCTGATATCAACCTCATCTCATATGAAACACTACAAGTAATCCGATACTTCAAATAAAGACTGTTTATTTCGGTTATTCAAATAGTTAATTTATATGGATAAATGTAGGTTATCCTTTTGATATCGCCGAGCATGTGACTGATAACAGATCCTAATCGTGCTTCATATTGATTAATTCTTAAGATCGCAGTTAGATGATAGAATCTATATCTATATAAAAATGCATAAGTATTTAATTTAAATGTTTTTAAATGAACACATAAAAATAAAATATTCGTGATCGAAATAAAAGTATTTATTACATTAAAGTCTTGCCGTGAAAATGTCTACATTTTCTAAATAATTTAATTACAATTACATCCAGATAATTATATGGCTAAATTACCCTTTTTTACCTTCGGTTAAGGTTGCCCCTTTAGGACCAAACCCAAAGAAACATTCATTTTAAATTAGACGTAGGTTAATTGGATCTTAGCTTTTAAGGGTCTAAGTTAATTATATATTTTATATTTATAATGTATAATGTAAAAAAAATATTTTTAGCCAGTAAGTTCAGCCAGTCAGTCAGTGTAAAAATGGGATACCTTACCTTCTGAGTTCACTAAAGAGTATTCACGGGAGTCGTTCATTTTTGTTCAATTAATGTTATTTGACATTTGTCATTAACTACTTGTAGGTTAATTATTGTTGCTATTAAAAGCACTGTTTTCTCCGAGTAATAAAAGAAGACTAAGTTTATACTATCTATATTAGATCCCAAGTACTTGAATTCTCTTTTATCTAGCGGTTAAATGCTAAGTTCAAACGAGACACTTCCAGGTGATTTACAAAGTGAATTCTTATCGGTTAAAAACAGTCATGACATATGATATTATTTACAATGCAATAAAAAAATTGCGCCATTTATTTAATTTTAGATACGCTGTTACATATAATTATAATATATTGTAATTTATATTGGTATATTACATTTTATTTCCGGTTCAAGTAAGGCAGGCGTTGAGAATAGCCTTTTCTAAAAGTTAAAAGTAGTACAACAATATTTGTTATGAAAACTTTATTTATGAATATCTTTTAAAGGAGGTCTTTTGCATTTCTTAATTAAATCATCCAGTGTTTTAAGTTTAATATATTTAATTAAATGCCACTGGCGTAAACGATGTAAGCGATTTGATGTAGATTGATTTCATAATACGAAATTAACTTTTGTATTGTTCAAAAATAAAAATATTTTTTACCAAGACCATTTTAATATTATTATAAGATAGTATTGTTCATACTTCTATTGTAGGTATTATATTACCAATATATTTGTTGCGTCGAACTAGTAACGTATTAATTTAAGTTCAGTTTTGAGTTACGACTGTTAAATAAAATAGTTTCTAGATTCTTATTCAATTACATTTTTAATTAATATTTGAAGAAAATGCATACATTACTCAGTAAACGTATCTTTCATTGATAAGGAGATAAAAACATAAAAGCAGACTATTGTTCCTATTCTTTGTACTTTAATAAGAACACTCTTGTACTGATAATAATTATAGTTAACGTCTTTATACGATGTATATTAATATATCACACTACAACTGAACTGGTAAAAATTATGAATACTTTTATAATCGGTCCTATATACATAGTTTATCTTTTAAGTGTATAAGTGTGCTATATAAATAGATAATTAAAAATAAATGGTGTGAAAACATGTCATTAGTTGCAATTATGCAATCGCGGTTTACGGATTGAAATATTACAGTTTTAACCAATTAGTATAATCCCAGGTTGGAGAATTATTTTCTATGATTTTGTGGATTCGAAAAAGTATTTACTACATTTGATGATGTTAAAATATGAAAGGTACCTTATAGCTTTATATAAAGCATACTGTGTTTTCTATTCTAGACTTCCGTTTGCTGGAAATAGGATTGAGCCATCAAGATAACTTTCTTTAAAAACAGGATACTTCCATATGCAAATGCCCTAAAACCAGTTGAGATTGTTTAAAAAAGGGAGAAATAAAGGTACTAAAGTTACTTTGAATAATGTTATCTCTCTCTCATCGGAATAGTAATTTACACCAAGATCGAAAAAGGAGGACTTATTGCAAATAAATTATTTTCTCCATTCATTCGGAATTTTATTTGGTTTTTGGCTATCATAGTAAGTTTTTATGTTCGCTTATAAACAACCTACCAAGAACCAACAAGAACCAACAAGAAGAGTAAATTTTCTCTTTAATTCTATAATTGGCATAAATTACTTGCGTTAAATCCTAATGCAACCTGCATTAGGATTTAAATATACCATGTATGATATAGTCTTAAAAACTTTAAAATAAACATTATTATTATTAATTATATAAGTCATATTTAAGCGAAAACTAAAGAACAACAGTAAATTTTGTCTTATATGTTGTAAGAACTAGATTTTTCAATAACACTATTGAGCTTAAAGGCTGTCTTAAAACCTTTTTATACTAAGAAATAAATAAATGAAACTTTGAAAGTTATTTAGCATTAATTCTTAAAATGTCTTTTAAATATTATATTGATTCTATTAAGAAAGGAAAGATAAAAGAAAATTAAAGTTCAGATGGATATCGCGATATAATATCGATATAATATCCGCAGTTGTCAGCCAATGGCTTGGCAATGTACGATAACCATACTGACCCCCTTTTACCGATGCAAAATATAATTTAATCACACGACGTTGATAAAATCTGCCACAAATTATTTTATCATGTTTTTTATGATGCCGACAAGCGGTTATTGTTTTATGAGTCAATACTCAATACCGAATGACATCTCGTATCTTTAATGGTTTCTTTTGACATTATGTATTTGTTTTTATTATTATAAATGCCGTTTTTAAATAACGTACACTTGTGTTCTAAAATAATTCAAATATTATTCTAATTATTTTTAAGTTTTATGAAATGATCAGTTTTTTAATTTAGATTTTTATATCGATTTACATTTACCATATCAGTTTAAAAAATGTTTATTAATGATTTTTAAGTATGACTTGGAATGGTGGTAGGAGATGAGGGCAACTAAAGAAGACTTACTTGGATGGACTTAGATGGATGGATGGCTTGAAAAATGATATGGAAGAAGCATATTCTACTGAAATTACGTATGTATAAAAGCGTGGAAGTAAATTTAATATTCTCCGACTACAAGTAATTGGGATAAGCAAGTATGTGCTGAGGGATAGTTGAAAAATGGTTATAAGTCAGTGTATTGGCACCCAATTAATATATAAATAGAAGTGAAAGACTGTTTTGTTATCATTTATTTTGGAGAAAATAGGGAGAATTCGTGAGTTCAGCAGCTCTTCGTGTACTGAATACTAATGGTCCTGTATTTTATTGATTTATAAGGATAAGATTTTGATCATTTTGGTTATATCTCTGTATATTTTTCTCTCTCTATTGTTAAAAATCATGATGTTTTCGGCAATTTACTTCAGAGGTGTTCCACTAATCTGTTTAAACAAAAATATAAGTGCAAAAATATTAATATTTTTGATGTATAAAATAATGATAAAAATATACTTATTTTTATATACAAGTTACACATTTTATTTTTTTAAATTTCATACTAATATATGTTCGTAATTATAATATATATATAGTATCTTGACAAAACCAATGCTTCATTTTTTAAAATTTATTTTTAACTTAGCTTAGTATTAACGCATTGCACTGAATAGTTGATAAAATTGTTTTATAAATGTATTCTGTTTATTTTGTTCATATTGTAGATATCACTCTGAATGCAAAGAAATAAGTGTATAAAAAAATTATCAGTTGTCAATAGATAACAATCTATTTAAGTTAATTAAATACACACGAGATAACGAAATTTATTCTATTCACATTTGACTTCAAATATATTTACCTAATTAATAATATTTTTTTAAAATTCTTATATTAATGACGTTTTTACAAAATTGTGAGAGTAATAAAGCGTCATTGTGTTGTATGTGTTCGCCGAACGCAATATTTGTTCGCCGAACACGATGTTTGTTCGGCGCTCGCTTCAAATATAATTGTAAAGCGAAATTTTCTGTTCTGCGCTAACATTGAATTTCACTTTCTTATTTCGTCAATCGTCGTTCTCTAAATCGAATTATGTGCGTCCACAATTACATGCGAAATAAAACCATTGTTTTAAATAAAGCTTTTGTTTTAAATAATACCTTTGTTGTGATTTGCGTCAGCTTGATGCGGTGAATATTTTATACGAATACCTTGTAAAAAGGTGAAGTGAGCTGCTAAAGTAAATGTTTAAATGCGGTATTATTGTTGAATTGATGAAACGAAACCATTATACTAACTTTATCCTTTACCTCGTTAGTTGGTAGTGAGAAGATACGGTAGTCGATTAGATAAAGAGTTAGATATTAATCGGTCTATCTAACCAGCTTGAAGTTTTAAGTACACATTGAAGTTGTAGGTTTAGAGCTATACATTGTACGCTTAACAAGATTCTACCTGGGGTACCTAAAAAATGAAAAGAATGTACAATAAAAAGGGAATAATATTTCTATATTTTAGACATCATACGTGGGTTAGTATGCCTTTGAAGATATACAAATCGAAGCGCCCTGAATTCAGAACCATATCCTCACGTCTGATACCTACGCCTACATACTTCCGATACACGAAGACAGCTCAAAGGAGTATGATGGCCGTTGTCATCTAGATAGTTCTACATACCTATCACACTTCTCTTTTTTGACTAGGTATATAAATGAATGTGGATTTTAGAATCTTGTCTCGACTTGTCTCCAGTTGTGTTGATAAATTTTATTAACACTGTTTAGAAAATACTTTAAAGTGAGTACAATAATATATATTTTTATAATTAAAAATTGAATTTCTATATCTGTCGCAACTACCAATGGAAGTGCATAAAATAATTATTTATATCAAATAATATATTGTAGTAGTATGAGATCACAGTTATCTTTAATTAAATATAAATAGTACTTATTTTTGTTGATTGTTTTTATGCTTTTAATTAATTACGGTTTAAACTGTTTTTTAAAGTTATGATATTAAATGTTAATCATATTACGTTGAAAGCTGTAAATAACCAACCTCCTAACTTTAATGATTATTTGTTTTGAAAATTATGTGTGAAATAGTCATGATTTTTTTTTAAATAAATGTTGAATAAAAAAATAACTGATACGGGCCTGGATTCGAACCCGCGACCTCTGGGTAACTGCCCCGTAGCTCTACCAATTAAGCTTCCATATCGCTTGGAAAGTATTAATTCATTTTGTGGATTCGATTGTATAACACAATATCTATAAAAATCTAAAATAGGATTATGTATAGTAGTGACTATACAAAATCAAAAAGAATTTAGGTTAAATTAAATATCAGTGTCTAATCTATTTATACCGTAGTACGCTACTATAAAAATATTATGAAATTATTTTTACCATATAACCTTTATTTCATTATCAAACTGTTTAAGTATCTGTTATCTTCTAGTTAGTTATATCAATGACTCGTAGTGTATTTAATCTTCAATACCTCAAATTGTTTAATATCAAGTCTACTTGTAAGCTTATCAAATTAAATGATAATGATTGTCGTAATATCATGTATTTTATATGTTACTAGGTTTTTCCAACGGATTTACTTGCGCCTTACCTATTGTTATACCTAACAAAATAGTTTTTCAAACATTTTTACCATATTAACATAGTAAAACACTAATATGGTAAAACTATTATTTTCCTTGAAACCTCTTGCTAAGGTTTGGTAAGGTTTTATTTTTTTTTTATTACAACAGAAGTGATAATATAGTGAGTAATCACGGCTTTTTATTTATTTAATATTTATTGCCCAAAATAAAAAGGATACAATAGGCCAATTAAATCAACAAGGCATTCTCTACCAGTTAAACCGGAAAAAAAACATTATAAATAACATGAACAATAAGGTAAAACTAGAAAAATATAATGTATAATTACTTCAGATTACTATTGTAGTTATAACATTTATTATATCAAAACATACAATCAAATATAGACATAAATACACATGTATATGTATATATATGTATAAATATATACATAAAAAAAAGTATATATATGTATAAATATATACATAAACTATTTATTTCAGATACATACGATATTAAAAATATATATTAATTTGATGACATATAGATAAAACTTATAGAAGTAAATGTATACCATATATATAATATCAATCTTTAATACTCTCTCAAAGATATTTATAGACGATTAAAAATGATTATTATTTTTATAATAACCACACCTGTTTCACCTTCTTAAGGTCTGATAATTTAGTTAAATTTGCGTGATTACAAACATACATACTTGTAATATTAATAGGATGCCTTGATCGACAGAGAACGAGACATCATTATAAGACAAGATATTATAAATATATTATATTTAGAAAAATATTACATAATTAGATCCCATATTAAAACAAAAAGTTATAATCATTCAATCTAAGCTTGGATTCTACGATTCCCTTTAATTGACTCTAAGAGGTGGGCTTAAAGAGAAAAACTATTTAACTTTTTGTCGGTTTTTTAGAGTTCATTATCAATAATATTTTATTTTATTGTACCTTTTAAATAAAATTATAAATCCCTTGAATTCCAATTCTTGGAACTTAAGCCAGTTTCAGTTACACGAACCCTAAGTGTAGTCTTATAATAAATAACACTCAAACAAAGATGACACATCCAATAGATACTTCTATTAAGTGTTTATTAATCTTGAAATGTTGATGTTCTGTAAGATATATAAACTTAACGAGATTGAGTAAAACAGTTATTGCATCTAGGAAGCTATTAGAACAATGGGTGTTATTCTGTTATTGTTGACGGTCGGTCTGACTGCGGTATCAGGTATTTAAGCAATATGTGACTTAGACAACTTCAAGTAGTAGTATACTACCCGGGTATCCAAAAGTTTAACTTATAATCCTGTTTTTAGCCGAACCTGTACCAAGAATTGTTGGTGGTGGAACTGTCTTGATCACCTCTTACCCGTATTCCGCGAGTCTTTCATATTCTAGAACAGGGTCCGGTGTCTTTACTCAGGCCTGTGGAGGTGCCATCATCAGCAATAAAGCTGTTCTCACAGCAGCTTATTGCTTGTAGTAAGTAGTAATAGTAGTTTGTAGTACAGTTTTCGGCAAAGTTTTAAACATTTTTGATCGTGAATTTTTTAGTAAGTAAAAAAAGTAGTTGTAAGTATTTAAAATATCTATTAATTAAATGAACATGATTAATATAGTGGGGAACCAATCAACCGATGGCGTATTCGAGTTGGTTCTGCGAGCGCCAGTTCAGGAGGAGTAGTCCACACTGTTGCCCGATCTACTATACATCCAAGTTATAACCCAGGGACTGCAGATAGCGACATAGGTCTCTTACACGTGACAACAACATTTGCTTTCAATAACAATGTTCGGGCTGGAAGCATTGCGGGTGCTAACTACAACCTGCCTGATAACGAACCGGTTTTTGCTATTGGATGGGGTCTTGTTAGTGTAAGTTTGTTTTTGGTTTATTTTTATTATCGTTTATCTGTGCAATGCTGATATGAAAAATAAATGCATTTGAGACTATTTTATTATCGTTAGCTAGAGAATTGAAATATAATATAAAATAAACGTTTTTAAATGACTACTATTACGATTATGAGGATTGCAAACGACCAAAGTGAGATGCTGTTGATTTTTCTTTATTACTTTATTAATTTAACATGAGAAGGATTTTTTTATAATTTTAAATAACGTATAAATAAATAATAATACTGTCAAAGCATAAAACTTCTAAATTTTGCTACAATGTTGTGTCACAGAAAAAGTTCTCTTAATTTCTAAAATAAATGAATGTATTATCAATACTTAACAAATACTGATATATCATTCGAACTTATTAATTTATCATTAAATTACTGTATCTTTATATTTTTCTTTTTATTTACGTTGCAGACTAACGGTGCACCCTCTGACACGCTTCGTCAAGTACAAATTTGGACAGTCAATCGAATCACATGTAGATCTCGTTATTCTGGACTCGGATACGCAGTCACTGACAATATGGTGTGCGCCGGTTGGCTCAATGTTGGCGGTCGTGGCCAATGTGTTGGTGATTCAGGCAGTCCCCTCCTCCATGGTTCTGTCATAGTTGGCGTCTACTCTTGGAGTTACCAATGCGGTCTTTCCTTGTATCCCGGTGTCAGCACTTTTGTTCCCAGATATACCAACTGGATTGTAGCAAACGCTTAAGGCTTAAATCATTAGTGATCTTTAAAAATACCAAAATATTTTTAATGTATTTATTTTAAGATTATAATAATATATATTGAAAAGAAGTATACTTATATGTTATGTTATAAATTATTTAATAATATTTTTCTTTCTTAGAAATATGTAAATGCAAAAAATATACATATTTTATATAAAAATGTATTTTTATCGATATTACACATTTCTCACATTTCTAATTTCATCTTCTTGTATTCGTGATTCGTCCGGAACTAAAACATAGCTTTTAATACATAAATATACAGGATATACAGACTAATAGCTAAGCAGGTAAAGGAAATTCTTTTTATTTACTTATTATTATTACTATAGACATAAATCTCTAGGTGACAATACTCGGGCAACGTCTGTGCTAAATTTCAAAATGATAGGTTTTGTATTTAACTTTTTGTAGTTAACATACAAACTCACTTTCACGTATATAACACATATTCATACAATTATTTATAAAATTAACCATAATTAAAATTCTCGTAATCGGATACAAATTCAAAAATAAAAATGGAATCTAAATAATTACCTATAACGATAACATTTGGATAGGATACTTAAGTTTGTATTTTGTCATCTTGATATTCAATGAAATATATTAACCCACTTAAATTTAACCAAGTTACCATTTTACCTACAAAGTTGTCTTTACGATGCGTTTGACTTTCTGGTTGTTGGCGGTCACAAACCTTCGATAACGACATTGCTTTATTAGTCTCAACGGCAGTATTTGCTTTTAATAATAATGTAAATTTAACTGGTATTGCTAGCGCATTTACAACCTTCCTGACAACCAATTTGTCACAGAATTGGATGGGAATTTGTTGACGTAAGTTTAACATTTTTGTTCTCTAGTTCTATAAATAAAAATATCGAAGTGTCTATAACGCTTTTGAATATTTTCATTAAAAATATACTATTTAGTTTTTAATATATACTTTGCAAAATGGCGGTTCAGTCTCTGAAACTCTTCATCGAGTAGAAATTTGGACAGTTAACAGAAATAGTTGTAGAACGCGCTACTCTGAGCAGGGTTACACTATAATTTACATTATGATTTGTGTTGGCTATCTCGATGTTGGAGGTCGTGGCCAATGCGTTGGAGATGTTGGCATTCCTCTCATTCATGGAAATGTAAATACTGTCGTTGGAGTATTCTCGTTTTAACCACCAATGTGGTCTCGCACGGTATCGTGGAGTCATATTACCTTCCCCACATCAAAATAAGCCTATTATTCATTTTCTTTATATATTCGAACATAAATGTTTTTTTTAGTTTTGTCTTGAAAATTTTTATTTGGCCAGTATATAAGCCCCTTTCATTTTAACTTACATAATAAGCTGCAACTATATTTTATATCGCCTAACTCTTAATCTTTATCCTATTGGCTACATCGCATATTATTTATAAAATAAAAACTAAATTTCAGTTTACAAAACGTGGTGCATAAGAGTAAAATAGAGAAACATAGGAGAAAAAAACAAGATAAAGAAAATAGATGTAATATAGCGAGGCGTCTTAATACATACAAATTGAAAAAATATTTTTTTATAATCTTGAACATTATATTTATTCTTTAGAAGTGCATATCATGCTACAAATAATATCAGATGGATCACGTATTACGACGTCAGGAACGCGGCCATTCAAATACAAATATCAAAATCAGTTATTGAACCAACCCTTCTGTTTATGAATTTGTTTTGAATCTTGTTTTGTCTTTGATATTGAAAAACGCGTAAATATAATTATATTAACATTGGAATGTAGTCAAGCATTGCCCTAGATAATATAAAAAAAAATCGGTATAAAATGTTGTAGTAGATAACATAGCAATAAATTTAATTAAATTTGCAATGTTCTTTGATTTAACTAGTCCCAGATAATGTTTGATCCAGGTGTAGACCAAAATTTTTCATGGTGGAACAATAGGATTTTGGGAACATTGTTACATATAACTGCAGGAATGATATCCCCATCAATCCTTGCAATCATACCGGGACTGCCAATAATAATAACCTTGGATTTGGCAGGATTTATTCTAAGTCGATACTGCTTACTCCACTCGGAAATTGCAGTCAGGTCAATATTAATGGCAGATATGGAAGAGGTAAGATCTTAAATTTTGAAATGTCTGTAAATTTGTAATTCGTCTGCATAGTTGTGATAGAGAGAAGATATATATTTAGTAAAAGAATTAATGAAAATTTAAAATAATTAAAGAGATAACACGCTACCTTTAGGTACACTTGCCGAGACACTATATCAGGACGATAAAACCTTATCGTTTCGAATGCGCTATCGATGACTGTGAGGTAATTCCGAAATCAGTCTGTTACCGATGGAGATATGTTAATAGAACTTAATAGGGTAAGTAAAATATCATAATCGACAGTATTAAATGCATTTCTGAAATCTAGAAGGGTTAAAATTGTAAGCTGTGTATTGTCCATTGCCAGTCGAATGTCATCAGTGATTTTGAATAAAGCTGTAGCCGTGCTATGACTTGGACGAAATCCAGGCTGCCAAGGATTTAAAAGTTGATTTTCGTTAAGAAATAGACTCGGCTGTTCAAGTACTAATTAATTTCTCAGGTGTTTTTGAAAGGAAGGGTAAAATGGAGATAGGAAGGAAATCACAGACGTTTAAGGGTTTGGTCTTTTTAGGTATAGGAATGATTTGGGGTTGTTTCCAAATATCGGTAAATTTACTAGTGGTAATGGAATGGTTTAAGATGTGGGTTAAATGGGAGACATAACATCTAGGATGGGCAGGATCATATTCCGGCTAACGTTATGAGCACCAACCGCATTCGATGAAATGGATAATACGTTTTTCTCAACATCACATTCAGTAGAAAGAAAATTGTTAAAAATCTGGAGTTGTGAGGGATGCAAGGGTTTTAATTTAATAGGTTGATTTTTATCAGTGGTATTAATTGCCTCTGAGGTAGAAAAATATCTCATACTAAAACTAACGGCCAATGACGTCAATGATATAAAAGTCACAGCTATTTGCATGGAAACAACCTCCCGACTTCAAACAGACTTGGAGCATTTTTAAAAACAAATAATAATGTATGCAGCAAATAACAATAACCAAAGATAATTGTGTAACGCAATACGATATTCTAATATTAGCATTTATTAAAGTACAAGATAAAAATATGAAAAACCATCAGAAAAACAATTTAAAATGATGGAGAAATATTTGTAATTTACTTAAAAATAAAATTTTATAATCTGGTTTTCATTGGAATTCTATGTAATCTTTAAATTAAAGTAATTAAAACAAAACAGTGTTTCTATGTATAAAGTTGTTTATCGCATGTGATATATTAATGTTGTATGCAAAATTTGTTTTGTTATTCCAATTACTTAAATCACATCAAGAATTATTGTTGTATCAAACTACAGCTCATGAGTATCACATAAGAATAATGCTACACTCTATCCTGGTGTAGTTAAGCAAAATTTTCAATTTTAATTCTCAAATTAATTATTTTTAGATATCAGTTATAAATATTTTATTATATTCATACTACAATTTTTATTTCTAACTAGTATTTGCTAGCAACTTTATTTTTATTGTATAGGTAAAAAAAACAGTCTTTTGTCGAACGGTTACCTAAAAAGTGTTTTGTAGTCCTCGGAGCAGTTCCATTTTACAGGATGAATTAAAGTATTTTCAAAGTTCATATTGATCAACGGTCAAACAAGCGATTCACATGTATAACAAACAATTGTCTACAAAATTAATAATACTTGAAATTCTCGTTATCGGACTTATACCTAAATTAAAAAGGAACCAAATAACAATAATAGGAAAAACGATAAAATTTCGATAAGATAGGTGTTTTGTAATCTTGATATTCAATAATATATATAAAGCTATTCAAATTTGATTATGTTATAATTGTACACACAAAATTGATTCAACAATGCGTTTCACTCTCTTATTATTGGCCGTCGGTCTGGCTGTAGTAGCAGGTATGTAAAAAATAATACTTAGCAAATTTCCATTACTGGTAAGGTTAAAGCACTAACTAGAGAACCAAGGTTTAGTTTGATTATCCAAAATAAATTACTTTATTATTTTTAGCATCACCTTCTGAAAGAATCACCGGTGGGGCAAATGCAGCGATTACAAATTATCGATTTGCCGCGAGTCTTTTGTACTCCAGAACTGGTGTTGGTACCTTTATACAGTCCTGCGGTGGCGCCATCATCTCCAACAGAGTGATTCTGACGGCAGCTTATTGCTTATAGTAAGTTGGTATAGTTTGAAAAGAACGAAGAATTAACAAAATTTAAAAATGGTTGGACAACGTATGTGTTCTAATATATATTTTTATAATATTCTGTAGATAAAAGCAGGTAAAATAAGCTAAGATTAAAAAAATACTTACTTGTTATTTGTCTGATTTTAATTCTTTTATTAATTATAAATTTGTACATTCTTAAGGATTACATTTAAATGTAGTATTTTATTACAGCCGTGAACCAATCAACCGCTGGCGTGTGCGAGTTGGATCCGCAAGGTCTAGCACGGGAGGAGTTGTTCACAACACACTGAGAACCGTTGTTCATCCAAACTACAACGAACAAACAATTAATAACGACATTGCTTTATTAGTCACAGCGGCAGTAATTGCTTTTAACAATAATGCAAATGCAGCAGGTATTGCTAGCGCCACCTACAACCTTCCTGACAACCAAGCTGTAACAGCTATTGGATGGGGACTTCTCAATGTAAGTTTAATATTTTTGATCTATTTCATCACTTCTACAAATTCGTCGAACTTAATACTTAAATAAAATAGTGGGCGTTATGATATAATACAGATTTTTATTACTTATACGCAATGATAATATAACTTAGTTTTGTATCTATATATTTTACAGAATGGTGGTCAACTCTCTGACACTCTTCGTAGAGTAGACATTTGGACCGTCAACAGAAACACTTGTAGATTGCGCTACTCTGAGCAAGGTTACAACGTAACCGATAATATGGTTTGTGCTGGCTATCTCGATGCTGGAGGTCGTGGCCAATGCGCTGGAGACGTGGGCAGTCCCCTCCTTCATGGCAGTGCTAATACTGTCGTCGGTGTTTTCTCTTTTAGTCATCAATGTGGTCTCCCGCGGTACCCTGGTGTGAACACATTTGTTCCTAGATATACCACCTGGATTACAACTAACTCAAGGGTTTAAGTTAGTTAGTTAATTTTTAGTTGTTATATTAATTCGATTAAGCCTTTATTTGAGAAGATGAAAGATTATTATGTTAAATATATATTTTTTTAACTTACATGTTTCTTTTTGATTCTGTTCCTAAGCTTACGTAAGATTATTCATTATACCCATTTAAATATAAAAAACTGTTTACAAAACAAAAATATATACTGACGTATTATTTTTGAACTAAACATATAATAATAATAATAATCATTATTTTCCTAATATTATACCAGTAAATTCTTTAGTTTTAATATTTTTTAAAAATATGTTGGTTGTGGATAATTGTAGACAAAAATCATATTTTTAATTAGAATTTCTTGTTTTTCTCGAATATTCCTTCCTAATAACCTTCTTAACATTCTCTTTGCTTTTTCTCCTTCTTAATGTTGCAAGTATGTTTTGAGATAAAGCTATTAAAGTGAGGTCATTCTCTTTCAACTACACAGATGTTGGGAATTGTCTTTAAATAGGTTTAGCCATTTAAAGTTTTTACAAATAAATAAATATAATAATAATAACGATAATATACTTTATTGCAATACCAAAAAGATGAAAGTAAAGTTAAAAGTAAAAAAACATAACTATTGATACCCATACAAAAACCAGTCTTATCGCTAGGTAGCGATTTCTTCTTGACAACCTTGTTTGGCAAGGATCGAAGTATTGAGAATCAGATTAAAGAAATAATATTTAACTAGTATGAATACCAGCATAATAAATAAACATACATATACATAACATATGTCGGAGATAATAGATTGGTCAGCACTATCGTATCTTGTTGGCTAGACAGGGTGATCGAGCAGAAGAAAAATAGCGAATACGATATTATCACAGTTAATCAGCCCCGTTCCATGATCTAGACAGTGTCGTAGCACGAAGATTGTCGATTGACATGCCGAGTGTTTCGTGTCGCGTTTTGTTTAGCGTGCATACTAAAGACTGTCTCCAACTTACATATAATTATTGAGAATAATATATATAACAAGTAACACAGAGTATAGAAGTGAAAGCATATGCAGATTCTAGCAAAGACGAATAGGTAACCATTTGAGAGAAGATGATGATCAGACACGTGGTCGTATATGCACAAGCCATATGTGTGGGTATGTTGAAATTCCCATATTTTTATATATTAAAATATATGTATATATAAACAGGTCATTTAATGATTGTTTAACCTACAGTATTGAAAAAGTACTTTATGGATAATTTTGAAATTAAATTAAGTTATTAACAATACATTAATAATATTAATACATTAAAAATAGCTATTGCTCGCCCCTTTGTCTTATTTGTCTTCCTTCCTTACTCAAATTATAAGACATATACTTCTATATTTTACAAATCCAGATCTGTCGTTTTATTTTTTAATTTTAAGACATGTTTTATATATTATTGACGACTCGATCGCTTTGGTAAGAAACCAGAAAGCTTGACTGCCAGTTGGTCTAACAGAGAGCTTTTCGCCATTCTTAGCGATTCCATCGAGACCCTGGTCTGCGAAGAGCACACTACAAAATCAGCCTGGTGTATTGTTATTGTGATAACTGTTTCACAATTGTCAATATTTAGTAAGTAACTTACGAACAAATAAAACATCGCCATTAATTCGATGGGAAGGTTTAAGGGTTAATAAATGTAAACAATATTAAATAACAACGTCAAATGAATGGCGGAGGTTACTAGTTAATCGCTAAAACACAAGTAACTATTTTATGAAACCTCTACTAGGTAACAACCCTCTTCAATACAAATATAGTATTAATATAGGATGCATTACGTCATAATAGTATGCCGTAAAATATGATGTGTGTGAGAATAACTAAAGTTAACTAATATGGCAGTTAAAACGTCTGTTAACTGGCGACGAATCATATATACGAGGACCCCATTGCAATTTTAAATCTAAGGTACTCAAAAATAAAGTAGAGTAAGGGTGGTTTTTCCTTTTATTTTCCCTGGCAATCTGGATCCTGTACAAACACTTTTTTTTCCATATTGTCTTTCATGCAATCCACCCATCTCTTTTAGCTATTCTCCTTTCATCTCTCCCGACTCCTAAATTTTGTAATTCATATATTGTTTCAAATGAACGGAGAGCTGTTTGTTTGTACCTTTTGGCAGGAAAACATACTGCGACTTTAAACAGAATCAGAAAATGTTTAAAGACTTTCAATTTAAGTAACTTCTTCCTTCACACAAATGTAAACCTCAAATAATTACAAGAATTGTCAAGATAAAATAATGAAATAAACATCGTAATAAATACTTAAAATAATGATGACAAATTGATAAGATGCTTAAAATTAATTTGTTATTCTATGGATTATGTTGATATTCTATCTAATGTTTTAATCTATTAAATTTAAAAAATGTGGTCCCGGATTGGGTATGGTCTCGGGTAAGAATACGACTACCTCTGGTACCTAAAAAGGTGTCTTAAAAGAAGATTTCATGCAGTGTCCAATATATAGTAAGGAGACCACCTTGAAGAAATAGCCCACTGCATTTTAATAGCTAAGTGTCTAAGCAATAGCTAAGTGTCCAGCACCGGGACCCGATCCCCCAACGCTACCCCGCATATGATGCAGGCCTTAAAGAGAATCTACCCTAGAAGGATACTGGCTTCATAAAAGCCTGAGAAATCCTCCCTGATCCCGTATCGGTTTATTTTTCATTCTATATTTATATAAATTTAAGTAAGCTTAACATGGCTATACATGTTTATTTATTTTCAAACATAAACTATAGTTGTATCTATAAAGTTGATTCAACAATGCGTATCACTCTCTTTTTATTAGCCGGCCTTGCTGTTTTGCAGGTATGTAAAAAATAATATTAAGTAAATTACCAAGGGTAAAAGATAAAGTAAAGAATGTAGGTTAAATTACCTTTTTTTTAAATATAATATTATCCAAGACGTTATTTTTTTTCAGCCGCACCTTCTGAAGGAATCAATGGTGGTGCTAACGCTTTCAAATTATCGATTTTGCTTTACTCTAGAACTGGTATTGGTACCTTTACGCAGTCCTGTATTGGCAGCATCATCTCTAACAGAGTGATTCTGATGCTGATGCTTATTTTTGATCTATTACATCATTTACACAAATACCTCAAACTTAATACTTAAATAAAATTTATGATCAATAAGTATGACACGCTTTCAATACTTTAACGCATAAGTATAGTACTATTAAATTAATATAATAATTATAGTATTATTAAGTTTTGTATACATATTTTGCAGAGTGACGGTCTACTCTCTGACACTCTTCGTAGAGTAGAAAATTGAACAGATATACTTGTAGAACGCGTTACTCTGAGCTGACTATTCTTACTACACTACAACTGACAATATGTTGTGTGTTGGCTCGATGTTGAAGGTCGTGGCCAATGTTTTGGAGATGTTGGCAGTCCTCTCGTGCAAGGCAGTGCTAATACAATCGGTGGCATTTTCTCGTTTAGCCATCAATGTGGTCTCCCGCGGTACCCAGGTGTCAACACATTTGTTCCTAGATATACCTCCTGGAATACAACTAATACAAGGGCTTTAGCTGATTACGATTGTAATTAAGTTTGGTATTTCATCGTATGTTAAGATAACGTACACAACAAAACACAATGACGTAACGTAGATAATATTGCTTGACAATGGGTTGTTTGCTTAAACAAACAGGATATCATACTGATCTACTACTTCGGTGACCATGCTATGATATACGGGTATGCGATCCCGGCCCCCCCGAGCTACTACTGACTTATACCTAATCTTCCAAGTAAGTAGTATCCCTTAAACCTATTATCCCTATCTAAACTCTACCTTCCTTGCCCTACGTCCTCACCCTTTTCCTTTCTATTCAAATAACGAACACATTCCCAAGGAGGTTTGGTGTCAGGCAGGCGGCCGACTGTAAAAGAAAAAGCCAAAACACATGCAGTATGAATGGGTTGTTTGCGTAAATTAGTTGTTCACTACTGGCATAATAGTATTATTTTAAAATTGTTTAAAATATTTACTTTTAAATTTAGTCTATTGTACAATCGAATATCGATTACTGATTGCATGTTTGTAAGGAAATAGGTTTATTAAATGTTCTCTTAAACAATGTTATTTGTATATATAAATTAGTATTTGTATTTGAGAATGAGATATATGTTTAAAGATTCCAAATATCGACAAATAAGAACAAAACAATTAATTTGAATACCTATTGGTCGCAGTACTTGAATATTTGCATTTAAATTATCTTTTTTATATTCAATCAAAAAAAAAAAATACATGTGTATTAGTGTACACATGTAAGAAGTGAAACTTCTTTATGACATAATTTTTTGAAAAATAATTCACTAATTACAACTTTACAGGAATGGCTAATTTAGTTAAATTAGATAAAGTTTAAGCAAAAATAAAGATGGCGCGTAACAGAAAAACGTTACAATTTTTTGACATTTCTATAAAATTTCTTCCATCCGTCGATAAAAAAGTTTCACTTCAAATATGGCGCGTAACAGAAAAATGTGACTTAGAAATAAAGATGGTGCGTAACAGAAAAACGTCATAATTTTCATTAATATTAATTAGTTAAAACGTAAGAAGTAAATCGACTGTTTCTGACGTATAATATTCTCATAAAAGAAACACATAAGTACCATAAAAAAACAGACAAATGTACACAATTCACTTTAAAAATAATAACTTTAGACTTCTTAACATGTTGGATCGTCACTATATCACAAATAAAATTATTCTTCTTAATTGTTTCTGTTGTTTCGAGGTTTTGTTTGTCCTAGGTATAGCAAAACAGACCTTGTAAAGATCAGGACCCCAATGCTCCATTTCTCAGCCAAAACTCTTATTTCTTTTCATTCTTACTTCTTCTATTTCAGACAATCAATGTATTTTAAAAATATTATAAATTATATTTCATAATTTCTTCTTCATTTTATAATCTTAATTTATTTATTAGTCTCAATAGCAAGTCCATAAAATCGTATTGTCCAGTATATAATCACAATTCATTATTTAATTATAAGACTCTAATCCGATAATTTTATTTTTGGTTTGTTTGTTTTGAAATCCACATTCCTGTCATTTTAATTATTTATTATTACCATAGCAACATAGTCTAAAAGAGATGAAGCTATACGAAATAAAAGTGATGTCTCTTTTCCTCCTATTGCAGGAATAGAAAAGCATTCGTTCATTTACGTCACCTCTACGTCACTAAGCAGGAATAATACAACATTGTTTTATAAAGTTCATGGTACGAATCAAAGTAATATTATTGTAATATTGCTACGAAACGTCTTAAAACTATGATAGTTTTTAAGAGTTCATGGTAGGCCCCTATATCACAAATAAAATTCTTCTTCATCATGGTTTCTGCTGTTTCGAGTTGTTGTTCATTCTAGGTATAGCAAAACAGACCTTGTAAAAAATCAGGACCCCAATGCTCCATTTCTCATCCAAAACTCGTATTTCTTTTCATTCTTTCTTCTTCTATTTCAGACAATCAATGTATTTTAAAAACATTATAAATTATATTTCATAATTTCTTCTTCATGTTATAATCTTAATTTATTTGTTAGTTTCAATACCAAGTCCATAAAACCGTATTCTCCAGTATGTAATTACAATTCATTATTTAATTATAAAACTCTAATCCGATAATTTTATTTTTGGTTAATGTAAATTGTGTTTTATAATCCACATACTTGTCATTTTGATTATTTAGTATTTCCATAGCAACATGGTGTAAAAGAGATGAAGCTATACGAAAACAAGCACACTGTTAAAGAATAACAAACCACGCTGACATCTTACTAAAAAGCTGTAATACGCAGCCGCATACAGTGTAAAATAGTGTGTATATTTCTGTCTCATTCTTTACCGGCTTCATTCTACACATTTTTGTATTTGTGTCTCTTACCTGTCGTTTTTTCCGTTGCATCAGGTTTGAAATCACAACGATTCTAAAGAAGTTTCACTTCAAAAAACTTAAAAAGTAAGTAAAATTTATGGATTGTAAAATAGCACTTAAGAACTCTTAAAAGTAAATTTGTATACTACTACTATATTGTTGAAAGTATATGTTAATTGAAACTTATGCATTTAAATAATTATGTAATATAATTAATTATAATAACGCTAAAAAATATTTTAAATTATATGTTCTGATGTTGTATATATATATACATATACTTAAGACTCACAAAAAACAAAATAAAGTTGTTATTGTAGATTTACATTCCAATTCGCACCCTATCTGCACGTTCTTTCTCTTTTGTCTGTATATTATTTCACCTGAAAAGACCCTCATTCCTGATGGAGAGATTTAAGTTTATACGGCTTCCAGCTGATTTACGATCATCTATTTTTTTACTATACGACTGCCAATTCATAACTCAAAGATTTTGAAACACTCCTTCACATTAAATGCAAATAAATAAATTTAATAAATAATAATAATACATTTAAATTCTCTTATAAAGAGGCCTCTCTTTACCTAAATCTTTGCCAATATTTAAGAAATTCGTAAAAGAATAATTATTTATCAGAAGAAAACTGACAAATACTTCTTTTTAAAGTTATCATCATGTTTAATACGTAGGTATGTGTTTAATTCACACTTTATTATGTATAAGCACTGTATTATTTTGAATTACTATTTTTTAGTTTATTAATTATTATATAGGGTGTTAAGGGTGGAATTTAAAAATCTTTTCTTAGTACAACACTATGTAGAAAAACAAATGTATCCTCCAATTTTACTATCTCTACGACCTGCGGTTTAGTCTGTATGCTATAACTAAGTCAGCCAGAACCTATTAGATTATATAAGATTTGCAGCATTTTTCATTGCTGCTTAACTTCTATTAGTCACAGCCTTCCTCAATAAACGGACTATTCAACACAAAAATAATTTTTCAATTCGGGCCAGTAGTCCCAGAGATTAGTGCGTTCAAACAAACAAAGTCTTCAGCTTTATAATATTAATATAGATATAGATTGTATATAATTACGAGTGATTTATGTTTTTTTAATATGTGATAACTTTTATGTTTAAAACTTTTGGCCATAGGCAGTTTTATTAAATTCCTAACAATTCTTCCAGACAACCTTAAGGCGATAAGAACGCCCTTTGTATATCCCTGTATTTTTTTGTAAATTGTATTTTTAACTTTAATATGTATTTTGCTTATGTGGTATACAATAAAGAATATATATAAATCTAACGTGGCTTAGTAAGTCTAATCAATGATTGTAAATCTAGCAAGTTCTACTGAATACAAAGATTTAAAAAGTTTAGAATATGGGCACTTATGAATAAAAAGGGGCGACATATAAGAATTCTAAGTATTTAGAATAAAGAATAAAGTATTTAACATATAAGAATTCTAAGTATTTAGAATTCTTATATGTTATAATTCTTATGTATGTAATTCTTATAGTATTTATTCTACATAAAACGTTTTGAGATAAAGATGTGAAAAAGTCAATCAAGAATTAACTAGTGACCCACTCTAGTAAAGAAACCATATTATTTTTAAGTAACGATGTTGTTTGAATTGTTAATGTTATTATTATGCCTATTTCAAGTTTTTTAAATTCTATAATACGACACTTTTGTAAGCTCCATAAACACTGAGGCACCTGGACATCTGGACGGTGTCACCTGAATCTAGACAGAGTCACCTGAATCTAGATCTAAGTCTAGTATTGCATGAAACCAATAGACAGAGAGGAGTGAAAATGATACCATAGTCTTTTGTCACTAATAGTAGTTGTATCGCCTTCTTTTAAAATAAAAGAGAACCAAATTAGACTTTAACTAAAGCTTTCTAATTTGTTTCCATGCTTGCAATATTTGCCTTTTATTATACTTGTATTATAATTAGACAACAGGAACTGATGATGAAAAAAAAGTTTGAATCAAGATATAAATCATTTTAGGAGTATAATTATTTTATATGATTGGTTGAGTTGTCAATAAGCTTAATTTTAGTATTTATTACTACAGAGATTCAGTAAGCTTGTTTCGGAAAAATATAAGAAGTTCCTACTTATTTATATCACTTGATAGGAAGTTGTCTCTTATACTTGCTTTGAGAAGTTATGTCCAATTTCTAAACAATTATTTTGATGGATTTAATTATTAATCTATCATCTATCATCAGCTTACTAATAAGTGACATCTATGACTAATTCAAATTTGATTAAAACCAAGATATAGAACTAATAAAATAATATGCAATGTCTAAAAATAATGATGACCAATTGATAAGGGTCTTTAAATTTGTGAAGTTAATCTTTATTACATTGATATCCTATTTCATATAAAAACCTAAACAGATTTACTAACATAGTAGTTGTGTCTGTAAAAGTGTTTGAACAATGCGTACCACTCTCTTGTTTTTGGCTGTCGGTCTGGCCGTGGCTGCAGGTATTTATAAAATAAAGTCTAGTGCACATCAAAATATTTTTATGATGATGAACTAAAGGCTCAGGCATAATAAATGAAAGGTAAGGTAGTAATAAGAGAATGTAATTTTCAGCTGCACCTAACGTTGGAAGAATTGTTGGTGGTTCAAACGCCGCCATTACAACGTACCGTTTTGCTGCGAGTCTCTTATATTCAAGAACGGGTTCTGGGGCCTTTGCTTACTCATGCGGTGGCGCCATTATCAAAAATAGAGTGATTTTAACTGCAGCTTATTGTTTATTGTAAGTTTCTTATATTTTCTATGCCCATAAATTGTTGTTAGCAGCTTTAAAATAAATATCAGACACACACTTTTGTCGTTTACTTGAAACTAGTGACTCGAAAAATGTTCATACGGCAAATTTCAAACAAAGAGCATATGCCGCATATTAAAAAGGATCAAACTCAATAATTCTGAAAGGAGGAATCCTCCTATAAGCTTAAACCATATCTAATAAACAAATTTGGTAACGAATTTCTGTTTACGAGTTACAGATTTGAATTTATGTGACTGATTACAGCAATGAGCCGGCAAACCGTCTCCGTGTGCGTATTGGTTCAGCCAGGGCCAGCAGTGGAGGAGTAGTTCATAATGCAGCTAGGACCGTTGTTCATCCGAATTACAATTCACGAACCGCTGACAGTGACATTGCTATACTCCATTCAGCAACCAACTTCGTTTTCAACAACAATGCCAATCTAGGACCCATTGCTAATTCAAACTACAACCTTCCCGATAATGCAGCTGTGATTGCTATTGGATGGGGACGATTGAGTGTAAGAATTTATATTCACACTATTTACATTACTTTTGCAAATATGGTAAAATTTGACCTGGTTTTAGTTTGTCTAAATAAAATTAGTGTAGAAGTAAACCGTGTCCTTTCATCTCGTCTCGTCCACCTTTTTAGTTGACTTATAAAATATAAAGTGGAAAGGAATCTTCTCAATTTCATGTTAAAACAAAAAGTTATTATTGCTTTGTGCGCCACCAGCTCATCAAAGAGTTGTAATAATAATAATAACAGGACAAATTACACACATTGATCTAACCCCTAAGTAAGCAAATTATTTGCTTGTGTTAAGGGTGTTAGACAACGATACGAATAGAAAGAAAGAAAGAAAGAAAGAAAGAAACTTTTATTCAAGCGTTGTAAATATGAACAAAAAAAAACAAAATAAACAATAAAATAAACTAACCAAAAACATCTTAGAAACATTATATAAACAAAAAAAAAAAAAACACCATTACATTAAATGAAATAACAAAATAATAATAAAAATAATAACTAAGCTAAATACTCGTGACATGCACATCACACGTCCCCCACCCTCTCGCCCCGCATGCAATACGCGCGCGAGTTGTAGGCGCTGAAAAACCGGTTTTAGAGGACGAGTAGAAGGCGACGCGGTGTGATGTTTTAAGGTGCATTAGCATCAATTTTAATAACAAAGCAAGAAAGTTTTTAATGTTATACGGATAACTGTGTTATATAATAAACAACGCCGAATGGGCGTTCAGCTCAGCATGTGCTGTTTGTTCGGGATGATACTCGTACAAAAAGCGCTGATTTTCAGCTGAAACCCTGTATTTGAAGTGACGTAGGCGCGAGAACAAAATTTATTACTGAAGCAATATTACTCCACTGAATATGCTTACAATCTGAAGACTGAAACTGAAACAGGTAACTATATTACAATACTTGTACGTACATGTTGTTTGCATATGAAACAAACAAATATATATATAATAATTCAATTCAAAATAGGGTAAATTGTGTATATTCTAAATAATATAATTATAATAATACATAGAAATACATATATAAATACTGAGAATATATTTAATAAACGACCAAACCCAGAAACACACATCTATGCTCATCACATAAATGCCTGTCTCCCGCCGGGAATCGAACCCGAGCCCCATTGCGCCGTGACACGTTAGGCGTCTGCGCTAACCACTCGACCAACGGGGCGGTGTAATATTTTTATTAATTTGTAATAATATTATAAAGTCATTATTTAGTAGGAGTTTTTTCTTAGTTGAGATAATTATCATGCAAATTATTAAAACAGATTAAAAATTAAAAAGATGTCGATAATAATGTTGCTAATGAAAATTATTTCTTTAATTACAGTATTCAGGTCAACTCTCTGACACGCTTCGACGAGTAGATATCTGGACAGTTAACAGAAGTACTTGTAGAACGCGCTACTCTCCTCAGGGTTACGTTATAACTGACAATATGTTGTGTGCTGGCTGGCTCGATGTTGGAGGTCGTGGTCAATGTGTTGGAGATACTGGGAGTCCCCTCATTCATGGCAATCTAAATACGATCGTCGGCATTTACTCCTGGAGTTATCAATGTGGTCTCCCACGATACCCCGGTGTAAACACATTTGTTCCTAGGTTCACCAACTGGATAGTGGCTAATTCATAAGAAGAATTATTTAACTACAAGTAATCGTTATATGAAAAAAAATTAAGGCATCATTATATATAAAAAAAATGTTATTTATATGAATTAAAATACTTTAAATAGCACAAAAAAATGTTTTTATTTTAAGAAATTGCTAATAATACTCTCGATTATTCTAATCAAACTTACTTCACTGTCTTCAATATTTATATCTTAAATGTGTTATCAGAAACTAATATTCCAATAAGGATTTAAAATTATATTTGGTAACAAGATTTTTAATAGTTATTTCAAGTATCTATAAATGTTACTGTTGTCATAAAATATTCATTTTTTTGCAAAGAATTTGATGGGTTAAGTGTTTTATAAATGTTTAATCTATTTAACTGTAATAGATAGTACTGTTAGATGGCGAGGTAGTAAGATGAAACAACCTGCTGATCATCTCGCTGTCGATCAGCGAAGGTCGTGAAGTCAATTTCCATACGGAACAATGTTATTATATAAAAAAAAAAACAAAAAGACATATTAACACAAATATAGATAGATATCTCCTTTTTTAGAACATAGAGAAGCTAGGCATAGCTACTTAATGAAATTTAATTCAATTCAGAAAAACAGAGATCATATTCAAACACCATATATATATATATATTGGTATATATCTCAAATATATAATAAGACAGTCAAAATCGAGTGTCTGTACAATGAATATTTTTCCAAAAACTGATAGGAGTCGATTAAAAAAGAATAACAGAAACCAAAAACAATTTTCGGAATTTTTGTCTATCTGTCTGTCTGTCTGGTACGTCAAAACCATTTAACGGATTGGAACGCTGTTTTTACAGGTAGATGATATACAAAAATAATAATAATAATAATAATAATAATAATAACAACTCCTTGGTAACTGCCACGAGTTGTCACGTTTTTAATTGTCAATTTTTGGTAAAAATATTTAATAACAAAAATCAAGTTTTTACAATATTAAAAATAAATAAATTAGTAATGCAATATGAAAAATAAAAGGAAAAAACCAAACCAAACGAAAATGTCACCAAAAGTAACAACCAAAAATAAGTTATAAATAAGTGAACTGTGACAATTGGCACTCGATGATCCGATGATCACCAGGAGTAAAAACGTCAACGCACGCCAACCACCGCAGCCCGTCGCACCGAGCAGCTCCACGTCATCAGAGGAGGAGTACGCAACTCCTCCTGAGAATGTCGTGTCGAGCAGTGACGACGAGCTGCCGCCTCCAGCGCCGCGCCGAGCACCAGCGCCGCGCCGAGGGAGGCCACCGCTGCCGCGCTTGGGGCCTACTGGGGCATCCGCTCCGCGTTCGGCCCCCGCCGTCGGTGGTGCAGTGCGCCGCATGAAATGGACGCAAAACATAAACGAAAATGTCATGCGAGCGTACTATAGGGCGACAGAGGGTGGAACTAACCTCACTGCGTGGCGAACCCGTTTGTTGTCTTTGTTTCAGGTCCTTGAACCAGAGTTGACTGTTTCGGCCCAACGACTATCGGATCAGGTGCGGTTTATTCAACGTAATCGTGCGTTGGATGACTCCGCACTTGACCGGCTTCGCTCCGAGGTGACAATCTCTGCATCCACCACCGAAAGCATCCATTTGCGAGCCCAGTTATCGTCCGCTCCTTCGGTGGCAGGGTTAGTGGATGGAAATGCTGATGTGGGGGGCGTTGAGATTACAACCGTAAGTACCCAAGATAATGAGCAATTAAGGAGGACTTTGGAGGATGCGATTTTGGAATTTAAAGACATACCAGCCCGCGACAGGCCACGGTTACCGCGTTTTCCCACGCATAGACAAAATATGTCGCTAGTAATGGCTCTAGACTGCATGCTAGACTCTTATCTTCGTTCTAGCAATAGTCTCACTGATACCCATTCAATTCTTTATTGTGCAGCTGTTGCAGCGTACCGCTCCGCCCGTGTCAGATTTCCTGAGCCTGATAGGGTGGTGCGGTCCACTGAGGACACACCCGCATGGCAGATGAGGATTGAACGGCGTATCAGCGCAGCTAGGGTCATTATTGGCAAGTTAATCTGCTTCAGATCGGGAAACATCCGGCCGAGAGTCATGCGTTATGTTACACAGGCCTTTGCCGGTACTGGCATTAGACCTCAGGATTACATGGCCTATGTAACAGAACGTATAGACTACCTGAAGCAGAAAGTTTGTGCGTGGGCAAATCGTATCCGTCGTTATAAACAACGTGTAAATAGGTATAAGCAGAATCGCATATTCCAAAGTGACCAAAGAAAGGTTTATAGAAGCTGGGAGGAATCTGCTACGAATGTGATTGATGGGCAGTTACCAAATATGGAAGAAATGTTCACATTTTGGACAAATATTTGGTCGGTGCCTATTAATCACAACGATGGTGGCTGGATGCGTGTTGTTGAGCGCGCGTGTGAACACCTGCAGCCAATGGAGGCTATATTTATAAGCTCAGACAATGTCAGGGATGCGATCCGTTCGACCCATAACTGGAAAAGTCCTGGGCCGGACGGATTACATAACTTTTGGCTCAAATGGCTGCGGTCTTCACACGAACGTTTGGCTGGGCAATTCCAGGAAGCCATCGTGTCCGGATCCCTACCATCTTTTATGACAACAGGAATCACCTTTCTGCTCCACAAGTCTGGTAGTATCACGGATCCAAAGAACTTTCGACCTATCACGTGCTTACCAACAATTTATAAGCTTCTTACATCCATTTTGACTTCAAAATTAAACACACATTTGTATGCAAATAGCATTTTAGATCCCGCTCAAAATGGATGTAAGATTGGGTCTCGTGGTACTAAGGAGCTCCTCCTTATTGACATGGCCATTAATGAAAAGGTTCGCCGAGGTAAGAAGGGTCTCTCCGCCGCCTGGATTGATTATAAAAAGGCCTATGATTCGGTGCCTCATACATGGTTAAGACGAGTACTAGAAGTGTATAAGATTGACACAGATCTATGCGCTTTTCTTAATTCATGTATGAGGCAATGGACAACGGTCCTTTGTCTTCCAGGGGGCGGAGGAAGTCTTCTTACTTCCGAACCTGTAAGGATTGAGCGAGGTATTTTCCAGGGTGATAGCTTGAGTCCTTTGTGGTTTTGCCTGGCTTTGAACCCCTTAAGCACGTTGCTTAGGGATTCAAAACTGGGATTTCGCTTTCGCAGAGGGGGTGAGATCATTTCACATCTTTTGTACATGGACGATCTCAAATTATTTGCACCAAATAAAGCAGATCTGGTATCATTACTAAGCGTTACGCAAACGTTTAGTAATGACATTAGGATGGAGTTTGGTGTAGATAAATGTGCGGTTGCACATGTGCAGAATGGCCGAGTTGTAAATAGCGAATATTTACAACTCTCGGAGACAATGTCCCTCAGATCTCTCTCTGAAACCGAAACCTACAAATACCTTGGTATGTCGGAATGCTTAGGCATACTAAGTGGGGACATTAAACAGCTAGTGAAGGAACGCTTCTTTAACCGCTTGACAAAAGTTCTAAAAAGTCTTTTGTCAGGAGGTAACAAAGTGCGTGCATTCAACAGTTGGGTAATGCCCCTGCTGATGTATACTTTCGGCATATTAAGGTGGACTCAGACCGAATTAGATGCCCTGGACCGAAAGGCCCGAAAACTATTGACAATGTATCGCATGCATCATCCGCGCTCATCAGTGATGAGATTGTATATTCCACGGAAGTGTGGGGGTCGCGGCTTCCTTAATGCCAAAAACTTACACAACCGTGAGGTATGCATTCTTAGGGAATATTTCCTTCATGCTGAGTGTGGAATGCATCGGGACATTGTTGCAGTAGATAATGGTCTTACACCGCTCTCCTTAGCCAAAGATAACTGGCATAAACCGGTAGTACTTAGCACTGACGACCGTATAAGTATATGGAAGAGTAAGGAGCTTCATGGACGGTTCTACCAGGCACTCTATGGGCCTGATGTAGACCTTCTGGCGTCCGTGGCTTGGCTACGATTCGGTGATCTCTTTGGTGAAACCGAAGGTTTTGCTTGTGCAATTGCTGACGAAGTTGTCAAGACGAACAACTATCGGAAATACATAATAAAGGATGGCACTGTTGACATATGTCGTGCGTGCCACCAACCAGGAGAATCCATCAGACATGTTATTTCCGGTTGTTGTCGTCTTGCCAATGGAGAGTATTTGCACAGGCACAACCAAGTAGCCAAGATTATCCACCAAGAACTTGCTCTTCGATACGGTCTTGTACCTTTTGAAGTGCCATTTTATAAGTACTCACCGGAGCCAATTTTGGAAAATGGTCATGCTAAGCTCTATTGGGACCGATCTATCATAACGGACAGGACTATTGTAGCCAATAAGCCTGATATCGTGCTGGTAGATCGGTTAGAGCGCCGGGCATTTCTTGTTGATATCAGTGTCCCGTGTGACGCTAATCTTGTGAAAGCTGAGAAGGACAAACTGTCAAAATACTTGGACTTAGCTCACGAGATTACCGACATGTGGGATGTTGACTCAACAATAATTGTCCCGATGGTAGTTTCCGTCAATGGTCTTATAGCGAAGAGTCTCGATCATCATCTCAAGAGGCTCTCACTAAAAAACTGGATCAAGGGTCGGATGCAAAGAGCAGCAGTTTTGGGTACGGCACGCATTGTGAGGAGGTTTCTTTCGCTGTCGCCCTAACCACCGACGGACTGGTCGTAAGACCCACGTCGGCGGGATACTGTTTTTTATATTTATATTTATAATGTTGTTTTTTTTTTAAATGTTATATGTATAAATGTAAATAATAAGATTCAAATGAAATAAATGATAATAATAATAATCTGGAGCGCTGTCAAAACTTTGTTTCGTCAAAATCGGTTAAGGGGAAAAGTTAAGTTAAGAAAAGAAGTTATGGTCAATTGAAAATTTGCTTCAAGCACTGTTTCAAAACTTTTAAACAGAATTGAATGCGGTTTACATAAACATGTTTAATTTAGATGAAGCTAGAATTTCTACTTTGTTTTATCTAAATTTTAATAAAATAACTAATTGAATATGAGCATATGCCCATTTTGAATTTAGTTTTAAATCTCATTAGATGGCGCTGACTTTTTTTAGAACTCGCTATGATTATGTTTTCGCATATGGTACAGCAGTTTGAAATTCTATAAAGAAATTTTTGAGTAATTGAACATTACTCAAAAACGTAACATTTGGTAAAAATTATTTCGTATTCATATGCTTTATTACGTACTAGTTGTGCCTGCGATTTCGTACGCGTAGATTTTGATTTTGATAAAACTTACCCTTTGTACTTACCAATGTATGTAAAAACTATAAACCTTCAAACTGGTAAGCAGCATTAGTGCGACAATAAGAGATTATTGACTTCTTTTTTAACAGACAGATAAACAGATAAACAGACAAAGATTTTAAAAATGCTGAAAATGGATTCTGTTAGTAATCACTTCATAACCTGGTTAAATTTTTTAAAATTCTTTCAATGCACAAAGACAACTTCTCTACAGATTTATTAAATGTATAGAATATGATTTGAATGGTACCTATTATGTGATTGACATAAAGTGACATAACTTTTTTATTTCTTTACCGATTTAGATAAAATGAACACTAAATGTTTAGTGAAGACTGTGTAATATATTTCTGAAAACTGCATTCAAATTGGTTAAGCCGTGTTTGAAATTAGCGTACACAAACATACAGGCATACAAACAAACTGAAAAACCATTGTTTTGGGTTCTCTTGCTCTTATAAAGCCCCCCTTTAATGTTTTTTTTTATATTTTCCATGTACAGAGATGGATCAGTGACAATTTTATAATATATATAGATATCTGAATAATGTCCTGGCTGTATGTGTGTGGGATGTGTATGTATGTTATTATTTGCAGTTTGACATTGTAGCAATGTAATGCCTATATGTACAAAATTGCCACGAGAGTAGGATACTAAAGAATTAACTATAAGTCTAATATAGGTCTGGATAATTGTAGTTTCCACAGATTATGCGAAAAGCGACCTAAACGCGGGCGACCGCGCGGGCGTCAGTTAGTATGTATATAAAATAACAATCAATAAAAATTTATTAAATTAAATAACAATATTTATAGCTACGTCATAGATAACATACATTATAATTACAGGTATTAATTATCTTATTGTTATTAAAATTCTATGAAATATATTATTATCTACGTGTTCAGATGCTTGTTAATGCGTATATCCCCTATTGCTATTGGCGCTGGTCACAGAATCGTTCCACTAAGGGCGTATGCGAATGTTTTGCTATGTAAAGCTTTAATTAAATTATTTATCCAGTTATTTATTGCGGAGGAGTATTAACATAGCAATGGTTCTATACCTGATAATATAACGGTATTCTTAAATTAGCTAAGATAGTTAAGCTAGTTTAGCAAGAGTCAGTCAATCAGTCAGGATAGAGAGAGAAAGAGCTCGTGATTTTTTTTTGTAGTAAATTCAGAAATTATTGCTTACCTGTATAACCTATAATCTCCAAATTTTTAAATAAAATACTTTTTTTGCGAACAGCATCGAATAATTGTTATTTATTTAAAAAAAAAGTTTAAGATGACTAAACAGATACAGGTATATAGACAATTTCAAACACCTTTCACACTCTTCAAGATAATGTTACATTTTTATTATAAAATAGGAGTATGGATAGAAAGAATTCATAGTTTTACACTACTTACAAAAAATGAGTCATAAAAATCGTATGCGAGATAACTCCGCTTAGCGCTTCAGGTAAGATAAAATGATAATATACGACATTATTTTATTTTTCATTTTTTTCTTGGAAATCCGTCTCAATAACACACCAAAAAATATGTAATCTTAATTCTTACAATTCTTATCTATATCCTACCTGATAAATTTCATAATAATTCATAAAATTAATTGTATGGAGATATCTATACAATTAATTTTACATATCTTCACTTATTAATAAGGTTTGGTTCATTGTAATTATTATTATTTTTCATATTTTCATCTGATCAATCCACTGCCTAATCTCTCAATAGATTGGTAGGCACGTATTTATGGGTACTTTTAATTGACATTCATGGTTGATCAAATGTTATATTATGACAATTAGAGTGGTTCCATATACATCGCAATCAGTGCTACATGAATATTACTGCTTTTAAATTTGAAAGTCTTTCTAATTTTCCGTGACACCACAAAAGTTGTGTAGTACTACTATTAAAAATTAAAGATTATTAGTATACTTTCTTGGTGATAGACCTAGATTGATTATTACTTATATCGAGAAGGGGACAAATAGAATAATAGAAATTAGTAATTTAAGAATTATATAAATACCAAAATTACAAAAAAACCGACAGATTCTTTGACGCGGACAGTATTTGCAACTTGTAAAACGTTGCAAATCAGAGATGTTGTCTAACTACAATATAGATTGTCTACTTGTTTGTCTACCTACTACATGTTTTTCAAATTAACTATGTCACAAATTCTTGCAATCGGTCATAGATACTTATAATTAAAATGGAAATTTAATCCTTGATTACAAAAGCGGCTAGAAACGACATTATCAGTTGATAAGATACCTCAATTTGATAAAATACCTCAATTTGAAATATATAAAGCCATTTCAAATTATTTAAACAATAATTGTATTTACAACGTTGATTCAACAATGCGTATCACTCTCTTTTTATTGGCCGTCGGTCTGGCTGTGGTAGCAGGTATGTAAAAAATATATTAAGTATATTATCAAAGCTTTCATGGCTAAAGCCTAAAGGATGTAAGCTTGAAAGAGGTAATAATAATAACGAACATGTTTCTTTTCAGCCGCGCCGCCTGCAAGAATCGTCGGTGGGGCAAATGCTTCATTTTCAAATTATCGATTTGCCGCGAGTCTTTTGTACTCCAGAACTGGTGTTGGTACCTTTACACAGTCCTGCGGTGGCGCCATCATCTCCAACAGAGTGATTCTGACGGCTGCTTATTGCTTATAGTAAGTCTGTATAATTTAAATAAAATGAAATTTTTTGAAAAAGTCAAAAATAGTTACGGAAAGTATCTGTACCAATATTTGTAGTTCAGTTAATATGTTGATGAACAATTAGAATATGCTTATAAGTTATAAGTTCGGACAAATGGAACAATAAAAAATTACCCGAGCCAAAATTAAAAGGTTGCGGCTTCTTGTCGGTTCTTCTATACAATACTAATAAAAATACCTACCTTATTTTAGGATTACTATTAATTATAATTAAATTAGAATTATATTTAGTAGCATTTTTTAAGTGTTCTTCTGAATGTACTTTGACCTACAAAGATTTTACATAGATTAGATTATGCATTTATATTATTGACCAATTATTTATTTCTACTTTATTTATCATGTATAAATAAATAAATATAAATTACATTTTAATATGTTATATGGTCGTGAACCAGTAATTTTTCTTAATACTTATACATTTATAAATAGTTTAAGATTATATTTTAATGTAGTATTTGATATTATAGCCGTGAACCAATCAACCGTTGGCGTGTGCGAGTTGGATCTGCAAGGTCAAGCACAGGAGGAGTTGTTCACAACACACTGAGAACCGTTGTTCATCCAAACTACAACGCACAAACAGCCGATAGCGACGTTGCTTTATTAGTCACAGCGACAGTAATTGCTTTTAATAATAATGCAAATTCAGTAGGTATTGCTAGCGCCAACTACAACCTTCCTGACAACCAAGCTGTAACAGCTATTGGATGGGGAATTCAGAATGTAAGTTTAATATCTTTGGTTTATTTCTTTACTAATATAGTTCACTTTAACTTTATACGAGAATAAGACATTAAAAAAAAAAGATGGCGTTTGTTTTATACGTACAATGAAAATATTATTCAGTTTTGTATCAATATATTTTACAGAATGGTGGTCAACTTTCTGATACTCTTCGTAGAGTAGACATTTGGACAGTTAACAGAAACACTTGTAGAACGCGCTACTCCGAGCAAGGCTACGCTATAACTGACAATATGGTTTGTGCTGGCTATCTCGATGTTGGAGGTCGTGGCCAATGCGTTGGAGATGTTGGCAGTCCCCTCCTTCATGGCAATGCTAATACTGTCGTTGGAATTTTCTCGTGGAGTCATCAATGTGGACTCCCGCGTTACCCTGGAGTCAACACATTTGTTCCTAGATTTACTAGCTGGATAACCACTAATTCAAGGGTTTAATTGTTCTTATATTAATGCGATTAAGTCTGGTTTGAGGTTATAAATTCTAAATCTTTAATCGTAACTTACGATAAAAATGTATTATTGGTTTCTGATTTGTGAGATTATAAAAAATCAAAAGTACTACTGTCTTGTTTCAAAGCAATATAAGCAAACGCGCTATCGTAGACAGAAACGTACCAAATACTTTAAAATACTGTTTATTTTATTACAGAGTGTATGTTAATTATGAAATTGTTAATTTAGGAGATGAAGGAATGTTAAGTGTATGTACATACATATTACATGTATATTATTTCAAAACATTGTTTTTTTTTGTCTTAATATTTTAACAGACAAGCCATAATTGTTTAGGACATCATTCAGAAGAATTACTTATATTATTAACGTATACATTTATCTATTGTGCATATTTTTTTCAAAAACCTACTAATACTGAGATTTGGTTTTGAAATAGATCGATAATGTCACATAATTATGACGAAAGGTTTTCTTGACATTATGAATTAAAGGTTTCACATTATGAATTGAAGATTAAATAAATTAAAAAACTTCAATATTCACAAAGGTTTTGTAAATGTTTTACTATTTTTATATTTTTTTATATTCATATTTAACATTATTTAGGCACTTAATGAAAAGCATATACTTATTTAAAAGTGTATATTTATTTATTATGAAATAAAAGACTGAAAGATCTTACCTGCAAGTAAAGGGGTTGAACATGGATCACAGGTTCCTGTATCCTTTCTTGATTACAAATAATTAATTCGACAGCTTGGGGAGGAGAAAACGAGTACCCATATTTAGTTTTGGTATATTATAAATAAGAGACCTAAGGATTGAAAGGTTTTCAATAAAAGAAAAGGTAAACCCAGGAAACAGGTTTTAAAATGTTATTATGAGTATTTAATTCATGACATTGATGTTAAAGTTTGCGAGATCTCGTTTGGATCACGTAAACGTCAGAAATGGAGGATCTTATGTTTTATTCTTTACGTTTCATGTTTTAATATTTGAAGGTTTTGTTTCGGCTTCTATAGTTCAATATATCAACATAGGAATAGTTTGACTGACGGAGTAATTACTATTCCCAAATCAACTTTTCGAATCATTAATATGAAATGCATTTGTAAAAGATATCTAGATTTTTTTTCCTTTTTAAACTATTTTTGTTTTTATTTTGATAAAATACCTTGTGGATTTCACGTTTGTTCTTTAGGAAATCATTTCATTTTTTAGAGCTACAAAAATTTATAGACATGGTAGTGGTTTGTGGTGAATGACATATTCTGACATAATAAATAAAACTTATATTGTCTTAAAACTGACATTGTCGGAAGTAAATATTTTAAAATACCCATAATAAACGGGTGATTTTAACGTAGAGGCGATTCGTCTTCAGCTACATGTCATGCAGGGTAGGACTAGTGTTAGGAATAGTTAACAGGTTAATTATATAGTTGCTAATACAAGATGTAAGGCGTTCAATCTACGGGATATACGCACATTGTTTCGGGCTCTGTACTCAAAGGTTAAAAACAGAACCCTGTTACCAGGAGTTGCCTGTCCGTCTTTCTGTCTCCAGGCTGTATCTCATATGAACCGTGACAACCAGCCAGTTAAAATTTTCATAGATGATGTATTTTTGTTGCCGCTCGCCGTAATAGGTCTACTGGGGACCTCCTAGTGTATGCTACTCACATTTTAGGCGAGGCCATCGAAAAAAACGGAGAAGCGGTCGCCGTCTCTCTGGACGTCTCGAGGGCATTTGACAGGGTCTGGCATGCGAGCCTCATAAGCAAGCTGTCAGCGTACGGTATATCTCCTGGTCTGATCGGCTGGATAACGGACTTCCTGAGCCAGAGATCTCTCCGAGTAGTTGTCGACGGGTGTTCCTCGGAACCCTTGACAATAAATGCCGGAGTGCCTCAGGGGTCCGTTCTTTCTGCAACTCTTTTTCTGCTGCACATTAATAATCTGTTGAAGCCCGGTATCTATGGGTATGCAGACGACAGCACAGTTGTAGAAAGATATCTGCCGAGTACTCGGGCTAGTCAAGATCAAGTACAGTTTGAAAGAGAAGCCATGGTGCAACGTTTGATTGACAAACTTCAGGCAGTCTCTGCATGGAGCAATGCCAATCTTGTCAAGTTCAACGCCACCAAAACGCAGACGTGTCTATTCACCGCCAAAAGGAGCCCTTTCACCTTGGCTCCTACTTTCCAGAATGTATCCTTAGAATACAGTGACCGGCTTCAGTTGTTAGGCTTAGAGATTTCCTCGAACCTCAACTTTGGTCGGTTCATTGAGTCCAGAGCAAGAGCAGTAGCAGCAAAGCTTGCCGTTCTTGCAAAGTTTCGGCAGTACTTTACACCGGGACAGCTTCTTGTTTTATACAAAGCACAGATCCGGTCGTGTGTAGAGTACTGAGGTCACATATTTGCTGGTGCCGCAAAGTCTCATCTTGCAGTTCTGGACGCAATTTAGACGCGAGCAAAGAGGCTTATAGGCGATCCCGAATTGGTCTTCCGAACTCCAAAGCCTTGAGCACAGGCGTAGAATTGCTAGTATTCTATAGGATACATTTTGGTGAGTGTGCGCAGGAATTACACAATTTAATTCCCCCTTCCCCCTTCCATCACCGGACATCCCGACGCACGGCAGGTTTTCATCCTTTTGTTGTAGACATTCCACCTGTCCGAACGGCGCGCTTTGCTTCGTCTTTTTTACTTCGAACAGCAAGGGATTGGAACAACTTGCCTGCGTCAGTATTTCCGACCGAATACAGTGTGGACACATTCAAGAGTAGAGTGAATAGGTTGCTAGAGTAATGCGCCTTACCACCTAAGACAACAATCCGCTTATCATCAGGTTTAATGTAGTCAAGCATTGCCCTAGATAATATTAAAAAAAAAAACTAGCAAGTTTATATTTTTTATACATATATTATATCAATAAGTAGGCTGTGAAAGAATAACAAGAACTTTAATCTTCAGAAATTTGTACTCTTATCGAATGGGTATATTTAAAATATCAATATACAATCAAATCTTAATGTATTAAAATAATGTTGTTTGATAAGATATGTAAAATTTTTTTGATATGGGTACTTTTTAATTATCAAGAAGAGTAAGATATGACATAGTATATAAGGTTATTTTAATTCCAACTCAAGTTAACAAGCTTCAAGAATGATGCGCGCGACTATTATTGCACTGGCCGCCGTGCTCACTGCAGTAGCGGGTAAATTTAAAAGACATTAATTTTAAATTATTTAAATTTATAAGTGCTCAATATTATAATATGAATATATTAAAACTATATATTTAAAAAAATATATTTAATTAACGTTAGTGTTATATAAGTAAGAATGTATGTTTTCAGCTGCGCCCTCTTCTCAAAGAATTGCTGGCGGTGCCGTCGCATTGATTTCGAATTACCCATTTGCCGCAAGTCTGACACATAATAGACTTGGCGTCGGTGTCTTCCAAATCGCCTGTGGGGGTTCGATTATCAGCAGCAGGGCAGTTCTTACAGCTGCTTATTGTTTGTAGTAAGTGAATTAAATTTCATACGTTTTGGTTTTTTCCCACACTACTTCTTCCGAATATCAATGATGCTAGGTTTGATATTCTCAAACATTCAATGCTATGTAAATAACTAAAGTAAGTAAGTACTACGTAAAGAACTAAACGATAGTTTTTATTTTTTTTGTCCTTATGTATAAATTCTTATTCTCGTTGTAGTGGACATAGAATAGTGCAAGCACCTCTCAAATTCATCAAGGGTTGTATGTAAGAGATCGCTTTTAAGCGATAAGACCGCCTTTGCACGAAAATTTCTTACTGTATCAACATCCTACTGTAATTTCTTGTAATAATTGTATGTGCAATGAGTTTTTAAAATAAAATAAAGTATTTCGAATCTTTTTATGACAGTGAAGAACAGACAGAGCGATTTAGGATACGAGTTGGCGCAGTAACTGCTAGTAGTGGTGGAATACTTCATACGGCAAATTATTTCCTCATTCACCCGGCATACAACCCCGTCACGAAAGAAAATGACATTGCTATACTTCACGTCCACCCTCATTTTCTTTTTACCCATACTAATGTAAAACTTGGAAGTCTTCCTCCTAGTAATTATATCCCTCCTCAAAACCAGACCGTCATGGCTATAGGATGGGGAAGCATAAATGTGAGTTATATAAGAAATAATAACATTATTATTTGGTTTATTTATATGATTGCAAAATGTAAATTAAACAATAAGGAATAAGTATATATAGCGTAACAACAAAATTAAAATTGGGTTAAAATCGTGTTCCGGTATTATATTTTACCGATTGTATGAAATTGTATATCACATATTATAACTTGGTAATGTTTTATGTGGGCTATAAATACTCCATATACTCATTTACCATGACAGTTTTTATTAAGATTTAAAATAAAATAATAAATTATTTTGACAATTTTAATATAAAAAAAAAATAATTAATTTTGTTTATTTTACGTATTTTTTAGCATGGCGGATCAGTATCAGAATCACTACGACAAGTCCAGTTATGGGTCGTAGAAAATAGAGAGTGCAGATCTCGATATTATGAAATAGATGGTCCTAACGTCACTGAAAATATGGTGTGTGCTGTTGGGCTGGACCCTAGCGGAAAAGGACAATGTTTAGGAGACAACGGTAGTCCTCTACTTCACGATAAATTAATTATTGGTATTTATTCATGGAGTCATCAATGCGCCACTTTGCGCTATCCTGGAGTTAATACGTTCATTCCTAAATATCTCAATTGGATTGTAGCAAACTATTAAATCTGTTATACTTTATGTATTGTACGTAAAACGAACAATTTGTACTTGGATTTGTTTTTCTACCTAAAATAAAATAATGTTTAAATATGTTTATATGTTTGAAACTTTTATTTTTATACTTTTCTTCTGCAAACATGACCATATATCTCATTTTCACGTTAAATTTAAGTGTCTCCCAATCCGCTTTTGCAGGAATACTTATATACTTCTTACCACCAAGATAGTTTCATTTCTATGAATACGTCACAGAACCTTTGCCTTGCGATCAATTTTGTTTTTTTCTTTGTATGCTAAGGCATGTTTGTATTTATTCATGGAGTCTGATTTTACCTACTGTAGACTATAATCGACAGAACGGAAATATTCGAGGGATTTTTTTTTTAAAGATTGCCTTTTGTCACGGGAAAGAGAATTTGTCACCCTTACGATTTGTTATCCATTGAGGATGGCGAGGAACATAGAAAGATAAGATAAATGGTAAAATAATAGTAATAAATTTGGTACATATATTGACAAAAATAGTCGGTAGATCAGCTACACTTGGATTGGAACCTCTTACCCTAGTTTCTCGAGCTCTTGATAGTTATCCCTTGTATGTTCTCAAGTTACTTTAGGTAACGTGATGGTGCTCTGAGACGTGATGCAAAAATAAAGAATGCATGCGGTGAGGCCGTTGCAAGTCATTTGATCATCGTATCCATTTCCTCTCCTGTCTACTTGTTCTCGGATGTTGATGTGAATAAGGAGGTAGATAGGTAAAATAGAACAAGAGTGAATTTATTTACATATTTGATTTGATTTATATATTTGAGGGAAATTTTGAGTGTCGTAAAATTACTTAAAAACGGCTCTATCTTTTGAATGCGTTGGCTTATAAGTTTGATTTTTTTACATCTCCAAGAGACGGTAGACCTGAGTATTGGATATTAATTCCAGCGATACTTTTAAGCGTTCCTGAAAAAACGAGATAGACGGACGGATGGACAACAAAGTGATCCTAAAGGGTTCTTTTTTTCCTTTCGAGTTGTAGAACCCTAAAAGACTAAGAAAGATTGGAAACTGAATCTTTTTCATAGGTGTTATGTAGCTCCATCACGCTGGACCCCGACTTAAAAAAATCGGTACTTTTTTTCGCTCATATTTAACTACAAACGATACAAATGATTGTAGTGAAGTTCATTTTTTTGTAGTAATAATAATTACGCGGCAAACCCAATAAACACTGTTCTCAACCAGAAATATTAATAATACTGCTCTAAAAACTTTTGGAATACACTCTAAATCGTTTGTAGTTTATTTTAGTGAAAAAAATATTTTTTTATATTTATAATTTCTGAGAAAAATAAAAAATTAAGAAAAAAAATTAAGTTTTAAAAAGTCAAAAAACCTTTTCGAAAACTACAAACGATACTAATGATTGTAGTAAAGTTGATTTTTTGTAGTACTAATAAATACGCGGAAAACCTAAAAACGCTGTTCTCAATCAGATATATAAATAATACTGCACTAAAAACTTTTGTAGTACACTTTAAATCGTTTGTAGTTTATTTTAGTAAAGATAAAAAAAAATTATTTGTATAATTTCCGAGAAAAATAAAAAATTTAGAAAAAAAATTAGGTTTTAAAAAGTCAAAAAACCTTTTCGAAAACTACAAACGATACTAATGATTGTAGTAAAGTTGATTTTTTTGTAGTACTAAAAAATACGCGGCAAACCTAATAAACACTGTTCTCAACCAGAAATATTAATAATACTGCTCTAAAAACTTTTGGAATACACTCTAAATCGTTTGTAGTTTATTGTAGTGAAAAAAAAATATTTTATGTGTATAATTTCAACGACAACGATTTAGAGTGTATTTCAAAAGTTTTTAGTGCAGTATTATTTATATATCTGATTGAGAACAGCGTTTTTAGGTTTTCCGCGTATTTATTAGTACTACAAAAAAATCAACTTTACTACAATCATTAGTATCGTTTGTAGTTTTCGAAAAGGTTTTTTGACTTTTTAAAACTTATTTTTTTTTCTAATTTTTTTATTTTTCTCGGAAATTATACAAATATTTTTTTTTATCTTTACTAAAATAAACTACAAACGATTTAAAGTGTACTACAAAAGTTTTTAGTGCAGTATTATTTATATATCTGATTGAGAACAGCGTTTTTAGGTTTTCCGCGTATTTATTAGTACTACAAAAAAATCTACTTTACTACAATCATTAGTATCGTTTGTAGTTTTCGAAAAGGTTTTTTGACTTTTTAAAACTTATTTTTTTTTCTAAATTTTTTATTTTTCTCGGAAATTATACAAATATTTTTTTTTTATCTTTACTAAAATAAACTACAAACGATTTAAAGTGTACTACAAAAGTTTTTAGTGCAGTATTATTTATATATCTGATTGAGAACAGCGTTTTTAGGTTTTCCGCGTATTTATTAGTACTACAAAAAAATCTACTTTACTACAATCATTAGTATCGTTTGTAGTTTTCGAAAAGGTTTTTTGACTTTTTAAAACTTATTTTTTTTTCTAATTTTTTTATTTTTCTCGGAAATTATACAAATATTTTTTTTTATCTTTACTAAAATAAACTACAAACGATTTAAAGTGTACTACAAAAGTTTTTAGTGCAGTATTATTTATATATCTGATTGAGAACAGCGTTTTTAGGTTTTCCGCGTATTTATTAGTACTACAAAAAAATCAATTTTACTACAATCATTAGTATCGTTTGTAGTTTTCGAAAAGGTTTTTTGACTTTTTAAAACTTATTTTTTTTTCTAATTTTTTTATTTTTCTCGGAAATTATACAAATATTTTTTTTTATCTTTACTAAAATAAACTACAAACGATTTAAAGTGTACTACAAAAGTTTTTAGTGCAGTATTATTTGTATATCTGATTGAGAACAGCGTTTTTAGGTTTTCCGCGTATTTATTAGTACTACAAAAAAATCAATTTTACTACAATCATTAGTATCGTTTGTAGTTTTCGAAAAGGTTTTTTGACTTTTTAAAACTTAATTTTTTTTCTTAATTTTTTATTTTTCTCGGAAATTATAAATATAAAAAAATATTTTTTTTCACTAAAATAAACTACAAACGATTTAGAGTGTATTCCAGAAGTTTTTAGAGCAGTATTATTAATATTTCTGGTTGAGAACAGTGTTTATTGGGTTTGCCGCGTAATTATTATTACTACAAAAAAATGAACTTCACTACAATCATTTGTATCGTTTGTAGTTAAATATGAGCGAAAAAAAGTAAGGATTTTTTTCAGTCGGGGTCAACGCGTATAAGGTAGGAAATTAGAAATAATAAGTATCGAAATAAAAAAAATGGCTTAATTTTAGGTGCTCACTTCAAGGATTAGTTGTTTTTTTTTTCGAAAAACACAATCTAACTTGATATGTATTTATAACTATTATTACTTTAGCATATCTTATACATTATTTTAACATAATTCTGAATTAATTATAGACATATACGTTATAAAATTAAAAAAAAATACATAATAAAATACTTAGTAGATAAAACTACTTATTATGGTAGAAATACTTCGTTACTTGTTTACTACTTGTTGAGTCATAAAAAAGCATAAAGCAAGCAAAGCACAAGGAAAAATACAAAATTCTATTTGGAATATAATTAAAAAAAATAAAAGCATATATTTTTAATGTTTATATACAATTTACCACCCCGTTGGTCGAGTGTTTAGCGCAGATGGCTAACGTAAAGCGACACAATGGGGTTCGGCTTCGATTCCCGACAGAGACAGACATGCATGTGATGAGCATAGATGTCTGTATTTCTGGGTTTGGCCGTTTATTAAATATATGCGCAGTACTTAGAATGTGTATTTCTATGTATTTGTATCGTTGTCCAACACCTTTACTACAAACAAATAATTGGCTTACTTAGGGATTAGGATCAATGTGTGTAAATTGTCCTGTGATACATTGAAGACATAATATTATGAAAGTATGAAAAGTAGACCAACCTAGCAGTTGTGACATCAGTTAGATTTTCAATTCTCCTAATCGCTTTTGCTTCCGAGCTTAAATGTTTATCGAGTGCGTTGATGTGTGCACCCTATTGCAATTTGGAATCTAAAAATAAATCTTAAAATACGCTTCAATGAATAGAGTCAATTACGTCGTGTTCGAGAATTAAATATAGACCTAATTGGGGAAAATTAGGTCAAGAAAACTTGAGACATTTTGATTTTTTACTATTAAGTAAAAGGTTATTTGCCGCAAACAATTTTAAAATGATTCTGAAGGACCATTTTAAAGGAATAAACTCTCATTTACTTGTAAGACTTGTGTCCTTTCTATCTACTTTAAAAATAAGCGAAGTCTTATCAGTGAACCAGATTATATTTCATATATTGAACATCAGATATGGTAAATCGTTAATATAAGCTAAAAACAAAAAAGGACCAATAATTGACCCTTGAGGAACACCCATTTATACTAATGTACCAGAAGAAACGGCTCCATTTACACTAATTATTTGTTGTAGATTGGATAAGTATGAGGTTACAAGATCAGCAGGCCGGCCACGAACTCCGTAATGATGAAGATTACGGATAAACGTATTATGGTCAACGCAATCAAAGGCCTTAGAGAGATCACAGAAAATTAAAATGGCATCTCTTGAGTCCTCCCAGTTCTCATCAGCCAAATAAACCTACCTTTCGTGAAACTAAACTGTTGGCTATGTATTGTTTGGTTTATATTAAAATGTAACAACATTTGATTAAGAATAATTTTCTCAAATATTTTACTCAATGACGTTATTAATTAGTATAATAATTAATAACGTCATTGAGATCGGTCTATAATTAGAAGGGTTATTTTTACCGGATTTAAAAATACTTATGTCTTTACTACGTTTCATTAATTATGGAAAGGAACCCCTGTTTATACATTGAGCAATAGTATCTACAATGATAGTAAGCACTTTAACGGATATAGCCATAGGTCCACTGTTTTTTTATATTCCAGCATCTAAATGATTTTATTATTGTACTATGAGTTATACGCTTAAATTAAAAAATAAACACATTCTTATCTGTAATACGCAATGTATCTGTATCGGCTAATACGCAAGAACACTGAAGAGATTTATTGATTTCTGACTGAATATTAGTGATATAGTTTTCTAGGGTCTTAGCAACTTCGTATTTGCCAGAAATTGTTCTTTCAACTATAGTCAAACAAATATCAACATCTCACTCCTTTGATTTTTCCGTTTCTTTGTCTATAGAATACCACACCGTTTTTGTTTGATTAGTTGAAAAAGCTATTTTGTTATTTATCATCATTGATTTGGCTTGTATACAAACCCTTTTGAATTTTTTTCTAAAGAAAACTGGACTAATTATAAAAGATATTTCATTCTATAGATCATATCATACTTTTTTCGTATGCCTAATGATGTCCATTCATTAAAATAAAACTTATTTTTAGGTTTTATTTTTCACTTTGGACAACTTTTGTTGAAATTATCATTTAAAATTTAAAAATATATTAAAATATTTAATGTCAGGGTCCTTTGAGCTAAATATACATCTGGAAATTTTACTTTCAATGTTTAAATAAAAATTCTGGAATCTAATTTTGTTACATTTTCTAATGTCTTTATTTTATTCTTGATATATGTGAAGTGAGAGTAGAACAAATACTTAGAATATACGTTATTAAAGAAAAAAATAAGCAACCCTTGATGAAAAAGTAATTAAATAAAAAGCTTAAAACACTAGCAAGTTATATTTATATTTTTAATACATATATTGTATCAATAAGTAAGCTGCAAAAGAATGACAAGAACTGTAATCTTCAGAAAGTTGTACTCTTATCGAATGGGTATATTTAAAATATCAATATACGATCAAATCTTAATGTATTAATATAATGTTGTTTGATAAGATATGAAATATTTTTTTTTGATATGGGTACTTTTTAATTATCAAGAAGAGTAAGATATGACATAGTATATAAGGTTACTTTAATTCCATTTCAAGTTAACAAGCTTCAAGAATGATGCGCGCGACTATTATTGCACTGGCCGCCGTCCTCACTGCAGTAGCGGGTAAATTTAAAAGACATTAATTTTAAATTATTTAAATTTACAAGCGCTCAATATTATAATATGAATATATAAAAACTATACATTAATGTATGTATTATAGTAAAAGTTTTAAGATATTCAAATTTATATAAATGGGAACCATATATATAATCAACGTTAGTGTTATATAAGTAAAAATGTATGTTTTCAGCTGCGCCCCCTTCTCAACGTATTGCTGGCGGTGCCGTCGCATCGATTACGAATTACCCATTTGTCGCAAGTCTGACACATAATAGACTTGGCGTTGGTGTCTTCCAAATCGCCTGTGGGGGTTCGATTATTAGCAGCAGGGCAGTTCTTACAGCTGCTTATTGTTTGTAGTAAGTGAATTAAATTTCAAGCGTTTTGTTTTTTTTCCACACTCCTGGTTCTGAATATCAATGATGCTATGTTTGATATTTCCAATCATTTAATGCTATGTAAAAAACTAAAGTATTTTGTATCTTTTTATAACAGTGAAGAACAGACAGAGCGATTTAGGATACGAGTTGGCTCAGCAATTGCTAGTAGTAGTGGAATACTTCATACGGCAAATTATTTCCTCATTCACCCGGCATACAACCCCGTCACGAAAGAAAATGACATTGCTTTACTTTACGTCCACCCTCATTTTCTTTTTACACATACCAATGTAAAACTTGGAAAACTTCCTCCTAGTAATTATATCCCTCCTCAAAACCAGACCGTCATGGCTATAGGATGGGGAAGCATAAATGTAAGTTATATAAGAAATAATAACATTATTATTTGGTTTATTTATATGATTGCAAAATGTAACTTAAACAATAAGGAATAAGTATATATAGCGTAACAACAAAATTAAAATTGGGTTAAAATCGTGTTCCGGTATTATATTTTACCGATTGTATGAAATTGTATATCACATATTATAACTTGGTAATGTTTTATGTGGGCTATAAATACTCCATATACTCATTTACCATGACAGTTTTTTTAAGATTTAAAATAATAAAATAAATTATTTTGACTATTTTATTATGAAAAAAAAAAACATTTTGTTCATTTTACGTATTTTTTAGCATGGCGGATCAGTATCAGACTCACTACGACAAGTCCAGTTATGGGTCGTAGAAAATAGAGAGTGCAGATCTCGTTATTATGAAATAGGTGGTCCTAACGTCACTGAAAATATGGTGTGTGCTGTTGGGCTCGACCCTAGCGGAAAAGGACAATGTTTAGGAGACAACGGTAGTCCTCTACTTCATGATAAATTAATTGTTGGTATTTATTCATGGAGTCATCAATGCGCCACTTTGCGCTATCCTGGAGTTAACACGTTCATTCCTAAATATCTCAATTGGATACAACTAAATTATTAAATCTGTTATACTTTATGTATTGTACGTAAAACAAACAATTTGTAATTGGATTTGTTTTTCTACCTAAAATAAAATAATGTTTATATGTATGAAACTTTTATTTTTATATTTTTCCTCTGCAAACATGACCATGTATCTCATTTTCACGTTAAATTTAAGTGTCTCCCAATCCGCTTTTGCAAGAACACTCATATACTTCTTACCACCAAGATAGTTTCATTTCTATGAATACGTCACAGAACCTTTGCCTTGCGATCAATTTTGTTTTTTTCTTTTTATGCCAAGGCATGTTGGTATTTATTCATGGAGTCTTATATTACCTACTGTAGACCACGATCGACGGAACGGAAAAATTCGACGGTAAATTATTATCTTTATAAGTTGGTCCTTTGTCACGGGAAAGACAATTTGTCACCTTTACGAAGTTTGAATGAGGGCCACCTTATGTTACGTTTATTGTAATCATTGGCGAGGAACATAGAAAGATAAGATAAATGGTAAAATAATAGTAATAAATTTGGTACATATATTGACAAAAATAGTCGGTAGATCAGCTACACTTGGATTGGAACCTCTTACCCTAGTTTCTCGAGCTCTTGATAGTTATCCCTTGTATGTTCTCAAGTTACTTTAGGTAACGTGATGGTGCTCTGAGACGTGATGCAAAAATAAAGAATGCATGCGGTGAGGCCGTTGCAAGTCATTTGATCATCGTATCCATTTCCTCTCCTGTCTACTTGTTCTCGGATGTTGATGTGAATAAGGAGGTAGATAGGTAAAATAGAACGGGAGTGCATGAGTAGGTACTATACATTATATAAGCTTTGTATAAGGTATGCGTAAAGATGAGAATATATGATTATAGCGCAAACAGTACGTACTTGTTAGTGTCGCTAAACTTGCCAAAGTATGTAAATAACTATTTTGTTAGTAATTGACGCATTAAACTATGGTCAAAACTTAAAATTAAATATATACATGATAATGATATACAGGGTTATTTGTAATTATTTGGCCACGTCTTGCAGGCAGCCTTTCTACATCAATCCCAACAACATTTGTTCTACGACTTTTTAAAATTAATAGTTTTTAAAATTTAACTTTTTCTATACAAAATTTATTTGTTGCCTTTCAACGGGCATTCACACTGAGCGTAGGTATGGCGCCCGGGCGTTGACCTTTTAAGTGCTTCTTACAAAATACAGAGTAATAAGCAAAAGAGAGAGCAAAGCTTTTTTGTGTTGTTTATAAGGATTTGAAAAAAGTCGTAGAACAATGTATGTATATATATAAGTTCTAAATAGAACACGGCACGGTCGGCAGTACTGTCTTGTATCTTATGGACAGGGAATGCTTCGCACAATACCATAGTATGAAGTAATTATTTGGCTATGAAAAGCCACATAAGAAGAGCTAAATAAGAAAAGCTATATAAGAAAAGTAGTATATATTAAGTCTTTATATTGTTCATAAATATATATATATATATATATATATATATATATATATATATATATTTAAAAATAACCAACATATTGTTATAATTATTCAAAGTATAAGATTCAAAATATAGTGTATAGGTTATGTTATTATTGTGTCTAAGTCAAGCTGTCAAAAGTGTTTCGTTATAACTATGGGTCATTCTATACATAGTGGACTACATCGACAAACCATTATTAGCTTTAATAAGCTTGGTCTCTCCAATGCACCAGATTCATGCAATTTTACAAGGCAGTTATAGTAACGACGAAGAAGATTATCCTAAAGAGTAAGTTGTTGTGGATGTGTCCATAATTTGACATAACATAAAATTACCAGGCACTTAATAACGTTGCAATTTGAGAAAACAGAAGTGGTTTTATGTATGATGTAGGTACGTTTGTTTTGAGAATTATATATTTATGTCTAAATATTGTATGATATATATCACGATATAATTGATATATTAATTAATATATTAAATTAGCCAATGTTCAATTTTTCGTTCTTTTTCCTTTGACAAAAAAATACAGATTTTAATGAGGTCAAAAGAGGAACAGACCGAGACGACGACCTTTTTGCTGTTTTGTTGTTCTATTTTATTTATTTATTTATTATGTATCAGCTGCAGCAAATGATTTCATCTACGAACCGTTTCATTCAAATTCTATATTATTATTTCAAATAAGCATATCTTGTACTTATGAAACGTTAAATTGTAGGTACTTGTTATGTCAATATTCGATCAAAAAAAAAACAATTCTTACAGATGATTGATTTTAGCATGAAATGTACGCAGACTAACAGATATACAGACAGAAGTTGATGAATACCATCTCGGTCGGCTGTCTCTCCGCTGTTAACCCATTTAAGCTTGATGCTTCTTTAACAGTTTGTTCCGACTTTCGCTACCTTGAGTCAGGATGATAATTATTTTAAACTAATATTATTGAATCATTTTTTTAAACTATTAAAGTTAATGCTTGACTTCATTTCACCTGATGTAAAGTGGAAATATAGTCATAGATGGTAAGGCGCATTAACTAAGTAACCTATTCACTCTTCTCTTACTGACCTTATGGTTGGCAATTTCTTATATATACCCCAACCCAGGGGCGGTTTTGTGGAAACCAGATGGTTTCCGCCTCGATCATAAATAAATGTTTCTCATCATCACATCGGCCATGGTTCCCCGAAACAATATTCTTGATTGTGTATTGAAACTTAAACATGTTGATGGATAATTTAAAATTAATAAACTTTGATACCTACCTTTATAAATCTGATAGTTTACAGATAAAAAAGGCTTTAAGAATTTTAGTGCTCTGGTAATAATTGAAATTATTACAAATATAAAAAAAAAACATTATTACGTTTAAACCAGTCTATTGGAAAAATCATTAATAGAACGAAGTAAAAATATGCGTAAAACATGTGGTAGATAGGTAGAGGTGTTTTTTAGACTTATGAGAGATAAATAAGAAAAAAAAAACGCTTTTGAAAATATTATTTAGTTATGTTTAATTTTTGTTATTTAAACAGAAAAATTGACGACTTTTTAAAAATTTAATAAAAAACATATTGACTAAATTTAATCTTAAAAAGATTTACCGAATGAGTATGTTTGGCTTATCGGCCATGACTACAATTAAATCTTAATGCATTATTATATTGTAAAGTGATAAGATATGTTTTTTTTGATAAGGGTACTTTTTAATTATCAGGAAGAGTAAGATAGGATATAGTATAAAAGGTTACTTTAATTCTAATTTAAGTTAACAAGCTTCAATAATGATGCGTGCGACTATTATTGTACTGGCCGCCGTCCTTACTGCCGTAGCGGGTAATTTAATATATACATTAATTTTAAAATAATAATATTTATAACTGCTTCTATACTATAATATTATTATTTGTCATTTATTATTATAATATTTTTTTATTTAAATAAAAAGAGTAAGTACAATGAATAATTATATTTTTTACAGCTACTCAAAGAATTTCGGGTGGTGCTATCACCACGATTGCGACGTACCCTTTCGCCGCAAGTTTGACACATAATAGACTCGGTGTCGGTCTCTTCCAATTAGCCTGTGGGGGATCCATTATCAGCAGTAGAGCTGTTCTCACGGCTGGTTATTGCATGTAGTAAGTAATTTTTTTTGGAAATACATGTATATTGGTCTCAACTCTGTAACTTTTAAACATTATTGATAATAATATACTACTGTATTTTCATTCTGGAAATTCCTTCAGGAAAATATACCATTAGTATCTGATAATAAACTAGTACTTCTGGAAAATATACTATTTTATTTTCCTTTATTTTGACGTTACGTTGAGACGTAGCGTCGCTTTTCGGTTTTTACTGCAATTTTTGAAGATAACACTTTTCAAAGGTGGTTAACACTATGTCTTTGGCCGCTTTCTAACGTCTCGTTGCAGGCTATGGTCCTAACAAACATCTTTAATATTAAGATCCTCGACGGTGTCCTAGAGAAATGTTTAAAAGTTAGGCATCCTACAATTTAAAGATTTTTTTTCGATACCATTTTTGTTCTGGTGTGAAATTTAAACATTAGTAAAATATTGATGAAGATTACTTATAGTTAGATGATTAAAACACTCTTTCTTCTTTTTGTTATGGAAATAATAATATTTTATCGTTTCTTAGTGGTCATAGATTATTAAACGTTTATTTTTATTTCAGTAAAGAACAGACAGAAAGATGGAGAGTACGTGTTGGCTCAGTTGGTGCAACTACCGGAGGATCAATTTATAGGGTAGAAAATTACGTCATTCACCCGCAGTACAACCCCGTGACGAAAGAACATGACATTGCTATTGTTTACGTCCACCCTCATTTCCTTTTTAGTACAAATGTCCAACTCGGAAGCCTTCCTAGTAGTAGTTATATCCCTCCTCTAAATCAGACTGTATGGGCTATCGGATGGGGAGCGGTAAATGTAAGTAAAAATTTGAAATATTAATATTATACTTGAAGTATACTTATATTTTAAGAACAACTTTCATATTATATTAAAATCCGAATAGAATTTTACCAATTATTTTAATATCAAGCGATGTTTTCTTCTCTTAGTGTTAGTCTTATCTTTATACATTTTGTTTTTGGTCTTCGCAAATACGATCACATCTCCAACTATCGTTCAAAACTTAAATGGCTTTCTATTAAACATCGCCGAAGTTTAAGAATTTTGTGCACTCTTTTTTCCCTTCTATATGATCCATGTTCTCCTAATTATTTAAAAACTCGTTTTAATTTTCTCGGTGATACTTATAGTCGTCAACTTCACTCCACTGAAAATTTAATACTTCGAATGTCTTTTTGACGCACTAACGTTCAATTCATTTCATTTACTACACAAGATATTAAACTCTGGAATGCATTATCTACCGACATAAGGAAAGCTCCAAACAGAAATATTTTCAAATGCCTTGTCAAAACCATTTGATATCTCTGGCTATTCCTTTGTAAAAAAATCTTATTTAATATTATGTTTCATCCTATTATTTATAAATTTTGTTATTAGATTAGTAGTATTGTTTTTCTTATTTCTATTTTTTTTATAATTACTATTTTATTTTGGGTTTGTTGTCCACTTTGATGTATTTTCTGTTTATTTGAGGGCTTGCCTGAAGAAAATGCTTGTGGCATTATGCTTGCCTTTGCAGGATGTCATTGACATCGGATTGTCACAATTCCATTCACTTTTATGTTGGTTTCAGATTTTACATTGGTTTATAACTTTATACACGTTTCAAAATTTATTTGAATCTACATTAAACATTTATTAATTCTAAGAATAAAAATGTTAAAAGGAATAAAATTATGTTTACTATGCTACACTATCTTATTTGTATATAATTGTTAATTAGGATTATTATATGTATTTTTTTAGCACGGCGGTGCAGTATCAGATTCATTACGACGAGTCCAATTATGGGTCGTAGAAAATAGAGAGTGCAGATCTCGTTATTTTGAACTAGATGGTCCTAATGTCACTGAAAATATGGTGTGTGCTGTTGGGCTCGATCCTAGCGGAAAAGGACAATGTTTAGGAGACAACGGTAGTCCTCTACTTCACGATAAATTAATTGTTGGTATTTATTCATGGAGTCATCAATGCGCCACTTTGCGCTATCCTGGAGTTAACACGTTCATTCCTAAATATCTTAATTGGATACAACTAAATTATTAAATCCTATGTATCTATGTATTGTAAAAAAAAATAACTGTATTTTGATTGATATTTGCATATATTAATATCTACTTTTATTATACTACTTTTGTCGTACTATTTTTGTTTTATTATAATCATAGAAGCAGCAATCGGTCGACCTTTTTTATAATTTTTTAGAAAAATACAAACCTCAATTGATAAATATTTTTTTACTTCTAAATATAATTTTACAAATAATTTAATCACACTACTTTGATTTTTTTGAATACACCTTTTACATTATCCAAGGGTCGGATGAATAGAGATTACATGCAGCAGAAATGCAATTTTTTTTTTTTATGTTTCCGCGGGGAAAATGCTTTACGCACCGTACCCCTCGCCGGGGAAGCGAGGGGCGTGTGTGGGACTTCCGAAAACGGTGTACCCACTAAAAACCTCGCGGCGCCCCTTCCTCGCCTTATTGGCGGAGTCGTGGGTATGGCTAGCCCTTCAACCACGACCCCGCCGGTGACGGCCCGTCTTTTACACGACGGACCCCACCTGCTCCCCTGGCTGAGTGGGGGGGCCTGTGAGAGCGACCGGGAGCGCCCGGTCGTTCCCACCCGACGCGGGTAGTGCCCTGTTCCATGTGGGCGGGAGTGTCCCCACACCCTCTGCCCACTGGCCACCACCAGGCTGGAGAAATTCGAATTGAGGTCTTCTCCGGCCCCTTCGACATCTGCGGTGCGGGGGCGCAAGGGGATCGCAAGTCCTCAAGTCCATGCGCGCCCGCTCCGCCTCTTCCTTCCGCGACATTACCTCCTCGCAGAAGGCGCCGAATCAATTTGCGCGCCACAGTGGTGGCACGCCGGGGTCTCCTCACGCTTTATCCGGTGCAGGAACTTCCCGAAGCAACCGTGCCCGGAGAGTACCTGCGACAACCGGTACGTGAGGAAACCGTGCCTCCTATCAGTCCATCCCTTCATGACTGGACCCATGGCGTCCAGACTCCACTGTCCGAATCTGGCTTCGGCCATCTCCGCCATTCATTGGCGGAGAATGTTCTCGCGGGCCGCCAGCCGGACGGCGGCCCTCTCCTCTGGTGCGGGGCGCACTCCCCGCGCCCTCTTGTCCGCCGTCCAGTGATAGACGGCGGATAGCACCTCGGCCTCCAAGTGCCATGGTGGAGTTTCCGCCATGGCGCAAGCCGCACCTTGACTCACCGTGGCGAAAGACCGCGCCACTCTCTGTGCGATGGCCCGTTAGGGCCTACGCAGGTGAGCCTGGTTGTACCCCCCCCGGGCGTCCGCCCATATGGGGGAGTCGTACAGGGCCATGCTCTTCAGCACGCCGGCATATTGGCACCGGCATGCTGTGGTTGGCCCTTCCACGTTCGGGAGGAGCCAATTTAGGCTCCACGCCGCCTTTTGGAGGCGCGGTGAAAGTTCACGAAAATGTTCTCGGAACTTCCACCGCCCGTCCAAGGTGAGGCCCAGCTATTTCATCGTGGCACTCACCCGCACCCTCTCGACACCCACCATGATATGGGCGTCAGGTGGCGCACCCCGCCGCGACCCATGAAACTATAGGGCCTCAGTCTTGGGTAGCGCCACTTTCAACCCCAGCTGCCGGATCCGATCGGCAAAATATCTATAAACATGTTTAGCCATGTTAAGCTTACTTACATTTATATAAATATAGAATGAAAAATAAACCGATACGGGCAGGGTTCGAACCCGCGACCTCTGGAAAACCGTCCGGTCGCTCTACCAATTGAGCTACCATATCGCTGTTTGTCTAGGTGAATTATGCATTCTATATGTGATCGTATTTATAGGGACGGTGGTGACATCTATCAGGCTTCTTTCGAAAATCCACACGAATATTTCTAGCTTTGCAGTATTTTTCATTCTATATTTATATAAATTTAAATAAGCTAAACATGGCTATATACATGTCTATAGATATTTTCAAACATTGTTTTTATATATTATGTAATGTTGCAACTCTTCTATACATGTCTATAGATATTTTCAAACATTGTTTTTATATATTATGTAATGTTGCAACTCTTGTTTTTTGAAGAAACTAATAGTGCTTAAGAACCTAAACGCCATCTAATATGTTTGTATTATTTTGTCTTTTTACTATCAAACGAAAAATCTCTTTATATTCAACGCTTAAAAACTAAAAACTTAAAACCGTTGGTAAGACTTAGATATGATAATGAAAAGGGATTAACATTTTGAACATTACAAAAATTCTTTGTTTAAACTTTTTAACCGATATATAAGATATAAAAGGTCCATAAACCAGCGATTTTTTTCTGTTATTTGATAACAATTGATAATAACAATAATAATACAGGACAAGTTACACACATTGATCTAAACCTTAAATAAGTAAATTATTTACTTGTGTTAAGAGGGTTAGACAACGATAAAAATACATGGAAATAAACAATATAAATACCGAGAAAATATTAAATAAACGACCAAACCCCGAAATACAGACATCTATGCTCATCATATACGTGCCTGTCCCTGTCCGGGATCGAACCCGAGTCCCATTACGTCACTATACGTGAGGCGTTTGCGCTGACCACTCGACCAACGGGGCGGTTAAAATTGTTCTAATTTTTTTTATCACTATGAATAGTGATAAAAAAATGGATCCATTATTACTTAACACGCTAAACGCCCGGAAATTACTGGACGACACCTATCTACATGACAGGTAAAAAAATACAAACGAATGATATACATATATTATATTAATTGTTATAATGAGGATAATGATCTGATAAATAATGATATTTAAATATAATTATATAATCATTTACGTTCAGTACTGAGTGACTCTGCACAAACAATCATAATAAATTATTCCATCCAAGCTACTTGGGTCAAGAAATAAGAAGGTTCATTCGTTGCTCACGCACTACCCACTACAGCCCCTGATATAAAAATACTGGTTAATTATTTGATAGATGACTTTCTTGTGTGTCACCCAGCATAGTATTAAAGTACTCAATCGTGTCCAATGTGTTAGAGATTCTGGCCATATTTATTGTAATTGTTACAAGCAGTATCGTTAACATTTCTTTTAGCTACGTTTTGCTCTCTTCCTAAAGTAATATCTTAGAGACGACTGCTTTTATTTTGACCTAACATATCTAAAAACCGTTTAGACGGACCAGGCTTTTTATTTCAAAAAACCGCAGCTAAATCTGTCGACGCATTTGGGTGTTACGATGTCACAGACAGATACACAGATCAAACTGAACCATACCTCTTTTTTTAGATCGGGAGTTAAAAAATAAAAAAGTTGACAAATGTCTACGTATACACGTTTAATAATAAAGTATTACCAGGCAATTGATCTACAACATTGTTGTAAATATAACCAGTATACTGTACTGTGATAAGTAGAAAAGTAGCTTAAATAATAATTTTTAATATAAATATTGACCGGTACGCCATCTTCACGGCTGCATCATTTATGTATGTGTTGACTTTAATACACTTTTTGATAATGATCAAAATATCAGAATAAACGTCGAAGATTTATAATATACAATAAAACCTCTTAAGTTAAATTTGTGAACAACATCATACTGTTTTGGTAATTTAATATATATGTGTATACTTAGTCTGACCATAAGTACTGTTATAATTAAAAATAAAAAAATATTACGTTTGAATTTGGAATCTGCAATTGTATACGATTGTTCATTGTGTTTTCTCATTTTGGCGCCAATATATTGTTCAATATTTTGTAATATTAAAATGGAGTGGGGTGATAAAGAGCACAAATTTGCTGTGATTGCATTACACAAAGTAGGTATGGAGCCAAATGCAATTTTTAAAACTCTCCGTAAACTCTCAAAAGATTTTATTTCGGGAAATGAAGATAGCACCTAGAACTATGTCGCGTATTTTAAGAGATGACTTAGGACCTGCAGCCTATAAGAGAGGCACTGGTTATTTCTTAACTGATAAATTGAAGATAGCGTGGTAAAATCGAAACAACTACTTAGAGGTCTCGGACGTCATCAGAGCTGAAGACTGGCCGTCGTCTAGTCCCGATCTTAATCCGCTGGATTATGATTTATGGTCTGTTTTGAGAGTACAGCTTAATTCTAAACGCCATGATAATTTGTAATCCCTAAAACAATCCATACGATTGGCAGTGAAGAATTACCCCATGGAAGGGCGCGTGCTTTTATTGATAACTGGTCTCAACGTTTAAAGGACTGTATTGCAGCCAATGAACACTTCTTCAGATTTTCATATTTTTAATTGTTTTATATTTGAGTATTCAACTAAGACACTGTTAAAGTAATAAATGTTATCTGCAATAAAAAAAAATTGCTTTTTATTGCTTATATTTTGTCACTAATAAAACCCATGGAATGTAATCTCTGGAGTAGATTCAAAGTAGAAAACAAATAAATAGATAAATAAATATTTTTTTAAACATTGCAACAAGAAAATGTGTACTTCATAGGGTAAAACTTTTCATTGTTTACCGACATCACAACTACACAAACAACAATGATAAAAAGAGACATTGCTATGCTTAACGTCAATCCTCTATACCTTTCTAACAATTATATACAATGCGACAGCATTACTACTAATGCTGTAGTATTGTCTTCCCCAAAACTAAACCATATAGACTCGGATTTCATCAAAAAAGTCTATATCCAATTAAGAATTAGAACTCTTAAGCGTTACAAGAGACAACGTGAGTGACATCTACATGGAAGAATCTCTTCTTCCTCTTTTGTTGTGTCACAGCTTTTTACAACGTAAATGCAGTGCAGTTATCATATTATTGTAAATATCCAGAGGTTTAGGTCGCTAATAACACAATAAAAAAATATTATTATTGTTTTTTTTTTTTTTTTTATGTCTGTCTATGCTGTTAGCCCTGTTGGCTATTACAGCGTCACCGGGTGAGCGGGTGGGTCAGGAGACCCGCCCTTACAAGGGGGGGCCAGATGGGGAACGACGTCCCGAGGGCATCTCAGATTGAGACACGGACCTCGACTCGGGGCGTCGTTAGTCAGGAGGGAAGCTAAGAAAATTTGGACACTAGCGTCCTCCGACGGTAGAACCCCGGAGCAACGGAGCACTTACTCAGTTGGGACCTCGTCTATACCGGTATAGACGGTGTGTGTCTGTATGTTGTGTGGTGTCACATGCCTACGCGCACACGTTAATACCTACTGTGAACGCGTCGTCGGGGTCAACGAGTACCGATTTGGGTCTTCTTTTTCTGACTAAAGTAGTCTTACGTGGTCTATACTCTGCGGCGTCAGTCACCAGTGGGTTCGGGTGTCGCTCAGCACGTTCAAAGTACTTTTTGGAAAGCCCCTTGAAGTACTGAGCGATGGTCGGAAGGTCTAAGTCTCTATGGAGATCGATGTTGCGTATGAACCACGGCGTCCCGGTTGCAATCCGTGTAAACCTGTTCTGAATCACCTGAAGGGGTTTCAGATTAGCGTGCGCAAAAGCGGATGATTCTCTAATATACTTTGACAGAGGATGATTCTCTCATATACTTTCCCTAAGGAACTAAGAAGACTAATGGGACGGTAACTACTAGGCAGATGCCGGAGTTTGCCCGGTTTATGGAACCCTATTACTATGGCCTCTTTCCACTGGGCCGGAAACGAGCAACCGACCAGTAGAGCGTTAAAAATGGTAACCAATAGGTAAATTAAAGGAGGCGGAAGGAGCTTTATCACTTTGTTAGTGATCCTATCGGGACCTGGCGATTTCTTGGCGTGAAGCGCCCTAACTATGGACGTCACCTCATCTAGGTTCGTTTTTTTGATTGGCGGACCGACCGGTGGCTGAGAACACATTATATTGACGGATTTGTCGACTATTTCGACATGATCGCGATCAATCGATTGAGCAGACAGACGGCACTGGCTCTCTAGACTGTCGGCTAAGTACTCAGCTTTGTCAAGGTCGTCAAACGCGATGGCGGAGTTAGGTCCGACCAAGGGAGGCATATCTGAGACAGTGTCCGCCTTCAACGCTCTCTGCAACCGCCAGAATGCCTTGTGTGTTGGAGAGAGCGCCGCAAGCGTCCTATCCCAGCCGCTATCTCTGAAGTCCTCGAGAGCTTGTCTCGACTCCCTCTGGAGACGGCGCAGCCTCCGTCGGTTGTCATCTGTCGGGTATCGGCCATGGGCTCTAATCGCGGCGTTTTTACGGGTGATGAGAAGTCTAATGTCCGGAGGGAGTGCTCTGTAACCCTCGAAGTTCACTCGGACCTCCCTTGATAGTATTATTATTAGTATTATTGTATATATATTATTATAATATTACAAAATTATAATATGTAGCTTTCATGAGTAAAAGTAATTTATTTGCCTATTGAATGAATATTGTTTTACCATTATTTATTTTTGTTATTTTTTTCTAAAACTTAAAATGTTATTAATTGTTTTTTCTCGTATTTATTCCTTTCCCATTACAGATAGCAAATAATATGATTAAATAGGTCTGTGAACCACTTAAAGTTTTAACCAAAACATAAAATATTATCTAAGTTACTTATATAATTTAGAAGACGTTTTAATAAACGCGTAAAAATAAAACACTTCTTTTTATTTTGGACTACCAATAAATTAAAGGTATAAAGTCAAAAGGTGGTACCTACAGCTAAGCTGTAAGTAGGTTGCAGCGTGTATGCGCTGGCTGTGCAAAACATAGATAATCATAAAAGAAGAAAATTAAAAAATATGTACGTTTTATATCTATATTAGTAAATGTTCAGTGATGACAAGACCACTGTTAACAGTATGTCAGTTTGCTTTACTATAAAAAGTATCTCGTAATAAATCTTATGAATGATTACTATAATCGTATCGTACAAAATTGGCAGATAAATTAAAGATTACAGGATTTATTTTTTTCTTGCGACGACCATAAATATATGCTAAATACTAAATATATAAATGGTCTTTGCCGAAACTGCCAGTATTGCAATCTCAGAGTAATTTGTCAAAATCAATTAAAAACACACAAAAGTGCAATTACAGACGCAAGGATATATACAAACGAATTAATTGCAATGTTAAAGCCACTACAGTTTGTAGGATTAATAAATTGAAAACTATGATACACTTATTTTCCGTGGTATTTTCTTTTTAATCTTAATTTATTAAGGAAATCCTTACAAGGATACGTTAGCTTCTATGATAATTTAATAACTTTTATCTTTATAATATTTCAAAGTCATCTTAAGACAAAGTTAAGGTGGTGTCAAGATTGAAAAATAATCTGGTCTCTTGTCAGTCGTTGTTATTTGTGTCTCATCGGAAAAAACGTTGCAATTAATACTTTTCCCTAAAACTAAAAACATTTCATGACAAAATGATTTACACCTACATTTTAATTTCCTGTATTTCAAAATGCTTTAAAAAGTTAAAAAAAAAACTTCTAAAATAATTATACTTAAAAATTTTCTTTTCCTGCCCCTTCGAGAGAAACCAAATTAATTTAAACGAACTCATTTCTTTTTCTTCTTAGTAACTATTACTCCCATAAACATAAATAAAAATATATAAATCCATATCTAATTATAATTGTTGTATATTAAGAACTACACCAAAACTAAAATATTTGAAAATATCTGTAATCTTTTTTATTTTAATAGTATATATTTGAAAATATAGGTGACAGTACAAAATTGAAAATCGATACAGTTGAGTGATTTATAATTATCAAAGAAGCAAATTATAATCCTTTAAAAAAAGTGCACCTAATTGTTATTTAAAAAGTACAAAATAAAAATATCTTTAGTCATTTGCTTTTTATCGTATATCACTAATAAATAGCATATAGTAGGCTTTAGGTGGCTTGACGCTGGCGTTATCGTAAAATCACGAGTGCACTTCTTTGGTAAGCTGGATCAAAGCCAATGCTTCTAATTAACTTACGCTTCTGTTGATAGGTTCTATGACATGCAACTAATTAAGTTGTGTAGATTAGTATTAGATTTACGAGATAAATGTCACTGACATTTCGTTTTCTTAAATACACTTCTAGTCTTTACAAACCTTAGAAGGTTAAATATGAATTTGTAATATGCGCATCAAAAAAAAATATAGTTCCAAACAACGACCAGGTTTATCCTTCGAAGACTATCCAATAGTGGTCGGCTGGTCCAAGTTGAACACAAGCTATAAATCTAAAAGGGACTATTGGTGTGCTTTTTGAAAGGTAAATAGGGGGAGTCGTCATCTAAATTTTTATTACGTGCCCATGGACCTGTCCATCGGTAGACCTACGTTATCAGCCTAGGCTTTCTTTTTGTGTGTTATAGAATTGGTATCCTCGGTTACTGGTGTTCTACATTTCCCCAGCTTTTCGGTATTCGCATAGAGTATAGTATGTTTGTGGTTTCGATGATCGTATAGTATGTATTATATGATTGTAGTTTAAGTGATTGCATAGAATATAGTATTTCAAGAATATTTCGTGAATTGATGGATTCTTGGCTTCGATTTGCGACCGGAAAATATATTTGTATTTTAAGAATTTATTTTCTGTAACTATATGAACCCACAGTACAGCAGTCTGATGTTTGAAACGTGACAACCTTTCCATCAACTCAAATTATATATAAATTAAGTCCTATCCTCCGTATATCAACCTGTATAGGCTATCTAATACCAATATACCACTTTAGTAATATATTGGATCCAGAAAAAAGTTCGTAGCGTTTTTCCCAATAGGTGGACATAGAGTCGCATAACTCGGGTAATACTAACCCTATCAAGGTAAATCATAGTGCTCTTAAAGGTGATTAATCTATTCTATTCATTCTAATAATTAGGTCCTTACATAAGAAATTGGTGTTTTTCGTACTGGCCACTTTAATCACAAATTTCTCCTCTTTGGTAGGTAATTACAAATTCAAATTTGTGCAGCTATTGTATAATTTACACATACACATGTATAATTTATTCATTTAATTTTTTTATTCTGTTTTTTCTGTTTGCCTTACTCAATTCACAAAATGGAAAACTTCAAATATCGCATTATTAACGAGTACCAGTTCCACCGTGGCACCAGTGCTGCAGGGGAACGATGTGTGTGGCGGTGATGTTGCAAAAGAAAACTCAGTTCGTTTTTAGTTCCAACATTCTCGTTCAGGAAATTTTGACCTGCAGAACAGGCCCCGTGGACGGCCGGGGTTCCAAGTTGATAATAAAGAATTAAAGGCTATTTTGGAAGCGGATCCATCGTAAATCACGCCTGAATTAGGTACAGGCTATGGTGTAAGTGATGAAACTGTTTTAATCTACTTGAAGCAAATCTGGGAGATAAAAAGCTTGAAAAGTTTTAATTAAAAAGCTTGAAAGCAAACCGTCAAACGCGCATCGACTGCTGCGTTACATTACTAAACTGGTACAATAATAAAGAGATTTTAAATCGAATCATTACCTGTGATGAAAAATGGATTCTCTACGACAATCAGAAGCGCTCATCGCAATGGTTAGATCCTGGTCAGCCAGTTAAATCCTGACCCAAGCGGAAATTTTACCTAAAAAAAAATTACCACACTATATACGATACGATATATACGATAGATGTCTATTGTCAGCATTTGCAAACCATGATGGAAAAGCTAGGTGCTAAATATCTTAGGCTGGTCAATCGCTCCACCCCACTTCTGCTTCACGACAACGCTAGATAAAATATATATTATAAATTAAATCTAAAATAAGATTTTAAAAATCCTAATAAAGAAGTTTCACTTCAAAAATCACTCTGTATATCTGTGTTTTTCGGCCTAAAATCCCAAAAATTCTGCTGTAGTGTCATAATAGTTTTACCAAATAAATATCAAAAAGTTATCGTTGAAAACGGATTTGGTTTAATAAAGTTTATTTATAATATATAAAAAAAATAGTTTGAATTTGAAGTAACGTCACGAACTTTTTTCTTCACCTATATTATTTTAAAACTTAATAAAGGTAATATTTAAAAAATATCGCAGTTTAATCTACTCCAATGGTTTATATATATTTTAATAGCTGTTGCCCGCTACTGCGTTCAAGTGAATTGTAAATAATATTAGTATAGATTTATAATTTAATTATAAAAAATATGGCTTATATTGGCTAACTCCATGGATAATGTAGTACAGTAGTGGGTACTTCATGGTGAGTACCCTCTATGAAAACTGACATTCTTTGTCAGTAATCATTTTAAATAAAAATGAACGGGTTCGGTTTCATATTATTATATTATTAATTATTTCTTGTATTCGATGTGGGTGGCATCTACATAAGACACCCTTCGATGCGGATAGCATGAATGTTATAAAATAATCAAAAAATGCAAACCAAAATAAAATGGAAAATATGCGACAAAATTTTTTAAAATAATATTATTTTAGTTAAATATCTTACACTAATTATCGTCTTTATATACATAATTATTGTATCTATATACATAATAAGGAAGTAATAATAATAATAAAATTAAGGTTGTGGGTACCCTTAATTATTATTATATCATTAATTCTGGTTATGATCGCGTCACTAAAGAAGTTATGATAGAAGGAAGTTAAGAAGTTAAGTTAAGAAGAAGGAATGGTAGTTTCTATGAATAGACCACAGACAAAAGTAAGTTATTATATTTGATTAATTAACTATAATGCTGTCGATTACGTCTATTTTTCTGACTAAGTGTCATCGTAAAATAAAAACATCCATAGTCCGACTGAAATAAAATGAAGTTGCTGTGCCATGGTAAGATTGAAGTTGGAATATGGATGAGTGCCAAGTTTGCTTGTTAGTTTTTTTTTTTGTAAAATTTTCTCCCTTCTTTAAAGTTTGCTGTAGAAAAAAAAAACACATGCGCTGTCTCTCTCCGTGTGGCGCATGTGAATTTTTCTTCTTAAAGTGCAATATATCATGAAGATCCTTCCATATCCTAAATAACAACTTTGCTGCCTCTCTTTCTGTTTGTGTGCTTTAATATGATGTTATATTATCTGGACATAATTACGTGTACATATTATGATAACTGTAAGAAACGTAGGGTAGAAGTAAACATAGTCATTGAATTTTTGTACTGCGGAGCGGTTGCTCTACGCTGTGTAGCCAAAACATCGTAACAATTTGGTAGGGTGAGAGGGAGTGAGGGGGGTTTGTCTCCATATTGTACAGACGAGATGACAAGAAATAGTTAAACAAATATTAAGTTAAAAGTTATTTGTATTATAATATGTAAAGTTAATGGTTCTTCAATCATTTAAAACAATCATTTTGTTGTTTATTGCTCATTCATTAAGAATTTATAGGCCCTATGAAAAAGCAATACGCCCATTTAAGAAGTTTTTTTAGAGATATATATAGCTCGGTTGCCATAGGGTAGACATTGACTTGTAATATGCATGTATCTTTATCATACATCTTTAGACAATATTGTATACTGACTAAATAATAACAATAAATCCTTCAATATTGTAACCTAAATAATCAAATTTCTACTAAATTCATGATACATACATTGTAGCCACGTTATATTGTAAAGTTCTATGATGGATTCATATGTTAAAATATTGTAATAATGAATTAGTATTAAAAAATATCATCATTAAAATTTTGTGTAATTTATGTTTTTCAAAACACATTAAATATAAATAACTTGTTTGTGTATATGTTTCTTTCTTAAACTCACCATATGACAGGAAAGTGTAGCGGTTTCCTCTAACAAAATAAGCTAGCGTACCTGAAAAAAAAAAACATTTACTTTACAAATCACTGATTAACTAAATGTTTGAGCAAAGAGTAACGTTTAACCAAATCATCACCATGATTGATCACGTCTTTTCCTCCTAAAGACCACATTGTTATCTGTCACATAATTAGATGACTAAAATTTACACAAAAATGTTGACCGACAAGTGATGGTAATCTAGGACCTCTTAAATATAAATACCACATTTAGCCACTAGACTAATGAGGAGACTTAATTTAAGCAAGATAGAGATGTTGAACATCCATTAGGGTTTAATTATTAGGGTTGGTATAATAGGGCCCTTGTTTCATAAATTTGCCTGCGTCATGTAGGTTAAGTGTTAAAGTTTATAACATATATATTATAAAATAGGAGACATTGTTTATTTTCAGCGGCTTTCTGTAATGGTGATTAGATTAAAAATGATTTGATAAAATTTTCAAGTGTTGTGAAGGACGACAGCCAACCGTTGCAATTGCAATAATCATGCCATGAGTCGCCATGCCATGACGTAACATAAGTTACAATGTCAATATAAGCCACTAGGTTGACAACCATCTCGATTGTTAGTTGAGCACCGATTCAAAATTTTTTTGTTTATTTTGTTGTTTTTCGAAATTTTAGTTTTTCGATGAATATTCCTCAAGTAAGAGACTCATCACCGATTTTTTGTTTTTAAACCATCGATAGTAAAGCTATCAAATAAAAAATCCGATGACAATTGCTTCAGTAGTTTAGGAGAAGAAGCATCAGGGAGATCGCATTGAAGCCAACTACATGAGCTTCTCACCTTGCGGCGCTCAACAAAATATATAAGCTACAAATAAATGATAATTATTAAGTATAGTTTTAGAATTAAAATACAACAGATTAATGAGTTTTAAAACAAAAAGTAGAACAATGTTCACCATTAAACACTGTAGGTTAAAATCAAATTAAATTATAAATTCAAACGCAACTGCAGTTTAGTTGATAACAAAAACCAATACCGCCAGCCTAGTTAATCAAACGATTGCCTCCAGGGTACCTCTCGTAACTTTGTTTGCTAATGTTACTCCTAGTCGTTTCAACCGTGACGTTTTGTTTTGTAAAGCTAATAAAGCTAATATATATGTGAAGTTGTTTGACATAGAATCAGTTGTTTAATTATTTTTTGTTTTACCATTTTTTAACTAGGTAGCTATTTATTATTGATAATTATCAAAAACATAAAATATATATGGGAATTTGGTAGCTTTCAAACGAAATAAAAAGTAATAAAAATCAATAAAATTTGTAACTAAATAAACTAAAAAACTAGGAAATGGAGAATATATTTTGTGTTTACATTTGAGAATAAAATATTCAGAACAATAACACTGGTATGTGTTTTTTTGTTAAAAAAAACAAGTTAAGTTAGAGACGCACGACATGCCGTGTCTATTGAACTGATACACATCAAGGGCGAAGGGCCAGTAATATGAATAAATAATTATAATTAAAACAGAAACTTAACCCTTCTTTTCGGCTTTTAATAATGTATTATTTAAGTAAAAGTCTTCATTTGTCCCTGAGAACGGAAACAGTCGAGCTTCCACGGCCACAGCCGACTATATGAATCGATTTTCGACTTGAACTTGCCACAGTTCGCGTATGCCCTGGCATTGACTATAGCGCTTATTAAAGTACGGTCACGGCTGCCTCTAGGCTTCTATTTTAATTCTATACAAAGAGGGTTCTTTAAACGGCTACGTGTTCCAGAACAGTGGTTCTTTTTTAATTTAAACCTTTTCTTATGCAAAGCAGAAATTTATAGTATATTTGCTTTTGTATATTTTTTATTTAAATATGTATGTATATCATTATGATATTTTATTTTATTTCAGGTCTCAACATAAAAATATTATAAAGCAACGAAGCTATTCATATCCAATGAGTCATTGAAGGTATGCTCGTAAAACTTTCACACTGTAGTAGGGAATACGGCGAAATATTTTCACATACTACTGCTGAGCCTGAATGTAGGTCAGCTGCTACGATCAATATACATTTTATTGTTTAGATATGCGATATGCTAACCTATTAGTTAATGCAACTTGACATTGCAAATGTTTATTCAGAAATTGTTGTACTTGCAATATGCATATTGTTTAATCAATTTCACAGTTAATCTAATATTTGAACAACAATAATAGATGTATACTATATAATTTATGCATACATGGATATTGAACAGTAATTTTAGTTTAACTTAATAGCATTTAAATTTGATAATATTTTATTTATAAAACGAACCGTCTACTTGGGTAAGTATCTTTAACTTGTTATTAGCGAGAATTACTATACAAGGAAATTAAAAAAAATTAGGTCACATTTCAAGTCTTGAGCTTATAGAAAACTTTTAACCAGTTTTCGCTTATATTTTTATGATTTCTTTCTTTAAGAACATTAATCGGGACTATTATACACTAATATTATTAAACGTTTACCACTTAACAGAATTTAATTATTATTTATATACATTTAATGACAAACCTGACATGTACAAATGAATTATAAATGTTGACCTTTTATCCATATTGTAACATTTCGGTCTAAAAATGGCTTTATTGATCATTAAAATCAATAAGGTCACGTTTACGTCCATATATTAATAATTGACATCTAATTACGTAACAGTAAAACGTGTCATTTGTCCGGCCTTCAAGAGTGACATTGGCGTGTTGCTGTCATTGATTTATGGTCGGTTATTACCAATAACATGGAAAACTTTTCAAGGTTCGACAAGGAAAAAGTTTTTATTGCTAAGAATAATAATTTATGAAGTCTGATAGAAGTTACATGTATAAGTTACTGTTATTATAAGAGAGGCATCAAAAAAAAACCTTGAAAGTCCAATTTCCAAACGAATAAAAAAATGATAATGCTTGCTTTATTTAATTAAAATATTGTACGTAGTCTTGTTAAGGTTAACATAGTATGAATCATAAATATTATTGTTCGTAGATGCAATGGCTACTCTGATCAATTTTATTGGAATTTAGAACATAAATATTTGAATAAATGATAATTTTTCTGATTATCTATTTGACATAAGTGCTCTCATGGTTGGACTGATCAACATGATTAAATATTTAAAAAAGTTATAAAAAAAAATATTTTAAATTAAACCTAAAATTAAAGCTTAAAGTTTTTAAGTGCTACGCAGAAGCAATGGTGGTGGGTGAATAATGATGTCGGACTACCAACTACCAGTAGAGTGCAAATTTTATTATATAATGATAATATGATATTAAACTTTTAAAAAACATTTTACATAAGATGTACTTCACGGCGTGTTGGTCTGGTAGTCAGTGATCCTGTCTGCTGGGTCAAAAGTCCTGGGTCTGATTCCCATAGAGGACAGTAATTTGTATGATTCATAGATGGTCGTTTCTTGGTGTTTTTTGTGTCCATAATTCTTTTGTAAGTCTCCTGCGATCCAGGAATATATAATTATTATTTTCTTTTATATTTTGAGTATTTTTTAAAATACTTTTGCTTTTATTGAAAGCGGAAGTTGTTGTTTTAATGTAAAATACATTACAAATACTGTCAAAGACATCCAATAGTCGTTTCAATGAAGGCCTGTTTTTCAATTATTGTGTTGGCATGCCTTCGCTTGTACTCGTTAAATATTTATACCGCCCGGTCGTGAGCATAGTATTGAATTATACGTCATAATTGTCCTTGACTGGAAGTGGTTGTTTATTTTGTCATACAACTACTTTAGTGTCTATACGTATCCGTTGTACTTTTAATAAAAATAATTTAAAATGTTTTCATTTTTTATTTCAAGTGTCCAAATGTAGGTTATATAAGACAATTTATTTTTTTATAGTTTGAGTGTTTATTTTAAATATTCATGCCTAAAATTAGAACAAGTCAATATAAAAATGACTCTAAATATAAAAAAATAATCTTTAATAGCTAAAATATTTACTATTTTCACATTCACATCTGTTATTAAATTCAATATTAATAGTGATAGTTTATTCTTATTTTATTTAATTTATATATATGTATATATATAATTCCACATTTTATTATAAAAATTTGAGAAAAGATTAAAAAAGTATCACTAGATGAAATATTGTTTAACAGAGAATATCTTTTAAAGCAAGATAGATAGGTAGTTTGTAGTTAGCAGAGCTATCCTTTTTTTGCTATCAAAACTTTTTACTTTGCGTTTATAAGAAAATGCTCGCGAATTTGTTATCATTTGTCAGGGATACATGATTTGTTACGCCTAGTTGAATAAACATATTATGGAATTGAATTTGAGTAAGCATTAATAAGATATTACAAGAACTTTTATAGTTTGATCTGTATATTATTATTATATTATGTAATGCAATGGTAGTGAGTGAGTGTGTGAGTGAATGAGTGAGTGAGTGTGTGAGTGAGTGAGAGTTTGTTAGAAAGAGGAGGAAATGGTTAACTTTCTTCACATTTGGGAAAGAACAATTTGCTGTCCCACTATTTTTTTTTCAACTCATGGCTGCAAATAACGTTGTTAAATTAAAGCTATGGAAAATAGTAATGCTTTTGCTGTGAGATTTTAGAGCAATTGTGACCACTAATTAATAATTGGCTGTCACGGTATATATGGGATTTTAAGCCTTTGGTTTGACACTACATGCAATAAATTAATTTAGTTTTTGATAGAGCTACTAATGTTTTTGTAATTATTAAATATATATTTTTAATTATGTATTTAAAAATGTACCATAATTTGATACTAAACTTATTACTGTCAAGTTGATATTAGGAGATTTGTTTTTTTTTCTAAAACCAAAAAATAAACATTATTTTAAGTAAAATACGAAACTTAAAACGAAAAATAAAACGGAGTAGTATTAGTAATATTATAATACAAGTTTTATTTCTTATACTGTAGTACTGAATATTGTTTAATCTACAAAATAAACTTTCATGCGATGTTTGAATACCGTCAAATTACATGCAAGCAAAAAATCAATAATATTCAAGAAAACCAAATTTTTAACCATGACTATAATTTTTAGTTTATAATTTTTATTATTTAATTGTTACAAAATTAGTAGCCCAACACTCAAAATAACAATCACAAAAAATACATTTGTGGAAATATAAACCAACACCTAATCAGCATCATTACCACAAGTCCAATGAGTCGTCAAAGTAGGAGTCTTATAAAAATAATGTCTCAAAAAAACTAAATTAAAATGGACTTTTGGCTTAATGTCCACTTCACTCAATGGAAATTCGAAATCCGATTGTAAAAGCTTTTCAAAGAGGATTAAAAATCAATACGAACAGAATGTTCCATTTGAATATTTCATGGTTTGAAATTAGGCTAGTGTTCTTAAGATTTATTCATTATTATAAAATAAATTTAATTTAACTTTTTGGCGTAGTATTATACACTTAGGTTTGTATATACCACAAAGGTTGGGCGCAGAAAAGTACATATTATGACGTTAGGAAACACTGATGGAATCCGTGTAGCAATTACTACCATCCTTACATTTGCTATATGTATAAAAAATGGCACTTCCTAAAACTCGTCCTAATTATCACATGCTCTATGGGTTATCGAAATAGAAAAGTAGAAACACAATATTGAATTTATTAATATAATATTAAGGATAAATATGAAGATAATTATTATGCTAGTCACATAATCTACTTTTTATAAAGTTACATAGTTAACTAATTAGTCATATAACATGTTAGTTACTATCTGCATACAAGAGTAAGACTCTTCAACATTTACAAACACATAAATGAATTTCATTTAAAAATAAATTTAGAAATTTGCAGTACATCTAATGTTTGAGCTTTAGCTGACTTTACGATAGTTAATATTATAATTTATCACTTACGAGAGTTATATAATTTTGTAGAACCTAAAAATATTATTTGCTTTTTTTTAAAATTCTTTAAATAGTAATTAAATGTAATGTTCAGAAAATGCAATAAATAAGTCTTGAGTAGTTGGGATATGTAATATAATCTATGACCAAAATAATTAATTATATAAAAACAAATTGATAACAATAAGCCCATCATATTATCAGTGACGAATGATTTTATAGGGCATAATAAATTTATTATTCATCTAATATGTTACCTTGCATAATCTCATGAAGTTGCTTGAAACTCTAGTTAAGATCGTCTTCAACGGTATAGAAAAAAATATTTAAAAGGTATTAAATGGCATCCAATAATTACATGGTACATTATATATTCTAAGATTTTCACGAGTACTACACATTGAAATAAAACTTTTTTTGCGGAATTTAACTCACGTATAAATAATTAAATTTTAAACCTAACCTAACGTTTCGAATGCTAAAATTCATGAATTAGATTCCAGTTAAATCCGTAAAAATAGTTTTATTTCAATGCATAGGTATTGACGACGAAAAATTGTTAGGTCATAATAATTTTTATTTTTCTTATATAAGGCTCAAGAAATTAGTATTTTCTAAATTTACAATAGTTTAAATATTTGTTTAACACATCTAAATCGCGTATAATTGGTTATTTATATTTTATATCTTACATTTTTAAATGAAGCCCCAAGTTTGGAGCGGAGCAGGCAGACACCTCCTGAGTTAGATCTGTTAAACATTATGTAGTATTCTTCATCGGTATACAACATTCTATTTTTATATAAATTTTAAGTTGCAATTAGAAGACACTTAAAAATGGCATAACCACGAAACAAAAATTAAGGTGATGGTAATATGAGCATTTAGCAAGTGAGTTAAACAAACATTGCATAATTAGTGTTTATTTGCCATTGTGCTAAGTGCAATGACAATCAATCACATGGGAATAGCAACGTGAAATAGCTGTAGCTGTAAATTTATATATTTTTAATGATGATTATGGTATGTATATATTGGCAACAATATATTCTGATATACCGTCTGTATAAGGGATGTTCTCGTGTCTATATCTAGTAAAATGTAAAAGTTTAACATGCTTATAGACAATTTATAACATTATATTTATCTAATATTTAAATTTTAAATAAAACTGTAAAACAATTTCAAAAGTTTAACATGTGTATAGGACAACTTCAAACGGTATATTTATTTAATATTTAAATATTAAATAAATATAGAAGAATTCACCAAGTAGGGCAAAATTTGAACCTGTGACCTCTGAAAAAGGATCCCGACGTTCTGATAATTTAGCTACTGCGTCACTGCCTTAATAAATCTTATTTAATCTCCTTTTATCAGAATTAAGGTAACATCTGCTAATTCATTCGAAAATCAAAAATTCTCATCAATGTTTCAAACTTTTCAATATAGAATAGATAGAGTCAAGAGTTAAAAGTCAAATAATTTTTCACCTCCCAGCGACTTATTTATTATAATTATTATAGACACCCTTTATTCTCCAATACTTGTTATTTTATTATATGTTACAGTTCTAAATCTTATATTTAAGGACTTAGTACTGGTTGGGTTTTAAGAAAAATACATTTAATAACAAAATTTGCGGATGGATTTGTCGATAGTGATCCTGAATTATATACTATAAGTAGTGAATTATATACTGTAGATCTTTTCTGTTGTCTAAAACCGCCTACAGCCTGTAGCGTAAATTCCAAAATTACCTTGAGAAATGCTGCTGTAGCCATCAGGCGTCATCAACGGCGTGTCTCCACTGTTAAACATAATGACGTACGTGGTTTTCAAATCACACGTAACAGTTCATTGTCAATTTTCCTTATAATATCACAACTAAAAATCAATGTGATTTACGAAGGACGCAGATCGCGTGATCGACCTCCCTGCCCGCTAGATACAATAGCTAGTCTTATATTGTCTAAAAATATGGAAAAATCTGTCCCTTACACGCAATGCATTATATTCATAATAAATAAATTATTTAAAGTACACATACTGATATTTTATTACTAAAATTCCCATAAAAATGATTGAGGAATTCCAAATACGTGTATTTGAGGTAGTTAATATTAGACTGTTTATCTTGGAAATGTTGGAAATAATATTATAATGATCCTATAATTTCCGGTTTATCTGATATTCGTTTCTGGAAGGCCCTAAATAATTTACTGCAAACCATGAAGCTGCCCGTCATAAATCAGCCTCAGGTATCATCCCTTTGAATATTTTGTATCTGTTTACGTAGTGCGGTATTCTTATTTAATTTTTACTCATCGTTAAAAATATCTTTACTTCTTATCATATTATTACCAGGTATTAGGGTTTTTTTAAAAATTCTATATTATCAGATATTATATCAAGGTTAGATATGAATTTAATAAATAGTACTAAATAGATCAAGGAAGGATTATTGGTACATTTATTAATCATTAACTAATCTTGCTCAGGTGGTAAATTTAATTATTATAATGCGGTTATATAGGTTGTATTTATTTGAAAGCAAGTAAAGTGGTAGTAGAAAACTAGCAGTCATTACATTATTTATTTTACGCTACAACTCTGTTATCAAAATAATATATATATGAGTGAGATAGAGATATTGTTAAATCTGAGTATTATTTTTAGAAAATCAACGACGTTAGCAACATTTCAAGAACCTATTGTCTGCGTATAAACCACTTTTCCTACAACACAAACACTCTCCACTTTAAAAATCATATTATATTTAAAAAAGAATAGACGGTCAGAAATTATAAAGTTAAATTGAACTTTTTAAAATAAACGAAATACCATATAAATATATTATTTTCGCGGAACGCGCACGTCGGGACGAGGCTGGTGGTGCGCCACCACTGCCACCACGACCCCATAAAAAGTTGAGTTATGAAACTTGGATATGGTATTTATTAAATTGTTCTAGTGTGTCCCTTTCAACATTTTTATATATTTAGGCTGTTTCTGTTAAAAGGAACCATTACTACAATCAGCGTACCCTTTTTAAGTAAGGAAATAAAACAATTAAATCAGCTCTAAATAAAATACTATATACATTGTGGAAAGTAATTTTATAAGCAACATTGGATTTAAAATTAATGACGTATTGGAAAAATAGATTTTCCGTTACATTATCGCAACACTTATTATACTGCGTTTCACTTATTAATAATTTTGTTATCATTACCAGATAGGGTTTCCATAAATTATCTAATAAATATATTCATCAAAAAACAAAGAATTATTATACCAGCTGCGTTATTGCAGTACCTATTTACGAATTAATATTTAGTAATATTTTTATTGTACTATACAAAAAAATCTTATAAATATTATAAAGAATTTGTATAAGTTCGATAAACATCGTAGCAGAACCTTCCAAGACATGACGTCATTACTTATCACTTCCATCTTTTATTGACTTAGACCCGCCCATTTCTAACACAATGCACCCATCTTGGTGTAGTATTACAAGATGTGAAGAAACAATGCTGTCCTTCTTGTATACTAGTGACTGTATATCACTATGTATTATATATGAATGTTTTTATAAGCATCGTTTATAATATAAGTAATTTAAATACATAAGATTTGAATTAAACTAGCGAAATTACTATAAATGTTGATATATGCCAGTTTAATTAAATGTATTTCTGAATATATTTAAAGACATATCCTCTTGCTCTATAAAATTTAATTGTATACAAAAAATATTCCAAAAAACCATTTTGATTCTTAAGGAAGATCTTTACAACCACACTTCACGTCATCGAATATAATACTACCCTTAAAACCTGAATTCATAACGTTCCTCAACGGTGCTGTTCTTAAGTAACTTTCTAGCATGAACAATTATATGTGTGTTTTTGAAAAAAAAAAAACACTTGCTATCAACTGACCCGCAGATTCTCGATAAGTGTCGTAACAATTAATTATTTCGAATACAAAATGTATTCGTGCTACTTTAAATCTAGCTCTTATTTACTCATTTTCTACTCTATCAATTCTTGTCAGGCCATATATCCATCTCGACGGTCGGCTTTCCGTAGCATGCACCTTTTATCTATTCTTCGGTAGAATACCTTTCTGTGCTATACAACACAGTAGTTTATTTAAAATTACTAAATACGGTTTCTTATGTTCTCCCCTTCCGTATAAGAGGAAAACGGGATCTGCATATTGTTACCTGTTGCCATTTCATCCAGGCTGAAGTATTTAGCTAAAGTACTCACAGTAGGAGCAAACTAGTACAGGAGCACCTTCGAGCTGAAAACCCTTTGAAATGGCCAAATGTGGTTTTGGTTTTCGTTCTACTGATTTTTAGCCACAGACACCATATGCAAGTTTTTTTAAGCAAGGCTTATTACTCAAACTATTTTCATAGAGCAAAAATGCATCTATTTTTCTCGACACGGCATAAGACTGATTTTTTTTGGTGATCTGTTTTTTTACCTTTAAACGTAGATTTTCTCTAATTTATATTTTCATGCAAATACCCTTTTATGGTATTTTAATTATATATATGTAGATATATTTAATTTACAATATTTATCATTACTATTTTTCAAGACATTTAATATGAAATACTACCAGGGAGCGAAGTCATTTATTTAAAATATATATATATATATATATATATATATATATATATATATATATATATCCTACTACTATTATAAAGGCGAAAGTTTGTAAGTATGGATGTATGGATGTTTGTTACTCTTTCACGTAAAAACTACTGAATGGATTTGAATGAAACTTTACCACAATATAGCTTATACATCAGAATAACATACAGGCTATAGCTTATACATCAGAATAACACATAGGCTACAATTTTTGAGGTTTTTAATGTGAGGTCGTAAAAAAACACTGACCGAATCCTATAAGATAGATCAAAACAATTTACTACAGTATTGTACAACTTAAAAAGGTCTACAAAAAAGTCCGTGATGGCATATGTTTATCTCTTAGGAATAACCTACAATAACCATTTCTTATCCTTTACTTTGTACGAGAAATAATGGCTTATTTACGAAGCGATTTTAAGCAATACAGTATTAATCCTTATCCAATTAAGTATCTTAAATACATTGTGCATTTAATAAAGATCACGTGTTTCCAAAGCGAAGAATCTGCATGTTTATGCTGAAGGAAAAATATCGTTAAATGTAGTTTATAGGAGCATACTGCAGTAGCTACCTATAGGCCTATGATTAGGGCTCTGCAGTGCTTAGTTACCGTATTTCTTACTTATTACTAGACTAGACGGCACGAACCTGAAGTCCACGCGAACGAAGTCGCGGGCAAAAGCTAGTATATATAATATTCCTTTAAAGCAAATTTTGTTAAGTAGGTATAATGTCAAACTTGCGAAATTCAAAACAGCTTAAAGAGAATTGGTACGACACAGTTTTATAAAGTTAAGAAATTGAATGAATCTGTTGTTCCAAGTAACAAACAATACAGAAGTTTAAGAGTTCTTATACAAACATATGTGTTTAAGGGAGCTCAATAAAGTTATTTGTGTAGGTAGTCATTTAAAATAATTATTTATAAAAAAATAATTAAAATATAAAACAATATATATTTTTTAATGTTCTATCGTTATAATAATAATAATAATAATAATAATAATAATATAATAATAGCCTTTATTAACAATTATTAAATTCTAATTACATTTAATCTTAATTCTACTAATTACCTTTATGTGTCACAATATTTGAGCTACGGTGACTTACTAGTTTTGAGGAAATTAATGTGGTTGTAGAAATTATAATTATTAATGAAGCACGTAAGGTTTTCTATCAGACCCTAAGCTATTGTAAGATTTTTAAGGTCCTACCAAAATGTACTGATATCCAAAACCCAAGAATGCAAAGGAAATTTAGTAACAGATGGACATGCGAAGTCATTATAACAAAGCACACAAAGCATCAAGAATTAGACTATGAGGGCACATAAAGGAAATTGTCAGACATAAGCAACGCGAATATGAATGAATTTCTGTTGCCGGTATAATGATAATGGATATGGTTACACTGAACTTTCATTGTAGAAAAACAAAACGATACTCTTTAAAAGTGATGAACAAATTGTAAAAACCAGTTATTAAGTGTCTATCTATAGTTAGACTATGTTAGACTAAAGATATCCTACAATAAATATATCCTACAAGTTATGTAAAACTAGTCTAGCCATACATTCTGTTAATGGCTGTTTACATGCATTCAAAAAAAAAGTATTTTGGAATTTCGAACATTACCTTCTACAATAATAAAAGAATAGACTTCTTACCCGAAATAATTGTATATTTATTTGTTTTGAAAATTTTCAGTAATTGCACTGTACAAAGTAGCCAGTGGACATTTTTGATACATTGAAAAAATTAGAGGTTAGCCGTATGTTTGTATATCGTATCAGCCAAAGGTACGCTAAAAACATGTCTGTTGAAGACCATGAGAGATCCGGCCGACCTCGGTCTATTCGTACAAACCAGGCAGTTAATGCAGTCAAGGCCAGAATTCGTCGAAATCCCACAAGGAAGCAGAAAATTCTTTCCAGAGAAATGGGGATCCAACCGAGGACACTTTCTAGGATTATCAAACGAGACTTAGGTCTATGGGCTTACCGAAGATACACAGAACATTCCTTAAATGAGGCACTAAAACAAAGGAGAGTCGAAAGATCAAAACAGCTGTTAATTCATTACGTAGACAAAAAACACAAAAAAAATCTCTCAACCGATGAAAAAATGATCACAATCGAGGATCACTACAACAAAGAAACTGATCAAGTGTATGCACAGAGCTCTAAAGAAACTATTGAGGTGTTGCTATTGAGTGGCCAAAGTTCAGCGAGTCCATCATACAGCATACGTCGTGTTTTGGTGGGGTGTCTCTTACTAAGGGGTTACAAAATTCCATTCTTGCGAAAAAGGAGTGAAAGCTTGAAAGCCAAAGATACCGTGTTAAAAGCGGTAGTTAAACCTCTCAACAGCTCGTTATTAAAAAACAAAGTGTGGACATTCTAACAGGATTCAGCCTCGGGTCATAAGACGCGCACTATCCAAATTTGGCTTGAGCAAAATGTTCCAGACTTCATTAAGGCCGATGATTGGCCATCGGCTGGTCATGACTTAAACGTTTTGGACTAAAATTGTGATCTGTGCTAGAGGATATGGCCTGCTCTAAGCATCACTCAAATATTGAGTCGCGCAAAAAAAATTGGAGGCAGCAGTGACCAAGTTTCCAATGGATCGTTTCTTTTTGTAGATCCATTGACCCGACCGTTTAAAAGCGTGCTTTTAACGCAAGGGTGACACTTTGAATAACTAGTTTAGTAAGTTATCATCTTTTTTAATCTACATAACCACATATAAAACTATAGATTGCTACTAAAGAAATATTATAATTAATTCACATTTAAATAAAACAATTTCTCACGGATCTACTTCGCAAATAATTTAATTTATAATTAACATATAAATTTTAATATTACTCTGATGTTTAAAATGTTTTGCAGCTATCATAACGCATACATGTAATGATCTTCGTTTTGGGTAATTTAAATTCGAGACAGGTTATAATTTCTCCGAATAACTTAATGTAGCATAATGTTCAATTATGAATGTCTCGTTCAAATTCAAGAATGGTCATAGGCAGTAATTATGATATTTTATATTTTTTAATGGTACTCGCTTAGAATCTAGTTCTGAATCATCTCTACATACTTTCGATCACTGACGCTTAACTAGACTATCTAGATCCTCGAAGGCCATTAATGATTGAGTAAGGTGTATAGTAAGAGTAAGCCGATATTTTTATGTTGTATTTTCGTTCGTTCGTGTTCGAGGATATTTTGAAAATTAATAAGTATATCATGAATTGTTAGCGAATGAAATAAAAGATACTATGTGATTATGTATTTATAATTTTGCATGTACATTGAACACAAGTAATTAGTGGCAGTAATAATTAAATACTACCATTGACAATTCGATTATTCTAAATATAATGCTTATGTCAGTTAGTCGGCAATTAAGTTTAAGTATATATATATATATACTAGCTTTCCGCTCGCGGCTTCGCCAGCGTGAAATTCAGTTATATCGCGCGACATGGTTAGTCTTACATGATTTTATGTCATCTTATATGATTTTGTTTGACAATAAGGAACTTCCATACAAACTTTCATCCTCTATTTTAACCTCTTCTACAATTTTTTTCGCAATGAAAAGTATCCTATGTCCTTTCTTAAATTCAGTTCTATCTTCACACCGAATTTCATCAAAATCGGTTCCGTGAAAGCGTAACAGACAGACAGACAGACAGACAGAGTTACTTTCGCATTTATAATATTAGTATGGATATATATTTTGTAACAAATACTAAATAAACATATATGTTATATTCATTTACAAATAGTTTCACTGTTGAGATTATAATAGAAAAAAAACTTGAGTTGGCTTTTTTTTTCAAATTCAAATTCAAAATATCTTTATTCAAGTAGGCATTTACACGCACTTTTGAATCGTCAATTACATTAAATTGGTCAGTATAGTCAGTCTGTGAGTAAGCTACCACCAGCTCGGAATGCTGTTCTGCTGAGAAGAGCTGGCCAGAAACTCAACAGTTGCTCTTTTTAAATAAAATTTAACAATTTTTGACTTATAAATTATAACATCAACCCTGCAAATGAGTCAATTTTATTTATTTTATTTTATTTATATCTTTTCCACTTAGAATCATAATCAGTGATCACTTGTGTATGTTAACATGGAAATGTCAGGACGGCCTATTACGATACTAGATTTATCGTAATAAGCCCCTCCGAAAATGCACTTTCCATCTTAATGTTAAAGCTATGAGGGTTCCAAACGCGTCCTGGTCTGAGAAGAACCACACAACAAACTCATCCGGATATATTTTTTGTTTTTGTGATCACTGTTTCACAAACGTCAAACTTAAATGCAATTTTGGAACAACTAGAACCGTCGCAATCAATCGGAAAAGAAGCCCAATGATTTCAGGCTACGAAAATTAAATAATAATAACAGAAAAAAAAATATATATATATACACACACAAATCTTCGGCCTGCCACACAACCAGTCACCGCTAGCAGCACCCGTTCACGAGCATAACACAAGAGCCAGCCATCACCCCCTTCGCACATATTTGAGGGAGGGAGGCAACCCGACTCCCGATGCTACCGCAAGTAGTGACGGTCGCATCGGGATGATGCAATCGGTGTGATACAGAAGGTCGATAAAGCAAAATTAATTTACAACAAAAAACAAATTGCGGAGATTACTAGCTATTCGCAATACAATACAGATTTATGACCCAAGATTGATGATACAATGACCCAAGTTCCACACATTTCGATCAACCAAAAACTCTTGAATGTTATAGTAAGATTTATTTAATAATATACCTTTAATTTTAGATTTGAAACCAAGAAAAGGAAGATCTAAGATATCTTGTGGAACCTTATTATATATGCGTATATTCAAGCCCATGAAGGATTTCTTAACTTTTTGAAGTCGAAATTTAGGCGTTACGAGCCTATTTTTATTTCTTGTATTGATTGTATGTCTTTCGCTGTTTTTTTTATAGTCATTTAAATTTTGGCGTATATATAGTAAGTTATTAAAAATGTATTGAGAAGCGACCGTAAGAATACCGATTTCTTTAAAAACTTCTCTTAGGGAGTCTCTAGCTTTTAAGTTACAAATAGCCCGTATAGCTCGTTTTTGTAAAATAAATATAAAATTAATTTCGGTAGCGCTGCCCCATAGTAAGATACCGTAAGACAATATACTATGAAAATAACTAAAATAAACGAGTCGAGCCGTATTAACGTCTGTTAATTGTCTTACTTTTTTAATTGCAAAGACGGCTGAGCTAAGTTTGCTTGCGAGTGTCGAGAGATGGGGGTTCCACTGGAGCTTTTTATCTAAAGTTATACCTAAGAAAGTTGTCGAGTCAGTCAGTTCTAGCACTTCATTGTTAAGGAATAAACTACAATCTTGGCTTTTTACATTAGTAAGTGTAAATGCCATGCATTTAGTTTTCTTAGTATTTAATACCAAATTATTAATTTCAAACCAATGAAGAACACGTGACAGAGCACAGTTAACTTTGTCAAAATTAGGTTTATTACGATCAACTTTAAAAATAAGTGAGGTATCATCAGCAAAAAGTACAATGTCACATAGTCCTTTTACGTAAAAGGGCAAATCATTAATATAGAGTAAAAATAAGAAAGGGCCTAGAATAGATTCTTGTGGAACACCCATTTTTAGGTGAGATCCAACCGATTTACAATTATTTACATCAACCGTCTGAACTCTTTGATTCAAGTAAGAGGCAATAAGATCAAGCGCAGCACTACGCACACCATAGTGATTAAGTTTGCAAAGTAATGTTTGATGGTCCACGCAATCAAAGGCTTTAGATAAATCACAAAACACTCCGATTGTATTCTGTGACTTTTCCCATGCGTCGTAAATGTGCTTAAGAAGCGCGGCACCCGCATCAGTTGTTGATTTGCCTTTGGTGAAACCATATTGAACACTATGCATGATTTCATTGCTATAAACAAATTCTGACATTTGGTTTAGTATAATTTTTTCGAAAATTTTACTTAAAGTGGGTAAAATAGAGATAGGTCTATAATTTCCGGGTATTAGCCTATCGCCACTTTAGAACAAAGGAACTACTTTACTATTTTTTATTAAGGCTTTACTTTAAAATTATATGATTTTGGATAGAAATTTTAATTAGGTACCTAATACTACTCCTAACCCGTAGAGATGAGAAGATTTTTGGCTACGAGGAATGAAATATCATTTTGGTAAATATAAGTATAATTTTAATATTAATGTACTGTATGATATCTATAAAGTAAATTTACTTAATACATTTATTGTTATATTACTATCTTATTAAAAGCAACACAATTCTTAATAATTTTTGGCGTAATAGATGATGTATAGCCCTTTTTGGTTCGTTGTGCTCAGCACGAAGAGGATTGGCAAGCATTTATTACATTCGGTTTACAAGTTTTCAGTTCTTTAAGTTTTTATTTATATAAAAAAGGTAGGTAGCTATAGTACTGCATATCATTACTTTTGCTTCTAAAAGTGTTAGGTGTCTTAGACACGAACACCTATCAAAAAGGTTTAAAACAAAGATAAAAGGATTTACGTTTATCATTTGTATAAATAATCTATCAAAAACATGAAATATAAAAGCAGTTCGATTATAAAAAAAACAAGTTAGAAACATTCTTCCAGTGAAGATGCGTGCTGCTATAATTGTTTTGGCTGTCGGCCTGGCAGTAGTTACCGGTAACTAATTTGTAATAATATTTGTTATAACTCAGAAGTCATCATTATTTGACCCTATTCATTAAATATTTAAAATTATGTTGGTGATTCTTAAAAACAAATACACCAAAGCCTTTTTATTATTTATTTCTCATTCTTACTATTGATGTAAATAATATCTCAAACATATATTTCAGGGGCGCCTAAATCCGACAGAATAGTTGGAGGCTCACAAACTACCATTGGCAAATATCCGTTTGCCGTTGCCCTTTTGTTTTCGCCTACAGGTAGTGGTACCTTCAGACAACTATGCGGTGGTGCCATCCTTAACAATAGATCGGTTCTTTCGGCGGCACATTGCTTTGTGTAAGTAAAATATTAAAGTAATATTTTCTAACGTAAAATACTACACTTATACAGCGTGGAGAATGCTTAATTAATGTTTTATTAAACCAAATTTCCTTAGTAACGACCCGGCCAACCGCTGGCGTTCGAGAGTCGGTTCTACTAACGCTGCGAGTGGAGGAGTGGTACATAATACTGCACAGATTATAAGACATCCAAACTTCTCAAGATTTACACTAGATAATGATATTGCAATCATCCGCATCACAGGTGCTTTCTCTTTCAACAATAATGTCCGAAATGGCAAAATAGCCAGTGCCAATTATAACCTAGCTGACAACCAGCAGGTGTGGGCTATCGGTTGGGGACATACACAGGTAAGCTAATTTCTCCCTTATTATTTTTTACAAATCTATATATATTTTATGATGGATCTTGTGAATATGTGATCTGGTATGATTTTAGTTCGACGGATCGGGCGTAGACATTCTTCGCCACGTCCAGATTTGGACCGTCAACAGACAGATTTGCAGGAATAGATATGTTGGAATAAACGCGATCACTGAGAATATGCTGTGCTCTGGTTGGCTCGATGTTGGTGGTCGTGACCAATGTCAAGGAGACTCCGGCGGTCCTCTTCTCCACAATAATAATATTGTAGGAGTTTGCTCGTTTGGTCATGAGTGTGCTCGTGCAACTCATCCAGGAGTAAACGCCTATGTTCCTCGTTTTTCAAACTGGATCGTATCTAATTCTTGAAACTATTAAACACAAACATGCGTTTCGAATCTTTGGCTTCAATAAATATATATGAATCATTAATGGGTGTTTTTATATAGAGTTTTTTTTTCCTAATGAAATTTTCTTGATTTTGTTAACCGTATTTTTATCATAAACTGTCTTGCTAGGGACTATCTTAGGGACAGGATTATATAAAGTAAAAAATATAAAGTTATCACTTAAAAAGATATTGATAAGGAAATAATCCAGATAAATAATTCCATAAATGACGTGAATCTATGTCACGCAATAAATGTTTTTAGTTGTTATAATTGAATTGCAATATGGCGTGTGGTGTTAAACAATAAACGATAGTAATGTTTGTACTAAGTAAAGATACTTAGTGACCTAAGGTATGCAAGAGCATACCTTAGGTCACTTTTAACTAGAATCAGCGGGTACACTAGTCTCATTCTATATAATAATTTGATGAGTTAAATTAATTTAGAAAATCCCTTAAACTATAGCAAGACATTGTTCAATTATTGAAAAAATACTTTTCCAATTTCCCGGGTAGTAGTCTGAGGAAATATAATTGAATCTTCTAGAGTCGAATGGTTCCCACGCATATACATTAATTTACAAATTGGAGTTGGACAATTTTACCTTCCTCAATTTGTCCAACTCCAGACATAATTACAAAATACACATAAAAAATCTATTTATGATACAGAGATACACTTGGGAACCAGCTCGGTTGTCCCTGAGTTTTATTTATCTTTAAGAAATACAACGAAAGACAGTGGATTTTTTTTTATTTTTGCGGTGTATCTCGATGTGTATTTTAGTTCATCAATCTAGCGCTTGCCATGTTACGACCGCTTAATATTATTTTACCTAAGACACTCCCCAAGTTAAAATTAAAGTAACGAGGGTTTTAAGTGCGCCCTGGCTTGAGAAAAACCACACTACAAGTTCAACTGGATATTTTTTATTGTCACCGCTATTTCACAAGTGTCAATATTTTGTAAGCAATTAATGAACAATTAGAACCACGCAATGAGGTCATAATTCGGTGGGAAGGGATTATGGTTAGTGTTCAAATCACTAAAAAATTTCACAAAAAACACAATATTTATATATTAAAAAAAAAAACGGTAGCCAACAAGACGATCAGTTGTGTCTGGCTCAAGGTGGAAAGCTGCACCCGTTCACAAGTATATCGCTAGGGTCAGCTACACTCCCTATGCCATATGTAAATATTAGCTAGTATTGACTTCAAAGGCAACGTTTATGATGCAGTCACTGTTCTGCCCACACAAGTAATAATATTTTTTGAGACAAAAGACCTTTAGATTTTAGCCAAACTGGAGGTAGGTCTCCTCTTATTGGTTGGATGAAAAACCAACTTAATAACTAAGTAGTCCTTACAAACTAGCCAAGCCAATGGCAGTAGGACCCATCAAATAAACGCAACGCATCTTAGAGTATCTAAACTTTGCAACCTTCATCATTGACTAGGGGAGGCTGTACTGCTGCAAGTTTCAAAAGAAATATAGATATCAACCTTGCAAAACTCTCCTAGTCCCAATTTTGTCACCTTTCGAAGCGTATCTCTAACTGGAATATTTGTAAGATGATCTAAACCCAAGAATAAATGTTCATCACCTATTATAAACAAACTTTATAATTATGGTTGCGCCCTATTATCCAAGCTTTAGTAAACAATAAAATGATAAAAGAAACCTGGATTTACTATTAATAATTTTCAACACCGAAATTTATAAAAAATGTTTCCCGTAACAGCAGTGATTTCAAATAAAGCTCCCGCTTTAAAATATTTTACAATAATTGCTTAAAGTTACAAACACTTCTGAATTATCATACAAATAGATTGAAATAGGAACACTATCTATGAACCTATTTCACATAACAACGCAGCTTCTCAATTTAATTTCATTAATGACTATTTAGTTATTTATTTATTTATATATTTTTGTATATATTCTGCAGGGGTTTGATTTATTTATAAATTTAGTACCAATCCAGCGAACTTAGCTAACTAGCACGCTAGATAACACTCATCCAGCTAGTTAAATAAACAATTAACACGTTAAATAAACAATGAACACATAAGAGGACATAAAAAAAATTAAGAACATTATATACATACGTATATACATATATAACGAAAGACAAGAATAATACCCGATTACTTGAATTTCTAGCACCTTCGTTCACAATGAAGGGAATTATAATCTTTTAAACGTAGGTAAATATAATAATAAACTTGACTAACATATACAAAAATATTTGAATGCCTGCCCGTATCGGTTTATTTTTCCATTTATATATACTTAGTCTAGCCACAAATACTGTTATAATTAAAAATAAACAAAAATAATATACCTATTTGAATTTGGAATCTGTAATTTTTATGCGACTGTTCATTGTGTTTTCTCATTTTAGCGCCAATACATAATATTTTGCGATATTCAAATGGAGTGGGGTGATAAAGAGTACAAAATCGCTGTGATTGCATTACAAAAAGTAGGTATGGAGCCAAATGCAATTCTTAAAACTCTCTATATAGGTACTTGGTATTAGTCAAATGTTTGTGTACCGGGCTATTAATAGGTATAATGAGACTTTCTCTGTTTGCGACAGAGAAAGGTCTGGCCTTCCACATAGTGTTTGTACGAAAAAGGTTGTCAAAGCAGTAAGGGAAAAAAATCGAAGAAATTCTGTCCGAAAGCAAAAAAAATTGTCTCGGAAAATGAAGATAGCACCTAGAACTATGTCGTGTATTTTAAGAGATGACTTAGGATTTGCAGCCTATAAGAGACGCACTGGTCATTTCTTAACTGATAAATTAAAGATGAATAGGGTAGTAAAATCGTAACAACTACTGAAGCGGTATGCAAAGGGAGGTCACAGAAAAAAAATGTTTACGGATAAGAAAATTTTTACAATTGAGCAACATTTTAACAAAAAAATTACAGTATTTATGCTCAAAGCTCTAAGAAAGCTTCCCAATTAGTGGACAGAGTGCAACGTGGGCATTATCCGACTTCAGTGATGGTTTGGTGCGGTGTTAGCTATGAAGGAGTGACTGGGCCATATTTTTGTGAAAAAGGGATCAAAACATCGGCATAAGGGTATCAAGATACTATTCTTGAGAAGGTAATTAAGCTCCTTAATAATACCATGTTCAAAAGATATTTTCAACCGTATACAAAAATCTGGAAAACGCAGAGAGAAATAAATACGGAACAAGTAAATAAACAAAAGTAAGATATAAAGTACATTTAGGTTTACATGAATTATTATTTTATTAACCGAAAATATGGTTACAGATTTTTTAAAATTAAAGTAATGTAATTAATCTATTATTTTAATGGTATGAACAATTATTTATACAAATGTATTTACTTTAATTAAAAATTCCATCATACACATTATTGAGCAATGTAGAATCAGTAATTTCATACAATTAGTAAAATAAGATAAAAAAAAGTTATATAACGATAATACTTACAATTTTTCGAAGATTTCTTATCTACATTCATATTTTTAATCCCCGACTCGAAAAGAGGGGTGTTATAAGTTTGACTTGTGTATCAGTGTATCTGTGTGTCTGTGTGTCTGTGGCATCGTAGCAGCCAAACTCGTGGACGGATTTGACTGCGATTTTTTTGTTATTGAAAGTTTGTTCCATCGAGATGGATCTAATAGCTGTGTTTGGTCGATATAGAAGCAGTCGTCTTCAAGATATTGAGTTTTTATCGGTTTCGTGAAAAGCTCTTATGCAATATTGATATTAAATACCTAAACAACTGAAAATTAGTGTGTTCGTAGATTCATTTACTATTATATAGAAACTAGTAGCAAAACTTTAAAAAGCAGAAAAAAATAAAAAATAATAATTTAAAAAATCCCCGATACAAAAAAGACCTCTAAAAAGAATAAAAATAATATTCTTATGTACAAATTAAAGTAGTTGCGTCGAGGGCTAGTCAAGTGATAAAATATTGAGTTAGAAGGATCTTTTTAAATTTTAACTGTGTGGTACGGGTAAAGCAGAATAGACCATCCCCATTAGGACTCGGGTGTCTTTAAAGGCGACCAAAATATTTTAATTTTGTAACACCAGACTATTTAACGCGGCATGTCCTCGGATGGCCTAACGGCCTAAATTTAAGCCAACAACATTCTAAATGAGGGTTAACATAGTGCAGGTTAATAAACTTATCATATACTCAATAAATAATAAGTATAATAAACAATAATTAAACATAATAAACTTATTATTTCTTAGAAGTAGGAGTAGAGGAGGAGATTATTCACGAAAATGTACAAAATTAAAAACGAAAATGTTAGGAAAATGCTCAATCACTTGAGACGAGACTGCTGTAGCCAGATTGTTGCATTTAAAAAAAATCACATAGCTTTTTGGCGGTTTTGGAAATTCAGTCTCGTAGGATCTAACATATAAATTATATTTCGTTATATACATAAAAATCAATGCAGATTAAAAATCTTATAACGGTCAACCTTCCTACGTTTTCGATAATCGATCCAGAGGAAAGATGTCTTCCGAAACATATTTATACCTTATGTATAATATAGCATTACCATCAAGATAATAAAAAAATGTAAGTTATTGGTTTAATGACAATTACTTTTTTAACTAAGCTACATGTAAAGATAAGAACACGACAAAACTTTCAGCAAATAAAGCATAAATAATACTGAAAACATTTAACAAGTTATATTTCCTTTAATTACGTTAGTTTATCAAGATAATAAACATGAGATAAAATATCAAGATGATGTCTAGTTCAAGATTCATTTATTGTTTGAAACTATGTCTAAGAGTAACGCTATGACAATTACGGAGAAATCAAAGAGTCGTAAATATGAGTTAGTTGCACCGGACGGGGGATGGGGCTATGTGGTTGGTATTGGGTTTATTATTAATACGGTAAGTTTTATATTTTACATTATATTTAACAAATTATTATTAACAATAATATTAAATATAGTTTTGGCTCTTACAAGCAGTCATGATATTGTTATTTTTTTTCAATTTAGAATCATATTATTATTGAAAAAGCACCACACAACAGAATAGAAGCTAATAGCTATTTCCTTCAAAATGTTTATTTATATCGTTTCCACTTTTAATCCATACTAGAGATAACTTGTGTAGGTATGGAAGTGCCATGGGGGGCCTATTTTGATACCATAGTTATAGAAAGGAGCTCTTCAGTAAAGACTCCCCAACTTAAAATTGATTCTACAAGATCTAAGAAGAACAACCCAACCAACCCAGCCGGGTATTTTTTGATCACAATTTCACAAATGTCAATATTTTATATTTTGTCAAGAATTAACGAACTACTAGAACCACCTTTTTAAATGATAGAAATATTTAAATGCATTCAGCAATCTCACAGTTAAATATAATTTTACAATTTGTAATATCGCTATCGATGCATAAATAAACAGGAAAATGAATTTACAATATACTCACATAACTTATAGAAATCAGATCTTTCAATCAGATATATAGTTATGCACTAAAAGAAATTAAGTATAAGAAATTATTCAGAGCTTTAATGAATGTCATGAATTTCAAAGTGTTGGTAGAACTTTTTTATTGCGTGGCTGTTATAAAAGATTTTTAACTGAATTAATGATTGCGTATTTATAATACTTAATAATTATTATATATGCGCTTCTTATTTTTTTATTTTATAATTACCTTAAGCTTGGCATTAGCTTGCACGAGAGTTCTTGTAACGCCTTCTACTATCTTCGACATTAACCATCGTTATTTGACAAAGATCTTCTGTTACCACATGATAAAATAAAAGCCAAACACCAATTTAAACACATAACTTATTGTAAATATTAAAGTTAACAGGATTATGCCAACTTTTATACAAAACAAATAAAGAGTTATTATTAGCTAGTTTAGTTTCATAGATATAATAAGATCGTTTTTCTTTCACTTTTTTTCAACTGGTGCATTGCTACCAGTTTAATCTTAATATAAACATTTACAAAGAGTAAAGGTTTATTATATCAATATTATATTAAAAGTACGTCACTCGTAATGTAGTAAGTATCATAGAAGTTTGTAAATCTGATTTGAATACTAAATTTTTTTGCTGAAAATATTAGTAATATAAATAAATATAGTGTCTTTTAAAAGAAATATACTCATTATGCGAATAATGTTATTAATTTCCTAAGTTCCATCATTAGTTCAGAATTTGACTTCAGAGAATTTGACTTCTGCATATGTAACAGTTTTTTTCCTCAACATACAAAACATACGCAATTTAATTATATGTCGTTACGAATCATAACACCTATATATATTATCCTTACACATAAACGTTAGTAAGAATATAAGAAAATTATATCGTTTTCAATATAAATTAAATAAATAATAAGATTATCATAATTCTCTATATCCCTGAAATATATTTTTTTAAGGAGTTAAATCTTTATAAGTTAAATGTAGTTAGAAATATTTTATATTTTAATAAATAGCTATGCATAATTTTAATAAGGTTTTATATAAAATAATTACCTTCATATTTAGAGGTCAAAAAAATCTAGAAATTAGATTCCATTTGTTTTATAAATGTTTGATACGTTAAGCTTAGCGCCCCAGAACATAAGTAATGATATATTTTTACAATCTAAGCTACGATGTATTAAATTTATCCGTATACAAAACAGAAGAAGCTTTAATAGTCTATCAAGTCTTCGAATATTTTACAATGTTCTCAATTTCTCCTTGAGTTTTTACGAGCGTATTTGATAACTGTTGTCAAATAATTTATTTAAATATAACCTTGGGCGTGATGATGTATGTACACATTTTAAATAATGTAAAGAATATCTAAGAAAATGATATCATATTTTGTATAAAGCAAATTAATATAAAATAATGCAAAGCAAAACCGTATGGGCCCATATATTTATCTTTATTTATTTTATTAACTGTATTTTTATTGATAAATAGATGTTTCGATAATTATTAAATAAATGCTATTTGTATCAGGAATAGGAGAAATACTAACTCATTTAACCATTCATCAAATTCTCAACAGTTAAAACAAAATAAAAATAATATGTTACATATTTTAAGAAACATATTAAATTTCAGTATATGAGATCGAAACCGCGAGCAAAATTTAATCAGCAATGAAAATTTAATGGACCATATTATAATAACATCATATAACTGCGCAATATTTTTTTTATATATACTCGTATGAATATAATTATGAATGGTAAAATCATTAACAAATTGAATGCTGTTATTGATTGCAGATAACCCTTACAGCGTTTCTTAATTGTTTTGGAATGATTTTCAAGGATATGTTTGTAACATTGCACATGGACTCAACCTCCATCACACTGTTAAATGGAATGGGTGCCTGTTGTACTTCTATCACTGGTATGTATTCTGACATTCAAACCATTTAACAATCTTTACTAAGTTATGATGCCGATAATATTTAATAAAATGCTGCGAAAACAAGTCAATAGATTATAATTAATGATAAAATAAATAAAATTATTCCTTAAGGAAGTTAGTCTAGTGGTTAGTAACCTTAACTATCGAACCAAAGAACGATCGAAATAATATTGGTGTCGAACCAAGCACGGTATAGTTTATTATGGGACCCGCCGATGTTTGCTTCGAGTCTAAGTGTACTTTGGGTCTGTTATTAATGTGTTTATAAAATATCTGCGACCCAGGGATTATTCTCTAAAATAACAACAAAAGAAAAAATATGTTTTTCTCTTCCCTTTCAGCATTCACCACTAGTCCTTTGTTAAATTATTTGTCGATCCGTCAACTAGGTGTTATAGCAGCGCTGATATATAACTCGGGAACAATTGGGATGATATTTGTGAACTCTAAGTTAACTTTCTTCATTTGTTTTGGAATTTTACAGGTAATTTTTATTATTATGTACAATATAATATAAAATCGAGAAAATATAGGGTAATATAACATACTTATACTATGTTTGTCCGTATTCTAATTATGTTAAGCACTATTATTATTTGTTATTTCCATACTGTTTTGATAATCTGAAAATATGTTATCTTTAAACCTACTCAGTTTAAATTAATAAATAATTAAATAGCTATAAAACTTGCTATAAAATAAACATTTGGCATTGACAGTTACTACACTAGAAAGTTTATTTTAGAGTCTTGGAAACGGAATTTTGATGAATTTGTCGTTTACTTCACTAAACAATTACTTTGTTAAAAAAAGACTGCTTGCTGTCAGTCTCACGCAGACTATAATAGGTAAGTTATGTAATAATAGTTGTAATTTTTATTATATTTTGACTTATCATTTCAAATATTAAATATTTATCTAGAGATTTCTTCTGTTGCTCATGAAAAGATTGCAAACCACATGATATTAATTTCATTTTATACACATATCGAGTAAATACAAGATTAAATATAGCAGGCATATTTGTTTGCATATATTTTGGAAAAGCAATATCAAAAAGATTAAATTATTTGTATTTGTTTATATATGTATATATCTTTTCTGGAACAATATTCTGTTTTACATAGCTAAAGATTTACACATATTTTTAAAATTGTATTTTTATTTCAGCTGTATCTGCATTAGTTGTGCCCCAATTTTTGAAATGGTCGTTGACATTATATGGGATCCGAGGAACTCTACTCTTGATATCAGGCATCTCTTTGCACAATATATTGGGCATACTACTGATGCAACCAGTCGCATGGCACATGAAAAGAGTAGAAGTACCTGAAAACAAAGAAAATGGTATGATTTTTTTGTGTTTATAGTTCTAATTATGTTATGTATCTTCTTTAAGCTAATATTATACTTTGATAAAGATCTTGCAGAACGCAATTCTTAAATAATAAATAAATACATACATTCTATTTATAAATAATTTAATCTATACTGTAATAAACCTGACGGTCTATGTTTTTGTTTTACTGACTCTAATCTTTGAAACTACTAGTCTAACTTGATATAATATTTGTACATTTATTGAGGAAAAGTAGGAAAACTTTATAACATTACAAGTTATTAGAAAGTATTTTTGAAAAAATATAGCATATTATTTTAAACGAATCTACGAAAATTTGGCAAAAAGGAACACTTTCTCTCAGCCGAATAGGAAGTGGTAGATTTTTAATAACGCACACTTAATTCTAGAAACAGTATTACCAGAAACCAAATTACTTTTGGCGAATAAAATAACAAAAATGGATAACTCTTCTCAAAAAACCAATGACAAAGAAAAAGCCATCGTTAGTAAGAAAATTAATCTTGAAGATGGAACTACTAATAGTTCTTCGCCAACCAAGTAAGTAAAAAGATTTCGAAATTTTATTTTAGTTTTAGGCAAAACTTATTTATTTTATATGAAGAATGACATACATTTGTGTAAGATAGTGTTATAATGATATTTTAGAGGTATTTTTTTTGTTCTAGAAAGAAGTTATCAGACTTAGTTGATCTGAAAATGTATCGCTCTCTCCTTCTCTCCAATGCTTCTGTTGGAATGGCGATATGTGTATTCGCTGAATTTACATTCATATTAATGCTGCCCCAGGCTTTATATTCCATGGGATGGAACGAAGTAATATTTTTAGTTTATTTTAAAATATATATTTTACAATATATACATATATTTTTATAGTATAATAACAACATCATTACTCTAGCAAAAATGCCGATGCTCATGTCTAGATGAAGGATTTAAAAGCTTTCAGTAAAATGTTCATCTAATAATATTTATAATTTTACTACACAATTAATTTAAAGTCAAAGTCACAAATAATTCAAACACACTACACTGCTGCACTAATCAATCTATTTACATTGCAGTAATGTGTGAATAAATTAAAAATAAAATTAATTAAATTACCGAAAAGAGGACTAGACTAACCAACTATGCCACTATCAGTTCTAAAATGCTCTAACATATACAATGCCTTAAAGTATTCTAAATTTAACATTAAAAATTCAAATCAATAGTAAGTAATTACTAATTAAACACCTTATTTTTTTCCTAAGAACGTAAAAAGATCAAAACCCTAGAAGATATTACAGTAAACATGTGCACAATTATTTACAAGTTAGTAAATGCCAAACCTCAAACTATCGTTACCATATTCTTCAATAATGAAATAAGCTTAAATAATAATACAATTTATTACATTTTGCACATTACTATCCCTAATAAAATACATTTGCATGTTTTTAATAATCTTATCAAATAATTATATAATACTTTAATTGTATTATCTTATCTAGCAGCTATATGATGTACCTTTTAATTTTGATAACTCACATAAATAGAACTAAAAATGGCATACGAGAAAAGTTTACAGTATCTTCAACAAATTCGAAGTCTTATATTAATTCTATAATATTTGGATGCCTCACTATGAAGCAGAATAATAGATACATGGAACTAACTTTTATACAATTTAACAAAAATATTTTTTTCCAATTTTGTTCATGTGACGAGTTCTTTCTTCATTCAAAGGTACATACTTCAAATTCTCCAGCACTTTTTGCCACATCCATACGTTGGGACATTTTATATAGTGAACTTAACTATTACTTGAAATGAAAAAGGGAAGTTTATTTTCATGTCTCTTATAAAAATTTAAGCAACTTATAGATATAATCAAATGTTGATGTTTATTTGCTAAAAATTCACCACCTGAATATATACCATATTGCTAATTTTTAAATTAATATGTACACTTATGATATACACGTCCCTAATTCAAAAAAGGTCCTTTCTATATTTCATTACATTGCGAGAAGTTGATTAAAAGTATCTTATTAGTTAAAAATAAAAAAAATCGGTGATAAACGGCTCCAAAACATCATTATTGTATATGGAAATAAGATAAAAAAGATATTTATTAGTTGAGTAACTCGAAGGAGGTGACAGGATGAGTTTGCTATTTGCTATATTGATTTTCTCAAGAAATCTGTCCAGCGGAAGTCGAAATCGATTCAATGATAAGGAGGTCCATAGAGGAATGTGGATCATTACAGTACACACATCACAACACACCTTCATCATCACCGCAACCTTTCAGCACCATATGACAACACAATACACAACGTAAAAGTTTCGACCGGCGGCTGTCATAGGTCAAAGAACTGTTGAGGTCTTAAAGTACTGAAACATTAAGTTCCATTGGGAAATGGACAATAGCTACAATCAATGCAATTCTGTCATCTCGAAATTATTGTTTTCTTTTTGAAAGTCTGAAAATATAATTATAACCTCTCAATGTAAAATATATCACCCCCAAAAAGTATGACCCATAGCCTGATAAGAAGGCCTTTAAACATATTTTTCATTTTAAAGTATCGTAGACATAAAATAGAGAGGTATAGATATGGTAAAACTATTAAAGTTGTATTAAATTGTGAAATTTCATAACAATATACATTTCAGGGGATGGTAGCTTGGGCTTTGTCTCTGAATGCTATGGGAGACTTAACGACTAGATTTTTAGTTACATTCCTGAGCAACTGGTTACTAAACGTCGGCAGCCATGAGATTTATGTAACTGGACTCGTAATGGCTTTTATTACTAGAATAGGTGAGTAATACTATACTATTGTGTATTACATATATTGTGTATACTAAATATGTATTTACAAATATATGCAATATATAAAAATAATAAAATATATAAAACTAAAATGCGGTAATTATGGAATATTTTAGTTTATATCTACTGTTATAACACATTTCAGGCATGCTCTGGTCAGAGAACGTGATATCTATGATGACTTTCATAACTCTAATGGGAGTGTCTCGTTGTACCATCATGGTGCTCATTCCGGTGGTGGTGGCGGATTCTGTGAAGCCAGAACAGTTTACTAGCGCTATGGGCTTTCAGATAGGGCTTGTTGGTATTTTGAATGTTACTATTGGACCCGTTATTGGTAAGTGTATTTATTATTTCAAATCAAGATGAAAATTTTGCATTGGTATTATTTTTTGAATATTCTATATGCTCAATAATTTATATATTAAAAATAATACTCTTATAGTAAATACCTTTTAATAAGTCAATGAAGAATCCTTCGCGTCCATTTTATTTATGTGATTCCAGGAGCAGTGCGAGACTTGACTGATAGCTATGCCACAGCATTCTATATTCTGGCTTCGTTAATTGGAATTGTCATAATATTTTGGTCTATAGAACTTCTTTACAAGAAAAACAAACACAAAAGAAGGAATTAAAAAAGGAAAAATATCTGAAATAATATCTGGCCTTGCTATGGATATTGACAATTTATTTTTATATTTATGACATATTTTTATAAAACATTTTTATTTATATTATTATTGATTGTGATATACGATGCCTACCAGTGAAGAATGGAGAATAGTGTCGTAATAGTTTAATCAGTATTATAAACTACTGAATCTATATAATATATACTTTTAGGTTTAACCTAGTTTCTTAGATCTGATAACGGGTCATTTGAGTTACTTTGAATTTATAATTATTAATCGTTGTTTCTTTTATTGTTTTATATTAAATGAACATAACTTTGTATGTTTCTTCTAATACTACGATTTTATGTAAAACTCCTTTTATGTTAAGAAGAATTGATCTGTAATAGTATCGCTATTAGTCTATTATTCATTTCTTTTTTTTTGAACCGGTTCCTTTACTTGAAATAATTATTAATATAATAACAGTACGATTCTTTGTAAGGTCCTTTCACAATATTTCTGTATCACTATATAAATGGTTAAATGCGTACATTACCAACTGTAAAAAAACATTTTTAGTTACAAAAAAATATATATCATTCTTCTTTTTACTAAAACAATTATCTTTTATTTTATTTCATATAAAATATGTTATGATATGACATTGACTAGGGGAACGTTATTTGTAGAGACACTTTTAATCGCCTATTTGTTAAACATACAAAAGAAAAATAAAAAATATGTCATATGTAAATTAAGATATCTTTGTAATATTATCTTGTTATGATTTCAAAGTATTAGTAGACATAAAGATATATTTGAATGAAGTATTATTGTCTCTTGTCGTCTCTAGATCGAGGTAAAAGATGGATTACAAAAATAGATTTTTTATCTTTTATTTAAGGAAGCTTTGTTCTTTGTACTAAGGCATATAATTATGCAACAACACTATAGTGTTTTTATATTCTACCGCTTTAAACAAATGTTTATTAACATGTTTAATTCCCGTACATTAGAGTTTAGCTTTCCAGCAGTTATATACATGTCAACTCAATGACCTCACAGACCTCAAGATGTTGTTATTACATACTGTCGACTTCCGGATCTGTTTGTCTCAAAATTAAGAAACTTTTAGACTACGTCTGCACATAGCCGGCTAATTTAGCACCTGGAGAATAGTGACGAAAAACCAACACGTTGGCCCTTTGGCAAGCGCGCAGCGATAGGCTATGCGTCGAGTGCGCAGTGTGGCCGTTCCCAAACATTTTTAAATATTAGTTTTACTAAACTACTGGCTAGGTGGCTCGCTAGGTGTCAAGCATTAAGTCTGCCGTCTGCCTGTGCGGTCATACCCTTAGATGATTGGAAAATTGAAAGAAACTAACGTCTCGTTTTCAAATGTGGCACTACAGCTGGAATGCATTATACAAATCTTTCAGTTTAATGAAAAGTAGTAACCGACTTACATCCGCATCTTAATTAAAGATTACTTACTTATTTAATGGAGTCATAACACGTTTCAATGTCAGGTTTAAATAAATATTTTGTAATCTATCAACTCAACGTAATAGTACAATTTATTATTTTGTTGTATAATAACTACTGAAGAATTTGAAACAATGACTGAAAACGACTGTTAGATTTTGTGAATAACTTAACTTCTTCACAAACTGAAGACGCAGCAAAAAAAATATAACAACATTCGCAAAAAAACTACGCAATTACCAAGCCGGCTTGGCAAAAAGGCAAACAATGTTGCTGTTAAAATAGTGGTAACTAATCCACCATAGCAAAAAGAAAAATCTTCTAATAAAAAAAAGGAATATTTTGGAAGTGTATCGCTCCAACAAATAGGTCAAAAACCAAATGAAAATGAATAGTTCCAGACGAAAAAAAAACTTATTTGAAGATCAAATATTAATATAAAAAACCCAAAAGATTGGAGCTTAACTTTTTTAAATATCTTTAGTTATCACTTTCACTATCAAGTAGTCAATATTAGTCTGAAGTCAAATGAATGCAAAGAATTATTTTCACAAGAATAAAAAACAGACATAGGGGTGTTAGTCTAAATCATTATAAAAGTTTAGACTTAAAATAACAATCTCGACCATATCTAAGCTTCTTTCTGTATTATTTCTTTAACATTGTAGAATGAAAAATTATTCAACACTGGAAGCTGTGTCCTCTATGATGCCGTAGCCGGTACTCTGACAACTGAGCCATCGTGGTTGTTACTTGATAAACATAACATCCCTATTCATCGGGATTGAGGTTTGCGGGAAGACGAATTAATTTGATTACAGATTTTAAAAATTATGGCGTTTGTATATGTGTACACATATAGGTATATGTGCAGTATGTTTGTATGTCTTTATAGGGTATTCTTATACAGAACATGGAAAAATTGATCAATAATCATATGAAAAAAAAATCGAAATAAGAAAATTCCAATTGTATTCAAATATCACTTGTAGTAAATACAATACATACTTATGTATACCTGGAAGAAGAACGTTACATATAACAAAATAGAAACAAGGCTAAATGTATTGCTCTAAAATGTAATAAGGATACAGTCTATGGATATACAAAACTTGACGACAATTATATCTTATATTAAAAAATGCCTTTCCAAAAATTATAGCAAAGTATTAGAAGTCTACAATAGTATTATGGTAAAGGCGGATAATGCTGGTTCTATTTCTGGTTCAAAAGGTTCTTAACAACTGTTTCTAACATAATTCGTAATCGGAATTACTTCGGAATAAGATAGTTTAAATCTGCTGTCAAAGTTTATGTTCTGGACAGCTTGAGCTCGCCAAACTTATCAGCTGGAGAACCTATTGTTAAGGATGCCCTGCAACTTAAACTTAGCTACCTAATAAACAATTAAACAAAAAATAAATGCTACAAAAATAGTTTTCATAAGTCCAAATTCTATCATGCTTATAAACAATTCTTAAATTTGTGTATGTACAAAAATACAACGATGTTTTGAGGTAAATACTATGCTGTGTGGTCAGTTGGTACTAGATCGCTGCGGAATAGAGATCTAATGTGGTGAATCCCGCAAAGTTGTGGTTTGTAGTAGATACTTGATCTAGTTAAAGTATTGCTTTTCAACTTAATAAATGTGTTTATTTCATTTCCAAACTAATTTACTTTTATTCTGCTTTTTTATACAGATAAATATTATTTTTTGGATGAATAGTGTCATTTCATTTTGTATTGATGCTACGTAATGCATTTACACAGTTCCTCTTTTCTTAGCATAGATAGTATTATTTCATCTACATCCTTCAAAAACACCTGCATGGAGATAAACACCGCTTTAAATAAACATCTTCTATATGGAAATTTTAATAATTAAATAATAAACGGTAAATATAATTTAGGTATTAGGCGGGGTTTACCACTGCGATGTTTGATGTAATAACATAGTAATGAAAACAATAACATGTCATAGAACAAAACATAACGTAGTACGAAATATAAGATTAAGATTAAAAAGTGACTTCTAATTTATCTTACATCAAATTTGCTTTTAAATTATACATTAATAACATTTTAATAAGTCAATTAAACTGTAAATATTTGCTCAAAACAATTAATAAATGAAAAAAATATATATCTCCTATAATAATATTGAAAAAAAATTATTTTATCTATATATTTTGTGATGAAAAAGTAAATTATTATGTAAGATAAGATAGAGTGGACCCTGACGTGACCAAGCAAGATAAATCGCAGACAAGTGTTCTGGGAAGAGGACAATAGTGTAAGGGATGTACTGGCAAAATTAAAGAAAAATTAATAAATAATTATCTTAGGATATTTTACTAGCTAAGAGGATTGATAAGGATTTTAGGAAAGGATATTAGAAAATTGGTAATGGAAAAATGAACTAGAGTAAAGGATACGAGAGTTTACCGGAGCAGCGATGTTCGAAACTATCATTTCCCCGTAATTGCAAGAAGATTGGGACTGCTAATGAAATGGAAAAGCCTTTTATGAGTATGTATAAAACAAATAAAAACAGATAATACATATATGTATATATGCAGGGCTATTTGTAATTAATGGGCCATTTCCTGCAGGCAGCCTCTCTACATCAATCCAACAGCATTTGTTTTACGACTTTTTAAAATAAATTGTTTTTAAAATCTATGTTTTCCAAAATTTATTTGATGCCTCTGAACTAGCATTAACTCTGAGCGTAGGCATGGCGCCCGGGTGTTGACCTTTCGATTACCTCTTAAGAAATACAGAGTAAGAGAGTTTTTTGTTTCGTTTTTTTGTGTGTTGTTTATAAAGATTTGAAAAAAGTCGTAGAACAAATGTTATTGGGATTGATGTAGAGAGACTCGCAAGAGGTGGACAATTAATTACAAATAACCCTGTATATATAAAATTATTAGAATTATTATATGTTTAAAAAGTTTTTGAAAAATTTCAATTTTTTAATAATTTTAATAGTTTCTGCAATAAGTTGGAACAGTCAAAAATAAAACAGGAAATAATATGATATTGGATACTGTTTTAATTTTAATTTATTTAGATAAAAGAGGTTAATTTGATTTATGTTTAATAAAGGGATGTGAGGGAGATATTCACAATAAACTAGTAGCTACTTTATTAACCGAAAGAGTCAATTAAAATTAATTTACTCTATAAAGAAGTTGGCTTTGCCACTCTTTAGAAAGTTTTTGAACTGATTCTCATATGAGTCATGAGTGTGACAGATGGGGCAATAAAGTAATTTTAGTAGAGTATAAATAAAAGCTTTAAGAATTTGTGGAATAATATTTATTTATAAATATATTATGATAGTAGTGGGAACTAAAAGAAGATCTATTGACAAAGATTAAAAAAAAAATGTTACGTTTGTTTGGGCAAAGGTAGACGTTAGAAGAATGACGAAAGGAAATGTGCTTAGGAAAGATCAGTAATTGTTCTTGGGGCCACCATTTGTGGACATACTTAGGCAAGATTTTCGATCTGTGTAAAAATAGACTAAATATACAAATACCGACATCCATATATGAAAAGATTTACATGGAAGATCCGAAAAAGTCTATTTCGACCGCGACTTGTGGCTTTCCACTGTCTTTGCCTATCTCAATGTTAATGCATAATAAGATCTATTTGAAAGATGTTATTTTTTTTACATAATAACTGATCTATCTGAGTTTTTTAATTTTATTCTTAAAAGGAAAAAACGGAACCCTCATAGGATCTCTTAGTTGTCTGTCCGTCTGTCACGAACCTTTTTCTCAAGAACGCGTGAAGTTATCAAACTGAAATTTATATAAAATACTAACATCTATTGCCCCTTGGGGCTGTGAAAAAAATAAAAGTCTAAGCCAATGTAATCAAAAAATACAGCCCTTTATGTCGCAAATTTCCGCAATTTTTCTTAACTCTAAGGGAATCAAATTGTATAGGGTATTACCGTAAACTCACAATCTTGAAATTTAGTACCAAGTAACGTTTTATAGCACAAATAAAAGAAAATTAGCGAAAACCCATATTTTTTAGTAACATCAATAATACCTAATATTTTTAATAATTTTAAATTTACTACCTCTCATGAACGCCTAAAGGTATTAAATTGAAATTCATACCGAATACTTCTTTAAGCTGTAACAAAATCAAATTTGTGTGTCAACGCAATAAAAAAACGGTAATTTAATCAAAACCAATATTTTATAGTACATATAAAGGAAAAACTCCGAGAACCTTAAATTCTTAGTTACACCATATATTTTTATATTGGTCCCGAACCCTACGTGCGCGGATCGAACTAACACTTGGGGAATATTTTTTATTTAATATGTTTAGTTTCATATGCTATATTAAGTACAAATATCTTTTATCATATGTATCTTAATGGTATTTTCAATATTCGATATATAAAAAACTGTTTCATTTAATTTTAAAATTAGACCTTGATTCCTTTGTTTATTTTGTTTTTTAATAGTTTGCTTAATAGTTTGCTACAAACTGAACTACATTATAATATTATACTTTTTGTGTTTTCTCTCGTAAATATTAATTTTTCCCCAGAACAAAGTATTGTATATTATGATTCAGAAAGTAAGTTTTTAATTTTCACTTTCAGTACACCAATTTTCTTTAAAAAAATACTATCACTTTTGTAGTATCGTAGGTTTAGCCCAAATCAGTTCATATAGTTTCCCAAAAATATGAGTAGTATTAGCACAATTAGTACATATAAAATACCGTGTCTTGCTTTACTCTGGACTTTTTTTAACCTTTTATTTGCATGATAACCTGTATCTTAATAGACTTTTATACATAATCTATGATCATAAATAATATTACCATTCCTAGTTTTTTATAACTGGCAAAATATGGTGGAACCTGAGCTTTACATATAGCAGTGGAACCTGAGCTCTACATATAGTAGTGGAACCTGAGCTCTACAGATACATAATAGTATTTTAAATAGATTATCCAAAGTGACCTGGTCTATAAATAATTAAAATCCGGTATTTATTTCAATGTCATGAGAAAGATGTGGCACACCTACATTTTATATTAGTTTAAATAATTCATAAATAAATAAAGAGCATGAAAATTTATTTTTTTTACAATATTTACGATGCAATTTATATATATATATTTATATATTTGCCTGCCTACTTATATATATATGTAATTAGGCAGGCAAACGAGCGGACGAAACAATCTCTTGTTAAAGGACTACCGTCACCCTTGGGCAACTACAACACAAGGGAAGTTGCCTTTGTTTAACAAACACCCTTTCCGGTAGATGGACTTTCTCTATAATTACTCTCAATATGGAATAGCAACAAAGATCACGCTAATCAATACCTAATACTATAAATAAAGTGGAACAGTTAGCTCTTCCGTATTCAAATCTTTCTAATAAATTAAGGTCACCTCATTTCATACAATTGCCTATTTTGATAAGCAACGCAACGTAAAAGGAGCTCAAAGGTTAAGGAGAGCACGTGCTTATCAACAAATATTAAAAAACATAAAACAATACTTTATTTAGCTTACCACAAGATAAATACTAGACATTTCGTCTAGAAAAAGGAGTACGTCTTTTTTTTTTAATATTTTCCTTCCTCACCACTTCGCTCAGTACTTGAGATAAGTTCATTTACTAATTACAATATAATATGACATACAGCGGTTTCTCTCTAACCTCATTGTTTGTAAATTCAACTTCTGTCTATCTAATTATTTTGTATGTATTAATAATTATATAATATAATGTCCGTGTCCATTATAATTTAATTTCACCTAAATCTTTATTAAACTTAAATGATGATCTGTTGGTGTAGTGGTTAGTGACCCGGACTCCTGAACCAAAGGTAGTGGGTTCGTTTTCCACATGTTACAATTCTTTGTGTGATAAATTGTTGTTTCGAGTCTAGGTGTACTTTGAGTCCGTTATTAATATGTTATAAGGAATAATGTAATCCCTAATTCGGAAGTTGTCTTTGACAAAAAAATATAATAAAAAAAACTATATTCGTGGTTATCCATTTTGGATGTCACAGTTATTATTTGTTCTTACTATTAATTTTTTACTTCATTTCATTTTATTTGATTTAAAGTTTTGTATTTTTTTGTTGTATAATAAACAACAAAACAAATATATGATTTTGTATTTTTATTATATAGATGTGATCGAAATAAAGTTAATTTAATTTAATTTAATTTAATTTAATTTAATTTAATTTAATTTAATTTAATTTAATTTAATTTAATTTAATTTAATTTAATTTAATTTAATTTAATTTAATTTAATTTAATTTAATTTAATTTAATTTAATTTAATTTAATTTAATTTAATTTAATTTAATTTAATTTAATTTAATTTAATTTAATTTAATTTAATTTAATTTAATTTAATTTAATTTAATTTAATTTAATTTAATTTAATTTAATTTAATTTAATTTAATTTAATTTAATTTAATTTAATTTAATTTAATTTAATTTAATTTAATTTAATTTAATTTAATTTAATTTAATTTAATTTAATTTAATTTAATTTAATTTAATTTAATTTAATTTAATTTAATTTAATTTAATTTAATTTAATTTAATTTAATTTAATTTAATTTAATTTAATTTAATTTAATTTAATTTAATTTAATTTAATTTAATTTAATTTAATTTAATTTAATTTAATTTAATTTAATTTAATTTAATTTAATTTAATTTAATTTAATTTAATTTAATTTAATTTAATTTAATTTAATTTAATTTAATTTAATTTAATTTAATTTAATTTAATTTAATTTAATTTAATTTAATTTAATTTAATTTAATTTAATTTAATTTAATTTAATTTAATTTAATTTAATTTAATTTAATTTAATTTAATTTAATTTAATTTAATTTAATTTAATTTAATTTAATTTAATTTAATTTAATTTAATTTAATTTAATTTAATTTAATTTAATTTAATTTAATTTAATTTAATTTAATTTAATTTAATTTAATATAGGCACTTGTCTTTATTAGTATTTTTATATTTTATATATAACTTCAAAACCATTTAATAACCATTTAATTTATTAATAAGAGCATTTAATTAGAAATTGTTTTGTTGTCATTATATATCAAAGTGAATAAAACGTTATCATAATACCAAATTGACCAAGATGCGCCAACTGACGTTTGAGAGTCATTAAAACTGTAAAGAAACCTAGCTTGTCAACAGTGTTTGGGTTTCTGCCATGAATCAGAAGCATCCAAATTTCAGCACTTATGAAGAACATGGAAGTAGTTCAGTCAACGCTATCCTAGTAGTCCCATGAATTTTCCCATTACATATCTTTTTATATATTTAAATACATAAATTCACGTGAGCAGGATTATATTTGTAAATTTTTATAAATAAATTTAGTTGAAGTTTAGATGTTTTTCCTGGTTTTATAACTAATATTTTGGTAGTAACTTTTCAGGTAATGGTTCAGTCTATGCCCAGTATTACGTTATAGACTTATATATGAAGACTATGAAATTGTATCGGTCGTAACATGTAAGGAGAAAACATTAAATAATACTATAACGACCCGTTACGACCCAACTTTCTCAAGGGAATTAAATTAAATTTTGTAAATTAGAGCAATTCCTAAAGCCGGGAACGATTTTAGCTCGTAAAACCTATTCCACTATATATAAAACAACTTCAGACGTTATTTAAGTTAAATTTATGGCTATGGCTCAAAAATTTCTTTTCATAAATATATTTTCGTTATAAAAACATAAAAGCATAAAAGATGTAAAAAAATCGGGCAAAAGACATGAACCGAGAAATGTAAATGTTTTATCTCTATTTGATATTTTAAAAAATATATTACAATCATGTAATCTGTATTTGGAATTAATTAGGAAATATTTGTATTTCCTTGACATATATCCACTATTTTCCTGTTCAAATAAAATTACAAATTTTAGTGTATTGTATTTTAAATATGAGGGAAAAAAATATTATCAATCCATTTTTCCAAGGAACGCTACTTACAAAGGCTATTATTATTACTTTGTGAATTCTTTTTCCATCTAAACTAATTATCTTTTATCGATAACAAATATTCATTTCGACATTTCACAATAAAAATGAATGAATCAATACAAAGTCATTTATTCAAGAATACTTTCCGTTAATTCAATTACTTGTCACGCTATAGTATTGGAGGTATATATATATAAATTAAAAAATGTATTCGTGTCTTGGTTCTTATTTTAAGTCGAAACAAAGAAAGGGACAGACTATATTTTTAAACGAATTGGATGTCTGTGAATTGGTACACTATTATCCTTAAGGAAACAACTCAGGAAAATTCTCCTACAGTGGCAGAAGGAGGGCAGAATTAGTAATAAAATAATTTTATAATGACCACGGAAGTTGTTTTACGTTTGAAAATTCATAATAATAAGATTAATACAGATAATATTATCACGTATAGTATAATACATAATAAGAGATCTTATGACCTCTAGAACTAATTCTATGTACATTCAGTAGATATCTTGTAAGTGTTATAGTTATTGATATTAGGAATGAACTTGAATGAATTAGTTATTATTTTATTAATACATCAATTGATTATATTATACTACATTCTTAACTTTTCAGGGCGTATGTTTATTACAAAACAAAGGTCTTTAATGTTACATATGTATTTTGACAATACGGTCTAGGAAATGTGGTATAATAATATAAATGTTATTCATCTATTTTTTTCTACTTAATTTAACGATGGACCGATAAAAGTAAATAAAAATAATAATATATGAATAAAATAAGCATTACTGAATAAGTATTAAATATTTATTTATTTTTTCATATATTTTCTTAGGTGCGATTAAGTAGTGAAGTACAGAATACCTAGTAAAGACAAATAATAATTGTTATTAAAAATAAAGGAACGTAATCAAGTTACTTATGAAAACAACATATTTAATCGTTCAATAATTTTCAAAAATATTTTTAAGGATTAATTACCTCGGAAAAGTAGACAGATTTTTCCCAGCTGAAATCTGCAAGGCAACATTAATATGACAATGGTCTTCAGGAATACTCTTCACAACTATTAACCAGCCTTCTATAATGAAATTTAGTTCTCAATGAAAATCAGTCCTAGACAGACAACAACTAGGACATTTTAATCAGACCTGTTCATATAGAAAAAGTATACTATCTGACTTGTATTTAAAACTATAAAAATTCGATACTCTTCAGAGGTTTTCATATAAATATTTGATTTATTATATTGATACAACTTTAAATAAAAACAAAAGACACCAATTGCATTCGAGGCTCTGCGTCAAATAAATCAGTCTATAGTTCTCCGGGTAACAGCATCCGAATTAAGTATAGATACAAATGTAAAATGCTTAGTATGTTTAGTTCTTTACAAGTAATCGCACGGCGAGAAGATACTATTAAGTATACGATGTTTATTAATTTATGTTCGGAAAATCCATTGCTCTCGTTTAATATCTGAAGATATAAATAATCTTTAAGTAAATAAATTGGTTTCGTATATAAGGTTTGTGTATAGATTGTTAGATTATTACAATGAAAATGGCGAAGAAAGACAGTTTGGGAAGTTGTGACAGTGATGAAAAGAAATATGAATTGGTACCCCCAGAGGGTGGATGGGGGTATGCAGTGTGTGTCGGTCTTTCCGTTATATTTGTAAGTATTATTATTTTTAATATATAATATTTTATAATTATAATAAAGCGGTTCTAAGCAATAATCCTTCAAGACAACTTTTATTTTTATATCCCCAAATTAGAACATTTTATATTGTTTAACAATTCTACTGATTTTAGAAAGGGTTAGAATAAATATACTTATATTTATATTATTTTGTATGCGCAAAATGTCCTAAAATTATGTTTATGATAGTTAGGGTGATGTATATCATGACAAAATTATATAAGAAAAATCGTACAAAATATAATTAATATAATATTAAAAGATAAAGCACTTTCGAAGTATTTACAATTTTATATCAGACGCACAAAATGAATTTTAACACGTAGGTATTACACTATAGGGGTTTATAAGTTTAAACCTTATCCTTTAAAAGTTACGACATAATTTAGATTGATATGTTTTAGACCATATGATTAAATAAAAATATAACACACGCATAATTTATTTTTCAATACGTAGTTTTTGCTGAAGCATGTAATCTTGATAGAGTGAGGCAGTAGGTATAAACGAATTTAATGCATTTTCTTATAGATAATTAAAGTTAATAGAATTTATATATATTTTTTAATGTTATGTTTAAAAGAAATATTTTTAATTCATCATTGATTTGAAAATTTGCACAACTTTCCTTGAGAAACATAACTAAAAGATTAATTATTACTAAGTTAATGTAAACATGCAGAGGAAATTGGTTTTATTTAAAATACTTACAAAATACTAATAAAAAGAAAAAAATAATTATGTTACCATGTATCATAACTAATATGAGATCGATTAGGATTTGAACATATTTTTCTTTTAATGTTTCATATTTACTATTACATATATATTTTTTAAAATATTTACGCATATAGTAACTTAACTGGATCCTTTTATTCAATATTCCCTTCGAATCTGATATTGCCAAAGTATTTAAGAAAATCAACAAAATGAAAACTTTATTTACTGGTTGAAAAAAAAAAATAATGCCTAAAAAATTTTACAATATTTAGTAATTAAAAAATAATAAATGATATTCTAACACAGTTTTTATCTCTGCTGTCGGTACGTGCCTAAGCCGTAAGAATATTTTGAAATGTTCAACATGACGAAACCGGCTTAGCCAGAAAAGCAAAAAACTTCTCTTCGTAAAATTATCTTATTACATTGATTAAAATAGATAATATTAAATACTCGTTTATTAAAACCGAGTAACTATACATAGTTAAATAAAGATATTTGTGGATATTAAACACAAAACAAAATGGAATTAAAAAAATTAAAATACAAAGAATAGTATTTATAATCACGATTGTTATAAAAACTTTTTTGGAATGAATAATTTGGAATAAAATTTATTAATTAAATGAATAGTATGAAAATTTGTCAATTAATTCATTGTATATAAATGCACAAACAAACCGAACGTGGTATTATTTTACCGCTAAAACTCTTCCATTCCGTAGAATTTTGGACTATTTTAAAGAACTTGGTTATGATGGACAAGGTTACTATGAATTTGACTTGACTTTGAAAATAATATTGTTTAATTTTACCTCTAATATTAAATATATTTATAAACTTGTAGTTGGATATATTTTTTCACTATTCTTAACCAATTTAGATTACAGAATGCCAATATTTTAATAAAATTATAAAAATCAATTCAAATTTAAGAGAATTAAATTAATTTTGAAATTCATTTATATATAATTATAATGCAAATGGCATATATAAGTGGTGACTGGTTGAATTAATTCATAATGTCGAATTATATTTACGGCGATACAAGAATGACATTGAAAAAAAAATGATATTTGACATTCCAACGTCGAAGTTTTTAGTGCAGACAGTCTGTTAATTCGTTCATAGAGCAATGTTAAAGTGTGTATTTTCCATCAAACGAACTCATTCAGGTTGAATTCTTGCTATAGTATTGTTTATATAACAATCGTTAATTAATAAACAAAATTAAGTTTATTATCACAATTTAAATAAAACATGATTATTCCAAAGGTTGTGTTTATCCAATTTCCTTTTGTAATCTATTTATGTAATTTAGAATTTAAGATTTACTCATAAAAAAACATGACTACCCCGCTGAGTTGTTGTCGCAAGCTTTTCTCAGGTCTGTAGAAATTATTTTCCTGTGGTAGTAGTTTGTGAATTATTTTTTAAAGACTTTTTTCAGTAAAATATGTTGAATTTAGAAAAAAATATATATTTAGAACAGTTTCAAGTTGAATGATAAATTAATATTTTGAAGTTGAATGATATATATTAGTGACTAATAACAAAACAGTTAAGATTTAATCATTATTGTTAATCTTTATATTTTATATCATAGTTTGTGTTTATCATTCAAACTAGGCGTAAAATAAATAAATAATGACTATGACTTTTTAAGATATTATAAAACACTGTTATCATTAATTTGTAATTAAGATTAAATTATCACAAACATTCAAATGTTTATTTGTTTGTTTTTTTTTAAGATAACGTGCTCTCGTAGCAATATTTATCTTCTAAGCAAGCTACGTATCTTTTTAGAACAACTTTATGTAAGTACTACTGTATTGTAAATGTGTAAATGATATACTCCTAAAAATAAATTAAAAACGTATTTATAATAATCATATAATCATCAATGTACGAATATCTTTTTATTCTTTATTTTCTGGTTCTCTTTAACTCAAGATGGTTCAAATATTTAAACTCTATTTTTTATAATATATGGAAATCTATCGACCATTGTAAATTAATCCATAAAACCAAATCTTTATTTCCTTATAAAACCACAGGTGAAAGATAAAGATATTTTAATGGTAAGTAATTAAAATATAATAATTAAAATAGAATTTTAATGGTATGTATTATTGTTGGTTAATTAGTGTATCGCAGTAACAATTTACCCCACAATATCATACACAATAAACAAAAACTAATATTTACCATAAGCAGGTGTGTTTTTCATTCTCACCAGTATATTTTTGGAATTGTTACACTTATACATTACTATAGACGTCATTTTATATTGCTTGGATCGCGTCAAATAAAAAAGAAAAGTTGAGAAAATTGATCACCGGTGATGAATAATTCGAAGTAGGAAAAGGTGAGTGAAGAAAAATATTCATGGATGGAAAGTTTAAATTTACCAAAGCGGATTAAAAAAAAAACGATTATTTTATATAGGATATTAACCCTTCCTTCCTGTATTTGTGTCTTAATATATTGAATTCCTAAACGAGAAAGTTAACTATAGTATTTCCTACGCCAAAATCAACCGCTTGTTATATTTGTATAAACTTTAGTTATCTTTAAAGTCAATAATTTAAATAACAGCAAAAGAGAAAGGTATTGACAACATCGTTCGTATCGTTACCAAACATTTGGTTTATGGAATAAAACTTATATTGACATAGATAGAGAATAAACACATTCAATGGAATATTTATGAATATTAATGTATTTTATCTAAATCTTCCGACATTTAATCAGGTGAAGGTGTTGATAAAAAACTATTAACATATAAGGCTGTTCATGTTATATATATATATATATATATTATATTACGTATGTAGCACCCTTCGAGTTCAGTAATAATAAATTATTTTTTAAATAAATTTATCAACTCCTTTCTATTTTAGTTTATTTGATACAAATTTTACAATATACCTTAAAATTACATATATATAATAATAATAAAGCTGCAGAGGTTTCATTTTTTGTAAACTACAAGTTAAGATTAATTTTCAGAGATGAATTACTTGATACATCCAAAGCAGGGTATGTAAATCGGTAATATTATGACAAAAAAGCAAGTATCAGTTAAAAAAAACATAATAAAACGTTTATGATTTTTTGGCAACTCTAAAATAAAAATAATTATACAGATAACAACATATCATGCGTTTAGGTTTTATACATTTTTAATTATATGTTTTATTCTGTTTCGTATATTTTTATATTATGACATTAATTACAAGTGAATTATTCGTAGTCTTGAGTCATAAGTCTGATTTTTATATGCTTAGATTTAAAAAAATAGTGTTATTTAAACCAAATACTTATGATAAAATGGAGACAATGTTTAGATAAGGTACCAATCAGACTAATGTCAATTTTAATGACTAATTAAAATAAAATATAAGCATTATTATCATATTTATAAATAAAATTCTGGTACTTAAATAAACCTGACGCCCAGAAATTAGTAATGCAGTTGCAGTAAACAATAAACAAGTAAAAAATGCATCCATAGATAAGTAAAAAAATTGTAATTCTATTTTTAAATCTATATTTAATCGAAATTTTTGGTTGTTTAAATTATGTCCTTCAGAATTCTTCCAAAGGCCCGTCGGTCCAGAATGGTCCATTGTCGTAGTCCTTGTGATGGTGGTTCGTTATTTCGTCTTCAAAATAAAACTTCTCAAGTAATTATTTTTAATTTATTATTAAATATAGGCTTGTTTATTCAAACGGCAGCGTTACAGTGTCTCCTGCCATAACAATCACTCAATAATACGAAGTTATTCTAGTATTACAATTGCATGTTTCAATAATAAATAGTTTCTTACATTTCAGTGAATGCAAGACTATAATTAACTATTATTATATATTTGATCGTAACCTTACTTTAAAATGTTAATTGAATCCAAATAATATACTACTAAATTAGGGTTAAAAAAAAAATAGAAATATATGAACAATAAATTACATTTATCAAAGTGATCCTCACGAAAGTAGGTATAGCGTAGAGTTATTTAATATTAAATAAGAATTTCGTAGTGTTAACTTAAACTATTGTTTTCGACGTTTTAGTTTTTACACATTTAGGCACAGTGTATCAGGATTTCTAATCGTCGTACTTTTGCATATTGGCACTGCATGTCTTATAAGCTCTTATGCATGTGCTCACATGCATAACCATTTTCAATCAAAACCGTATAATAACAGAGAGACAAACATTATTATTGTATTTGTAGTGCCATGACGTCATTGCTCGTATAAGTGTAAGTCACGTGACCTAGGGTTTTTACGCGAAATTTAATTGTCATCGGGTGAAATATTTTATTTTTAATAAAATAATCACTTTTTGAGAGAAAACAAATTATGATAGTAGATAACAAAATATTTCGCTTGTTATTATGATAGTAGTATCCTTTTAAGTACTAAAATGTATAATTGTTTATTTATTGAATGATCTTCGTCTTTACTCCTATACCTAGACTAGCCATAAGTTGAGTTACAAAGAAAATATCCGATAATTTCTAAAAAAAATATTTGGTGTTAAAATTTTTATATGTGATTATGTAGACTGAAAATATATGTTAACGTACTAAACTAGCCATTCAAAGTGTCCGCCCTTAGCTTTAACGCACGCTTTTAAACGGTCGGGCCAGGCAAAAACATACAATAATGGCGGGTAAAAAAGTATTTTTTTTTATCGTAGTAGCTAATGTTTGAAATACAAATCAATGTTTTTTAAATGTATGTAAAACATACATAAATGCAGCCAGTACCTAGTCGAACAATGTGAATGATGATTGACATATTGACATATTTAATATTCGTTAATTAATGATGCTAGTGACATCAGGAAAAAATAATTATGACTGATAACTAGATCAAAAGGTGCTCTAGCATCATTTACCTATCCCATATCATACCCATACATAACTAACTTATATCGAAAAGTTTTATAACTTAGTGATGGTACTTATATCATCATATTTGTGAACCGTTCGATATCGGGTAAGTTATTATGAAGATTGACCTCAACCGACACCAGTTTTTGTATCTGCGTTCGAAATTAAGCAATGATTTTGACAAGATGACAGAAGTGAGTGTTTTTATATGTATAGATAATGAATATACAATTTTGATTTATAAATAATATATATTTTATTCTATACCAGAAAGAAAAATAATATTACAATTACAAAAAAGAACAGAACAATACATAAAAGATAAAAGAAACAAACAGTGTTATCGCTACATAGACATTCCTTTTAGACAATCTGAGAGTGGACGCTGCCTCGTATTTAAGAAGGTGGTACATAAAGATAAAAATGTATTATTAAACTATAAATGTCATAGTTACGTAATATTCATTTCATATAATATCATTTTATTTTAAAATAATTTATATGCAACTGAAAGGTAGTTAAGTTATATTTATACGATATTTTTATTACTTGAAACAACTACACTAATACAATATATTGTTTCAGATTGCAGGTACAGCCCATCAACCCGTGTTTGGGTTTATATATAACGAGTTCTTAGATGATCTGGGTGTCGGTACCGGGGCAGTTACCGTTGTGTATGGAGTGTTCCAAGTCACTCTAGCAATAGCTGGTAAATATTAATCATTTAATTGTTTCTTACTCCTAAACGTATATAATTTAATATCTTAAAAAAGGTAACGGGTCAACGGGTATCCTTAACTTTATATTCTCTGTGTATTTATATTTTCTCTGTGTATCCTTAACTTTATATCCACGAACTAAGAAACCATTGAAAATAGTTGGATAAATACACATGTCTTGCTGTCAGAGACCTTGTATACCAAGGAACAAAATATTGAAGAAATAGGCCAAACCTTAGTAATTTGTATTAAAATATTCGAGTTATTTTCATTATAAAGATATTTATTTTAATAGCACCATGTTTATGTAAATAAATCTTTAAAAAACTCCAAATATCCAAAGAAATCTAGTCACGTTTTTAAATCTTACGTAACATGCAAGTAGGTAATCGGAAGAGTTTCAATCAGTACACTTATAAATAAATAACATATAAAAATACTGGCTATTCATATTTTGTAGTAGTTAAGGATTACATAAATTATAAATAAATTAGGAATATACGTGTTTTTAGTAACACGAGTTTAATTTTTGTCAGTCCTGTAATAAAGTTTATTCTAAAACCTACAAAGTTATTTGTGACCAACCCTCTTAATCTCAGGTGGCAAAATATCCCTAGTTTCTCGGCTATCCTCCTAATTCGACCATTTTACACAAATAACATAAATTATACACCTGAACCTTTATGACGGGAAGAAGATAACACAGAATGTTTTTGGCATTATCACATTCAGATAGTCTGTTTTTTGTTACAAGTTTTGTTAAATCCATACATTTATTATTATTTGTTTTATAATTTCAAATGCCAACCTCTTTATGTCATATTGACCTATTAACAGTAAAGCTTACAACCTGACCTTTTTAATGAATATAATAGAACAACAATTGAAATCAATTTTTATGTGACGTTTATTAAAACCCAGCGCCCATTTCATTATTAGAAAAAATATATTAGTCTATAGTTAACCTATAGCCTTGAGTACAATTTATGTTCTTGAACTATTTGCTGTTAAGTTGAATACTTTTAAGTTTTTAATTAATATATCTACTTATATAATATACGACACATTATATATTTATTTTAATGATAGACAACAAACTGGGGTATTTATACACCTACTTTAATACAATATTTGCTAAATAATTATATAGGTTGCTTGTTTTAAATACTATAATATTATACATGCTAAACTAGCTTTTATTAGACATACGGACATGACTTGTAAAAGCATCAGTCAAAATTTTAATGTTTTTTTGAAGAAGATAATTTTTTTATCTTAAAATAATTCGTTGATATCACGGTGACTCTTTAATAACTCATTCTTGATTCAATCAGTAGTTATGAGAATTAATATACAAAAAGTGTGATTTTTGACAAAGAAAAGGAGAACATCCACGTTGACGCAAGCTACGTTGTATGTTATTTTAGAAGAAACTTAGATATAAAAAGGTTTATATTGCATTTAACATAATTACATAATAAGTATGTGTTAATGAAACTTGTTGACAAGTGTCATTAAGTGTTTTTTAATAAAATTATGGTGTTGTGTATTTAATATTTATATATATGTTTAAATTTCCATTTATTTTTAAATAATTAATTTACATTGTTCCTACATTGCACAATATTACGAAATATGTAACCAAAGCACAAAAAACAGTATCTCTAAAAATAACTAACTCGTTTTGGTCAACTTTTTGTTTTATATTTAATTATAGCTTCTTAACATCTCAAATGATGTAATAAATAATAAGGCTGTAGACTTAATGGTTCAAATTAGATAATCTCTAATTAATAAAATATTCACAACAATAAAAATGTGTTAATAAAATGAAACAGCTTTCAATTCAGAAACACGCATATTATATTATTATATTTTATTATAACAAGTTAAGACGGCGGTATATTTTACATGTATGTATGAGGATTAAAATAAAAACTAAACAAAACCAATATCCCCAAAAAATATTTTGGCATAAATTAACTGAATAATATGCAAAATCTTTACACGATAAACTAATTTCTTAGTTCTGCACTATTTCTGAATTTGAATAACTTTAAATGTAATTTCACTGTCGATGTTGACAGTGCGACCTCGCTTTATCATTCGCAAACAACTTTATTTGCACTAATATTTAAGTTTCCAATGAAACTGGGATTCCGTTTAATCCGCAGAGTTGATTATCTTGATTAACTTAAAGTACTACTATAAAGTTATTAGTTTTATTGGGCTTATAGTTACATTACAAAAATCTATTTAAATTTATTAATAATATATATAGTAGGGTTCAATCCGATAATAATAACGCCAATTCCTCAATTAAAACTGTCACGCATAAAACACTTGAAATATCTTTATATTTTGTCTTAATGGCATATCATTTACATATATATTTTAATGGGATGTTTTGTTTTATAGACGAGATTCCAAACGGTTTCTATTTTTCCTGTAATGTGATACAAGCCTTATATTGTAAGATGATCGACTTAGGACACGCTATATTTTTATTGGGATAAACTTAATTTATAACTTAATATTTAATGTTTTTCATAAATGTAAAATGATATTGTAAAAGTAATAAAAACAATAAATATATTTCTCTCTAAAATTATATTTATCATTCTGTCAAAAATATATTAATATTAGATTTGTAAAGTATTATGTTACATGTTATCTATCTGTAAATCGATATGGAAGAAATATTTTTTCCTCAAATTTTTATTACCAACCTTTTGTCTAAAATACTGTGTTACGTTTATAAATCAAAGAATTGCGTAATATTTTATTCAAAGTTATGGCTAGTCCAAAGACCTTTTATATATTGATTGCATCTTATATGATAGAAATGTGGTTGTAAATCGTTTCAATTGTACTTTAATATAATTTCTATTCCAGGTTTCTCGTCGAATATAGTTTTAAAGAGATTATCTCTACGACAGGTCGGCCTTATAGGAGCATGTATATACACGCTTGCATCATTTCTAGCAATATTTGTGTCTTCGACAACACAATTAATTATCACTAACGGGTTCCTACAAGGTTTAGGAATGGGCCTCCTCATTCCTGTTTCTTATACAAGTTTCAATAGTTATTTCACAAAGAAAAAAGTGCTTTATTTAAGTCTCTGTAAGGCTTCTATTGGATTGATAACGATGATGTATCCAATATTTATAAAATATACGATGACTGAATATGGATTTAGGGGAACAGTAGCGATTCTTTGTGCGATTTCGTCACACAGTATCTTTGGGGCCTTAATATTGCAGCCCGTTCAATGGCACATGGTTAAACGAATGAAGTCATCTGAAAAGATAATCCGTAAGATGTTTTTTATAAAAAAATATTGTAACATGCCAAATATGAAAAACTATATAATAGTGTTGACTATTTTTGCAGTTATACCACCCACGCCGGTATCTGAGGAGGATGAGAGTAAGTTTGACTTCATGACAAGTGAGATGCTGAATCAAGATACAAAGTCAGTGCAGAACCTCCATTCTAAGACATATAATAACCATCAAAAAGAATCAGGGCTCCTGTTCCTACCTAAGCTGACTGATTCAAGAAGACTTAGTATACCAGTAGTATTGATACCTAGTGACGAAAAGACTGACAGTAAATTTAATTCTAACGACAATGTATACATAGAAAATTTGTATAAAGCAGCATCTATAACAAGTTTAGGAAACTTTGTTGAACCAATGCCGATAATAAAGAATAAGGAAGGCAAATGGTAAGAACCAGAGAATTATTCGTAGAAATAATATAATATTTATAGAGAATGACGATCTGATAAAGGCCATATTTGTAATTATTACATTTAAATATTTAAAATATTTGTCCCTGTTTATTAATAATTTTTGTCCATTATGACGAAAAAATTATTGTGCATTTCATTTTTTATGATTTATTTAGTATGTTTTTTTTCTTTTAGGCAAACAATAGCTGAATATTTAGATTTAACTCTACTGAAAGACTTGGTTTACGACAACATTATAGTTGGGATGGCGCTTACATTCTTCGCCGATTTAACATTTTTTACATTGGAGCCGCTATTCTTAGATAAAAATAATCTTAGTAGGGTATGTATAATTTATGATTAAATATTTTATTGCAACAAATAAAAGCGTGATATCATAACAAATTTAATTCATACGTCCTCAAAATTGTAATAAACGAAAAAATACTTAGAACTATCATAATAAGCGATTCACTTGATATTTACACTGTCGCCTAATTCACGGTAGGCTAAAATATTAAAAATAACACTACCTTACATAACATAACTAACATAACATAACATAACGGGACGGTTTCCCAGTAGTCGCGGGTTCGAATCCCTGCCCGTATCGGTTTTTTACATTCTATATTTATATAAATTTATAACTAACATATGTTATAACCAGTTGTATGTTAGTTGTATGTTAGAACAACTATCGAAAAACTTCAATTAAAATTTCCTGTACCATAGACCAAGGTTAAATTTATCTGAAATAAACTAATCCTTTCTTTCTTATTAATTTTGTGGTGTTTAAGAACGAAAAATACACTCCATATATAAAGCATAATTTATCTACTTAGTAAACTTTTTTAGTAATGTATAGTTTTTGTTAGTACTCACCAAAATATAGAGTTGCTATTTCCTGAAAAATAATTACTTTCTAACTTTCTTTGAGGTTACTAAATTATAACATAACGACTTCAATCAGTGCAACTTCAAGTTCGAGAAAGAATACAAATATCTCTTAACACTTTTGTTATACTTTTATCGAAATAACTAGAACTTACAACTGAATATTATACAAAAAGAAATTTATAAAAAACTATCGAAACGAGAAAAGTATTTTAAATATTTTGGGTATTTTTTTTCTTACGAATGGAAGAAGTTCAGATAATGTATTAACCGTAGAAAATATGTTAGAATATTCTTTTTGATGATTAAAATTGAAAAAGAGATTGAATAATATTTTTTGCAATTTGACTCTGGGAACTTACTTTCCAGAAAATCATGGAGTATTACAGTAAACCACAAGTATAGGGACTTCAAAATAATACAAGGCCATTATCAAGATGTTTAAGTTAAAGTTAATGTAAAGTTAAAGATGTTTAAGTTCTTAAGCATTTCAAATTTAGAACAATATTGTTTTATCGCTTGTCTGAAACAACTAGGAAAGAAGTAAAATGAAGCCAGAAACAGCCAGTCTGATTTCATATATACAACTGTTTTGCACTATCTATCAGATGAAGATATATTTGATATTCATACGTTAAAGAGGAAAATGTAAAATATTTTTGCGTAATTTTACATTCATTACTTATGTTTCAATGTACTTTGAATATAGCAAACAGTAACATCAGCCTATAAGCATGTATGTCATTGCTGTGCGTCGTTTTCAATTATGGTAAGGAGCTTAACCTATATATTATAATATAAAAAACAATATATAAGTGTACGATACTTTTAGAATACTTATGTAAAATATCTATATTATCATATTGTAAAAACTTAGTCATTATTTTATAGCTATTACAAAAAGTATATAAGTATATATATGATTTGTAGACTGCAAATTATAGGAAAATATAAAGTTATGTAACATAATTAAAATGCAACTGCGTATCTTACGAAGGTATTCCTTTACATGTTTTTATATTTTTATTATTCGTATGTCACTTCTCAATAACTTTATGTTATTATAATCTTTGCTTAAATTGAATAAAATATCAATTAACTAATTGCTGTATTGTATTGCTTACTATTATAAGCTTTTACATTAATTAAACTCAAGGGTGATCTTTTGTCTATCTTATAACCAATTGTACCTACCCGTAAAAAAAAAATATTTTTAGGTCGGCAAAAATGAACTCCTGTCCCTCGGGAACAATATTTTTTCAGGCTGAAATCTACCCTGTATCTTTTGAATACCACTGACAATGATGTTCAAAATTTCATAATTATTAATTGAGTTGTCACATTCGTTTATATAATATAAATTAGAATAGTCATATAATCACTTTTATGAAATACAATGCCAATGATTGTATTTTCTTTACGAGAGACTAGATCTTATTACATCAGACAATCTACAAATAGAGTGAAAAACACTTGAATGCAAATTTAATTATTTCGCCAATGACAATAATCTCGGTTTTATTGTTATTAAATTAATATTTATAAGTCATCTCGTTTCTAAGATAATTATAATACGAAGAATCAGATGATCCAAAAAAAAACCAGTCCCTTAAAAATATAGTTGCGCGGATGTATTGGTCCGCACTTCATCAGATATCCCATAGGATATCTGATGAAGTGCGGACAAAAGACAGGCCTAAGAAAGGGTGGGGTGAGATATTTCAGTCAATGGGGGGGGGGGGCTATATTTTAAATGGTGTTAAATGTTTTACTTATAACTCAATCTCATGGTAATCAAAATTTAAATTTTGACTAAAATAAAACCGTAAATATTCGCGAGTTCCTGGCTTAGAAGCGGTGAAAAATAATCATAAACGAAATCCGAAGTACAATTTTTAATAATATATGATAAATAAAACCGTCAAATAGTTTTATGAAAATATTTAAAACCAAAGACGAAATTAACTGTACATGAGTTAGAACCATTACAATTTGGGAATAAGAAGTTGTGTTTGAAAATATCTATATCACTTAAGCCCATGTCAAGGTTTTTGTTTTTTAAATGTAACAAGATAAATATTAACGGCCTGTTGGTCTAGTGGTTAGTGTCCCTGCTGAACCAAAGTTAGTGGGTTCAATTTCCACTCTGGACCGTTGTTTCTGTGATTCACAAATTGTTGCTTATAGTCTCGGTGTATTTTGTGTCCGTTATATCTGTTTGTTAAAGAACCCCCGCGACACAGAGATTATTTCTTGACTGCAAAAAGGTTGTTTTAATAAAAATAAATAACCAAAACTATTTTTGTAGGGGGAAATAGCAAATATCATAGCCGTAGGAGGTGCTACAGACATGGTCGCCCGACTGTTGTTGGGATTTGCTGGGCAGTTCTACAGGATGAACAGTCGATACATGTTCTACGCTGGTGCTTTATTTTCTGCTTTATTTAGATTTGGTAAGTTGCTTAAAATGTTGCATGTATTACTCAGCATATACTGCAGTTTATAAAATAAGGTAACTTATTTTGTAAACTGCAGTATATTAATTATAAGATGATTAATTTTTATTAATTATAAGATGTTTTTTGTAATATAAATATCATTTACAATTTTCTTATATTAAAAGAATTCGTTATATTACACGAAAACGTCTCTCTCAGTTTCAAATCAATTTCGAAATAAAAAGCAAGGCACAATTTAAGTTGAAATGTATCTTGAAAAGACATAAAAGTTGAAAACAATAGCTCAATTGCATCCCTACTAAATTGCTTACATTCCTTTTTACTTGAGAGTAATATCTTATTCTTGTTTTGTTATTTCTTATCTGTATTTCTGAAGCTCTTTCTTATTTTAGTATTCGTGATTATATTGTTTTTAAATTTAATTCAGTATATTTTATAGAATTAACAAAATTGAATTCTTGATTTTTTAGTCCAAACAAAACCGATCTAATATAAAATCATATTAATAATTCACATGTGTATACATTTCAATTACTCATAAACTGCTGCCCTTTAAAATATTTTATACTAGCCGAATTGGAAATGTAATATATCTTTCAGTGTTCGTTCAATTCACGACATATCTGCCACTACTAATACTGACGGGTATCCTGGGAGCCTTGAGGTCCCTCGTCCACATCGCACAGCCAATTGTGATGGCTGACCATGTACCAATAGAGAGGTACCCACCTGCTTATGGCTTGTATATGCTCCTCGCGGGTGGCATCAGCTTAAGTGTTGGACCAATGATTGGTAAGTTAGAATTAACGCTGCATGTTAATAAAAAACCGTAACTCATTTAAGTTTCTTCTATTCTTTGTCTATCATGTCTTCAATTTGCCAAAGTTTTATAAACCTTCAAGAAAATAACACTCTATGCTTGGGTAATTTTCATCAAAATTATTATAAAAGTTTTTTGCAAATGAGGAACATTATTTCAGTGGAACTTCCAAAGAGCGTTGAGAAAGTTATAAGACTTAAGACCAACTTCTCGATTAATATTAAAGAGCTCGCTAAACACACTTTCTTGTCCTGCCAAAAGTATTCACTAAATTTTAAACTGTCACATTTTATTGCGTTTAACAACTTGTTGAGCGTTGTCTTACATGCCTTTGTACATCAAATATTGATATAAGAAATACTATGTTTTTATTCTTCATGTATAAATCATATGTTCAATATGTAAATTACGAAAATGTAAATGATTTAAAATTTATAGATCATATTTTAGAATGTTGGAATAATAAATAACACTTTTAGTAATCTTACTATAAATTTATGTCAAAGTTTTCTGATGTAGGAATCTTGTACATTCTTGTTAGGTACCTATTATAATGAATTAATATTTTTTTTTATAGGTTTCATACGTGATTACACAGGAAGTTATGTAATCGCCTTCAGTTTATTGGCGGTGTGTAACCTTTGCTGTGTTATTCCTTGGACAATAGAAGCTATATTAATAGCAATGAAGAGACGAAGACAACGCCAACAAACGTGATAATTATCTGGAATCCAGATGAATAAGTAAATTCCATAAGACTGTTGTCTATGCAAACGACTCTTACAACTGTACGTACCAAAAGGAGCTATTGCTATAGTTACAGTTTACTAGATCAGAAAATCTATTGAATAGCCTTCAGCTTGACCTCTGAGAATTAAGATAAACCTATCAAGCTGCTTTCAAATTACTATTTTATTTAAATATCTAAAGATAAATTTAGCAAATATTTAAACAGATGTTGAATGTACAATTTAGAAAAAGATAAGAATAAGTTATGCCATATTAAGAATATAAAATTAACTTGACTCATACATATTAACAGTAAATTTTAAATTTTATTCTGTTAAGAAGAGCTATTTAAAATTGCCATTATACTTTTGAGTAGTCAATAATAAAAATCTGTTTTACAATTTTATTTTATAATGAAGCCAAAGCGCCTTAATATTTAATAAAGTATTCAATATAAGCAATTTCGCAGTAAAATACGATAGGCGTATATTATGCGAAGATTGGTAAAATATAGTTAATATAGTTGGCAGACATCGGTTAACTGAATAAAACCGAACAATCTCATAATATCTTACTGTGTAATGTATATTACAACTATATTTAATAAAACTTCCATTCAATGAAATTTAAAATTTTAAGTTTTTGTTTAATTTAACTTGTCATTCCACTGTTATAACTTACCACAATATGGACTATTTTAAAAACTAGATGATGAATTAGAACTTAAATAATTAAAAGAGTCATTAAGTAACAAACATATATACATATATATTAAATTATTAATAAATGTAAAGCTATCAACTTGTTAATTTTAATTAATTTAGAGGACCCAAGTTGGGAACAATATACAACCGTGTTCATCAATTTGACTACTTTTTCTACAATGAATTTGTTATAATTATATTTAAGGCTTGTAAGCAAAATAAAACATATCATCGTATAATACTCATTATATTACAATTAGGTTGGGAAGTTAAAATATTTAATTTTATTTTAACAATAAAAAATAACATATCCGTCAGAAATAAATAAAATTTTTAAAACATAACAAATATGTCTTTTTTTTATTGAACGTTTTTGAATATGTAGAGTTAGTGCTATCGCTCAACGAAGTTCTACATGGAGAGACGCTAAGCGCTGGTTGGATGTCAATAGGATTTTTTTGAATAATTATGATCCTTGTCTTATTTTTATCGTCATTACAATTTGAAAGTTGATCACGAGATCACGACATGTTATAGTACCCGCGTGTTTAGTTTCTGAAATGACACCACCTGAAATTTTCTGATGACTGATAATGGGAGAGACTTCTTGGCTATTGCTACCCAGCTTATCCGTTGTTATTTATTTGTAATACTCTAAAAAGTTTTTTTTTATTTCTATATGCAATAAGATCTGATACCATTATTCGGATTTGAGAATTTATTTTTTAATTGATAAATGTCTCGAGGACCAGCTATTGCCAGCGACTTGGTCTGTCCCCTTGTCTTTCCGGCCAAACATGATCCCCTATCATTACTTTATTAGAAAAAGGAAATTCACCAACTCTGAAGAATTCACCAACATTTCACTACAATTGTTCATATTTATTTATATCTTTTCCATATTTAATCAATACCAGTAATTAGAGATGTGTTTAAGGAGGGTAGCCGATCACCATGTTTGAGTATATCTATATTCAGGTAAATTGTCGAATAGTTAATATATTTTTTTTTATTTTATACGAATTAAAAGAGTATCCCAGGAGTTTCTAGCTGGTTTTTTTCTATGGAACTATCTTTTGAATCAGTGCAGTTAGTTTTTGTCGCTTTTATAAGTGACGTTTGAAATAAAAAACTAATTCAAAATATGATTTTGAATAAGAGAATTACTGAGTATCATGTATAATGTAACCAAAAGTACTTAAAAACCACCAATTATTCATCAACTAAAGACGTTTGTTACAGAACCTTATTTTGCTTAAACGATATCTAGCAGTCAACAAGATGGCGAGGGCTCTGTGAACAAATATTTTCTTACGTCGTTTCAAGACGCTGAGTAGGCACACAACTTCGAGGGCTCCAAACATAAAATCTGAAAAACAGTGCAATACAAAACTCGCTCAGGGTAGTCTAGCTGGCTTGTAAAGTATAAAAAGTTTGTTAAGCTCAAAGTAGCCCTCAGGAATTAATTGCTTATAAAAATTATATTGATTTATTATTATATTTAACCACGTACAGAACTTGCCTAATTATAAATATTTTTATATGTTTAGATTATCGTGGTATGAGATTGATTTTCTATTTTAGGATTCATTCATTATGTCTTCTTCAGTTTATTGTTCTTTTATTTATTGTTGAGTATTATTATGTACGTAGTAGTCGTATAAAATACTTTTACCTTTCTAGAATGTTCTAGTTTGGAGTCCAGATCATAATGACTACCGGTAAACAATTTACGACCGGTATTGTCAAATATTTCAGTTCATTGTAAGAATAACAATAGGCGCAGAATATCCAGTAGGAGTATTTAAAATAGGAAGAGTCGAAGTCATAATATTATAGTGTTTCCTCCAAATTGTTCGTGTAACAGGAAGCTATGGTTTCTTGTATATATATTTATTCGTGATCTATGAAAAGAAAGGGACCAGGTTTATGAACCTTGTTGAATCCCTGAAATTATAATTTGCATTAATTATGCACCGAAAAATAACTTGTCGCTAGAAGCAGAAGAAGAAAAGGAATATGCATTTTTTTATCAACAACATTAACCTACTGCTTATCGAGCATTGAAATGATGTGGTGTGAGTTGTTATTTGCCTGTACTGCATTAGTAGCCTGACAGTTCACATCATGATACATGTGGGCCAAAAAATACATTTATTAAACTTTCGACTACTTTATGAATTTTATTTTGTTTGAAAATATCTATAAACATTTTCGGCAGTGGCATCTTTTCAATGTTTATCTATACTAAAAAGTTAGAAATATTGGTTAGGATTTTCGAAAGAAACCTAATAGATGTCACCACCGTCCCGATAAAGACGATCACATATAAAATACTTTATTCACCGAGGCGGACAGCGATACAGACAATAGTCCCGGGTTCGAGTCCCTGCCTGTATCGGTTTATTTTTCATTCTATATTTATATAAATTTAAATTTTATTTTTCTTTACATGAAAATTTTTAAATACGTTTGTCTTTGTCAACATTACCAATATAAACAAATAATAGGCCTCTGCTATCAATGGTGTGTTCAATGTTGTTTATCTTTATGTTTCCGTAAACATTAAAATTACTATTAGTCTCAAGAATTGATAAAATAAATCATGCTTATAATCAGCTTAAGAATGTCATTGTCTTTTCCGAGGTTTATTTTAAGACAGCAGTAATAAGACCAATCTTATTAAAGAAAAGATCTTAAGAAAACAAAATTTATCTTTGAATAATTAACTTTGAGTTAAACCTCATAACTTCGAGCACAAGGTAAGTAAGTGCAAACAAAATAATTTCTATAAAATATATCTAAAATAATTTATATAAAATTTCTGTTTTTAAATTGAACTACGTGTTTATTTACCATATTTCCTTATCGCAAGCAAGATAAAATATACTGAGAATTATCACCATTTCTATATATTTATATTGCAAATGCAAGAACAAAAGAATCATATCATATCATATAAATTATATACGAAGTGACTGTTCTCTTTTATCTTTAGTATGTAATAGATCCTGTAGCTTAGTGCAGTATATCTGTGGACTCTGACCAACGTGAACGAACGACCTATTTATAAATATGAGTTCTGGATCTACGAACGAGAGATCTGTATCGAATACTGATAAGTGGGGATATGTTGTTTGCTTTGGAACTGTCATTATATTTGTAAGTAATACTGTTGTTGTACTACACATATATTAATAATGTAATACTGTTGTTTAGATTAACAAAAATATAGCGCTTAGTATTAATTAAATTGCTACATCAATTGCATATTTATTGGTAGAATATCTCTTATAGAAATTATTAGTTGTAAACAAGAAGAATCATGCTCTTATGCCGATATGACCGATTTTTTTTTCATATTTCTTTTTGTATTATAATTACACTGTTAAATATTTATTTAAAAAATATCCAGTGTGATAATATTATCACACTGGTATGTGTGTATTTTAATTAAATGTTGTAAATAAACCAGATAACACATTATTACAACACAATTAATATAACGAACCACAAAACTATTAACTTCTATCAAAATAGTTGCTTACCCAACAAGAGCCTGTATTAGAATATTCATATGCAAATTGGATAAATTTCACAAATCCGCTTCATACACAGCATTGCTACGAGTGATTTAGTTTTACTTCCTCCATATGTACACAGTACTAACATCGGTGTTTATTTTCAGATATCTGGAATCGGCCAAGTCAACTCTTTCGGCTTGATATTCAGAGATTTTATCGAAGAAACTCACTCTAGTGCCAAATGGATCGCAATTGCACATGGAATTTTTTCTATCCTGTTGGCCATCGGAGGTCAGTGAACTAGTTTAAAAAAGACATAAATAAAATATTTTTATTAAGGAAGAAAGTATTTGAATAAATTTCTCTAAGAATACTTAATCTAGAAACTACTTTCTTAAATTATTCATTCCAGGTTTGATTCTTAACGTCGTGAGCAAAAGATATTCTTTGCGATTAGGAGGATTTATAGGTGGCCTGATAATGTCACTTGGTTCCTTTTTAACTATATTTATAACAAATACAAATCAAATTCCTTTAACATTTGGATTTCTTCAAGGAGTTGGTTTTGGTATGATAGTCCCAGTATGTTACTCAACATTCAACCATTATTTTGTAAAGAAAAGAACACAAGCTATGAGTTTAGTAAAAGCGTTCCAAGGAGTCCTATTAATTTGGTATCCCCAACTGATAACTGTCCTGTTGTCATATTACGGGTTCAGATCGACCTTATTGATTATAAGTGGAATATCTTTGCACATTTATCCTGGACTAGCAGCAATGAAAATAAATCGAAATCAACAAAACAAACGACAAGCAAGTATTTTTGTGTTAATATTTAAATGTTAAAAACATATAATTAAAACTCATATCTAATGATGCTATTTTTATAGATAAACACTAAGCATAAATGCGAAGAAAATCTTGATCTAATGTGTCATGAGACAATCAAAAATCATGATAACGATGTAAAATATAATAAAAAATCAGCTGCCGCATTCGGGTACACCAATATTTAATCTGTATTACTTGTATAATTTTACAAATTAAGCCTAAGCAGAAATACGAGGAAAATGTTGGTCTAATGTGTGATCACAAAGCAAGCTAAAAACATGATAACAATGTAAAAGACGATAAAAAAGTCATTTGCCGCATTCGGGTACATCAATATTTAATTTGTACTTGCATTATTTTACACACACCCTAGTATTTTAGTAAATATATATTAAAATATGAACTTTTACAGAAATAAGATTCTTGAAGTTCTAAATATTAAAATTCTCAAGGACCCAATATTTTGTAACATTACTGTTGGCCAAAGTTTCGTCAACTTTTCTGATCTATTGTTCTTTATTTTGGAACCAATGCTTTTATTTCAATATGGATTCGATACGGTAAGTTTAAAGTGTTGTGTCATGAGATAAAATTCTTTCATTCTGTCTTTAAATATAAATATATTCATCATTTAATTTTAATGTTTTCAGTTTTAACACAATAATTGACAGATTTGACTATGTTTATCTTTTAGAACGAAGTCGCTGCGTGTATTTCTATCACTGCAGGAGCAGATGTAGCTGGCCGTTTTTTACTTGCTGTTATAAGTGGTACTGTTACTATCAACACAAGATTACTATACTTCATGTCAACACTTTTTACCCTTGTTTGTAGAATAGGTTAGTATTATTGTTGCTTTAATCTTTATTTCATTAAATTTACAAATTATATTTATCGAATTTATCACCTTGCACACAAGTTAATACCATCTGACCCTTATGGAAATTTCCTGTTACCTGTATAAACCAAATTAATTCAAATTCTAACGATGTCTATCATGATTGTAAGATAAATACAGGAATTTAAGCTTCAACGAATCCTTATCCTCAGCCTCAGTATGTTTTCGACGGTTTTTTTCTCTAAGCTTTTCTCTAGTTTTTTTTTCTCTTGAAATCAAATAATCTTCTTCAAAAAGGTTTTCTCTAAGCTCTTTAAAATTGAGCTACTCAAAAGTCAAATAAACAGACTAGAATAAAAGTTACATTGCACTTTAATAATATATGAGCCTAATTGTCTTATTATGTTTTCAGTAATTCTCCAAGTGCGTCAATTCATTTGGGTAGCCGTAGTTACAAGTTTATTAGGATTTTTGCGGGCTTGGCTCCGTATAGCCAGTCCTCTGGTCATCTCAGACCACATACCTCAGAAGGATTTCACCGCAGCCTATGCTGTGTTCATGCTTACCAGTGGAATTGTTAATGCTGTAATATCGCCCATTATAGGTACGCATTATTGACACTAATATAGTTTTTATCGACCTAAAATAAAAATATATTATAATAAAGATATTTCAGTAAGCTTTCTTTTGTATACGTTACTGAATTTGTCAACACGGTTATTTAATAAACAAATTCATTCAAATCAAGCTTACATAGTGATATGTTAAATGGTGACTACATTGACCATTGGTTCAAACCATACATGATAGTTATCATATTCATAGAAAGCAAATACAATAAACGAGCAGGGAGGTACGCTTACCAGTACATTAAGCCCACCATAACTTAAAACAGGAAACTTTTTGTTTTACCAAATCAGTTAAATGTATTAAATGGAAGATATTTATATTAAGGCAAGGAGGAATTAAAGAGAAAATAAAGTTATCTCTGAGACTGTTACCTGGGTAAGATTAAAAACAGTCGCATTTTATGCAAACCTTAATCTTTTTAACAGTTTCAGCAACAATTTAAGAGTTAAATAAAAAAGAAAAATAACAGGTTAAAAAATTAGTATTATAATTTTGAAAGAAATCAAATTCAGACTTTTTGAAATTTACATTTATTTGTAGATCGTAAAATGTTAGTAAATATTAATTCATTACGGCCTGTTTATTTCTCCGGCCAACAAAAATGTGCTCCATTACATAAAGGCAGAGTTTTAATCTCCGCAGCCAGTTCCATGCGGGAAAATTAAACGTCCAGTTTGAGTCAGTGCTTCAAATAAAATAAAAGTTGTCCCAACTTTTCAAATTAAAATCTTGCTATGCGTTGAATTTTTGCTTTGAAGTCGTTGTTCAGTACAAAGTACATTATACATTTTCGAAAAATATACTTCGTGCTCACAATTAAAAATGTTGAAATATTTTGTTGTTATAAGCTTTATATATTTTCTTTTTGTTATTATGTTTTTTTTTTCAAAGATATTCGTTTATAAAATAAATATATAGAAATATTCTATAAATATTCCATTTCAGTTTCAATTCCATTACAAAAATATTACAATTAATGATTACCTTACAAAAATACTCCACGTTTCCGAAAGTTGTTTTGCGACAGAATCCAATAGTATTAAATGTACATAACGAACCCCTTACCGAGAATAAATGCGGAGAAACATTTTTATTCTACCGTAATATATTATGTACAATACTAGTTTAGAGGAAATTGCGATACAAAACTCGAGTATATTCCAGAACCGTTTTAAAAATAGTCTTGACAATGTTTTTTGAAGCGTTCACAGGTTAGCAAGATGTTTTAAATATAACAAAGTTGTTTCTCTTTATTCTTCTTTTACATACCTAAGCCAACAATAAAACAAAAGAAAAACTTATTTAGTTATATTTATTAATAAATGAAATAAGTATATTTATGGACATTTTAAAACATTAATGTCCATTGTGGCACTTTTCTCAATGTATTCTATATGTATTGTACTGTATTGTATACTGTAATGTTAGAACCCTTTGTTGGGATCAATAAAAAACAATAATACAGGTAGCCTCCTTCCTGATATAAATGATTATATATAGATTTCTAAATTCGTCGAACAACATATTAACATATTTGTTTTTATATTCAAATTTATTAGTCAATTGACTTACTCGATTATCTCAGTTCATGAAATAAGTTCACCTTCACAGCATATTTCAGTTCCTTCACTTAGTCATCATGATTCAAGATATTTTATAACATTAATTAAAATTCTACTGCTGTTGATTTCACATGTAACCAATTTATCTAAACTAAATCCATTGAGATTAAATAAATAAATGTACATATTTATGTTTTAAAATGTATATACTTTTTGTTTTATGATTGTTGTACTTCCCGTCCCGGCCGTAGCGATACGGTAGCTCAATTGGTAGAGCGACGGGATGCTTTCTCAGAGATAGCGGATTCGAATCCCTACCGTTATGGGTTTTTTTTTTTATTCTATATTTATTTTAAATTTAAATTTATTTAACACGATGACTGAAAAAAATATATAATGTCTGAAAATATCTATAAACACATATAGCCATGTAAGCTTACTTAAATTTTCAATATTTAAAAAAAAGCCACAACCTAAATTAATGTTTTAAAATATCTATAAGTAAATATAGCCATGTAAAATGATTTACATTAGAAATAATCTATCTTTATTTATACTGAAAAGTTAGAAACATTGTTTAGGATATTCGAAAAAGTCTAATAGATGTCACCACCATCCCGATAAAGACGATCTCATATAGAATGTTTATTTAATTCACCCAGACGGGTAGCGATATATAGTAGTCGTGGGTTCGAATATCTGCTCGTACTTATTTATTTTTCAATATATAATTCGTAAATTAAATCATAAATTCGTTAAAAGTAGCTACTAACATATGTATAACAAGTATGTCCTCTCCTATAATCTTGCACAGAGAAATGTACTAACTGACAGGCGGTATTTCACGCTCCATTTATCTAGATAGTACCTATTTGTTAACAATGAAATGGATTAATCTTCAAGTTTCCTTGATATTTCCTAGATACATCAATTTTATTTACAAACAAAAAGCCGGAAGGTTGTAACAAAAGAATCTGCACTTCCTTATTTAAACCTCATTATACTACGATTGCAATAATATTTTATATTGAAGTTATAACTACCTTTTGCCCACGACTACAGGAACGTAGAATGACTACTGAAGGATTTTCTTGTACTGTATTTCCGTCAAATTATTTTACAAGCCAATTTACAAACTTTACCTCTTTACTCTATTAGTTTATATTCAAAAGTGATCTTGAATAATGAATACATTGCTTATCATTATAACAATCGCATTTAAAAGATGCTGTTTTAATTAAGATCGTACGGAAAGCAAAATAGGAAATAAAAATGAAAGGCAAAGAAAATTATAATTATTCTTTCATATTTTATTTTCAACGAGTACCTACATGTTTATTACATTTATAAACATTCTGTAAGCCTGTAATCATGTGACGTTATAATAGATTATTTGCGTGTAAGTAATGATAATGTTATTTACTTTTCCTTTGTTACAGGTTTAACAAAGGATTTTTACCAGGATTATATACCAGCGTTTTATGCGTTGAGTGCGTGTTGTGCACCGTGCTTGGTCTTGTGGCCAATGGAGTATTACATACGGACATACAGAAATACAAACATACAGCAGATATCACCTTCGAATATTTTATAATTTATATAAATATCTTTTATTTATCGGCACCTTAAGATATATTTCTAGGATTACATTTTCCGGAACCAAGAATTTGAAGCACTTTGAAATCTTTTAACCGGATGTAAAATTTTATCTAATGCATGACGTTATCACAAGCAAAAAAACAACAAACATGATGTCTATATTTTTATGATAGGTGTTTGATAAAATAATCTCTGTAACTGATTAACATTTTTATTACAAGAACATCTTACTAAAGTAGGGCATTTCCTTTATTCAAATTAAATTTAATGTCTAATAATAATTGTATAATATATTGACTGACTGTACTTGCCTGGAGTCATAGAGATCACAATGGGAGCTAAAATTCGATGATCAAAAGTGTCGACTCGTAATTATACCCAGGGCCGCTGGAACACAGCGTTTGAGGTCAAGGGTCGTCTGGGCTTCAAGGAGGCCTTGGTTCTCAGTTAATTTATATTTTATTTATAGTCTCTGTTAGATTTAAGGTTAAAATTATATTTTTTAAATATTGTATAATATAAAACTCTACGTAATAAACTTATCTTAATTTCAATTTTCTTAAACAAATTGTTATTTTAAAAACATAATTAATAAATGGAATTAAATATTATATTAATACCTATAATACAATACATATCGTATACAATAATATATAAATTATAAATTAAAAACATACTTAAAATAAATATTGACAACATTGAAAACTTTTAAAGTGTAATTTTATATAATAAATAAATAATAAAAACCCATATTATGAAACTTTATATTTAATAAAAGGGAAAACTAATTACTTTTACACAAAAGATTTTTCATAACGCAGAACAGTTGATTATATTTTTTCATAACCTTAATATTTCAAAGTAATATCCAAATTTTAGCAAAATGGAGCATTAAATAAAAATATTTATATAATGTAAATTACTAGATTAATCTAATAAAATTTTATTTCTTGTAATATATTACTATTTAACATTAAACTAAAAAAAGTTGTTAGTAAAATGTATATCGGATTCCTTTCACCACGGAAAGCATTTATTGAGCGAACCTCATGTAGTTAGTTGGCACCAATGCAATCTTCTTGATGCTTCTTCTCCTGAACCACTGAACTGATTTTCATCGGGTTTTTTAAATTTGATATAAGCAGTATCATCGATGGTTTAGTAATAAAAGAATCAGTGATCTGAAAAACTAAATTTCGCAAAATGTACAAATAATATCATTGAATCTGTTCTCAACTAGCAGTCAAAATTACTGACAAAAGGACTTTCAACCTTGTAGTTCCTAATAAGTAAGAAGCATCTGTTATGTAGTACTATATATGTAAAAAATAAACATATTCATCTGTAAGTATACAAATGTAAAACTTAAATCCAACTTCAAAGTTCAATATACTTTACTAGTTTTCGACCGTTAAGTATTCCGATAAATACGTCTATCGGGAAATAAAGTCGACCGCAGCCCCTGCTACGGATACTCGCTTCAACCAATCTTTGAAGTCAAACTAAATTCTTTGATTAAAGCTTGCAGTCAAATATATATATTATTTTCGTAGTATTTTTATTACATGATATATTATTCCTAACGAGAAATATAACCTGTAAATACCTATTTATTTTTCCATGAGTTACTCAATAGATGTACCAACATAAAAAAATACAAAATTAATTTGGTGAGGTATAAAATATAAATGCTATAACACTATAAGATCAAATCTAGCTCACGAAAGCGATCGATACAGCTCTCCCGGGCCGGCATTGTGAGTGAGGCAACAATGAAATGAGGCTTCTGTGAATATTTTTCAAATATTATGACTGACGTACTCAGATAGGGCACGTTAGCTTACCTAGGTATTAAGAAAACAATGGTCGGTTTTCAATGTACCTAAGTTTTTAAGCACAAGATCTGACATAACATAAAGTTCATATAATAAGTCAATTTCTCAGATGGTATGAGTATTGAGTCTGAAACAACAAATTAGATTCTAAATCTGATGCTCGGAATAATAAGATTACAAAAGAACGTGTCTGGTTCTTAAAATAAAATCAAGTTTATTGACCTCGACATACATGTTATATTTAAGCAATGTCTTTCATTTAGTTCCAGCATTAATAATTTATTATCTAATCTAAGAGCGGAGGATATGGGTCCTACGTTTTAACAAAAAACTTCCTTATTTAAATATGGAGCATTAACTTATCACGCTGCATCATTACTATTTATTGGATTATAGACCATAGTATTGTAGTTATATTTTAACAAACAAATTATTATTAGCTTTATATAAAACCGATAATTTGCAAGTCAATACAAGTCAAATCAAACTATATAGGTTTTTTACCATTACATTTACCATTACAGTAAATATTTAAGTAAATAACAAATCCATTTCTTCAAGTAACAAGAACAGGAATCTGCGCTTGAGGTTTTAATGGCTATCTTCGAGTGTCTAGAACTTATGAATAAAATCCTCTTCGAATGCCTTCGCTTTGATGCAGTCGAGTTTTCAGTGAAAGGATAAAAAACTGTTCATTCCGTATTTTAATGGACCAATTAATTCCATTGCTTCTCTAGACAGTAGCTTCAATTTTAAAAACTTTTCAAACTTTATAATTATAACACTACAATCTAATTTCTACTTTCTAGAATTGTATTGTATTGGTGTATTGATTAACTAAGATAAATATTAAATTTCAGCGTAAAAGTTATTTTCATAATACAATGTTATCGCAATATGATATGCAAATTAAGGTTGTTGACAAGAGTGTCGCTATCGAAATCTTCCACACGATATCTAGTTCACACACAACTTGTATGTATGTTTATTGTGGTTTTTTCCACATACATTTTAATATATAAAATAAAGTCCTTGATGTAAATGTACAAGTTCAACTGTCATTAGCATTAAGTCCATTATGTATTATGTTTGATGACATATAAATAAATAATAATAAATCATTGACCGAATCTATTATTATTCAACCCAAGTCGTGTTTTATTTTCTGAGTCATAAGAACAATATCAATAAAATGTTTAATTTTACTTGAGCTTACATTAGTTTGTTTGGTTTTATGAGAAACTAAGTATAATTTGAACGACAAAAAATAGTTAATAAAATATCACATTGAAAGATTTGTCGTATTCTCTTACAACTAAATTAATAGAACATCTCGATCTTACCGGGACTTGTGTTTCTTGAATTACACAATTTTACCATTTATACCAAACTAATCTAACCTCACAAATTGTCTCACCAAACATCTTATTAGTTTGTTAATTTTAGTAGACAAACTAAACTCGAAGACCTATATTAATTACCATATTAAGTAACCTTAGTACATGTTGAAGCACTAAAGCACTAACCGGGATCTAATTACCTATTCGATTCTATTTTCGTGAACTACAAAATATAAGATCACATCTAGACGACGACGATAAAGATAAATTGAATTTTAATTGGTTCCCACACATTTAATTAAGATTTATTATTTTATTAATATATTATTAATGCAAATAATAGATTAGTGAACAATATAAAAAACAAATCTTAATATTATAAAGAGCTTTCATAGCGCTTCATTCCAGTTATTCTTCTTTCCTTACAATTTTTTAGCGTGAAACTAGGTACTGACAATTTAAATTCCATAAGTGTTATTATTATTATTGCTTATTCGAAATAAATAAAAAAATATTTCCACTTAGGTAACCTGCTATACAAAAAAAAATATGGTATCCCTCAAGGTCTACACTATTAAAATTTTTCTCATAATGTTTTAAATAATAATTTCTAAAAATATTCACTAAATAGATCAAAACACATTATCATCTAATTATTCTAATATATACGATAGATGATTTTAAAATAAACTAATTTATAAATATATGAAATCATTATCTCCAAAATTATCTTTTAATCCGCTATTAACATAACTGGTTAGATCCTATTAAAAGAAACCTTGTAAGGCTATATATATATATATATGTAATAAACAATACAATACATACAATACATAAATCATTTAAAAATATTTTTGATAATACAGACATTTTTTTATATCTTCTATTGCTTTTTATAAAACGTTTTAGTGTGTATTTAATTCTTTATAAGCTCTGTAGCAATCCAAGATTAAAAGATTGATACTCAGAGATAACCAGTGCTTATCAACAATTACCAAACTTTTCGAACCTTGAATGACGTGAAAATGAATACGATAATTTGAAGCTTGTGTAATTGAGAAACAGGTTCATTAACCTATTTCATTTTGGTAAAAGTTCTAAGTAGTTAATTGTGTATATATTAACTAAAACTGTAAGTTGAGAAATCGGAACTCTTTTCTTCTAACTTCATATAAGAACTCATCGGAGATTGAAAAGAATCTTAACAGGTGCCCTTAAGTTCTCTAAGAAAGAAGTAAGTTCCCTTAAGTTCTCTAAGAAAGAAGTAAGTTCCCTTAAGTTCTCTAAAATTATGTTAATAGGTCCCCTTAAGTTCTCTTTAGATTTGGAAATGATTCCATAAGATGAATCATTACCGCATCACCACATGTGGGCAATCACCACATTTATAGCAATACATAATATAACTAAACCAACGCCACGCTATGATGGCCGGTTTGACGTTAGTCGGCTCATGAAGTTTCCTATTAAATGATAACAAAAAATACTAGGTTTGATAAAGCAAAATGCGTTCTTTATTATCAATAGTGACGTGCGTTCTAAATTATAAATGTTGTGAGTAAAATTTAACATTTTACGCCATCGACAGAATCTTTATTGGATAGTCAAGTATATAGGTTAAATAAGTAAATAGTCAAGTATATGTAATAATAATAGTTTAATTAATAAAATAATATAGAATTATAAATTAAAATATTAAATTTATTCAATACTTATATTATCTAAGGAGACATTTTATATTTTCGTTTTATTAAAATTTTCAAAGAGCTATTACTTGCCATATTTAATACAAAAACTTTTTAATTATACATGAATCTGGATATATTTTTTGAATAGTAAATTGACATTCACCTCACTGTTGTCATGAGTCAAGACAGTCATGTATTATTAGTATAAAGCTGTCTTTACAACTTTGGTTAAATGTGATATTTTAAGATATAAACTTTATAAAATGACATTATTACTCAGTTACACAGTTTAATTTTGAGTAATAATATTAAATACTTATAGTAAGAATAAAATCAAGTCTGGGACAAAATGCACTACCTATATTTATTTTTAATTATTTTGGAAGTTATTATACCTTCAAATATATATATATATATATTGATTATAATATTAAAATAAAAACATACACCAAAACACCAAACGGAAACCCCGTTTCAAAATTCTTAATATATAACCTTTTTCCTAATAATAATAATACCGTTTTAAAAAATCCGTTCTTTATCAATTTAAGTACCGAATCAAAATTAACTAAGATCGTTTAGAGATATCTATAATCTATTTAAGTTAAGTTACAATTACGTCTGTCAAATTAGGAATACGAAAATTAACGCAAAAATTAAAAGCATTTTAAAGATCGGAAGACGATTTAAAACATCCTACTGATTTTTATTAAAACTTATTTGCGCTCTCATTTAAAGTAAAGAAAACTGATGTATTGTGATAATGGTTCCGTGAACCATAATGATTATTAAATTTATATCTACCCGGCTATGTTCACGTAAGTTAATCGTAATTTTGCCCGACTGGCTTCGAACGGCTATTCGGGGTATCACGAATAGGAAGCTCAAAGCATGGTGGATTCGAGTCGCGAATCCGCCATTCATATTTTGTAAAGGTGATTTACAATCATCTTCCTTCAGGTATTAGTAAAGATAAGAAATACACCAAACCGACATTTTGGAAAAAAGATAGATATATATATATATTTTTACAACCATCAATAACCTAGTGTCTCATCTCCACAATTGTTTTTCTCCCTTTTTGTGTATTGACAGCGGGTTTTCCCTATACTGCTTTCCATTTTTACGATCTTACGAGGTTTTATTTTATATACAACTCGTTGCTCTCTTGTGTGCAACATAACGTTCTACAATGTATAAGGCGTTGCGGAGACTACAACAATTATTATCTCCATATATTAACATTTAGAATGATCTAGACGGTTTCGGTTAACCTTGACTTATATGATATGACAACTAAGTACTTATGATTTTCATAAAAAACAAAACAAAACTGGGGCTTGATATTCAGTAATCTTTTGTTATAATTCTTTTATTTCTAAATATAGATATAAAAAGCTATATAAAATGTATTTGATTTATTATATAAATTGGACTTTGAAATTAATTAAAACCTTAATGCCTAAAGGGTCCCGTTGTTTTAACTTATTTATTTAGGACCTCGCGGGTTAATGACCTTGCGTTGTGTAGAAAATTGCTTCAATGTAAAATGAAACGACTTTTGTTTATTATTACTTTATTGTTCTAGTTTACGAGCTAGTGTCACACGTTCATAATATATTATTTAATTAAAATTAGGCAATTAAACTTCAACAAATAACTGGACCTAACCAGTTTATCATATTAATAATTTGAGAAATAAACAAACTAGTTTATTTATATTAATATTATCTATACCAATGTATATGTGTGAAAGTTTGGATGTCTGGATGGATGGATGTCTGTTACTCATTCAAGCCAAAACTATAGAACGGATTTTGATGAAACTTTTTAATGTTATAGCTTATGTACCAGAATAGCACATAGGCTAGAGAAATCTTACTTTTTGCATGTGGTTTTGTCTGTGACATAACATAAGTTGTAGCGCGATTACGTAATTGCCACAGGAGCTTCTGTCTTGTTACAAAATAATAATGAAGAACATTAAATACTTCAGCCTCCACCAAATGTGCTTTGTTTCTAGAAACTAGGAAAAGTCTTCAACATTTTCCCCAAGACCTTTCAGTAATAAACTATATGACGCCATAATGTTTTCCTTTATATTCTTCACCTCTATCCGCCATATGAATTCGATTCTGATTTTTGCCACATTTCAATCAAATTTTGACCAATCCTCAGTTTTTATTAAAACACTTTAAAAACATTTTAAAAGAAGTTACGGGTCACAGGTAGGTATATAAGACATTAAAATATTATTTTTACAGTCAAAGTGGATGGAGTCGCAGGCAACAGCTAAATAACAATACATTTTATAACATAACTATATAACACGACTACATACCTACCTAACTTAACTAATATAAAAAGTATTATTCCAGGCAGTTAATCAAGGCCCCGGAGGCTGTACTGGTCTATTGTCTAAAAATAAGAAGAAATATTTATTTTGAGAATTATGAGACAACTTTAATAAAACAGTTGCAATTGTTATAAATACTTACAATTTCCCACCATTAACACTAGAATTTTAAGGAAATATTATCAACATGTCTATATTATATAGTAAAAAAAAAATACACAGTACCTAGATAGTAAAGCATAGAATTTGGTGATTCATATAAGCCAATTCACATTATTAGATAATCTCATCAAGTTTGAAGAGAGATCTTAGATTGTTCGCAAAGATTTGGATTACCAAATGAAATCAGTAATTTAATTAACATCTCATAATCAGACAGATTAATTATATTAACAAACTAATTAATGATAAAATGATTCGATTTTGACATGTAGATAAAATATAATTTAGTCAAAAACCGGTTAGGTTTTGTTATCGATAACAGATGTTATAGGTGGAAAAAAACAAATATTATATATATTTTTTACATTTAAGGATTCAGTTATTCTTTAAAAACTATGTACAAACAAGTTTACTAACAGTAATATAATTTTACTGTTATTTTTTTCTAAAGAAAACTGAGTCTTCGAGTTACTGGTCTAAGACTAATTTTTCTTCAAAACGCTCAAGTTTTAGACGGGGAAATAAATAGTACTTATCCCTATTTACATATTTGTTGGCCAGTCGTTTATAAATGTTTTTTAAATAGTGGGCTTCTAATTTTGGAATATTTCAGCAATTGGGACTTTGTGAAACACCTAAAAAATACAAAAAATATGTATATATTTTACAAGATTTTTACGAGTAGGTAAGGACATATTCTGTGAAAAACTATACATTGTCATTTACTCAAGACATATTTTCAAAAATGCACACATCTTTTAAGCGGACACTTACGTGATCAATTAGAAATAATTAGTTGTTTTCAGGTCGTAATGATGTTTTATAACTTTCTCTTTAGAGGCCATGAAATGCAAAATAAACGGGTCTAGAGCACATAAAGAAAACAAACTCTTTAGCTTTTTTATATAAGTAAAGATTAAAGCATTTACCTGAAGTATTACAACATTGTATTAATATTCAACTTCAATATGGGTGCTGAAATACATTTTGGAATATAGAGCAAATCATACAGAGACATGAGAATTGATAGTTGGTACAGAATCTACCCCATATGCAAATGTAGCGTTGCCAAAATGCGTTGAATTCGAATTTATTTTGTGTATTTATTCTAGAATAGAATTTATTTAGGTTTATTCTAGAACCTTCTCAAAATAATTGAGAATTGAATTGCGAGACATAGGTGAGTTGTTAATTATTTTAACAAAACATAAATTTTAATATTATCTCGAGCAGGGTTCGAACCTGTGACTTGTAGTAGTTTAAAATAGATATACCTAATAATCATGTGCTACAACTAAACGATATTTATTATTTTAAAACAATAATAATTAATAAGTATTTAAGTTACATTGAAAACAGCAAAATCATTTTAAGTATTTACTAGTTTTCTATAAACTTCTGAGTTATTATATAATTTGTGTGTGTTTTTTTATAAGTAAGATATATCTTGAAAAGGGTTTAGGCAATATAAAACTAAGGAGGATTTTTTCTAGTACTTATCCCTTTTCATAGCCACATATCACAATGTTTTTGGGCTTACAAAGAAACTCAGTCATTTTGGTAGTAAATAAAATACGAAGTGCAAAGCCCTTAGAAGATAATATAAAAAAGACATCATTATAATTAAAAAATACTATGTAGGTACATCTTATTCAAATACACTAAGTAACATTAATATGAATATTCATAACTTCCTAATAATATTCCACTAAGAGATTCCTTGAGGCTATTGATATTCAAGTTAATATGAATAACCCGAAATGGAGTCAATAGTGAGTTAACTAGTTCTGAAGAAACTCTTCAGCAAGATACTTGCTAATTACTAAGTTAGTAATTGAGTTGCCAAGTTAATGTAGAGCTTTCATATATTGCTATATGATTCGTTTTAAGCAAGATTAAAATTTCCATTTAATTCTATTTAAAGCTGATATTAATAATAATAATAATATCAGGACAAATTACACACATTGATCTAACCCCTAAGTAAGCAAATTATTTGCTTGTGTTAAGGGTGTTAGACAACGATACAAATACATAGAAATACACAAATAAATACTGAGAATATATTTAATAAACGACCAAACCCAGAAACACAGACATCTATGCTCATCACATAAATGCCTGTCTCCGCCGGGAATCGAACCCGAGCCCCCTTGCGCCGTGACACGTTAGGCGTCTGCGCTAATCACTCGACCAATGGGGCGGTTCAATATTGAACAAAGTTAAATATTTTAACAATTGGCGGAAACTTGGTAAGCATAGTCAACAATTGTGTACTTCAAAAATGTTACCAGTACTCTATTTGCAAAAGCTATAAATTGTGAACAAAATAATATTATCAGTAAATGCTTCCTACAGATACTGAGCAGCGGAAAATTTGATGATCCTGCTTGGAGCAGCGCCAAGTGACAAGTTCCGCACATTAACGCGTTGTTTGTTGATGTAACTTCGTTCTAAGAATGACTTGTATTCTGTATTCTTACTATCTAGCCTTTGTGGTAAATAAAAAGTTCCTTAGGCAAGTAGTTACATTAAATATATTTTACTAGATATTTTATATTTGTTGATAATATAGAGTTTATTATTAAGAGAGCTAGAAAGAACCCTCTTTTGTCTTCCTTAAGAACTGTTTATCGTGCTAGCGCCATCTATCTAAAACTTGGAACAGCTGGTAAATTTTAGTTTGTATCAGCAAAGAAGCATTTTCCTTGCATAGTCGTAACAACTGAGTAAGCTAGATGGCGTTGGCAAAATAGCATAATTAATACTATTATTTTTTTTTTATATTATTATTAATTTCATATTATTCGTTTCATATTGTTTTATTTTATTAGGTTTACCAACAACTTACAGCATTTACATTAAACTGTATCCATTATAACAATATGTACAAAACAAAATAAAAAACAGAACATATCCTAAAATTAATATTAAAAAAAAAGTGAAATGTTTTGTAATTATTAATGTGTTTAATAAAATGATGTAAACTTTTTTAAAACAATGTAATATGTATTTCATAATTAGTATTTTGTACATAGATATGGATTTTTAATCCACGACTCAAAAAGAGTGTTATATTTTTGACCTGTCGATCTGTGTATCTGCTAGAATGCCACAGACAGCTTCTAGCAGCCAAACGTGTGGACGGATTTGATTGCGGTTTTTTTAATCGAAAGGTTGGTTCGTCAACATGGTTCTTATGTGTTTGGTCGAAAAAGGAACAGTCGTCTTCAAGATATTAAAGTTTTATTGGTGCAGGTGAAAGGTTTTTATGTAATATTGATAGAAATACTTAAACAAGGGACAATTTGTGTGTTCGTAGGTTCATATGGTACTGCAACCAGTAACATAACTTTAAAAAGCAGATCAAAATATTAAATTAAAAATTTAATTAGCCTCCGATACAAAAGACCTCTTAGAAGAATAAAAATAATATTATTATTTACTTATTGAAGTCGTTGCGTCGGGGTACCGCTTGTTAAAGGATGAAATAAAAATGCAAGTAACTTACCAAGGCAAATAAAGAAATTACGATATCGAATCGAATAGTGTAAGTCCTCAATGATTAACTTCGTAAAATAGACACCATCATCAACGTACCTACAACATAATACCCACATAATAATATTATTTTTAGAAGTCTTTTGTATCGTAGGGTTTTTAAAATTTTCAATTGAATTTTTTGACAAATTTAAAGTCTCTACTTTAACGCAAGTAGATACTCTATCTCTATCTAGGTATAATAAAATTTAACGCAAGTAGTTACTCTTATCTACTTGCGTTAAATTTGATTATAGAATGCGAACGGAATTAATTTAGTGAAATATTTAAATGTGCCACTATACATTTATTGTACCAGATTTCCGAATCAAAGTGATAATTGTACGTTAATATTTGACATTTGAGCCAGAATATATTTTTAAGCGCAGAATATGTTAATAAAAACGAACTCATTGAGACAAAAATAGCCCTCAATTAGGCATGTCACAACTGACAAGCTTCGGGTCGATGAAAATAACACCAAAATTCATTCTCGTACAAAAATAAACTATATGAACAATTATGTAATGTCTGTTACAAATTTATGTAACATCCACGAACAAGGTAAAAAGCAGTAATAAGGTAGTAGTGCCTATTAACTTTATTCACATCAATAACTTTCTATCGTAAATATCATACAATTTCCTTTAACATAGCAGAGGATAAAACCTTATTACGAAGTATGTAAAATGTAAAAATAAATCTTGAAACGAATATGTAAGGAGGTATGTAGCCTCAGAGACATAAGTTGAATGGAAATCTAATAACGATATCGTAACTTCAAATGCAATAAATGATGCGAATGAATGATCACTCAATGAGAATAGTAATAATAACATGTGAACGAAAGAGACAGATTGAATGTTAGAAAGTTTAAATGGTATGAGAAGAGTGGGTTTGCGCATTGAAAATACCGAACCCGTAATGACTTGAAAAATAAATGGATAAGGGTTGGACGTACACTTGTTACTTTTTTGTTATACAAAAAAGGTGGGCAATCGAGCCTGCGGGCTACCTGATGGTAAGTAATCAATCAATCAATAAGGATGTTCAAGAGCTTTGCCGGCCATTGAGGAAGAAGGCGCTTTTTTTGACACTTCATGTATCTTTCTAGAAAAGTGATTTAGATTACATTTCGCTTTTATATATTTATATATACTCATTATTGCAGAACGACAAACACCTTGTAGTCGAATAACTCAATCTAGTCATAAATAACTACAATATAACATGGATACTTTTATATAAAACTTAATTAAATAATTATATATTCCGGGAATATTACTTATTAAAAATATTTCGATGATCGTTACTAATTTGCTTTTAATACAAAATATTTTTAGACCAGAAGGGTGTTTTTCTAGTTATAGCTTGTGATTCGTCATCACTTATACCCAGTACGAGTAATAAGACACCGCTGAAGACTGATAGTGATTGATATATCTGTATAGTGAAATAGTTCTTAGACTACCATCACAATGAGCTGATGGTGAAAGATAAATAAGCTTTATTAATATAGTCATAAGAGCCATCACATATCTGAGTTATCACATTAATTTTTTTTGTATTAAATTTTACATTTTTGAAGTCTTTCTTCGAATCATCATGATTCTTCTAAATTATAAGTTGTATACTCCATAATTTACAAAAGGTAATTTCGGGGTTGAAAAAAATTAAACGCCGTAAAGAATAAATAACGCCACCTAAAAAAACTTTTAAGAGTATGGATCTTATTTTAATCAACAAAATGTTTAGGTCATTTATTTAATTATTAATTGGTTTTTGTTAGCAATACAGTTATATTATAATTTATTTTATTTCAAAGTGTATAAATTGATTTCACTTATTTAAACATTTCGTTTTTTAATAAATCATTTGGTTCGTTGAGTAAATGTTGTAATAAACGTGTAATAAAGTCTTTGTTTTCTATTTGTTATTATAATTTTACAAGAAAATAATATTTACTAAGGAAGCGTGAAAAATAAATAAAATGAGACCGATTACGGTAACGCAAAATGGCAGCATTTGTCTTTCTCAACGATTTAGCTAAAATGCTCAGACAGAAACTATATAATAAATATAAAATATATAATATATATATTGTGTTTATTTTATATTATTTATTTTACATATACATTAATTATATAATTCAGGATAAATAATCTGAGAAAAAATAAACTCGCAATTAATTTTAAACCTTTGATTTTTGTATAATCTTCATTTCAGGACGCAATTAAAGGAAGAGTAACATAAGTTATTCCCTGACATTTCCATTAATAATCTAAATACTTAATAATACTAATACATTAGTGATAAGGTACTGATATTAATTAAATCGACTCTCAATATAATACAAATCTCAACGGAGTGCAGCTTCAATATAATACATTAAGATAATTAAAATCATACGAGAAAAAGGCCTTATACAAATTAAATAAAATTATTTTGATAAAAGCTTCGTATTTAAAGCTCTGAATTCAAGATAAAAAAGGAATATTGTACGTTCTGTTTTACTCGTAAAGCTCCTAGTACATAAATGTTAGACATATTTCAATTGAATTGGTTTAAGTACACGTTAGGTACCTAATAAATGCGGGTCTTATTAACAATTCTAGAAAAAACTATCAATTGATACATAGTAATTATTTTGCTCCTATCTGGAGAAGTTCATTGAAGAAAATAAGGTCATGTTCGTGATAATAAAAAATCGCTGATAAAGAGAAGACGGTACTATCTTATAAAAAGTATGTACCTATTTAGTATTATGTAGGTACAAGTTTATGTATTTCTTTTTCGTTTAGATGATATTTTGTAGCTTATTTAATAACTTAATAAACTTATAATGTTTCTTCATTAAGACAGCTAAAAATAGTTTTTTTTATTATTGCTGTATCGCAAAAAATACAACATTCAATAGTTTGGTAATAAAGCGCTACTCAGAAAATAAAATAAAGAAGATAAACTCAAGTCGAAACCTAAATAAAACAAATAGTTTAAAGTAAAAAAAATGCATTACGTAATCTTATCATTACTATTTAATGGTAAATGAATTTATTATTACTGCTTTACTAGGGTTCCTATTATAACTGTCCTTAACTAAGGCCTTAACCACTCCTGTGTCCTGTGGTTTTAGGTACCCTTCTACCGAAACCTCTTATTAAATGGATCAATCCACAATGAATACAATACAACATATAAGCTTGTATTGTGGGGTCCTTTTGTTAAACGTGTTACTTAAGTTTCACTGGTATTAAGTATCAAGACTAACGCAAGCTAGTGATTAATGAGGGAAATAAGGGATGCTAATGCTGTAATGCCTGACAGTAGCGGGTGAAGGGTCAGTATACTCTAAAGTCTAAGTAATGTTTTATTTGCAAATGTGTGTTGGCTTGTTTACGTTATTACATCATCATATGTACAAAAATCCCGAAAAAAATCCTGAAACCGAGGGAGAAAAATAAATATTTTAAGACATCACTCCGAAATATCAAGACTGTGTAAAACTATACAGCGCGAGTAAAGATGCTTGGAAAATCATAATTTATAGTAAAGAATATCATTAAATTTAAGAAAAGACAATGTTTATATATTCATTGTAAGGTTATAATTCTTGTAAAATTTATATGAGACGTTATAAAAAATAACTTACATTTAAAACTTCCTTTTATCTGGACGATAAAAGTATGAGTGGATAACAAAAATAGATCAGTGAATCTATCTTTATTATGTGTGAGACAGTGAGGGCACTGCACAGCTATTACCTGTAACAAATAAAAACAATTTTATTAAATGTTAAATATACGAGTCAATTATGACATTGACAGTTTAAAAAAAAAAGTCATAAAAATACCACGAAGTCCATCCTATCATATTTAATAATTATAAGAATGTTGAAAAAAATAAAAAGAATATAATAGAATTTAGCTCCTTAATATAATCTTGTAAATATAATACAAAAATGTGTTCAGTAATCCAGTTGACTCAACAAGTCATCGGTTGGTATCAATTTGCTAAACTTTGCTAAAGTAAAGAACAACAGCTGAGGTGAACGCCAACCTTTGCATAAAAATGAGGTGATGGAGGCAATAATAAAATAATATTACCACATGTTTATGAGTTGTAAGGATGACACTTGATGTAAATGTATATTTTTAATTCGTCTGATCATTCAATTAATCAATGGAATAAAAAATAAGCTTCATGTTTTGTGAGTGCTGCTATTCGATTCAAGGACAAGATCTATTCTATTCTGCCAATTAAATGATTCAGTTAAAAAAAAAATCAGTTCTTTTACAAAATGTTCCGGATTTATTAGCAGTCAAAGCGCATTATCATACTGCATTTATGTCTATTTTTTTTACTTTTTCGTAATTTAATTCAAACAAGGAGAAAAATTAAGAAAAAAATATTTTATAAATTACAGCGTGTTTGGGATATAAAAAGATAAGTTTTCACCAAATGTCATAAAGAAAATTTATTTTTTTTTGTAAAAAATAAATTAATTAAAAAACCAAAAACTTGGTTTTTTGCATTTTTTGCCTATATTTTGAGGTTATGTATAAAATTGCAAATAAAAAGGTTGTAGGTCTTATTATTACTCGACTCGTAGTTTTGCCGGCAATCGCAATTAAGCGTTTTTTACCCTTAAAGCTCACCCCCACCCCTTTCCAGAACTCAGATCGCCTTTAATTTATTTTTCCTTTAATTTTTTTTTATTTTCTCGCTTTTCCAAAAGAATTCATACTGTTAATTTTTTTTCGTAATAAGTAATTATTGCCACTGGACTAATTAGCTTGAAGTTTATAAAAAACTAAATTATATGTAAATTAATGAATAGGTTTGTTAATGAATATGTGATTGTTGTTTTTATTTCCATGAGGTTTTATTAGACAAAACTGTATAAATGTGGAGAGATATAGAGTATAATATACAGTAAGTTAATATGAGACTCTACGATCTACATCATTACCGAAATTAAACTTTAGAATGGCATTCGATAAAACAACTTTTGTTTTTTCTAATAAGAAAATATAGGTGAAAATCATTAACACAATATATATAAATATAGAATGAAAAATAAACCGAAAAAATAAACCGTACTGGTACGGTTTTTCCCAGAAGTCGAGGGTTCGAATCCCTGCCCGTATTGGTTTATTTTTCATTCTATATTTATATAAATTTAAATAAGCTTAACATGGGTATACATGTTTATAAATATTTTCAAACATAATTATCACTTTTAAAAACATATAAATCTCTAAAAGCAAACATTTTGTTGGTTCATTGACAGTAATAGTATTTTCTTTTAATATTTATGTTATTAAATCTTCCATAATAAATGTTACTTTAATAGGTACAAGATTTGATAATAAATAATATTACGTATAATAGTATACACTTATAAAATAAGCAACAACAATGTATCATGTGCTATTTACACACAATTTAAGAATATTATAGACTTTCATTATCCGTAAAGTAAGTAAGTGATTAGTTTTGTTTAGTTTTATTAGTGAATATATTTCATTATAGTATTTATATAGCATAAGTTCATTCATTATAGTATTTATATAGCGTAAGGATTAAGATGTTAAGTTTCATTATAGTATTTATATAGCGTAAATATTAAGATGGTTTAGTAAATAATATTCTCATTATTACAATTTGTTAGATCCCGCATCTAGTATGTGCACTCTGAGCGGGTGATTGATTAACTGGCCAGTACTCCTCACCAAAGAGAAGATAATATTGGACAAGAGATGAGTAATTTGATCACGAACGCTGTGTTTAAAGAACATCTACATTATACATTACACCTTAATTTTAGATAAGTCTATACTATGCATAGGTAGCTTTTAGTTTATTAAAGGGTAGTAAGATAATTTAGTCCTGAAATTATAAAAAAATGCACGGAGCAGGTCATTAATTACAAAAATAACTATCTGTAGCAAATAATGAAAAATGTAATCTGTTTTATGTATCATTAAATAAACTATGGCTATAGTTTCTAACTCGAGTTTTACTTACCGTTTTAAAATAAAAATTTGTATTGTACTCTTAATTCATAACTGTAATTGTTTATGTTCATTATGACTTTATACACATACATATAATATTTTCTTATTTATATTAATTTAAATTTAGCCCGACGCTTACTCTGCTGTCGACGAGGACGAGGAGGTTGAGGACGTCTTCTTATGGGTAGGGAGTCTACGATTTGTACGTTAAAATCAAGATGAATTAAGTCTACTCAGTAAAATTTTGTTATGGCGAAACGCATTTTGGAATTATTATTATTATTATTATTCAGATGATTACACATTTTAGATCAAATATGTATGTGCCTATCATACTCTGAAAATGTTGTGTTTGGTAAATTTTACATAGCAAATATTATATAAGATTTACTTTTTCATCCTAAATTATAATATTTATGTCTCGATAAATATCATTGTAAGATATTCGGCCCTAAAACAATCATGTGTAATATTTACATTTTGTAAACACACGTATACACACACATATACTCAGTACTGGAATATAATAAAAGTTCAGTTCATATAATCCTTTGGCATTATAAGTTATCACGGTTTCGTTACGTGGCTCCCTCTTTTCATTATACTGGGGATAATCCACTTAACTGCTATTCCTGCACTTTTAATTAAGAAATAGTCCAGAAAACATTCGGAGTATATACAGGTGCTATGCTATCTTTAATAATATTTTGACATAAATATATGTCTTCGCCAAATATAAAAATAACATAAAGAATAGCATTAACTATGTTTTTCAATAATTAATATAAATTCAATTTTAAATTCAAAATATCTTTATTCAAGTAGGCATATACACGCACTTTTCAACCGTCAATGATTACATTAAATTGATCAGTATAGTCATTCTGTGAGTAAGCTACCACCAGCTCGACCAGAAACTCAAGAGTTGCTCTTTTTAAATGAAATTTAACAATGTTTGACTTATATATTATCACATCAACCCTGCAAATGAGTCAATGACCCAAGCTCCACACATTTCGATGAACCAAAAAAAACTCTTGAATATTATATTAAAATTTATTTAATAATATATTTTTAAATTTAGATTTAAACTAAGAAAAGGAAGATCTAAGATATCTTGTGGAATTTTATTATATATGCGGTACCTACACAAGCCCATGAATGATTTGTTAACTTAATGAAGTCGAAATTTAGGCATCACGAGTTTATTTTTATTTCTTGTATTGATCCCAAGTCACTGTTTTTAATATAAGTATTTAAATTTTGGCGTATATATAGTAAGTTATTAAACATGTATTTATATAAATGTATACAATAATACCTACTATATTACTTGAAATACCTAGATTTATTTACATCCAATTAATTTTCCCACTGATCTCTGCTGTTTCTGTATTTAACTTTGGTTCTACAATGAATTTTTTAAAAATGCTAAAAATAATACTTACAATTCTAATCATCTAAAAATTAAAATCGCTTTAATCGCGACATTAAATTCAAAGACAGTGAACAGGATTACTAAGGGAATTAAGATTTCACCAAGGTTAATAGTATATACTCATAATTATAAAAACACAATCAAACTTTTTAATAATTAAAATTAATCGTAATCTTAACCAATCAAATGCATCTTATAATTTATTTTTGAGTTGTCAAAAACATTGGTTGATTGATTGTCGTATTATTCCTTTAACTTTTCTATTATAAAAATGATCCTAATAAACAAAATTTATTTGTATACCATCCCCGAAATATTAATCTCAATATGGCATAAGAATGCATTTTAATTTATAATTAATTTTGAACGTTAATATAATATAATATTTTGTCATTAAAAGGAAATCAATCTCCAATTAGTTGCTTGAATAAATACATCCTATTAAAGTAAATCAAGAGTTGATTAGTTCAGTCGTTAATAGTCTTTGGACTGAGGGTCGTATGAGTTCTCATCTATATTTCATGGGTCAGGTGTTAGAGCTTCCTAATCCGTTAAATTGCTTGCTTGATGGCTGTTAGCTCTAAATAGAGTCACTACACAGACCTATGTAGAAATAAGTTAAAGTATATTAAAATATAAATCTTATATAGCAACCATCAAATCATTATAATAAGTAATTCTAAAAATATAACGGGTAAAAACCTTATAAAATATACAATACTTATTTTAATAATATTTTTTGGTTACTTACTTGTAAACTTTTTGGTTGTTGACAAGGTGGTTGTCACCAGTAACAGTAATTTTATTATTCTTATTTAATTTCATTAAAATAACAACTATGTATGAGTGCTGAAATAAAAACTGTGTTCGTTGAACATATTATCAGACGTTAGTACAGATCTTTATATATATTTGATTGTGACAAATCTGAGTTGATGCTTGAATTGATTCAAGCATCAAGTCAAGCATTTATGTGTAATGAACAACTCACAACAGGATTTAAACCAGGGATTAGAATCATAATAGGATCTTTATATAAAATAGAAGGTAACATGTACGCTACTGATAATTAAAATAATTTGATAATTTTCATGTTCTTCTTATACTAATAATATCAGGACAAATTACACAAATTGATCTAACCCCTATATTGTAAGCAAATTATTTGCTTGTGTTAATACACATTATAAATACTGAGAATATATTTAATATATGACCAAACCCAGAAATACAGACATCTATGCTCAGCACATGCCTGTCCCTGCTGGGAATCGAACCCAAGCCCCATTGCGTTAGGCGTCTAACCAACGCGACGGTTTATATATTATAGTGTGCAATAATATGTTATAAATATCTTGCTTTTGCTACGGTTAGGTACATCATCTCTTTTAAATGATTTATGAATTAATTTAGGTATGAAAAAATAAGAAAATTTCTTGTTTTTCATACTGCATTGTAACTAGTATCTATCATAATAGTAACTCTATGAACAAAATTATATAGGAGTGTTATATACTTAATACATATACTTAATTGTTATGTAGTAGTTGCTTATAACAAGTTTAGACTTGTAATTAGATGTTCCATGAGCACTAACAATGTGTTATTATTAAATATATAATATCTACACTATTCTTGATAACAAGCACAAAGCAAGTTTAATAATTTTATTAAAAAAAAAATCAAATTGAACCATAGCTCACATATAAAAATAAATGTTTTAATATTTACTTTACACTTTGAATAATACTGCTGGTTAATGCTGTATTGAAAATCTTCAATACAGCTCTACTCTTTAAGTTTTTCTATCTGTTAATTTAACTAATCAGTTAATACCTCCGAGTCTTAAATCTCTTTGACAGAAGAAAACACATAAGAAAACCGTAAAACTATTTTTTTAGGATTTGTTTAATAAGAAACACAATCAATGTTAATGATAAAGTAGACGTAATCATCTATTAGGTTTTAAAATTATATTTTCAATGTTTTTTACAGCTCAGTTTAAAAGTTCAACGAAAATAAAACGAAATGTTCATTTTTCAGAAAGCAGTACCCGGTTTAATAGTGTTCAAACTGTTGAGACTGTATATTGGTTATCAAATTATTATTTGAGGTTACTAATAAAAAAATATTAATAGAAGGTATGTGGCATGAACTCATCCAGAAGTAGCGATTTAATGCAATTACAAATAGTGCATAATGTCATCAAACGCTAGAGCACTTCGATCGACGATTCATGATTGGATTTATAAACCAGTTACATTTACTAGACTTGAGTACTTGAGTTTTATGAAAAAAAGATCTGGTCAAAAGGGATAAAATAAGCTTTTAGACGGGTCTCAGATATGATATTTTTTTCACCAACACATCTCCAGTGAAACCGCTGATGAAAACCAGTGTAATGGAGATGAAGACTAGTGAAATATATTGTTGTCTAAATGAGAGTATTAGAATAGAAGTAAGTTCTGAAATTGTTTACATTCAGCGTGGTCGGTCCCTAGCACAGAGGGTTCGAGGTCAACCGTAGACATTAGGCAATGTTTTGAAAAGACATCTTTCATAGGATTCCATCATGCCATTGTTTAAAACTGTTTTTGAGTACTGAAAAGAACTTGAATATATAATTTCAATTAAACAGTTTTTATGTTTTTGTTTTTATAAGCGACAGATCTTATTATTCAAAACTTATTGGTAAATGATAATAATTATATTTCCAATTTCATTAGACTTTGTTAACGATCAATTCTAATCATTTTTGTAAAATGTATGACAATTTCAGAAAAATATTAAAAAGAGGGATCTGTAAATTGTTTGTATATAGTTATCAGTTAATAGAAAGAATCGTGACACAGTTGACTACAACAATAGACATAGTTGACAATAGACATAATTGACAATAGTAGTGACATAGTTGAATACAACAACAGACATAGTTGGTAGTAGTAGTGACATAGTTGAATACAACAATTGACATAGTTGATAGTAGTAATGACATAGTTGAAAACAAAAATGGACATAGTTGATAGTAGTAGTAACATCATTGAATAAAACAACGGACATAGTTGACAATAGACATAATTTACAGTAGTAATGACATTGTTCAATACAACAACAGAAATAGTTGGTAGTAGTAGTGATATGGTTGAATACAACAATGGACATAGTTGATAGTAGTAGTGACATAGTAGAATACAACAATAGACATAGTCGATAGTAGTAATGACATAGTTGAATACACCAATAGATATAGTAGGTAATAAACATAATTGATAATTGACAGTAGTAGTAACATAGTTTAATACAACAATATACATAGTTGAAAGTAGTATTATCATAGTTAAACACAACAATAAACATAGTTACAACAATAAAGATAGTAGTAGTCTGAACAAGTTGTCTAAGTAACTTTGAAAGAAGTATTTTCATGATACTTATTTTATTTCAGAATTTTATAAAAAATTTGAGGATGAGTTAATAAATTGGAGTTTCATTATCCACGTTATTTATAGGTTTTAAATATTTTCATGAAAACAAGTTAAAATACAATTTAATTAAGATTAATCTTATTTAATATATAATGTAGATAGTCTTAGAAATAAAAGTTATGTAATAATAAAAGTTATAGTATTTAATTAAAATTATACACAACTATTGTACAACTTCTCGTGAATCAATATTAAAGTTTGAACGTTCTTGTTAACTATTTGCTCGATTGAAGGAAGGGTGTTCAAATACCAGTAGTGCATCGAACTAATAGTTCTGAAGTTATAAGCATACACTGACTGGCAGTGAAATATATTATGATATGTAAGAATAATAATGTATTAAAACTAATATGGGGAGGGCAATTATTGTAAATATATATAAACAAAATAAATAAAATAACACAAAATCTGAGTGATAAAAATATATAAGTGAGCTATTATCACCTTGTGAAAACTTATAAATAACGAGTATTGTTAGTACTGACAACACTTAGTGCTTGTATTATAATGAAATAGGTCGGTTTTTTGTTTGTAAAAAAGTATATACGATTTTCATAAAATAAATTTAAAACCATTGAAAATAATAATGACAGTTGGTCAATATTTGATAGTCTAAGAATGCATAAAGTATATTGCTAACATGCTTAAAATCAATGGATAATAAAATAATATTAAAATTAAACTACGCCGATATTTACATTCAATGACTCCATCAATGGTCGATATTTAATATTATGGTAGTATCATTAACTAAACACGCGTATCACCGATCAGATTTCGAGTTAATATAAGTAGCTCTTTAATATATAACTTGTGACAGCTTAATGATTATTATTTTAAATACAGTTTAATATCGTATGTAATAAATATTAATCTTTATTTCTATAGTCCTTTAGAATTTTTAAAAGCAAGTTATTCATCCTCGGTTCAATTTAGCCGATAACATACTTGCTGCTCAATCAATCACTAGCTTAGGACCTCTGTACACAGGATGCGGGCACTTAAATGCTATTTCAGATTTATTTTTATTATTAAGAAATAAAGTTTTCTAGTATTTAGAATATATCTACTATTTATATACAAGAATATCTTTATTACATAAAGTAATGAATTATTGAGGTTATAAATACTTTGCTCTGTAGTTCTCACTATACATACACAGGTCAGGGCACAGTAGAACAGATCTGTGACACATGATAAGTACGTACATATTAAAAAAAAAACTTTCTTCAAGACTTTACATCCTCGATATCTCGATATCTCGGTATCAGTTCATTGATTCATCGTTCTTAATATTTTTATTAACTTTACGTACGTAATATATGTTAGAAACATTTCATTCCGTATTTGAACAGGAAGGGTAATTAATTGTTTTAAATATTGATGATTTAATGTATGTTATAGGTTTAGTTTCAATAAATGTTAAATACCAGGTATTATGAAAAAGCTTATATTCATGTGAGACAATATTTAAGTAACCGTAAAAGTCATTGAATGTAAAGTTCCCACAACACCTAACTTTCACTGATTAAGTTGTCCGAAACCCAATTTCAATACAATATTTGACTTTCATAACTAAGGGTTTTTGGAAATCATGTACCAAGTTATAAATAAGTATTTATAGTGATAGATTATATTATTAAGTGTAATAAAAACTAGCTTTTTCCCGCAGCTTAGCACGCTTTAAATTCGTAGTAAAACAATTCATTTTCCAATCCCCCATTTTTGTACTGGTTTCTATATGACTTGTTTTAAGTGATACAATCATAATTACGATATCGGTAGACATCGCTCACTGTTTAAAATCTATTTAAAGTTTTTAATAAGGATACAATATTAGATACTGTATTTTTATACCTCTCTTGTTTTTACTTAAACATCCATTTAAATACTTTTTAAACACATTACTTAATAACCATTCTAAACATATAACGCACTTATAAATTTACATTGAACATAATCATATATGACCATGTAAACTTGAGAAATGATGAGTTACGCAATCGACGTTATTTTGACCATCAACTTGCAGGTCAGGTTTTATTAAACTAAAAAAAAACTATTTTAAATGCTAAATAATATGTATTAGACATTTGTTTAGCTAAATGCATTAACAAAGTTTACAATACTGTACATTCATAAAAGCCATTTTTGAGACGGTTTTTACGGTTACATACCATAGTGCGATCGTACCGCCGCAAAAGCGATGACCCTATATTTTAAATCTGTAATATCTTTGAAAATATTCATTTAAATTACATGCTGTGAAGGGCTTTTTTGTTAAATATTAAATGTCAAATGTATTTAAGGCTTTTTATTATATAAGGATTAGTTCTGTATTGCTTAAAGTCGCTTAAATAAGCCATTATTTCTCGTAAAAAGTAAAGGATAAAAATTGGCTATTGTGGGTTATCCCTAAGAGATAAACATATACCATCGCGGAATTTCTTGCAGAACTTTTTAAGATATACAATGCTTAGTACATTATTTTTATCTGACTCGTAGAGTTCAGCCAGCGTTTGCAATGTTTACGACTTCGCATTAGAAATCTTGAAATTATCAGTGTGAACCTTCTTCTTATCAGTGTAAACCTTCCTCTTGCATCACTCTATCTATTAAGAAAACTGCATGAAAATCCGTTGAGTAGTTTTAAAGATCTAAGCATACATCCAGGCATAGGGACAGACGCGGAAAGCAACTTTGATTTATACTATGTAATTATGATATTTCAATTTATTCAAGTCGTATGCAAGTAATACCTTAATTTAATTAATTAATTTAATTTATTTTAATTTCATCTATACATATAATAAAATTGGCACTGATGGTTTTCAGTTTGTCTGTTTGTCTGTATGTCTGTATGTTGGTGCACGCTAATATCAGAAACGGCTTTACAAATTTGAATGCGGTTTTCAGGAATATATTATAATAGTCTTCACTTAATATTTAGTGTTTATTTAATCTAAATTAAGAAACGGTAAACGGTTAAGAAATAAAAAAGTTATGTCTATTTATGTCATTCACGTAATAGATACCATGCAAATCTTATTCTATACATGTAATAAATCTGTAGAGGAGTAGTTTTTTTACATTGAAAATATTTAAAAATATGTACCAGGATGTGAAGTGTTTACTAACAGAAGCCATTTTCAGCATTTTATAAATCTTTGTCTGTTTATCTGTTTGTCTTTCACAACACAAAAAAAAAAAATATTTCCTAAAATTCCTTTATAAGACCTTTTTATAAGCAAGAGAGTCGAAAGTAATATTTTTTCATTTTGTCTGTTCGTCTGTATGTCTGTATATTTGTGCACGATAATCTCAGAAACAAATTAATCGATTTGGATGCAGTTTTTGGGAATATATTGTCATGGGATTCACTTTGTTGTTTTTTTTAAAAATCGCTTAACAAATAAAAAAGTTAACAATCTCTTATTGTCGTATCATTGCTGCTTACGAGTTTGAAGGTTTATAGTATTTACATACATTTGTAAGTACGAAGGGTACGTTTTATCAAAATCGAAATCTATGCCTACGAATTCGCAGGCACAGCTAGTATAACATGTTAGTATTCAACAGATCTAGTTTATTTGTTGTTAGAGAAATTGTTTGTTAGAACGGTCTTTTCAAAAGCCAATGTCAATATTTATCATCTTGAAACTGAATGTCCAACTTGAACTCATCCATTCTATTCTATTATTTAAGACCGTTGTCTTCATTGTTATAGTCTACTCTTTGTAGTCGTCTTAGTTATCTTCAAATTGCACATTTAGTACTACATCTTAAATAGATTTCTGATTGCCTTAAAACGGAATGCATAGTTGTTTTTAGTGTTATTAAAATATATACATACATTTATTAAACATATAAACATTATATATAATCATTATATATATAATAAATATATCTCTATTAAACATATTTGGCCAACCTATCACGTAATCAACGTTAAAGTATTTTTCTTTCAACTTCATGCTAATGGAGTAGTAAATTGGATGGCTCAATACAATCGCTCTTATAATTGTGTCAGCGATACTTTCTAGATTGAAAAGTGTCTTTTTATACTTACTTCCTTTACCGGTTTATTATGTCACTTATATTGCAATTCTAATTTTTATAAAATAATATTTCAAGTTTAAAGATGGGGAAGAGGAGTCTGGGAATATTTTATATTAAATTTAAAAAAACTTTTATTAATGCATGCATAGATCCATGAACATTTAATTATATAATTTAGTATTCATGCATTTATCCAGTATTTGTGTATTACCCTGTTTTAAAATATTTTCTTTTATTAATTACGGATATAGGTACTAAAAAGTTATATGTAAGTACATACATGTAGTTCCTTAATTCTCCGTAAGATCTTAGCACTAATTAGTATTAGCAGCTATCCAGCAGCAAATTTTCAGGACTAGGAACATTTACCTGACAGAAAAATCTGGGCAAATGAGACCTTTGCATATTATACGAAAGTTAGATACATTTATCTTTAACAAATTAAACTTTGACTTATCTTAACAGTGAATATTCAGCTGAGTTGTATTTAAATCATATATAATTTTATTTAATATTAGATAAGTTAAATATAACATATCTATATACTTCTTAAAACTAATGGGAGAATATGATTCTAAATTTCATCTAAATCCCTCCACGAGATAAATTACATTGTATGAGTGTATAATTAAATTGTTTATGTATTGTTTGTTTTTGAGGTTGTATTTCAAACAATATGAACAGTTTTTATGCAGATGATATTATTTTGTAATATCCAATAAATAACCATTTATACAGCTGTCTTTCAAAGATTTAATAATATTTTGAAATAATGAAATATTTGTTATCGCTTTAATTACGCTTTGATTTTGATATTGTTGTTTGAAATATAAATTGTAGGAATTGTAATTAAATGAACTTCAAAATATTTATAATCTATATATATAAAAATGAAACCCGTTTTCCTTGGTCACGGCATCACCCGTGAATGGCTAGACCGATTTCACTAATTCTTTTTTTGTTGTATTTGTTATTATTAGGAGAAGGTTCTTACGGAAAAAAATATTAAGAAAATCTCTCAGAAATATGGAAAAATGTACATTTAATTTTGCATATTTTTAAAACGCGAGTAACAAATGTCAATGTCATTCACAGCCATAGATTATATTGATGAAAGAGCATCGTATTGAGCTTAGTGTTTAAATAAAAATGCAAAGATGTTCAATAGCGATTTGTAAAAATAATAGTGAAATTATTGAATCCTAAGAAATAAACACTATTATGAAAATATATATTTTGTTTTTTATTTAATAAAAAATTAGTAAAGTCATTTTCAGGAATAGCGAGACCAGGGAATTATGGATTCATTTTTATATGGAGGAATCAGTTCCAATTGAATAGGTACTCATACCTAAGATAGCTCAGCTATACAAAATAAAATAGTTCATCATTGCAACGCTAAGGCGGTACGAAGTTCGCCGAGTCAGCTAGTTGTAATTAAAATTACATGTTATTAGTTTGTTTAATAACTTTATCTTTAACTAGCTTTTTCCGGAAAGGGCTTTGGCTTTATTTCATTTGCTTATAATCTATGGAAATTAAAAAAGTATTCTTATGAATATTGATTCACCGAAAATATCCAATTTTATTTAATACATACCCTATTTGGCGTTCATCAAATTATCTCCCAGATAAAACCAAATCAATTCTGTCCTTCCACTAAATAGAGTAATTTATGTGCATATCTCAGCTACAATTGGTAGTAGTACGACCTTATTATTGCATTTACTCAAGAGAATACATATTTTTAATGACAAAAAAAATCTTAAAATTATTTTGGCAACTTTAGTGTCAATATTATTATATTCAGAGGTTCAGGTTTCCCAAATCTCATCGCCACATATAAACTCTCCGTAACAATGTTTCATCTGAACCAACATTTTTAGGACCTATTAGAAATTTACTTTGTTAAAAAATTTGAAAAGGAGATCCTAGAATACTCCCACTAAAGGAAAGGCCTACTGACCTCTTCTATTTTGCTCTTGACACAACAAAATTACAAAACATAAACTTACAAAGCCATTAAAGAAAATACATGTTGAAAAACAAAAGAGAAATAAAATTGCAAAAGTCAATATTTAAGTAGTAGTCAAATACTAAACTAAATGATTAAACAATAAAAAGAAGCTTGAAGATGTGTTCTTTAACTTTATTATTATATACATTGATGTAAACAATTTACCATATAGTGCTCTATATATTTGAGATGTATTCTTCAACGTGTCTGAGAAAGACAAATGCGATCATTTGGGTTACGAGTGATTAGAGTAATTGTATACAATTTGTTATTATCTCCCGACCTCGCTGTTAATGTATCTAATCTCACTAAATAATTAAAAGAAGTGAGAATATATTCTGTACATGTTGACAATATATATGATAGAAATACAACTCAAATACTCGTTAATAGAAAAGAGTAAATTAACAAAATCCATTTTTTATTATATAAGCTAATCAGTAAGTCTTGATGTGCTTCCTTAAACTCATGCGCTGCCTATTTTTCTACCTTCTTAATTTTATTTTTTTTTCAAGTGAATTAAAATTGTTCTGTTACTCTGAAATAAGCTGCACAAGCAGCTGCTGATTGGATCCATTTTCGTATTACATAATTTTAATTTTATTAATATTATATTTGCTATTCAAATTAATTTGTATACATTAAGTTCTATTTAACAATACTTATAATTACTCAAATATCAATTCTATTACGGCTTTTTATAATGGAATTGAACGAGATGACTACCTATACATCTTTTCATAATAATTCTTAAATGACTACCGTTTAAATATACTAATATCCTTAAGGTAATCATATATAAATATATTTTAACAGTTAAGAATATAAAAAGACCTAGAAATCTACATCATCGGCTTTATTTTATTCATTTCATCGTTTTAAATTGTCGCAAACTTTTTGTCTTAGAAATACACTCATAACCACAATGTATATGAATTATTAATCTTTATCTATATTTACATTTATAAATAAGTATTGCTAGTAAATGCGTTAACTGTTAGTATTTGAAAGAATCTAGTTAATCTTTCACTTAACAATGTTATCAAGTAGTTATTTTAGACCGGAAGTGTTCCTGCCGGTAGTTTAGTTTTATGTACATATCATGTAACAAGCTTTTTGCTTTGCATTAATATAAATCTAATGTTATTTAATTAATACATGGCTCTTATTTATTATTTTAATTTGTGCATTTTTGTGAATCTTAAAAGTTATTTAGATATTTTATGTTTTTTTTTACTTAATAACATTTTTATATGTCAACGTCTTACTGCGAACGGACGTGCACACTAGTTAGTTTAATTTAATAAAATAAAGTTAATTGACGTTGTGCTAAATTGAACTCTGTTTAATAACTGTGTCGGTCGAAACTTCTGTGTAACTTCAATATTAAGACGGGCTGTTGAGTCTCGTGAGTGCATTCCTTTGTTATCGCACCAACCACAGACTTAGGAATCAATACACAGTCATCATGCCATTATCTCCAAGCAAAGGTACGAGCTCATTGCCGGATCTATCTGTGGATGTTAATAGTCACTTAGCGGAAATAAGGAACATTTCACGACGGAAGCGCGGTCACACCGATGAGTTTAAGGAAGTTTTGAAGACTTTTCGAGGAAGATTATGGGTACATTACAGGATTGGAAAGTTGAGTTTGGTCGGGAGACATCTCAAATTAACGATAACCTTAAGAAACTTAACGAATCTTCACAAGACCTAAAAACAGAAATTAATAGTATCAGAGAAGAATACTCCAATATTAAAAAAGCTGTCCAGGACTTAGACTCCAAGCAAAAGGATACTCAGATAGATATTGCAACACTTAAGAATGCGGTTCAGTTTCAGAGCGACAATCAAGATGATATTATCAAAAAGCTGGAAATGCACTCTTGTGAAATAATGGCGATAAGTCACTTATCTAATGAACTTTCCGAAATTAAAATCCAAAACAGAAAATTGCGCTCGGAACTTAATACCGGTGAACAAAGGGATAGATTGCTGAACATAGAATTGATCGGAGTCCCTGAACGGAACGAGGAAAATTTAATGGGAATTATACTAAAGATGGGAAAACATAACATCGACATAACACATGATAATATCGTACATATTAATAGAGTGTCATCTAAGTCAAAGGCACAGGGAAGGCCAAGGAACATAGTAGTTAAATTGCGCAACCGTCTGCTTAAGGACAACATAATATCACAAGCTCGTAAATGCCGTTTATCCACTAAGGATCTAGACATACCAGGAAAGGCAACGCCAGTATATATAAACGAGCATTTAACATTATACAATAAAATCTTGTTAAAAAAGGCGAAAGAAGTGGCCAAGGCCAAGGAATATCAATACACATGGACAAAAAACGGCAGGATTTACGTACGGAAAGCAACCTCAATTCATCCGATATTAATAGGCGACGAGGAAGATTTAGAAAAAATTATTTAGTTCCCAAAACATTATTTTTCATTTGTGTACTTATAATTAAAATAGGAATATTTATAATTTTGTGTAAGGTCGTTGTTTATTTGTTTAAAACGGTTGCCGCCTCTGAGCGTGCTGTGGTCTGTGGTGTATTTTTTACTCGAGGTGGGTATCGTGGAAGTGGCGGGCGGAATTATGATTATTATTGGCGTATGCTCAATGAACATGGCTATAATTCGGTTAGTACTTACAATAATATGTATATCTTTTCAACATTCAATTAATATTTTTAATTTACCAGGTTAAGGGTGGCATATTTATAATATACGATCAATATCATTACGATAGTAAATACAAATGCATGATGAAAGTTAATAATGGGTACGTGATAAAAGAATGTTTACTATGGATGGTATTTTCGAGTTATTTATGTGGCAACTTACAGAACGGGTTTGTTATTGCTAATCATATTTTTTATTACCGAATGCTGTGGTCAGAATATATAAAAATACTTATTTGTTATTGTACTCAACTATTAGTAATTAGTATCTCAACTGCACAAAATATATATAGTTTTTATCATATTACGCACGGGTACCGGCTGGATAATGTTTTCAAATTATACCCACAATATAACTCTATTACGATGATATTGTTCATGTTTTGTATTTGTAACTTATCGAATATAATTCTAGGTAGTGATACTTTTCCCGATAGTTTTTTATTTCGTTTACGTTTGTTTTATATTTGTATATATTCCTCGCAACGAATATTAATATCACACGTAATTAGTTATACAATTGGCATATTTAAATATTTCAATGGCGACTCATGATTTTAGTGTATATTACCAGAACTGTCGTGGATTGAGGACAAAGACTTTACAATTTCGTCAAAATATTTTAAATCATTCTTATGATTTAATTATTATTACCGAAACTAGTTTACATAGCGGTATACTAAATGGAGAATTATGCGATAGTAGATATGACGTCTTCCGCAACGATCGGGACCAATTGACTACTGGCAAATCTATGGGTGGCGGAGTTATGATACTGTCAAAACATGAACTGGGTGCTTGGTGTATTGAACCAAGCGTAACATCTTCATTGGATATGTTGACGATCGTAATACCAGCTCAAGCGATATCCGCAACAGCCAACCTATGTCTTAGCGTAGTTTATGTACCACCGTACGCGCACCAGATACCTCTAGACATTGATCTCATATTGCAGAACGTTAAGTCAACTTTCACTCAGTATACAGATAAATATAATTATATATTATTGGGCGACTTCAACCTGCCGTGTATATCATGGGAGATAAATGGACCTATATTTAAAAAACAGGGTGCCATTGAGGTACAGGAGGCAGGGAGGCATTTGGTTGATGAGTTGTATCTAATGGGTTTATCTCAGTACAATACTTATCGTAATCATTGCGGCAATACGTTAGACTTGATATTTTCCACATTACCACTACAAATACGTGAAAGTGAAAAGCCACTCACCAAGGCTGACTTGCCACATCCAGTCCTTATAATTGATATTCAAGATTTAACTCTAGTCCCATTTACTGAATTATTGACCCCCAAACCTATGTTCCGCAGAGCAAATTTTTTGGAATTAAATAATTTCTTTAATAACATTGATTGGCATAAGACTTTAACTAAGGATTCTATAGACGATGCCGTTAATTTTTTTTACAAAATAATTCAAGACGGAATCGATAGATTTGTACCAATGCAAAGTTCAACCTCGCGTAAATTTCCGATATGGTACAATAGGGCATTAATTAAAATAACAAATAATAAAATAAAAGCACATAAACGGTGGAAACGTTATGGCAACTTATTGGATTACGATGAATTTGCAATGTTGCGTACTAGACAGCGCGATATGCAAAAACAGTGTTTTAATAGGTATATTCAAACGACTGAAAATACCATCAAATCGGATCCAAAAAAGTTTTGGGCTTATGTTAAAGCTTTAAAGGGAAGCTCAAATTATCCTAAGAGGTTATCTCACAACAATAATAATTATTCGGATGGTCAGCAAATATGTGAAGCATTTAATAAGTTTTTCCATAGTGTATTCACCGAGCAGTCTAATACCGAGTCTCTTAACAGCACATCGAACTTCATCGATAGTGGTTCTGGTTCAATATCAAGCCTACAAGTGTCAGTATATACCGTTAAGAAAGCATTAAGCTCTCTAGATAGTAATAAGGGTCCAGGATGTGATGGGATCCCACCAATTTTCTGGAAACGTTGTGAGGACTCGTTAGCACTCCCCATAAGTCTCATTTTCAACTTGTCCCTCAGAGTAGGCCTTTTCCCAAATATATGGAAAAGGGCACATATTGTTCCAATTCATAAAAAGGGTTCCAAAACCAACATCGAAAATTATAGGGGTATTTCAATATTAAATTGTGTAGGTAAAATATTCGAAAAGTTGGTGTATAATGTTATCTATCCGTTTATTTCAAATGGGATATCAAACAAACAACACGGATTTTTCAGAAAACGATCCGCAGTTTCTAATTTAGCGTACTTTTCTAATTATGTCCTAAAAAATACTGATGCTGGAGGGCAGGTTGACGTGATCTACACTGATTTCGAAAAAGCTTTTGACCGGGTAGATCATGTCATCCTGCTGAACAAATTATTTAGACTAGGCATACGTGGTGACTTACTACGTTGGGTACAATCATATTTGTGTAATAGATCTCAAGCAGTTGTACTCGGAGGCTACCGATCAAATTTTATTAAAATCCCAAGCGGTGTACCTCAAGGTTCACATTTAGGGCCCCTTTTCTATAACGCATATCTGTACGATATCACGGAATCACTAAAACATGCTGAACATCTTCAGTACGCCGACGATAAGAAAATTTTCTATAGTATAAAAACTATCGATGACTGTTACGCTCTTCAGGAGGACCTTAACAATTTACATAATTATTACATTAAAAATAACATAACAGTTAACGTTAAAAAATGCCAATATGTAAGTTATTCAAGAAGAAAAAATCCCGTTACTTATACATATAACTTTAATGACGTACTGATAAACAAAGTCCAAACTGTTAGAGATCTGGGTGTAGTGTTTGACTATAAACTGTCATTCTCTGATCATGTAGATATTATTTTTACCAAAGCTTTGAGAAATTTGGGATTCGTACTCCGCTCCTGTAAAGTCTTCAAAAATATTGCCGCCCTAAAATCAGTTTACTATGCCTACGTTCGTAGTGTTTTGGAATACGCTTGCCCAATATGGTCTCCACATTACCTTATTTACATAAATCAACTGGAATACATCCAAAAAAGATTTGTCAACCACCTTAATTATCGCCTTCGTAAGCCTCCAACAACCTACAGAGATAGTTGTCGCGCATTAAGCCTTTTGACGTTGGAAGACAGGCGCAAAGTCCTAGATATGTGTTTATTCTATGACATTGTTAATGGTCGTCTAGATTGTCCAGAACTACTAGCACAGATTACATTTAATGCCCCGTTACGTCGCACTAGACATACCCCAATGCTACATGTTCCGCCCCATGCCACTAATTATGCCAAAAATAATGTTCTCACTCGAATTTCTCACACTTATAACCACCTTTTCTGAAATCGATGTCTTTGATTGCTCTAAAACCACCTTCAAAGCACGTGTAATTAATTTAATCACAAATAACAACAAATAAATTAGACCTTTTTAGTTAACTTGCACACGTATCTAATTACTTATAACTGTTTTTCTTTTTATTTTTTTTCTTATGTATTTGTTAGTTTAGAAGTTATGTCTGTTCGCATGTAATACTTACTAATAATCCAGGGAAACCTATTATTAGCTTTACTATACTGATTAGTTCATAAGTTATAAACTGTAACGCTGTTGGTTTTCTTAATAAAGAAAAATAAAATAAAAAAACATAATATTAAAATAATTTGTTTATCGTGTTCAACTCATCTTACCCTTTTATTTGATACCCATATCAAAAAAGATAAATTTTATTTTGTTCCGTCCTTCATATTAAACCATTCTTCATTGTAAAAAATGATTTGTACTAAATTTTAGTTTAATCTTCTAATGCGGTGAGAAAACTGAACCACTTACCTACATACATAGTAAATAACAACGTCTTAAGAATTTTTACATTACTATAATGATTTATGATTTATAAAGTTTTATTTATTTAACATTATTAAAAACACAAATATCTTAAAACTCGTTAATGTTCATCTGAAAACCAATTAATTTCATAAATACTTACATCTTGATTCATAATATTAAAAAAAAAAGTATTCGTATATATGTACAAAAGGTTACTTAATTACATATACAAATAAGTAGTTATGATTATTTTATCTCATAAGACCTAACACAAGTTGATATAAATAGTACCAATATCTGTAATGGAACATCTTGATTCTTGTCGTTCTGGATATATCAACTGCAATATAAATAGTTACTTATTCTTCAATGTGAATCGATTGACTGCTATTTTCGCTGGCCCAGACCTTGTGTCTATTATTCGATATAAGCTAGCTCTCTAGCTTTTCTATTTAAAAGTTGTTGGACACTTAAATAATATTTGATTTAAATTAATCTTTAGTCTAATGTTAAGTAACTCTATATTCTAGTTCTAACAGAATTCTTGTATACAATAAATTACGCAGAAGTGATCCATAATAGAAATTATTAAATACTGTAAATGTTTTCTAAGCATATTATCGTTTGTGAACATATTATTTACCCTTGTCTAATATACCAGTTCTATGACCTGTGGAGTACTGGCGAGCTAATCAATCACTTGCTTAAGATGCACATGTACAATATGCTTGTAAATAATGCTTATAATATTTTTTTATTAATTTTGATTTTAAGGATTTAAGTATAATTCAGTTTCAGTTCAGAATAATATTGTATATAAAATGAAAATGTTCTCGATTTTCATTTAACTATTGCATTTTACATCAATGTTATTTGGCTAAGAACCTAAGAATTACAGATTAATAAGCTGCTAGTATGTAATTTTGCTAACAATATCTGTATCTTTGAAGATGCAAACGTTGTCTGATGTGATCTAATCTGTTTCTATAAAAATGCTAATAATTGGTAATTGGGCTGGTAATTGGATGGCTCAAAACAATAGCCCTTATAATCGAATCAGCGACACACTCAAGATTGATATATTACTATTAATACTATGAACGAATTCATCTTTTAATATATTAAAACAATAAATATATTCATCCTTTTATCTTTTTAAACATTTTATTTATTGCATTTTTATTTTTAACAATTATAAAATACTAGATCTAGATTCTCGACCAATAAGTTATTGTCAAATTTTATAAATCAGGTAAGAGTAATAATAATAACACTTAATTGTATAAGAATTGCTTATTACTGATACTAAAGTATTAAGAACTATCATATATACCTACGTATAAATACCGATTGCTTTTATAATAATAATAATAATATATAATTGAAGCATGGTTATCAGTAGATTAAGATTACTAATTCGAATATATATTGAATATGTATATTAGAAAAGGAGAACGAACTAGATAATCATTAATTATCCAACATCACAATGCAATACTTAATTATAATAATACTGATGTGCTTTTTAAAATATAAATAAGTATTTAAGAGCTTTTTTCATAGACATTGGAACTCGGGATTACACAGTTTCTTTCGAACGTTTAATAACTTTCTGAAGTCTATCCGGAACTGTAACTAAATCTTACATGAATTAGTAATAAATAAGCGTTTTGTTAACAAACTAGTCACAATTACTGTTTATATATTTTTGGGATCAAAAGTTACTTATTACTAACGAAGGTTATATTAGAATATAACCTGGTAACCTTACATTGATCAAATTACTTCAATATTCAGTAGCGTAAAATCTAGCTTTACAATGTTTGTGATATCAGCAATAACTTTAATGACAATAATAGCTTTTACGAATAGATCAATGATATGAGTCGCTCAAACGTACCCGAAATATATGTCTAGTTATTAAACATTGTTATTTTATAGCGATATAATATTGGATAAGCGTCGCAGGTTCAAATCCCGCTGTGATCTTTCATTACACGTTAATACTTGTTATTATTAGTTCAGTTTATGGCCAGCCAAAATAATTATAAGAATCTCTAACACAATATGTTCGACGAACTATTTTTAATGTTAATACATATATACCTTGTTTTTGGAAATATGTTTTTAGTTTTGTAATTAATTAATTTATATATACCTTTATACATATTATAACCTCACCTCCAACACTCTTGGGTAGATGGAAGAGATCTCATTAAAGAGATAAATTCATCCTTTGTATAGATCTTTGTTATTATTTTAATTTTTGTAACTAATTGTGGTACATTAAAAAAATAAAAAAGTATACAGGGTTATTTTTAATTAATTGGCCGCTTGCTGGCAGCTTCTCTACATTAATCCCAACAACATTTCTTCTACGACTTTTTACAAATCTTGATAAACAAGACAAAAAAACGAAACAAAAAATGTTGCTTCCTCTTTTACGTATTACTCTGTATTATGTAAGAAGTACTTAAAAGGTCAACGCTCAGGCGAAATACTTATGTCCAAAGTTAATGCCAGTTCAGAGGGAACAAATAAATTTTATATAGGAAAAGGAGTTTGATAATTGACATATAGGTTTTATATATTAATATTATTTTTTTTTCATAGCTCTGTATGTGTAGGTGTAGGTGACTCCAGTTAATGCAAACAGCCATCGAGCAAGCAATTTAACGGATTAGGAAGCTCTAACACCTGACCCATGAAATATAGATGAGAACTCATACGACCCTCAGTCCAAAGACTATTAACGACTGAACTAATCAACTCTTGATTTACTTTAATAGTAGGTATTTATCCAAGCAACTAATTGGAGATTTGCTTAAGATCAATAATCTTAAAAAAATATCAGGGAAATAAACGTGACAATATTTTTAGTGGTTCTAAATGAATTAGATGTTTACTTACTAATCTATTGATGTAGTTATTTATCTACAAATTAATTAAAAAAGAAATAAAATGTAAAGGAAAAACATGTGACGCTACTGCTTTAAAAAAATACTTAAGCACAAATCCGAGTGTAATCTATATCAGCAGACAAAAGCTTAGTTGTGTTAGTTTAAATTATATGAAAGTGTTAACAGAGATACTTATTCCAAATATAGTCGTTATACATACATACGTAATATAGTAAATTATTGGAAAGGATTAAAGTAAAGTTCCCGACAAAAATCCCCGACATGTATGTGATGAGCATAGATGTCTGTATTTCTGGATTTGGTCGTTTATTAAATATATTCGCAGTATTTATATGTGTAATGGTATCGTTGTCTAACACCCTTAACACAAGGAAATAATTTGCTTTCTTATAGGGTTAGATCAATTTGTGTAATTTGTCCTGTGATATTATTATTATGCTTTCGCTTTTGGGTAACTACCTACATTGTAACTAAAATATGCTTTATATATGTTTTTGTTAGTAGTTGTTATAATTGTTATAAGAGAGTCTTTTTATAATCCAACCGTTTTATGATAGATATTTTGGAAGATTTATGAATTAAATGTACACAAATAAGAATTCAGCGGATAACGGCCAACTGGGATGAAAACTGGATGCCTCATAACAAAACCGTGATAACTTATAATCCAAAAGGATTATATGAACTTTTATTATATTCTGCTATACTATCATACTCCAGTACTGTTTATGTTCATGTAGGATATAAATATTAGTTAGCATAAATTACACAAAAGTTACTGAAAGTCCTTTGTTTTTCTATGATAATTTTCGATATAATAATTGTATACGAAAAACGTAATTCCTTATAAAATATTATAATTTGTTTAGTTTGTTAACTCTCATTCTAGTCAAGTATAAATTTAATATTCAAATGAAAGATACAATAAAAATTAAATTACCTATCTATGGGTAATTTAATTTTATTAAATGTATCTATAATTACTTTATTTGTTGAAGACGCTCGTTGTTGTTTGATATTTAATTCAATACCAATCGTTCTCTTGACGATAAGAGTCAAACTAATGTTAGGAGATATTAATAGGAAAATCTTATTCTCTTACATTTTGATTTCGATATCTTTTTTCCTCTCTACAAAATGCGACAACTACGTACGCTATATAAAGTTTATGGTTTTAGAATTTATCTATCACTTTGGAGCTATTCCTTACTATCTTCTATCTTATATATACTATTTTGGGACGACAGTATCAGACAACCCTTTTACAAATGAAAAAGCGTTATACGTTACTTGATTTATTCTAGATATGTGTATATCCAAAAGGGTTAGATTATGAGACAACGAAGCTTCTTATCATTCCACGGACTCACCGTGCGGGTGCCGGGCCTATCGCGTTGCATGGAGAGGAGTGCAAACAGTGCCTGGTACTTGCAACCCAGGTGTAGGTTTAAGGGGACCCTTTATTATGCGCATACACGCTCGCCTCCACAATCCACACTCCTCTCCCTACCTAACCAAATTTGGAAAGAACCTACTAATGCCGCCTTTGAAATACGCTCTAGATATGAACCGATGCTTGTTCTAGAAAGGCCAAGGTCTTTAAGTAGGCTATAGAGAGATTTTGCTGTTATACCTCTCGCTCTCACTTTTACTGCGTACAAACTAACTATAAATTTATTTATTTTATTTTTATACAGGAATAAATCCAGCCTGGATGAGGAAACACCAACATTCCCAGAAAATTTGTCCATCATGAGAGTCCAATCAGGATCCGCGCCTAAAATTGAATGAGGCTTCGGTTTTATTTGTTTGGAGGAGCCTTCTTTTACGAATTCTACAGATCGTTTGGTGGCTGTTATACCCTCTCGCGCTTTTGCTACGGAAATGCTTACCGCTTCCCGTATGATTTCTATTGCCTTATCGTGGCGGCGAGACTATTTACCTCTATCTAGAAGTACCTTCGACCCTACGAATAAGTGTTTAACGGTTCCTACTACCTCCCCTCAGATGTTGCAAGACTTTTCGTTGGTTTTGCTCCATCTTACTAAATTTTATACGATCTGGGGTCTAGGTCTTTCTAGGCTTATCGCGTGCAGTCAGTAGTTAAAGTGTTCATCTTGTCGAATAAAATATTTTTATAGATATACAATTTTATAAATAGATTTATGTTAGTTTTTGTAAGTTCATAATAAGTTATTACGAACTTACAAAAACTAACATAAAACACAATGATGCTTATCAACAACAGAAGAGAAATGAAATTAATGTCAATTATACAACAATTTGTAAATTAATTTAAAAAAAAATTATGTATTTAAAAATCATGGTTTTTAAGAACATAATTTATTGAAAAACGAAAGTTGTTTTATCGATTCCTATCTTGAAGCATTAACAATGCTTCTTTCTCCGTTATTAATAACAAAAGATACATAATTTTGTCTTATTATTTTTTTAACTAAATAATAATATAGGAACAAAAGTCACATATTCATTAACACAATCTGCACAAGCAAAGACATTTATTGTACCCTTAAAATACTTTCCATTAAACTTCATGCTAATGAGGTGGGAAATTGGATGGCTGAAGACAATCGCTCTTATAATTGAATTAGCGACACCCTCAAGCTTAGGAGCTTACTATTTTATTTGATTGAATAATCAGACGACTAAAATAGATTAAGTATCATCCTTAAGAATTGAATAACATTAAATCTTATTGCTTCCAAAAGTAATCCTCATGTAAAAAAATATATACGATTTATAATATCACACCCTGTTTTAGTGTCATATTTTTTATCTAGTTATCTCTTCTGTTCAATTTTAATAAAATAGTACTAGCTTATTTTTTTTAATATACTGGTCTTATTATTGGGCTTACGTTAAACTACAAACAACAATTTGTTAGCTAAACAGACTTTTAATTTACCCGATAATGTGATATTATTAATCTTTAGTCGGTGGTTAGTTTTATGGGAGCCATAACGAGCAGACGGCATCCATAGATATTTGAATAATTTAGATGTAATGCGTTGTCTCTTGAGAAATGGAGAGGAATGATGGCAACTAGGATTGGGCCTCCGCCCACTCAGCATACCAAAGGTAACTTAAATAAATTTGCGTGTGGATCTGTCTTTTATGTTTTTTTTTTTCATATTATAACTTCAATAAATCGCGTTCCAAAATAAAGTGGCGATAGGATACGAAAAAATAGCCAACCAACCAGCTATACTTTGTCTAAAGCTTAATTTATATCTATCGACGTATATAAGAGAGTAAAACCATCAAGAACTTCAAACCTGCCTTTAACTAGATCCCTTATAGTACGAAAAAATTTCGTCACATATTTATACGACTTTTAAAACGCGTTTTAATAATATTTCTTAAAGTCCTCTATTTAGATATAGTTCGATGTTTTCTAAATATCCTTTAAGCAAACCATAAAATAAGAAGTACTCCCGTTTGATATGTATTCGGTCGTGCGAGAGACAGAAAATAAAATCGTATAATTCAAAGACGAGCTTGATGATCCTTACGACTGATATAGCATATTTCAAATCAATTATGTGTATAATTCATTTATATATTTTTAAATAAATAGTTAATAAGTGTACATTTGTAATTTATCGTTATCTTTGTTGTTCGTTGGTTCAATCTGTAAGGATCTAATTAATTCGCGTGGAATCTATCACATTTTGTTCCTTGCCTCAACTGTCAAAACCACCTGCATTCATTCTTGCATTGCTTGCTTGCATTCTAATTCACCAAATTAATAAAATGTGGAACATTAGGTATTAGTATAGATTTACCTAATTTCCTTAATATGAAGATATACAATTATGAAAAATCTATCAACTTTTTGATGACTATATTGAAATCACTTGAACAACAATGTCGGTTGTTTTAGTGTTATTTTTATCTTTCTTTTTTTAGTGTAATTTCCAAACATTCTGTATACATTCTGTATACTATATACATTTTAGTACACAAACTTATTTTCATTAATAAAACTTTAAGAATAAAAAAATATAAGACAAACTGCCATAATATTATGCTATTATTACATATTTATTATATCATACATTGGGGGTGGAATTAATAAGAACCCTTACGTAGTGAAAATTAAAACGAACACGTTCTGAATTTCAGCTTTCTAGATTTAATAATTTTAGCTGTTCGTTAGTCAGGGTTAACGTTTTATAAGTAAAGATAAACACAAAATGTTACCAAACACATTTCTTATAAAACTGCATCTAAACAAATAAGTTATAAATAATTCAGTTCAATATACCAGAATATAATATTTTATACGTTTGACATTGACGCTTAATTTTTATGATATTGACATATTTTAAATATGGTTTACAACTTTAAGAAGGGTGTCTTAGAAAAATGTATAAATGTGGAGTAAATTTTAAAACGACGATTTTTTACCATTTGAAACCTGATAAATCGCTTAATCGACTCGCTTTTAATTTTTTATGTATTTATTTCAATTAAAATTAAAAAAACGAACTAATTAATCAAACCCAGTCATATCTAAAAGTTTACATCTCCACAGAATAAATTAACCAAATAAAGGAGATGAAGCCCGCATAAAGGTATGGCAAAAGTTTTCCTATAACTGTGGAGACATGAAACGTCTAAAATCCCTTTCAACAAGTTGATAAAGTACATGTTGACAGGCTGTAGGGTCTCTCTTTTTCCGTATATAACTTAATTTTTATTAGATATCTTTTTTATTTATCTTTTTTTCCAATATACATATTTGTTATTTTGTTTGTTTATTATTTTTATGTTTAATCTGGTAAAGTTATCCCTTATATCATGATTGTTCTTATTAATTTCTCTTTCTAAGATTTATTTTATAATTTGGTAATTAAGTCGTAATTTATAAATATATTATGATTTATTTTCTTTCTCTGCAAAGCGATATTGGAAAAAAAAATATTTTTTTCAGTTTTAATAGTAAATAAAAAAGGTGTAAAAGTATTTTTTATATTATAACGTTTAGTAATATATTACATATAAATACGTTCCTAATATCGCTCTTATTATACAGGAGGTATAATATTTCTTGAATGCCCATTTAAGCAGAAATTGCGAGGTTTATATTTGACTAATTGGATTATAAAATATAATTAAAAAATGAGTTGTCTAAATATAAATTTGAAATATCTGAGGTATTTCTTGGTATTCTTTAATTGTGTACTATCATATTTATCATATTTATTTATATAATTTATATAATTGAATTATGAAATAGAAATATTAAATAAATAAATATTAGAAAAGTAACAAATTTTATTGAGTATAAATGGTATTTTCCATCATATTGCCAATTGGCAAAGTAATTACTTTATATCACGTATTAAATTTGTCAATGCTTTGATATTTAAGCAAACAAAAACAACACCTTATTAATGATTTGAACCTTTAAAATAATAAAATAGATCTTCATTATTTCTAGGCAATGATTTATTCGACGCATAATATGTTGAAGTAAACTTTTTGCTTCGATTATTAAGAAAGCGACGAAAACCTAGACGTTGAATATTCTTACAATATTTATTTTATTTGTAAAGCGAATATAAAAATAGAATATTTTCTTTTTATGTTGAACATAGTTGGAAATTTACAGAACTACGTTACTTTAATATGAATTAAAACTCTTTAATAACACGTGGTGCTCTTTGTCCTGATTATTAGTTTTTAAACTGACTTTCAACAAAGAGTGTAAGGTGTCTTTGTGTTACTTTAAATACCTAGATATTATTATAAGCTATTATTTCTTACGTTTACTGAATATTTATTGATAAGATAGCGATAAAACAAGACAGTTTATAATAAAAGTAATATTATAAGTGTTATAGAATAATTGTACTGTAGCATAATTATTGTTAATTTTGAAAATATAATAAAAATAATACATAAGTAAATAAAATCCAGGTAAACTTTAAGCTCGTTTAATAAATCTAATGAATACTATAGAGAATTTTCAATAATGCGATTTTAGTATTGATTTTTTTACAATTCTTTTGAAATACCAATAACTATCTAATTATATATATAGGTATACTTAGTTATTTAAACAAATTATAATAGCTAATAACCGTATAAATTAAATATTTAAGTATAGATCTTCCTTGCATAGAATTCTTTCATGCAAAATATCCTACTCCAAAGAATATACTTCAAGTTTATAAATTTTAGACTTGAGTTATATGCTCCATATAAGTATTTTGAATAGCTAAAGTAAGCTAGCGAGACAAAATACTAAAATACTTTCTACAAAGTTCTAAAGAATGTATGTACCCTGTGCAATAAATCATTACCTTGCCTTACATTACACATATAAATACAAAGCATACATAAAGATATCTAATACAGTTAATAAAGAATAGTTTATAATCTAGAAAAAAGATAAAAATTATATAAAAATTCTGCATATGGACTGGGCAGCCAATAAATCAAACGTGGGCATTAAAACAATAAATATCCAATGAATAATGAATAATACATAAACACGAATAATTTTTAATCTTTATATTGTGAAGTAACTTTGAGCTCTAACACTATGACGCTTGCAAGCCTGGACGTAAACTATACTTAGTCTGACCATAAGTACTGTTACAATTAAAAATAAAAAAATATTACATTTGAATTTGGAATCTGTCATTTTTATACGATTGTTCATTGTGTTTTCTCATTTTTGCGCCAATACATTGTACAATATTTTGGGATATTAAAATGGAGTTTGGTGATAAAGAGAACAGAATCGCTGTGATTGCATTACAGAAAGTAGGTATGAAGCCAAATGCAATTCTTAAAACTCTCCATACACTTGGTATTAGTCAAATGTTTGTAAAAAGGAAAGTAAAATGAGACATCCTCTGTTTGCGACAGAGAAAGATCTGGCCGTCCATACGAAAGAGGTGGTCAAAGCAGTAAGTGAAAGAATTCGAATACCGAATCGCTGTCCGTCTCGGTGAATTAAGGATTCTATATGTGATCGTCTTTATCGGCACGGTGGTGATATCTATTAGGCTTTTCTCGAAAGTCCTAACCAATGTTTCTAACTTTGCAGCATAGATAAACATTGAAAAGATGACATAGACTACTGAAATTAATGTTTGAAAACAGCGATACGGTAGCTCAGTTGCTAGAGCGACGGGACGGTTTCCCAGTAGTTGCGGGTTTGAATCCCTACCTGTATCGGTTTATTTTTCATTCTATATTTATATAAATTTAAAAAGATTTTATCTCGGGAAATGAAGATAGCACCTAGGACCATGTCACGTATTTTGAAAGATGACTTAGGACTTGCAGCCGGGGGGCCGTCGCCGGGAACCTCCTCGTGTGCCCGTCTGTTTCCCTTGTTGCTCGGATTCGTCCGGTGGCATCGGAAGCGGTACGGGCCGGTGCTCCCTGGGCAACAACGGTTAATGTGATCCTTCGGGTTTGCATTAGCCGTTGGCTAATACTCGGCGCGGTGGAGGTCGGCCATGGGGGTTTGTGCCCGGTTCATGGCTGGCTGGCGGGCAGGCCCCCTTTCAGGGTGGTCTGTCTGCGGGGGGGCTCGGGCCTCTTTCCATCGTTTGATCACGTTGGAAAGTTGGCCTGGGCGTTGAGGGTGGGAGGGCACAGGCCCTCTTTGCCGGGGTCGGCTGCGGAATTACTCCTGGTACTTCTCTGATAGCAGAGTGGACTGTGGAGTGGTTCCGCGGCTGTGTGGGCGGGTTCGCGATTAGGGTCTGGACCTCTTTCCACCAAGCACTTTAGAGAGGGTGCTTGGTGGGGAGACGGTCCGAGACGTTGCCTGGATTAATCGTTGCCGAGCGTGACGCCACGGTTGCGCTTGGTGATGGTTGGTCTGGGCGTGGTGGGTTCCCGACTTATGCCTTTTTCTTGCTGGTCTCGGCTGATCACCGTGGCCGGCGGTAAAGGCCTGTCGGGTTCGACGTTGGGCCCCCTACGTGAGCGGACTCACGTTCGACTCCAGTGTGTTGCAGTGAGGCTGTCTGCGCATCACTGGGTCTTATGGGAGTGTGCTCTTCCAGGGGGTCTGACCGGTGGTCTCCTCTCGGGGAGATAACCGGCGGCGGAGCTGGACACGGTCAATGGTCGAGTCGGTCTGTCCAACTGGCTCGATTCTGAGACTGAGTCCAGCTAGAAGGGGGTCTCGGCCCCCTTCAGAGGCAGCAGGCTTGGGTGGGGGGAAGGGGATCCCTCCACGATCTATCAAGCCTGCGAAAAAGGGATGGGTGCTCCTCGTTGCGGGGTGCCCTCTCCGTGGATCACGTCGGGGCATCGCGGTGAGTGCGAAAGCGATCCCGTGGTGTCCCATTATGACGGCGGCGGCAACCGTCAGGTTTAGTGAGTAGGAGTCTCACATAACCACCTCCATCATCCCCTTGATGGAGGTGTGTATCCATGAGGATTCCTGACGTTAAAAAAAAAAAAAAAAAAAAAAAAAGGACTTGCAGCCTATAAGAGACGCACTGATCATTTCGTAACTGATAAATTAAAAAAGAATAGGGTCGTAAAATCGAAACAACTACTGAAACGGTCACAGAAAAATTTTGTTTACGGATGAGTTTTTTTTACAATTGAGCAACATTTTAAGAAACAAAATGACTGTATGTATGCTCAAAGCTCTAAGGAAGCTTTTCAATTAGTCGATAGAGTGCAACGTGGGTATGAAGGAGTGACTGAGCCATATTTTTGTGAAAAAGGGATCAAAACATCGTAAAAGTTTATCAAGACACCATTCTTGAGAAGATAGTTAAGCTTTTTAATAACACTATGTTCAATAACCAAGTATGGTCCTTCCAGCAAGACGCCGGGTCATAAAGCTTCGTCCATGCAGTCTTGGTTGGAAGCGACCCGTTTAAAAGACTGTATTGCAGCCAATGGACACCACTTCGAATAAGCTTTTTATATTTTTAATTGTTTTATATTTGTGTATTAAACTAACACACAGTAAAAGTAATAATTTACAATTATTATTATTTTTTTGAATATTTATGGCAAGACATATGTATATATATATATAAGAGGTATATGTAATAGAAATGAAACCGCCTAAGATCTTCTTATACTTTTTTTTAAAGATTTACACTCATTTAAATATGTTTTATGTTATTTTCTGTAGAGAGAGGTATCTAGAGCTTGGTTTTTTTTAATATTTTTTTTTACTCTTGATCGTCTGTAGAAATACGTTTGAGGTGACTAGTTATAGATTAAACAATTAACTAAAGCTAACTTTAGTAACTAATGTAGTTAAAGATTAAACATTTAACTTATAAATTAAAGCTAACTTTAGTAACTAAAAATAAAATTTTCCCATCCCTACAGTCACATTTTATTAATTAAAATTATCCGAAGCCACCATCGAGATTAAATCGTGAGGTTTACATTTGGATAATTACATTACTAATGTAAATAAATATTTTAGTTGCTTATGTGTATGTTTATTCACACTTATATATTTGAAATATAATATATGGGTAGACAATGTGTATCCAATATAGTATAACAATACGATTTATTACTGTTATAAAAAACATGTAATAAGGACGTTACATTTCATAAAAGCTTCAGCTTTATATATTTTTGTACATAATTTCATTTTAATATATATATAGGTACATGTTTTAAGAACATCTAATAAAAACTGTGTACAGTACTTACAATATAAAATATGTGTAAAAATGATATGTATTTTATTTTATGAAAATAATGAATACACACATCATCGCCTCGCATGTTTTATTTGTTCAATTTGTACGTAAAAGTGAAGGGCTGTGTCATTATCTCCGGTTGTGAAGTGCTAAACTGTACTATATACTCAATATTCTACGAGAATATATATTATTTCTTACAATATATTCTCACTTGGTTATGTATGATTACATAAAATATATTTATTCAAAATATCTTTTATATTCTTCACTATACCTATATATACCTTCTGACTGATTTATCAACTCATACACTGAATTCACATGATTGATTTTGTAGTTTCCTTTTATGATGTAGGCATTTCAAGAGAGGCTGAAGCTATTTCCTCTTTCGTAAGAGATAAATATGAGCGAAAAGTTTTGTATGTAATTTCATAGTAAAGATGGCTCTTAAAAGTCTCTATAAACATGTTAGTCATAAGGTTTGTTCTAAGTATGTGTAGGGTTTGTAACTGCAACCTCTACGACATCATTCCCATTCCGATTTAAAAAGTAAAGAAAAATGTACACAACTGTCTATTGTATGCACTGCTATCGCGATAAAAAATAAAAAAATATATAAAAATTCTATGACAATTATAAACTAACGACTATATTTTCAAAAAAAAATAATACAATTTCTAATACAATTTCTAATACAAATATATAAAACCAACATTTGTATGGCAACAATATCCGTTGACAAGAACCCTATAGTTTGTAAAATAATTAGAATTCGTCCACTTTTTTCTATATATTGTTTGCAATTTGGGAATTGTAGTTAAAAAATGTTTTTGAACTTCTAAATTTCGGGGATCTGAACATTTAAACCATACTTTAATGAATAATGAATCTTCTATCTACCTGGTAAAATACCGTCATTATAAAATTTACAAAGAAAAAAGAAAAAAAAAACCGTTTTATTGTACAACAAAAACAAATGTATTTTATTAATAATACTTTAAACGAGATCAATCCAATAAAAATTGTGAGCAATTTCTTAACGATACTTTTGACATTACAAACTAATAACAAATATTTATTAATTGCAAATTTGCGGATAATTATACAAAACTTAAATATAAATTAAATTTCTAAAAGCATGTAGTATTTATTTGCCTCGTATAAAGGATATTTATTTGTATCACCAAATTTAAATGATAAATCTATTACACAATGTATCACAAACACTTACCAAATATTTGAAATCTTGTCGTCAAAAAGTTAATTCGTGTAAATTACCTGAAACAAATGAATTAATATGAAAATATATTCTTGACTTATCTTTATCAATTGAAGTAAATATTTCGTGAAACATTCTGTGAACCTAATATGTATATTTGAATGTGACATAAATTCATCCCACAAAGATTTGAAAAAGTAACAGTAGAATTCAAACCAGCGACCTTAATTTGATACAAAATCCGTAAAAAATAAATTTTCACGTAAATTTGAGAAAAATGTAACATTGATCTAATATGATATTATTTGCTATCAGTATTATCTATGATGTCGCAAAATTACTGCATATTAATATAAATGTAAAATGTATGCTTTTGTTCATTTATATAATTTAAGCAACGAAAATGATTTCATTAAGAATCAGCGACATATATTTTTACAGGTAGCGTAAAAACCGAATAGTTGCCTTGGAGGGATACCTCAATTTCGAATACACTAGGATACTAATAGTGTTAGTTTTTGATAATAATTGAAAGAGACACAAGCCTAAGTACTGCATAAGCCAGGTACTGCATAAACTTGGCTCAGGTGTTTTGCCTCGGTGTTGTGCAAATGTCTTCCGAGCGTTGAAATGATATGATCAGGTAATCTTTGTTGAATATTTACAATATAAGATTTCTGTATATTTTTGTTTCTTTGCAAGCATTAGGGCTCAAAACGCACTGTTTATTAAGGTTTATTCTTAAATAATATGTGTAATTTATTACGAGGTTGTCGTCTATTTTTGGTGTATTATTTTTACCTTGAGCAGTATTTAATCAGAGTAGTAATTAATAAATAAGATTGTTTCTATCGGAAAATAAAAAACCTAAAAAGGCATCTTTCTTGACATTGTTTTTTTTACGCACTAAAAAGACGAAACATAGCGCTTTATTCGGACAGGTGGAGTGTCCACAACGTAAGGATGGATACCTGCCGTGCGTCGGAACGTGGGGTGATAAAACAGGGACGGGGGAATTAGATTTAAAATGTATACTATAGAATACTGAGTGGCTAGGAATCCTACGCCTGATTTTCAACACTAAGAAGTACATATTTTTTCTAAAAGGTCTCTTTAAAAGGTGCCGCAACTATCTCGCTTTTACCCTACAGACAAAAATATCATAAATAAAACTGAGAAACTTAAAAGTTAAATGGATGAAATGTATTTTTTAAATCTCTGATCCAACTGGGATGAACGGGATGAAAAGTAAAATGTCCATCTTTAGTATATTACTAATTGAATTAAAAGAGTTATTGTGTTGAACCATCCAATTACTCATCCCATTAGCAAAATTAAAGAAACAGATTAGATGATATCAGACAGCGTTTGTATGTACATAGATACAGATATTATAAGCAGCATAACATATTAACTATTTATTAATCTGTGATTCTTATGTTCTTAGCTACATGTATACATAGAAAATAAAATATACGTATATTTTTGTTGTTAACAATGAGATTACATTCCAAGATTGTTCAAAATACTTTGCATTTCGTTCTTGTTCTTAAGTACTTACTTGATTCATAAGCACTGTATTATATTGGAAAAAAAATAGTAAATTTATTCGACGCTCGCGGACGACGCTCTGATTTTTTTACTTATATCTTGACTATATTTAGCTCCACTGAAAAATATTCTGACAACACATAAACATACGTGTAAACTTGTTGATTAGGAGTTTGTCGATTTCTGAAATTAAGCTTGTTGCAAACTCAATATTTCAGTACCTACGTATCTTTAAATTGAAATTGAAATTGGTTAATTTGTTCTTTCAAAGTAATAATTACCCAACTGTAACTTTAAACTGTTTTGGTTAATACAGGAGTTATAACAACCATTGCTATATAATACATAAATATTTACTAAGTTTGAACTAATTCTAATAAAGATATACTTATAGACAGCTTTAATTTAAGGTGGAGCGTATACGTCATTCTTGACGGGTTTCGCACAGACCCAAAACCCATGAAAGCTGGTTTTTTTCAAGTGCATGCTATCTTCAACACTAGGATACGTTCTGCATATCAATCATATGTACGATGCATTTAATATAATCTAACATCACAGCACCGGGGATTTTGCATATTCTGGCCGTTTCCTTTCCCTATTTTTTTATTTCAAGTAAAGTGCCGAAAAAAACTTGTGTCTCTTATTGGGTCTTCACTAGAGAGGGTTTGGAGTGGAATAACTGAATCTTGTTCAATTTAATTCTCAGAAAACCCAACTTCGCATGTCTATGACTAAAGAAAAATTACCTTCGTCGTACTAACTGAAAACTACTCCTAAATCCTCCCAAGTACCTACCGAAGTACTGGGCCTATACGTATTGAGCGGTTGTCATTTTCGTAATCAACTCGAGAGTAAGGATATTAATTGTCCGTGTAGAAACTCGTAATCATCAACAAAGAGGGCCAGCACTTTATTCTGAACATAAGACTCGACTTAACTTAATTTTACTTAAGAGTTTTAAAAAGTGCAAGTTCAGCCACTCAAGGACCACTAACAGTATTGAGAAATAAAATAGACACAGTATAATTTGATCTGAATTAGAACCTCCGAACCAAATAAAATTTTGTGTAAACTTGAGCAGCATGTAGCATTAGTCCATAAGCAAAATCGTTTGGTATTGCTGTCAGCATCATCGCTAATATCTTAAACGACTATAATTACTTATCAAGGTAAAATATATGCTACCGAATTATAGAATAATTTAAGCATGCTATACATGTATTTTCAAACATTATTATTTGTTATATATTGCAAAATACGCTTATAATTATTATACTGTAGATTATATTCAAATCATCAAAGATAATGTACTTATTACTAAGCATACTTATTTGGTAATTAATATTTTGAAGTGCGTTCATATGGGGAAGCAGTATTGATTCCTATATTCGCATTTTGTCAAAATAATAACTAACCAAATAATAACACTAAATATAACAATATATTCAGCCACATATATATGAATATAAGTATGTAGCAACCTATGAACAATATAATGAACATTATATTCAAACTCATAGGTTGGCGGTTGAATATTTAAAATTGTGATCCATCGACGGGATAGAAAGTAAAATTTTAATCTTGAGTGTGGCGCTAATTGAATCATAATAAAATTTAATTATAATATAATTGAATTACATATAAGAGTCATTCAATTACTCTCCCTATTAGCAAGATTAAACAAACAGATTAGATGTTATCAAACAAAGTTTACATGTACATAGATACAGATAGCGTAAGCAAAATACCTACTAGTTTTTTATTAATCTGTGACTCTTAGTTTCTTAGGAATACATAAAAGTATAAAATACACGAGTTTTTTATACTATTGAGAATGTAAATTACATTCTGAGGTAAAATTCGTTAAAATCTATATGCAAACATAATTCTGATACGTTGCTAGATCACAAGTAAAGGCTAAAAAAAACGGTATGGTGAAAATATTTTTGTCTATAAAATACTTATTAGGCAGTTTAATTTATATAAAATAATCTTATTTTTGAGGGCCTACTTATATTTTTTTAATTGCATATAATTGTATTATATGTGACGTAATTTTTATAAAAAAAATATAAAAATTAAATTCCATGAACAATCTATGGTTTGTAATATTTCTATTGGATATATTTTGTTAATATTTCCTTTGTCATAAGAAACTATGAATTTAAATTAAATCAAATATGAAATATATTTTCGGTTTAAACTACTTTTATAACAATATACTATTATATTCATTTATACTGAATTATCTCTTAGTATTCACATTTAAAATAATAAGCAATTGTATAGTTTATAAACGCCCGCATCTATTGTACGTGCACCCTAAACAAGTGATTGATTAACTGGTAAGTACGACACAGGTCATAGAAAAGAATATTGGACAGGCTTTGAGTAATTTGTTTACAAACACCATTATGTTTAGAAAACATCTACAATATATAATAAATCAATTATATAGACCACTGCTGCGTAACATAGTAAACAGAAGAGTTGTGTTAGACATAAAAGTATATTTTTAAATTTAATGGTGTTTTCTTAAAGATATTTATTTGATATAAACGTAATACGTATAAAAATATATATTTATTTGATTTAAATCAAATCAAATCAAATCAAATCAAATCAAATCAAATCAAATCAAATCAAATCAAATCAAATCAAATCAAATCAAATCAAATCAAATCAAATCAAATCAAATCAAATCAAATCAAATCAAATCAAATCAAATCAAATCAAATCAAATCAAATCAAATCAAATCAAATCAAATCAAATCAAATCAAATCAAATCAAATCAAATCAAATCAAATCAAATCAAATCAAATCAAATCAAATCAAATCAAATCAAATCAAATCAAATCAAATCAAATCAAATCAAATCAAATCAAATCAAATCAAATCAAATCAAATCAAATCAAATCAAATCAAATCAAATCAAATCAAATCAAATCAAATCAAATCAAATCAAATCAAATCAAATCAAATCAAATCAAATCAAATCAAATCAAATTAAATCAAATTAAATTAAATTAAATTAATTAAATTAAATTACCGTCAAATTGTTAATTTAATTAAATTTGACGGACGGGACTAACACTTGTGACAGTTAGACTAAAAAAACATTCTTAACTATAACTATGTAGTAGTTTTTTTATATGTACACACACGCATACGTAAATGTATACATACATATACACAGTTATATATTTATATATACTTTTATATATTTATTAATTAGTACGCGTTTAACTATGACTTTTTATTGATATGAGTTTTCTTTTCACAAACGAATTTTGTGATGACTATGCACTATGGGTAAATAAGGTCCATGTAACAAAATTTAATCACATTATTTTTTTTAATGCAAAGCGAAAAGGTTGTTGCATGATATGTACATAAAACTAAACTACCGGCAGGAGTACTTCCGGTCTTAAATAACTTGATAACATTGTTAAGTGAAAGATTAATTAGATTCTAAACAAATACTAATATTTTACTTAATTCTTCTTAGCAATATTAATTTGTAGCGAAGGTTATTTACGATCATCCTTGTATTTGTTATATCCTCACCTAAAACAATGAAATATAACTAGTGATTAAGGATATACATTACTGTACGATTAAATCACAAAAAAAATACTATTCACAATTCAATTATAATCAAAATTATTTTTATAATTGTTTGGGTTGGTTTTGGCCACGTATTTCATATTGACATTAGTTTAATGTAAATCAACGTTTTCATAAGAAGACACGGAGTTGTCACTTAGTTCTAATTAATATTCAAGTGAAATTGACCTGAATATTAATTTTTGTATATTTTATTTACATTAGAAATTATAGAACAAAATAAATTTAAGAAATCTGTCTGTATTTCAGTCTGTACTTAACTTTGTAATCTGTATTTCACTTTATTTAACTGTATTTAACTTTGTAGTCTGTCTGTATTTCAGTCTGTATTTAACTTTGTAGTCAACTATACAAAAGATTGAGATAGATCTTTTATGCGTTATATATTTACTGTAGGTACAAGAACTCTGAAAACCTGTGTATATATCTCTCTGAGTTGTCTATTCAGGTATAATCGGATCTATTCTGAAAGTATTGCTTTTAAAGTATGTACAAAATGTAATCTTTCAGAAAAGCATTGAATGAGAATAAAAAAGATAAAAGATCTATTCGTTTACTCGAGAGATAGAAGCTAAATTTGTATACTTCAAAGATAAGCTTTAGCACCGTGTAGTAAAAATATATTTCAATAGATAAGTGTAGATAATATTTTATCATTATTATATATCTCATTCAATGATTCTGGTAATAATTGCAATGCTAATTATCCAACTAACTGGAAAATAGTCTATCAGAATTTTTCCGGTACTTCTACTACCAAAATCAACAACAACTTTTATTCTGTTCTGCTATTCTCCCGAATGAAAAGATAGATTAGACGACCGACAAAGGCGTTATAGATTTAAACGGTTCCTGAATATATATCTAGATAGTTTAGTTAGTTAGAAAACATCGATCACCTTATATTTATCAAACTGTTAATTATTATTTTCAGATTGAATTTCTGTAATTTGGTTGTTAAGTCAAATTTATAAAAAAGTACATCATTATATATACCAATTCTCATAGATGTAATTTAAAATATAACAAAACAGAAAATTTTATACTATAGGCTATCTTACCTACTACTTCAACTACGTAATTGGTTTTAACATTCGCCTAATACACTTTTAAATCATACAAAATTGTTTTACCTAAATGATTTTCCTGACTGGATATTTTAGTTATACCACTCAATACTAAAGTCCTTCAGATATAGATAAGTGTGTCAGTAGTAAAAGTCAATAGTAGTAAAAGAATATATTTCCGTGTCTTTTTTCAATCAACAACCTCCTTTCTTCTTATTTTTTATAAATATTTAGTTATAAATATTTTAGTAAGGTAAAACAATCATATTGAAAACAAATAAAACTCAGAATGTTAAGAAGCCCTAAATAAGCCTGGTAACTAGGAGGTAGTGTAGTGACATATGAAGTAGTATGCTCATTAGTTTGCTCTTTAGATTATGATATTTATTTAATTCGAAATAATGTTTTCATGTAACACTAATATTTATATAATTTCCATTCATTTCTAATTGATTATTTCTGTAAACTGAAGCAAGTAACATATTTATAATATTTTATCATTTGACCTACCAGTAAAGTAGTAGTATGTTTATTATAACCACACCACCTACCAGTATTTCATATTGTTTTTTTAATTTTCCTAACCCTAAGAATAGTCTGGAAGATATCGCCATTAGGCGTTAAGACCGCCTTTTGTACTTTACAATGTATTTTCTTTATATGTATTACTTTTCTTTTCTCATGTATTGTGGTGTGCAATAAAGAGTATAAACAAATAAATAAAAAATAAAGTCAGAGTCAGGTGGAGTGCTTTAGAATTAAGTCAGCCACAGTATAAATTTATTTGTAAAACAAATATTATATATAAAAAATATTAAATATATTATCTGAAAAACCATTTAATCGTAATCCGCAAGTTAACATCTCCGCGGAATATATTAACCGACGAAGGAGGGAGATGAAGCTCGTATAAGATATGGCAAAAGTTTTCCTGCGAGTATAATAACGTTGGAATGAGATCTATCAACTCTCTCCAACCACTTGTTACATTACAAGCAGTTGGAGTGTCTTTGGATTTAAATATATGAGTCTTCATTTTTTAACTTTTTTTTTATCTTAACAACGAATACTTCATTAGCAATATTTTTTTTTATTTAGTATTTTCTAATGATAATGTTTATCTTCTAATATGTATTATCTTATTAATACTTCGGTCTTAGCTAGTAACTTACATAAGTAAATTATAATCTTTTTACTTAATCTATAATATGATACATTGAAAACTGACTTGAATTTTGTTTTACGAAACACAAAAGTGAAATTATTTTTTTTATTTAGTTATTTTATATTACAAATTACCCTTCGTTCAAACTGAAACAGCTTTTATAATACTGGAGCTACATTATTTCCTGAATATCAATTTGAATAGAAATTGCTAGATTTGTATTTGACTAATTGGATTACAGAGATTCATAGAAAATGAATTGTTTGAATATCAATGTTAGTGAGTATACAATTCTGGGTTGAATTAAAATGAAATAATGCTCTTATAATATCAAAAAGGTAACAAATTTAATTGAGTGTAAATAGTTTTTTTTTAATTACTGCTAATTACTATTTATCATATTTTAAATTTAATTGCTTCGATATTTAAGCAAACATAAACAACACCTTATTAACGAATTAACCTTTGAATTAATGAAAATAGATTTAATTTTTTTTAGGGTGCATGTTATTCAACTCATTTGTAAAAATAAAGGTTGCCCTTATACTTTTTTGAAACAAAATATTTTACTAATGTTTTTGTCTTTCAAATATTACTTTTATATGAATTCGAAACTTTAGCACGGCGTGTGCTCTGGGTCCTTATTATTAGTTTTTAAACCAACATTCAATAACAAAAGCTAGGCGTCTTAAGTAACTTAAATACCATTCAATGTAAATTATTATTACTTCTTGTTACTGAATATCTATTATCCTTTTTATAAAATCACTTTTGTAAACTTAACTAAACTGGGTTCATTGGTCTCTTTCTTGCAATTTACTCACAAAGAAGTTACTAGGAATTTATTTTCCGAGACCAATAGAAATTGATTTTTCCAGTTTTCTAGTAAACCATATTTTCCGAAGAAATTTATTTATTAAAGTATATAATTTTTCTAGTTTTTTTCAGTACATCAACTTATTAATATAATTCTCGCCGCCTCATAAGTCAAGGAAGATATCAAGGGACTGAAATGATATTAAATAAATTTACCAGGTTTATATTTATAGCATTTTGTTCGATATTATCCATCATAATATCACAAGAAGCCTTTAGAAAGGCAGTATGAATTCTAAATTTAATTTTATACGCCATTTATTTTTAACGTCAAAGGTTAGTTTTCTAAAATATATTCGAAATAAGACTTTCTTTGAAAATGAGACTATATTAAAACGGTATACGGTTTTGAGGAAATGTAACATAAATATTTCATGTATTGTTTTTTTCTCATTTCTCAATTGTATTGTTCTCTTAATGTATTGTTTTTATCATTTCTCAATGATACGGCTTGGAGTGTTTTGTCACAAATAGTCATAAGGGTAGTAGAAATAGTAAATAAATTAACACTTGTTAAAACATTTTCTAGCTGATATTCTTATTACCTTTTGAAATTTGAAAATACAAAAACGTTACAACAGGATTCGAAATAGCGTTCCGAATGCTATACATCGAATAAAATGAACTTACGTGTAAATTTAAGCAACATATACCATTAGTTAACTTATTAGCGATTAACAAAAGTTACTAGGTTACAAATAAAGGTAGCAAAGCTACAGAATAACGGTATGGTTACGAAGTGGTTGATATTTTTATGTAGAGAAAGTAATGGAAATCATTGCGAGTGTTATTTTTAATTGTAGATGTGGTTTTAATAATATCTTATTATATTTTATATTACGTAATTCTTTTTATATATAAAAAAAAATATTGAAAGATCTTTATAATTTGGAAGCCACTATTCGTACTGAAATCGGATGAATTATATATAATTACTCTTCCGGCTATAATAATAATTTATTCGGACGAAAAACATTATTCGTCCATAGACTTATATGAATAAAATTGATCGGCAAAATAATTATATATAATTCATCCGTTTATAGTATGAATAATGACATGAAAAAACTATAAAAAATTTCTGTTAGACTAAAATACACTTTCAATTATCTGAATTTAAACTGAATTGCATCTAAAAATAATTAAAATGAATTACTAATAAATAAGTAACTGGATAAATTGTAAACGCTCACATCTACTGTACGTGCACTAGAAACGAGTGATTGATTAACTGACCAGTAGGTACTACACAGGTCAAAGAAAAAAATATTGGACAGGGGATGAGTAATTTGTTCACAACAAGAAAACATCTACAACACAAAGTAAACCAATAATATGGACCACTGCTGCGTAAATTATTAATTACAAACGTTCTGTTAAAATATTTTAAAATAAAGTGGTTTTTAAGGAAGTTTATTAATATGAGGATAAATATATATAATTAATATAATGCATAGTAATGCATAATTATAGATATTTGCGACAACTTATATCTACAGAGAATTTCATGAAAAAAAAATAGAAAGCAGAATAATGAATACTTGGAAACGGTTTTAGTCTATTAGGGAAATATGAAGGACTAGGATATGCTGATGTAAGGAAATAATATAAACAAAATGTACATGCCAGGCTATAGTAAGAATACTATACGGGTGCTAGACATGGGCGTTAACAGAACTACTAGTATTCAGAGAATAAAAAGAAGAGATAGGGTAAAATTACAAATAATTAAAAACAAAACAAAATGTTCAAAATGCACATCAGTCCTCAAACAGCTTAAATGGCGTTAGATGAGACATATTTTTAGGAAAAGATAAATGGACCAAACTAGTAACAGAATGGTATCCAAAAGATAACAAAAGAAATAAGGAGGACAAAACAAATTAGCTGGTCTGTCATGGCCCCGTTTAGTAAGGAATAAAATCTTTGTAGAAGGACTGTCGACGGACAAGATGTTCCACACAAACAACCTGTTAACGATAATTTAAATGCAAATTTAAATTAACAAAACCAATTTAGTATATAGAAAGTAGGCATGGGTTAATAATTATTAATTGTAAAGAAATAATATTTTATCTTAATATAATGCAAGAATTAAAGATTTACACGACTATAAAACGGAAATAGTGCTCTCTAGTTAGTATCAAATAATAGCCACAAGGTCTGGGTTGGCGAAAATAGCCCTCAATCGATTCACATTCAAGTAAATACAGTACGATAAGAATCAAGAGAATCCATTACAGATATTAGTATCATTGTGTGTTAGGTCTTAAGAGATAAAATAATTATGGCTACTTATTGGTTTAGGTTTATCCTACGTAAATAAATAATATATAGAAATACATTTTGGTTTAGAAATGAATGAATGTATGAACTAAATTTATCGTTGTAAAAACCGTATTCATTTTCCAATATATTTTTTTTGTATCAAATTTCGACGACTTTGTCAAGGAAATTTATAATTCTTGAGTTGTAGCTATTTAAGATTTATTTATGATGCTGCTTGGGATTTATAAATATATTATGACACTAACTGATAAGAATTTATTACCTTTATTAAGTTGTACTAACGCATAAAATAACAGTATGAATAAGTGCCTTGTACTGAATTAAACAAAATAAGACTTTCATTAATAAAAAACTGTAACATGATTAACACAAAAATAGACTTTTGCTTGATAACATTGTTAAATGGAAAATAAAATAGCTTTTTAACAAATTTAGATATCTTACTTAATTATGTTTAGGTAATACTTATTTGTAGCTTATGCTTTTTATGACCACCACACATTCATATTTAAAAGTGTTTATAATATTTTTAAATTAAACGATTATGGCAACTAAAAAGATGTTTTTTTATTTATTTATTTATGGTTAACAATATAGTTAAAGTATTATTTAAAGAGTTATTTCAGAATATCATTTTGTTCAATTTTGTTAGAATTTAAATTGGGAAAGATTTCATGGTTAGATGTAAATGAATTATTCGAAGAATATTTGACAATATTAAATCTATGAATAATGGTGATGTAATTTTGTAATATGTAGGTACATTTTTTCTAGTAAATTTCAAAGTTTTTTTTCAAAAATATACAATGCAAACATCAACATGAACAAAAATCTTATCTGCGAAAATTGAGAATCCCTGTTTCCACATAGGGACAAGAAATTAAGAAATATGAAACTTAAGATGGATGATATGTGCATATCAACTTTAAATATGATTTGTTTTATTGTAATAATCTTTAAATAACTTACTTAATTATTTTGCTATTTTATAATAAATCAATAATATTCCAAAAACTAAAAAGGTATTTGGTACAGTTGTAATAAAGTTCATCATAATTATATAATCTAACTAGCAGACCTGGCCACGCGTTGCTGTGGTTGCTAAGGTTTTGGATATACCTATTACATTGCAGTAAACTATTTAAGAAGTCACGGTATTAGAAAAAATAAAATAAAAATTTAAAAAACCCCCGACCGCTAAGTAAAAGAGAAATTCAAAATGCAAGTAAATTTATCAAGGCCAATAGCGAAATAACAATATTTTGATCTTATCGTATAGTCAAAGACCTCATACATTAGCTCCAAAAATTTTGTAAAATAGGCACTCATCAACGTACGTACGTTAAGTTTGACCTGTAGGTACAACGTAATAATACCCCTCTTTTTGGGTCGGGGGTTAAAAATAATGATGTGGACCGCTATGTTTTTTTACATAGATGCAATTTGTAAAGAACATGGCGACTTCTATGACTGATTTTCTACTACCATTACCTAACCCTAGATACAGAAATATAATAATTATTAGTGATGCGCCGAATATTTGGTAAGTATTCGGTATTCGGTGTATTTGTCATCTTTTTCGCAGTTCGTATTCGGCCGAACTATTCAGTTTTGATATTCGGCATATTCAGTTCGAGTATTTCTATTTTTTGTCTACACCACGCTATACTATACGACACTATACCACTATACGTTAGGCGTCTGCGCTCCAATACTTGACCTACAGGGTGGTTGCAACAATGAAATTATTATTTACCAAAGAAGACGAAAACGTTAAAGCCGGTCTAAAATTCACCGGATTGGGATTTGAAGGAGGTTTTTGAACACGATTGATCAAAATTATCGTACAGTTGAGGTATTTAATTTTTAATTTAACTATTATTATTTTATTTAAGATGGTAACAAATGAGTACACTACAAATTTATAAATAAAGTATGTAGGGCAGATACTTTTAAATTTTTGAAAATAATATTTGTTATTTTAAATTATTAATAATTTAATTTTTAATTTAATTTTGCACTAATCGGTGCACAATATTTTTGTTTGACCCGTCTCACATAAATAGATTCAACGAAGAAGCAGGTATAATTTGACTGTATTATGTTCATTATAATATGAGTTTATATATACTTCCGTATAAGTAATACGTGGCGGCCTATATTAACATAAAAAATTAACTCATAATTTATTCTCAGCATCTCGTATTGGTTATGATGTTAAATTGTATATGAAACATTTGTATTTTTAACATTACACCATCTGTTGTACACTAACTCAATCCAGTCAACTGATACAACGCCATCTGTTAAACTTGTTTGGATTCACAAAAAATTGAAAAGAAATAATTTGCAATAAAATATTGCTACTAAAAATTAAGATGTAAGTTATCCTATGTTTCAAGTTGGATCAAACTGCACACGGTGTGCAAATTTGATTAAAATCGGTTAAGTAGTTTAGGAGTCCATCGCGGACAAACAACGTGACACGTAATTTATATATATTAAGATATAATAGCCTGATTGATTAAGTTAAAAAACCAAAAACTCTTTCTAATGTATATATTAAAAAAAATATTTTACTAAAAAAAGACTATCTGCTTGAATAACTATTATTTACTTACAACTTATGGACTAAATATAAATTCTTATCGCCTTCTTAAGATAATTTTATTAGAAAATGTATAACATAATATATCATATGATGCAAGGGTGGAATATATCAACAAAATGGAAGCGATTACCGCAGCCACTGTAACCCAAATGATCGTATTTGTCTTTCTCAGAGATTACGAAAAAAATATCAAATATATAATAAAGCATATGGTATACTTTTTGAAATAAATTTAGAATTAATAACATCGTTAAATCATAAGCAGTGTGGTATTATCAAAATAAGATATTTATCTTCAGGCTTATTTATTGTTGAATCATTTAATTATTTGGCTAAAGTCTATGGGCTAAATATTAAGATAAAACTTTAATAAAATCTTATATGTATAAATTTCATTATATTTAAAAATACTGTTACAAATTCAACGCTAAGTAAAGCAATTATTAAATAAGTTTGAAAATATTTATAAACATGTATAGCCATGTTAAGTTTACTTAAATTTATATAAATATAGAATGAAAGGCAAACCGAGACGGGCAGGGATTCGAACCCGCGACTACTGGGAAACCGTCCCGTCGCTTTACCAACTGAGCTACCGTATCGCTGTCCGCCTCGGTGAATTAAGCATTCTATATATGATCGTCTTTATCGGGACGGTGGCGACATTTATTAGGTTTAATTTGATATAAAGTTTGAAAGAGAAATGTCTTTATTTTATTTATTTAATTATCGAACAAGCAATAAAATATGTTGTAATGAACAGTTAACATAATTCATATCAATACATACAATCATATTCATTTCAATACATTTTATTGTAGTATTGTATTGTTTTATTGTTTAATTAATTAATTGTAGAAAATGAAATTGTATTTCAATACAACTTTGCCTAATATCCGCTTTTACGTTATATCAAAGGTCAACTCCTTGCAGTTAAATGTATTTCGACTAACGTAATTAAGATTCCAATTGCCTAGATTTTTGGGAACCAGTAGATATTTCTCGTCCGGAAAATTAGTTGATGTTAATTCTGTGATAAATAGAGCTCAGGTCTCTTGAAAAACGAATAAATAACAAGTATATAAAGTACATTCAAACACTGGAATAAAGTAAAAATGTAGCTTATTTTAACAAAGTTAAAACGTACGTACGTACTGCATAGTTGTGAAGTGGATATATTTTATTTTAATTTAGCCAAAATATACAATCTAAAATTCACTAAACACATTATAAATACGATGACCGAAATTATTAAAAACCATTACATTTCAGTCATTTAATACTTACAAATTATTTCAACTCCAACAAGTTACAAAGATATATGTAAAATATCATGCATCGATGCATTTATATATGTTTTAATCTATATACCTAGAGCGGAAGGTATTTATGTCTGATATTTGACTTTTAATAAATTATTCATTTATAAAAACAAAATTGCATTTTAAGTGGTTATAATTGCATTATTAAAGGAAATAGTATAAAAAGAAAGATCTCAATCTAGAAAGTATCGCTGACACAATTATAAGACCGATTGTATTGAGCCATCCAATTTAATAGAGTCCTATTAGCATGAAGTTGAAAGAAAAATAGGTTTGAAGGTAATAGAGATAACCCAAAAATCTGCTGTTAAAGATAATTTTAAAAAATATTTTTTAACCTAACAATTCATTTCATAATTTTTAATAACATTGTATAAAACCATAATATATGTATTATATTTTGGTTATTATCAGCTAAACACGATCACACAATGATGTTTTTTTTAAACGTAGATTTGAAACATTTTATTTTGATATTTATATATAAAATTTATAATACTGGGTCACAAAAAAAAGCAGAGCTATTAAGGTAATCAGAAGTCTATTTAAGACGTAGTACCAAGTGTGCAATTTGAAGATAACTAAGACGACTACAAGAACTAGACTACAAAAATGAAGACAACGGTCTTAAAGAATAGAATAGAATGGACGAGTTTAAGTTGGACATTCAGTCTCTAGATGATAAATATCGACATTGGTTTTAAAAGATGTTTTTTTACAAATATTTTTTCGTTTTAAACAAACTACCTCCAAATAACAAAACATTGTTTATAATTTTGATATTTATAAGATTCTTACATCTTTAATTCTGATATCTTATTTGAAAATATCTATAAACGTGTATGGCTATACACGTTTATAGATATTTTGTATGTTACGCTTATTTAAATTAATATAAATATAGAATGAAGAATAAACCGATACGGGGGGTAGAGCGACGAGACGGTTTCCGGAGGTTTATTTTTAATTCTATATGTATTTATAAATTCTTATACCTTTTTAAACATGAAAACAATCTATTTAACCCACTAGAGACATTTTTCTTCTCCATAAGCCCTTAAATTTACGACGGATAAAGAACCCTTAATGAACATATTAAGTAAATGTAATAGAGAATAATATAAAATACTTGTACAGTAATTATTATTATTATATAAACAAAATACTCTCCTCATCAAATTACTTATAATTAAAACGATATATTGAAAGAAAGTTTTATCGATTGTTACACAAATACCTGTAACATTTCAAGTATACTAAGTACGTAAATACTTTGTTTCTTAATAATAAAAATATATCTTGAATAGTACCCGCATCCTGTGTACAGACGTCATAAGCTAGTGATTGATTGAGCAGCAAGAATTCTATAGGTTAAATTGGAAAGGAGATGAGTAACTTGTTCTCAAATATTCTAATGTATTTGAGAAAACATCCCTAGTATACAAAACTTTTTATATTCAATAATTATAATTATTTATATATTCAATGATTGATTCAATGATGGTTTACTAATAGAAGTACCCTTATACTTAATAAGGGTATTTGGTAAACTCATTGACTTAAAATATCAAATTATTATTATTATAATATTATTTTATAAGTCATCGAATTTATACTTTTTGAAAGACTACCATTTTCTGTCCTTTTAGCATATTAAATATTTATATACCTACAATTTTATTAGATTATTATGTAAATATTATATCTTTTCTTTCAATCTTGTGAGATGAATTACTGTTAATTCTGATATGACTATACCTTATTATTTTTCGGTTTTATAAAATATAAAATAAGATATTGTTTATATATTCAACGAAACATATTATGATATGTAATTTGTTTAATTTATTAAAAGAATAATTTTTTTGTATTAATAGTTTATATGAAAACAAATAAAAGATATTAAAAAACAAAGTTAATCGGAAAACACTTATTGTCCTATGAATTCTAAGCTACTTGAATAAATAAACATTAATTTATAGATTCAGCCTCAAGTTGCACATAAGTCTTAAATGACGTAAGTTATATGAAAATACTTCGTACGAAGTTATTGAGACATACTCATATTTCCTTCCATTAACTGAAAACTCTATTTAAGCTCTATATGTACTGTATCTCTCATTTTAATATTAATGATTAAAATTAAAATCATCATTAAAATCTGAAATATTTATTTATTTTAATATTAATAAATAAATATTTCAGATTTTATAAAACATTGTAATTCAATCTTCAAGTTGTTAAAATAGTTTTGATATTTTATTATATCAGTCATACAATATTAAAACGATAGACTCTGTCATTAATAAAAATATACTTAAAAACTGTTCATAAAAAAAAACTGTAATCAAAAGGTAATTCGAAATTCCATCCAATACTCGAAAACTGGGTTAAATTATGACACGAAGAAATCCTGTGAATAATGGCTTTTTAAAACATTTAAAGATGGCCTCGAACCTTTTGTGCTAGGCTCCGACTACATTGAATGTAAAAACAAACCACCCAATACTTACCCAGTAGTCAGTACCCAATACTATTCAAGTACTTTTATTTAAAGAACTAGGTAATGTCATTCTTCATCAGTATCTCATTATATTATATTACAGATACAAATAACTGTACAAGCCCAAAAATAGTCCAGATATTATGTCTGACCGTCTTCAAGTTATTTTTTATTTATATATTGGCATCAGATTTTTTTGGGCACAAAAGGTACGATTTGTATAATTCTGTAATCAATGTTAATTGTAACGTCTCGTAATTTTAATAATATACATATATATATATATATATATATATATATATATATATATATATATATATATATATATATATATATATATATATATATATATATATATATGTATATTATTAAAATTACGAGACGTTACAATTATATATATATATATGATAAATACATAACCAATTGTCAGACTCTTATTTATAGTCCTTAATCTTACAAAGATTTTCTCAAAAACCACATACCTTCTATTTAATATAGATTTTTAACTGAGACAAATAAAACTACGTCTCAACTTGTTAATTATGATTTGGTCTATTTCAGAAACTAATTGCGCTTGTTGCAAACTCAACATTTCAATACGTATGTTTTAATTTAAGTTGAAATTGGTCAAATTGTGCTTTCCACAAAGTTCATAAGGACATTGTAAACCTTGGAGTAATATAAAACTAATTATGATATAAAATAAAAGTTTTATAAAATCTCTATACGAATTAAGTTTTTCAGTATTTTGTGGTGTGTGTGCCTGTACGTGTGTACGTGTGCGCTAGTTTCTCCGCGTATGTGCGTGTGAGTGTTTTTAATTTTTATCCTTACGTGTTTACTATTTGAGTTCATGTAAATGATAATATGACGAATCATGAATCCTGCTATTTTTAATGATTACTGATACACGACCTTATACAGACAGGTGTGGATCATACAGATTTAATTGAAATTTCATTGTCCTGAAAACGAAAAGAATATTTGTAATACGTTAATATAAAATGCTTTTACAGCGTAAGGCATCATTTATTTATATTATAGTTTCAAAATCCATAAATATATATCATTACTATAGTATAATTAGAATAGACTTAAGATCTGTACTTTTGACCCAGTAAAATTCCTGAACATAATGGTCGAGGTATATAAGTGAGTTACCATTCGAATGTGGAGCTCATGGACACAAACTCCAGACATTTTGTGACTCTGTAAACGTATTTTACTAAGCTGTTTTATTTGTGTGCAGGGTCAAGAAAGGTGTTAGCTGGTACAAACATTCCTAAAGTTTCCTCGTATACATATATATATAAATATGAACATTAATATATAGTATAAGTTTATATTACTATATATATTTACACTAAACATACTTATACTATATATTAATGTACATATTTTAATATTAGGTTTGATAAAAACTAAAATAAACATGAATTAAAATATAATTGCAAAGTTTGTGTCTACTGAATGTTTAGATTTCTAAGCGCTCAGACGACGGTCGTTAGTATAAATACGAAATGCACAGAAATAAAAACATAAAACTAAACTTCAACTTAAAATAATATTTATTTAGTTAAAAAATAACTTTAACGAGTTACACCTATATGTGTGTCATGAATGTATGAACAGTCATGCAGTCGGTTAACTCTTATTATAAAAGGTAACCTTGATAAACAAGGATAAAACAGGGTAGGAGTGGAAAGGGGTAAGGAAACACAATTTAATAGGCACTTAAGCCGTTTTCAGGTTGAGGTTGGTAGTACTTGTAGCCAGACCGGCGAGCTACAGACAAGCTACGGCCAAAGCACATAAAAGAGATACTGACATAATTGTAACAGTAAAAATTAAAATTAAAGTTTAAAAAACCCCCGATACAAAAAAGACCTGTAAAAAGAATTAAAATAATATTATTATGTAATTATTGAAGTCGTTGCGTCTGGGGACCGTGGTACGTACGTTGACAATAGTGTCTACTTTACAAAATTTTCGGAGCTAATGCATGAGGACTTATAGGATTATATCCTATTTAGATCCTTATTTTGTATAGAAGGTTTTTTATTTTTTTTTAAATTTATACATCGAAAAACTAAAACCAAACTTGAATTAGTTATGTGCTGAAATATTATGTGTAAACTAAACGGTACATACCAATTTTGGTTTATCTCAATAAATATTAGATTTTTAAAATTAGATTTTAATAGTTGAAAAATATTTATTTTTGTATATAAGCATGTTTTATTTATGCAATGACATTTATATGCTAGTGATGTAAAATAAGATTCCAATATAATTTAAACAAATATCCTCGTTTGCGTCAAGTCAAGGGTTAATTACTTGAAGTTAAATGTATTTAAACTCAACATTTGCCCAGATGTCTTAAGGCAGGTAGATGTGTCTAGTGAGGAAAATTAGTTGCTTAATAGCTATTAGTTTAAACTAGTTCTCAGGGCTTATCTAATCTCAAGATATATTAAATATATTGGGATATGTTATATACTTTAAAATTCAAACAATGACACAAAGAAAATACTGATGGATGAATTTGGAGGAATGTATATTTATATTTGCTTTAAGTGAAATAATTGAACAAAAATATTTTTCTCAAGAAGTCCTATCTCTCTATTATCCTTACTTTTATTTATGTTAATTCAGTAAGATTTTGTTCTTCCATATGTATGTATAAAAATACTATGATCACTTGTTTTAATACTATTGAGGGACAATGTTACAACTGAAAATGTATAACCCTAACAAATTCTCTCTCTCTAGATTCCATTACTCTAGTGTTTTTTTAATATTTTAACTGCCAACGTTCTTAAAAGCAAAAATACGTTATAAGTGATAATATTAATAGATAGAAAAAGGAAGTAGGTATTAAAGAAAGATCTCAATCTAGAAAGTATCGCTGACGCAATTATAAGACCGATTGTATTGAGCCATCCAATTTACTACTCCATTAGCATGAAGTTGAAAGAAAATAGGTTTGACGTTGATTACACGGAAGACAGAAATAACTTTTGTAAGAATGTCGTTAAGAAATAACTTTTACCTACCTTAACAATGTATTTGTCATTTTTGAAAACTTTATTTTAAACCATATATTATATTTTGGTAACTTTCAGCCCAGGACAAAACACAATGAGGGTTTATTAAACACACAATTGGAACATTTCATTATGATGAACACAAGGCAGAACAGTGCTCTTGAAGCAATTTGATATAAATTTAAGGCGTAATCCTAAATGAATACTTATAAGATAAAGAAGACATTAATAATAATATAAGGACAAATGACACAAATGGATCTAGCCCCTAAGTAAGCAAATTATTTGCTTGTGTTAAGGGTATTAGACAATGATGCAAATATATATAAATACTTCGAATATATTTAACTTAACTTACTTCTTTAATTATTAAATCTTATTTATGATTTTGATATTTGTAAAATACTTGAATAAATAAGGATATATTTTTAAACAAGGAAACAATCTATCTAAGACACTCAAACATTTTTTTTAATGACGGAGCATATGGAGTTATTAACCAAATGTCGTATAAATGAATATATTTATATGATGCATGTGAAGTAGTGGTCGCCTAGTCGCCGAAATTCGATAAGTATTTTAAGATTCAATGTTTATGAGAGATTTTGACAATCACCTCTATCCATTTTTTTTTATTCTAATACGTCAGCTGACAATTAACCTTTGCGGTTATTTAACATAAGACTGAATGAATGAATGACTATTTTTGACATGAGACTAATTTTAATTTTAAATAAATAATAGTTAATAAATAAAAAAAATAAATCAATTAAATTGTAAAAAAGCGTGGTGTGCACAGTGTCTTCAAATCTATTGTCGATAAAGTGAAAAAGTATAGTATAAAAGTAAAGTATGTAGATAAAATAAAGAATGAAGAAATAAGATTATTATATGTATAATAGTAATATAATACATCACTTATCATATATTTATTTATAACTTTTAACATGGCTTCCAAAATCATAAGTTATGAAAGTCAAATGAATTCTATTGAATTTGGGTTGCGGATAACTTAATCAGTAAAACTTACGTGATGTGGGAGCTTTACTACAAATGCTATTTACGGTTACTTAAATATTGTCCAAAATTAATATAATCTCTTTATAATCCTGTTCCAATTATTTTATTTTACACTTGTTTATTGTTATTTGTTTTACAGAATATTAAGATATTTAACATTCAGTTAAAATAAAGCTACATTTAATGCTGTCATATTTTAATTTTAAAATAATATAATGTTAAGAAAAATAATCGCAATTTTAAATTGACCTAACAACAAACCCATCATCAATATTTAAAACATTTAGAGTTGGGAGCCATTCTCACTCTATTAAGTGACCCATTACATCGGGAATATTTTCTTTTCTATAGCTCTATAGATAAATAATTTAATTATCATTAACTAAACGATGTAGGTATTTGATAAAAAAAAATGATAAACGAATAAATTGGCTCGTGTAATACTGATGTTGTATATTACTTCGAACTACGAGGACCAAGTATGCCCAGAGTGCCAAATTAGGATAACGTTCCTAATGCTATCCTAACTTGGTACTTTTTAATATTCTATATGTAGCGGATATATATACAATTCATCTCTATAATTCAATACAATAGTATACGATGTTATAATTTGGGAGGTTTGAGTAGTTATTTTTTTAAATGTGATTATTTTATTTTGTAACTTATACTAGAACGGCAACTCTATTCTTCTTTAATCTCATAAAATAATTTTGACTTATTTAATATATATACATATAATCTTTTTACTGTTAATCTTTGAATATTCATCTTTGAATATTCTCGTTATTAACGTTTCTTATACGATTTTAAACCTCTAACATATTTAAGGCAGGTAACAGAATATAAACAATCAGATCAATGTCAAAAACATTAAAGTGCTACTATTATTAAAATACCAATAACACATGTAAAGTCTAAAAGAAGAAAAAAAAATATTATTACTTTTACCAACCGAGTTATAACGAACTACCAACATTTTACTGAATGGTCAAACAACTTAAACTCCGAAACTTAAATCAAATACTCAAATTCCGAGATGAATGCTGTGTGGATTAGACCTCAGTTATTCGGATATTACTGGTCTAATGAAATTAATAAAAGAAGTGTGCCTCTTTTTATACTAATGGAATTTTATAACACATAAATAAATTGACTAAAGAATCGATTTCAATTCATCAATATCAATAAAATACTTTTGCAACGTTGTATTCCGCTTACAAAATTCGTGTATTCAGATAATTTCGTAAGCACTATACAGAAAATTATCGACAATGTATAATATAAATTCTAAAACACAAATTGACATATAATATAACACAGTTCTATACAATATATAATGTAATGAAGTCACGGCCCTATCAATTATTTTTTTTTTAATAAAAATCTGATATATTGTCTGACAGGTTTTCGCTCCAATATTCGTTATCGTTTTAAGTGTGCACATGTTGATTTTTCATGTAGTATACTACATTACTACATTAATAATTTCGTTATAGACAATAAATAAAAATATATCTCGTATAGCACTTAAGCGCCCGCATCCTGTGAACAGGCGTCCTAAACTAGAATGTAATTGATTGAGCAGCAAGTATTCTATAGGTCAAATTGAAAAGGAGATGAGTAACTTGTAACTTAACTCTGCAATATACTAATGTGTTTGAGAAAAACTCACCGGTGTATAAAACTTATTTTAATGATATGTTGATTTACGTGATTTATGGTATTTGCACATCTTTAAAAAACCTTAATACTCGTATTAGCTGTCTTTGAGTTAGTTAGTCAATCAGAGGGTCAGTAATATAGTTATTGTTATTATCTCTTATTTGTAAGATTATTCTATTTCATAAACTAAATGAGACTCTTAGTTTGTATTAATTTATGTAAAAATATATAAGAAAATATATATTACAAAAAAAGTATATCCGAAAACAATTATGGGACTTTAAATTCCAAGCCACGGGAATATATTAACTTTGATTTATAGACTCAGCGTCAAGTTTCTTATATAACTTAAGTAATACGACCATACCTCGTGCAGTGTTACTGAGACTGTACTCGATGTCATGATTCCTTCCAATAACTGATATCTCTATACAAACTATTTATATATTTCATTGTTTTTTAAATCTATTATTTTGAAATAAATGCTTGATTATATCTATAAAGATGTAGAGCCATGTCAAGCTTATTTAAAATTTTATAAATATAGATTGAAAAATAAACCGAAACGGGCAGGTATTCGCGACTGCGACCTCTCGTAGTTTAGTCTAGACGCTCTACCAATTGAGCTACCGTATCGAAATGTTAACTCATTTTACTAAAAAACTTCAATTCATTCAGAGTGGATAAAAAAGTTTTGAGATCTTTAATTAATATAATATAATTCAACAACAATCATAAAAATGATTGAGAGGTCTGTCGCTCACAAGAAAATGCTTAAAAACTGTTTAATCAAAAGTTAATTCCAAGATCCATTCAGCACTCAAAAACAGGTTTAAACAATGGCATGAAAGAATTCTATGAATAATGTCTTTTCAAAACATTGCCTAATGTCTAAGTTGACCTCGAACCCTCTGTGCTAGGCACCGACCACAATGAAGGTAAAAACAAACCACACCTTCTTCTATTCAAATATTATTATTTAAGGAAACCCTTTACATCAAAATTTTTCATCTTTCTATATCTAGTCATTATTTAGAATTTAATTGATATTTGCAAACGGCTTTAACACAGCCTTATAAGTGAGAATTTTTTTTATTTCAGACGCTTGCCTTAAAGTTCATTTTGTATCTCAAGTACATATTTTTCTTTTAAAGAACTCTATTTTTTCTGTACCCATAACAACGAGTATGCAAAGATTTATAATGTTAAGTTGAGTTGTTAAGATGAGAAAACGTAAACCAAGAACAAACTTAACTTCGCGTATAAAATATTAGTTAGGGACTAACTTGGATAATCATAAAAAGAGAAAAAAACAAAACAACTAATAGATTTCAAGAAAAATAACAGTAAAAAAGATGTAAATCCGATCACGAATCATCGATCGAAGTGCTCTAGCGTTTGATGACATTATTCCCTATTTGGAATAACATTAAATACCTGCAAGTGGATGGTTTCACCGGATATTAGATACTTATTTAAAGAATAAAAACTTATGGGTTTATATTTTTTCACATAATCTGTAATGTAATATCGATCGGGAAAGATAAGCTTTAAATCAATTAACAGGTATTTAACAATTACAAAACCAATTAATAGAAACTAAATCATCAATTGATCTTTATTTGTCAAAAAGATCTTCTCAAATACCACATGTCTTTCATTGCTATTCTTTTATAGGAAATTTATGCCTAAGATTTGTATTTCTATTTTCCTTAACCAATAAATCCGATTTATGTATACAAACTCTATATCCGTCCTGATATTCGTAAACAGTTATCGGATTCAAGAAAGTCACTTCAGAAGCAATCACTCCGCCTACACAATATTTTAACTCTACTTTTAGTCGATCCACAGTAAAGTTTTTGATATAAACAAATACACAGTTTCAATTAGTTGCTCATTTCATCTTTTACTACTGAGCAACTTCCGAAACCGGACAGTTCTATAAGTATGTATTTATTTAAGTTAAAGTTTGTCAAATTGTGCTGTCAAAGAAAATGTAAGTATTTAAGCTAATATACCACTTAGTTAAGGCCACATCCACTATCATATAATATATAAATATTCATTTACTATGTATTTAACAAAATCTCGAAAAATATAGTTTTGAAATATATTTTCCCTTGGACAAGTCAAGAATAAAATTGGTTCAAGATAAATGGTAAAAACCATTACATGAAAATCCTTATTTAGTAAGTTAGTAAATTAGGTTCCTGAAAAAAAAAATGTTAGTCGTTACTAGTCTCAAACAGTTCAAACAGTTGAACAGATTTAGAATACATTACTAATATTTTTTTATTAATTACTAAATTTGAACAGATTTAGAATACATTACTAGTATATTTTTTACTTCCAAGTAATGTAGTCCCAGAGTGCTATTGTAAACCACGAAGTTAAACATATATTCAAATGTGTGATATAATTTTGTATGTTTTTATTTAATACAATTATGTATTAATTTTATTTTGTGCTATACATATATATTTAACCCGGTGTTCGCACAGTTGGGTCTATTTGACCCGGGCTATTTTCAAATGCGCGTATTTCTAATGTTTTTGGTGCCACACTGCCATAATTCTCAATAACTAGAACTAAGGGTCGTATCTTTCCACGGAATATCGATATTTAGTCGTATTGCAATCGCAGCGGTGTATAAACGCTTCTAAACATGACAAAGGGTAAATTTGACCCAACCATACACTTCGTGTAGTCATTTCGCGCCATTATAAAAAAGTATATTTATTTATTTTATTCGCATGACTTTTGAAATAACGGTTCTCGAAGAACGCGAACGACAGCGAATATTGAGTATCTTGGAGAAATCAGACTCCGATCATGAAAATTCGGAAACTGAAGATGTTGAAGTCCATTTGAGCATTGCAGCCAAACTAGTAATACCGACGAAAACGCATGTGAAATGAATAGTGATAATGAACCCCTGATTAAATTACAGAACAGATTCACAGTAGAATTTTGTCAGCACATATGACAGCCAGGTACAATCTACTAATTTTATTGGAAGAGATACAATAAAGTGGCCATAGATGCCTTTAGGCCTAAACATTCGATTTGGGGTTGCAAATTTTATAATATATATGTAAATATGGTTTCAATAAATGCACATATATTTCTTAAGATAAATAACAACATTGTTACAAAGTGTTGCAAATTCTCAATTTACGCATTACTCTTGTTCGTGAGCATTTGCGCGACCGAAAAGGTATCCTGCAGTTGCTAAGACTAATGTGCCAAACAATACGCGATTTTTTTAGGAAACCCTGTTAGGGACCCGTCTGCAAAGATACTGAAGGTCACAAAAAGGTTGCAAGACTGTCCTGCCAAAAAAGACTGAAAAAGTAATTGAACTTGACGGAACTGAAACAAATACATCTGCACTGAGTTTGCAATATTGTACTGTAGAGACTGCGCATATGTAAGCAATGATATGACTGATTCATAAAACTAATTTGTAATTTTACTTGTAGTCTTATTAAATGTGATTTACATGTATCCTAATTATTAATATTTTAGAAAAAAAGTTTATATTTGGTTCAAGTTTTGTGACTTTAAAACAAAGGTTGTTATCTTTGTTAATATTTTATTCCACTATCATAAAAAAAATATTAAAAAGAAAGTTTTACTTCAAGTTCTTTTTACTCATACATGACCACTTAAACTATAGTTGTTTTATCCAATTACAGCCATATATTAGTAAATGTCTCGTAATTATTGAAATTATGACGATTTTCTTCACGGGTCTCCTGGACCCAACCCTACTAACGTTGTAACATATTTTAACTGTGCTGACGCCGGGTTAATAATAATACATTGTTAGTGCTAACCGTATACTTTATTACTAGTATAAAACTTGTTATTAATAACCTTTATAATAATGAAGTAAGTTGTAGGTATTTTTATAATTAATTTTAAAAATTATTTTATTGTTCCCATGTATGCCATGTATGCCAAAAAAACAGCACTATTCTACTAACTTTTATTTACTTACCAAAAATATTACCTGATCTATGACAAAAAATAACAGAATATCATATTTATTATTACAATATAAAATATAAATATTAGTTCTACGTTAAAATATAAAAGAAACTTTCGTACTGGGTTATCTTAAATTATTTATAATCCTAATTAACTAATTTAATTATTCTGGTTCTGCTTTGACGAAGTATTTGAGATTGTTATTACTTTATTATAAATCAAAGTTTTCATTCACGGAGGCACTTAACTATTTAACCCTAATTTGAATTGGTGGTAGACGAGGCTCTTATGAACCATTTCGGATCCATGGCAATGGCTACGCGGTTGTCCGGCGCTGCCGAAATTCTCCTCGTCAGTGACGTGAACCTTACGTGACGTGAACCTTAGTTACCTTACATCGATACAAATAATCTATTCGAGATGAGGTACTGTCGTCCCACCCTGATAACGTCCATCAGCCAAGAATTACTGTGCACACATCGGAATCCCTTAGATGTCGCGTATGCCTTAGAAGAGGTCTACTCCGGCATCTACTCCAGCAGGAAACTAGTGCAGTCCTTAACAATGCTCAATTACACAGGATCGAAAATACCCAGATCCCAACCTAATACCCTGTACTTAGTACACACCCAGGAAGAGAAGATAGCATTGTCTAACGAGGGTTATTGATCAGGAGAAGGGTCGCGTATATTAACCATAGACGAAGCACAAGGACTCACTTTCGGTTCCGTTTTTATAATCAACACCAGGAGTAAGATGCAACTGCACGACAGCGTTCCCCACGCGGTTGTAGCAGTGTCGCGTCATACCGAGAGCTGTGTGTATTTTACCGACAGCGAGGACGACGCGACGGGCAGATTCATCAGGAGAGCGACGAAGGCGACAAAATACAATATCATAGAATATAATACCAAGATGGCTATAAAAGACAGAAACTTCGCTATCGTGGAAACCTTGCTCGTGATGAGTGAAAAAAATAAAAATAACAGTAGGTCATATATATATAATATTTATAATTATATAAGTATGTGTAATTGCTGTGCAAAGAACTTACCTTACTAATATAGTTTTTAAGGTACCTGTAGTAATAGTTGTTGTCTCAAAATGTTATCTCAAAATTTCAACAATTAATATGCAAAATACAACCCATATACGAAAAGTGCACGGGCGACGTGTCCGTGGATAAAAGTAGAAATTAATAAAAAAAAAAAAACCTTAATTTGAATAGCAACATATTTTACTTACTATATATTGTATTTCTCTAAGCCAGCTTCAGATACAATCAGATCTATTTTGCATTTAAAGTATGTATAGCAAAATATTTCAGAAAAGCATTGAATAAGAATAAAGAAGTACTTCCGTTTGAGATGTATTCGTTCACGCGAGAGACAGAAAATAAAAATTTATTCTTCAAAGGCAAGCACTAGTACCTTATACTGTCAAAAGCAGTGTATTATATTTTTATTTTATTTTAGGATATTCTACGCACTGAACTAGGCGTTATAGATTAAAATGGGTTCCTGGATAAATAGGCAGGTAGTTTACTTAAAACCGTCCCGTCGCTCTACTAATTGATCTACCGTAACGCTATGGGATTTCCCAGAGGTCGCGGGTTTCAAACCCTGCTCGTATCGGTTTAAATAAGCTTAACATGGCTATACATGTTTAAAGATATTTTCAAACATCAACAACCTTATTGCGTCTTATATCTAAGTCAGCTAATTAGAACGTGGTCAATGACCACCACTACTTTTAGGTGGATTTTTAGATACATAAAAAATGAGTTGTTTGAATATCAATGTATGAATTGAGTTAGATACGTCAGGGTATAAAGATAGATATCATTTTTTTAGGCTATATTATTTTTAGGTCGAATTTATTCAACCCATATGTACAAATAAAGGTCTGCTTTATACTTTTTTGCTTAGATTATTACAAAACAGAAGATACTGAACACTCAATATTCTAACAATGTTTTGGTCGTTGTTAGAATATAAAAATCCAATTTCTTTTATGTGAGTATACGAAAAATTTGAGTATAAAATTATTTTAATATGAATTCGAAACCCTTCGGCATGCCCTATGCCTTCAGCATTTCAATCTGTGGTACAAAGTACTAGGTATCTTTACGTAACTTCATAGCTTAAATACTATTTATAGTAATTATTTCTTAAAATGATTGAATATCTACTCACAAGATAGAGCTGTAACAAGACGCTTAATATGCTTAGAAATAGATTAGATAGTTATCTTAAAGTAATATTTTAGATATTTTAATTTTACCTTACAATAGTATTGAACGGACAGTCATCAACCAGGACTTCAACCTGAAACCCTTAAGATACTGTCCCCATATCCAGTGTAAATAAATATTAAAATAAATCACATTTTGACACTTAATTGTCAGTTCTTATTAGTGTACGGGTAGTATAAGAATACGCAACAATTCCCGGGTAAGAATATGGTCACTTCTGGTATGTAGTATCAATTAGCCGCTTGGTAGTGTTGTAGTATCACGCTCCTATCTCCTTTGTGCAGCAAGAGTGAGCTGTTAGGACTGGCATCATACTACACTCGAACGGAAGACCGGCGTGAAGCAGTGAGCCTTGCTCTCAAACTGTTAAAGACAAACGAGACCTTTACTCCTCACTACCAAACTAAAAATGTGGATGTTTGCCATACCAGGCAATTGTATTTAACAGGAGGTAGACATCTCAACTTATCGACGCGGGTCACGATTAAAAGCGGAAACCTAAAACTAGATGAAAGTTTAGAATTATTAAATGATAATAATTTAAGTCTTAAAAATATGAGGTTATTCAGGCCAAAATACTTTTCTTCAAAAGTTTCCCTTTTAAAATTCTGAATTGAGTTAAACAAAATTACAATATTGTTAACATTGGTTCCTTAATCACAATATAACAGAGTTTGCTCGTCTCAAACAGATCGATTTAGCTAAACTAGCAACGAACATCCACTTTGTAGTTGACTGAAAGCAGTGACTTCGAGTGATTTCATTTCCTGGACCAATTGAATCATGAAAATAGTCTTGCTCAGATGGCCACTGTCCGATTAATTGAATTCTCTATTTAATATGGTTTACAGCATACTAACTGCTTACTAAATCTTGATAACACTAATTAGTTTACATCTTGGAATAAGAGTTTCATTTTATTGTTACGACTTGAAATTTTTACTACAATTTAAATACATAACAAGCTTTACATATTGCTATTAATAAAAAAATAATATAGACTGTCCACACCCACAAATGATTTTAAGGGAAATCAGAAAAATATCACAAGATAATTGATTATGATAATATTAAAAATGCCCGTTTTTAAAAATGCCGATTACGTAAAGGAGTACAGGAGTACAAAAATTAGTGACATATTTTTTGCTAGGACATAAGTGTCATTGTTATCGTGCACAAAGTATATTAAACTAACTTACTAACTTATTCTATTCATAGTAGGTATTTATTTTACGATACCCTTCCCCTTTCTAAACGTTGTACATAATAATACACTTACAAGTTATGTACAAATACTTATATTTAAATTTCTTAAATGTTTACTAGGATCCTTAGATTGTTATCATTGATATTGTCGTAAATTGAAACTTAATTCGTTTTTATAAGTTCTAGAATTTGTTACCCATTAATTAAATAGCCATATCCGTTAGAAAATATTTATCCTTCAGTTTTATTATACAAGTTATTGAAGATTCGTCAGAAGGTTGTTGTTCTCAGTGTTGTCTTTAACAATACCTTTTATATATTTTTTCATAAAATTAGTATCCAATATGGAATTTTAGTGTCCAAATGACAAATATATTAATTTTCTTCCAAAGACTGTACGTAAGTTATAAGAAATAAATTAATATTTTATTTAGTTATGTTTAAAAACGAGTTTAAATTTTTATTTTTTCAAAGTAATATTATTTAAAAAGGTTTTTTATTTAAATAATATTGGCATGAGAAATAAAAAAAATTATTAATGACGCAGAAAACATTCGTTAAGTTTAAATTGGACAGCCAAAGTGTTTTTACATATTTATAGGGAATATCTTTTTACAATAATTCGCACGTTTCGAAAGCGATCAAAATTTGTAATTCAGAAGCGATTTAGAATATTCAATTTCCGGATTTGAAGATAAATGTTAATTAATCTCGTTGAATCAGTAACGACATTATAAACACTATTTAAAATTTAAAAAAATATAGAATTTAAAATAAACGAATATAATACTTTATAGCGGTAGCTCAATTGGTAGAGCGATGGGTCAGTTTCCTAGAGGTCTCGGGTTCGAATCCCTGTTCTCGATACGGACCTTGTCTTTTATTTTTCATTTTATATTTTTTCAAATTTAAATAAGCTTATCCTGGCTGTATATGTTTACATATATTTACTGAACAAGTACTATTTTATTTCTAATTTAAAATAGATCAATTCATGTTTGGGTTGACTTCTCCTAAAAAAATATATAAACAGAAAATATTTATTTATCTATCAAACCATTTAATTATCAAATATATTAAAACGCTTACCAAATGTATGCAATCTCGTCGTTCATAAATATTTAAATTCGTTCATGTGAATTACCTGAAATACAGAAAATTAAATAATGAAATTTCTTGACTGTCTCGCTCGTTAAAACATAGTGTGATAGTTATATGTATAATCGAAGAAGAAAATAATTTAGCAAACATAAATGTGTAATAAATTATCAATTCGGTTCGAAAATCAGAAATCCGAATTCGATACTAACAGTAAAATAACTGTTCGTGGATAATATCTGAGCAAAATCTAACATTGATCGGTCCATTAGTTAACGTGTTAGCGATTGCTGTCAGCATTATGCTAGTATAATGTATTATATATTGTATTATATATTGTATTATATATTGTATTATATATTGTAATATATATTGTATTATATATTGTATTATATTCAATTGTAAGAGTAATATACTGTAATTAAGCGTAGGTCCTTCGTAATTATTATTCTGAAGTAAGTATAGTAAAGCAATCAGTATTGATTTTTATATATATTTGCATTTTGTAGGTATTTGTTTTCCAGCCATCCAATAACCTACCCACTACTATTATTATTATGTTTTATTTAAAATTGCTAATGGTATTATACCTACCATTAGCAATTTTAAATAAAACAGATTCAAATAAATCAAGCAGCTTTTTCGTATATATTGATACAGATATTGTAAACTTAATAACTAGCAGTCTACGAAACTGTGATTCTTGGGTTCTTAACCACATACATAAACTATACAGGTGTTTTTTAGACATCGTTAAGTATCAGGTTACTCTCGAGGTAGAAGTCATTAAAAAGTCATTTGTAGGTTGTTCACAAACCCTTCGATTTAAAACCCTTCAACGCGCCGTAGTCCCCTCTGTCTTGATTTAGCTATATCAAAAGACTGAAACGAAATTACTGAAAACGAAATAGGAAGTAAAAACTGCAGAAAAATACTTAAATATTTGTATTCCTTACATTCTAGACTTGAGTTCTACACATTGCTATACAGAGAAGACGAAAGGATCATACTATAAATACATATTTTGAATAGCGCAAGGTAAGCAAGCGACGGATAATACGAAAATACTTTGTACAAAGTTGTTAAGAATGTACCCGTAATAAATAACTCACTGCTTTTCTCGTCATATACCTACTATTAAATATTCTTATGACAAATAGCAATTTTGAAATGATAAAAGTGTGGGATACATCGCTTGGGGTTCGCATAATATATTTATAAAAATTAAGGTCTGTTAAACTAACTACATCTTCGATTGCTATATACAAGACTAATAATATACATTGAAAATTCTGAAACAATATATTATCACCATTATATAAACAATATATTATTGTAACTTATCTATGTATAAGTTAAATCATAAATATATTTGCTCATAATATCGTTTCTATCGTTCACTACCTAAACTGTCTTCACCATACTTACTGATCTATCATATATCATATAGAGACTGGATGAAAGCTCCCTTAGCTTTCATGTTTAAATCTTTTACGATAAAGACTTACTAGGATATGATAAAATGAAACTTCTTCTTTAAAACAGAAAAAGATTTTAAAAATTTTGTATAGCAATTCATACTTTTCGAAGTAAAATAGAAGATATTTAAGATTTTCTAGAAACATGATAAAATGGTCGACGTTTGGTTACAATATAAATAATATAGACTAAGACAGTGTAGCAAGCACTATATCGGTATATAAATGTCATTTTTACATGTCAACTTTTATGGGGAGTATAAAAATATAAAAAAAATCTATAAAAATTCAAAACTTAAGGCGTGTGTTATCCCAGGTAAAATGGCCACTCTTGGTAGGTGTAGGTATCGTAACCGTCCAAAATGTTGCAGATATTGTAAACATCCCATTGTGGTACGAAAGGGCTGCTTCGATCAGCATCGTACATGTATTATTAAAAAATGAAAAATTAAAGTGTTCAAAATATATATAGATATATGTGAAATTTTAACACTTTTATTTTAATAAATTAAACTATTATATGTCATAAAAAATATAGATAATAAAAAATATATTATAACTTATGATTTAATTTATCTGAAAATATATAAGAAAATACATATTTAAAAAAGAGTATATCCGAAAACAATTATTGGACTATAAATTGTAAGCTACGGGAATATATTAACTTTGATTTATAGACTCAGCGTCAAGTTTCTTATATAACTTAAGTAATACGACCATACTTCGTGCAACGTTACTAAGACTGTACTCGGTACTGTACTCGATGGTGACATCGACATCGACATAGTACAGAGTATAGTTATTATTTACTGGTAGGAATCGTGAGATTCCTTCCAGTAACTGATAACTTTATTAAAATTTGATAAATACGAAATTTTCACAAATTTTACCAAAATCGTTACAATCCTTGCCATAGTTGTTAAATGAATTGAAAATCTTTTATAATTGAGTAATAATAATAAAAATGATTAAAAGGTCAAATATTCACAAGAAAATACTTAAAAACTGTTAATTCAAAAAATAATTCCAATTTCCATTCAGCACTTAAAACCAGGTTTAAACAATGGCGAAGGAAGGAGTTCTATGAATAATGTCTTTTCAAAACATTGCCTAATGTCTACGTTGACCTCGAACCCTCTGTGCTAGGCACCGACCACAATGAATGTAAAAACACACATCTCAGTACTTAATTCTATTCTAATATTATTATTAAGACAGCACTTTATTTCAAAAATTTTCATCTAATCATTATTTTTGGTTTATTACAAACTTTTGCACAAGGCTTTTCCGACGTTTGTCTAAAAGTTAGTTTTGTACCCGTGACAGCATATATGTAAAGATTAAAATGAGACAACTTAAAAAAAAACAAACTCAATTTTGCATATATAATATTAGTCAGGATTTATTTAGATACATAAAAAAATAAGAACTGATAAATTTTAGGACCAATATTAAGATGTAAATCCAATCTAGAATCGTCGATCGCATTGCTCTAGCGATATTATTCCCTATTTGTAATTACCTCTAAAAGCTGCTACTGGATGAATTCACTTTATTTTACAAAGTTTTTCTCAAATACCACACGCCATTCGTTTACTACCTACTCATTTTTATGGAATATTTATTCAGATTTGTATTTATATTTGCATTTACAAATGAATTCGATTTATGTACACAAACTCTATGTCCATCCACATATTCGTAAACAGTTAACAAATTCAACAAAGTCTTTTCAAACTTAATCCGCTGTACTTCCTCGTTCGACAGAATATTTGGACTCGACATTTAGCCAAACCACATCAAAGTGTTTAACATAAACAAATAGACAGTCTAAGTTAGTTGGTTATTTAATCAGTTACAACATATCTACTAGCGAATCCCAATAATTCTATAAGTAAGTCTTTACTAGTCTTAAATACAGGGGAACCGATTTAGAAGACATTGTTTTTCTCTCCGAATAATATAGAGTGTCATTGTAAAACACGATTTTGCCATGTTAAATCAAATATTAAAATAATACAACTTGGTCATTTTTGTTTTAAGATATTTAATCTTTAATTTACTACCTATAAATTTATTTACAAACCTAATTAACTAATTTTATTATTCTGGTTTTGTTTAGACGAAGTATTTGAGATTGGATATTACTTTAATTCGAAATCGAAATTTATATTAAAAAACCAAAAACTGGTTTTTATAAACTATTCCAGGAAATTATGGAATAAATGTTCTGAATTTAATATTTAGTCAAAATATCAGTAGCTTCGATCTTGAATTTTCGAAGAATTTAGATAAATTCTTTATGCGTTATATATGTATAAGAAATATGAAAACACTTGTAGGTACTTCTCTAAGGCATCTCTTCAGATATAATCCGATCTATTTTGCATTTAAAGTATATATAAAGCACCTTTGAAAAGCATTGAATTAGAATAAAGGACTACCGTTTCAGAGATATTCGTTCTCGCGGTAGATAGAAAATAAAATTTTAGTCTTCAAAGGTAAGCATACCTACTCTATTCTTTACTACAAGGTATAATATTGTATCATTATCATTTATATAATTAATTAAATTTGGTAATTGTTACACCGGACATTATCTAATGAACTAGAATGTTTGAATGAATGAAATGAATCAAACGTTGTCCAGATCATTCAGCGTCAAAAGTAGTGCATTCTATTCGAAAGAAGGGGGAATAACGAGATATATTAGGAGACTGAACTAGGCGTTATAGATTAAACTGGTTTACTGGATAGATAGAGATATTTTTTTAAATTTGAAAACGTCGACCACCTCATTGCGCCTTAACTACAGATGGATTTTCTGTAATTTCGTTGTTTTGGTAAATGTCAATTAAATCCATCATTATTTTTAGATATAAATTAATAAATAACAGAACGGAACAAGAAACTTTAATACCCCATTAAACCCACCAAATGAATCATTTTTACTATCTAATTATGTAACGAGATAATATATTTATTTTACCTACAACTTCGTGATCTCTCTTTTATTTATTCTCAACTACCTAATTAGATCTGACATTCCTCTTATTCACATTATATCCATACAAAATTGTTTAATTTAAAATAATTTCTTTAAAGAGTGGTTTAGTTATACAACGAAAAACTAAATTCCTTCTGATATTTATAGTTCGAGGTCAATTTAGTTCGAATTCTGAATTTAGGACCAAAATTAAATCGACTCAAGGTATTTGACTTACAGCTTATTACCAATAAACAATCATAAGCAATCGATATACTTATATATATATATATATATATATATATATATATATATATATATATATATATTACAAATATACCATCTGGAAACAATCTAATCGTAATCCACAAGTTAACATCTCCACGGAATATATTAAACCCTATGAGATGATGCTCGTATAAGATATTGCAAAAGTTCTCTTACGAGTATAATAACGTTAAAATAAGATCTATCAAATCTCATCCAACCACTTGTTACATTACATACTGATATGATGTTGGAGTGTTCTTGGTCAAGATCGGGAATTACCTTTTCTTAACTGTTTTTTTTTTTCTTAACAACGAAAATTAGTTGCCGCCTAATATTTATTTCTTAATTCATTTTGAATTATTTTGATTTTAGCTTTCAACTTAAAAGTATGTATTAGAATAATACATTATAATACATATATCCAAGTTTTTTTTCTTTTTTCTATAGTATGAAATCAATGAAACTTGCGTTTTGTGAAACAAAAAGGACATGGAAGGTAATTTCATAGTTATTTTATATTACAAATTTGAAATTACCCTTCGTTCAAACTGAACAGCTTTTACAATACTGGAGCTACATTATTTCCTGAATATCAATTTGAATAGAAATTGCGAGATTTGTATTTGACTAATTGGATTACAGAGTTCCATAGAAAATGAATTGTTTGAATATCAATGTTAGTGAGTATATACTTCAGGTTATGAAGATAGATATACATTGTTTCAGGCTGAGTATTATTTCTGCATATGGATTGAATTTATTTTACCCATATGCAGGAGCAAAGATCTGCTTTATACTTTTTTTGTTTCGTTTGTTATAAAACAGAAGATACTGAACACTCAATATTCTAACAATTTTTTGGTCGTTGTTAGAATATAAAAATCCAATTTCTTTTATGTGTGTATACAAAAAAATTGAGAATAATATTACTTTAATACGGGTTCGAAACCCTTCGCCATACCCTATGCTCTTGTTTAGTTTTTAAACCGGAGGTATAAAGTACAAGGTATCTTTGCGTAAGTTCATAGCTTAGATCCTATTTAAAGTAATTATTTACTATAATTATTGAATATCTAATAATAAGATAGAGATGTAATCCCATACTCGACCAGTAGTGGCGGCGTGAAGTAGTGGCCCATTCAGCATCACTGTGCGCAAAATCTATTTCCGACTAGTAGTAGCTCCAAAGAAATCAGAGATTTTTTTCCTCGAGCAATCTTGGTCGGTCGGTCAGACTGTCGGTTACCTACCGTACTCTAAAGAAGGCACAGAACCGCAAAACTGCAAAAGCAAAAGACAATCAACGATACCTTTACTCCTTAAAAGCTAAAACCTAAAACTGGATAAAATTGGGACACAACTATTCAAATTATTTTTCTAAATTTGGAGTTAATAAATTATAACAATTTAACTATTAAATATATAAAGTATTTCAGACCCAAATACCTTTCTTCAAAATACTTTGTTAATAAAGAAATTAGCTTTTCAAAATTCTTAGTTGAGTTAAATGAAATTACAATATATTAATATTGTTTCATAAATCACTTCGAATACAAAGCAGTTTTGCTCGTCTCAAATTAACAGATCAATTTAGCTAAACTTTCAACGAACATCCACTTTGTAGTTGACTAAAAGCAGTGACTTCGAGTGATTTAATTTCCTGGACCAATTGAATCATGGAAATAGTCTTACTCAGATGGCCACTGTCCGATTAATTGAATTCTCTATTTAATATGGTTTACAGCATACTAACTCCTTACTAAATCTTGATAACACTAATTAGTTTATATCTTGGAATAAAGTTGTCATTTTCTCAACGACTTGTAATTTTTACTTCAATTTAAATACATAATAAGTTTAACATATTTCTATTATTATAAACAAGATATATAGTGTGTATATGTACAGTAAATATTTATTGTTTATTGATAGAAACGATTTTAGGACAAATCAGAAAAGATAATAATTTAATTGATTATAGATACTTTTAATTTCACGGATTTTCAAGAAAAGGTGAAAAAAATCGAATGTAATTATTACTAGGGCCCTTTCCCTCTCTAAGCATTGTACATAACTCACGTAGAAGTTATGTACAAATACTCACATTTAATTTTCCTAATTATTAATCCCGATTAAAAGGAGGGGTGTTATAAGTTTTACCTGTGGCAATGTGGGGACCAAACGCGTAGACGAATTTAAATGCGGTTTTTTTTAATTGAAAGCTATGTTCGTCGAGATAGTTCTTAGCTATGATTAGTCGAAATAGAGACAGTCGTCTCCAAGATATTGTTGTTTTTTTTTTAAAAAGGAAAAAAAGCCTTGTTATGTTGGCCAAAAGATTTTTACACTTATTTACTCAAATAAAGTACTTTATTAGGGATAGCTGTTGCCCGTGACTCCGTCCACGTAGACTGTAAAAATATATTTATATGGCTTATGGCTTCAATTTCGATTTTTTTATTGAAAAAGTATTTTACATGCAAACTGCTTTATACAAATTCAAAATAGTCAAACACAATTTATGTTACATTTGAATTCACTGAAAATATAAGAAACAAATAACAATTAATTCAATACAATTGCTATTGCCAGTAAAATTATATTTGTTTTGTTAGGCAGAAGGCAATTTAATCCTTGGTTTTAAAAGAGTCACGTACACCAAAATAACTTTGATAAAACCTGAGATTCTATGAAATTGTGTTTACTCGTTATTAAACCTCCATACAAATAATACCATAATATAACAAAAAAAAATACAAGTGTATTAAATAAATGCAAAATTAAGGGATCCAAAAAAATGTTTCAACATATTTAAACACTTTTATTTGAATAATTTGAACACATTAATGTTATCAATATATATAATACAAATATATATATATTATCACCTAGAAAAAATAGTTACACCTTTGTGGTGTTTGCATGAGCTGTTACTCACAAACTCCAGTTAAACTCCAGCTATAATAAGAACATAAGTAATAGTACATAATAAAGAGAACAGAATATTTCATTTCTATTCATATGTTTGTTTAGTCAGTAATACTTATATGTATCTATGTTAAAAACATAATATATTATGAACGGTTTAAATTTGTGTCCTTGTATGTATCTAATTAATTTTGTTTTAAAAATCGATTTTTTAAATAATCGACCATCTGAACTTCCATCCGAAATACGAGGCGGCGGCCTCTGGGAAACCATCTCATCGCTCTAGCAAAACGATAAAATGATTTCTAATCCCAGCCCGTATCGGTTTATTTTTTTATTCTACGTTTATTTAAAATTTAAATAAGCTTAACATGCCTATACATGGTCATAGATATTTTCAAACATATATTCACACTAGATAAACAATGTTACATTGAGATGATATAATTTATATCAATACGTCGTAATTGACATCTCGTTGACATTCAAACGATAAATATTTGAACACAACCGAAATATTTAAGATACGTAAATATAGAATGTTTGTACAGTATAAGATGACAACTTATTCTTTGAGTCTAAATATTAAAGCAAGATTTGTTTCAAAACTTAACATAACCATGAATCTGCAAACATTGTTTCAAATTTCGTATCTATTTAATTTTTAGACTTCTAAACCCACAGTCAGCCCTCGTTATATTTATACTATAAAGTATAATAACCTAGAAAATTAATTTGTGTCAATTTTGAGTTTTTCCAATTCACAGTTTTGATGATAACTTTATAAGTATTAGGTATATAATATAGTTTTTAAGGTGCGGCAGCAGACGAAAGACCTAAAGATAACTATTTACCGTAGACAAACGTCTTTTGTAATGAACAACAATATGGTATGAAACCGGTATGAAATGGTATGAAGGCGAGATCTCCTGCACTATCCAGTCCAAATCTTTTTTACTCCTGTTTCATACCATATTTTCTTAATCAGGTCCAGCATACAAAACGCAGAAACGACAGCTTCTTCTATGTGAAAGATTGGTATTACTTCTTGCCAACCGTAAGGGCTATAGCTTTGCGACGGCTAGGCTCCACTACTTATAAATACTATTAAAAACAAGTAAAATTGTTAAGTGTAACTCTTTACATATTTATTTATTTTAATATATAAATATAAGTTTTCCAATTTGAATCCATTCCAGAGATTACTCGTATACGTCAAATGAAACTGTCAGGAGCTCCTATTTTGACACCATACATATCGAAATAAGCCCTGCTGTAGAAACACAACCCAGCTTCAAATTAAATTTCATAAAGAACAAACTCAGCTGGTTATTTAATATTCTGATCACTTTTTCACAAACGCAACACTTTGTCGTGTTATATTGTATTAACGAACGAGAACCATCGCAATCAATTTGATAAAAAGGCTTATTATGGTTAATCTTATAAAAAAAATTGAAACAAGTTCAATAAAATATATCTATAAAAAAGGTCCTGTGGCCAGCAAAACGACTATTTACCGCAAGCAGCACTCGTTCAAGAGTAGGTACAGCGCGAGGGTCAGCCATCAACCCCTTCTTCATATTTCAAGAAGGCGGGCTATCCGGCCCCCAACGCTACCACAAGTGACTTCTATTGAAACGGTATAATGCAGTTATATTAATAAACTGAGTAGGTTACTAAAATACAAATCATTCCCAGCCATACAGGCGTTAATATAAATAATCCTTTACACTATAATTGGATTTTTTCATATTATTTTGTAATATGTCATTTAAATTTATTTAAGGACAAATCTAGGGCTTTATTTGGGAGTTTATTGTAAAACCTTATACAATTGACCCTCAAGGAGTGTCTTATTTTATGAAGAGTATACCTAGAGGTGGGCATAGCTAGTTTTTTTACTGTTTCAAATTTTATTTTTTATGTAAATCACAATTTTCCTGAATTTACTAATATTTTTATTTACATAAATATTTTTTTATAAATATATTCATTGTATACTGTCCTAATTTCAATTTCTTTGAATTTATTTATTAAAGTTTCACGTTACAGCTCCTCTTCTACACTACAAATGTAGTATCAATATCTGATGCATTTCCTTATAATAGTATGCCATATGACATGATACAGTGAAAATAACTAAACTAATCTAGCGGTTAATAAATTAAATTGGATTTGATTATACTAGTTTCTAATATCTATAAAGATGTATATTCCATGTTAGGTTTATTAATGTTTATTTAATTAAATTAATAGTAATTTAATTAAATAAACATTAATAAACCTAACATGGAATATAGGGCTAACATGGAATATATAGCCATAGGGCTATATACGTCTATAAATATTTATAAAAATTAATTTCGGTTGTGACATCATTTCAATATAAGTCAGAAACATCGGTTAAGAGTTTCCAAAGAAGCCTAAAAGATGTCACTACCGTGCCAACAAAAACACGAACACATATGTGTTTTTCGGAGCTCGCAGACTCGCCAATCCGGTTTTGTATCGGATATTTTTTTATTCTGGATTTGTTTTAGAAATACTTAATCGTATTTATAATTAATAAACAATTAGCAGAAAAATATGTAATGTAATTCAGGTAGATGTTGTTAAGTATTTTTACCAATTTTATTGAAGTATTATCCATCACAGAGTTTGTTATTTTATAGATCTACTTTAACAAATCTAACATAATATTTCAGGAGTTAATAAAATAACATAATAAAGACAATATTCACATTTAGACAATATTCAAAAGAAAAGAAATAATTTAGTATAATATATTTTTCGTATAATATATTAACCCACCTACAAAGCGTGAGAAAGATAGAGAGAAACTTTTACCCTTTTATATCACTCTTGGTATATCCTTACGTATACGACAAATGGATAAATATAACACGACAACGGTTCTATACAACGGTTTATTTTTCATTCTTTATTTATATAAACTTAAATAACCTTAACATGGCTATACATGTTTAGAAATATTTTCTAACATTTTTTATATAAGTTTAGATTTAAATGGTATTATTACTTACTTTGATCTCTAAGTAACCTAAAATAATATTGTGTAAATAAGTAGTTCACTTTACAAATAAGATATCATTTTGTTAATCTAAGTTATGAAAGTATTATACATAGTATTTTTTTTAACTTTATGAGTAATGAGCAGCTTTCTTAGTATAAGTAACTCACAAAAATCTTGTTTTTCTAACAATATTAATTAAGTTTCACATCTTCATCCTATCACTTCCTCTATTTGTTCCATGATTAAATATTTATGTTATTAAAAAATCAAATGCCTACAGCACACCTGTGAGTGCTGTAGGCATTTGATTGATGAAGAACGAATGAGTAAATAGAAACTGTTTTTTATTTACTTATTCGTTCTTGTAATTGCATTATTAAACTGATTTTGATCCATGCTGGTACTGTTGACAGAGTAGGATAATTTTAGTATTCATATAAAATTGGTGGCAGGAATGGGTTCAAATAACCCTCTCCAAACAGTTCCTGTGTCAGATGCGCTAAAACACACAGATATACACCGTTGCTATGCAATGCCAATGAATTTAGCCTTCCACAGAACACAGGGTCCTCGACAATCCAAACGGCTTTTTGCTGTACGCGATCAAATGGTAATAGCTGATATTGGGGTCATCCGGAACAGAGATGACAAGAGTACTACATGTTAGGAAGTGACTAGGCTTTATGTGTAGTTACCGATTACTTCTAATAATAAAGTAACTTGGCGAGGACGGCGACACGACTGTTGGGGTTTCTCAGTGGTAAATGTTTCAACATTTCTGTTTTAGTTATAATCATAATTATCCCTCGTTTCTGTAGTACGTAGTAGGTTTAGGTGTGAACCTTAAAGTGATTTAACTCCATTTTGATGATATTCAGCCTCCACTTTTTCTAACAATTTAATATTCAAAATGCAACATTCAAAAGTCAATTCTATTGGAAATTCTAATTTGTGTCAAATTAAATTAAAATACTACCCATATTGCATGCCTCTATAGTTATAAACACTTCACATACAACATAGTTATAATCAAGTTAACACATTAATTTAGTTAAACTTGCAACGAATATCCACCTTGTAGTTTACTAAGGCTGTGGCTTCGTGTGATTAAGTCCTATAATACCTAAATATTATTTTATTCTTAGGTTAAAATAAGATAAGATAAAATATATATTTATGTATAAAAAATGTATATCATCTTTTCTAGTTCATACGTTTGGTAAGTACAAAAAGTACTTACCAAACGTATGAAATCTTGTCGTGGGTCATCAATAATTATTTTTATGTGTACATTACCTGAAACACACAATATAAATTAATCAATTCATAAAGAATAGCATATACTTCATAATGTGAGAAAAAATTATCTTTCTGTTAATGAATGAAGCTGTGAGAAATAAATTTAAAACATGTTATAATATTAACGAATTGAACTTGAAATCGGACATATATGTCCCTAGCAGTATTTTAGTTAATATTAATAGGAGCTCGTCACTCGTGTTAAGATTTTTAAAAGTCAATGATATATCTGATACCTACAAAGAATTAGAAAAAATAACATACTGACGTTTTATTATTTTTTTACATATATTTTTTTGAAAGTATCTACAAAAAATAGTTTATTAATCAAGAAACAGTTCTTGAATAAAAAATATTTGTATTTTGTTAAAGGGTATACATTTTTTATCCTTACAATTTCGTTTTCAAATATATAAAAAATATGCATTTAATTATTACAATTATTAGACTTTTTATCTCACAATTATATATTAAATATTCTAGAAGGAACTGACTGACGTGGTGTAAGCCTAACTAAAAAAAATCTTTGTGGCTGTATTGTAGTGTATTTCTTTATATGATGTTACAGAGGCAACAATCAAAATTAGTATTATATCTTTAAACATTAACTCACGAGCTATGGATTTTTCATAAAAAGACTAAATATTTTTAACGGTATATATATCTATTTCGATCTGTGTACTTCTGTCTTAATTTTTCAGTTCACCAATTCATATCTCAATTTGTAGAACAAATTCTCATCTCATTGATATATAAACACTTATTATACGAAGTACCTTTTTTTCAAATGTGACTTTCAACAGACGCTGTTCTTCATGTATACGTTGTTACATATATGTTGTTTATTCTTAGTGCACAATAAAAAATATAAATAAAAATAAAAAGAACTATAGAAAATCTCACTTTAATAAAAGAATATATCTAATAAACAGATTTCATTTCAAATTAACAAACCAATTTAGTTGAATTTTGAACGAACATTGTAATCTGAATAGTAGTTGAGTGAAAGCAGTGGTTTCTAGTGATTTAATTTCCTGGACCAATGGAATCTTGGAAATAGTCTAGCTCAGATGTCCAGTGTCCGATTAATTGAATTTCCCACTTTAATATATTTTACAGTATACTAGAAGCCTACTGCGTCTAGATAACACTAACTAGGTCATGTCTTGGACTAAGTGTCACTTTTTCGTAACGTCTTATAATTTTTAAACATCTCCTTGAAGTTATAATTAGACTTAAAATATTGGATATAATAAAAGTTGGTATTTAGCTTACAAATTATGAAGACATATTTATAAAAACGGCAAAGTTTGTTCATTAAGAGAAACATTGAAGTTTTCAGAACGTAAATCACAATTAAAATATTTTTAGTAAGACTGAAATAATTATAGATTAAAAGTAAATTTATGATGGCACCATTTAATGTTACAAAAATAAAATGCATTCACTCAATTTAAAGGAACTGGGGTCGCAGACAAAAGCGAACCCGTTTTGTTTGTTACAAAGCGCTTTAAGCTTCATTGTTGTACTAGGTCACCTGGGTATTCAGTACAACTGAGATAAAATTTAAAAGATTATAATAAAACTCTTTATATATCTTCCAGTGACAAAGACTTTTTTTATGTTAATAACATAAACATGATTTGATTTAAAATATTTTACACACACACACACATATAGCTTGACTTAAGGATTTTCCTACTATATATCTTTTGTCCACTGAACGAAAGTTAAAAGTCTAAAAGTTGAGAAGCAAATACAGTAAAATCATTGAAGTTGAAAATGATATTAAAGTAATGAATTTCTAGGAATTTTAAAAAGACACTCGAGCGATTTGATTGTGGCTTGTTCTAGGAAGACGCGCTGAAAACGTTCATGTAAATAAGATTGAAAGGAGTTATTTAATGTATTGTAATGCAATATGCCAATTCTGGCAAAGGCGCATAAGGAGTGTCTTTAAGTGTTTTCAAAATTCGGACACAATTTTTTTAGTTGATGAAGTCTTTTTACCATTTCCTCTGATAGAATTAAGCAACCTCGGTCAGCTTAGACAAGAAGTACAAAAAGAGTTTGTGCTAGAATTATTTTAGTTTTTAGAGGTTTTTAGTGCTATCCTTGAGAGATTTTGTTATTTGTTATTATGGAAGCTCTTCATCAGCACATCCCGAAATATGTATTCTTTATTCCATGTTCGCAAATGTATGTCTCCAATACCAAAGAAAGATAAAAGACACACATGAAATTACCAAGAAAAATTACCATTATTTTTCAAAGACCTTCAGCTTTATTTGTCGTTAATCGTTAATCCATCCTCGTGGACTACAGAAGGCAGCGTTCGTAAGTAAGGCATACAATACACACCTCGCTTATTTTTATAATCCTCTTCTTAATGTATATATATAAAAAGAAATCCTTATTTGAATTGGTCACGGCATCACGCGTAAACATCTGGAGCTATTTATCTAATTCTTTTTTTATTGTGTTCGTTATTGTTGGGAGAAGAAAAAAAAATACTAAAGGTGTCTGAAAAAATATAAAAATGAACGACAATATTAACGTTTTTTTATATTTCCTTAGCCTGACAGTCGTTTGATAGTCGTTTGATAGTTAGTCCATTTGCAAATATCGTGTAAATCTAATGAATCAGTCGGAAGCCAGAATAATATTTATATATATATATATATATATATATATATATATATATATATATATATATATGTATATATATATATATATATATATATATATATATATATATATATATATAAAGTTAAGATTATAACCACTTTTAAGATTAAGTTTGAGGAGCAAAAAGGAACACGTTTAACAGCAATCACAGCGAAGGGCGAAAAAAAAAAAAATATTTAAATATTTTTTAATGTTAGAAAACTATATAAGTAGACAATATCTTTAAATAGATAGTATTCCTTATTACACTTGACAAATATAAAATAAAATAGAGTTATTTTAGTTTACTGTCGGGAGCTCTACAAATACTGTAAATAGTGTCTCTGGTGCACATCTGTTTTGATTTTCTTTATTTGTCTCTTGACTTGAATACCTATTTTTACTACTTCAGTGCGCTGTTTTGTTATAATTATTGTTATTTGTTATAATTATTGTTATTGTATTTTGTTATTGGTATTTTTTTTTTTTTAAATGGAGCCAATATTTTTTAAGTGATTTTCAGGGATTTAGAAAGTTAAGAACTTTTAAAATAAAATTCTGACTGAATTGTAATTATATTAGATTAATTAAATCTTATTTGCTAAATAAGGGAAAATTATGGTATTGTGTATAAAAGAGTACGTTATGTACGTTTCTGCTGTATTATATCAAACTTACTTTCAATATATTTTTTTATTAGTTCAAAATCCTTTTCTACTATGCTGTTTTATGTCCTTAGAATATAAATATATTATAAAAGTATGTTTTCTTATAATCATTAAATAAATAATAAACGAAGTGAATAAAATTTATTGAATATGTTTTTTTTTATTGATTTGTTGAAAGAAATAGCTGTAAAGCAAGTATTTCAGCAGCATTTGCTCTTATGAAATACTATTGAAATAGATGTGTTTAGTAATGAAAATTAATAAAGTAAGAAATTAAAAAATCTTAATTATGAATGTGTACCATACGTATTATCTGCCGAGTAGTTTTGCATGATGAGAATGAATAAATAATTAAAAAGATATACAGACAAACAGAATAATACACAAACATTTTATTACAATTGTTTTTATTTTATTTTCATAGTTTCTTTGTACTGATTACCATTATGATCATTTCATGATCTATATTTATTTTTCATTAATTAATCTACAGAATAAGCATTGTTTTTCTTTTATATATAGATAGGAGAAGACAAGTTCAAAAAAAATGCATATCCAATTTGCTTATATTTTCGTTTATTATATAATATTTCAAAAATTTTATGTTTGTTTCGTCAAAACAAACAATCAACAAAAAGATAAGTGCAAAAGTTTCTAACTGGTAATCCAAATTGGCTAAAGTTGAGGATTCGTTCAACAAGCTAAATATACTTTAATGAAATATCACGAAATAAAATCATAAGTATATTTGAATTTTTTAGGTCAATAACAGTGCTAATTGCATACAGTATTAAATAGCATGATTTTGACATTATTATCAAAAACTCAAACTAGGTTAATAAAAAATGAATAAAACATAATTACCCGTATCTGTTTCTTCTTCGTTCTATAATTGATTTAAAATTTAAAAAGCATCATAGATGTATAGATATTTTCAAACATTTATAAAACATCTATTATTTATATTAGACGACAAAACCCTATTTAAATGTTTATGTTAAAATAGTACAATTTAATCATATAGAAAAAGGCGTCAATCTAATAAAACAACATATCACACCAATATCTACCGTTGTTTGATTGATGTAAAGGATTTATCTTACATTATTAATGGTTAATATTATATGACAAACCGATTAATTCAGTATAAAACTTATAACAAAATATGTTATAATTTATTTCGTATAACTTGATAATAACTACCATAGTATGAGGCTTTACGTACGTAATTGAACTAATGTAAATCAATCAATCAATCAATGTTGATATAAGGCCTGGTAATCGTATTAGTCAGGCTTGGTCGCCAGTAATTGGCGAGGAAGCCCCACACCACGTAGCGTCATCATTTATAACTTTACTCGGAAGTAGTTTTTTTAAGCTGAATAATTTGATTTGTATCACAGTTAATAGTTATTTATCTATTTTTTATTATAAAGTTTTTGGACGCTTTTTCAGATTGTTTATTTTCTGTTCTCTTTCTTTTATATTCTATAACCCTAAAATATTATTTTATATGATCATGCTTTGAGTATCTTAGATCATTATCCTATCTTCATCCCAATGATTTGGGTAAGACGCAATATGTTAAATCTTTCTACACTCTTCTATGGTACGTTATTTAAATAGAGGACTCGCTTCTTTGGCATTTTGTTTTTCCCACTCTCCATTCATGTCTTCTTTTGTCGTCCTCATAACAAATAAAAAGATAGGTGGTCTCGCTCAACATAAAAAATAATATTTAGGAAATATCTGGAAAATGTAACGAAAAACTTACTCAGGAAAAATTTCAATTTTTTACTTAAAAAAGCCAAAATGTTATGGGGTTTAATCTCAATAAAACCAAAAATAATGGATATTCATATATGTATAAAAATACATGTAATATTTTTCATTTCAAAAGAAAGTCTCTGGCAATAATGTATAATAGTTAGGATAGTTCCTAAAGTCTATATTATACAGCTACCAACCAATTTGGTTCTCACTTAACTTTAAATATTCAATATAATAAATATTTATTTATTTATTTCGTGTACCACAATTAGTTACACAATAAAAGAATAATTAAAAGACGTATACAAAGGATGAACTTAACTCTTCCAAGAGATCTCTTCTAGCTACCAAAGAGTGTTAGAGACGGGGTTATAGAAGACAGAGATAGGTACATAGAACATTATAAATTATACACATAAGAAATATAAATGGTAAATAAAATACATACATATATATATATATATGTCGCAGATGGCGACGATGAATACACAATAAGTCAGTGTTTGACAGTCGTAATAGCGATCACTTGGTAGACGCCGTGACGTCACAGATCACGTGGACGGACTCGCGGTGTGGTAGTTGGTGGAGAGCAGCAGACTCCCACACGGGAGGGCAGAGGAACAACATCTGCAGCGCGAGACGGTCTGTTTACCCGTAGATGCAGATTACAGTTAAATTTGTTTATATTGAGTGACTAATGAATTAATGCTAATAAAGTGATTGTGGTTTGATATTATTAAAGTGTATTGTAAATTGGATATAGCGTTTATCTGTAATGAACTCGTTACCACCCAACCAGAATGATGACGGGCCTATTGCCCCGCCATCTGAGAAAGTCGCGACATCAGAAGTGGGATCAGGATCCGATTCACACTGGCGTGCTTTGTTAGAGATGCAACAGCGAAATATGATGCAACTGATTGAGGCAATTAGATCACCGATACCGGTAACTAAAATTACCCTACCAGATATTAATCCGGAGTACCCAGATATAATAATACCGTGAATATTTGCTTTGAAGAAAAACCGATGGAAGGTGCGTCACTAATTATAGCGCTCAGTAAAGCTTTAAAAGGCAGCGCTTCGTCACAGCTTTCACAAATTTCACATGCGGGTATGACCTGGAACCATTTTCGTGATTTATTCCTTGCAAGATATGATTCAACGGAAACTCTTGCTGCTACATTTATCAACGCGAATAATAGTAAGCCTAAGGAGGGAGAATGTCTCGCGGCGTATGCAGCCCATTTATTGACGTCCATGTTAGTAAGGTGGAAGGATCTGAACCATGAAGAAATTGCAACATTATATGTACTGGCTCATGTTGCTCAGTTTCATTCCGGTTTGTACCGCATGGCATTTACGAGCGTGATTACTACCTGCAACTAATTGTTACAAGAAATAAATGAAACTGCAAGTTTGAAACGAAAATTCGAGAGGACCCAAGCCCTATAGGGCGAATGGGTGAACCTGAAGTGAAACGCTTGAAACCACAGGTCTCTACTTCATTTCAGTGCCATAGCTGTGCGAAACTAGGGCACAAGGCGGTGAATTGTCGTTTTCGGTCAGTGAAGCCAACTGTGTTCAACTCTGTGAACAAAGCTCCTTCAACATCCATTCCTGGCACCAGCAAAAAAGTGACCTGCTTTCGGTGTGGAGAAAGCGGACATATATCAACACACTGCTCGCGTTACGCTTCGGTTGGTGCGGCTTTGGGGAGTGACACCAACAGAGGCGCAGGTGACGCGGTGTCCAGGCCAGTTGAGCGACGCGGTGACACCTGCGAAGTTGCTGGTGTTCATGGCCGATTGGAACACTCAGGTGACTCGTACGATTTTTATTTCGATTCTGGTGCCGAATGCTCACTTGTCAAACAATCTACTAGTCAGAATATTTATGGTCAAAGTTTTAACACGATAGTCCATATGAAAGGTATTGGCCCTGCTGACGTAGAATGTAGAGAACAGATTATTTGCGATGTTTTGATTAATGATCTTTGCTTGTCTATTCTTTTTCACATGCTACCCGGGAATTGTTTAAATTATAGCGTATTGATTGAAAGGGAAAATTTGAAACAGGGATTTGCAATTAATATGACTGATATCTCACTAGTTATTTCAAAACAAAAACCCGTTGCTTTTTGTAGTAGTATACCTAGTAGCTTACGTAACTTTGACGAAACCGAAGCAGAAATAAATATTGATGAGACACGAGAGCAAGCGGCAACACATATGGACAATAGTGCTAATGAAAAATCTAGATTTGACAAGGGTAAAACTAAATTGATTAAGTTTGATTTAGTTTTAATACAAAGTAAAGAAAAAAAAAATCAAATTAAGTTAGACCCGAAATAAAAAAGGTCCTTTTAAAACTGTTGAGGTGCTTGATAGCGATCGCTATCTTTTAAAATCACTTACTGGTAATAGAAGTTATAAATATGTTCACGATTGTACCCGGAAGATGCCTCTAAGTACTATTCCTGATGAGTTTTATTTGTGTGATATTGAAAGTAATGAGGAGAGTACCTCAGCCAAGAAAAAGATCACATACCATGGCTATTTGGTCAAGCTGTACCTCTGGTGTGTAGTCGTAACTGCATCTTTGTGGGATGTTCAGGGGGCGGTGAGCAGCCCGGGGTACAGTGGGGGCCTGGGTCTCAAGATGAGACTACTGTTGTTGTGGGTCTCGGGAGGAGACTAGGTCATGTGTGGACCTGGGAGTCAAAGACTCTATGTGTTGGTCGTATCACCAAAGGTGATAGCGATATGGGTGGCAAAGTGCCACTAGCTGCGGAGGCAGCTGGGCCATGAACGTTATGTCATCTGATTTGAGTGTTTATTAATTTGTTGTACTGGGGCTTACAGACATCTTCCGTTAACTGTGATCAAACTATTTTAAGAGAAGTTTATTCTTTTATTGTTGTTTAAAGGTACTGTATCATGTAATGGTCAGGTTGGCCGAGTATATAGTTGATCCATGTCAGTTTGTCTCCTGCAGATACACACGAGGACGTGTGACCGTCAGGCTGGCCGTGTCGCAGATGGCGACGATGAATACACAATAAGTCAGTGTTTGACAGTCGTAATAGCGATCACTTGGTAGACGCCGTGACGTCACAGATCACGTGGACGGACTCGCGGTGTGGTAGTTGGTGGAGAGCAGCAGACTCCCACACGGGAGGGCAGAGGAACAACATCTGCAGCGCGAGACGGTCTGTTTACCCGTAGATGCAGATTACAGTTAAATTTGTTTATATTGAGTGACTAATGAATTAATGCTAATAAAGTGATTGTGGTTTGATATTATTAAAGTGTATTGTAAATTGGATATAGCGTTTATCTGTAATGAACTCGTTACCACCCAACCAGAATGATGACGGGCCTATTGCCCCGCCATCTGAGAAAGTCGCGACATATATATATATATATATATATACATAACTACAAAAAACATATAATTACAATATATAAAAATACATACATATAATAATAAATATAACTTATGTTTGTGACACATAATAATTCTTCAGTCTACGTTTAAATATCATGACGGAAGGACTATATGTCTTATGGCTAGGTAGGTAATGCCATAACTTCGCTGCTTGTACGAAAAATGATTTGAAATTAAAGCTAGATTTGTAGGAAGGATTATCAAAAGTTTTTGCTAAGACGCAGGAACGCTTAGGGCGGCTACTGGGTAATGAAATTTGGAAACGCTCGTGCAAATAAGAGGGGGCTAAATGAGAGAAGACGTTATATATCAAGGTAAGCATGTGCATATTCCGGCGTCCGAAAATAAATCGGATACACAAGTTTTGAAGGCGATCTTATTTATTAAGTAGCTCCTCAGATAGTTAGGAAGGATGGTTAAGGAATAAAAGAGATTGTGCTAACAAGATTTTAGTTCGCAAGGGTAAGAAATTCTGCAAACTTTTAAGACATATGAATGCGCTCAAAGTTAAATATTTGTCAATCCCAGGATTTTACTTCATCTGAAAAGTGTATAAAACATTTTTCGTATACTATATTGCAAAGTCGATTAATAATAAATTTATTCCGAAAGTGTCTGCTACCAATTATAATAGCCTGAGATTTTGGGATTGACTAAAAACCCAAACGATTCGGCCCTCTTTTAGTAACCCTAAGATTTATAAGATTCACAATGCTATTAAGATTTTGGAATGATGAATAAGTTTTAAATTGTCAGCTTAGAGATGGTAGTGGTAAGAAAAGATTTTAGTGATTACATTAATAAAAATGGAGAAAAGTTGGAAGGGACTAAGGAGGTTGTTTTGATTTAGAAAAATTGATAATTGTTTGGATACAATGCTTTTCAGGGCTTTAGATAGAAATATAAGAAATGTAGATATGGGACGAAAGTGACAGGGAGAACTCGGATTATTCATTTTAGGCAAAGGAATGCCATGTGCAGGTTTGCAAGGAGATGGAAAGGAATTGGTTGTTAAGGAAAAGTTAAAAATGTGAGTTATAACATCCAATATACTGTCAAAGAGGGGAGGGGGAGGGGAATCAACATGTCACGGCTAATTTTGTCGCTACCCACTGCTCTGGAACTGATATTACCTGTAGCTGCCTTAACATCACACTCCGTAATTACTGCGAAAGAAAAACTGTCACAGATAGGTGGAGTGGTATCATTTAATTTATTAGAACTGAGAGTTTTTTTTATTTATCTGTGATAATAATTGTGAATTGAGCTTAAATTTAAGAAATTGTTCGTCGAAGGCAGAGATTTACCTATACGTAGTGACTGTAAAAACCTCCATAATTGAGGAGGAGTATAGTTATTGATACATGTAAAGATATAACGGCGTTTAGCATCCCTACACATCCGATTGCAACTATTACGCAACTTCTTATAATAATAGAAAGATGTCTCTAAAATTCATTCTTAAAAAGCACGAAAGCTGTGGGCTTCATTATAATAATATATAATCATCTAGAGTCTATCTAATTAGTACTAATAATCTCATAATATCTATAATGCATTTGCTCCAATAACGAAATTAATTGTCAATATACAACTGCACATCATATAAACAGTTTGATATGTTGAACCACTATTGCAAGTACATAATGACAAAAATCTTAATTGAGAGTAGGCTTTATAAAAATATTTTTTCATTGTCCAACCATTGTAACACCAGCTCGAAAATTGATTTCTAGATCTGAGGAGAATTGGCAAGAACATAATAATTGCTCTTGGCTTTGTAGGCCATAAACAAAGTTCATCTGTATCTAATAAATATTATGATTAAGACGCAGGTAGTTTGATCGTGCCGGTCTATGAGACAATCTACAAAGAGTGCTTTTAGTGTACTGCTTGTCAATAGGTAACTGGGTAATAAGGATTAATATTAAGATACCGTTGGTACATGATTCCTTCGTAAACTGTGGAAGAAATATATGAAATCAAATAACATTTCGCAAGTATTCCCAACGTATTGGCGTTTTAAAGAATAAACATTAACAGTTTAATTAGTGCATTTAGGTTAACATAAAAATTGTGTCACATTGAAATTGTTCCACGAATACAAAGATTAGTGAACGGCAATCTGAGATCGTGAAGGAATTATTGTCTAATCCGTATGAAGTATGGCTTCTATGAAATAGGACAGCGTTTTAATTACATTGAATAATGGTCCCAATACGTGTAAAATATAAAATACTTGGTTCCCAATTAAAATATTTTAAAAACAAATATACTATTAACTTTTATATTAAATATTAGATATTTATATACTTACAATAACTCATATTTAACGTTCTAATAAATCACGTATTTGATTTATTATCAAATTTACAGGAAACGGTCAGAGGCGAGTTTGACTCGCGCTCCTTGGTTATGTGAATCATTCGGCGATCAATGTTATCAATTCGAGAACATTTTTGACCAACTTAATTTTGTAACGACTAAGCTGTCCCCTTACGTACCGATATAAGGTATGTAAAAAGTTTATCTGCAAATGTAACTTGGTCAAATATATATATTTGAAACTTCTTTTTATTGAAAAACAAAAAAATATTTCTTATGTAACTTGCATCGCTGATTTTTTAACAGAAAGTTCTTTATAACTTGGCCATAATTTTTGTTTAAGGCAACGAGAGTTTTTAATAAAGAATAATACAATGAAAAGGAGCCTTTATGAATTATACGAATGATTTGAAAGACCTTAAGTAAGTAAAATAAATTAACGAACACTAACTTTGTAATAGCACACTTTAACCACAAAACTGAATGGTGGAGAAATATTATAATTAGTACTGTTAAAATACACTACATTGTAATAGGATTTATTTCATTGAAGTTATAAGTTATATAATAAAGATATAATTCCAACCTCATTCTTGACAATAATACTTCAGGCGATATCACGGGGCTTCAGTGCACAGTGCTATTAAGAGAACTCTATAGATTTTATTACTAAATGCATCAATGAGCTCTACTTGTTATTATATCTCAATTATAAAACCATTTATTATTTAAAATATATTATTATTTGGTACAAAATATTTATGTGGTAAAACATTTCAACAGTTTATCTCACAAATTGCTGAAATTGCTTAAACACAAATTGTTAAAACTAAACAAAAAAGAAATACGAATTTTAAATGCTTAAGTACTCACATAGGCATTCTTTGATGCTTTCATATTTTATTATTATACTATTATTATTACTTTCATATTAACAATAACAGTAACATGTTTGTAAAAGATATCAAGCATAAATCTCTTTTGGTTGTGGCAATTATTGCCACAGATAAAATTAGATATTTCTATTTTTATCTATATTTCTTACTTAGAAACATTGGATAAAACCTTATAAATACGCCTTACAAATGTCACTTCCGTTCCTAGCAAAAACACAACAGATTATAAATAGAATGCTAAATTTTTCGAAAATTTTCGAAAAATTGCAGAGTGAGGGGGCAGTTTCCCAGAGGTCCAAGGTTCTACTTCTAAATACTATTTTGCATTGTGCATTTATTAAAAACAAAATTTTGAATTGATGTTTAAGGCTGTCTATTTCAAGGCCAAATAAAGTAATAGGGATGCTGCAACATCTGGTCTTATCTATTGGCGCGGTTCCAGACTCGTAAATACTTAATACCTAAATCAACAGGTAATGTTATGAATGCTCAACTAATATATTTGTTACGTATTTTATGGTAAATTAAGCAATGCAATGCAAGCGATGGCATTAAATTAAATGTGCAGTAAATAATATATACAGACACCTGAGGTTCATAAAAGCGGAATAGTTATACAAATATATAAATATATAATAAAACAGGCACGAAAACAAATGCGTACATTACTATTTCATAAATTTATTCATGTCCGTAAACCTAAAAACAAAAGGTTTTCCAATTTGTGTCTGTTAGTCTGTAATTTCTTCTCAGATGACATGGAAACACCTGCTAGATTTTGATAGTTTGGTGTTGACAGTTCTCAAATTTTCTAAGTAATACAGTTTTATTTTGGGACAAAGGCTATGTTTTATTTTTTGTAATGTTACTGTATTTGTTTATTTTTAAATTAATATTCTTTGCTATTGCTATTGTTTTGTGTGTCTGTATGTCACGCTTCATATTAAATCTACTGGACACATTTAAAAAAAAACAGTGTATGATAACTATGTCTGTACAGATGGGTATTGGCTTGACGAAGGTATCGAATAATGTTTACTCTGGAATATATTCAAAAATGTATGGGTACGATAGAATACTAAAAACTAAAGGAATTTGTACAAATTAGAATTTCCTAAGTAATTTTTTGTCAGTCCGACAATATATTTAAATATTTTGTTAAATTTTTCTCTACTTAGGACAACCTTAAATAAGATTATTTGCTTTTGTATAGATTAATTACCAACATCAACTAGTTTGGTTCACACTAACCAATATATAATTACTGCATATGATATAATTATAAAATGTAATATTATTTTAAAGACTTTTATATACATTATATTTTTATTTCGTGGTAACTTTTCCTAGCTCGTTAATCCCTCTTTTTTAATATAAATAATATAAATAGGTATAAATTAAGCTGTGGTTTATGGTTAGAATATTTTTTTTTTTATAAAAATACTACGACGAAAAGATTTTTTCGCTTACTTAGAACAAAAATAACAAATATTTTGTTCTTAAAAACTTACATAAAACGTAATAATATCTTGATCAAGTGACACAATACTTGATAATCATTGCGTTCCTAAAATTGATAAGGATACTTTAAAATTACGTTCGATATTTTAAATTGTATGCAAACAATTATAAGGCTAAGTAAGCTGTTTAGTAAATATTACATTGAAATTCTACACCTATAATATACCGTTCGAAAGGCTAGAATCCGCCACTAACAAATAACATTCAAATACTATAATAAACAGGAAACACTACATTTAGGGTACCCAAAATTATACCTTGTATGGAATTTGGTCTAATAATTAATAGATTATCTAATCTACTAACAGCAATCTGAGATTGTGAGGGAATTATCGTCAAATCCGTTTGAAGTATGACTTCAACGAAATAGGACAGTGTTTTGATTATTTGAAATATTAATCTAATACGTGCGAAATAACAAAACACTTAGTTTCCACTTGACATATTTGAAAAGCAAATATATTAATAAAATAATATTTCATGTACCATGTTTCTTTGACTAACTTCTACTTTAAATACAATACAGTTCTAAACTTTTAATAAGCTAAAAATAATTAGATTAACTCAGATTTAACGAACAAAAAATCATAAGAATATAGAAGAGCGACTAGGACAACCCTGACTCGCGACCTGATAATTCAGTATTTACATACTTGTATATAATTCGTCCGTCTGTTAACATTTTCGACCAACTATATTTGTGGTTTGAAAAATTGTTCTCTTATATATCAATGTATGTTAAATTTAAATTTTAAACTGCAACATTTAAGTTTGTAATCACAAATAAATCCTTTTTAATGCTATACAAACTACACATTAACTTTTTGAGTTTGTCATTTACTTTTGACGACCTTGAAGTATCACATGATTGATGATGATGAGAAAATGTTCTGTAATTTTAGATTTATTTGTGAGTAATAAGTAATGTAATAATATATAACATGCAACTTAGTACTTCACTGTATTAAAAGGTAAAAGTACTTTTTAATTAGGTACTTGCATCGAAGATTCTTTAATAGAAAACTAATTATAACTTGGCTAACTTTCGTTTAATAACAACGAACATTTATATAAAGAAAAATAAAAATGTATGATAATAAGGCTTAATGAAATATATTTTTTATTTGAATGCTAATAATTAAATAAAAGAAAATAATGAACACTAACAACCTACTTTAACATCTACGAATGCTGGCCATTCTATTTACATCCGACATATGTATTGTTATGTTAGTATTGTTATTGCTATTTTTAATTCTTAGAGGAATTGGTTCATTATATTATTTGAATATATAGAAATAAATAGTGTAAGATGTAACTCAAACCAAATTCTTAACAATCATATTTGATGTATGCTCATTCCAGTCGCTATTAAGGCTTTTCAGTGCACAGTATTATCAAGAGCACTAGATAGAATTTCGAACTGAAAGCATGAATGGTCTCTTATAATTACTTAGTAAAGAGATATGAATGAAATTTTGTTTATAAATTGTAATAATTACCGTTGTAAATTGTATAACTATAACTAGCTTATGTTTTATTTGATACAAAATATTAGTGCATTAAAACATTTTGAAAGTTTATTTCATTAATTCTGGTTCTAAATCTGAATGAAAATGAAATACATTTTCTGAATAACTAAGTAGATACTTACTCTCTCCAGCATTGTTTAATGTTTTTGATGTCACTACCGTCCCAAAAAGGACGATCACATACAATTTATCGAACTATATTGTAGCTCAATTAGCAGAGCGAAGGTAAGGTTTACCAGAGGTCGCGCTATATTTATTCAAAGTTTAAATAATCTCAACATGGTTATACAAGTTAAAAGATATTCTCAAGCTATTGTTAACTATGGTACGTAGCCTGTATAACTTTGTATAACTTTTTTAATAATTTGTTAATGTAAGGAGGAGTAAGGAGAGGTCTGTACATCTCCTTACTACCATTTTCTTATTTTGTGTTATAAATATGTAACTTTTTTTCTTTTATTTGTCTGTGTTAGCGAAAATTATTTACATACTTTACATACTTATACATTGAAAAAGTTCGTTTGGCGCTGCGTACATCTTCATATATCTATAATAGATCTACTTCACAAATGGCATTCTTCTGTTCTTAGTTAAACTTCGACCTCCAACCACCTCTATATGAAAACCATCACAAAGAAAAAAAAATGCCTAAAGAGCGAATAAAGAAAATACCTTACGAGCCAATCTTCTTAATACCAAGCAACAATGATAATAAAACAAAGATACAAGTTATATTTTAAAACGTCGTTTAATAGAAACATGTAGTCAAATTAACCCTTTTCACTATAGGCACTAACCTTTATAATATCTTAATTAAAACTTTAATTTAATCATCACTTTTATTTTAAAGATAATAAATATTATCAAAAAGTAAAAAAATGTCAGAAAAATTTTTACAACTTCAAAGTAAAAAACAGAAATTAACTAGTAAGAGTTTTTATTCTTACTCGTTTTTTTTTAATTTTTTAAACTTTTTTAAAATTAAAATAAAGTGAAGAATTTGATATGGTAACAATATATTTTTTAGTTGCATAATTAAGTATTTATGAATTTGGAACCGCACCAATAGATAAGCCAGATGTTGCAGCATCCCTTTAACGTTATGCGGCCTTGTCATAAACATCCTCTTAAATTGTTTTTTGAAAAGTTATACTATGCTATGATTATGTTATTGGTAGGTATTTGTTAAGAATTTCTTTTTTTAATAAATTATAGAATGAAAAAATACTTGATCAGGCAGGATTAGGATGCGACCTCTGGGAAATTTAGGCATTAATTTAGCACATTCTCTGTATAATCGCCCGTATCGGGACGGAGGTGACATTTTTATACTCTTTTTTTTTAATTAAATAACATGGAATAACATGTTATTTAAATTGTAGTATTATTATACTACAATTCAAATAACATGGAAAATATACCAGAACAGGAATATATTTTTAAATTTAAAAAAAAAATTGTCATGTTAAGCTTATTTGAATTTTAAATAAATACGGTACCAATTACGATATGGTAGTTCAATTAGTAGAGCGGCGGAACGATTTGCTAGACGTCGCGGGTACGAGACACTGTCTCTGTCTGGCTTTTCACAAGGTTTTTTCAAATTTACCATGAAATGTCCTTTTAATTTTGGGCAGAGTATTAGCAACAATATTAAAAATGAAGCATAAAAGTAAGAGAGAAACGCCTGCGAGAACTATCACAGAGAACTATTCGGTAAATAAAGATCGCGATCATGTAGAAGATACTGCGCAATAAAAAAAATAACACACCATATAATATGCTTATACGAAGGAAGTCTTTAAAATATACTCGAAAAAAATTTAACCTATGATTGTCATTCTGATAATATTTATGCTGCACTTGCTGTAATAATGTTGAAATCAATTTCTAATATACAACTACACATACGTACATGTACACCATTTTATATATTCAGCTATTATTGCTAGTTCATTAACACCAATTTAAAATATAGAATTTATAGTCTTTATACATAATGAATGAATCATTCCTCTAATAACAAGTGCACGACCTGGTAATAAAACTCTGTGCATCTGCATTGAATAAATATTATGAATTACAAGCAGGTACTTTGTTTGTACAGGTTAATATTGAACTCTCCTAGAGTGCCAATATGGTGAATGTACCTACTATTTGTTAGGTGACTGAGTAATAATATTATGCTTATAATAATTTAAAAAATAAGAATGAACGTCCAAAAACAGGTGTGATATACATTTTAATTGCCTGATATTTCGATTAGGTTTCACTGGTGGTCCAACCTGGTGGTGGTCCCAGGCTGGAAGATAAGGCAGGCAGTTGAAATTTCTTCGCCTTATATAACACTCACAGTATACCTGTTGTGTCAACCTAAACACTTAATGTAAAGAAACCACGGCACTTCGTACCAGTTCTCTCAGATCTCAGATCGGATTTGGATAACGCCATAGTGAACTAAGATGTGAATCTGCATTTATTAACGTTTCAATGAAGAGAACGACTAAGTAGTTTTCGTGAAAAACCTGCTAAGAAACAAAAACTACCGTTAAATCATATTAACTTAAATATTGCTTGGATGACAACGTTTCTATTCCTAGGTTAACATAAACCTACTCATTCTTATATGTTCCTTACATGTCTCATCATCATCCCTGACACATGCAATCTGTTATAACTTCTGTCAAAAATAGAGCTTACTATATCTCTGACCTTGAACATTTAGAACGAAAGCTGGGCCATATTCAGGAAGTACTCAAAAAAAAGAGATATCGGTTGAAGGTTGGACTGACTTTCATATTACTTTTCCAGGTCCTTTCCACAGAATGATAAACTCTCGGTTAAAGACCTGAATAGGATTACTATGAGTGTTGTATGTGACGGTGCGTTGCGAAAAGACGATATTAATAATATTAAACATATACGGATGGATGAAGAAATTTCCACCTCAGGGATTCGACGGCGGAGGTCTAGCACCGCTAAGACAGGCAGTCTGAGCAACCAATAGACCTCTCTCAAATCATCAGGAAATTAAAAAATGAGCATTACCTATTTCCTAGATAGTCTAGCGAGATTTACACCTACATCTCTTCTTACCATAAACATAATTAAATTTTAAAATGTTATTACGCGAGTTAAATCCGTAAAAAAATTATATATTTCAATATACTAGTGAAAATGTTAAATTGAAATTCTAAATCATTAACGTTCTGAAACTTTAAAACGAAGGAAACGGCGATTTAAAAAGTAAATATTAAAATATTTTATTTAACAGGAGATCGTTGATTTAGGTTGGTCAAAAGTTGGGTCTTGGCAATTGGTCCACGAATACAAAGATTAGTGAACGGCAATCTGAGATCGTAAAGAAATTATTGTCTAATCCGTATGAAGTATGGCTTCTACGAAATAGAACAGTTTTTAATTATACGATTCAATGCGTGTAAAATAATAAAACACTTGGTTTGCAATTGAAATAATTGAAAAACATTAACTTATATTAACATTTTATGATAGTTTAAACCCTCTTAAGTTACTAAATATACTTCCATTAGCATACTTTACGTTCAAAAAAATATATTATAATGTTTAGAGTAAAATAAGTGCAAATCTGACTCATCCCACGAATTCTGTACAAACTTATATATCAAGGGAATCAATCCATCAGTGGGACTCGCCACTGAAGTTGCCCTGGGTTCCGCTTCATGTGAGACCCAATATTCTATCGTACTAACATAAGTTAGGAAGTTTTAAATTGTTACTAATACATGGATGTAAATCTGATGTAGAAATAAAATATTATTATTATTATTAGAAAGTATTAGAAGTTTATTTCATTAATTTAAATTTACAATTCTTGATGACTAAATTCTTTATAGCCAAAGCTTTTGTTTAAGGAAAACGAACATTTTGTAAAGGATAATAAAAATCGATTGAAACAGACCTTATTTAAATATCATTGTAATTTAATAATAATAATACAGGACAAATTACACACATTGATCTAACCCCCAAGTAAGCAAAATAATTTGCTTGTGTTAAGGGTGTAAGACAACGATACAAATACATAGAAATACACATTATACATAGTGAGAAAATATTTAAAAAACTACCAAACCCAGAAATATAGACATCTATGCTCATTACATACAGGTCTGTCCCTGTCGGGAATCGAACCCGAACCCCATTTCGTCGCTATATGTTAGGCCTCTGCGCTAACCACTCGACCAGCGAGGCGGTAATTTAAATAACTTATTTAAAAAAAAAATAGACAAATATGTTAACATAAACATTGTATGGATTAGAAATATTATATTTAGTATTATTATTGATATATTAGATTATCAGAGGAATTATTTTAATTTATAGGGATAAATTGTGTAATAAAGATATAATTCCAACCACATTCTCAACAACAATACTTCACTAAAGCTCGTTCCGGTCACTATCACGGTGCTTCAATGACCAGTGTTATCAAGAGCACTAGATAGAATTTGTAACTCAATGCATGAAAGGGCTCTTCTAGTTATATTACTTATTTCTAGATATCAGGACTGGTTATGAGTTTTTATACCTAATGTTATCAAATATAAGCCCGTAACAAATACATAAAGTGTTATTTTATACAAAATATTTATGTTGTAAAACATTTTAAAAGTTTAATTCACAAATTGCTGGTTATAAAAGTGAACAAAATGTAATACACATTTTTAATACATAAGGACTCTTGTAAGCTTTCTTTAAAGCTTTCATTTTAAATTATAATTTATAACTAGATTTCTATCTGACTTTGGTGTTTAGGTTAAAAATAGTGACCATGTTTAAAAAAGCTCAACGCAGAATTGTTTGTAGACAATTTTATACATTAGTTTTGGTTCTGGAATATATTAATAAGGTTATTTATTTCATTTTATAAGTTTTTAAGGTACTGAATATAACCCGTAGCTAATTTGCCAAAATGACGAGACGGTTTACCAGAGGTCACAGATTCTATTCCTGCCGGATCACTGAAATATTCGTTCTGTATTGAAAACAAAAAGTTTAATTTTAAAAAGGTATTAATCGATCATGAAAAAAAAAAAGTTAAAATTTTAGAAAATAGTATTAATTAATCTTGAAAAAAGTTTAATTTAAAAAAAGAATAAATCGACCTTGACAAAAAATTATTTAAGCAAAAAAGTATGAATCGATCTGACCCAACTTATTCTATTGAAGATTGAATTTGGAATTCGTATCTTGAGATATTAATGCAAATATAATCGACCTGTGAATTGAGATTATAGAAAATGATCATATCTTAAATTGCAGACTGATTATTACTTTTTTATATTTTTCATTATTATTCACTATTAGAGTCTTTACTCTGAATATTTACTGAAGTTGTAACAATCTTTTCGGATTTTTCTTTTTAAAATATAAATTGTCTTTAAAATGTACAAAGTGGTATTTTAATTTGCTTGTAGGATTATTTTAAATTGTCTTAACTTTCTTTTCATAGAGCGATGATTAAAAGAAAAGTCTGAAACAAGGTTTTATAAAAAATATATAAAAATTAGCATCTGAAGCGAAAAGGGTTAATTTAATTACGTTTTGCTAATTAACGTTGTTATAAAACGTATATTTTTTTTTTAATTGACTATCGTTGTTGTTTGGGAATTATTTATTGTGGGAGACTAAATTTTGGTAAACTATTTATACATATACTATGCCTGAAAAACAATCTCCTATGATACTGGTTTATCTCTGTAGTTGGTATAATAGGTTCACTATGAACTGTAAAATAACGCCATCTATTGTCATGTGTTTGAACATCCCCAAAGATATGACGATCTACGCAACGCCATAAGACCTAGTCGGTAACAGGTTTGTGGTTTTCCAACAAGTCAAATGTATTTTCATTATATACTGTTTATAAAATTAAAAATACTTTTTACCTTAAAAAGTCGGTAAATAAAGACGGAATTGCTGTACATCTATAATTCTATGGTATTAATATAATACTACATGTATGTAAGTAATGGGAATAAATCTGTACATGACACACACATATTTAAGTAATTCCGATATGTTAAGTACATGGTACATCAAAGTGTAAACGGTTTACCAATTTATGTCTGTTCATTTGATATTGTTGCGTCGTAAAAATAACTGTATAGGTGTTGATAAAACTTGGTGTTGACAGGTTATTTATTATCTGAGAATATTATTCAATTCACGAAAATGTATTATTTTTATGGGACAATACAAAACAGATATGAGTTTTAGTGAAAAAGAACAAATGTACGGATTTTATATAATATTTGTGTGATTATGAATTCGAGACATCACTTCGAGTAAGGCAGAATAGAGCAAATAAAAACGCTGACTATGGAAATAAATATAGAATAGATGAAAAAATAATACAATACGTATAATAACATATTGTTTAAAACACACAAAACCGTTAAAACAGTATAAAGTCAATAAACTGAGACAGTAATGGCGAAGGTAGTAAATTGAAGTATTATATTATTTAATGTAATGTTCCTTTTAATTAATCTTAAATCGTGCAAAAAAGATAATGGAAATTCCCGACGTTACATTTTGGTGTTAGTGTTCCTCATCACAAATGTTACATGTTATATATTTAAGTATACTTGTGGTCGCCTAAAGGTCTAAATTCGACCCCAATCTTAAGTTTTGATTCTTATGAGGGTTTTAACTATCAACTCTTTGTATATAAATATTTTGTTATCTATTGCAGTACGTCAAGTGACAATTAACTTTATGCCATTGTTTGACATAAGACTAATAAAAACTTGACATTGACAGTGTCAACATAAACAGTAAAGTAGTGTGTATAATGTTTTTATCATTAACTTAATGTAGTAATAGTGCAACTTTATATAAAAATATTAGCTTTCTGTACTTCATCTCTTGTAAGTTGTACCTAATTACATACTCCTCCGTCAACGTATACTTCGTAAAAAAGGATACAAAGTTTTTGGTTCCCGTATTAAAATATAAATAACAGTTATAATATAATAAATAAACGATTATTAAACTTTTGGCACCAGTTTAGGTAACAGGCATGAAATATTTTTATCTTGTTCATCACCTATCATCTTTTCCTCCCTATTTTTTCTTATCATCATCAGCATCATTCTGGAGCATCTCCGTATTTTAATCAAAACATTTATAAATATGCATCATATGAAAAATAAAATAAATAGAATTAAAAAATAAATATCTCTAATACTTATCCTACATATTTTTGGTAGTCGTTATAAATGTTTACATGAACAATAATGTTTATAATAATAAACATCACGTTTAATAATAACAATCAAATCAATTATCTACGACCGGAAGTACGATAATAGAAATATAGTAACAAAAGCATTTCAAACTGTTTGTTTGTGAAGTCGAAATAACTACAAACACGACGCTTAATAATTTTGTTTACCTTCGGTAAGAAATAGTTCAGAACAATCATACGCTCCGCAGCTTCCGTATATATCGACTTTAGATTGGATACGAAACTAAGACTTGGAAAAAATATAACGTCTCTTATTGAGATTGTTATTTCTTATTAATGACTATTTTTTTGTAATAATTGATTTAAAATATTTATATAGGTTTCATTAATTCAAAAGTTCTTATATGGCACATAAACAACATTTTTAATGCATTTAAACAAGAACCTCAAATAAATTGAACACATGGATTCTTTTTTTGGTAAATAATATCTACCAGAATATAAAATGACAGCTTAGATAAAAATTAAGTGACTACATTGTTTTTTACAGATAGTACAAAATATTTAAATTAGGTTCCGTAAAATGAAGAATACTTATGGTGATATTTTTTTTGTGATTTTTTATGAGTTATTTTTTTATTTTGTTGCTTTATAAGTACTCTTATTTTGTATTATACATTTCAAAAAGGTCTAGCATAATTACTTACACAGCATTAGTAAAGCCTTATACTAGAAAAGAATACTAATTAGTACTCTTTTGTTTTTCTCTCACTAACTGAGTACACAGCGCTGAGTAATGAAAAACTATAATCGTTGTTTTAGGACACAGAAACAATAAACACAATAAGTATTGGACACTTACTGGAATTGTTTTTAGTAAAAATGTATTAAGTATTGACTATCGGCACTGAAGACAAAGTATTTTTATAAAATTACCACTGTTCGTTGATTTAGGACACTGAAAAAATAGACAGGATATTACTGTATTCCAATTTTAGAAAAAATGTAACTATTCAGTATCGGCACCGTTTACGATACTACAAATATATTTGTAAAATTAACATTTGTTTGTAGATTTAGAAATTGAAAAAATAGACGAGATATTACTATTTTCGGATTGTTTAGAAAAAAATAGTAACTCACTAAGTATTTTTATATAAAAAAAAAACAATAATGTTAAAAAATAATTATAGAATATCAACACTGTAAGTATATTTATAAAATTAGTATTGTACGTTGTTTTATCACACTGAAAATAGTACGTCTACTATTTAACAAACAACTATTTAACATTTGAATTGCTTAGTAAAAAAATCTATTACTTATCAATATGAATATCATGCCAACAGTTTTGTTAAAACTATCTTTTCTCGGTAATATAGAACATATAAAAATACGCCATTTAAAACATTTGAACAGTTTAGTAAATATTGGTTATCGGATTAACATACATATAAAAAATCTATTTACATGATATTAGAATAATTATAAGCTTGTCTTATGTCAACATCGAATTACGTAAACGGACCAAAATTCTGGTTTCAGAATAATCGTCACGAGTCCCAAGTCACATGTTTTGCAACTTTCGCATTTAGACTTTAGTGGTTTTATGCAATTTATTGCATTTTATTTATATTATTCTACTTTATCTCATGACTGTAAAAGGTAAATTTGTTTTCGAAACAAATTTATTTTGTAAGATATTTATATCCTTTTGTGACAAAGCTTTGATCCATCAATAATCAGAAGAATATTAATTTATTTCCAATTATTTTATGGAAGTACCTTTAAAAAAATTATCAATTCAGAAAATTATTTTAAATTCAAATGTTATTTATCTACTGAAGCTAAAAATAATAATAAAATCTCCTGTAGTAACTTATTTCCACAGCACATAAGCTATTTATAACATCAGCAGATTTAAATACAATACAAAGCCAATTAACCAGAACGCTAGTATAAAAATAAAACAGACTGATAACACAGGAGAGCTGTAACAATATAATCACTAATGATATCTTATCGGTCAGAAAAAACTAACTAAGGTCGTGAACTCACATGTATTAATAACTAAAATAGTTCCATTCATAATATTAGTTCTTTGTATACGTTTTTTTAATAAATGAATTTTTTTTTAAAACGTCAATATGATACGTTAGTACAATGATTTCTTGTATGTGTGTATGTCATGTGAGTGTGTGAATAAATGCATTACTGTATTCTTCAGAAATGCACCGTTACTAATTAAGAATGCATAATATTGTTTACATTACAGTACTAAATTTAAGAATACCTAGATAAAGTTGTATAAATAATACTTAATATTTTGAAACCAGAAAGATTAAAAACACCATTCTTTACACCAGAAATATGTCATATTTTATCATTTGATTCATTAGTGATTCATCAAATTATCTTGTTCTGTACAAAATAAATGCTTTCAGGTTTTCATCACATACATCTACAGAAACTCACTTCCCATCACAATTGTACCTACATATAATGGTTTGTAATAAGATAAATGAGTTTTCACTCTATTCATGTTTCTTTTATCATTATTCAGGAGATTTATTACCTGTGAAATCATTTTGAAGGAGAAATTTTAACTTGAATTTATTACTAGAAAAGACGCTTCTGTTATTTTGGCTGGTGACCTATAAAGATTAAGCTTTGTATACACTGTTGTTGTTTAGAGGTTTAACTTAGTACTACTTACTATGATAATGAATTATCATAGTAAGTAGGGTTAGGTTCAAGGACTTGAAGTAAGAACAGATGAATCTAATTCAGTCGTTGTAATATAAAATCATTTATCCATTTATAAAAATCTTGAATATGCAACCAACAAATGCAGATTAAAAACTATTCGTTATATTTAAATACTTAGGATCAGTCGTGGAAAAGTCGGTCACTCACAAACCAGTCTGACCCAGGCGATTTACTAATAGGGCTTCTTTTGTGGGATGACCTTCGCTAAACCAATTTTTGATCTCCCCATCTATTTTTGTCTCTTTCTCTCTTTAATGGGGATAAGTACACACATATTTAAATTTACTATTTGAAATTTTAAATATGTAAAATCAATATTGAATAAATTGAATAAATATTTATTCTCAGATTTTTATACGAAAATTTGTTGATCTATTTCGTTGTAGTATGCGTATCCATATTCCATGCTAATGTCTAGTAATATCAGTGTCATAAATATTTTACGAGACTCAATCTTGACCTTGCTAGCAAACATTAATCCTGCGATAAGGGAGAAACACACATGCAATGCTAGCGGTATTCAATAATCAAGAATGTACGTAGATGTATCTTAATAATTTATTACATATCAATTGGATAGGGGTCGGATACAAGATTTGGTATGACAATGAACATTTTAGGTAATTTTAAATATCATGTTTGATATTGTCTATAATAATGTTTATTTATTTTAATCACATATTTTAGCTTAGTATAAATTATAAAATCCTTAACAGGGACACGGCTCGAACATGTAACCTTTTTAATAATAACCTCTGAAATAATAAATATAAATTAACACTATAACAATAAAATTGTAAATGAAATCAAAATACTACTAGGAGGAGGCGTCAGCAACAATCCGCGTCTTAATGAGATTAAGAACCTTTATGAGGTTGCACAAATATTTTAAGTGATTTAAGTATTTATATCAGTTGTACTTTATCGTGAAATGTAATTTATATCATTACAAAACAGAAATGTTTAGATATATCATTAATTTATGTTTTTGGGCGTTTTTTTGTTTAATCCCAGTGGCCTGAACCTTAGAAGGATATTAGTGAAAATATTAAACACTTTTATTTTTAATCGACATTTAATGTAAAATTACTTTGTTTTTTATAAACTAAAAAGTGAGTACTTGACCGTAATCTTTGTTGAAAGCCCAAGTTGTAGCTGCAGTCTAAAAACGCCTATTTATTCCTGCCTTTGAGTCGTTAGTGCATAAAACAGGTGTTAAGAGAGTTTCATCTTATTGTGACGTATGAGGAAAAATACAAAGCTTGGCCGTGTGTGTGCCGTGTGTGCTTTAATAACTCATGAACTCTAGAAAATACATACCATTAATAGCAGTGGTGGTTTGTTTACTCGTCACTCGAACAGAATCAAATAAATTTAATGAATTTCGGTAAAATAATATAAAACATCAAGAAACTTTAATTAGGATTATATATAGAAAACTAGCAAAGCAAACAGCTCGTGTTGATGAATTATACGTACAACGAATTTTATGTAGGTATATTAAATTTAAATTAAAGCCTAAAATGGTTAAATACGATTATAGACAACATTAAACTACAGTTAGAATCAACATAATTGTTCATATTATCATCAAATTTACAACCTACATTAAAAAAAACAATATGTACCTACTATATATAATATTAGAATTACAACATAGATTTGTAGTACATACAAATGTTTGTTTGGTAGTAAACAAATTAGTTGCAATCACTAGGTTAATAAATAAATACTTCCATGTGTCACATAATAATAATACTGAAGTCCTGCATCTTTACAAGCTTTGTATCGTCTCTGAAAACTATTTGATAGAAGATAAACGAAATTTTAGCTCCAAATAGTAAAATAAATATACCTACAATTACTATCAAATATGTTATCAGAGTGAAGATCTGAATTTAATATTGAAAATATGACAATTTTAGTTAGATCAAAGCATAACATAAACAAATACTCCATAAAGTTTAATTTCAGTTTTGATTTCCCTCACAGGCCTTTAATAGTTGTTTTAAGAGCCAATTAGGACAAAATTCCTTTGCTTTATTTATATTGCTCGTGGTATTCAATGGTCGCCGCCCTAACGATTTGCGAATCGTAACAGTTTTGTAGTTACCCATCGTATTTATGAACCTGCTTTTGCGTTTATATGAAATAAACCGCAATCTATAGTTGGAACTAAATTTCAAGGTCAACATTATTTTCTTTACTAAATTCTAAGGGAAACATTTAAACAAAAAATTAAATAAACTTTGATTTATTAAAAAATATTAAAGAATAAATGACAATAAAACCTGAAAATTAATTTATAAATATTATTTTAGTAACACTAAAAATTATAAAAAACAATATAACTACCAACAAGGTTCAAGGTAATAAATAAAATACCCATAAACTTATTAAAAATATTTTCTTAGCGGTACCTAAGATATTGTAAATCACGTATGTAACTATGACTATGACTTGATCGCAAAACTGAATGCTTTGCGAGTAGAGGAGACTTTATTTACGACTAGTTATTTCCAGCGACTCCATTAACTTAAAAATATCCGTTATTCAACAAAGTACTTAACTTAGCTTTATATACATAATAGCAGAGGGGAAACAAGCAGACGGTTTATCCAATGATCAGAGTTTACAGGCACCCATAGACCTCTGCAAATATGGGTACATGCGAATGCGTTACCACCCTTGGGGAATAGGGATGAATAGGGAGGAATGAAGAAGTAGGAGAGGAGGGGATTGGGAAGTCTAGGTGCGTTGAACTGAAAAGAAAATAACTTTTATTACGGAGCTGAATGTTCTAGATTTTCTGACTTTATACAACTTTGGTAGTATTACACTTTACTACGCCATTACTATTTGAATTTTATAAGTTGGTACCACGCATGTATCATCGCGAATCTTCTTCAAATGAAAAGTAAGAAGTTTCTAAGACTTAGGTTTTTGACATTTTATCTGTACATATCGCTTTAGTGATATTTTATGGTCAAAAATGTGGCACAAAACTCATTTATCATTTATTTTACTGACCGTAATAAATATTATACCTAAGCATTTAAATTACGTAAAAAAATTATTGAATAACTGTCTCACAAGTAATTTTATACACTTAATTATTATGTAAGAGATAAAAAAATATTATTTAATCAAAAGCACGATTACATAGAACTGAAACACAATAAAATATAAAAAAAAACTTTCTCTACTATAGAATAAAATACTTCTAATAGAATTATTATTACTTATTGATTAATATTTAGAAAAAACTTTGTTTTATTTGTATATCTACTATTAAAAATGTTAAATATATCCACTGAAAGCCAATTAACTCACCAGAGATGCAGTCAACTTTGTAAACAATTAACAAAACAAAACTAAACCACATTTAGAGTTTGCTTTAACGAAACTTTGCCTTAACAAGGATAGATGGAAATAGGTCACACATTAAACTACATTCAAAAGAGCATATTTCAAACGTCAAAGAAATTTTAATTATACCAAGACTCTTCAGTAATTACTAGATTACACTAAGAGCGGGATTTTAACTTTACTTTCTTATAATACAAACAAATATTATACAAACTATATTTATATTATGCTGTTTTATTTTGCTCGACTATTTTGATTATTTTGGTTATACGAATAAAATAAAAATAAATAATATTTGACTTGCGACTACCCTTTGATAAATTACTTAAAAATATTATATATTTTAATAAAAACATGTGAAACTCTGATAAAATTATGTTTCATATTAATTAAGATTTTATTGTGTATAATATTATAGTCAACTAGCTTTTGCCCGCGACTTCGTTCGCGTGGACTTCAGGTTCGTCCCGTCTAGTCTAGTAATAAGTAAGAAATACGGTAACTAAGCACTGCAGAGCCCTAATCATAGGCCTATAGGTAGCTACTACAGAATGCTCCTATAAACTACATTTAACGATCTTTTTCCTTCAGCATAAACATGCAGATTCTTCGCTTTGGAAACACGTGATCTTTATTAAATGCACAATGTATTTAAGATACTTAATTGGATAAGGATTAATACTGTATTGCTTAAAATCGTTTCGTAAATAAGCCATTATTTCTCGTACAAAGTAAAGGATAAAAAATGGTTATTGTGGATTATTCCTAAGAGATAAACATATACCATCACGGACTTTTTTGTAGACCTTTTTAAGTTGTACAATACTGTAGTAAATTGTTTTGATCTATCTTGTAGGATTCAGTCAGTGTTTTTTTTACGACCTCACATTAAAAACTTCAAAAATTGTAGCCTATGTGTTATTCGGATGTATAAGCTATAGCCTATGTGTTATTCTGATGTATAAGCTATATTGTGGTAAAGTTTCATTCAAATCCATTCAGTAGTTTTTACGTGAAAGAGTAACAAACATCCATACATCCATACTTACAAACTTTCGCCTTTATAATAGTAGTAGGATTATCTTCAACTTGCGTTGATCAAACATCTGGTAAACGAGATTCATTGAGTTCAATATATTATATATATTTATTATTTCCACTCATCAGAGTAACACTTATATTTAAACATGAAGAGAAGTAAATTTATATATGCCTATATAATAAATGTAAGGAGAAACTATCTGTTCGTTTTTCGTAAGTGGAAAGACTTCGAAGTATTTCACAACTTATTATAGTTAGGTAGATATTGTTTTGTCGACATGAAATACATTCGAATACTTTTTAGGTTACAATAATTATAATTGGAAATTAATTCGAAAAATATTAATAAGATAAATAAACAAGCTACTGCCAGTGATTTTATCTGCACCTTTTACTTAATGGAGTATAGTTTAGACAAATGAAACATTTTGTCTATTTTTCTCAATCATATTTGTAGAGTATGCTCTATGAGTTTTAAAACTGCTATACGTACTATAGAATATAAAGCTCTTAAAAGCTTCACCCAGATTGCACTGTGACGAACGTTTCGAGAAGTCAATCAAATTACTTACGCTGCTTGCAACATCCAAGCACAAACATGGCGAACATTTTAACTTACTTGTATTAAGCTGAAAGCTACAAATGTATATACTATTTTAATTTTAACATTTCAATACGTATTTCATACTGAAAATCACTGAACAAAGGTTCTACGAATGCATTTTTTATTTCATTTCATTTTAAGTTTAATTTTCTAGTTTTGCATATTGATCAAAGTTATATATATATATATAGACACACATATAAATAGTTCGTTTGTTATTTCTCTTGTAAAATTACGACCAGTATAGTGTAGCAAATTTAAAGTATTAATTGTATTGATCGCAATAAAAGACATAATTATAATTGTAGGTATACATACATACATTAATATTATAAATCATTAAGAATTTAAATAATGCGAGAATGTTGCAGAATTCAAATCATTGCTACTTTATTGTATGTCTGTCCGTACCTACTATTGTATTTAAACACTTTATACGAATTTTACTCACTTTTTACGCATTTGCTATAATTATCAATTTAATTTATGTAGATAAAATTCAAAAATAATCGATAAAATAAAATTTATAAATATATTTAAATTATTTAGAATCTATAATACAGCTATATATTAAAACTTACAAACCGTTTAAAAATGTATGTGTGACGGTTATTTTTTTTTTTTTTAATAAAAGTACTAAATAGAAGTAAGCAAGATTGTCTATTAAAGTTACCAAGAGTCATAAAATGTTTACAACTTGACAATTTGTTTTAAATACTTTTCAATCAAAAACATATGAAGTAAAATAAAACTTATCCTAGAGATATTTTATACCAATTTAGTTTTTAATAGCCAGCCACATATATACAATTAAATCTTTGATAAATTAAACACGTACAGAACCTATTTCAACTGTAAAATTAGGTTAGGATTTAGAAATTATTAATGTACACTTTGTTGAACAGAAAAGGGTTATATTATAAAATGTATAACCCAACGGTTTGACCCTCAATAAGCTACGATGGTCCCCAGGTGAATTGCTAACCGCCAATAAAAAAGACTCGTTACACCGCCAATAGTATCTACATGTATTCATATATGTAGTGGAAAAAACATTTACGAACACTTGTATAGTTAACTCATTTCTAGTATTCCATAAATTATTTATATTGCATTAGAGACACAGAGTATATAAAATAACTTTGTAACGTGTGAGAATTCACATACCTGTATGCAATAAACGCTATGATTTATACAACTTTAAGATAATACACTTAGTTAGCTTTAAATATAAATGTGGATTTCTATAAATATATCATAAACAATATATCTTCATATAAATAAATATTTAAAAAAAACCTAGCTGTAGTTAGATTACATATTCTAATTTGTGATTTTTTTGAAGTGAAAACTTCTTTAGGCGCGTTGAGCGTTTTGGTAGAGGGTAAAATCCTCGGTTCGCGTCACCGACATGCTAATGATAATAGCGCGGAGAGCCAGACTAGCGCACGCGTAGTAGCCTGTGTACACGTATACACTAATTTGACGTTTAACGTTGATTTAAAAATTTCTAAGCATCAAACAATATCGTTAGAAGAGGAGGAAAAAAATAAATATTTTTAATTAATAAAAAATAAAAAATTATTAAAATTGTATTGTCGATGACAATGATGTAAATAATGAAAATAATGTTTAAACTTGAATTCATTGAAATTCGTGTAAATATAAACACTATGTATAATTAAGATATGTGTATATTAATTATTTTTTCAACCACTTTGTATTTATATTTTGTTCATGATTTGTTTAACCCATCATATGTAACTAATAATACAGGTATAGTGAGACAATAAGTGTAAATTTATGAAAACAAACTAATTCTTTATAGTTTTAATGACTCTCAACTTAATAGTTCCGTTTTTACTTCTATCGGCAGTCCCACTACTGCTACTGTTTAATTTATTGCTTATTCGTATTTTAAAAAAAGACAGATACATTTAATAATATTGAATAATATTGGATATATATAGGTTTAATAATCGATTGGTATTTAAAAATATAATCTAAATAACTATTTTCGCTTTATATATTTTCTTTCTTATATCATTTGCAAATTTTATTCAATTCCTTTAATAATAATAATATTAGGGTTAGGGTGTGATATTTTGATAAAAAATTTAACTGTGTTAGTCCATCTGTTTGTCAAAACCCTTTCAGTTTTTTTATAAATAATATGAAATAGAGTTTCAATCATTAACCCATTTTATAACTTCATATACTTCGTATATCTTTCACGACTTAAAGATATGTTAAGATATATTAGAATCTATACAACTGATCATTAGTAGCGGTCAGTTTATAGATGAGTGCTCGATAGCCGTTCAACTGAGTGCCTCCATACAAAATCATAATGTGTGGTTAGCCAATTTATTTGCTAGATATTGTAATTCCTTAATGCACTGAGTCTATAATACTTAGATGATCACTAATTTACTTCAAACTTTTCGACTTAATCTGTTTTGAATATCTGTTTAATAAAATGTTGAGAGACTGACTGATTTAGTATTGTGAAAACTATCAAAATAGTATTGGAAATTTATAGAATAAAAAATCAACATAAGGCATAAATAATACTGAGAAGCCAAAGAAATAGCTTTTTAAATATCGGGATTATTAAACTGACACTGAACTCAATAACAAAGAGGTTTGATTTACATCTCTAGTATAGATTTTAAATGAAGCTCACTATTTATAAAAGGGATTATTAGTGGAGGGCTCTAGATATAGTGGTATTTTTAAAAACTTCTATAAAGCGCAAAATCAGTTTCTATAATATATTGGAGAATAATTGAGTTATTCGATCGCTTTATTAACTTCAAGTTGTATCGGATTTTTATTAACGCTTGCGGGAGTCAGTAAATTGGTATTTTGATTGATGCGATGATACATATCGGCTTTTTTATATATATCTATATAATATATCAGAAAACTAATATATCAAAAAAAAATCTTATAATGGTGGTTTCCATTACAATAACAAGTCTATTAATGTAGCTCCTTACATCTTTATATTAAGAACAATTGAACATTTTAAACTTAAAAGTATTAATACCAGGATATTTGGATATCTCTTCTAGTCTTTTATGGTAAGATATCCCATGATGCTAAATAGGCATTTACTCTATCGTCATAGAGAGCTATTGGGTTGCGAGTACAGATGATAAAAAGAAAAAATATACATATAAAAAAATATATATATAATGTTTAGCTTTTCATAGATGGGCTAAAGCGTTTATAGATATAGTCGAAAATGTTAAAAAATAACTATTACATGCACACACTCGAACGCATTCAGATACCAATATCAGATATTGATAGAATCCATATTCCACATATTTTAATAATGTGTGTGTGTTAATTTTATAGTTTGCATGGTGGGGATGGTCATACGTAAGGGTTGAAAAGGCGAAAAAATACATTTTAATCAATCGCGTCAGATTTTCTAAGGGCCTGTTAAGTGAACCTAAAATGAAGCTCTATATTATAGAGACACTTCGCACTCAAGTGTCATCTTATATCAATTAATATCAAATACTATTATGTTAGATCTCAAATTCTATAACATATCATATTCCATATGAATGTTTGTCAAATATCAATAGGGTTGTCAGATTTGCTTAAAATTTTGAAATCTAATGTAAAATGTTATACAAACACAAAATAATAATAGAAAACGTTCAATTAATTGTGTTATATGTATGTTTGAAACGTACAACTGAGAAAACCGAAAACATTTTAGAGAATTTTAAAATTCTAAAAAAATGCAATTTCATTGTCCTTTAATAAAATATGTAACTTAATATTTGTTTAACACAATAGAAGACGGCTAGATTTTATTTTTATAAATAAAATACAAAACAAAATGACTCTTAGAAAAATATATGAATCATTTTAATATTTTATGATAAAAAGAGAAATTTTAAAATTTATCATTTAAACACTAAAACAAAGAAAATTAATTGATTTTAAACATCATATAAACCATTGTCATCTCCAGGTAAAAGGTTTCAAAATAACAAAATATACTGATAAGGTTACGAGGGTTTTAAAAATGTCTGCTCTGAACAATCATAACTTAAGCAGACGGGCTGAGTTACCGTTATCAGTTACCTTGTGTGTGATATTAACATTCCCCAAATTATAACTAAACACAACATATCAAACTTACATAATAGCTTTTACAACACCAAAAACAATTAAACAATATTTTTTTTTACAGAATACTTTTTTTAAATTCATACTGATACCTTTCATCTACATAATTTTGATATTAAATTTAAGAAAAAATACCTTCTGGATATAAATGTATAAAAAAGTGGCATAGTTTTTGTAGGTTCACATTGTCGTAATATGACTTTCATGTACGTAATTATCGTATTTTAGCTTAAAAAAACACCCTGTGGCTAAAATATTTGTAATATAATATTACAATATAAATTTTCTCTGTATATGAAAGGTTTGAATATTTCACTCACCTGAGTTCTGTAGAAGCTTGCCTTTCAGCTCCACGTCGCTTTCAGCGGATGTAGCGCCGTAGTTCTTATAATTTTTACCCGAAGGTTCGTCGAACATAGTCACCTTGAAGCGTTCAGACATTTTCACTTATATCTTACACTATTACACTTAGAATACTAACACTCTACACTCTACACTACACTTGAGTACACTTTTATGTTATTTGATATGCTCTACCAAGATATGTTATAGATATGATAGTTTTATTACTTCATGGTAAAAATATTTCTAAAATATTAAAATGGAAAAATACAATAGTTTTACTACTTCATGGTAAAAATATTTCTAAAATATTAAAATGGAAAAATACAATAGTTTTACATACATTTTAAATAAAACTTGTTTAGGTTATGTTTGTCAGACATCTAAATCGCGTATTCACGTAAACACGATTTCTGAAAAGCTTCTGAAATACCGTGAAGAAATCTAAAATAGTTTTATTTAAATGTTTACTGCTCTTGAAAATCTTAGAAAGCATTATTAGCAGAGTCATAAAATTATCTCGGTATTTAATAAAATGCACCCAACGATCCAATTATATCTTAATAATTGTAACAATAAAAACTTTTATGTAAATTATTTCCTTATTATATTTAAAATGAAAGTTTATTAACTTTTGTGACATCTTTTTTATATATTTATTATAAGATTCAGATAACATATTAGTGTCGCTAAGAAGTTATTTTAAAAAAGACAGCAAGAAACTTTCTACCATTGTTGAAAATTAAATAATCCCGAGGCAATGAAAGTAGTTATTAAACTTAGTTCTGAGGATATTTTAACTTATTTCACCAACTTTTAGAAACTATCCGTGACTGAGATCATTAATATATTTACTAAAAAACACATGATATTCCTTTCGTGACTAATTTAAATACTTTGTTTCATATCTGTAAAGATGTTAAAAAAGTTACTAATCATGGCATAAAATAAATTCAATAATTACTTTTATGAGTCGAAATCATCATTAAATTATTACACTGGTATTAAAATGAGTTTTATTATTTGGTCGTTTTTTGTAATAAATCTTGTTTGAAAGTTGTTTTTTTATGTTATTTTATTATAATGAATTATTATATTAGATGAAAAATTATACTTAGAGTCTTGTAGTTGTAGAATTATTGAAATATTAGCTACCTACATGTGTTACTCAATATTTTTAAATGTATAATTATCCGCCTTATGACGACAAGTTTAAGGATACTTTTAAAATATTTCTTTACAATATGAATAATAATATATATATTACATATATATCGATATTGAGGTTTCTTTAATGACAACAACAGTTTTAACAGTATAAAGCTGTCTGTATGTCTCTTATTGCAACCGCAACTGATAACATTTTTTTATACAACCTTATTATTCTGTACGTACGTTATTAGTCATTCGTATTTTATTTGTTTTGACTTCACAAGTGTGGTATGTTCATTGCATATATGATAACGACAGTTTATCCTCTAGTACGAGCTCTGATAAGAACAATACTAAAAGGAAACTATAATATACTTATCTTCTATTAAAAATGCTTAAAACTAGAGTGTTCATTTTATTTAAAAAAAAATATTATTATTAAGTAAATGGTATTATTGAATCGTAATTTATAATTATTTTTTTGTACCATTAATAATAAATTCGACAATCATTTTAATTTACTGAGGACGCGATTAAGGACATATAAAATAACAATGTAAGTCGCATTTAATTAGTAATATTTGGTCAAAATTATTAATAACCAAAACATCCAATCAGAAACGTTCCCTATTTTACACTTGCAGCTCTAAGTCTTAAATACTTGAAATTCTAAGTCATTAGCTTGTGATAGTTTGAGTCTGAACTATAAGATAAATTTAACGTTAGAATAATACTATGTTTATGTGTGTGTATACGAATATAAGCATCGTATGGAGACATAAATAGTTCTATAAATATCGAGTAACAATCAGGACATACTGAAATGATCCGGTACTTACAGACAACCGACACCCAATTGATATGTATCAGAAACTGGGACTGATGAATTAACAGGTTCATTTTAATGAAATGCATTTGTCAAGGAAGTGTTTATAAATTATACATATATATATAATTTACTTGTAGGTATATAATTATATTTGTATGTTCAAATTTTCGCTGACAGGATTATAGTTTAAATATATGTTTGAAAATATTTATAAACATATACCATTGAGATTGTTTAAGTTTGAAATAAATATAGACTGAAACATAAAATGGTACGGGCAGGGATTCGAACCCGCAAACTCTGGTATACCGTCCCGTCGCTCCACCAATAGAACCACCGCCTCGCAAAACGATTTCCTGCTCGTATGTGTTTATTTTTTATTCTGAATATCCGTTACTTTAACAAATTAAACAGTGTTTAACTTAAATTTATTGTAGTTAAATGAACATCCAGAGTAGTTACGAGTGCAATTTTAAATTTACAACGGTCTCTATTATGAATCTCGTAAAGTTGAGAAAACTATTAAAACTCTCAAGGTAAGATAATATTAAATGGAATAGGTAAATAACAAAAGCCATGCCTTGGGTTTACGTAAAAAAAACCAGTATTCATTTTTTTAGGTAATAATGTATGTTTAAGCAAATGCTGTCGTTCATTAATGATTAAAATCTCAACACTACATATTATAATAAATAGCAACATTTATATAATAAGACAATTAGTAAATTTGTTTTTGTAATATTATCACTGACCTATCTCACACTGTGTCATATGTGTGTGTGTCTCTGTAGTGACTTATTCTCTATATACATACGATATTTACATTAATTCAATTAACAGAAGTAAGACTACTGATAAGATCAGACATACGAATCATCTGATAAGGCCAAATAAACGCATAATACCAGTTTATCCTTGTCCAGAATAGGAATGCTTCTAAATATAGAAAATTGTAAGGGTGTTCTAACCCTCAAGTTTTATGGACTGCTGGTTCTATTTACATATTTACTTAGCTCTTTAACCCTACAACCATTAACTTTCAATAATATTATATTAAAAGGTACCATCGTGATAATAAAAAATCTTTTAAGCTATTTGTATTAATGCAACAACAGGTTTCTGTTTAACCAATAAATTTGTTAAATTAACTTACTATTTATAAATACTATTAACTGGACGTAACTAACTCCAATACTCGTACCATAATAAATAAAGTACCCGAGGTAACTTCAATTCCTTTCAGTCGAATACGTGCGGTATTGGATGGCATTAAACAACAGTGAGGACAAGATCTAAACAGTTGACATATCGTAACATTCTACTGCGTATTTATAAATATCGCATTGCGCAATATGATGTTTGTTTTTACATGTTTTATATTACGACCCACTTACAAGAACTCAACTTTAGCATGATCTAAGGAATTAATAGACTTATAAAAACGAAGGTTAAATATTATTCCACAGAATTAAATTAAAAACTTTTTACATGATCATTAATCATGATTTAAATGTGTTTATAAACAAAAATAGTCATGTTAAATCTATTCAATGATATGGTATGATATGATATGATATGAGTTTTGGAGCTTATGTACCTTTAAATTTAATGTATTATTTGAATAAAAAGTCAAAGAGATAAGTTAGTGTTCTTAATGTGTTATATTGTAAGTTGGTTTTTAACTTTTCTCTATAATTTTGTTATTTCGAATTCGAATGTTGATAATTTTCTTTTCTGTCTTAATTGCAAATTGTAATTAGTTATTCTTTAAAACGACAAAAAGTCTAGGGCGTGAGAAATGCAAATATATCCAGTTTCGTTTATCGGACGACTCTAAAACTACCGAAAAACATTACCCCCCTTCTGGCAGACGGATAAATACATACGAAATAAAAAAAAAAGATGACAGTGGAACATTCTAGAATAACGAATTTGAAAATAATTTATGAAACTTTTACTATGTCAAATTACACGTTTTCATTACATTCTAGTTTCAGATCGTTTATTAAAGTTTATTTGTAGTTTTCAATTTATAGCAGGCGATATTGACGTTACTCTCATGGAGACTGTCAGAGGTCAACTTATATTTGACGCTGAGTAAAGATGCTCTTCTTCCCAGAAAATATTTCATATACCAACACAAACGCGTTCTTGTCATTCTGTTAAGCTAGGTCATGTATACAAACCTCCAATAATAACCAAGTATTTCAATATTCCAGTAGGAAAAATTGTAATAGGTTTTTATTTAAACTTTGCACACAAATTAGGTTTCATGTAAATATCTGATGACGTCATCACTAAATACCACGTCTCATTACATTAACAAACTCTTCCTGTATTACATTATTATGAACATTATTTTTAGTATATTTATGATAGCATGAAAAATAGGAATTTTGCAAGATTTTAGTGATATATCTGTTTGTCCATCTGTTTTTTCTTGCAAACATAATCTATAGATCAGTTATTGGAACTGATAAATCAAGAAACGGGTTGAAATTTCAAACATTAGTTACATAAATTGGATTAGGATTGAATAATAACATCGACCGTAAGTCAACCAAAGATCGAATAAACGATAGTAGATCCTTATTTTTTTATGATTTTTTACAATTAAATATATTCATACTTACTTTCATTGTTTATAATAAATAAAATAATATTAATATATCGATTACTAAATAAATATTTTAACAAAATAAATATAAAAATACTTATAACATTTGTTCAAATAATATTCAATACTAATCAGTCATATCTAATGAAGTAATTGTATAATATACTACACTTATACCTATTTTCATTACATGTATTTTAATCACTTATTCAACGTTTATAAACTCTTTGATTATATTGTATTTAAATATGCAAAACATAGCGTTTTGTTTAGCCTACAAACAAATAAATTTATTCATAAATCTTGCTTTACAAACACAAGCATTGAAAACTAAACGTAATTAAAGTAATTTAATATCATGAATAGATCATATATGTTATAACATTAGACATTTATGTATTTTAATTTTGACCTTAAAAAGTGATAACACTATGAGCACATGGTTTACTAGTCAATAAATAAAACAGTGTTTTGTAACCAGTGATAACAGCGATACTTGACTAAGGCCTTGTGGGTTTGAATTCGGTGCTCTAATATTTACATTTGGCGTCCTTTACCTGGGCCTAAACGATTACAGCAAACTTAGCATATCTAATCCAGTTAGTGATGCACACCTTACGTCATAACGAAGCCGGCGCGCGCGAAAAAAGTTCAACAAACTTAACCTTAAACTATTATATCAACATCAATCGACTATCAGATCGCATTTGTTTACAGAACGCACTTCGTACCGCGCAGCAGATTCTTGGTTTGAATAGAAATTATCCCTATATATATGTACTTAATTATTAAATAAAATAGTGGTATATTATGGTAGCAATAAAGTTAACATTTATACTTAATTTTCGCGCGAGTTTAGAGCCGGCGGTGCGGCGTCCCCTACGTGTGGAACGCGCCACGGTTCGAACTGATCTGATGCGAGCCGCGCCGCCTCTCTGCGCAATCACACTGTAACATGTTGCTGCCCCAGCCGCTAGCATACACTTGCACTTGCAAGAGCACACTTCAATCTGCATTTAGATGCAGGATCTACACTTTCTGAAACACCACAGATTTTATACTGAATGTTTTTTAATTATACGTTGAAATAAAATATTGTAGAGTTCGTATACTTTATTGTTAAACTTATAACACTATTATAATTTAATAAATATCTTACTATAAATAGTAATAACATAAATGTTATCCAAGCCTTTGACACTCTTATGAACATACCAAATAACCTAACACTTTAAGAACGAGAACAAAAATGAGATAGATTTAATTTTAATTACTCTGACAGTAGCAATTTTTTACCACACATATATAAGAGATTGAAATGTATTACAAATATAATCACTTTGTACATACATTGCATTTTGCCGGCGTAATAATCGATTAACATAAAATTATACATAGTATGTAATGTACCTACTGTGCAACAACAAATGTCACAAATGCTGTCTACAGCAGACGTATTATTACTTATTTCTTTCGATATTAGAAATATTAGTTATGACTTACAAGTTCAACTGGAAGGTAATTGACAGAAAGATATAAGTGTATATATAAACATAAAGTATTATACACATAACATCAACTTTAACTAAAATCCAAGTAAAACTTATAAGCCATTTTTTGAACATGCAACATGTGTTTAACCAAACGTGCTAAATATATTGAAACTATCAAGGCGACTTAACAAACAGGCTTCTCAAGAAACAACCCCTTTGCCTTGACCGGTGAACTTGATCTAGATAGCAAATATTAATCTACAGCTAACGTGTGTAATTTTGATTATTCCAAGAAGAACTCTTTAAATAAGTTTCTAGATTATACTGAAATCTTGATAAATATTACATTTATTATATAGGTATATATTTCGAAATTAATAATCGATTTTCAATTGTAGATTGAAACAATTATACAATTAATATCTACTCCCAATTTACTCGCTGTTGGCGCTGATAACTCGAGAAAATGGTTGAAATGTCAAATGTAACAAAAATTGGATTAAGATCGAATAATAACTATTTGTCTCTATAATATTCCTCGATTCAATTACTCGGTAACATCATAACAGAAACGTAATATAAAATAACTTGATATGTATGAAAGCCGCAACCATTATGAAACATTATTCCTTCAATGTCAAGGTGTAATTATTTTTGTTGTGGTTTCTTGGCGTCATTTTATTAAATAATAACATCAAAAGAATATCGCTAAACAAACAATGTTTTTGTTTTTTCTTTGCGTTAGGTCTTAACCGATTTATTTGGTTTATTTCTCCAATAATTGAAACTCATAAAGATGAAAGTAAATGGTATTTTATATGTAGTTGCAACAACTGGTGATAAAATTTTTATCCTCCAGCATAGACTAGACAAACACTAAGTCTACACGTCACTTAGTGACTCAGCAGTACCCTAACTATTAAACACTTACATATCACTTATCTAAAAGATGTATATTATGTTGTCTTAAAAAACAAGTAATATAAATTAAAATAATTATAAAACTATCGTTAACATATTAATTTATGTTAACTTATTATAAATTTTTAAAACATTATTCCATATAAATATTTCTTTCTCCGCGTCAAATGTAATTTGGAGAATATAAAAATAATATTTTCCGCGTAAAGAATGTTTGACGATCTTGACATTTAGTCAGTCTAATAAAATTAAAAAGTTTTATTAAATATGAACCAAGAAATAATTAGGAATTGACTTTGTAGTAAATTTCAAACTGTTTCTTATTCAATATAAATACCTATACATTCATATAACAAGGAGCTTAGTAATTTCATTATCAGATACATTAACCCTCATTTGATGAGTGATAAGTTATCAGTTATCAGCCACTCCAGATCCATTACCACTCAACAAAGTTGGCGCAGTTAGCAATTCTTGGCTTAACTCGGCTCTAACAAATGTACCACGCTGTAACATTGTTATTAGTAATCTATCTCTCTATAACTCTTTACACTAGCTATATTGAGCTATATTACAATTGATAAATAATACTATATACTATACTTCTACTACTTCATTATGTATGGTATGCCTTTTATAGCGTACTAAATATATCAATTACTTGATAAAGAAAAAATATTTACCTCAAGCATTATTTTGCATTCGTAATCAGAATACTCATAACAAATATTTTTTATTGGAAAGTAGTTTTTGATAGCAGTTTCACATTTTATCACGATAAAAAAATATATTTCTAGGTTTCAATTTTGGAACAATCATTTTGGATTTACAAGAAAACATTTTTTTAATTTACAAAATTTTGGTTTTAGATGAGATCGTATCGTTTCTCGGTTAAAGACAAAAGCAAGATACTATAGCATTAGTTAATTACATTGCCTTAGGCCATAATTTATTTGCCCTCGTTCATTCATTCACTCCCCTTCTTCATTTTCATGAATGTGTCGCTTCGCAGAGCTAAATAACCGACAGGTTTTAAGATTTTTTCCTGATTTCTAGTTTTGGTATACAAATAATATAAGTTCTTAATTAAAAATAAAGGATTTAAGTACGGTAGAGATTAGCTGTAATCAAATGGCTATCAGCTTGTACATACGGTACCAATTAAGACCACTGTCTCAGAGAAAATCAGATAGATATTATAGCTTCGGAACAGTTTTTGTAGGTACTTGTCCCGTACAGAGAGAGAGGAGAGGGAGCCGGAGGACCAATCTCTCTCCCAATACATATTCACCTCTTCTGTCGTTTATTTATCCTTGTATCTCAAAGGTAGCACCTACCTATTTTCCTACATTTGCGTAGACTATAACAATGATTTTCCATCAGGTGGTAGACATCAATAACTCCAATACACATTAAGTATACTAGAATAGGATAGTATTTTATTGTTATTTAATTTTGGTCAAATGTCACAAATTACAAAGTTTTTTTTTTAATTGACTCATATTTATAAAGAAGAATAATATTTTTTCTTGTATAGCGAAAGCAACGATTGTCTTAAATTTACTTATTTCGGAATCATACTGTAAGGCAAAGTGAAGCAAAATATTTGTATTTATCATATCTGCATAGTATATGGCGTAAGTCTCCGCAAATTTGTTAAAATCTACATAGGTTATAAAGTACCTACTAACAATTAGGTAGTATATTAACCCTTTGAAAACTAAACTAAATCATATTTACCCTTTTAGTCCAAATGTTCGATATTATTTTAGAAACTATAAAATTCTCTATTTTATAAAGGTTAGAATAAAACATAACCTATTTTACGTTATTAAGCCTCTATTTAGAAATTCAAATTCTAGTTAGGAATAAGTGTAGCAGTATTTTTTACTAGGGAGCAATGACCGTCGTTTGGATTCGTGACAACTTTACGTGCTGAAACACAATCTCATACTATTGCCTAGTAAATCCTTAATACAACTTTAGAAATTAACTAAGAGCTAACTGACATTCCAAATTTATAATTGATATTTTATTTATAATTGAATATTACCATCATGAAAATATTTTTTTATTATAATGTAATGAAAAATATATCCAAAAATAAAAATTGATTAAAACCTCTGGCTTTTGACAGGCCGAAAACAATGTAATTAAAAAACCATTAACCATTCGACGTCCAAAAACTAAATGTCGGTGAAATGTCAAATTTTTTGTTTATTCTAACGTGAAGCGTTAACTGCTTTTGGGTAATCCCAATAATTTTACTTAATTTACATTTTAAAAACTTTATAATGTCGACTAATTCAGGGTCGGATCATGATAAAATAGTAGATATCGATACGACATTGATGACTCTTAGAAAACCGACGGAATTGAAAAAAGTTATCGATTCCGTACCGAAACCTATTCGAGCTGTTCCGAAGAATGGACTGCCTCTCTGGTACAGACTAGGTCTCGAGTGCAAATTGCCAGTTCCGAAAATGCCGGAGGGAAAAATTATATTTTCACGCGGAAAAATTGGAGAAGATGTGAGTTACAATACCTTTACAAATACGAATTAGAATAGTGTTCTAAAAGAAACTAGTTTATAGTTATATAAACTCTATAGTTTATTCTCCATATATTTAATTAGGATAATTTGCATAAATATACTGTTATAAATATCGTAAGCGTACGATAAGAACACTCAACTCAATATAAACAATTACAGCACACTTTAACAAAAAATGTTTTATTTAACAAGTTCTAGGCATTTATCTAGACATGTTATTTTTTTCAGCGATGCGGTACTTATGTTTGTCTTAATAAAACTATTAAAATAAATGATTAATTATATCCATTATCTGAAAAACATCTTAAAAAGTTAAAAATAAACATACGATCAAAGGTAAATCCATCAAAAGGCTTTTAAATAAATAATTTATATTATAAAAGTTTTAAGTGTGATGTTGGTTGACGTAACGAGATGCCAGTCTTGGTAATTACCAGGATTACATAATACATGAGGTATTATCTTCATGAATATCATTATTTACATTTAAATTCAAATCTCTTTAAGCAAGGAGAAGGAGACATAAATCAAACGTACTTACGCCACGCTTTTGACATTTATTAAGATTAACTGAAAAACAAAAGGTATAAAGTAATAATTAATATTATTCATTCAGTTCCGTTTATTATTATTTAGAAAAAAATAAGTTAAGGTTTATTCTAAATCATTCTTAAAATATGAAAGTATTAGCATAAATATATTTATTTATCTTATATCTTATGAGATATAGGGATACGGAACTTACATATATAGTTTATATAGAATATCAACAGGTAACTTATACTATTCATATAATTTACTGGAAATAAATCGGTATTCAAGAGCCATCTGCAAAATTTCAGTAAGCTTCAAAACGCTAAACACACGCTGGCTTGGCTTACATCCAGTACTCGGAGGCTTAATGTGACGCTCAATTTAACACCCATTGCTCAGAGTTTAATACTAGATATACATTTCAAAAACGTTATGTAAAGCGAATGTTTATATATTTGGATTATATAAAAATATATTATCAAAAATTAAATACAAATAAAAATAGGCTTTTAAATAAATAAAAAAGAAAATAGTTTTTTTTTTCATAAAATAGTTTTCTTTTGTGAAACACATTTTTTACTTTACTATATCGTCTTTAAATCATAAATCAAATTATTAAAATGCCATTACGTAAATATCCATTTGGAGGGTTTTCGTAGTGATGAAAATCCGTCGCAATTTCCTGCTCTTTCTGCTGCGAAGAGGAAGTCGCTCTGTAAATAGTAAACGAAATGACGTTTTAATTTACCATCAATTTTAACCTTTAATTAATGGTTTATTTTATTACGTAGACACAAAACAAAACTTTTTTAACTTTATATTCCTATATACATAATAATTCAACTGTATTTTATTAAATAGTATATTAAATAATGTATCACTCTACTTCCCTATAGTTGCCTTACTTCTTCTATCTATGCAAAATCTAAAAGTCCTAATCCAGCATGCAATTTTATTTCTGAATTCTGCATCTGCTTTACCAGTTTAACAGGTTACAATTTAAATAGTTTTTAATGTAATGATATAATTTATTCCTGCCAATTAGAACGAGATATTAGTAATACAAAGTGTATTATTCAAAAATGATAATTAATGGTATATAAAAGAACGCCCTGTTCCACGCTTTTTAACATTACTTAAACTACTTCCGCACATTACCGCTCTGTTTCTACACCCTAATTGACTAGCTATTCATTTATATCTATAGATAATTTATAGGTCATAAAAGTCATAAAATATTTATAGTTTTAAATAATAGTAGACTTTTATTTTAATTAACATGCGTTGAAATTGTACTTGTTAGAAGGAAGTATGTATTTTTTCGTTTGAACTTATCGTACATTTTGTAATATTGCATAATCAGAAATCTATAGTTAGGAGAAACAAACCACCTGAGCAAAAGAATATTTGCAAAAGATTGTAAATATAATATAGACATCTAATTTAGTCTTAAAAAAAATATATATACTTGTAGAAATATACATAAGACCTTTTTTTTTTATTTAAACTTTTTAAAATCTTCAAGTTTTATATTTTAATACAAACTTGTGGCGTTCTCTAAATTTCTAATAAAACTGTCGTCTCTCTTGTATAACTTTATAAAATCCTCACCACAATGGCCCAGATTGAAAACTTCATGCGGTGTAAGAGTACTTATTTAAAATTATATTCTATACAGTACTTTACTAAAGCTGCTGATAAAAGATGAGTTTTTAATTCTTAAAACTATTCACAGATTATTTTATATCATGCAATTCATTTGTCTCTTAGTTTAGTGATGTGTTTGTTTTAGGTCCGTCGGGTCGGTTTAGGAGGTAGTGGACCTTGTCCAACATTCGATCTAACGGATCCATACTGTAACTACGTATCATATGACTATGTGCCAATGCATGATCCGCACTTGGCACATCACTTTGCTCAAAAGCCAGCAAGAAATCGGATGAAAATTCTCGGTTATTGCACCAAAGATGGCAGAGCGGTCTGTTCGTTGAAAGAGTTCAACCAGTATCGAAAATATTTGTACAACAAATTCATGGATAGAATACATATGGAAATGAAAGTGCTGGTACTGCATAATATTGTTATGGTAGCTAGTTAGATAGTTAAGTATATGAATCATGGCTAAAATTAATATTCTATCTTGATTTCATTATTGCTACTAGAGGTTACAATCCGTTCCTTAATACCTACCGTCCAATTATAATCCGTGTCTTAAGTTATAAGTGCCTGAGGATTGAGTATATAGGAGGTCATCTGAGGTCGATTTTAATCTAAAATTTTAGATCGATTATTAATTTTGGTCATCAAAATAATGTAACAAAAAAAAAATACTTTTGACTATAAAAATTAACATTAACAAAGATAACTCTCTAACCAGATAATTGATTTTATTATAAATATTTTTTTACTTTAGGACGAGCGAGCCCGTGATGATTTAACTCTAAAACGAGTAGAAATTGACGTTAGCAGGCGTTTACAAATCTTTACTAAGGGAGAGCGGGCCAGAGAACATTTAGAAAAAGTTGCGAAAGAAAACGCCGATGAGTGGGCCGAGAAAAGACGAGCGTAAGTTTAATTTAAAAAGTATATTAGTTTTATTATAAGGTAAGCAACGACTGTTAGTAAATCTATAATTTTATCGAAAAGCAGTAATTTATTACATACATTCCTATAGTAAAAAGATTTTTTTTTTTTAAATATATATTTACCCGGCTATGTCCATGGAAATTAATCGAAATTTGTCGATTTTGAAATAATTACATACGATGTTACTCAAGTTATCACAAGAAGTATTAAGTGTTTGAGGGTTTGAGCCGCAGATTAAGTTGTAAACTACAAACAGCTGTTTCCGACATACTAACATTATAATTACATAATATAACATGTTGGATACAGCATTAATACGGAACATTATTATTATACCAACTGCAAAAAACTGCAAAAAAATACTAAATTGATAGGGAGATGGGAAAGTATGATTTACAGGTACTTTCGAATAAACAAAACGTCCTTGAATAAGTGATATAAGTTAGATTTGATCGTTAACAGCTTTGCAATTCTTAACAAAATCATATCGGTAAAATTTGAATAAAAAATATTAAATACCACAAACATATATACCTATAACAAGCTTTTGCCAGCGACTTCACTCGCTTAGTACTGTTTAAGGTTTACTAATATTATATACGGTATATTACTGCACTTTTTCTTAGTATACTATATTGTCATGTTCAACAGTCAAGTCGTTTTTCTTATAGAAGGACGTACGAAGACAGAAATATAGAGACTTCATTTTCTCTATATTTCTGTCTGTTTGTCTGATAAAATATTTTATTTAAATTGCTTATAAACATTTTAATCGTTTTAATTTTATTGACATTTCAAATTGAAATTGAATTTAAAATGCGTCAAGACAGACAGGACTCGAACCTGCAAACTCTAAAATGAGTTGCCGGGTATTCCGACGCCGGTAATAATTTCGGAGAATCTATATTCGTATACAAAATATTATCAATGTTTCGAGTAAATTATAATACAACTGTATATAAAACGTTGTAACTTGGTTACATTTGTAAATTATTACATACATATTGTATTTTATTTTACAAAAAAATACTAAAAATCTAATATAGGTAAAAATGCATTTATGTTTCGTCTTTCCCTTTGAATACATATCAGTCTGAAACAGCTTGACTTGATTGTAATACGTTTTTGTATAACGATAATGTGTCTTTAACATTTAGACATAAAAAATTAAAAAATCCAGAGGGAGTGGGAAAAACCTGTGAAGTATTTAGGAATATTATTTAAAGGTATGTATGATTTCCAATTTTTTAAATAAATGGTACAAACTAACGTTATTTGTAAATTATTTTGCACTGTATTATTCAGTGATTACCATAACAATATACTGTACTGTACTGTATTGTACATTCGGTACAAGTTGAACTTGACTAACGGGTGACGGTCAAAGTGAGTACCTTCTGTAAACTTAATTAAAATAACGACTATTTTTGACCGATAATTAGATAATAATTCATAATTATTGCTTGTTTATGTATATATATTATTTTATTCTATCCTTTCATATCTTTTATGTTGAAAGGAAGTCATAGGAGCCCTTGAGTAAACTGATGGTATATGGATCCGGCTTAGAGACGAGAACAGTGCACCATGCTTTGCGTGGACTTGCTTTTTAAAGAGTTAGTCTCTGGTCCGGTGTGAAGTGCTGAAGTGCTGAAGCGCTTTATACAACACTTACAATTTCAGCGAAAATAACTTGGACTTTCTCTCCAGGTTACCGTGTACATTACCATCGCCCGAAATTTCAAACTCCAGCACTCCGATACTTGGCAAGGCACTTAAGGGAGCGCTCTCGAATGCGCTCAATGCGATGAATTGATTTTTCTTAGAGTGATAACTCGCAAACTTGGGTCTTCTGGGAATTAAACTGAATGAAATTCAATTTACCAAGTTTTATTCGACACTCATCGACGTTTTCCTGAGAGAGTCTTGCTTTTCTTTTATTTTCTGCATCCCCAGAGTGGACATCCTCATAGCAATGAATGTTGGGAATATCCAACGTAGCATTGATATGTATAAGAAAAATTGCAGATGACAGCTCGCAACAGCGTTCACGGCTTGGGCTTGGGGTCCGAGTAAAATCCTTCAAGAACTGAAGGAAATAAAGCTGGTGTTACACTAGCATAAACTGTCGGGAAGTCCATAGGAAGGTCGCTTTGAAAGAAGCGCCTTGTACCGTACAGGGTTGAAGGCTTTACAAATATCCAGACTAAATGCCAGACTTTGTGTGTTGTGTTACTTGGCCGTGACGAAAGCCGTATTAACAGGCACTTATTAATCGGTCCTCTACGTGACCCAAGAGCTGGTATCCATTGATTGAGGTATATAACTATATATCATATAATACTAAGAGGCGGAACACAAAATAAGATATATTATGTTATACATATATGTAAAGCCATGTTAAGCTTATTTAAGTTTTAAATGAGTATAGAATAAAAAAAATCTGCCAAATACGAATCGCACTTGAAGGGTTCCGTACCATTATACGTAAAAGACGGCAAAAAAAGTTTGTATTTTACGAGCCCCATTTTAATATTTATTTTATTTGATTTAATTGTTTATTTTGAATGTGATTTAAATCTTCTTATCTAAAGATTCTGTGGTTGCTTCAAGCGTCTGCCAGATACCGTTATTAAAATCTAGAATAAAAACTTAACGTTTTATTGTATGGGAGTCTCCCTTAAATATTTATTCTATTTTGTTTTATTTATTGTTATAGCAGCAACATAAAAATATCAACTGCCTAGCTATCACGGTTTTTCAGATCCTTTTACTCTCTTTCAGATTGTTTGGGTACATAACCCTAATTTTGTTTGACAAATCTTTTCAATGTTAATCCATACTGAAAACTATGAGACTAAGAAAATTTATGTAAGCGGACCGCGATACGGTATATTTTGAACATTTTTTACAAGAAAAGGTATAACCTATTGCAAAATTATGAGTTGATTATTCTATCTATTCTATATATTAATATAATTCCAGATTGACAGCTAGATAATTGGGCGATTGTTATTTTTAACGAATCTGGAATTCGATTTTTGTATTTAAACTTTCGTGAACCATGATGATTATTAAATGTATATATACCCGGCTACAATCAAGTAGTTTTTAAAAATTACATGATTATATATGTAAATATACATGAAATTCGATTATTAGTTTTGAAGTATAGTTCCATATATCTTACGCCCTTCTTTTTCTTTTATTTGGACGGATCTGTGGACAACAACTAGTTACAAATAAATGTTTCTTTCAATTCTTGAAGTAAAGTTGAACACGGATTTATTTCAATTCGTCGAAGTGCCGCCTCAAAGAGAGACTTTTAGTAGTTTTTAAATCTCTTTACAATTAGTAGTTACTTATAAATATTGTCTTAAGCCTTTATCTATATAGTGTCAAAACCCATTTAATTAAATATAATCTGTGCTGAATGGTAAATTGAGTTTATGTAAACTTGCTACATTTCGGTCTGCTCAATCTTGAATTGATTCCGATGTTACAATCCCTCATATATATTCCTGAACAATTTTAAACTAATCTCACTGATCTATCATCTACCACATTTCCATTTTAGATTGAATTGCATATAAATTGCAGATTTACTAAATTAGTGTAATGAGAATGCAGAAAATTAATTGTTCTGAAAATATAACTTACATACGGTTTGTTAAATATGATGATAGATTTGTATTCACTTTTCTCAACTATTTCGTCGTCGTTGTTATTAAGAATTACCATTTATATAAGGTAATACTCGCAATTGTTTTAATAAATATGCAATTAACATTCATCTACGCGATCATTACTCGAAGCTGTAACCTTTGGAAATCATCTCGTCACACTACCAATTGAGCAACCGCATCCCTTCCCGCATTATTATGCGGGATTAATAAGTAACTATTATGTATATCATACTATTGTATAATATTTATTTAAACACACACATATATACATGTACATATTGTCGTGTCAGACAGCTTCACTTTCGTGACATGACACAACATGGTGTCGCATTGATGGGTGAAACACGATCTAACCTGAAAATAATTAATTACATCTACGCCAATTTAAGAACTTGAATTATGTAGTTACAAAAAAGCATCGATGTATATATTAAACTAATGCTTCAATGGTAGACTGAACAATGCAAGAAATCGTAATAATAAACTCCTTAATTATAAAAGATAACATTTATGACTTTATATTATATTACATCCCCTACAAAATATAGGTACATCCTAAAAATTATAAGTCGGCGTTATAAGCCTTATAAAGGTATGCAATTATGAATTAGGTATCTGGGCCATTTCTAAAATTATTTTCATAGATTTAGTCTGGAAGCTATGTTTACTAGCTTAATAAAAGTAAGGTTCCGTTTTATTTAGTCTGTGGCAGGAACAGGTGAGCTGGCGTAGTGCCAGTTTTTTACGGCCACCGTGACAACACGACATTAATATATGTCCCTGGAAATACAATGTTATAGTACTACAAGTAGTGCAATGTAATATACAAACAGATACAGATTCGTGATATATTAGTGTAAACTTTGATCCGTTTTTAGGGTTCCGTACCCAAAGGGTAAAAAACGGAACCCTATTACTAAGACTCCGATGTCCGTCCGTCCGTCCGTCCGTCCGTCCGTCCGTCTGTCTGTCACGAGGCTGTATCTCATGAACCGTTATAGCTAGAGAGTTGAAATTTTCACAGATGATGTATTTCTGTTGCCGCTATAACAACAAATACTAAAAACTAGAATAATATAATTATTTAAGGGGGCTCCCATACAACAAACGTGATTTTTTTTTGTTTGTCTATATGTCATGAACTTTTATAGCTAGATAGTTGAAATCTTCACAGATGATGTATTTTTGCTGCCGCAATAAAATCTGATACTAAAAACGTAAAAAAATGATAATTATTTTTTTAAATAGATAATAATAGTACGGAACCCTTCGTGCGCGAGTCCGACTCGCACTTGGCCGGTTTTATTTCAACATAAATTCATAAATGTTTGAAATCAACAAAACTAAAAAAAACGTTACATCTTTTCACATAAAGCCACAAAATTTTGTGAGCAAACGCTTGTTTAAATTTGCATCTTATTTTTGTCATATATAGATATTTTATTGACTAGTAATATAGTAATATGATTCCTGGAAAGCCGAGGATGATCATGAAAATACCGAAGTCCTCGCATTTATTGTCAATATTCAGCGAGGTCGGCGAAGCAATTCATCAATCGGTTCCAACGATAATCGAACCGAATAGTTGTACGATTGAGTAATGCTTATAAAAGGTATAGCTATCCCTTCTGTGTTATCTTAGATAATTAATGATAAACATTTTATAACTTTCCAGTTAAGAATTACAGCTACGTTAACTTTGCTGAAATACAAGCTTTAAAATTTCCTTAATATATAAATTAAAATTTTAATGTATTCATCGACCTGGCTCGTCTTGCGCAATCTAGAGCTTTCATGGAACTTGTAAACTTGGTGCTCATTTGCATAACCCATTTACCTGAGTCATTCGATGTTAGGGATGTCAAGCGATGTTAGCACTGTACCAAACATTGGAGAACTAGTACAACTTGTACGGTGTATTAATTACTATAGGTAGAGCGTAGTCTTGGAGCGTAGATTTTACCTTATTAAGAAAAATATTCAGTATGTTTACATAATAAATAATAAATATGTTTGAATATACAGTATTAAATGTTTAAATTCTTACTAAGATTTCCTGATTTATTCCTACATTTAATTGGTAACTGGTAACTGTGGGTAAATGTACTTTTTTTCATACCAATCTGTTAAATCAAAAATTTGTTAAATTTAGATTGTATTAAAGATTTATGTTCGTACTTTTTGCATACAACAGTAATAAAAAGGCATTAAAAGTGGTCCCCTATTTCCAAATATTTTGAGCCTACATCTAGGAAATACCAGACGTAAATGAAAGGGCTCTCAAGTTTTAATTAAAAGATGGCAGTCGAGCGTATTGCAGCTAACAGCAATGGCCGAATATACAGTTCTCCTAATTGCTTGTCTCTAATCACATACTTTTGAGAAAGTATATAAAAATATAGAAACAGGTTAACACGTCATGTACTAAATGGATGCTTATAATATAAGGATTCATATTCCCTATGCAGAGCAAAACAACAAGAAAAGAAAATTCAAGCTAGAATGAGATACTTAGCGGAATTCAACGAAAAACAGCGCAAGGAGAGAGCTGCGCGTGCGCATGAAAAACAAAATCGAATAAAACAAAGGGTACAGGCAGCTGCTGAACTGGAACTTAGACGTAAAATAACTATGATGAGGGAATGGAGAACTAACGAGAAAAAGAGACTAAATAGGCTGAAACAAGAAAGAGATGCAAAACAAAAGCGGATAGAAGAAGAGGTATGTATATAACATTATGAAATGCTAGAAGAACTTTTAGATAACTCTGTTTCTTGTTTGTTCCTTGTCTTCTGTTCTGTTTTGTTTTTCATTAACTATGATTCACTGTTCTTTTTATTTTGTATATCTTACTTTTTACCTAGTTATTGCATATGTAGTTTATGAATTTCCAGTTACTAAATTTACTTTGGTCAAGTATGTGATGTTATTAGATTTAATCTTACAATTTTATGCTTTAGGGCACAATAATTGTTAAATTAATACTATTATCATACTATTTTCAGTCAAACAACAAATGGAAAGCCCGTGTGGATGCTCAAAACCAAAAGATTCAAGAGGAAGCCATTCTTCTTAAATTATATACAGAAGATATGAATGCGGCTGCCAATAGACGAGCCAAGTAATAATATAAAGGAGACGGGTATTTTTGGGCCTAGTTTGTAAAAGATTAAGATTTGGTTAAAAAAATGTAAAATTTTACTATTGCAAATTACAAAATATGAGCGCTAACCGCAATCTGATAAAAGAGAAATCACAAAAATAAGTTTTGCTGCATAATAAAAATGTAATCGATAAAACTATAATTTATTTTTTGATAAAAAAAATAGTTTCTAGGTACTGTCTAAAGTATGTGTTGATTGCAAAGGATTAATTCACTCAGTAAAAAAAATATAATCATTTATTTAATAATAACCGTTAATAAATTATCGATTTACGTTTAATTAGTCGATTTGACATTTGAGTGACAGTCGAACTCTACACTGTTTTTTAGTCTGCCACGACAAGCCATCCTTAAAACCATCCACAAATGGCATCCTTAAATCTGTAATTTTAGTGTTATCCGACCCACGTTTGTCGACTTGTGATGAATTGGAAGTTAAAGATGCGCCCTCATAAATAAAAGGCGCAGGTTCAAACCCTAACCTGGTACCAATGTTACTTTAAAAACTATCTCAAATAGCCAAATAGTGAACTAGCGTAGTGATAAACTCTCGTTCCTTCTCCGTATCAGAAGAGACCTTTGTCCAGCAGTGGGACAGTTATAACTGCTCCGGCCTTTAGGCCGGTACTACTGCTCACTTTTATAAACATGAAACCTAAAGCCTATTTAAGAAATATCAGTTGATTGTACTTGGCGTTAACTGTAACGCTAAGTAGTTACATAACCTCCCTTCTACTCAGTGCCTTATATCTCTGTTCTCAGATTACCAAAATCCGCAAAATGTTTAGTGATGATATAATATAATATTAAGTAGTAATTGACACAACTTTCATCTTATTACAGTCTGGGCCCAAGAATGTATGAAAGGGTGTCCGTCTCCTTTAATTCCTTTAATCGACAAATAATAATAATCAGACACTATAACAAAATATGTGTAATACGAAGTTAATCGTAAATATATATAAGCCATATAGATCTACCATTTGATGATTATCTTAACTTGATATTTAACACATATTTATAATTATCGTTATATAGAAAAGCAGAAGCCTATGCGTATAACACAGATCTTGAGCTACAACGAATCAGATTTGCTAACTTTAAGCTAATGCACGGAGGAACGGCGAAAGCTGCAAATCTTGTTCGAAAAATGGGAATTGAGTTTGAAAAGGTACATTTACTTTTTGATTTATAATATTTATAAAATTTCAAAATATGGAAAAGAAAATTCTATAACCTGAATTTACTTTTCAATTATTATTTCCTGTCAGGAAACCTTAACAACTAGCAATAAGGGAAAACTTTGTTTCCCCTGATGTTCAATCAACTATTCTATAACTACAGTCGAAACGAGGCGCGAAAGGTATGACTGCAGATCGAGCGCAGCGATTGGCAGTTCAAGCGATGACGTCAGCTGTATCGACACAGGGTGACGCGCTCATGACACTCGGGCAGGCACGCGCTCGCATGGACATCGAGACGATTCTACCCTCAGCACCTATTAAGCTGTTGGACGAGGTATAATAAATTTTGTGCACGGCTTTCGTGGTAAGTTTTGATGTTGATTCTGTTTTAGCTTTCCTAACATTAGAATACTTTAACCTATTGATTTTCATCATTACCTAACATAACAACCTCCTTCACTTCATGTTCTTATAATTTAGATGTTAGAAAGCGTGATATTGGAATTCTCGAGAAGACATGTTGATCAACTACTGCGTGACATCCAGAGGATGGTACACTCTAAGGCATCACTAGTATTTTTCCAAGATATAAGACCAGTTAGTCCGAAAAAACGGTAAGAGATTGTAGATTCCTAATTATAATGTAATGACTCCCTTTAATTAAATTGAGCTTATGTCAGTCAGTTATATTTAAATACTGTAAGTGATATATATAAAAAAATGTAAAAATTATCAATTCTAGATCAAAAACACCACGCTGGTGTGAGCAAGTCACAACAGAGCTAGCTCGCCATTACGCACGTAGCAACTCCATAACTTTCGGTGAAGTGGAACACATACCTAACGAGGAAACGACAGAAATTGATATGAAGAGCGTCAGGGACAGACCGCCTACCCCTGTAGTATGGATCAATTTTGTTTTATACCATATATACATCAAGACTAAGGCTGAGAATGCTTCCTTTAAAGTCTGATATATTTTAATTAAATTGTAGTGAAAGTTGAATATTAGTTATAAGTTCTACCGTCATAAACTTACAAGTAATCAAGGAATAAACCCCCGGGACAGTTTCTAGAAATTGGTAATAAAATTTTACCCTTCTATATAGTTCTGTCACAGATAGCCCGTGTCAAAACTTTATTTATAACTTTAGACAACTTGTTAATGTATTGTTTATTTTTGATTAACATTTTTAAAAACACGCAACAAATATATTCAAAATTATGTATTTAGTTATGTGAGTACAATAAAGTCGTATACAAATAATTTCAATCAAAAGAATTCCACTTACACAAGACAAATAAATTCAAAACATTATACTTACTTATACAAGAAGAATGTTTCTTTCAAAATTACATTAGAAAAATTAAATATAATTGTAAATTATTTTTATTTAAAAAGTCTCTTACGAATAGTTCTAGTTTTTGGAATAAATTTTATTTTATTATTATTAAAAGTTTCAAATATACTTTTCTTTTAGTAGTTTCTGAATTCGCGAGTACCTATTTATTGCTAGGTATACGTTTTAGTATTACCCTATAAGTAGAAACCAAGAGATTCTAAGTCAGCTTTTCTATCTAGAATTCTGGTACTATTTTGACATTGTATGTTGATTTATTAACTATTAACAACATTTGAATACAGCCTTCAAAAACTAAGCTAGCAGAGTTGACGTTTTCGGACCGTGTAGAAGATCTTCCCGATCCGGTTTCCATAGCGGGTTATTTGCCTGAGAGGAGAAAAATACTTGAGGTATATCAATAGAAATTAATCTCCCTACATATATTTTGAAGTACCTAATACCTACATTTATTGATATTGTTTCCACTTTATGATTGTTGTGGAATCATCTGAAACTCCTTCGAATGCTACTTATTTGTTAATATGTTATAAAATTAACATATTAACAAATAAGTAGCATTCTACTTAATAACTTTCTTAGAAAACGCCGAGCAAAATAAATTTAAAGGTAAATTTAAGATTAAATGTCGCTATTTTACCTTCTTCAGGCTTTGTGACTTACGTATTGAAATTTCAGTACAAAGTATAAAGTACCGTGAGCGTTCAATACTTAACGAGGGGTTTTACTACCAAATAGATAAGATTCCAAAGAAAAAACTTGTTAACTGGCTTCCTATCTTTTATACAAGAGCATGATAAATTGCTAGATCAATTCATTATGTTTACATAATATACCTAAATAATATTCTTTATTGACCGAAATTAATAATGGATCCTGATCTATTTTTTGCACAAAAGATTTAAATTGACTACAACACGTTTTACATACATACATTTTAATGTCAGATTATAATTTTTGGATGATACAAGTACATAAATATATTTCAGGTATATTTGCTTACTATTAATAACATGGTAGTACATTCTTTAATTGACAGCGGGCGGGTAGTGAATGTTTGTACTTATGTGTATACAATCAAACCATTTTGCTGATGAAGCAAGGCTGACCCAAATCAGTAATTGGATTGTTGGGCCGACATATTGACTTTGTCGCGTGTTAGTTCTGTGATGTACCATTTAGTCGATAACGATGTTCTTATTTTTGAGTTTAACAAAAAAGTAACATTACAAGCAAGTGTTAAATGAGCAGACCATTCAGTTTCAGTAAAACCAGATATCATAATAGAATTACTACGTAGGGCAAGAAAGAGAGAGACTAACTTAAAAGAACCATTAAACCTAAATGTTATAGATTAGTTTACTTAGAAAATTATGTAAATGAGCTAATATATATTGTATATTTTTAAAATTAAGTACATGATTGATGAACTAGATATGATGATGAACTAAGTATCTAGTTTTAAAATTGTATATGAATAATTTAAATATGTTCTTACCATTTAGATGGTAAATTCAGCTGCCAAGCTTTTATCTCGGACAGTCATCCAGAGGGTACTCAAGGGCATGGATGTGACACTTGGCAAAGTGACCCTCCCAAATATGAGACATCCAAGTTTGTACAAATTTACTAAAACATATACAGGGTTATTTTTAATTAATTGGCTACCTCTTGCATTCAGCCTCTCTACATCAATTCCGAAAACATTTGTTATACGATTTTTTAAAGTTAATAGTTTTTAAAATGTATGTTTTCTCATACACAATTTATTTATTGCCTTTGAACTAGCATTAAATCTGAGTGTAGGTATGGCATCCCGGCTCTTGCCTTTTAAATACTTCTTACAAAATACAGAGTAATAAGTAAAAAAGGAAATAAACATTTTTTGTTTTGTTTTTTTTTGTGTTGTTTATCAAGATTTGTAAAAAATCGTAGAACAAATTTTGTTGGGATTGATGTAAACGGGCTGCCTGCAAGAGGTGGCCAATTAATTAAAAATAACTCTGTATAAACATTAAATATATTTAACGACAGGGACAAAACTTTGGAATCAATTACGTTATAAGTTCATAACGAAAAAAATGTATTCAAACTTGTCAGTGTATGTAAATTGTAACACCAAATAATTAACATTTTCATTTTTAAGAAGAACTAATGCCAAGCTATGCAAAAGAGGAGAGGAGAATAGGGCGCTCCCTCTCTCTCTCTCATTGTATGAAATCTAGCTATAATAGCTAAGTCACCTTAACACCAAGTTAAATTTATTTTGATGATGAATTGTATTCTCCCATCAGTGGAGTGGGGTGAGGCGGTGGAGGGTCTATCCCAGGCGGTGGTGAACAACCGCGTGAGTCCAGAATGTGGGGATGTGAGGCGCGCTGGGGAATTCCTCGCGCATCGGATATTGCGCTCGCTGTTAGCAGAGATGAAGGAGGAGAAGCGGAACCAGGTGAGGACCGTGTATATTCTATTATATAAAATAATCCCTTCGCTACAAAAACAACGCATTTCTTGCTTACAATACATAATGGACCCAAAGTATATCACAGAATCAGAACAACAATTTAAACCCCACGAATTCATGGTTCAGTAATTAAAGACACTAACCACTACTAAACTGTCACAACTGGACGAGACTTGCTGTACGTTCACGTTAATGTCATTCCATGCTATTAAAGACACTCATACATAAGTTATCAAATATTATGAAGTATTCGATACAATTAAGATATCTCGATTTACTAAACTACTACTCAAGTGACTTTCGTACTTGATCGCTTTTCGAGTATAACATGTCATCAGCCTGAAATAAGGGCTGTTTACATTTGAATATATTTAACTAAAATTGATAAACACCTTACGAATAAACGATTTTACACCGGCTACCATTATTAGTCTCAAGTTTTACAAAAAGAATACGAAATTAATAAATCTTTTATTCGCGCAAATTTTAAAAATATATTAACGTTACACTAAAGTCAGAATATGAACAAAGAATCAAAAAGATAACGAAAAAAATTTATTTAAAAATTAAAAACCCCCATTCCAAAAAGATCTCTGAAAACAATAAAAATAATATTATTATGTACTTATTGAAGTCGTTGCGTCAGGGTACCGTTGTACGTACGTTGACGATGGTGTCTATTTTACGAAGTTAATCATTGAGGACTTAGACTATGCGATTCGATAACGTAATTTCTTTATTTGCCTTGGTAACATACTTGCATTTTAATTTATTCCTTTATAAAAGAATTCCTTTTTTTATATAAATTTAAATAAGCTTAACATGGCTATATATGTTTATAGATATCTAGAATAAAAAAACTAATGCCATGTACTGCAATTGAAACTTGTTTAGTTACTAAATGATTTTAACCGTACAATAAAGATTAAGAGTTTTTAATATCATAGTTTTTATAATAGAATCTACAGAAATTATAATTTTAATATATATTTTTTGTATTTTTTTTCAGAAAATGCTTAAGCTCGAAGATAAAAAGGATTTTTACACTCCAGGAAAAGTATCAGCTGGATAAAGAATCTTATTTGGAAAAATATTTTCTTAAATAATTGTTTGTTAACGACAAATTATTATGTTTCAGTAGGAAATAGTTTATATACCTACTTACTTACTAAAGTTTGTTATAATTGTACTCTAAAAGTTTTGATTCATTTTCAATCTTTTTATATTTGTATTGTAATGGGTTATTGATAAATAAAATATTATTGTACAATTCAAAATATTTATTTTAAACATGCTATTCATTTTATAAATAATATTCCTTGAAGTTCGCCATTTGTTATTTCAGAGGTTCGAAATAATTAAATTACTTTACAAATTAAATTAATTCCTTTCGAAAACTAACAGCCAATCTAACGTTGCCTTATAATATAAAATGGTTCATACATGGATATGTTCATACTTTTCATAATTAAATCCCTAAAGGTAGAAATTACTTAATTTTTCTAATACTAATAATAATTTGAAGAGAGTACTAATAATAAATTACTCTCTTCAAATAAAGATTTACATGTTCTTACATCACTAAACTTTCGAATGGGCCTAAATATTTCAAAAGATTAACAGAACCTTCAATTTTGTCGAAATCAAAGTGTTTAAATAATAGGTATATTTCTTCCTCTAAAGAAACCCTCAAAAGCGATAAGACCTTTAAACGAAAAAAGGGTTCATTAAGTGGATCCCAAATGTTCTTTCAGATTTATATTAAGAGACATTTTTATACAATGGCATCATGTTAGGTAAAAGTACTTCCGGTGAAAATTGATTTAACTTTTACATAATGTAGGAGTGGTTTTACAGTCTTTAAAACATTTATAACTACGGAACCATGAACAAAAAATGGTTAAATCTAATTCAACTATGTATTAAAATAATTGTAATAATTCAAGTATTGAAATACCTTCCCTTGATATAAATATAATAATCATTTCCCGGGATTGGTGAAGCCAAAGTAAATTTAATCCGTTAAGTAGAATTGTCTATCTACAATGAATAAACATATAAACATTGGAAATTATAATGAAAAACTTTAATAATACTACAACTCACACATTATTTACTTCGTTTTATAAGCAATTTGTAAGTAAATACAAATTGTAATCATATTTAATTAAATAGAAAAAATAAGAACTCTGCGTATGTATAGTTTTATTCACTTATTTACTTAATCTCCTATTTTTACTTATATGATAATTATTAGATTTTATCACATGTAATACACACACACACAATTATGTACTATATAAACGTCACTATAATACGACCCCTGCCAGTGACGCGTGACACTCTAATATGAGATACTTGTTAAATCTCGATGGTTCTTTTAACTCAAGTGTCGGTACGTGATCCGCTTTCGATACACGTCACTTAACCACATAATTAACAAGATTTGCAGGCCCAATGAAATTAGCTTAAGATCCTATTGGATACAGGTCTTCAAGCTTTATTACGTAGTCAATGTTTTAAAAAATGTTGAATTAAAGTCACAGTTTAATGCAACCTTTTTGCCAGAGAAAAAAACAATTTGAAAACCTAATCATTTAAAAATCGAAATGTCAAAACAGTGTTAAATTTTTTGTGAAAATGTGATCACTGAAAAACTCACCGCTCAAAACCAGTAATACAATTTCTACAAAATGCAGCTGTTACATGAACAATCGGCTATCGTAACTGTAAAAGATATTGGAAATTTTAACATGAACATAAGGGATACATCCGCAGATAATTTCGAAATCAAGGAAAAACGGTCATCCAACGCATCCATTCTGATGATGAATCCCGTAGCTAGCGGGGACAATATGGCCACCGATATAAGTAGCGGTCAAAAAATTAAAGAGGAATTGCCGCCCTTGGTGCCGTGTTGTGAAGGCAAAGAGCTACAGGTAAAATATGCATGTAGTTCCAATTTGTCAAACAATTTGGATCACGAACACATTCTCATAACAAACTAACATAATAGTTGCTAACTAAGATAATATTATACGCAATAATTTCAAGATATGTGGGGATCTAATACTTAACTATTTAAAAAAAGAGTTGGCTTCCTATTTCTATTTTAAACATATCAAGAAATAATTTATTTGATTAGGTAATCAAATAACGATAGCGTGAAGTAAAAACAACAGGTTTTCTCTTTGTTGTTGTTAATTTTAAAACAATAATCCTGTTATCACGGACATTGATTACCAAATGATAAACTTAATTAAATTGAGTGCCTAACTATTTAACGACGACTATCAAAGTTAACTACAAAAGGTACCTTTATCTGCCATACTACTTTGTAATACGTTGAAAGTTGGGTACAAACTGGATGCTTACCACAAGTGCGTACTTAATAGCCTGCGGTTGAATATTGCCTGTCACACATACGGGTACACACACGCACACACACACACACATACACTAGATAAATGAAAAACCAAAGGACGCTGTATATATGCCAGCCCTAACAATGGTTTTGGAGAACAACCATTTGGACCATTACGCCTGTCTATCAAAACTGAAAAAGGACTTCTTATCTTAAAACTAGATTTGTGCCTAAAATCACAAAATCGCTCGTTAGAACATTTATTAACTCAATTTTAGTCTAGTTAAATATTATCAGACATTCATTTCATTTTATAAATCGGAGCAAAATCAAACAGAATTAAATGTTTTGTCCGACAATAGGCAAAATAAATGATTACAACTCAAACTCAATATTAGGAATAATATATTTTAAGCATTACTTTTGTAATTAATAATTTTCCTAATTAATTAATAGATACTCTCTGGAAAGTATGTACCTAAATGTTTTCTTTCTGTAGTTCTAATGCCTTCTCGTATTTCGCCAATAATTATAAATTAAAAAACAGATTAATGCAGACTTGGTGCGTAGCGGATTGTCTGCAATCTCTGTCAAACGTGACAGCTTGGTGCAGAGCTTGAGCATGTCAAATGCTTGCGAAAAATTGCAAGTACCTCCTGGACTAGTCAAGGTATTAAACAATGTGGATAATCATATATAAGACTAGGGGTCGCTCGCGACTTCGTTCGCGTGGTTTTTAGTGTTGCCGCCGAGTTCCATTCAAAATTGATATTTAAAACCCTTAAGTGTGGAATTTAAAAATCTTTTCTTAGTACACCACTACGTAGAAAAACAAATGTATCTTCCAATGTTACTATCTCTACGACCTGCGGTTTACACTGTAGGTATGCTATAAGTACGTCAGTCAGAACCTATTAGATTATATTAAATTTGCAGCATTTTTCATTGCTGCTTAACTTCTATTAGTCACAGCGAGATGATATATACCCTATAACCTTCCTCAATAAACGGACTCTTCAACACAAAAAGAATTTTTCAATTCGGGCCAGTAGTCCCAGAGATTAGTGCGTTCAAACAAACTCTTCAGCTTTATAATATTAGTATAGATATTGTTCCTTAAAAAATATTCAAATTCTATTTAGTTTACCTAAATACGTTCTAATTTTACCATATTTTGAAAATTGGTATTTGAAAATTTAACCAAAAATTGTGGGTTCGATTCCCACGCGGGTCCATTCTTTGTGTGGTCCATATGTTGTAGTTCCGAGTCTGAGTGTAATTTAAAAGCGTTATTAATATGTTTGTGAAGTCCCCCGCGACACCGGGATAATAATCTCCAATGAGGGAGTTGTCTATTAAAAAAGAATTATTATAAAAAAAATATTCTTAGTGTTTCCTAACTGGCCAACGTCAACGAATTGCTTTTATTCTCCACTTTAGCACCGAAATTCCTTCCGATGTCTACATCGTCCGGATTTAAAGCGGGTTCCGTACTTGCGCCGTATGACTCCGGATGAGTTGGAGACTCTGTTCCGTGGTTACGCAGACATTCCAACAAAAGTAAATAAACATGGTAAGGATTTATAAATCGTCTTTTGATATATTTATTGTTACTGCGAATACCTATAACTTTTAAAATAATAATTATTAATTATAATATAAATATCAATTCTTAATTATCAACATTACCAAATTAAATTGTACAATATAGAAAACCATAAAGATAAACCGCGTGCGTTGATATCACCTGATCAAAATAAATTGACGAAGAATAAACGAGAAAAGGCAGATATTAACATGGATGATGGTAAGTACCATACCAGACTAGACCACTGTCATAGTTCAACTTTACTGTTTTTCTGATTTATCACGGTCACAAAACCAGCACCTATCCCAAAAACTGTAATGTGTTTATATACATTACAGTTTTGTAAATTATTGTACACACATTATTGTACACACATTATTGTACACACATTATTGTACATAACTGTTTATATATTATTTTTAAAAATAACACTGTATATATGTTGTCGAAAAATCAGCTTTAGAAGTTTCAGGGTTTTTTAAGATTGATAAAATTGAGCTACTTCCACGATGACATGAATTTAACATTAGGGGAGTCTGCAACGTCGTACTAATAACTACTTTAAACGTGGTCGAAAGAATATAGAAAATGATCTTCTCTCTGGTTGGCCTTCTACTGACCGACTGGCATGAACAAACACAAAACATGATTCAAAAGTCATGTTCCGGCACTTTGCTCGATGAAGCCGTTTATAGGAAATGGGTCTGAACAGCTGCGGTGCGTTGGCGAACCGGTTTGACGACGAGTTGGTGTGTTATGTCGGGTGTCTAGTCGAGGAGAGTAGCGGGATCCGAAGCGATAGCTTTCCGCTGGCCGCCCGCAGATAGATGGGGCCCAATTAGTGGTTTAGACACCCACGAAAGGCTACCCCGCCAGGTGCGAAAAATCCCAGGGTGGCTCTATTGTGCTGGTTGGCGACCAGATAAGGAGGCCCGATGGCGATCCCTGGAGGGGTTCGCGGGGGGGTTTGAGCGTTCCCGCATTCTCCAGGCTAGTCTCCCAGTGGCATAACATAACCAACTTCGATGTCGGGCTCGATATGTATCGCCTCTTTCAACTGCCATTTCCCATCCAATCCAGACAGGTATCATGTAAAGGTGAAACCTGTGTTTCCATATACCCCACCAGCACACGAACCGTATGGTGTTAGGCGAGTATGGAAATACAAGTCAGCAGATTGGGATGAGATGCAGCACTTTTTTGCCTCTTATCTTGAGCGGCAGGTCTGCTTCTCTTCTTTGGGTCCGTCGATTTGCTCGGATGCTATAACCGATGTAGTGTATCATGCAATGGATTATTTCATTCCTTTTGCTGACGTACCCATCAAAGGAAACAAAGCAAAGTTTGCCCATGGTATAATGCCGAATGTGGTCATGCTGAAGACATTCGGCATACCTCATTTGGGCTGATGCTCGAAGCTGCAAAACTCCGAATATAAGTCCAAAGAAGAGAGACTTTAACCAAGCCACCAAGTCCTACAAAAAGGCATTGCGGAAGGCTCGTCTCCATCAAATCGCTAAGAATGGCGAAAAGCTCTCTGACCGATCAACGGGCAGTCGAGCTTTCTGTTCTCTTGCCAAAGCGATCGAGTTGAACTTCTGCCAACACTCACCGCCTGCTCGCTGAAGCCGGAAGGATCCCTGGCCCAAACAGCGACAGAAAAAGCGAATGTATTTACTTCTCTGTTTGCTGATAATTCGCATCTAAACCAATTGTCGTGATGGTATACCAGCCATTCTGCTCAACAGCTGGGTTGTCTTCTGTTTTGCACCTCTATATCGCCTCTCTTTCAATACTGGAATAGTACTGAATTCCTGAAAGCTTGCCAACGTGCAACCAGTGCCCAAAAAAGGCAGCCGTGACAATTCTGCTAATTACATATCGATTTCAATCACCTCCATACTCTGCAAGATCATCTAGCGTGTATTGAACTTGCGCCTTCTAGCGTACCTAGATGTTAAAGATCGTGTACGTGATCAGTGACCGAAAGTACGGGTTTCACTGAAATAGTTCCGCTGGGGTACTTTCTAGAGTGTACGCTACACACATTTTAGGCGAGGTCATCGAGAAGAACGGAGAAGCGGTCGCCGTCTCTCTGGACGTCTCGAAGGCATTCGACAGGGTCTGGCATGCGAGCGTTCTAAGCAAGCTTTCAACGTACGGTATATCTCCTGTTCTAATCAGCTTGACAATAAATTCTGGAGATCTTCAGGGGTCCATTCTTCTGCACATTTACGATCTGCTGAAGCCCGGTATCTATGGGTATGCAGACGACAGCACAGTTGTGGAAAGTATGTATCCTTGAAATACAGGGACAGGCTTCATGTTAGACAGTACTTTACAATGCGATAGCTATATGTATCATACAAATCACAGATCCGGTCGTGTGTGCAAAGGCAAGGCAGCTACTCTACCGTGACGATGCCCAAGCTTGTATCCGTTTTTATGTATAATTTATGCCCGATGGGCGTGTCCACTCTTTCATAAGTACCTACCAATAGTAGTACATTAGGTCAACCTAAACATTAGACGTTAAAAAAAACAAACTGTGCCCAGGTAACGGCCTCCACCCCATTCTGGAGACTCGTTCCGGTGCAGAGGACGTCCCAGCTGGCATGCGGTTGCACGGAGCACGCGCTAGACTATACACGTCCGTGCTAGCGGGGGCCAGAACTGGTGACCAGCTGGGGTTAGTCCTAATTTATGATAATAAATAATTTTAATGGTTTTTATTTTATGGTTGAGTATGATTTATTGATTTTAGAAAAACAATAACTAATTTGCGAAAACCTTTAATTACCCTGTTGAAAAAGTCCAATAGAATTCTATTTTATTCTATAATTTCTAAGTGGCTTTTGTCGCTGTTGATCGGACTATTTAACTTTTTCAACAGTGTAGAAAAATGATCACTTCAATATTTTCTTATTTTGATTAAATCTGTTGTGTTACAGGAACACAACAACGATAGAAGAATTTGACACGCGAGTTCCAGATGATATTTTACCCGAGGACGAAATTCAACTTAACGAGGAACTTCAAATTATCTTACCACCTCGATGCGATGACGTCACTGCCGACTCTTCGATAACAAGTTCGACAAAACATAATAATTTTGCCCGCACGTTGTTATAAAATTTGGAACATTTATTTATATCAGGAGAATGTAACTAATGAGACTTGGTATAAAGAATAAGACGCGTCAAAGGCTTATAAGGAAGTCAAGGAGAGTATTGGGAAAAGTAATGATGTTTTTGACCTGGTTGTTAGACGACTTCGTGAATAAATAATATCAGATGAATCACTAACTACTATTAAATAATAACACAATGTAGTAAATGCACTCGAATAAAATTAATACTAATTTTTTTATTTATACCGAAACCCTTTACAACTATTTTGTATAATACTATATTTATTTTAAGTTAAATTTTCTTTTAAAGAAAAAACAGTAATCAAAATATTTTTCAGTAAGAAAGAAACCTATGGTAAATTGGTAATATGAACATGAATTGTCAAGTATTCTAATTGGATTTTATAATTTCAAAATTAATAAATTGTCCGTTGGTTACATTCTTCATCTAACAGTCTCCATGAACTGTGGTTCGTGACCCTGGCGAGGACCCGGCGTGCATGATGGCGGCCCTAGTATACCATATTACAAGCAACTCCCTAATGGCATCTTTTAAATGTCTTAATTAAATTTATATAAATATATAATGAAAACTAACTGAGCTACCGTATCTACGGATACGGTGAATCAGTTGGTAGAGCGACGGGACGGTTTCCCAGTAGTCGCGGCTTCGAATCCCTGCCGTATCGGTTTATGTTTCATTCTATATTTATATCAATTTAAATAAGCTTAACATGGCTACCATACATGTTGACAAATATTTTCAGACATGTCCTAATTAGTTAGTCGACTTATGTAAGCTTATAGCTTACTGAAAAATTATGCTATGGTATTAGCTGGATGATGAGAAAACTATGATATGGATATGATTTTAAAGAGTTCTAGTTATTTTTTTTTTTAATTAGGAACATTTTAGATGGTGAAACAAGAATTAAGAAGAATATCCTTAGTTTGTTGTGAGTTCTTCTCAGCTCAGGATACATTGACCCCTTGTTTATTTTCTAAGTAGAAAGAACCTTATAAGACCTAGAAAGAAGTGATATAAATAAAACCCCCATTATAAGTGTGAATTTATATTGGATAACTTTCTACAATATTATACAGCAGACTGTAACTCAACGTTGCAATTTACAACCAACCAATACAATGAATAGATAGTTTTTATTAAATCATACATTTTATTAGTGCTCTATAATTGTTCGCACTTTTATAACCTAGCTACAACTAAATACATAATTTCATATTTTGTGAACTCCATTAAAACAATTTTACACACTCCATTTTAGATTATGGAAAGCTTTTAAAAAAATAAGCATTTAGAGAATATCTCACTTTAAGAATTAAAGAAATACTAAGCACAAAAAAAACATTTTTTTAGCTATATATTATTTTATCATCATATACATAAAAAAACTTGCCTGCTATGTGAGGTTTAATTTAAATAGCCTATTACAATACATTATTTATTGGTTTTGGTATCTACTATTAATTAATTTTCTTCAAGGCGTAAACACTGTCTAAAATATTACCACTATCATACATTTTTAACATATTGATGATAAAGAAAATTTAAAGAAAGTAACAAAAATATAGAATACTATAGACCTTAAAATTAAAGCAAATCTTCGAAGTGTATTTTATCTTGGATACTGGCATTATACATATATAATCAATAACCCTTCGATAATTTATCTAATAGTAATTTAAATCAATCAACAGTTTGTTAACAAAAACCCAATCAAATCATGTTTTTCTCCAGCACCAATCAATTTATTTTATAGATGAATGATAAAAAAAAATTAATGGAATGAGTGAGAGTGGTATGTTTATTTACGTTTTTATATATTATTGAACATTTTATATAAAATATATTCAATGGACAGAATAAGCTTGAAGCAAGGCACATTAATATATTGCCCGCTAATAGAAACAAATGTTAACCTGATTTGAATTAATATACTTTACAATACAGTACTAGTGTACTGTTTATTGCATTGTATGTATGTATTGTATGTAAATGGACTCTCAGAATGATCCAGCCCTGGATGGTCCCTGTTATTTATAAACTCACACAAAAAAAGCAAAGCGTTAAAATTTAATAAAAAAGCAATATTTAATAATTGAATGTATGTTATTATTAACGGGAGGGACTTTGTCATGTTATAATAATTAATAATATCTATGTTAGTCTCTTTACATTACAAAAACATTTAAAATTGTATTACTTATTTGTTTGAGATTTCTTTTCAATTCCAACAAATGATCCCGAGTCATCATCCACTGTATATAACTGCATACCAATTTAGATAAGCTACTGTACAATATACTATACGCAGGCGTGCATTCGTTATTGCTTTATAAATACTTGTAATAAACATCCATTCATTCGATCTTAATCAATCACTATACGTTATAACTCCGGAACTATCATACAAATAAATGGAGGTAAATATTAAATTATATAAAAAAAAAACATTTACTCTATGTAATCGCTTTCATTTAAATAAACATAAAAAAATAATCAAATATTTCGATACAACAAAGCTCAAATTTTCATTTAAATAAATGGAATAATTGATTTATTTGTGTGACAATTAGTTCACTGTAAGACTAACTAGTGTCCAATAGCTCGCTGCGTCTCACTCACACCACCGTCTATCACTGGTTCACTTGCTTCATAGACCCCACGAGCACCGACGCAGCTTACTTACATTAAATGGCATCGAAATCCTCACCTGGAAAAGACAAGAGCGCTAAAATATGAGAAAAAGGAAAAAGACAAAAACATATAAATAGAGGAAAGTTCACCCGATCTAGGGTTAATGTCTATAGCTCTGCCCAGGTGGACATTTATTTCTTCACTACTCGTGGGATTTATATGGATACTAATAAAACTCAAAAAGCTGAAGTGAGGGAGAGGAGAGGAGAGGAAGAGGAAAGGACGAACGCGCTGTCGGATTCCGACAGCGTGTGCAGTTTTATGACTGTGGAGAGCGCGGCGAGCGATAACGCCAGAAACACGCGCAAACGCCACTTGAGGGAGGGCTCGGGAGACCTGAGCGACACAGCGGTGCCGGCAGCCAAAGTCGGCGCCAAAAAAGGAAGAAGGGTTAGGCCCGCTTCTACCGGCCAATATGTCGGAGTCGGCGTATCCAGGCGTGAAGCTGCGGCTGCAGTGAAGGCCGCAGCAGCCGCCGACAAACTGGCGGAGGATGAGCGGCAGATTGCGGCTCTGACGGAGAGGGTGACGCTCAGGAAAGTCACTCGCTCGTCGGAGTCGTCGTCTGCCGTCCCTGAGGCAGAGGTCGAGGCAGGGGAACTCCCTGCCTGCGTTCTTAAGGAAAGGATGGCCGATGCGATTGCGGCCATTAGAAGGGTCGGCCGGGTCTCTAAAGGCCTTAGCGGCCGCTGCCAGAAGGCGCTGAAAGAGGCCACGGCCTCGATAGTGGACAGTGCTGAGGCCCTTTTGACCCGAAGTACTACGGAGGAAACGGCTTTGCTGCGGGCCCAGAATAAGAAGCTCGCGGCCCAAATGACGGAGCTCCGTAAGGAGCACGAAGAGCTTAAGGCGGAGATGGTCAATTTCCGCCGCGAGCACCTCAGGCGGGAGGTGGGCCTTCCGCATGTAGAGCCGCAACCGCAGTCGCAACCGCGGTCACCGCAGAAGTCACAGGAAGCGGACGTAGTTCGCCTGATCCGTCAGGAAATGGCGAGCTTTAACGCTCGCTTCTCTGTGCTGGAGGGGAAAATTCTGCGTCCCCCCCTCGCTACAGATCGGCGCAGAACACCGGCGCCGACATACGCGGCCCAAGCCGCAGCGCCCCGTGCCGTCCAACCGGCACAAGCGCCCCGTGCCGCCCAACCGGCACAAGCGGGACACAGGAGGGCTGCTAAAAAGGCAGGTGCGACCACTGCTCCGCCTGCACGGGCTTCTGCACCGTTAAGACCCGCCACTCAACCGGAAGCTGAGTGGACGGTTGTTGGCGCCGCCAAACAATCGAGGGAGGCGCGCCAGCGGGCCAGAAAGAAGGCCAAAGAGGAGCGGTCGGCGGCCAAACGCAAGGCCGTGAGGCTCACCACCCCCCGCTCCACAGCTGTGGTGCTGACCTTGCAGCCGGGGGCGGAAGAGCGTGGCTCCACGTATGCCAGGATCCTGGCGAAGGCGAAAGCCGAGATTTCGCTCAGCGATCTTGGCATAACGGGTCTAAGGTGCAAGACTACTGCCACCGGGGGTCGTCTCCTGGAGATCCCCGGCAGCACCAGTGGTCCCCAGGCTGACGCCCTCGCTGACAGGCTCAAAGCGTCGCTGGACCCGGAAGATGTCCGAGTGTCCAGGCCAACTAAGCGCGCAGATCTGCGCATTTCAGGCCTGGACGACTCCGTGACGCTGGAGGAGGTCGCCGCTGCCGTCGCAACGACCGGAGGATGCCCGCCGGATCAAATAAAGGCGGGCACGATACGCCGGGGTGTCTCCGGTCAAGGGACAATCCTGGTCAGGTGTCCCGTTGCGGCGGCAAAACAATTGGAGGGCAAAAGACTCCTGGTTGGATGGGTCTCGGCGCAGGTCGCGTTCCTAGCGCCAAAGCCCTTCCGGTGCTACCGCTGCCTGGAAGGAGGACACGCAGGGGCACGGTGCACCGCTGGGGTAGACCGCAGCAATCTATGCTTCCGCTGCGGTCAGCCTGGTCACAATGCTGGCCCCTGCACTGCCGCGCCGCACTGCGTCATCTGTGCGGCAGCTGGCAAGCCAGCCGACCACCAGACCGGGTCAAAGGCCTGCGCCAGGCCCAAAACGCCGCAGAAGCATGCGAGGAGACAGCCGACTACGATCACGGCAACCAGCTCCTCGCAACCGGTACACCCGCCGGTTACGGCAGAACAACTGCCGAGGGCTGGGGAGGGAGCGACGGCCATGGACACCTAGTAATGGCTCTACGTCGTCTCCTCCAAGCCAACGTAAACCACTGGCCAGGGCTCAGGATCTCTTGCTCCAGAGCATGGCGCAGTGGTCGATCGATCTGGCTGTTGCCGCCGAGCCGTACTTTGTGCCACCCAGAGATGACTGGGTGTGCGACATGGGCCGCTCGGTGGCACTTATTGTGAGGTCTGGCGCCGACACCCTTCCCTTCGAGAACGTCACCCGAGGGCGGGGCTATGTCGCGGCAGTGTGGGGCAATCTCATGGTCGTGGGGGTGTACTTTCCCCCCAGCCTTTCTCTCGCCGACCTGGAGGACATTATTTTGGAGTTGGGCACGGTCGTCAGTCGTAGCCGTCCTCGTCCCGCGATCGTCTTCGGGGACTTCAATGCCAAATCCACGGCTTGGGGTTCCCCGGCCACGAACGTGCGGGGCGAGCTGGTGGAGGAGTGGGCGGTCGAGCAGGGCCTGCTTCTCCTGAACCGGGGTTCCGCGCAGACGTGCGTGCGGCAGCGGGGCGGGTCCATAGTGGAACTGTCGTTCGCGAGTCCCGCTCTCGCGCGCACTGTCCAGGACTGGCACGTTCTGGAGGAGGTGGAGACGCTGTCCGATCATCGGTACATCCGATTTAGCGTCTCCGCCCAGACCTCGGTTGGGCCGGTCCAAGCGGCCCCGGTGGGCGTTGATGACGGCCCGCGTTGGGCACTCAAGCGGCTGGACAGGGAGGCTCTCCTGGAGGCCTCAGGAGCATGTCGCACATCTGTGATGCTGGCATGCCCCGAGTCCGGCCGCTACTTGCTAGGCGCCAGGTGTACTGGTGGTCGCAGACGATTGCGCAGCTGCGCATCGCGTGTGTGGAGGTGCGGCGCCAGTACGCCAGGTGCCAACGAAGAAGGAGTGTCCGCCGCCCCTTTACAGCGGCGGACGAGCAGGAAGAGGCGGAACTGTATGAACGCTACAAACAAGCGAAGAGCGACCTCCAGCTGGCCATCGTTCGGGCTAAGGCCCAGGCCAATGAGGAGATGCTGGAGACTCTGGACCGAGACCCGTGGGGACGCCCCTACCTCATGGTACGGGGCAAGCTGCGCCAGTGGGCTCCCCCGCTGTCCCGGAGTCTCCAGCCACAGCTGCTGGAGGAGGTGGTGTGTGCCTTGTTTCCGGCGAGGCCGGAGCACACGCCACCGGCTATGGTTCCGCCTCGCAATGTGCCCGACGCGGAAGACGACATTGACGACGACGTGCCCGAAGTGACCCGGGTAGAGTTGAGAGTGGCGGTGGCTCGCATAAGGAACACCGCCCCAGGGCCCGACGGCATTCCAGGCCGCGCATGGTTCCTGGCCATGAGGGCTCTCGGGCCCCGACTAGAGGGGCTCTTAAGCGCATGTTTGGAGCGGGGCCAGTTTCCAAGCCGGTGGAAGACCGGGAAGCTGGTCTTGCTGAAGAAGGAGGGGCGCCCCGCAGACTCGCCGTCTGCGTACCGCCCCATCGTGTTGCTGGACGAGGTGTGCAAGATCTTCGAGCGAGTAATCGCCGATCGCCTCGTCCGGCACATGTCTGGGGTGGGTCCGGATTTGGCGGACAACCAGTTTGGTTTCCGCCAGGGGCGCTCCACGGTGGACGCCATCATGCGCGTGAGGGTCCTTGCGGAGGAGGCAGTCACCCGGGGTGAGGTGGTCTTGGCGGTGTCGCTCGACATCGCCAACGCCTTCAACACCTTGCCCTGGAGCACTATCAGGGAGGCACTCCGCTACCACGGGGTGCCGCGCTACCTCCAACGCCTTGTCGGGGCCTATCTCTCCGAGAGAGCTGTCGTATACCCGGATCGAGAAGGATGGGGTCGACGGGAGACGTCGTGCGGTGTTCCACAGGGCTCGGTCCTGGGACCGCTGCTGTGGAACATCGGATACGACTGGGCTCTGCGCGGTGCGCTTGTGCACGGCGTCGGCGTCATTTGTTACGCCGACGACATGCTCGTCACAGCACGTGGGAAGTCGTACCGGCAGGCGGCCATACGCGCGACTGCTGGTGTCGCGCTCGTCGTGCATAGGATCCGGCGGCTGGGCTTGGAGGTGGCATTGCACAAGTCCGAGGCCCTATGTTTTCATGGGCCGAGGATGAAGCCGCCTCCGGGTTCAGCAATCATAGTGGGAGGGGCCTCCATCGCTGTCGAGCCGACGATGAAGTATCTCGGACTCGTCCTCGACAGTCGGTGGAACTTCGGGCCGCACTTTACGCGGCTCGCCCCCCGGTTGTTGGGCGCCGCTTCTGCGCTTTCGCGCTTGCTGCCCAACCTCGGGGGACCTGGCTCCTCCTGCCGGAGGCTCTACATGGGGGTCGTACGGTCGATGGCGTTATACGCCGCGCCAGTCTGGGCGGACGCCCTGACGGCCCGTAATATCACCGCGCTGCGGAGGCCGCAGCGCGCAATGGCCGTCAGGGCCATAAGGGGGTACCGTACGATCTCCTTTGAGGCGGCGGGCCTCCTAGCCGGATCAGCGCCCTGGGATCTCGACGCAAGGCTCCTCGCGTCGCTCTATTGGTGGCGCGCGGAGGCGGTCGAGCGGGGCGAGCGCCTGGTGCCTCGACAGATTGAGGCACGCAGGGCAGATCTCCGCCAGGTCCTAGTGGCGGAGTGGCAGACGCGCTTAGCGCAACCCACGGCGGGGCACGCCGCTGTAGCGGCGGTAAGGCCCATATTGGAGGAGTGGCTCAAGAGGAGCCACGGCGCCCTCAGCTTCCGGCTGACGCAGGTGCTGACCGGACACGGATGTTTCGGGAAGTACCTGTGTCGCATAGGCCGGGAGCAGACGTCCCAGTGCCATCATTGTGATGATTGCCGCGACGATACGGCGCTGCATACCTTGGCGGAATGCCCAGCTTGGGCTGAGCAGCGCCGTGACTTGGTCGCGGCCGTAGGTGCTGCGGGAACCCTCTCGCTTCCGGCTGTTGTCTCTACGATGGTCGGGAGCGAGTCGGGGTGGAGTGCCGTCGCCGCCTTTTGCGAGGCAGTAATGTCCGCTAAGGAGGCGGCGGAAAGGGAGAGAGAGGTCGCCTCCTCTCTACCCTCCCGCAGCAGACGCACTGGGCGTCGTAGGGTGGCCGACTTTCGGCCACCGTAGGGCGCGGCCTGCGGACGACAGACTCGGGGCGTCTTGTCGTCCGACCAGCAGCAGGCCTCGAGGCGGCGGCGTCGTGTCCTTACGCGCGCCCCTCGAAGTGGAGTCCTGCGGCCGGGGTGTCGGCCGCAGTGGGTGACGTGGCCCGCCATGAATCGGCGGGCCGTGACGGGGCCCTCCTATCGTTTTGGAGGGCCAATACCCGTCGGGCGGGTGTGACGAATGCTTCGGTGATACCCGCCCCCCGACACATGGGTACGAGAAGGACACGGTTGGTTTTTAGTCAGTAAGAGTCTGACAGTACCCTCGCCCTTCCCCAAGGGCGGGGGTCTCCATGAGGATTTTCCAACAAAAAAAAAAAAAAAAAAAAAAAGGGTTAATGTCTATGAAAATCGAACTCACATCTGTCTCCGCTATCAGGAACACTAACTACTTGAGTGTTTAGTATTTAATAACAACTTCAAAGTTTTCAATTACAAAACATAAAACAAATAAGTGGTAGATAGTAAGACCTTATCAAGACGTCATTAAATAACCTGTCAGTTAGTCTGTAGTAGAGTTAGTGTGTAATCAGTTATGTAACGTTCAGAGAGTGACTATTGTTCACGAGATGACTCACTCCTGTGAATAATTATTAAGTTCTTTCTACGACAGTGGTACCATCACCCAATGTGGAAAAACGAAGATTAGCATTGCCATCGTTGCGGAACGGGGATAAAGTTTGGACTTCCGGCTCTCACTCAGTTTAACCTGTCTGTATAGCTACAGGACACCCCTCGCCTCTCCATGTCCTAATAATTATGTTTATAGCATCTCCACCCGACCAAACCTCCTGATAGAAAAAGGTTATAGGGCCCTCATAGGGCAGGTCTGACCTCCGAGGCCGTCCTACAGCGCCAGTCTAAGACTAATAATCCACAGTACTGCTAGCTAAGTGTTGGTGGTCGCACCGTGCAGCGTGTCGGCGGCTCCCCGCCTACTCCGCAGCTCATAACTTGTGGTTGGTGGTGAGCCAGGTGAGCCCCTCGTACAGTCCGTCGCCGGAGGTGGCGCAGGACGGCTGCACGTACCAGTTGCGGTCGCGGATGCGGGTCAGGCCCAACTTCTCTTGGATTTCGTGGGGTTTCATTGCTGAAAATTATTATACCAGTATTAGTTGAGTATGTAGATTTATATTTAGGTATTTTTTTTTTAATTTTCTTAAATATTTATCACGTACAAGGTACATTGTACACAACTTATAAAAGTTATAGTGAGATGTTATTTATAACCAACATAATAACCTTCGTCCCTTATCAGGTTATCAAAACCCACTGGAAATTCTACGAGATTAATGTCCATATAACTTCATAATATTAGTATAGCTTACCATCTGGCAAATCCTGCTTGTTGGCAAATATGAGTATGATGGCGTCCCTCATCTCCCTGTCGTTGATGATCCGGTGCAGTTCCTGGCGAGCTTCATCTATACGGTCGCGGTCTGCACAGTCCACTACGAAGATCAGACCTTGTGTGCCTGAAAATTACATCAAATGACTTAAATTACAATAGTAAGGGCAGCATTGAGTAAAAATATATGGCAGTGTGTTCTAAGGTAAGTGCTAAACCAACTAAAGCACCCCCTTGTTCTACTCGTATTTCTATCCATACTTATGTTATATGTTATATGTATACTTTGGTACATATTTTTTAGGCAATCATTTATTAATCTTTTTACCAAAGTGGCGCCAAAGTAAGAAGGCATTCAATAATAATAATAAGACCACTGGAAAAAATTACAAATTGATCTAACCCGTAAGTAAACAAATATTTTTGCTCGTGTTAAGAGTGAGACAACGATACAAATACATGGAAATACACATTGTTAATACTTGGAATATATTTAATAAACGCCCAATCCTAGGAATATGGACATCTATGTTCATCACATACATGCTGCCGGGAATCGAACCCGAGCCGATTTACGATCAAAAATGCGATTAAGAATTAGGCACTCAAGTATTATATTTTTTATTCTCTAAAACAAGTACTATAAGGCGTGGTGATGTCTAGACTGTGTCGCGTGTGTTATCATAATAACCCATGAGGCAATCAGTGACAGCTGCTGGCTCATTTAAATAGAACCAGCTAACACTAAAAGTCATACTTTATTTAAATTTATTAAATATTACTAGTAAGATCATATCAAAGTATAAAAATTCGCCTAATATATTATACCACAATAATTATTTTCTCAATTAAACTTTATTCCTGTCAGACTTTATATTAAAAACAATTCACATTTTCATCTTTATTTGTAATACCTAATTTATTTTGCAGATATGATTTAATATAGAAAACAAAATTTTGTAAACCAAAATAGACATTAATAATGTATAAACTAAAATATATATTGCAATATCATTATCGTTATTGACACAATCAATGAAGGAGCAGATTGCGAACATGTGGGATGCAGCATCCGTTTAGAGTAGCGATTAATACCCACGTGATTCTGATTTTCCCTTTATAAAATGACGATTAAATTTCTGAGTGTATAATCCTCATTAATGTAATAATCACCTGTGTAATAATGCCTCCATAGCGGTCGAATCTTGTCCTGCCCCCCCACATCCCATACATTAAATTTGACATTCTTATACGTTACGGTTTCAACATTAAAACCGACCGTAGGTATCGTTGTAACTGACTGACCTAATTTTAACTTATATAAAATAGCTGATAATTACGATAAGAAAATATATCACTTACAAAACAAATAATAAACAAAGATATTGGATGTTCAATATCTCTTAGTTATATGGTTGTAGAATATTAAATATTAATATTATGTCAAATAAAGAGAGCATTGGGCAGAAAAAAGGTAGGTAGACAGCTAGGTAGATAAGTAGTTAGGTAGGTAGTTAAGTAGATAGGTAGGTAAATATATAGGTAAGTAGGTAAATAGATAGGTAGGTAGGTAGACAGTAGGTACATATGTAGGTAATAATACAAACCAAATAGTAGCTATTACGATATAAATAAAAGGATACTAGTCTTCCCAGCTGCATCGAGACCCAGCATCAATATTCTCATCTCCTTGTTGCCGAAGATCTTCGATAGCAGCTTCCCCATTGTGCCGATCTCACCTCAACCGCACTACTGAAAACAATAATGATTCATTAAAGCAAAAATGACTCAGTCAATCAATTAGTATTTCCTTAGTAAATAAATATGAACAATGTTTAATATGAGAATATTATAATTAATAATGATTTTACGTAACAATTTCATAGCTGATTAAAAATAATTGATAAATAAAGTAAATGAATACTAAGTAGCTTAATCAAATAACACAAAGATTTATTAAATACACATTATCAACAGTGCATAGTACAATTATAAAAGATAGACTAAATTTAAATGATAAACTGGACATCAATAAATGTTATTTGTAGGTACCTACTTGGGTTTTCTATGCGGTTGAGTTGAAAGTAGAAAGTTAGAGCAAGAAAGCGATTCTAAAAAACTTTTGTTTAAACATAAAATAACTGTTTTATTGTTTAAAAAACCTCTTGATCTTTGCATGATCCCCTGCTTTTATATTTACAATACCATGTTTTAAACATCTCTTAATATCATAATGAATATTTTTTTTTTTGTTTAAAAATGTTGTATGGGTCAAATTATATGCTTGGTATTTTTATTACCTTGTTGAACTATAACAAATTAGAACAATAATTTGAACTTTCGCGATTATATAATTCGTTACCGCGACATTTGCACCCCAGGTAACCCTTGCCCTTTCTACGCTCTAGCGAACTAATTAATTTCATAACTTGAATACAAATTACCAACACTAAAATACATATAGCTAAATATTAGTCATAAAAAAACATGTTATTATTATATTTATTACCAATTTTGGTATTCAAAATATATTCGTTGATATTTAATTACGAGTTAACTGAAGAATAGATAAAATATCAACAGTATATTCAAATGCATAGCACCTATTTTCAATATGAAATTAGAAATAGTTTATTAGGCACACAAACAAAACCTTTACGGTCTAATAATCATCTGTTATAACGAAAACTATTAACGGTCCATAAACTTCTAACTTTAATGTTTTCCATCTGACATCAAAACAATATACCGGTTTTACCGGTCAACTCCATTCGAGTATATTAATTATATGACCATTACGTGAAATGATATGAATTGGAATTCATAAGGTCTGTCTTAGCCGACAATCAGCATCCACGATAGACCTCCAGTCGGCCTAGATTCCGAGCTAAATATAAGACAAGGGCTCTCAATTTTAAATCTTACTGTGACGCGCGAAACAAACTTGACATATTACATACACCGAGTGTTTATTATATAGAAATCTAGTGCTTTTTCGTCCACACTTAAAATACTACAGTTGTGTTACAAATTAAAAAATCAAATCTTTAAATTTTAAGACCAAGGTTTAAGGTTTACTTAGATTTTCTAAAATTCAAAACTAACAACAACATACGTAAATTGTACCTACAGCATCCGATATTGTTTTATAAAAGAGTGAGATCCTTTATACGATGTGATAATGTAATTTATAACGAGCTTGCACCCTGTGCTTTTTAAGTCTGGTAAAACCCCCCTAAAGGACTTGAAAGCTTTTTAAAATCTCCCCCGGTGTTAATGAAATAAACGTGAATAGAACGAGCTTGAAAACTATGAAGTTTCATTTTACATTTACAAAAAAAAAATTAAAACTGTAACATTTCAAATAATTCTGTAACATTTTTAATATTTTAAGACCAATGAATATTGTAAATGCTCTCTCTAAACGTTTTAATTATAATGTTAAATATAATAAAATAAATTATTATTAAATTAAATGCACTAGAAAAACAGACAAAAAAAATATATAGGTATATATATCTTCATATAGTATTTCTAATAATTATCTTCTATTTAAATAGGTTAAAACTTAAGTTATATTATCCAACATGTACTACATACACAATCTATACTTATATCTTATCTTATGAATGGGCAAAAGATATCATTATTTCATAAGTCAGTAATACGTCAATACTATCCATACACATATAAGGCATAGTATACACTGCTAATGTCCCGCAAACAGGAATTAATCATTGTCAAGCAGATCGATGACGGACCCAATGTTAGTTCAATACCATTCGGTTTTTAACGGCGTGATCCGACCACATAAAGTTAGAACGGCTATGGCTGGTACACGAAACAAAATTAGGTCGCATCCTGTGTAAAATGTTTAATGTGGACAACCCACGAGGCAGTTACGTAAGACAAGTAAATGGGTTGTAAAAGTCGGAATGATTTAGAAGGCCATGAAATTTTCTTCAACCGAATGGAAATTGTTATATTCTAAAAAATATGATCGATTTATAAAAACATGTAACACCAGACAGCTTGACGTAATAAAAATATTCATAGTAATAATTTCAGAATAGATAGGATAGGATAAACATACGAGTTAAAAGAAACTGATATTTGATCTTTCATAGCAACCGTTGATAAAACTGACATTAATGAATGAATAACCAGTGACGTCATATATTATGAAGTCCATGCTTGAGAACGAGGTAACGGTCCTCATACAATTAGAGAACTTTATTAATTTGTTACATTACAATTCGTCATTCAATGTGATCTATTTACGAGGTTATGTATTATAAGTAGGTAAAGCGTGTTTCAGTTAATTTCAAAATTAATGTGATCGTAAAAACTATCGTAAAAAATTGTACAAAAAGTGATTTTTATAAATTTTTATAAAACCTGAATAGTATTAATTTAAAAACAAATATTGTGTAAAACTAAATTTCAACTTGTGACTATTAAATCATGTGTGACAGAGAAGTCTATATTTGTAAATGTATTAACAATTTAAAGGGAACTATCACAGACATGAGCATTCGACGTTGTGTAACCATCACTACAATGATTACACAAATCGAATCATATTTAATATTTCAATAGTAGTTTTGAGTTATTTTTAGTAACGATACGAACGATAGTAAAGATACAAACGTCTTTCAAGACATTTCACACTAATCGATTTTAACATTTTGTTTAGATTTTACTAGTGATGGGACTCGAGTACTTATTTTTACCGAAGTGACTCGAGTAACTTTGCTAAACTCAAACTCGAGTGAAAAAAGTCAACTCGAGTCTTTTTGCACTCGGGTTACTGAGTTGTTGTTATAACCGTTAGGTGTAATTTCATTCATCATTTCTTTTTTTTCCTACATAATTAGTATAATCAGTCAATCAAGTGTTTCCAAAACTCGATTAACTACAACCTAAGTGACTCGAAAACTAGAGTAACTTAGTAAATAAAGTCGTGTGGTTCCAGTCACCGATTACTACCGGTCGCATCACTAATATCGAAATTATTAACAAGAAATTAATTCTACCCTACAGCAAAATACATTAATAAGTTAGTCGACAGTTTACTCGAATAAACAAGTAACCTTGTAGAAATTACAATTTATACGAGAGAAAAGCATTAGCTTTACTTTAAATACGGAATATTTAATTTAAAGAGAATTTTATATGTATTGTCTGAATCATATTATTAACATACTGACGTGAAGATACTTAAGGTGTTATGTGCTCATGAAATCAACTTAAAGATTCTATATACGAGAATACAAATTAAATAATACAAAATAGTTTATCTTGTTTAACTTTTGATTTACTAACTTGATTTACTAACTTATTAGGTATACAATATTTACATAATAAATAAAAGGATAGTAAAAGATAACTGGTTAGAAAAACTTCCATTAGGTTAGGACTGACCCTTTAATTTCCGACGAGTGAACCTAGGGCGTTACCGATTTGGAAACCATTTCCTCAAACGGCCAATTCGCACTTATTGAAAAATGGAATAATTCTCTATAGAATGAGGAAATTTAAGATTTAAAATAAAACTACCTACTTACTTTTGAAATTGGAAATAAGAGTTCCGAGTATAAAGACTACTAAATTAATATAATATTTGTGGCTTTTTTGATCAAATAAATGCACACTAAAATGTTTTTAGTTGAAGAAGAGTTAGTTGAAGTCGTACAGTGGAAACTCCTACAGATATAGCTAAGGCGGGTCAAGTCTAAATGTCAAAGAAAATCCAGTTTCAGTCATTTGTCAACTTATTGTATTGTACAAATTTTAGTAAAATAGAGTTTTAATGAATTGTACAATATATAAGAGAAGTAACAACATGAAACCAAAGTATTAATGTTAACAATACTACCAAAATACAATACTGAAATTAAAATAAACATTATTAACAAAATTATAATTTATCTGGCCTATAATTACCAGTAGAATAAAAAAAAATATCATCATATTCAGTAGTTTTAACGAGCGAGAACATTCAGTTAGAATTACGTAAGTCAACCCTTAAACAACATGAAAACCGTTTGAATAATATATCTAAAGAACGTTTAATAAACATGTCTGAGAGAAAGGGAGAGAAAGGTGTATTTCAAACTTAAGCAAAGAATACAATTTTAAATGGAAGACCAATAAAGTTTTACATAAACAGAATTTTATAGAATTTACTAAATAGCTTTACTCTAGGTACTATTTATAAATTAGACTTCCATCTTTAATTGACAATAAAAAAATATGTTAAATAAAACATATTATACATCTATATGAGGTCTAACATATAAAGCAATTTTGATAACAGCCGGTACCACAATATCCCCTCACATTACAGGAAACGGAGACGCATACGCTCGACGCTTGCTATTAAACAGGAATCTATATTGCTCAATACAGAATGATATAGTGGGGGGAAGAAACAGATAAACTAGCTATAAATCGCGGCTCTGTTCGCAGTCACAAGTATTAATAGCTACACAACAACCCTACCTATCAGGTGCAAACTTTTTGATATTATATATTTTTTGGCACTGAACCAAAATATAGTTAAATTGCAAATAATGAGATTTCAAAGTATATTTTACGTCATTAGTAAAGAATATATTAATAACATGATTAGGTATAGCGAAACCCGGATTCCTGTCATAGCTGTACCTTCTCTATTTCAACAATTATCGATCGGTCAAATCGTGCAGAACTTATACAATCAGACTAACAGACCGCACGATCGATTATACAATAGGTATACGTATACAAAATATACTTCACTTCTATGTATATAATGTTATATATCCTCTTGCCATGTCACAACATAGAATATAATGCACTGGAATGCTCATGCATTTTAAATAAAATATTTCTTAAGATTAACAACTGTATTTATTACTAACATTTATATTATACCTTATCTCTGTGACTTCTTAGAATTAAGTATATACAGAATATTATACAAATTTATACAGAATATTATACGAAATGTTTTCAACGATTATGCTAATCATAATTACTTTCCAACACGGTATAAGAGAAAAAAATAAACGTAAAATAAACAATCCTCGAGGTCAATATCAATGCCATTGAACAGAATACTTCACGAAAGAAACTGTTATAGCACAAGCTTGGAGAAAAACCAGATAAACAAAATCCGCAAATATCCGTATAAAAAACACCATTCCACAATTCAGTTATGGTTTACGCTACATAAGCACTAATGTTATCTTCGGGTTGTCTTTTATGGCTTCGTTACCCCTCGTACGACGACGTCCCAATAGTCTGGAAGATTTATAGAGCTAGGGAAACCTTGTAGGGGAATAATGCATCACTGAAAACAAGTACGGGTAAGATTGAATACTGCGAGCCGGATTCCTTTCGGGATCAATATACGAGTATTGGTGAAAGCTTGAAAGATACTGTTTCTACCATTTATCAAATTAAATTCCATTTACAAAAATTTATATATATTACTGACAAAAAGTAATCCTTTGCAAAAGAAATATTATTATTATTAAAAAAAAACATTGTAAGAGAAAAAGGTGACTTAACACACATAAAATATTTTAATAGAATTTTAAAAGGCACTAGGTTTTTAAAACCACATAAGTTTGACACGAATGAAAGTCTAGCTAATTATTACATACATAAAAGCTCAGATGTGTAATTAGAGTTCATCATAGATTTGGATCGTAAAAAAAGACTAGCAAGAAAAATGGAAACTTAAAAAGTTTACACAGGGAAAATTGCAAAACAGTAGATAATAAATTCAAGTACACTTTGAGTAAGTGTTTGAATGTAGTGAACTTTTTAATAATCATTATTCATGAGATCTTAACATACATACTACATAACCACTTAGATACTTACGTGCTATATAGATTAGATTTGCTTGGATTAACTTAATAATGCATTTTTATTCCAAAATTTATAATAAATTTATAATTCGAGATTAAAATCAACCTTAGTTGGCTTCCTGCAAATTGAATCCACCAGTCCGTTATTTGCGATGTTGGTTTATGATACGTACCTATTGTATTCACTTTAAATATTTAGTATGTTTATTAGTATAATTAGTAAAAAAAGGATCAAGATCGATTATTAATTTCGATCAATAAAAATAATATTATGGTATAAAATAAATATTAATGAATTGATCTAGCAATTTATCATGTTACGTGTTCCACGATGTCAAGCTCGTACTCAATATCGATATACCTATAATTATGACCGTTCTCGAGTATTAAGTGCCAAGAGTACATCTATATTAATATAATAAAACTGAAGAGTGTTGGTTTGAATGCACTTATTTCTGAAGCTAAATTAAATACCTTTAGCCTTTTTGATATTATTTAGTTTACTAATGGAGCAAAGTGCATATTATGGTCCACTTATTGAGGAAATTTATAGGCAATAATATAAATAGAACTCTACGACCGTCACCTTTGAGCACTTTGGTAATCATTGTGCCTATTAAAAAGATATAGTATATGAAGATGAGATTTTGGAGATTTTGTTTCTTTGAGCTAATATTTCGAACGTATTTTGCAGCTAGTAGGTTATAAAGAGTTACTGGAAGTGACGTATTGATATATAGAATTAAAAATCCATATTTAAATTAAAAGTCCATATGTCTATTGATTACGCTTGATACATTATTACTCATAAAACTCCGAATTTAAAAATTCCGGTCTTAATAAAACTAGTTTGAAACTAGAAAAATAAACTTAAAAAGACTTATAACAACTATCCGCCATCTTGAAAAAGTATGTCAGGAGTTCAACATAAATCTGGAGTACAGTAATGCATAACCGCCGCCAAGTGCCTGCGGTCATGAAATGCGATATAACTTGGCAAGATACAATGTTTTGAAAGGAGAATCCTTTAACGTATAATATATATATTTAAGGTTTCGGTAACCGTGGGATTCGTTATGGGAAACAAATATATTTTTTTATAAAACTCAATTACCAAGCGTGTGGTGTAACGCTTGCCTTAATTGTCCCGTATTCGATACACTGCAGTGATCAAATATTAAAAAATATATTCATATCACGAAAATATAGTAACTTAACCTAAAAAAAATCTATGACCACTAGGTTCTTTCAGTCACAGGAAGGTCACTTACGAGCTGGTACTTAACACCCATCAATAACAAAAATCATACTCCAATATTTTTTTATCATTGTAATAACTAATACCTACTGCTTGTAAAGTGGGTGTATTGAACATTTATTAAATGAAGTCGCAACTACAATTCTCGAACTATTTTTATGAATTTAGGGTCGATTTAATTGACCTGAAAGAAGCCGGACATGTTACCTATATTAAATATCTTTGGTATTCCACAAGGATCTATTCTTGGGTTCTTTTTATTTCTACTTTAAATAACTAAACAAAATATGATCTATATATATTTCGGAAATACACGTGGGCATAATAGAAGTGTTCGTTAACCCAATTGCCTATTAAAAAGGCATTGAGGTAAAGAGAAAAGCGAAGCAAGTTACTTTTATTTATAGAAAGAGAAAGCTGCGTTAGCAAATATTAATTGGAAACTGATTCACCGGGTTATAATTTTTAACTTTCGAGGTTTTATGTACAAGAATATACCTTTAGGCGTTTATTGCCTATCTATACCTATATAATATATAATTTCTTTCTGTCTGCCTGAACGCGTCTTCAAAAATTACTTACCTTCATACGATTTTCAATAATGGACAGTTTTTTGAGATGAGAAAGTTTGGTATATTTTTATGGTATTTGTAATTCGATGTTTGAATTGATAATGGTTTTGAAAAATCTTATAAGTCAAATTTTCATGATTATTCATTTAATTTGGAAAATCACAAAAAATACATTCAGTTTGACATTTTCACAGTGTAGTCAACATAGTTAAATCTATAAAAATAAATGTATGTATAAAAAGATTATCGTATTATACATTAGTCTGTAACATTTGTATAACTAGGTTTACCATTAGTTACGGCTTTATATCAACTTTTTCACAGTGAACTGTGTTAGCAATCCTATTAACATTGTTAAGAAACGTTGTCCTCTTTATATACAAAGTCATACATACACAGGGCACTGTTTACATACGTAGTCATACGACAGGGCACTGTTTATACACATACTCATAGATAGACAGGGCACTGTTTATATACATAGCCATACATAAATAGGGTACCTTCTGGTGAGTCTATTTTTAAATAAACATGTTAGTCGAATGAATTAAAAACAAAATGCATCAAATTGTAGGTAATAAGGCATTCGTCAGATTTAATCACCTTGCAAATACTAAATGAACTAATAACTCCAATTAAACATACAGATATAAAGCAGAGTTTATATAAACGAACCCAAAGCAGCAAACAACATCAGACGTAGGTACCTACAGTGTGTTTGCAGCTTAAATCTATTCAGCATTACAAAGCATGGTATGTGTGTGTGAGGATCAACTACACGCAAACTGATAATAATTAGCATATAAAAAATGCTCCATGTTCGGAAAAAACGCTATATATAACGCTATATTATATTATGACACATTTTCAATATGATTGATATATAATTTCTAGTCAGTTTTTCTTAAGAATCATGACAGGGTTAGTTTTATTAAAGTTGCTATTTGGTATACTACATTTTAAAGAAAATATTCTCCAGATTTATAGGATATTTATTTCAGGACTTTGAATAATACCGATATTACTACTAAAAATTACTATTATTTCTAATACCCTTACCTATTTATAGGCAATAAGATAAAATAAATAAGAAAGTAATGTACAAATTATAATAAGTGAAGTGCATACTTTAAAATCATTGTAATCATTCACAACGGAGTGACAAGGAGATAATAAAGAAATTTGTTAAAAATAACTCGATCATTATAATGCAGAAAGTTACCGGTCATACATATTTTGAGTTAGTACCTAACTTATTCCTATAAAAATCGAAGCGAAAGGAAAAACATAAGGTGTCAAACTAGACCTTATTTCATTACAATAAAGACTAAAGGGTTATATAAATATTACAGTTTATTTCGTTCGGTATGTACGAGGTCAACAAACTTTGCAGTAATCGTCCCTTGGAAGCTCATTCAAGTGATGTAAACATCACTTGTCCGGGGTTGACGCGATTTATATTTAGACTCGCGTAATATCGTAGCGTGAAAGTTGCTATTAATGGGTATTTCACGCAATAAAATCTAAAGCACGCAATGCTTATTAATATAATATATATTCCAGTAAAAATATAACAGACTTTATGACGTCATATAAGTGAACACATTCTGAGATTATCTGTTTTTTTATATAGACAACTCCAGCATCTGGGATTATAATATGCCTGTGTTAGGTCCTTTACAGACATAAATAACTGACGAAAAGTCCACCCAGACTCGGAACAACGATCTGTGGATCATACAAAGAATTGTACCGTGTGGAAATCGAATCCACAACCTTTGCTTCAGCAGTCAGATTTACTAATCAATACACAAACAGGTCATCGAAATATGCGAATACTACATCAATGTTATATTTAAACTAAGGTTATTCTAAGGCTTTGTAGTCTCGATTTAATGTCAGAGTTTTTGTATCAGATATTATCTTGAGCGAGATAATGTGCGTGTGATTTAATTGATAATCATACCACCTGCTATTGAAGAGACAATAGCGGTAATTACGTTATCACGACAGACATGCTATTAGATTAGGATCGTAGCTTTCCTAACTACTCCATTTCCTATTTAATAAATTCATATTTATATTATTATAAAAACAATCTAGTTTCAAAGTTACAGTAAATGTAACTTAATTGATTTGGTTTTTCAAATAAGTAATAGAAGTTCTAGATACGAAACAAGAAACATTTCAAGAGAAACTCTTTGCGGTTAAACTTTACCGTAGTCATAGTGCACACTCTATGTATAGGCTAAAATAAATTACACTCCCTATATTAGTATTACGACATCATAAAATAATGACGACTTCATTAAAAAAAGATTACACATAAATCTCGCACATTATCGTCGATGGCTATTTCGAATACTTACTACGAATTTTATAACAATATTGTATTCTAAGATAACATCTTTATAAAAGACGATTGTATGTTATTAGGTACTACAATGTTCTCATTAAATTCTGAGTTTTTATAAACCAGACTAACAAACTAACAATTATTTTTTGGTTATTTATATTCAAACATATCTCTAATGTTATATTATACGTAATTTTTTTAAACCAAATTAAAAACACCGTTGCATAATTGTTCATTTAAAAAAAATAATGTAGGTAATTGAAAAAATGGCTTTGAATAGTTTGCCGTTAGATATATTATTTTGTATGTCTTCATAGGAAGTGTAACGTGTAATGAAATAGTGATACTTGTAGGACACGTCTTCAAGCAGTGTCGGTTTACACAGAGAATACTAATGAGATTTAAGGAATTCGTGGAGAAATGTTATTTAATATTCATTTAATACAAAGCTACTAACAATGTACAAAACAACTTACTTGCATATTCTCTTAAAAACCGTTTAAAGTTTGTTTTTCACCAACGGTACCTACTCGATTTAACAGCGTCCAATAAGAATTAAAAAAATACTAAATGAACCATAATATCTTATCTTACAGCTTACCCCGTACTTATATACAAAAAATCATTGTAAATGTATATATATTTTTAAATAAATTCAAAAATATATTATGTATCAATAATCTGTAAGCTTTAATTCAGTAAACCATTCCATAAAACAAAAAAAACCTGATATAGTATTAAATATTCGTAACACATTAAAACCGGTTTTTGAAACATAATTAAAACAAACATATCAAAAATTGCATAACTTAGTGAGATAAAAATGTTAAAAGGAAAGTTATATCAAAGGATGTATGTTATATAGTGTAGTGTGTGTTAAATATGTGATCTTTTAAATCTCTAAGTATGGGCACTCACATCGACAAGACTCCGCCAACACACCGGAATCATTACACACTGTTGAGTTGTTTCGGCGATCTTATCACTTATCTCACGATACGCACATATAACCTGTAACAACATATACATACACATTTATTACAAGTGTATTTATACACATATAAATACTAAATTTTTTTGGAACATGTAAAAGTACATCACATAAAAAAATTTGGACACCTACCTAAAGACTGACCTTTGAGTGCCAAGAGTAATGTCTATTTTAGAAGTTTTAATAATAGGTATAAAGTTTGTTTACTAAAATAGTACGTATAGTAGGTACCTAAACAATCTTAAGAGCAAACAACTTAAATATTCCTTTACCGTGCCCGAAGGCAGACAATTTGTTGAATAATTAAAAGTACTAAGACCTTTGGTAAAATTGGAAAAAAAAGCAATAAGAACCTATAAGCTATTCATGAACAAAAAGAGAAACTAAGGTATTTAAATAAGGCCAAATCAATAATAAAGATTAGATTAATTTTCGAATAAATTCAATTATGGGTCATTGATCTTAGATAACCTTACAGACAATACATAGGTTGTTAAATTACCTAAATATAAGCTATATCAAAAATAGTACATAAGACTATTATTAAAGTTAAAAAAAAAGACTATTATTAAAGCATTTTAAACAAATATCACTTTTATGTACAATTTCGCATTTTTATAATTGCAAACACCTAGGCGTTAAAGATCCTAACTGGCTATAAAACTAGACTAAGCAATTTCATTTGCAATTCTGCAGTAGGTACCTAGGCATTATGTGGTACCAGAATTCATCGATAGTCCTACTATTACGTCTAAGCAGTGAATTGTTTCTTTAAGATATTCTTAGTACATTAACATTCATAATTCGGGCACATTTGATTATCTCAATTGGTGCCAAGGTCAGATACATGTACTTCTCATTATTCTATAGAGGGAAATAAATATTACTTTAACCTAATTTTAATTTAATGTTAAGGATTTATTCACATTAATTAATAATACATATACATATTGTAATTCGTTCAGAGTAATTGGTATAAATTGCCGATTATTTTTTACTTCTAATATTCCATCCGGTACTCATAAAGTGCAATCTACCGACGCGATAGTAAGTTCATCGAGCTTCCGACTTCGCATATTACAAAATATAAGCGATAACGTTTCTCTATTACATAATATGTTCTAAACATATATCGATCATTTATTAAATACAAAATCCTTACAATAAGTTGTTTAAAATTTAAGTGTTATCATTAAATCGATGATAATACTATATAGTAATAATTATTAGGTATGTATGCATCTCATAATTATGTATAATAATATTACAATAGTTATAAGTTATAAGTCGCTGTAAGTTTTTAAATTGCAATCGATGAATGTGTTGCCATCCGCCGACGATACTGTCGCGCATGACAAACGATTCTAGCATTACAGTAAATATGATATATAATTTTATAAGCGAATTTAATTGCCGGGAAAGCTTTACAGTTCATTTTATGAGCACAAATCACACGTCACAATTAGTAAGAGGGAAAGTGATGAATGAATCGGTCTGTGAATTAGGTGGATAATTATATCAATTAGTTTACTATGAAAAGAAATTATAAATCATGTTTGAGCTCTTTTTTATTAATAACATAACAATAAATTAGTATTAAGGAAAAATTTGTACAATAATAGTTTTCGTAAAATATATTGCATTAAGTAGATGACATAACTCATAGCCAATTCTTATTTTTTTATGTTTGAAAATCAAAAACTATTGGGCCGATTTTGATAAAAATTTGGAATAGTCTAAATTTATTTTTGATGCAGACATTTTTCTTTCTGTGAGAAAAATACAATAACCTATTTGAGTTATAATAACTATACAACAAAACTATTGTATGACTATGAAGATGTTTTGGACTCCGCAAATTCTCAAATGTCGGGGAGAACATTGCTATAGGAACATGTAATAAGAATTATAGATCTAAAGGTTTATTAAAAAGTTGTGCTAGATATTATTCGAGATGGAGGAAGAGGAAACGGTCAAGGTTCCTGGCAACAGCTAGTAGTTAATATATATATAAATAATTTGTTTTGGTGACAAGTTAGACCAAGTTGAAATTCATAATATGTTCACTTTACTTAGAGCAATATGTATATTTATACATACATATGTATACACAAAATGTAGGTTAAATTTATTTTTATTATACTTAAAAATTATATTCTGATACAAATGACAAAAAACAGTTCTAGTTAACGTGTGAAAATATTCCAATATCCAATGTATCTTGATAGTATAAATTGGCAATTATTATCTTATATTAGAGCTGCCCAATTTACTTAGAATTCAAATAGTATAGATACTCAAAATATTAATCTAAAACAAATCTGACCTTGTTATATATTTTACAATAAAAAAAAATATTAACTGTAAATAAAAAACAATACAAATTATTGGCTAATCACTATCAATCAGTATACATAATAGGTATTGCATAATAGGTTATTCTGTTACTAACCATTAAAATATCCATGAGTCATTATATTAAGAATAAATAGCCATGTGAAGTGGAATAAAGTAGGAATATCAAGTTTCTGTAGGATGAAATCTAACTACTATGACTATATTTTAAAGACAACTCCTCCATTAGGGATTATATTATCCCTGTCATAATAAAACATATAAATAATTTACACAAAATACACCCAAACTCGGAACAACAGTCTGTGGATTACACAAAGAATTTTCCCATGTGGGGATCAAACCCACAACCTTTGCTTTAGAAGTCAGAGTCTAACCACTACACCAACAGGTCTATTTAATTTATAAGATTTATTTTTAAAATCAATCTCACCTTATAAGATTAAATTGAAATATTTTTAAAACTTTCAATATAATTGGATTATCAATAAGAATCTAAATATTTTATTTGAATAATGTCATTATAAATAATAATAATAATAATAATTGTTCACTTTTTTGAATAAACACAATGCACTCAAGCATTGCTTTTTAAGCTAACTAAAATACTAAACTATAAGCTTTCAAAATAATTGTCTCTAATAATACAACATGTTGTAACCTAAAATGTTTAAATACATCTAAAGATTAAAACGTCTTTTTAGTGGATATAGGTGTGATTTCAGGATAGGTACTTTTAAATATTACAAAGATGCCATTAGGTACCAGAAAATTATGGTTCGGTTCAAAGTTAATAAAATATTCTAGAGTGTTATGTAAAATTGATTCAACCATTGTTTTGGAATTATCAATATTGCGAATACCTACCACTTATTTTTTTTAATAAATAACTCGAGAACTTTTAATTCACGAATCACGAGTAGACTTCGTGATTCATCGGCGAGAAAGCGGTAATCATTTTCATTGCTAGTTCGTAATACATTATATTTAATTCGTAATGATGACCTAATAATTAACCATAATATTACCAGCTTGATATGATTAATTAGGGTTATAAATATTTAATCATTTATATTTGATACAATGACAGTTAGGCGGAGCCGAAGTACTCGTCAGTCGTCAGCAGGTTTGGGCGATGGCGGTCAAATAACGGCCGGGCAGGGGCGACAGCCAAACAATACCAGTACTTACTTATAGTCGATTTCTCTTTTACCATGAATGTTCTACATTGAAACTATATCACCTTAAATAAAAAACTCACCTCATGACAAATATATCATAACAATTCCAAACTACAATTCACTCACAACACAAAACATTCCACATCCACGATTGACAATCACAGTCACAATTTAATTCATGGGACGGAGACGGGAGAACACTAGCGCCACGTGTTTCAACTTTCAAACTTCAAAGCATCTTTGCCGAAATCATTACAATGGTATGAAGTTGCAGTTGTTTACAAGTTAGCCAACTTAAAGACAATAGTCGGATACAAGCTTGTATTGCAATTTAAAATCTGAATTTATAACAAAATAAAAAATCACATCTTTGTATTTTGATTAGTTCTGAAACTCGAATAGATTAGTATAGTGTGATAATAGAAAATAATGTCTTTTTGTTTCTATATAATCAACAAACCACAAATATGACCATTAATTCTAAGAATACTAGAATTTTGACAAACAAGTTCCTTGAAAAATACAAGGATAAGAATATTAATTATATATGTGTATAGTTTATTCAATTAATAATTTATTCTATTTGTTTTGTTCCCGTCTTAATGTGCTTTTATCTGAGGACTAAAGATATTTTTTATCGTCTAATATCAATGTCTATTGACATTTGATGGTTCTTTGGCACAAAAAGTCAAAAATCTTCGGTAGTACCTAGTATTCATTTTGTGAAAAAAATAGATGTAAATCTACTTGACAAAATTTTCAGATGATATTTAATTAAAAAATATTATGAAAATTTCGATTTTTACAAAAATATAATAATGTTATCTCGTCAATGTTTTAAATTAAGGTTGTCTTATAGACAGGTCATCTCTTATTACAAAATTTCCATACCGACTTCATGTTTAGATTTAACAAATAGGTTATGTTTTTATTATTTTCTAAATCGAACTTAATATTCTGCACAAGTATTTTATTTGTGTTGTTACCTTTTAAATGTTGGTAAATTTACAGGTTACTCGCAACACAAAATTCAGAAAAGACACTAGTCAGAAACGAAATATTTGTGTCAGGAGGACCTATTAATAAAGTCCTTTCGGGCACCGGTAACAAAACTAGTAGATTATCACCAGAAGAATTACTTGAAAGATTCATAGCTGGCTTATCCACCGATATACACCAGAAAAATAGAGTTTATAAAAATGATTTAATAAGAGTTATAGATAAAATTAAGGAACTTAACATCTCATCAAAAAGACAAGGATTACTACTAATTAAGTGTTGTACAGAATTAATGCCTGATGAGACACCATCAACTAGACTGGCATTAGTTGAGCAGGTGTTGAATGTTATCAAGTAAAATATTCATTTTATTATTTAAAATTCCTCTTCAATTATTTCCTTTCATTATTCAAATATTAGTATTTATAAAACTACTTATTGCAGATCTCATACAACACTTGATGTTGACCATTATAATGAAATACTGAGGGTGTATATAGCAAACAATAAGAAACTCGTTGTTGGCACCTTTATTGGTCAAATGGACTCGGTGAAACCAAATATAACCACTTTTGAATTAATATTAAGGACTCTTGGAGAGGTAATATATGTCATTAATTCATTCCTCTTTTGAAATAGGTATCCAATGTAGTTTAATCTGTTTAGAGTAAAAAAGTATGCTTTGAAAAAAAATCTTTATAGAACCTATATGAGTTATTAAAATTTGTCTTAACATATTACTTAAATCTTTATTGGATTTTTGGTTGTTGTTACTATAGAGTGAAAGATATAACATTTCTATAACACTTCATTTTCTTAATCAATATAATATGTATATAGGAATAAAACTATTTTAAGGGATTTAACTCACATATATTGAATAAAATTTAAACCTGAATTATTTTTAAATGTAAATTTAATTGTTATTAAAATGTAAATTTTTAATTTGATTCAATATACATGAGTTAAATCTGTGAAAATTGTTTTATTTCAATGTGTAGTACTCGTGAAAGCCTTAGAAAACACAATATAATCTATAAATTCAATTCAATATATAAATTCTGTAGGCAGGAGATATCAATCAATGTACTGAAGTTCTTTCAAATATGAAAGCCCAAGGATTGCCAGCTACTGAAAATGTGTTTAATTCTTTAATTATTTGCCATGGAAAGTCTGGGTAAGAAAAGCATATTTGATTTTGTTAATGTTACTTATTTATTTTAAGAATAATTTTAATGTGAATGTTGTTTTCCAGTAATTTAGGTAACATTCAAGAAATAATAACAATGATGAACTCTCTGAAGCTTGAGCCCTCTGTGAATACCTACACAGCATTAGCCAGAGTTAATGCCTGGAATAAAAAGAATAATCAACTTCTTTTAGAACTAAGAAAAGCTAATGATAAAGGCATTATATTCGGAGAAACACATATTATGGATATAGTAAAAACTTTGGCAATTGTTGGGAACTATGAACCAATACCACAAGTAAGAAATTTGTTCATTGACCAATACCTAATATACTATGATTGCCTCAACACACACCCAAGTTGCTTGCTATGAAACTATTCTAAATACCTTTATAATCTATAATAATAAGTAGGTATCTACATAAAATATATAGATAGCATTAAAACAATTTAAGTATTTTATATCTTTTAGGTACTCAAATTCTTACCACTAGAAATATTAGAGACACCATCTATAACTCCTGTAATGCAGAGTGTTTCAACCCTGCTGGTATTTCAAAATCATCCAATGGCAGCCCTGGAAATATATAAATGTTTGCCTTTGCCATCATTTGGACCTAAGGATGATAAGGGTTTACATGGACGAAGTTTAGTTCGAGATTGTGTTAAAGCATCCACTGTATGTATTAATTATATTATACCTGGAAAGTTAATAATCTGTTAGTATATAAAATAAATATTTAATATATTTTTTTAATTATCTGTTATTATTTCTAGCCATCAAATGTTATAGCCCTTATAGCCCAAGAGCTGATGTCTTCAGGTCGGAATACAATAGCATTACAGAATGCATCAGAGGCTGCTTTACAGTTAGGAAAAGTTCCATTAGCCTTAGACCTCTTCACACGTATGAAGCAGTATGGTATGGCCGTTAGACCACACTACTTCTGGCCTGTATTGATGCATACTTCAAAGTCTTATGGGGAAAAAGGTAGGTTCAATATATTTTCTCTAAATTTATAAACATTTTAACATATGATTTATCTGAATTGCATTGATGTAAATAAATATTGATAGTATCAAAAGGTAACAGGTACTAGTTAATATTCTTTTATTTAAGTTGTTAAAAATAAATTATCTACATAACATTAACTTTTTTCAATTTAAATTCTAGGTATAATGAACACCTTATCAACAATGGTCAACATGGAGGTCAAACCGGACTATGAAACTATCATGGAGTACACACTTCCATATGTGAGTTTCACCTCGCCTCAGAACTTGATGAAGAAGTTCCAAGAAGTCGGTCTTACTGTAAGCAGCGTGCTGACACCTATGATGGTGACTCTGCTGAATACTGGACAAGTTAGAGCTGCAAGTGAAATATGTAAGTTAATGTTAATGTAATTAATAATAGTTCTTAAAGCATCTGCTTCTCAAGTAAATACTATAGAGTAAAATTTTGTACAGTCTCAGTTCAAGTTTCAGTTGAAAATTCTGCTGCTGTTGGTTTTTTGATTTATAAATATAAAAAAAACTGGTTTTACTAAAATGGCTTCCCAAACTCACACAGAGAAACTCACCCGTCATATTTATATGACGTCACAAAGTGTTAAAAGACTATTGGTAGTGGATACCACAACAAACAGTATTAGATCTTAAAAATATGGACTTCCGTCTATACTTTGTAGTAAATAGTGTTTACTACAAAGTGTTTGAATATACCTTGTTGTGTGAATGAAAATTTAATTGTAATTAATTTGTCTCCATCTTGAATTATTTAATTTTTAATTAGAATTTTATTGCATTGAAGAGTTTAAAATGTATACTTAAACTATTTTATAGGTGAATTATTTGAGGGGAAAGTTAATGCAGATTTAATAATAAAACCCTTATTAAAAGGTTACTTTATAAGTTCTGATATAAAGTCTACCGTACATATATTGGAGGATGTAACCGTAAAAGCCCTTGACAAAAACAAAGATTGGGTCGGCAGGTTTTTATGTGTTTTTATGAAACACAATAAAATTAAAGAGGATCTCAATGATATACTCAGTATCATTAAGGTAAATAGTATATATATGTTATAATAATGTAGTTATAAGCCCATATGGTTATAATACCACATTCTATGTATATGAAGTTATTAAAGAGAAACCTCTTTCAAAATATCCATACAAACATTGATAGCCATGTTAAGCTCGCTTATTTAAAATTTAAGAAACACATCTCTTTCACTTAGGAAGTCTTTGAAATCCTATACTCTTATTATAAGATCCGGTATCAATGTCCCATATTTCTAGATTTTAATATCAAAAATATAATTCTTTTATAAGTTCATGGGGTAAAACATACATTTATAGAGAATTGAAGATAAATTCCCACTTAAAGTAAGTACTTTATAAATACGTATACAAGTAAGTACTTGTATACGTATTTATCTATATTGACAAAATACTAATATGAAAGAAAATGTTGCTTGGTGGTGTTGAATTGTATAATAACTGTTTTAAATAAAGAGTTTATTATAAGTATTTTAAGTTTTATTTGATGCTTTTTCGAATGTATTTTTTATTAAATTATAACAAAAAAAGAGAAATGCGGTCGCAGTATATTGTAAGTCTAAATAAAAATAAACTGAAATACCTATCATGATTATTTATATATTCTGCTTCTTAAACAGGCCTTACGGGAGAAAAATATAACAATATCAACATCAGCAGCAGACTTCTGCATGTCTCTCATACCGGAACATCACAAACATTTATCAGTGGAAAGCTTCAAAGAGGCGCTGATAAGTATAACCGACGAGAGACTGGTCGACGAGGGAGAAATGTTTGTGCATCAGATACCACACCCTGTGAGTTGATGTAATAACTAAGATTATAATGTTATATTGTATGCCTGTTTAGTCCCGTCTGAATTGGCACCCATAACTACTGAATCAATTTTGATAAAATTTGGTTTGTATACAGGTTATGGTCGTCAACATATTCCTTTTTTAAACAAATTCTTTTTTTGCACAAATAGAACTTAAAAACGGTTTTATAGTATGAGCAAAAAATGCAGGAAAGATGAAAATCTCATAATGATGATTGATGAATGATTTCCAGAAACAAATGTCGGAGGAGTCCCTGAAGGCGCACCTCGTGGAGCTGGAGGCCAAGAGCTTGAACACGCGCGGTGTGCTCCGCAAGCTGTTGCAGCACTACTGCCGCGCCGGGGACCTCGCCGCCGCCAGGGAGCTGCAACACAAGTGCGAGAAGGAGGGGGTGAGGGAATTTAAACAAAAAACGAAAGACTACATCGAAAGAAAAATAAACTATCCCGAGTTTATTTTTTCTTGAATGTTTTTCCTAACAAAAATTTAAAATGTCCACAATTAAAAAAATATATATATTTAAAGAAAACATTTTTTCATTGTCAAAATTAACATTCGTTCGGAAACATATTTGCCACAGACCTAGGAAGGGCTGGCAACAAGAGCTCCTCCTTCATCTGTTATGTTTTCTTATACCATACTTAAAATCTAAATTACATATTTTATAAGAAATATTCAAATTGCCTGCATCGATACCCAAAATATTATGCTATAACGTACTATACATACGTTATACCATAACATTCAATATTTTTGTAATTCAATCATAATGTTTAATAATAATACCTAAACCATGGCCTGTTAAAAAAGTATTTAGTGTAGTATTTATTGTGTGGTAAAAAGTCGCATTTAAAAAAATATTCTTTAACAAATTATAAGCCATTATCATCCCATGCAGGTGTTTCTATCAGCTGGAATGAAAGCATCTATATTCGATCTCCACGTAAAGCAAGGGGAATTAGATTTAGCGGAAATGGTTTTAGCAGACTTAAACAAAACAGCGCCAAATTTCACATTGGATGAATACAAAGTCATCGACTTCGCGACCCTCATGGTATACAGAAAGAAGATCAAAAAGGCATTCGAATTAATAAATGAACAGTCGAAAAAGAGGTACGTAATATAATAGTAAATACTGACTTATCGTGTATCGATATTAAAAGAATTGTATACGTGTCCCGCTCCAGGCGTGTGACGGGCGGTCCCAACATCTCCATGAACTGTTGGCGGCTGCTGGACGCGCTGGCGGCGCAGGGGTCAGTGACCGACGCGGCGCGCATGTTCTCGCTGCTGGCGGCGCAGCGCTACTGCCGACCGACCAACACCGTGCTGGGGCCGCTGGTGAGGGCGCACCTCAGGAGGTACGACATCTTCACTGTTATAACTCTTCATGTTCTAACCGTTAAGTATTTCAAAACTAAAAACGATATTTACCTCTGGGTCTATGCGGTAGCTCAGTTGGTAGAGTTTTCCTAAGGTCGCGAGTTCGAATCCCTGGGCATATAGTGTTTCATTCTATAGTTGTTTAAATTAAACGAAGCTTAACATGGCTATACATTTTTGCATATATTTTCAAATAAAAATTTACCTCTAGAAAGAGAATCTGCTTCTAAGCTAATATCACTTCCATGTAGTTCAGAGATCACTAGAACCGTTTTAACTATCTTATTAAACATACTTATAGATTGAAGGGTTAATGAAATTATTCTTGGGGTTTTCAAAACCAGTTGAAGACATGTTCTTCTATGAGGTTTCAAATATAAGTTGTATATAAGTATAATACGCATAATACGCCTACGTATAATACGCACAGAACTCACCAGAATCTGCTCCATTAATAGGGAGAATTTCGAATTCTAGAAGCGACACGAATTATAGAGAGCGACAACTAGTTACTAGCTACCTATTGCCTTTCTCTTCACACATTTTGTTTCCAAAGCAAACTTTTATTGTATTCTGTTTTATATGTTTGGACGCCATTATATTAATAATGCCAATTTTAATTTTAATTTAATTGTAATTTTTATTTTTAACTCACTCTATACAGTGGCAATCTGAAAAATGCAGTTCAAGAATTCGTGAATTTAGCAGAAAAATACAAAAAGACGCCTCTAAAACACGAGCTACTCTGTAAGATACTGGAGGCTATGGGCGAAGGAAAATCGGAAGACAATTTCATTGAAAATGAGAAATTTAATGGGAAACTTAATGAACTAGCTCAGACTATACTTAATGTTAACAGACAAGTGCACGGCGCTAGTGATGTGCCGGTAAGAACTAAATATACCTGTACATATATCTGCCAGTGAGGAGCGAAGCTCTGTGTCCTCATCCAACTCCTTTGTATTTACTACGTTTTTTTTTTAATCGATTGCTTTGGTTCTGATGAGTGCTTATAAGCAAAAAAATAGGTGATTGGTCATGTCCTTGACGTATAAACTGATTTTGATATTTTTGCATTGAGTGAAGCTAGCGCATTTTGTTTACATTATTCGAGCAGTAGACTTGGTTCGAGAATGAAGCTATATTATGCTGTATAAAAGTTAATAAAAAATCAAATTGGAGAAATAAAATTGCTACCTCACTCACTCGACAACCAGTCATAATGTCTGTCATCCTAGTGGTTCTTGATATTTAACTGTGCTTTAAATTGAAACTTAGATGAAAAAATCAAAAAGTATTTAGGATTAATTATAATCTAATAAATCGTTATCGAAATATAAATTTCCCAGCTGACACTAATAGCAGCGCTAGCAGACGTGGGCTACAAGAAAACCCTCCGCAAGTTGTTCCTGGACCCCACCACTAAGTTCCACCCGGAGGCGCTACTACGTCACTGCGAGAGGTTCGCGGACGAGAAGAACATTGACGCGCTAGAGGTCATCGCCGAGACTACCAAGGATTTGAGACTTATCGACACTTCAGAGATTTGTAGTTTGATTCTGGATGTTCATCGTGAGTTTATTTGTAGATTTATACACACATATGTTGTATGACAGATGATGTATCACAGATGTATGTATGTAACAACATATATCCGTTTTTTGTGTCCTACCCGGTTTATATTTTTTCTTATTATATTTTAATTTTCTTTAAAATTAATGATTAATGAAAAAAACTAATTATATATTATTATTTTTTTTTGAGATTAATACAATTTTGATTAGGACTTTAGTAGAAATTTATATCCATTAACTATTTTTCAAAATCTCACATCAATTACAATACTACGTAAAGGAACTTCAGGCAACTTAAACTTTATATAAGTTTGTTTATTTAATAAATACTATTATCAACATTTTAGAAAACTTAACGACGAAATTAACATCAATTTTAATGAAATGTATTATTTTCAGAACGCGACGACAACTGCGACAAAGCGCTATCTCTATTTTACAAAATGCAAGAGAGCGATATACTACCATCTCAGAAGTTCCTGAAAAACCTTTGCTCATTCCTGAAGGCCAATAATACAGACATACCGTCAGACCTGGTCAAACTTCTCGACAAACACGCTAAGACCGTCTCTCAAAAGGCATAAGAATTAATTATCCAATTACGTTCTGTGTTGGAAAATAAAATTATAGTAATCTGTGATATTATTTATTACATGTAGTAAATTTTATTAAATGAAAAACTAAATAAGTGGTTTTATTTGTTTCGTTCTTAAAAAAAATAATAATTACATAATTTCGATTATTTATAAATATTTTGAATATTAATAAGCTTTACTATTACTAAGGTCCTCAATAATCTTTCTGTTCAAAGCGGCGAGTTCAGTAAAAGCTTCATTCTTTATAGGCTCATAATCAGCTTTAAGCGTTATGGAGGCTATATCTTCTTGTAGAATAGTCCTTCTGTTTTCCAATTGAGCAAGTTGATCTTCCAAACTGTTTAGCTTTGCATACATTTCATTTCCGTCCAAACTTTCCTGTAAAGTAACACCTTAGAAATCATTTGATCTATTCAAAAATATTTATTTCCAAGGTATTTGAACTATATATTTGTTCTGTACCTGCAGTTTTTTTAATTTACTTGAAGCTTCAACGACCGCACTCTCCGTTGGGCCGATTTTTTCTTTAAGTTGTCTTAATTCACTATGTAACATTTTTTTCTGTTCCTCACCTATTTCAACATATTTATGTTATAGATTATCAAATATATTTAACAAACAAAAATAAAGTACGAATACCTTCTTCTCGCAATTTTTCCAAATCAGCTAGCGATACTAGTTCCTCTTTCATGACTCTGGTTTTCTCTGGAAGAGTTTGTAGTTCTGTTGCCAGCCGCTCTCGAGTACTCTCAGCCTAAATGAAAAAAAAAATGAATTTGTTAGTACTAGATAAGCGCTGAAAGAATGCATGCTACGTATTCTTCAGTTACTTAATTTATTTGCTAGCTTTAATACAGACCTTTTGTAAATTATTCTGAAATCTTTCGAAATCTTTCGTCAACATTTCCACGGACTGCTTGCCCTCATCAGCCACGGAGGAGTAACCATCTCTTTGCTTCAATGAATCTATTTCACTTAAATCGAGGTCAATATTTGAACTGCTGTGTTCTAGGGCAAAAAAAATATCTTTTTCTAATTGATCTATCTTCTCCTGTTCCTTCTTAAGGTTTTCTTCATAAACGGACATAAATGCGTCCATGGTTTCTTCCCTTTTCTTTAGCTCTCTGTATTTTTGGTGTCGCTCCGAGTTGCCTTCTTCCAAGTCCTGTATCCGTAGGCAATTTCAATGGAAAAACATCATTTCGTTTAAATTTAGTAAAATTATTTTACAGGTGATTTAACTCATGCACTGAATTATATAGGCTAATTTTAATTAATTACAAAAAAATTACAACCATTGTTCTCAGTAAGATTAGAAGTAGGTACGTGTTTTTCAGATTGGAAGTGAATTACCTACCTACTTTATTGTTTTCGAAAATTTAGAATCACTTGGAAACGTTAGCTGTGCTACTTTAAACATAAATAAATATTACCTGTTCTGCTTGCTCAATCAACTCCTGAACTTTGCGAATTTGGTCTTTAAAATTAGCTGCGTTACGGTCTAGAGATGTGATTGCAGCGTTATCCTCCCTAACCTAAAGTGATTGTTGTTTTAGTTTTGTATGTATAATATGTAACAATCATCTATTAACAAGCATAACTTTACTTGTGATAATAATTTCTCCCGCTCTGCTTGTGGATCCAAACGGTTATTCATCTCTTCTTTCAAATTATCTCGTTTCTCCTCTGCAGCTGCAAGCCGTCGATGTAGTTCAATTAAATGGAGTTTAATCTACAAGAAAAATAGTTAGTAAAATAGAGATCGAGTTGTATATATATAATTTGATTCATATTGCCATTGTTGTTCTCAATTACAAATATACCTGAGATCCAGCTATTTCCCTATTGAACTCATCCTTTTCTCTATTAAGATGATCGCATTGGGTTCTAGCTTGTTCCACTTCATCTCTTAAAGTTGCAGCAGTTGATTCCAAAACGCTGTATTGTTCTTTTTGATCTGGCGACATTTCTGATAGAAGTCTAGTGATTGTGGATTGTTCCTATATGAAACAATGACAACCAATACCGTGAGATAATTTGCACTGATGAATTCTAAATTTGGATTTATTAATTAGAGAAACAGTTTACTGTCATGGACACACTTTAATTTTGTTTTAATTACAATATTGTAATATATTCAGTACCTTTTCCATTTGTTCTCTAAGCTGTCGTAATTGATTTTCTTTTCTTTGTTTTTCTAAAAAAACTTGTTCAACGTCTCCTTGCAACCTCTTATTGTTTACCTCTAATTCTTTAGTTTGTTCCTCGACCGAAATTTTAGAAGCTTCGCCATTAGCAATCCGAATTGCTGTGTTATAATCAGCTAGACGTCCTTGTAAATCTGTTGAAACAATAAAGATTTCATTGATATTCATTTTTTGTACTCTACAAACTCTACTGATAAAAGATTTTAAGGAATATTATGTTATGACCAACCTGTCAATTCTTGCGCCAACTCCTTTACTCTCTTCTCATAATGTTTTTTTGCAGATTTTTCTCTCTCCCCGGCGTCTGCTTGCTCTGTAAGTCTTGCTATTTCTGCTTTGGTCTCTCGAACTTTGACTTGCATAAGCTCTTCCCAGTATCGCTTGTCTTGTAGCTGTCGGGTACGGAATCCTCTAGCAGTGCTTGTACGAAGGCCTGATATACCTTGCTGGGTTATTGGTCTATCGATCTAAAATTTTAATAATAAAGATACAAATTAAATACAACGATTTTCGTTTGCACGGTGGCAAGGAAAAGTCGCTGTTTACGACCTATTATGCATTACCGTGGTTTAAATTCTAGATCTAAATATTTATTTGGATAAACTCGCGCCATAATGCAATCAGAACACAAAAAAAATATAAAAGATTTAACATTAATATAGCAATTTAGAAAAGTTTATCCTACCATAGAAAAGCCGGTCACGGCGTTAGGTTGGCGACTAGGTGTAGGGGGTGCTGGTCCAAATCCAGCTGTCGAGAGACGAGAGGCTGTGCTCCCTCTGTACGCAGATGTAGGCCTCATAGTACCGCTTCTAAAATGAAAACACAATTACAAAAACAAACTAATCCATTGAGATATGTAGTACTATCATAATTCATCACATCATCATGAGTTCATCCTACTCACTTTAGTTTACTCCTTCATTCAAAAACTTCTGGACCGTTTATGATAACACAGTCTATATCAGAGTAATCAGACTTCACACTAATGTATCGATAACACAGTCTATCATTTGAAACACATTATGTAAATCGTATTTGAAAATTTAAATATTATATTAATTGTCATGAAAGTGGGAAAAAAGATTTATACTGGTGAAGGTTGCATAAAGTCGTAAAAAAAACTCTTTTCGATAAGTGACCAGGAAAGTTCATGAAATTTAGCAAAGTCTAGTACCAACATATTTTTGAAGTATGATTCGAATGAATAATCATAATTTCTTCACCTCGATATCGCTGATCCACTGTTAGTATATTCACGAAATCCCCGCCTAGACACTGGACGCGGTACATTAGCGCGCCTGCCCGCGTCTCCTTGTTTAATACTGCCCTCAGAAAAATCCATATTAACTTTATCTGATAAGCTTGTGCACTTAATACTGGACTTAACAAGGACACCGTCACGGCCACGCGCAATAGGTTTGTTGTGTATCCGTCGCCATGGATACTAATAATGTTGTACAGAAAATGCGTATGAAGTTCATACGTTTTGAATTTCTTTTGGTTACTAAATAACACTAGCATACAATTATAATTATTATTTTAATATTTTTTTATTAACCCCCGACTAAAAAGAGGGGTATATAATGTTGAACTATATCTTGAATATACCGTAAAAAAAAACATATTTTTTTTTGATTTCAGACTTTTGCCGTCGTCGCCCAGTCCATTGATTTTGCAATTGATTGGAATTTTCTTCAACCCAATAAACTGTGCTGCGGATTCAGAAATAAATGAGCCTTGGAATCCTTAATTTATAAATGTCCTTAAATTGTGTGTAGTCCCATTTTGTGATCGAACTTATACTAGTACTAGTATTGACTGGTGTAAAAACTACTTCAAATTGTGAATAATTTATTTATTTAAAATCTTTATTGCACACAAAAAAAAACGTACAAATGGTGGACTTAATGCTAAAGCTTTCTCTACCAGTCAACCGACAATGTAAGCCGAAATCTAAAAATGAGGGGGCACAATATTAAAAATTAAATAACAATTAAAATAAGGGAATGAATATCGATAAAACTACTTACTTACACGGACACAATACAAACTAATACAATTAATACAATAATAATATTATTACAATAATTTACAGTATAAATTACTCATATTCTGCTATAGAAATAAAGTATACTGAATATCAATAAATACATACAAATTACTAATACCTATAATATACATACATACTTATATTTACATATTTATCCATATGGACGGATTTATATACTTATACATACACATATACGTACATATACACATACACATATATACACATACACATATATACACATATACGCTAACAAATTGAGATTAAAAATAACTAAAATTATACCATCTCAAGAAGGTATTTGCGGAAAGGTTTCTTAAAAAGATCTTTATTGGGGGCTCGTCGAAGTGAATCATCTCGTACTTGTGATATTCCAGAGCCACCTGCTGGAGCATTATCTGTGGATCTATTCTCTGGATGCGTTAAGGAATGATGTTTTCTGCCACATCTTCTACACGATAACTTCTGTTTACATTTTAGAACTGTATGATTAGGAATCAAACAATTGTAGCATAAACCATTACTTTCTTACAAAACTCTTGCGATTAGTAAATGTCAATCGTGCAAATTCTTTTCAGTTGGAAATGTAATGATTGTCATTATAAAATTTGCAAGTTGTGATAAATGAGGTGTGAAACGAGGAATGTTTAATGTTAGATTTAGTGTTTGAGCTTGATGATTCCAAAAGTTCAAGAGTGCGAAAACGAGATTCTAAATAAGAACAAAGTTGTCTGTATGTGGATAGATCGTCTCCAATGACCTCGTTATTACCTACTAAGATATTGTTTCCATAGTTTAATTGATTCGAGGTCTAGTTTTGCTACAGATATGTGCAATAATATAAGGTTCCAGTTAAATGTATCTATCCCCATATTTTAAGGAGCACTTAAACATTCATTAGTCGTGTCCAAGAGTATTTTGACAGCCTGCGATGACTCGGTAGAAATATTTTTCGGTGACAGCAATTTCTTTAAAGTGAAATTTACTATAAGTCTTTTACTCTCAAAACGCCTTTTTAATGTTCACCATGCATTCTCGTAGTTAGCATCAGTTATTGGTAAATGTCTTAATAAAGCTTCAGCCTCACCGCTCAAGCTAGATTTTAGATAATGTAGTTTTTGTACATTCTTTAATAATGTGTTTTGGTGTAAAAGTGAAGCAAACATATCATGAAAAGAATGTTTTCCTGAGAATGAGGGTAAAGTGATATTATGAAAAAGGTAAAAAAAAGAAACAAGTTGACACAGCGGTTGCACTCCTCCTCATACAAAGTGCACCTCACTAATATAAGGGGTTTGCACTCAAATCTTTTAGCTGTCCACCACCACCTGGAGACAGAGCAGCCGCACTTGCTCTTTTTGACGGAGACGCAGATACAATGTCCTTTGAGCGCTACATACTTGGATTATCCCGGTTACTCGTTAGAGCACAACTTTCGCTCACGGGCCGGAGTCAGTATGTACGCGCGGAACGACCTCTGTATTCAGCGTCTCCGTCACCTTGAAGACCCCACTTTTTCTTCCCTATGGGTTTTAGTGGACGCAGGAAACGAAAAAATCCTGTATTCCTGTGTTTACCGTTCGCACAGCGGTGACCAGGAGACAACTCGTTTATTTGAGTATCTCAGTGAGGCTGCAGATATGGCTCTGTATCAGTACCATTCGGCGCAGCTCGTCTTTCTGCCTGTCATCAGGACTGGCTGTTCCCGTACCAGAAGACCGACCATGCTGGAAAAGAAGCGCGGAAATTTGCGTTTTCCCTGGACCTCTTTCAGCTGGTGAAGCAAGCGACAAGGGTACCAGATGTGGTAGGCCATACAGCCAATTGCCTAGACCTTCTGCTGACAACTGATCCGGACAGGTATCGTGTAGAAGTCACCTCCCCCTTGGGAACCTCCGATCACTGTCTGGTGAAATCTGTGTTTACATATTCCCCACCAGCTTTCGAACCTCCTGGTGTAAGGCGAGTATGGAAATACAAGTCAGCAGATTGGGATGAGATGCGACACTTTTTTGCGTCTTATCCTTGGCGGCAGGTCTGCTTCTCTTCTTTGGATCCGTCGAGTTGCGCGGATGCTATAACCGATGTGGTGCATCAGGCAATGGAGTATTTTATTCCTTTTGCTGACGTACCCATCGGTGGCAAAGCTCGCCCATGGTTTAATGCCGAATGTGGTCATGCTCAAGACCGAAAACATTCGGCATATCTCATTTGGGCTGATGCTCGAACCCGCAAAACTCCGGATGTAAGTATAAAGAAGAGAGCCTTTAACCAAGCTGCCAAGTCCTACAAAAAGGCATTGCGGAAGGCTCGTCTCGATCGAATCGCTAAGAATGGCGAAAAGCTCTCTGTCAGACCAACTGGCAGTCGAGCTTTCTGGTCTCTTGCGAAAGCGATCGAGTCGAATTTCTGCCAACCCTCACTGCCTGCTCTGCTGAAGCCGGATGGATCCCTGGCCCACACAGCAACAGAGAAAGCGAATGTACTTGCTTCTCTGTTTGCTGATAATTCGCATCTAGATACTGGCAATGCTTCTCCAGCACGTCTTCCTCACTGCGGTATTTCGATGCCTGAAATCCGCATCACTAACAAAGAGGTTTGGAGAACATTGTGTCGTTTAGATGTGAATAAAGCCAGTGGTCCTGATGGTATACCAGCCATTCTGCTCAAGACATGCGCAGCTGAGTTGTCTCCTGTACTGACACGTCTGTATTGCCTCTCTTTCATGACTGGAATAGTGCCGAAATCCTGGAAGCTTGCTAATGTGCAACCCGTGCCCAAAAAAGGCAGCCGTGCCGACCCTGTCAATTACAGACCGATTTCAATCACCTCCATACTCTGCAAGATTATGGAGCGTGTATTGAACTCGCGCCTACTAGCATACCTAGAAGGTAACGATCTCTTCAGTGACCGACAGTACGGGTTTCGCCGTAATAGGTCTACTGGGGACCTCCTAGTGTATGCTACTCACATTTTAGGCGAGGCCATCGAGAAGAACGGAGAAGCGGTCGCCGTCTCTCTGGACGTCTCGAGGCAGGACAGGGTCTGGCATGCGAGCCTTATATGCAAGCTTTCAGCGTACGGTATATCTCCTGGTCTGATCGGCTGGGTAACGGACTTTCTGAGCCACAGATCTCTCCGAGTAGTTGTCGACGGGTGTTCCTCGGAACCCTTGACAATAAATGCCGGAGTGCCTCAGGGGTCCGTTCTTTCTGCAACTCTGTTTCTGCTGCACATTAATGATCTGTTGAAGCCCGGTGTCTATGGGTATACAGACGACAGCACAGTTGTAGAAAGATATCTGCCGAGTACTCGGGCTAGTCGAGATCAAGTACAGTCTGAAAGAGAAGCCATGGTGCAACATTTGAATGACAAACTTCAGGCAGTCTCCGCATGAAGCAATGCCAATCTTGTCAAGTTCAACGCCACCAAAACGCAGACGTGTCTATTCACCGCCAAAAGGAGCCCTTTCACCTTGGCTCCTACTTTCCAGAATGTATCCTTGGAATACAGTGACCGGCTTCAGTTATTAGGCTTAGAGATTTCCTCGAACCTCAACTTTGGTCAGTTCATTCAGTCCAGAGCAAGAGCAGCAGCAGCAAAGCTTGCCGTTCTTGCGAAGGTTCGGCAGTACTTTACACCGGGACAGCTTTTTGTTTTATACAAAGCACAGATCCGATCGTGTGTAGAGTACTGTGGTCACATATTTGCTGGTGCCGCAAAGTCTCATCTTGCGGTTCTGGACTCAATTGAGAGGCGAGCAAAGAGGCTTATAGGCGATCCCGAATTGGTCGAAGCCGACCTCCAAAGCCTTGAACACAGGCGTAAAATTGCTAGCCTCTCAGTATTCTATAGGATACATTTTGGTGAGTGTGCGCAGGAATTGAATGATGAATGATGGAGGTGGTTATGTGAGACTCCTACTCACTAAACCTGACGGTTGCCGCCGCCGAAAGGCGCATTACCCTAGCAACCTATTGACTCTTCTCTTGAATGTGACCATATTGTATTCGGTCGGAAATACCGACGCAGGCAAGCTGTTCCAATCCTTTGCTGTACGCAGTAAAAATGAGGAAGCAAAGCGCTTCGTTCGGACAGGTGGAATGTCCACAACAAAAGGATGGATACCTGCCGTGCATCGGGACGTCCGGTGATGGAAGGGGGATGGGGGAATTATGTCGTGTAATTCCTGCGCACACTCACCAAAATGTATCCTATAGAATACTGAGAGGCTTGCAATTTTACGCCTGTGTTCTAGGCTTTGGAGGTCGGCTTCGACCAATTCGGGATCGCCTATAAGCCTCTTTGCTCGCCTCTCAATTGAGTCCAGAACCGCAAGATGAGACTTTGAAATATGTGACAACAGTACTCTACACACGACCGGATCTGTGCTTTGTATAAAACAAGAAGCTGTCCCGATGTAAAGTACTGCCGAACCTTCGCAAGAACGGCAAGCTTTGCTGCTGCTGCTCTTGCTCTGGACTCAATGAACCGACCAAAGTTGAGGTTCGAGGAAATCTCTAAGCCTAACAACTGAAGCCGGTCACTGTATTCCAAGGATACATTCTGGAAAGTAGGAGCCAAGGTGAAAGGGCTCCTTTTGGCGGTGAATAGACACGTCTGCGTTTTGGTGGCGTTGAACTTGACAAGATTGGCATTGCTCCATGCGGGGACTGCCTGAAGTTTGTCATTCAAACGTTGCACCATGGCTTCTCTTTCAGACTGTACTTGATCTCGACTAGCCCGAGTACTCGGCAGATATCTTTCTACAACTGTGCTGTCGTCTGCATACCCATAGATACCGGGCTTCAACAGATCATTAATGTGCAACAGAAACAGAGTTGCAGAAAGAACGGACCACTGAGGCACTCCGGCATTTATTGTCAAGGGTTCCGAGGAACACCCGTCGACAACTACTCGGAGAGATCTGTGGCTCAGAATGTCCGGTACCCAGCCGATCAGACCAGGAGATATACCGTACGCTGAAAGCTTGTTTATAAGGCTCGCATGCCAGACCCTGTCAAATGCCCTCGAGACGTCCAAAGAGACGGCGACCGCTTCTCCGTTCTTCTCGATGGCCTCGCCTAAAATGTGAGTAGCATACACTAGGAGGTCCCCAGTAGACCTATTACGGCGAAACCCGTACTGTCGGTCACTGAGGAGATCGTTACCTTCTAGGTATGCTAGTAGGCGCGAGTTCAATACACGCTCCATAATCTTGCAGAGTATGGAGGTGATTGAAATCGGTCTGTAATTGACAGGGTCGGCACGGCTGCCTTTTTTGGGCACGGGTTGCACATTAGCATGCTTCCAGGATTTCGGCACTATTCCAGTCATGAAAGAGAGGCAATACAGACGTGTCAGTACAGGAGACAACTCAGCTGCGCATGTCTTGAGCAGAATGGCTGGTATACCATCAGGACCACTGGCTTTATTCACATCTAAACGACACAATGTTCTCCAAACCTCTTTGTTAGTGATGCGGATTTCAGGCATGGAAATACCGCAGTGAGGTAGATGTGCTGGAGAAGCATTGCCAGTGTCTAGATGCGAATTATCAGCAAACAGAGAAGCAAATACATTCGCTTTCTCTGTTGCTGTGTGGGCCAGGGATCCATCCGGCTTCAGCAGAGCAGGCAGTGAGGGTTGGCAGAAATTCGACTCGATCGCTTTCGCAAGAGACCAGAAAGCTCGACTGCCAGTGGGTCTGACAGAGAGCTTTTCGCCATTCTTAGCGATTCGATCGAGACGAGCCTTCCGCAATGCCTTTTTGTAGGACTTGGCAGCTTGGTTAAAGGCTCTCTTCTTCGAACTTACATCCGGAGTTTTGCGGCTTCGAGCATCAGCCCAAATGAGATATGCCGAATGTTTTCGGTCTTGAGCATGACCACATTCAGCATTAAACCATGGGCGAGCTTTGCCACCGATGGGTACGTCAGCAAAAGGAATAAAATACTCCATTGCCTGATGCACCACATCGGTTATAGCATCCGCGCAACTCGACGGATCCAAAGAAGAGATGCAGACCTGCCGCCAAGGATAAGACTCAAAAAAGTGCCGCATCTCATCCCAATCTGCTGACTTGTATTTCCATACTCGCCTAACACCAGGAGGTTCGAAAGCTGGTGGGGAATATGTAAACACAGATTTAACCAGACAGTGATCGGAGGTTCCCAAGGGAGAGGTAACCTCTACACTATACCTGTCCGGATCAGTTGTCAGCAGAAGGTCCAGGCAATTGGCTGTATGGCCTACCACATCTGGTACCCTTGTCGCTTGCTTCACCAGCTGAAAGAGGTCCAAGGACAACGCAAAGTTCCAGCATGGTCGGTTTTCTGGTACGGGAACAGCCAGTCCTGATGACAGGCATTAAAATCCCCCAGAAAGACGAGCTGCGCTGAAGGGAACTGATGCAGAGCCATATCAGCAGCCTCACCGAGATACTCAAATAATCTAGTTGTCTCCTGATCACCGCTGTGCGAACGGTAAACACAGGAATACAGGAATTTTTCGTTTCCTGTGTCTATTAAAACTCATAAAGAAGAAAAGTGGGGTCTTCAAGGTGACGGAGACGCTGGATACAGAGGTCGTTCCGCGCATACACGCAGACTCCGGCACGTGAGCGAAAGTTGTGCTCTAACGTGTATCCGGTATAATCCAGGTGCGCAGCGCTTAAGGGACATTGTATCTGCGTCTCCGTCAAAAAGAACAGGTGCGGTTGTTCTGTCTCCAGGTGGTGATGGACAGGTAAGATATTAGAGTGCAAACCCCTGATATTACTGAGGTGCACTTTAAATGAGGAGGAGTGCAACCGCTGTACAAACTTTTTCCTTTTTTGGTTTTTCTTCATGATAAAAAAAAAATTAAAGTGAATAGGGATGGGAAATGGCAGTTGAACGAGGCGGTACGTATCGAACCCGACGTCGAAGTTGGTTAAGTCATGCCACTGGGAGGCTAGCCTGGAGACTGCGGGGACGCCTGAACCCCCCCAGGGATCGCCATCGGGCCTCCTCGACTGGTCGCCAACCAGCACGATGGAGCCACCCTGGGATTTTTCGCAGCTGGCGGGGCAGCCTTTCATGGGTGGCTAACCCACTAATTGGGCCCCCAATTATCTGCGGGCGGCCAGCGGAAAGCCGTCTCTTCGGATCCCGCTACCCTCCTCGACTAGACACCCGACAAAACAAATACCAACTCGACGTCAACCGGTTCGCCAACGTACCGCAGCTGTTCAGACCCATTTCCCATAAACGGCTTCATCGAGCGACGTGCCGGAACACGACTAGGTCGCTTTGCGGCACGACTTTGCCCGATGGGTGGTAACTTTGCCGGCGACCCGATGTTATGGTCTACCACCATGTCAAGAGTATTTAGTTTAGTTTTTTTTTATTATTATTTTGTTATTGCATTTAATGTAATGGTGTTTTTTTTTGTTTATATAATGTTTCTAAGATGTTTTTGGTTGGTCTATTTTATTGTTTATTTTATTTGTCGTGTTTACAACGCTTGAATAAAAGTTTCTTTCTTTCTTTCTAATATCTTCTTTGTTAATCATATGATTATCTGTCAAATTTATTATCTGTCAAAGTTCCTCTAACAACTTTAATTTAACTTCAATGTACGTGCCACTTAATCTTGGTTTAGGCGTTTTCTTGAAATTACTCAAACTTTTTCCTAATTGGTTAATTAACTCCACTTGTTGACCTAACTTATCAGCCGCCATTGACTTAAATTTTTCAGATATATAAGGTTAATTTTCTAAGTAACAACCTTGTAATCATTAATCACAAGTCAGTAGTAAATAACTCTACGATTTTTTCTAAGTCCACTTACTTATTAATACTTCTAAGTGTTTTAGCAATACATTCTAAGTATTTTTTATACCAAATGTTTGTAAGTCTATTCACTACAATTTTTCTAAGTGTATTACTCACTACAAATTTTTTAAGTCCACGAATTAACAAATTATGAACGCCCACGCACTTTCTGACGTATACACCCACGCACACCTACCTACACACACACACCTACCTACACACACACACCTACCTGCACACACACACCTACCTACACACACACCTACCTACACACACACACCTACCTACACACACACACACCTACCTACACACACACACCTACCTACACACACACACCTACCTACACACACACACCTACCTACACACACACACCCACGCACACCTACCTACACACACACACCCACGCACACCTACCTACACACACACACACCCACGCACACCTACCTACACACACACACCCACGCACACCTACCTACACACACACACCCACGCACACCTACCTACACACACACACCCACGCTCACCTACCTACACACACACGACACGTCGACACATTTCGGGATATTCGGCAACACTCCCACGCACTTCACTATTTTTTTTCGCCCGTGCACTATCCGGCTGTCGAAGGACCAATGTTCGAAGCGTGGCGTTATCCAAGGCGCGTACGAGAATTCACTGATCACAATTTATTACTTGTTACTTTAAATCACATTTGGTCTTATGCTTTATTACAACAACTACAAGATGTAGAAATTTTCTAGCGACATGTAGTTTAAAAAAAAGTGAATTAATACAATAATAAAACAAACCAACTAATCTAAGCAAGCACATTACAAGCTTGTCAAAAAATATATAAAAAAACCTGCCTGCATCACCTGCACTGAACTTTAAGCACGAAAAAGGCATACAAAGATTTTAAACCAAAAAACATGGATAGAAGGAGTAAAACAAGGGGAAACAACCAAAATCAACCACCGCGACATCATCAGCACAGCAACAGATTTCTACTGAGATATCTACAGCACAAAAGAGTTAGAACTCACTAGTCATGTAAACTAAAATAACAGTAACATACAATCAAGACCCCACTTTGAAGAAAAAGACATCATCGAGGCATTGAACATACTGAAATTAGAGAAATGCCCGGGCTCGGAAAATTTAGCAAATGAGTTTTTAAAGATAGCAGCCACAATACTAGCTGCCCTTTTACAAAATTATTTAACTCTATCCTCAAACCTGATAACAAAAATATTAAAAATAAAATAATAACGTGCTAACGCGGAATGGAGCGGAGTATGCTTAACATAAAAATAATAAATAAAATAAGACACACAAAAATACACAACATTACAAATGCAACAGACGGTTTATCACAAGCACTTGCATTAAAATGGATGTAGGCTGGATATACAGCACGCCTGCAGGATCAAAGGTGGACAAAAAATATTTACAAAATTCTGTAAAAAATAAAAAGCTTAAAAATTCTGTAAGAAATAAAAGGCTTTTTTAAGACGAAGCTTCTTAGCATTCCATGGATTCACCGTGCGGGTGCCGGGCCCATCGCGTTGCAAGGAGAGGAGTGCAAGCAGTGCCTGGGACTTGCGACCCAGGAGTAGGTTTAAGGGGCCTTCACCCTCACCCCTCCCACTCCTCTCCCTACCTAACCAAATTTGGAAAGAACCTACTCGTACTATTTATAATTTATTATGAATATACCTATGTACACATGTATACTAAGATAGCCCTTTTCCAGTGATTTAGCCCATAAATATCCGACAAAATAAATAAACTTTACTTACTTTGGATCGTAACCGCTTTTAAGAATAACAGAGTTTTATTTTCACTTGAAAATACAACAAATATTCAGGTCAATAATTTAAATATAACAAGACTTTGTCTACTCTGTCTCTTTTTTTGGACTTGATAACTATAAATTAATTCCATCGCCTAACAGACGCCTAACTACTTTGGATACTTACCATATAGTTGCATAAAATATAAATATGCAAACATTTAGTAATGTTAAAATTCTTTTGAACTTAAAATAATTAATAATAAGTGTTTGCTGTAAAGGTTTGAAAACACAGACCAGTATGATGATGATGATGCATCTTTTCCTGAACCGATCAGTTTTATTTATTTGATTGTATTATTATCATCGAAGGTTTAATAGTCCGGTCAAATTAGACCAAAAAATTAGGGTGAGATTACATAAATTCGCAACAAGCTGAATTTTGGTACAATTGTTCAAAACACGATTATAAACAATAGCTGAAAGTTCCCCATCATTCCCGTGTGTGCAAAATTTTTTATTCAAGGTCAAATGTCAAAAAAATGAGTTTTTCGCGATTTTCAGCAAAACGGTAAGTTTTATCAGAAAAATACCTTAGACTAAAATTGTAGATCATTAAATTATTTATAAAAAGTATATCAATACTTTTTTTCTTACGAGACACCGTTTCGGAGATATCGCAGTGTAAAAAGTTGTAACAGTTGCAATTGTCATAACATGCATGAGTACGTCACGTATATTCATCCCTAGAGTTGTAATATTATCTAGTATAGGTTAAAATATTTTTCTGTCGGTCATTGTAACTTGCACTTAAAATATAAAATATACATATGTATATGTTTGATGGTCATAATGATTGCACGAGAAATATCAAAGCTGCAGAACAACGACGTCGAACTTTAGCAACATCTTCATCTTCTGATATTTTATTTGATGAACTTATGACAGTTCCGACCAGTCAACAGAAATTTCTTTGAAATACTTACAACAAGTCTCGATTCATTTCAATGTTGAAAGAAAAGTTGACTGCTGAAAATATACTGGTAAAACAAGCCGATAACGATGCTGATGTATTGATTGTTGAAACAGCAATAGAGCAATTCAATTCGACAAATACAATTATTGTTGTTGGTGAAGATGTAGATTTGCTCGTATTGCTCGCTGCTCGAACTCCAACTGAAAAAACTATTTTCTTTTTAAAACCAGGAAAAGCTCAACATCAATCGGAAATATATACTTCTAAAAGCTTATTATCTTCTTTTGCAAAGAGTCAAAATCACATACTATTTCTGCATGCAATAACTGGCTGTGATACGACATCTGCATTTTATAGGAAGGGTAAAATGACAGTTTTCAAAATGTTTGAAAAACAAAATTTAGTTGAATGTGCTGAAGTTTTTCAAAACTGTAATTCAACTCAACATGAGATCATCACAAGTGGCATTCGCTTTCTTCTTTCGATGTACGGGGCTCCTAAAAAAACTACATGCTTAGATAAACATCGGTATGCATGTTTCGTCAAAAACACCAAAAGCAAAAAACAGGTACAGTTAGCTTGTCTTCCTCCAACGTCAGCTGCTGCTCATCAACATATTCTTCGGGTATATTACCAAGTTCAGGTTGACAGACTGGGGTTGGAAGTTTGTAAATAATGAATTGGAACCAGTTCCAACTTTGCTTCCACCTGCGCCGGATAAATTGCTAAACGCAATTTTTTGCAACTGCAAAAAGGGATGCAGCGCTAAATGTGGTTGCAAAAAAGTGGGTCTATTCTGTTCTATGGCGTGTACAAGTTGCCAAGGCAAGTCGTGCTCTAATGTTGAATCACCAACCATTGATGATACATTCGACGTCAACGAGCCGACTTGCGATATATCGTTATTGGCTGAATTTACTTGCACCCAAGACGAGGATGAACCAGAAGAAAATGAACAAGGAGAAAATCTAGAAGAAGAAGAACAAGGAGAAAATCGAGAAGAATTCGAAAATTACGACTCCGACTAATAAATGTCTGTACTTTTTTTTTATCAACATCGCTTTTTTTCTGGCTAATATCAATTATTTACGATAGTTTCAATTAAACTGGATAATTACTGACTTGTGGAGTAGGCCTACTGGGGAAAACACGATAAAAAAAACGCGCTAAGTACACTACCTCATAGGTGGCGTGGAAACGTGTGCATTTTATGACAATTGCAACTGTTACAACTTTTTACACTGCGATATCTCCGAAACGGTGTCTCGTAAGAAAAAAAGTATTGATATACTTTTTATAGATAATTTAATGATCTACAATTTTAGTCTAAGGTATTTTTCTTATAAAACTTACCGTTTTGCTGAAAATCGCGAAAAACTCATTTTTTTGACATTTGACCTTGAATAAAAAATTTTGCACACACGGGAATGATGGGGAACTTTCAGCTATTGTTTATAATCGTGTTTTGAACAATTGTACAAAAATTCAGCTTGTTGCGAATTTATGTAGCCCCGAATGTCTAATTTGACCGGACTATAAGGCAACCAATAAAATCAGTGATCGGTCATGTACTTGAGGAGCAATCACCGAAAAACAAAATTCCTAAAAATATGGAAATAAAATCATTGAAGCTGCGATCAACTAAAAGTCCAAATGGCTGCCAACCTAGTTTATTGTAAAATAGTTAAATTAGACAATCAACAAGAAGGTGGGTAGTTTATTATAGTATTGGTAAGTTATATCATGTAAAGAATAAGAATGAGACAGCCGGGTATAGTTCGAATTTGACCGCGCAGTCTCATCCTAACTCACTGCGCTCTGATGCTACAATATGTAATATGCATCTTTTTTTATTTTTATTGATACAGTTTTGGTCTATGTGCCGATAATTTTTCAAATGCTTAGTTAGGTATTTAACGATAAATTAATTATAAAAAAATATATTTTAAAAACCGTAAAAATAAGTTATTTTGCTTTAGACCCATCGTACTTTTTAAATATCTTCAATGTACATTTTTATTATAAGTAAACATTTTTAAATTGTAATTATTTTGTGATAAAATTAAATAAGTTAGGTAAATTATTAAAAAGATATAAAAATAAATATGTTGTCTATGTTGTTCTAATCTATATAAATATTACAAATATAAAAAAATATTTCTTTGTTTGTTTAAAAGTTTTAAATTATAAAACTATTCGGTAATTTTGCTAAATGCTTCTGAGATTAAATTAAAAATAGTTAAAGGTATTAGTTGCATTACGCTGAAACAATACTAGTGTACAAAACTTATAATGAAGGATTTCGTCGTAGTTCTGGAATAAAATTTCGAACGTGTAAAGACTTTCTGTATAAATTTAAAATAAAAATTGTTTTATATTAAGTATAGCTATGCAACTGTAGTAGCAAAGTTTGTCAGGAAGTTCCTTATCTTCACAGGTTCAATTATCTGTTCTAAATTGATGTTCTAAGCTCGTGACACACTCCTGTAGGTCACCCGGACGGAGTCGAGGCAGGACAGACAGTGTTAGAATAAAAATATCAAGAGCTGAATATAAATTTAATAACATGATACACTCACTGTACTGCAGTTTGTTAAGGTAGCTCACGGGACTGAAACGTTCGAGTGGAAATGCGATCCCGTGACGTCCCACTATGACGGTAATCTTTGTGTTTTAGTAGATTTCTTACACGTTCTCCAACTCCATTATCCTGTGTGGAAATAATCTATAAGGTTTATATATACATCGTACTGATAAAATAGGTCAAGCGAGGGCAGTCTGTTCCAGACTTCCACTCCCACACACACACTTCTTCGACACTTTTTTTTTAATTTGTTTACTTTTCTTATGTTGATTTGTTATTTGCTTTATCGCTAAGTTTTAATTTCCCAAGTTAGGCAATGCTATGAATGATTTAATGATGATTGGATTCTACTTTCTTGGTGCTGTTGTGCATGGGCAACATTTTCTTGAAATAATAATAAAAAAGTTAAACCAATACAGGCAAAGCGCATATATTCGTTTTGCAGATTATCTGAGGGAAATATTTCAACAACGTATGCAAGTTATTCGCGAACATGAGTTTAAATTCTCAGTAGTGACTGTTTCTTATTTAAAGTTCTTGTTATCTTTCGTGGTTGAATAAGTATTTTTTTTACATCAAGGCTTTTGTTTTGACGTTTAAAAACCGGGCTACGTAAAATGTATCTTATACAATATACTGCTTTTTTGATTTTGTTATTTCACGAATGTGATGTTAACGGATTTAATATTTTCGATATAGATCTTGGGTTCAATTATCTTAATAGAGAATTTAACTCTTCGGAGTCTCTCTTGATATCACATGAAATAAAGGAGCGATGGATCCCTCAAGAAATAGACCACTTCAATGCTAGCGATAAACGTAAGTGGAATATGAAATATTATGAAAATCTTCAATATTGGAAAGAAAATGGTCCAATTATTGTCTCTTTTAGTCCATGGTTTGAAATAGATTTTGTGCACGAGTTAGTAACAGACACCCATGGAGCATTTTATTACACAGGACACAGATATTATGGTGAAAATGAGCTTTTTGTCAACTTAGATGCCGAAAATATAAAATATTTAAGTTCGCAACAGGCACTTGCTGATGTATCGAAAATAATAACTTATTTAAAATCACTAACTATGTATCAAAAATCCAAAGTAATAGTTATTGGAAATTCATATGCTACTTGGATAAAAGTTTTGTATCCAGAATTAATTGATGCGGCAATATCAAGCAGTGCTCCCGTTTTAGCAAAGAAAGATTTCTATGAATTCCATGAAAAAGTCAAACATAATTATGAGCATTATGGAGGTACAGAGTGTGTAAGTAATATTGAAAAAATATTTGAGAATTATGATTCGCTGTTACAGAGCCCTGAAGGTATAGATAAATTAAAAAAAGATATGCATATTTGCGATGCATGCAATATGACAATTCTAGAGAATCAACAACTTTTCTTTTTTTTACAATCAGATGTGTTTAGGTTTATTTCTACACACCAATCACCAGATACCATTAAAGGGCATTGTGAGAATTTAAATGATTTTAGTGATTACACAACCTTTTTAAGCGAACATTCAAAAGTTTATGACACTGAGAAAAAGTTTTGTTTTAATTATGATTTTAATCAACTTATTAATAATTTGAAAGAAGATAGGAATTTTATCCAGTTATATCGAGAGCTATATCAAAAGTGCACTGAATTTGGTCATTTTCCAACAACGACATCAAATGACCAGCCGTTTTTAAACATTCCATTGGAATTTTATATCAAGATTTGTACTGGATTATTTGGTACCAATTATAATGAAAAAAAAATAGACGAAGGAGTAGACTTTTCTAACAAACTATATGGTGGCTTGAAACCAAATGTTACAAAAGTGGTATTTACAAACGGGGATATGGACCCGTGGAGTACAATAAGCGTTTTAAAAGATTTGTCAGGTGATGCTCCAGCAGTAGTAATACCAGGGGTATCTAATGGACGAGATTTATTTCCAAAATTCGAAGATGATAGCGATGAGTTACAAGAGGCTCGAAGTTATGTGAAGTATTTGATCAAGAAGTGGATAAGGGCAGGTGAACATTTTTGAATTAATGTTCGCTGATACTTTTAAAGCTACAAAACAATATAATAAACATATATAAGGTGCTGGTAAATACAATTTGAAAATAATTAATGAAAATATTCTTTTATTCATACACGTTTCCTTAAGTTTTACAAATATATTGTGGATGTTCAATATAAACTTTAGAATATTATAAACTTTAAAATTAAACCTTTAAATTAATAATTTATTTATTGACATCTTCTACGTTATATTCTCACGATATTAGAGGTTTTTCTTTAAACATAAATTCATAGTCATATCATAGGAGTGCATAGTCCTAGTTACGATACTTCGTACAATTTATGAATAATTTGATGATATTATTTAAATACATATTTGTGGTTATATTCCTCTAAAACCACCTATTTATATGAAAAATAAGCATGAATGATAACCTGTCTGTGATGATACACCTTCGAACCGTGTATTTAAACAAGATCAAATTTATATAGATACAGAGAAACAAGATGCAATCATTATAAGTTATTTATATGTTTACTATAAAATAAAAGAAAATATAAAATCAATTGCAATAAAGGTTTATAACGATTCAATTTAAAATAATTGTCTAATGATTTTAAAATGGCCGTCCTTAAAAAATAATAAATAGCTTTTGACTGTCCCAATCGGTAGTAAATCGCAGCCCTGGTTGAATGCGTATGAGCAGCTGTTAGTTGCAAACGACAGACTTATCATTCCTGGGCTGAGGAGTACCGAGTAAGTTACAAAGGATTTGAACTCTTAGAGTTCTAAAGAGAAAATACATCCATGCCTCCTCATTCTTTAAGCGGCAAATCGCTAGAGCAATGTCCAAGTAATCGTCAAAATTGCCGCCCGGAAAACTGGGCGTTCTGGGCGCACTCAAATGCCTCCTTTGGCAACTTCTGCCAGTCCTCCCTCCCATCGTTGCACATAGGTAATGAACATCAAACGGGAAAGGCCATTTTATATTTTAAACCTTCCTTTATTATCTTATATTTAAAAGAACTCATAGAAGACCGCTCTTGCCCATCCGATCCCTAAAAATGGCAATAAATCTGACATATTGTCATTACCTCCCTGATATCAGATAATGGTCAGTATTATAAACCACAGCTCCAGACTTACTTTTAATATTGCTACTTTAACTTTACGAATACTTTAAATAAGAAAATGTTCTTTAATTTAATTCTGATATCTTGTTGAAAAATTTAAAGACATTATTTCTATAATAAAATTATTTTAATTTTCTAATAAAAGTATTTAAAGAGTAAATTGGACTATATTTAATAATTTAAACTCGACGTCATAAATGCTTTGCCATAAATTTGTTTTCGGGACGAGAAGTTACATACATTCTTTTAGATTGTATGTAAATTTGACAATTACATATTTATTTCTCAGTTTTCGAATTTTTGGAATTGCTTAAATTATTTATTTATTTTATTTGTTTAATCTTTATTGCCCAAAATAAAAGAGGTACAATAGGCGGACTTAATGCAACAAGGCATTTTCTACCAGTCAACCCGAGGAAAAAAACATTATAAATAACATGAACAATAAGGCGATAAAACTAGAATAATCGAATTTATACTTAATTTACATTACTACAATAGTTATAATATTCGCTATATCAATACATACAGTCCAATATATACTTAAATACACAACATACACACACACATATATATATACTCTAGGGCAATGCTTGACTACATTCCACCTGATGGTAAGTGGAATGTAGTCTTAGGTGGTAAGGCGCATTACCCTAGCAACCTATTCACTCTTCTCTTGAATGTATCCACACTGTATTCGGTCGGCAATACTGACGCAGGCAAGATGTTCCAATCCTTTGCTGTACGCAGTAAAAAAGTCGAATCAAAGCGCTTCGTTCGGACAGGTGGAATGTCTACAACAAAAAGAAGGATACCTGCCGTGCGTCGGAACGTCCGATGATGGAAGGGGGCCGGGGGAATCAGATCGTGTATTTCCTGCGCACACTCACCAAAATGTATCCTATAGAATACTGAGAGGCGTGTGTATATATATATGTATGCATATACATACAAACATATACGTAAATTTATATAGGTAAATAAGATACATACGATATTAAGAAAATATATTAATTTGATGACAAATACATAAAACTTACATAAGTAAATGTATACCATACATATAATATCAATCCTTAAATAAAAACAATTATTTCTTATAAGGTATGTGTAAAAGACATTACATTACAGTACATTGATTATCTATATATCTATACTATTCAACATTGTCCAGCATTTTTATATGATATAAATAAAATGATAATAATTATTTTTAAAAATTACTTTGTAAAAACTATTAATATTTATATTTATATATTTATATATTCATTAAAGCCTAAGTATTGTATAGTTAGTTGCCACTTTCGTCCCGCTTATCATAAATTCTGTCTATTTTAAATCTTCGACAATTGATCTACAAATCCAATACACCAAGCAGTCAGACGGATAAGTTGACAAAAAGAATTTAAACCTTGCATTAAATGATCATCTAAAATATTATCTTTAACTATTGACGCAGTAAATTTTGATTGTTTTTCAAACCAGGTAAAGTGTTATAAGAGATTTGTTCACATGGACCGGGCCAAGTAGATTCATCCTGCACTAACCAGTTGGGTCCCCACCACAGTTCACGATGGACAAGGTCATGTGGTGTGATCCGCAATCAGCTGGATTTAATTCAGAAGGAACATATCTCCACATCATCACCATCAGGCGAAAGTAAGATTTGGATTTCACTAACCCGATGGGATTCAAATACTTGTAATGCATGAGGTTCCGTGCGCAGCCAACAATGTACGATGGAAGAGTCACACCAAGTACACATGTATCGAAGTAAATCTGTTCTTTATCGCGAGGTGTCGGAAGCGCGTTTTAACAACCGAGCCAGCAGTAAAGCATATCATATACTTGTTGAGCATGCTTCAACACCTCCCACATTATTGGTTCACCTGATCATGACACAATTTTTATTTAAACGTAATTAAACGATTAAGACGACACCTTAGTGGCCTCAGAAAATGAAGAAATGCGTAAAAAACACCTGGACATTGTTTTCCAGCGCCTCAACAAGTATGGCGTAACCATAAACTTATCTAAATGTGAATTTGGCAAGCCAGCTCTCGATTTTCTCGGCTACCGCGTAACCCCGAAAGGCATCGAATCACGGAAAGAACGTGTCAAAATAAAAACTGAATATCAGCAGACACAAATAGTATCAGAACTTCGTCGTTTTAAGGGAATATTTTTTATAATTTTTTACAGATGTCATTTGCCGCATGCCGCATCTTGTCAGTCAACATTAAACGCTTACCTACAATAACTAAACAATACTAAGCGCAAAGACAACACCCGAATAATATGGAATATGGAAGCCATTCAAGCATTTGGAAAGTACAAATCAAGTTTACGTGACTCCCTAATGTTATCTCACCTCAAGGCCGAAACAACTCTTGCTATAATGAGCGACGCATCTAATACCTGTGCAGGAGCTGTTTTATAACAATTCGCAGAAGGTGCAAGAAGGCAATAATTTGAACTGGATGAAGAAAAAATTTACCCAAGTTAACTGAAAAATATCATGATCTAATGAACTACGTTGCACAGGAAGCTGAGCACTAAGCTGGGCGTGTTGCGATACTTCTTTGATCTTATAAGGGAAGCCCAAGGAACCTGCAACAAAATTATCAAGATACAGTGGCGGTAGTTCGGAAATATGGTAAACCAGATCTATTCATAACCTTTACTTGTAATCCGAAATGGTCTGAAATATCTAAAAACATAAAACCGTGTCAGAAAGCCAAAAATCTTCCAAATGTCACGAGTTTTCAAATAGAAATTAAAATAAATACAAGAACATCTTTTCAAACAAAACATTATTGGACAAGCCGTAGTGCATATATATGTTTTGAGTTTCAAAAGCGTTGTCTCCTAAACGCATATCTCCTTATAGTCCTAAAAATGAACATAAAGTTCGTGAACCACAGCGAATTGACGAAATGATTTGAGCTGAAATTCCTAATGAAAACGATTTTTCACGTTTGCATAACAGTGTTATCCGTCATGGTTATCCACAATATAAACGCCGCGAAACAGGCACCTTTCATTATCATGACTAAAATTTTATTAAAATAATTTAATGTAAATTTATATTATAATATATTACGTAGTGTGAATGACAGTTTTATATATCAAATAAAAGAAATGACAAAAATATGATTAGGGGAGTTTGCTTCATGATACTTCATAAAACAATAAAATAAAGAAAAAATAGAAGTGGTGGTCGCTACGTGGACAGTATACGACGGTAATGCATTAAAAATGTAAGTTTGGAATGTTTTTGAGGGTTTGGACAAAACTTCATTACTTTATTATCAATGCAGACATATTTGTTTGTAATAAAATTTATTCTATTGCGTCAGACAACAAACTACTCTTTGCTTCCATTTACTCTTTCATTGAGTTGCTCCAAATAAAAAAAACACAGAGTTCACGAATTAAAAAATTGTTGATTTTTTTAATTAATAATATGACCGAAGCCATAGGACCTTTTGGTTTCGAAGGTTTTGTAGCAAAGACCACAATCACATAAGAAAACTCTACGAAAGTCTAACGGGGTTAAAAGGTACGATCTCAGTGAGCAATCCTCAAAGAAATATATATCGAAGATGCTGCCCGCCTGCAACCTCAATCAGAGACTTTTCGTTATTGATGGGAAGCTCTTGGATTTCATGGAGATTGGTATTGTCCCAAATGCGATAATTTTTTTGGTTGACGTACCTAATAACCCAGATATGAACCTCATCGCTTTATTTAAACATATATTTTTTTTTTATAGAAACTTTCGATCAGTTTCCAAGTTTTCCATTCAGCGAACACACGTCACTGTCTAAAGTCATTTACCTTCAGCTCTTGGGCCTGATGAATTTTGTACGGTTGTTGTCAACCAGTGGATTCAGATTTATCTACCACACTGCAAATAGTCTACTAAGTAAGACGATTAAAGCGATTGTAAAATGGGCGAGGCGCGCGGAACTTTGGCCAAACACCCACAATAATACCCATTTCGATAAACATAACCACAACAAATTACCACTTGCTCTTGTTGTTGAACGCGGCGTCATTGGTGAATCCACAAAACAGATTGAATAAATAAGATCCAACTTTACAGAACAAAATGGCTCAACTGTCAAAATCAACTGTCAAAGTTTAAAAGCCTCTTCTGTCAGACCTGTTTAATATAATATATTTCATATACCTACTGAGTATTTTAAGCTAGAAATACGCAACATTCTATTTTTTTTTTAATAAAGCAATGAAACAATGTACCTGTTGATAATCGCTGGGTTGTACTGTACAAACCCAATTGGATATTAAAATACGATGCACATATCAACGTGGAGATATGCTCATCGATCAAAAGCGTCAAATAATTATAAAAATACTTGTATAAGGGACACGATACCGCTGTAATTGAAATTAGGCAGAATAATGCCACCACAAACGAAAATGGCATAGCTTATTATGATGAAATTAGAAGCTTTTGAGATTAACCGAAAGGTATTTTTTGAGACTTCTGTTGATAAATGTACGAGGCCCAGTATCAAATAATGATGTGAAAACAGTGAACAATGTTCTTTATTCGACTTTCTTGGATGCGTCAAAAGCAAGAAATTTATTACACGACGACTCTGAATGGAGTCTTATTGCAGTACATTTTTCATTTGCGACTTCTGCAAAACTTCATTAACAATATCTTACTTTAAATATAAATAAAAATATAAAATAAATACAGGCAATGCGCATTTATTAGTTTTTCTGATTATCTGAAGCATTATAGCAAGTATTCAAACTATTCGCCACCATTACTTTATATTTACAGTAACGCTATTCGCTATTTTAAATCATTCTTATCTTGCGTCATAAAGTAAGAAAGTAAAACATTTTTTATTTTGAAACCGGGCTACGTAAAATGTATCTTATACAATATACCGCTTTCTTGGTTTTATTATTTCACCAATGTATTGTTAACGGCTTTAATATTTACGACATAGATAATGGATTTAGTTATTTTAATGAAAAAATTAACCACCTAGACTCTCCATTGGTATCAGATGAATCAATAAAGATGCGATGGATCCTTCAAGAAGTAGACCACTTGAATTCCAGCGATAAACGTAAGTGGCATATGAAATATTATGAAGAGCTTAAATATAGGAGAGAAAATGGCCCAATTTATTTATTTTTGGAAGTTTTAAGTGTACCGAAGACACACATGTGGCTTAAACAAGGGATAATGAAAGAGTTAGCAGAAGAAACACAAGGTGCAATGTATTGCGTGGATCACAGATATTATGGTGATAATAATCCCTTCATCAACATAGATACAGAAAATATAAAATATTTAAGTTCGCGACAGGCTCTTGCTGATACAGCAAAATTAATAATTTACTTAAAATCGTTACCTATGTACAAAGATTCAAAAGTAGTTGTTATTGGAGGTACATACATACATGGTGGAAACTTGGCTGCTTGGATGAAAGTTTTATATCCAAATTTAATTGATGCGGCAATATCCAGTAGTGCTCCCGTTTTAGCAAAGAAAGATTTCTATGAGTTTCTACAAAAAGTAACAGATGATTATGAGCGTTATGGAGGTACAGAATGTATGAAAAACATAACAGAAAGATTTGAGAATTATAATCTGCTGTTACAGAGTCCTGAAGGTATAAATAAGTTAAAAATAGATGAAAATATTTGCGATGAATGTGATATGACAGTTCTAGAAAATCAACAACTTTTCTTTTTTGGTAAAATATTTCCGTTTATGGCTATATCTACATACGGATCACCAAATCTCATTCAATTTCACTGTAAGAATTTGAAAAATTTTACTGATTACAGAAGTTTTTATAACTCTAAGAATGCAGTATGTATATGTTATAATTTTCATAACATAGTTAATATTTTAAAACAGGAAAGGAATTCAAATTTTATTTATCCATGGCTGTATCAAAGTTGCACTGAATTTGGTCATTTTCCAACAACGACCTCAAAGAACCAGCCTTTTTTAAACCTTCCATTAGAGTTTTACATCAAGATTTGTACTGGATTATTTGGTAACAATTATAATGAAAAAAAAATAGACGAAGGAGTTGAGTTGTCCAATAAATTATATGGTGGCTTGAAACCAAATGTTACAAAAGTGGTATTTACTAACGGGGATATGGACCCGTGGAGTACAATAAGCGTTTTAAAAGATTTATCAGATGATGCTCCAGCAGTAGTGATACCAGAGGCATTTCATGCTCAAGATTTATATTCAGACGCGGATGAAGATACCGATGCAGTAAAAAAGGCTCGAAAGTATGTAAAGAATTTGATCAAAAAGTGGACCGGGAAATAATTAAATATATTTAATATTGTTATTTAATCTTGATAAGAATAGAATAAAGTAAAAATATATTTAGTACAAGTATAATACATAGAATATAAAAGCAGGAATTTATTAAAATATATTTTTGTTTGAACACATTTCCTTGGATTAGGTTACTGTTTATATATTCGTAATCACATTACTGTATTTATTATTTAAAACCAACCTAGTTTCTTATATTCGAGTAGTTAGCTTGAATGGCCAACTGTTTCACAATCTTCCAAATCGTGTGTCATTGGTAAACTGATAATATACCAATTTAGAACATGATTAAATGAATGTATAGACTTTTTTATGCAATTATTATTATTTATAAACATGTCAATTATAAAAATAAAAAATATAAAATGTATAATACGTAATATAATAAAAGAATATATTTTATAAGTATTCATTCTAAAATAATTAAGTATTTATATAAATATTGTTTGATACCAGTTTGTAAAGTATATAAACTGTTATTATACTAAACGCCTCATTCAAACAGCACAAAATCTAATAAGAAAATGAAACATATAAAGAAAAGTTACAATTACAATACAGAAAGATAATATAAGTAATAAGTAACGTAATACGGGGTTCACTACTTATCTCACCTTTGAACTTTATTATATTAAAATATGAATATATTATGTTAACATGTATTTTATTTTTTAAAAATTTAGGTATTAGTTATGTACTTTTATATCATGCATTAAAATTAATTGAGAATGTAAACAATGCCTGTTCCAACAATATAAAAAATTATATTTTTAACACCGTTTCTATGCGCTTTGTGATTTTTAATTCGTTTAGTGAAAAACGATTCTAGATAAAAAGTGGTGATAAACGAATTCCAAGTGGCACACCTTCAAACATACACTGATAATTTATGATTAAAAAAGAAAAATATGAGAAATTATAACAAAAGTGAACAGTACAGTGACAGTTAAACAGTTTAATTCATAATTATTCGGGAATAACAAAAAACAGAAAAGGTAGTGAAATAATATAATAATATATCTATTATTTTAACAATCTAAGATCAACTTAAGTAACAATATAGTGAATGTTATACTTTTATTAATATTATAATGCGTGTAATATTTTGTAATCGTCATCAAACAAATTGTGCGCAACAAACTGATTGACTTTTTCAAATTCAATTCTTTGAGCAGCGTTATTATGGTCTAATATTAATAACAGTTGTATACTAAGCGAAGACTGGAAGTTCAATCCTCAGTTTATGTTTTTTTTTTGACGTGACAACGTCTTAAATTAGGTTAAGCTGGGAGTCACTTATGAAAAAGTGTAACGCCCGGTAACGTTACGATGAGTCACCGAACGAGAGAGAGGCCCGCCGAATGCCTTGCGTCTCTCTCCCACTCAAACATGATCGGTCCGCCGAGCAATGTTTTGATTTTCAAATTGATTCTTTAAAATTACAAATATTAAGAAAAAGTGGCAGATATAAGAAAACTTGATTTAAAATGTGTTGAGCAAGAATTTTAACATCTAATTTAAGTAAATGTTTTAATTTTCAAGTTCATTATTTACAATTACAAATTTTAATTAATTTCAAATTTATTTAGCAAAAATTTGAACCTTCGATCTGAATAAGTGTTTTGATTTTCAAATTAATTCTTTAAAATTAAAAATATTAAAATATATAAAATCAGAAGTGACGTCACATAACATTATCTGTACTTATTATTATTTAATATGTAGGCCAGTACATGTGACCATACTTGGTAGACACAATTGGAAATAGTATTTTTTATAACTGAAAAAAATAAATATATAAAATACTGGTAGCAAACAATAACGTCAATGATCGATATCTCCGCAACTAATTGATGTATCGAAAAAGTCTGTAAATAAATTTTGTAAAAAATAATAACATCAATAATATAATATAAAATAAATAATATATAAAATGATTTTACGTGACAACGTCTTCATCGTCCTATCCTCAACAAAATCACTCAAATTATTAAAATATTGTGCAATTTAATAATATTCATATCAATAAATATTCTACCGAGAAAAAGACGTGGTCACGTAAATCTTCGCCCGTAAAACCGACATTACAGGCAACCATATTTTTTTCTTTTTTTTTTTTCTTCACCTCGAAAACCTCAAAAAATAAAACAAAGGTTACTAACATAAGAGTCAATAAATTAGAAGAATCTGGAAACAACTATCATCGGTCTAATGTAAATCACTAAATAATGTACCCAGCAATACAAAAAACCATAGTGGAAGAAACACAATTCATATTCATGGCGGGCAGCAGTGTGTTGGTTTGTCTTCCTCGAATCTCGGAATCGAGATGCAACACAAAATAATTAACTATAACGTTATTTTGACAACTAAACCATTTGCAAAGACGGGGTATATAATATCAGGGTGTGACTCCTCCAACTTGAATAAAAATGATAAAATAGTTTTTTGTTTGGTAGAAAACGATTCTAACCCCATAAATGTTATATCAGCTATGCACAAATTACTTAATACCTTTACAGAACATAATGTTTATATCTTAAAAGTGATCAATAATATTTTTTTAAATATTAATAAAGTAAATCAAGAAATTGCGTCTTTATGTAATCATTACAAAAACTGTAATTTTATTGATTTCAATGAAGAAACAACTTATGACTATTCATGTTTAGGCTCGATATGTTGTAAAATAAACTTTCATATTGACTCATCAGACTACAATAATATGTATATAAAGAAAAGAAAAAATATATCATAATTATATTGGAGCACGGATGATAAATACAGGTAGGTTTGGTTATTATAAGAATATAAAGGGTACCATTGAATATTTTTTTAATAAACCTAATATAAAAGCAAGGAAAACGAATACAATTTCAGGGACAATTAATAGAACCAAAGGAACAATACCTTATTATTTCCCATCAATAGATACACCATTCAGAAATAAAAATGGAAATAAGTCTAATCGAGATTTATCTATAAGTAAAACATTTTTTCGTTCGTAAAACAAATCATGCAAGTCAGTTCATAACATTACATCAAAACATAGCTAGCATTCTCTCTAAAAGAGAACTTTCAGAAGCCTCTATTTCACAACTGGCTGAAGAAAACAGACAACCGGATGCGATTTGCCTTACGGAAACTTTTGTTGGAAAGGGATATGAGTCCAAGATTAAAATGAGTAATTACATTTTAGCATCACACTTGTCTAGGAATGAAAAAAGGAGGTGGCGTTTGAAATTCCAATTTATTGACAACATTACTGAATATAAAAATTTTGAATATTGTGGTGCAGAAATGAATAAACTTAATCTATATATAATTTGTATATATCGCACTCCAAATTCAAATATTAACCTCTTATTTAATAAATTAGAACAGGTGCTACATATGTAAAACAAAAATCATAAAAAAAAAATATATCGTGGCTGATACTAATATTGATATATTAAAACAGAATAAATTTACTGAATACTATAAAGGATTGCTAGATAATTATGATTTAACGATGCTTATTACTGTCCCAACTAGGAAACAGGCTTGTCTGAATCATATAATCAGTAATGTCTCTAAAACTACAACATATATCTTACCACTAGGTTTATCGGATCGGATATATTACAAGTTTATCATTCTCACGGGTCTACGAGATAAATTCTTTAGATGAAGCATTTATATCATTTCATGACTTATTTTGTCTTATTTACAAACTTTGTTTCCCAGTAATAAAAATAAAAGTTTTTAACCTGTACTCAAAACCAAAATGGATAAGAGAGTGTTTATAATTAAGCTGTAAAACAAAAGGTAGACTAAGGAAAGAAGTCTAGAAGAAAATACTACAATTACGATAAAATCCTAAAGAAATGTGTGATAAATGCAAAAAAAATAACTAATAAAAAAATAATTTTAGCAATTAAAAATGTAAATAAAACAGCTTGGAGATTAATAAATAATTCTAAATAAATAAGAATTCTTTTAATTATGACAATATAGATTTTATAGAACATAATAATAATAATATTTTAGTGTTTTCTAAGGTTTTCACGAGTACTACACATTGAAATAAAACTATTTTTACGGATTTAACTCGCGTATATTAAATTAAATTTTAAATTTACATTTTTAATCTAACCCGAGGTTTCGAAAGCTCTGCAGCAATCGTGTTCACAATAAGGCGAGATGGAGGTGTCTGATACCTTAAAATTAAAATTTAGTTTAACTCGCGTAATATACGCGAGTGGCCAGTGTAAAAGAAGTTGTATGTAAATGATTGTGGATGAGAAAGGGGCGAAAGAATTACGTCAGGACGAAGAGAATTTGCACTCCATAGTCTCTGCTTACCCCTATCATAGGATAATGGCGTGAGCTATGTATGTATGTATGTTTAGAATTTTAGGCCTTGCAATGCCCGAAACGATATCATTTAATAGATTACCGAGAGTCCTGGAGTATATTTTGACAGCATAGGTGTCAAATTAAATTTTATAATGAATAGTTACACATCCTTCTACATTAAAACTCATATGTATTCCTAATATTAATAATATTCTAGATACAACAAATAAATATGTTAACACAACACTGAAGTTAATTTGATATTGTTGTACCATGTATTGATGTAATAATTTTATTGAACCGGTTACAGCTATATTTAATGATCTCGTTACTGACTACTGTCCCATTTCAGTATTTAATAAATTAAATCAGTACTCCTTTACATAATTAAATAAATAAATAGAACAACTAAATAAAACAAATAATTTAATAAAAAATTGGAATTATTGGAATATCAGTCGAGTTACTTTATTCTATCTATAAGTTCTCTTATTTCATTTTGTGCTATTCTTATAATTAAATGAAAACAAAAAATACGCGATTATCAATACCTTTATTGTTAAATATTATATTTATCATTACAATAATTCCTTTATGCATTTTATAATATTTTTGAATTTTGTAAAGTAATAAAATACGCATAGTACATTTGTTGGCTTATTATAACAGCAGTTAACTAAAGAAATAATTTAACTTATGATAAAAATATGACATTTTTTTTATTATAGGAAAACATAGGTACATCAATTTGGGGGCATGTATCTCCAGATGTTCGTCATAAAAACCTTTAAAAGATATAAGAGCAAAAGAACCCAAAACAATGGGTTTTCATTTCGTCTGTTTATTTGTATGTTTGTGCCCTCTAATCTCAGAATCGGCTTAACCAATTTGAATGCAGTTTTCCGGAAAATATTATAATATTTTTCATTTAATATTTGGTGTTAAGTGAAAGTGATTTATTGTAATATTTTTTACTTAACATTTAGTATTTATTTCATATAAATCGGTTAAGAAATAAAAAAGTTATATCAATTCATGTCAATCACGTAATAGGTACCATGCAAATCTTATTACTTGTAATAAATCTGTAGAGGGGTAGTCTTTGTACATTGAAAATATAAAAAGAAATATACCAGGATGTGAAGTAATAACTAATATAATCCAATTTCAGCATTTTTAAAATTTTTGTCCATTTTATCTGTTTGTCTTTTAGTTGTGCACACAACACGAGAACAAACTTTTCTGTATAGAAATTGAACGTCACTTTGAGTAACATTTTGTTTTTAACTTTCATTACACACTCTTCACTCTATCAAAAGATGTATGTATTTAAAGTGCTCCAAAAATCTATATTCATATATATAATAAAAATGTAACTCATCGCTGTCTGTAAATGTACCTAAAATATTTTAAAAAATTCATAATGGGGGACATTTTTAGAAGCAAGAGAACCCAAAACATTGTTTTTTTCATTTTGTCTGATCGTCTGTATTTCTGTATATGTCTGTATGTTTGTGAACGCTAAAAAAATAGAGCTCGTAAAAATATTGCCATATATTAGACCGTGCCGTTGTAAGGTATCCTTCGAGTGCGAGTCTGAGTTTCACCTTTTGAAATTATTGTTTGGAAGCCTTTAAGAATATTCGACTGACACGCTGGCTAAAGCCTTCTGAGTATCAGCAGCGATGAAGTATATTTCTTATAATTATGAATTATTTCTCATTCACCTGTATCAAATTGTCTGAAAGATACAACAACTTAAAGACAGAATATTTTTTTTTATTCTTCAATTATTTAAAAGGAAAATCATTATAATACATTTCCTATCTATACAATGAAAACAATTTTTTATTACAAGGCATTTGCATATTAAAAAAAATAGCAATGATTATCATTACGTATATATATTAATATATAAATATGTTTATGTCTTCGATAAGCCAGGAATTTTGAGATCAGAGTCCATTTTAAAAGTATACACACATAACAATTACACTTAGCTTTATTCCACTGAATCTAGACACGCGGCAGTAAAACAAAGATCAAGTTAACTTGTTAATTTGTCAAAGTTAATTTGGTCAAACGCACAAACAATTTTGTCCATTAACATAACGCGGTTTGCTACTTCACCACCGGAATATACTAGGGCAGGCTTTGCGAACATTATCACCACACCTAGCTAACACTCGCACCATCTCGGTATACTCGATACTTGTATAAGTATACGGCATCGCAATACTATTATCCGTAGGTATACACTAATCGTAATTATCAAATAACAAAGATAATAATATCAAATTACAATAATTTTGGAAAATTAGTGACTCCACGCGATGAGCCTAGAAATTCAAAACGAATGGGTGACCATAGGAGATTTTTGTATTCCACTAGCTTTGAAGTGGCGCACCTTAATTTATGATTGGTCCCCAGCATTATTAAAATTCTATCTTAATGCATTCCAAATGACTCTCCCAGATCAAAGTAATTTAGTAAGATGGGGCAAAGCCACCGAAAAGTCTTGCAACATCTGTGGGGAGGCAATAGGAACCGCGAAACACCTATTAGTAGGGTGTAGGGTACTTCTAGATAAAGGTCAATACTCGCGTCGCCACGACAAGGTATTAGAAATCATACGGGAAGCGGTTAGTCTTTCAGTAGCAAGAGCGCGGAAGGGTATAACAACCACCAAACGATCTATAGAATTCGTAAAAGAAGGCTCCTCCAAAAAATCAAAAGCGAAGCCTTATTCAATATTAGGCGCGGCTCCTGATTGGATTCTCATGATGGACACGTATGAAAAGCATTACAAAATCCCTGGGGATGTTGGTGTTTCGTCATCCAGACCGGACTTATTCCTGTATTCGAAACATCTGAGGCGCGTGATACTTGTGGAGCTTACTGTTCCTTGGGAAACAAACATTCCAAGGGATCACACATTCAAGCTCAATAAGTATTACGAACTAACCAGCGAACTGATCAGGAATAAATTTATAGTTAGTTTGTACGCGGTAGAAGTGGGAGCGAGAGGTATAACAGCAAAATCTCTCTATAGCCTACTTAAAGATCTTGGCCTTTCTAGAACAAGCATCGGTTCATTTCTAGAACGTACTTCAAAGGCGGCATTAGTAGGTTCTTTCCAAATTTGGTTAGGTAGGGAGAGGAGTGTGGAGGGTGAAGGTGAGCGTTTCTGCGCATAATAAAGGGGCCCCTTAAACCTACTCCTGGGTCGCAAGTCCCAGGCACTGCTTGCACTCCTCTCCTTGCAACGCGATGGGCCCGGCACCCGCACGGTGAATCCATGGATTGCTAAGAAGCTTCGTCTCCATCATTTAAAAAACTTCACTGTAAAATATTAAGTAACAATATTTAAAATAGCTCCATCTTTGGATCACGACCAAAAACTTTATTCAAAGTTTTAACACCACGGACTGAGCATGGTGTTATAACTTAGAACAAATAGGCTCAAATTAGTCCATTGAAATGTTACATTTTTTAGGCCTTACCTTGCGTTTTTTAGAGGACGCAATTTTATTTTTTTAATGTGTAGGGGGGGTCAGTAGAAGCTTAAGTTCAAGTTTGTGGGGTCGCCACCCTTGTCCCACGGCCGCCATCTTGGAAAAACGGGTGCAAGGGGTTTTCGCTCTGTATCTCGTAAACTAGTTACCCTACAGAAAATTTAATTAAACATAAAATGTAGAAAATTAAATTTCCTACAATTTTATTTCTATTACTTTTTATCGTCAAGTGACCAACAAAAAAGTTATAAACAAAAATAAGTAAAAATTTTGTAACAAATTTCCTTTTGGAGGTTATAACTTTTTTTCAGTTCATTTTACAATAAAATGACATCACAGCAATTTTGTAGAGGGTTTTTCAACGAACAATTTCCTCTTTATACTTGTTTCATTTTAATTTATTTATCTAGGTTTTACAGCGCTCCAAACTTGAACGGATTCTCGAATGCTCATAGGGATGCAATAAAAACTAAAAATTAGACTTACTTATCTATCTATATTTTTTTATTCATACAATTTATTATGATCTTAACAATCCTATGCTATTATTAAAACTATGTTTGACCCTTTTCCCGACTACAAAGCTGATTTTACTGTCGACCAGGCTGAATCGGATGCAGATGCGGTCATCGTCCGTTGTGCGCTTGCTGCATCACAGTCATATGATTCGGTGACAATCATAGCAGAAGACATCGACATCCTTGTATTGCTGACGGCATTAGGAAGGAATCAAACTAATGTATTTTTTTAAAAACCTTCAAAAGGGCGTACGTCCGAACAATCGTACTGTCTGTCTGTCTGTTTTAAATATGACGACGTAATAGCTAAGAATTTACTGTTTCTCCATGCCTTCCCAGGATGCGACACAACGTCAGCAGCGTATAACATGGGCAAGGTCAAATTTATAAAAATTTTGCAGAAGCTTCCAGAGTTAGCAAGTGGAACTAAATTATTTATGAGGGAAAAAGTGTGATACAAACACTCTGTGATACAAACGATTTGCTAAGACAGAGAATGAAAATGCATTTAATCTCTCTTTACTTCACTCCAAGAGGCAGCCCGTTTCCACAGTTTCCGAGTATATCTAGAGTATCGTCTTTATTTCCGCCATATAAAGAAAAGAAAAAACGTTCGCCAACAACACTGAGTAACGATGACTCGACTTTTTGCCTCATAAATAATTTAGTTCCACTTGCTAACTCTGGATGCTTCTGCAAAATTTTTATAAATTTGACCTTGCCCATGTTATACGCTGCTGACGTTGTGTCGCATCCTGGAAAGGCATGGAGAAACAGTAAATTCTTAGCTATTACGTCGTCATATTTAAAACAGACAGACAGACAGTACGATTGTTCGGACGTACGCCCTTTTGAAGGTTTTTAAAAAAATACATTAGTTTGATTCCTTCCTAATGCCGTCAGCAATACAAGGATGTCGATGTCTTCTGCTATGATTGTCACCGAATCATATGACTGTGATGCAGCAAGCGCACAACGGACGATGACCGCATCTGCATCCGATTCAGCCTGGTCGACAGTAAAATCAGCTTTGTAGTCGGGAAAAGGGTCAAACATAGTTTTAATAATAGCATAGGATTGTTAAGATCATAATAAATTGTATGAATAAAAAAATATAGATAGATAAGTAAGTCTAATTTTTAGTTTTTATTGCATCCCTATGAGCATTCGAGAATCCGTTCAAGTTTGGAGCGCTGTAAAACCTAGATAAATAAATTAAAATGAAACAAGTATAAAGAGGAAATTGTTCGTTGAAAAACCCTCTACAAAATTGCTGTGATGTCATTTTATTGTAAAATGAACTGAAAAAAAGTTATAACCTCCAAAAGGAAATTTGTTACAAAATTTTTACTTATTTTTGTTTATAACTTTTTTGTTGGTCACTTGACGATAAAAAGTAATAGAAATAAAATTGTAGGAAATTTAATTTTCAACATTTTATGTTTTATTAAATTTTCTGTAGGGTAACTAGTTTACGAGATACAGAGCGAAAACCCCTTGCACCCGTTTTTCCAAGATGGCGGCCGTGGGACAAGGGTGGCGACCCCACAAACTTGAACTTAAGCTTCTACTGACCCCCCCTACACATTAAAAAAATAAAATTGCGTCCTCTAAAAAACGCAACCCCAAATGTAACTTTTCAATGGACTAGTCCATTGAAATGTTACATTTTTTAGGCCTTACCTTGCGTTTTTTAGAGGACGCAATTTTATTTTTTTAATGTGTAGGGGGGGTCAGTAGAAGCTTAAGTTCAAGTTTGTGGGGTCGCCACCCTTGTCCCACGGCCGCCATCTTGGAAAAACGGGTGCAAGGGGTTTTCGCTCTGTATCTCGTAAACTAGTTACCCTACAGAAAATTTAATTAAACATAAAATGTAGAAAATTAAATTTCCTACAATTTTATTTCTATTACTTTTTATCGTCAAGTGACCAACAAAAAAGTTATAAACAAAAATAAGTAAAAATTTTGTAACAAATTTCCTTTTGGAGGTTATAACTTTTTTTCAGTTCATTTTACAATAAAATGACATCACAGCAATTTTGTAGAGGGTTTTTCAACGAACAATTTCCTCTTTATACTTGTTTCATTTTAATTTATTTATCTAGGTTTTACAGCGCTCCAAACTTGAACGGATTCTCGAATGCTCATAGGGATGCAATAAAAACTAAAAATTAGACTTACTTATCTATCTATATTTTTTTATTCATACAATTTATTATGATCTTAACAATCCTATGCTATTATTAAAACTATGTTTGACCCTTTTCCCGACTACAAAGCTGATTTTACTGTCGACCAGGCTGAATCGGATGCAGATGCGGTCATCGTCCGTTGTGCGCTTGCTGCATCACAGTCATATGATTCGGTGACAATCATAGCAGAAGACATCGACATCCTTGTATTGCTGACGGCATTAGGAAGGAATCAAACTAATGTATTTTTTTAAAAACCTTCAAAAGGGCGTACGTCCGAACAATCGTACTGTCTGTCTGTCTGTTTTAAATATGACGACGTAATAGCTAAGAATTTACTGTTTCTCCATGCCTTCCCAGGATGCGACACAACGTCAGCAGCGTATAACATGGGCAAGGTCAAATTTATAAAAATTTTGCAGAAGCTTCCAGAGTTAGCAAGTGGAACTAAATTATTTATGAGGGAAAAAGTGTGATACAAACACTCTGTGATACAAACGATTTGCTAAGACAGAGAATGAAAATGCATTTAATCTCTCTTTACTTCACTCCAAGAGGCAGCCCGTTTCCACAGTTTCCGAGTATATCTAGAGTATCGTCTTTATTTCCGCCATATAAAGAAAAGAAAAAACGTTCGCCAACAACACTGAGTAACGATGACTCGACTTTTTGCCTCATAAATAATTTAGTTCCACTTGCTAACTCTGGATGCTTCTGCAAAATTTTTATAAATTTGACCTTGCCCATGTTATACGCTGCTGACGTTGTGTCGCATCCTGGAAAGGCATGGAGAAACAGTAAATTCTTAGCTATTACGTCGTCATATTTAAAACAGACAGACAGACAGTACGATTGTTCGGACGTACGCCCTTTTGAAGGTTTTTAAAAAAATACATTAGTTTGATTCCTTCCTAATGCCGTCAGCAATACAAGGATGTCGATGTCTTCTGCTATGATTGTCACCGAATCATATGACTGTGATGCAGCAAGCGCACAACGGACGATGACCGCATCTGCATCCGATTCAGCCTGGTCGACAGTAAAATCAGCTTTGTAGTCGGGAAAAGGGTCAAACATAGTTTTAATAATAGCATAGGATTGTTAAGATCATAATAAATTGTATGAATAAAAAAATATAGATAGATAAGTAAGTCTAATTTTTAGTTTTTATTGCATCCCTATGAGCATTCGAGAATCCGTTCAAGTTTGGAGCGCTGTAAAACCTAGATAAATAAATTAAAATGAAACAAGTATAAAGAGGAAATTGTTCGTTGAAAAACCCTCTACAAAATTGCTGTGATGTCATTTTATTGTAAAATGAACTGAAAAAAAGTTATAACCTCCAAAAGGAAATTTGTTACAAAATTTTTACTTATTTTTGTTTATAACTTTTTTGTTGGTCACTTGACGATAAAAAGTAATAGAAATAAAATTGTAGGAAATTTAATTTTCAACATTTTATGTTTTATTAAATTTTCTGTAGGGTAACTAGTTTACGAGATACAGAGCGAAAACCCCTTGCACCCGTTTTTCCAAGATGGCGGCCGTGGGACAAGGGTGGCGACCCCACAAACTTGAACTTAAGCTTCTACTGACCCCCCCTACACATTAAAAAAATAAAATTGCGTCCTCTAAAAAACGCAACCCCAAATGTAACTTTTCAATGGACTAAATATTAAACTTATAATTTAAATAAACTTCTTATTATTTATATTACTCCTTGTGTTTCTTAATATTTTATTTTGTGTCATGATATAAATATTAATAAACGAGATAAAATGATATGTATATAAAGTAAGTTAAAGAGAGCTTATTTCTTTGTAAAAATAATATTTATTTAGCTTCTTATCGAATTCTCAAAGAAAATACGCTATATTAGTTACTATTCCAAATAATATTGGGATCAAACTAGTTCAATTAATTTATTCCTTTTTAATAGGTGTAAATATTGTAATTAGATAATAAAGGCTGATTTTGTAAAGAATTTATTATACAAAAAAATGTGTTTCGACTATTGTAGTAAATATTTTAATAAATAAAAGTAGAAAACGATCCTATTTTTTATAATACCTTAGAAAATTAGAAATTAAAATCATGGTTAGTAGCACTGTTGCACTAGTCGGCGAATAGTTTCCTGTTCCTGATCAAGAGATGGCGCTTTGCGCGAAAGTACTCTGTGTGATTGTGACCAAGTTCTAACGTGCGTAGCCGCCGCTGCGTAACCCCACCACCCCGCGCCCCGATGCACATGGCCTTGGCACATATTTTGACTACGCAAGGTGCGTGGCCTCTCTTTACTCAAGGTTAATGCACGTTCAGAGGCAGTAAATAAATTTTGTATGGGAAAAACTAAATTTTTAACTATTAATTTCAAAAAGTGGTAGAACAAATGTTGTTAGAATTGTTGTTAGAATTGATGTAGAGGGGCTGCCTGCAAGAGATGCTCAACTAATTACAAATAACCCTGTATATATATATATATATATATATATATATATATATATATATATATATATATATATATAGTATTAAATGTTGATTAAATTGAATATAAACATATATGTATACAAATACAAATACAAAAGCCTTTATTACTGATAAAATTACAATTTTTGGAAATTAATATAATCAATTTATTGCACATCAGACCGGATTATCAGTGTGTCCTGTTGACACATAGGCCTCCTCTAACATCCTCCATTTCTCTCTATCCCTAGTTGTCCTGATCCATAGTGTTCCAGCAACCTTTTTTAGGTCGTCAGCCCATCTTTGGAGCTGTCTGCCTCTTTTTCGCTTTGTGTTGTACCTTGGTATCCATTCGGTGAGCGTTTTTGCCCATCTTTCTGGTGGCTGTCTTAGCATGTGGCCAGTCCAGCGCCATTTAAGAATTTTACACTTCTTATTGACATCTTCAAATTTGGTGATCTTGCGTAGATCAAATACTTCTCTGGGCGGTTCTTAGTTTGGTATCAAGTTTTTGTGTTAGGGCCCAAGTTTGGCAGCCGTAAGTCAGAATAGGTAATAGACATGTGTTGAATAGTTTACTCTTTATATTTATCTTGTAATGTTTGTTCTTCATAATTTCTTTGAGTGCCCAATATCTCTTCCATGCGTTTGTTATACGTCTGTCAATTTCTTGTGACATCTGGTTTTCGAATGAGATGAGCTGTCCCAGGTATATATACTTTTCAACATACTCTATTTCTTCATTATCAACGAAAAATTTTGTTTTAATGTTACTAGTCATTAGTTTAGTTGACTTGTTGATGACTAATCCTACCTCCTTATTTCTGTTGCTCAGGACTTGAAGCATTGATTGTAGTGTTTTTGGATTGTCTGTCAGGTCATCAGATTGATTGCCAGGTCATCCGCGAACCTGAGATGATTGAGTTTGCGGCCGTTAATGTTGATTCCCATATCGTTCCAAGGCAACTTTTTCATGATTTCTTCCAACACAGCAGAAAACAATTTAGGAGACAGCGGGTCTCCTTGTTGTACTCCTCTTTGGATTGCGAAACTTTCTCCACATGTTTCTAGCTTTATTGTCGCTGAGCTGTTGCAGTAGACATTTTTTATTAATCTTATGTACTTAGATTCTACCCCTTGGTTTTCTAGAGCTCTCCAAGTATGTCGATGTTCCAAGCAGTCAAAAGACTTACTGAAGTCCACATATGCTAAGTATAGTGCGCATCCATATTCTTGGTATTTTTCCATAATTTGTTTCAGGCTCTTCATATTATGGTCTATTCTAAATCCTGCTTGTTCTGGTGGTTGGTGAAACTCCAAGTTTTTACTAATTCGGTTAAGGATAAGTTTTGAAAAGACTTTGTATATATTCGACATAAGACTAATAGGGCGATAGTTATTTATATCATCTTTGTCGCCTTTTTTATATATAATAAGGATGATTGTGCTACTTGTCCACTGTAATGGTATATATTCAGTCTGTAATATAGTATTATATAGGTGAGTCTATGTAGGTTCTCTTGTAGTGTATTCTTCATCATCTCATTTGTGATGTTATCTTGTCTAGGTGACTTGTCATTGTTCTGAGACATAACAACGTGGGCTACTTCTTCTTCTAGTATGAAGGGAATTTGCTCTTTATTTTCTCTTATTTCACTGCTGTCGCGATGTGATTGTTTTAATACCTCTGGGTCTTTTGTTGTGTATAGATCCTTATAGAAATTAGTAGCTATATCCAGAATGTTTTGTCTATTTGTTTCACAAATTTGCTTTTCGCTTCTTAACTTAGGTATCCATTCTTTGGCTTCTCTCAGTTCCTTTAATGCTTTCTTAATACCCCCTGTTTTGGTTATATGGTAGTTAAAGCACGCCATTTTTTTTCTGTTTCTCCCGTTTTTTAATGCTGTTGCTAATTTTTTTACTTATTTTGTAATTTCTTTTAATTTTTTTTTTGTCTTCTTTGTACTCTAACAATGTCTTCCTTATTTGAATTAGTTCTTTGGTATTTTCACTTAGTAATTTTGGTTTCTTGTTTTTCAATTTAGTTGATGAATTCTCACTGTACATGTCGCTTATTTTCTTGTTGTATAGTTTTTGGACTTCACTTGGACTGTTTTTGGTATTTTCCCTCTTGACCTTTTCCTTATGTGATTGGTGGTAGCAACTGTGTTTTCCATAGTTTCTTCTGTTTTTCTTTTGTTCATTGTAGTTCACGGTAGCTCTAACCATACGATGATTTGTGTTAAAGTTTAATCGGTTGACCGTGTCGACGTCACGAAAGACTCCTGGTTGGTTGCTTAGAATAAAATCGATCTCATTGTGATAGCGGCCAACTGGTGAGATTCAAGTCCATTTGTTAGATGGTTTTTTTTATAAAACAGGTATTCATGATTTTTAGCTGGTGTTCAAAAGCCAGGTTTATCACCATTCTTTTATATTTTATATTCGTTTATCATTTTATGGTTCTTGTTTGACCATAAACCCTACCCCATAAAGTCCCTTGGTCTCGCCTTTATAGTAGAGAATGTAATTGTTGCGCTCTTCGATAGTATCACCCAGTCTTCTTATTTCAGAAAGTCCAATCACATCCCATTTAATATTTTCAAGTGCATTTTCTAATTCCAGCATTCTTTCTTCGGTTCTTAATGTGAGTATGTTGATTGTTGCTATGTGTAGGTTTCTGTGTGTTAATTTTCCTTTTTGTTTTCGATCTGTTAGAGGGTTGCGGTTGTTAACTCCCACGGAGACCGCTGTCCGGCTTGGGGGATATAGTTTATTATCGGTAGTCGTTGTATCGTTGCCGTAGTTTGATGATTTCCGGTTTCTAATGTGCATAGATTATCATTGCTTGTCTTCGCTTGAGGTCGGAGAATTGCGAAATGTGCCTGTTTTATTTTTTTTAAAAGGAGTCTTTAACTCGTTGTTGATGTTTATTTGTTTAGGCGAATCTGAGGGCATCCGTTTCCTTTTTTCACTTTCTTTTGTTTTGTCGTTTGGTTTTTTCTGCTCGACTACAAGCTTATCAATGATATGACAAGCAATGATAATCTATGCACATTAGAAACCGGAAATCATCAAACTACGGCAACGATACAACGACTACCGATAATAAACTATATCCCCCAAGCCGGACAGCGGTCTCCGTGGGAGTTAACAACCGCAACCCTCTAACAGATCGAAAACAAAAAGGAAAATTAACACACAGAAACCTACACATAGCAACAATCAACATACTCACATTAAGAACCGAAGAAAGAATGCTGAAATTAGAAAATGCACTTGAAAATATTAAATGGGATGTGATTGGACTTTCTGAAATAAGAAGACTGGGTGATACTACCGAAGAGCGCAACAATTACATTCTCTACTATAAAGGCGAGACCAAGGGACTTTATGGGGTAGGGTTTATGGTCAAACAAGAACCATAAAATGATAAACGAATATAAAATATAAAAGAATGGTGATAAACCTGGCTTTTGAACACCAGCTAAAAATCATGAATACCTGTTTTATAAAAAAAACCATCTAACAAATGGACTTGAATCTCACCAGTTGGCCGCTATCACAATGAGATCGATTTTATTCTAAGCAACCAACCAGGAGTCTTTCGTGACGTCGACACGGTCAACCGATTAAACTTTAACACAAATCATCGTATGGTTAGAGCTACCGTGAACTACAATGAACAAAAGAAAAACAGAAGAAACTATGGAAAACACAGTTGCTACCACCAATCACATAAGGAAAAGGTCAAGAGGGAAAATACCAAAAACAGTCCAAGTGAAGTCCAAAAACTATACAACAAGAAAATAAGCGACATGTACAGTGAGAATTCATCAACTAAATTGAAAAACAAGAAACCAAAATTACTAAGTGAAAATACCAAAGAACTAATTCAAATAAGGAAGACATTGTTAGAGTACAAAGAAGACAAAAAAAAAATTAAAAGAAATTACAAAATAAGTAAAAAAATTAGCAACAGCATTAAAAAACGGTAGAAACAGAAAAAAAATGGCGTGCTTTAACTACCATATAACCAAAACAGGGGGTATTAAGAAAGCATTAAAGGAACTGAGAGAAGCCAAAGAATGGATACCTAAGTTAAGAAGCGAAAAGCAAATTTGTGAAACAAATAGACAAAACATTCTGGATATAGCTACTAATTTCTATAAGGATCTATACACAACAAAAGACCCAGAGGTATTAAAACAATCACATCGCGACAGCAGTGAAATAAGAGAAAATAAAGAGCAAATTCCCTTCATACTAGAAGAAGAAGTAGCCCACGTTGTTATGTCTCAGAACAATGACAAGTCACCTAGACAAGATAACATCACAAATGAGATGATGAAGAATACACTACAAGAGAACCTACATAGACTCACCTATATAATACTATATTACAGACTGAATATATACCATTACAGTGGACAAGTAGTGTACGGTCCGTACAACCTTTTAGTGATAGTTGATAATTGTGTGGAATTAAAGTCTTTGATATGATATCGATATATATATTGATTGATAAAAGTAACTATGTACTAAATGATATAATGATATGAGCGCGCGAGCGGTGTGATTGATAGCCGTACACGAACTGATGAAATAATGTAAAAATGCTTATAATTAAATTTACTTATGCAATGAAATATAACACTGTACGCGCTGGCTCGTACATGCTCCCGGACCAGAAAATAAAAGAAAGATGATGGAGGAATGATAGGTGAGTGAAGCGAGTTACAAGGTGATAAAACAATTTTTGCTTAATTTAAATAATTAAAAACTAATACAAGAAGCTTAAGAACTATTAAAAAGAGCTAAACACTCTTTGACAAATAGGCGACGTAGCCTTGTCTACACGCGTACGAGATTTACTCGCTTTTGCACTGGGGATCTCATCTAAATGATTAAGATCGTACTGATTGTAACTGATTGCACTACATGGGTTCACGACACTTTCACTGATACACTGAATAGTAGGCTGTGAGACGGCGTGGTTGCGAGCTTGTAGCTCCGGCGGCTGAGGCTCTGGCCTTGCTCGCAGGCGACGCGCGGTCCCCAGGACCAACGCGATGAGTCCACAGGTCACCACCAAGTATATGGCTACATAATGGTGTACGTCGTGATATGATACTCGATCCGCCAGGAGTCCCTCGGTAGAGCTGGCTTTCATACCTTGTATGTGTCCAGCATTCTGTTCGGCGAAATTTTGATCGAGTACGCCGAATAGCGTATTTGCGATAAATCCGACACCGTTGATAAGGCCGCGACGCGTGCACGCACCGCTCCGTGTGAGTTGCTGACCGAGCAGAATGCCATTGTAGTGTTCGAGTTCTGTGAACCCGTGGTGTAATTGATAGAGGATGACGTCACATTGAGGCATCTTTTTATTAGTGACGTTTAAACAGGACCCGTCGAGATGATGTATGTATTTACCGAGCAATTCGGTACCTTGCCAATATGGAGCCATATCATAATATATTACTAATTTCCATTGATCTTATTCGAGACGAATCTTTGTGATTTTGTCGAAATATAAACCATTAGTATTGTTTAAACTTGTCAGTTTGTAATAACATAATGCGGGGGATATAATCATTGCCAGCCACAAAAATATGAAATAAAGTGCATTTCTTGACTTTACTCGATGTGCCGTCTTTGATAGCTTGTTCTCTGAAATGGTAATTGCCGTGATAACTTTATATTTTTGCTGTTGCTCTGGCTTTTCTCCGCATATTTTGCTTTTGATCGGTATATTGTTGTTGTCTTTAAGGTATACTATTTCCTTATTCAATTCTATATTCTGTACGTACTTGATAATGATAGCTTCTGATTTGTTTAATTCTGATAGCGATAAATGATTCTGTTTTTTAGTGTTATCTCTAGAACTAAATCGCAAAATCCATGCTAATATTCGTACAATTTTGACGAATGAACTGTGTTTTGTTAACAAGTCATAAATGATATCATTTTTTACGTTGTGTTTCATGACGGCGTTCGCCTGTTTTCTTTGTTTCAGTTCTATGTCCGTCGAATAATTTGGTTGAACCTCTTGGTTATGTATTCTAGAAAGCCAATGCGGTCCACTACACCACAAAGAATGCTCTATTAATTGAGAAGTGATTAAGCCTCGGCTCGCACAGTCAGCCGGGTTATCTTCTGATTTTACGTAACGCCAGCATTGTGGAGGCATGACGTCAATGATTTGTTTTACTCTGTTACTGACAAAAGTCTTCCACCTGGCTGGGTCTCCATTCAACCAATCAAGACATATCATGGAATCAATCCAGCCATATATTTTTATTTGAAAATTATTTAAACATCGCTTAACTTTTGCCATTAATTTTGAAAGAAGAAAAGGTCCACTTAATTCTAATTTCGGGAGTGACGCTTCTGAATTATTAGGTACTAACTTAGTCTTTGCAAAGTATAGTGATATGTCAGCTTTGTCGCCTCTGTTAATTTTGCAGTATATGACGGCTGCATACGCTTTTGTCGACGCATCACAAAATCCATGTAATTCAATACAGTCGCCGTCCATTGTCTTTATCCACCTGTTCATTTTTATTTTGTTAATATTTTTCATGTCGTCTTTGATTATTGTACATTCTGACTGTATTTTTTCGGGTATTACGTCATCCCAACTGATATTTGATAACCACACATTCTGAAAAATTATCTTTAACTTTGTAGACAATGGTGCTAATAAGCCAAAGGGGTCGAATAACTTAGAAATATCTGATAGTAATGATCGTTTCGTGTCTTGTTTTGTTGTGTTATCGACTTTGGTGTCGAATGATAAAGTATCTTGTGATTTTAAAGGTAGCCGGACTTCGTAACGACCGTCTCCTCGCCTAGTGGTCGTGTCTTTATAGTACTGTACGCATTGCTTATCTTCTGTTGATAGGTTTGATTTTTCGGTGATAGCTTCAATCTCCCAAAACTTATGTATTTCTTCTAGATTTGTTAGTAATACATTGCAGTGAAGAGTTTGCATATTCCCGCTTAATATCCAGCCCAGACGTGTATTTTGGGCTACAAGAGAATTTTGATCCGATCTACAAATTCCTTCTAAAAGAATTAAGGAATAAATATCTGCACCTAATAATAGATCCACCGGCTTGCTTTGATTAAATTCAGGATCTGCTAGTGTTATGTTGTCTAAATAGGACCAAGTCGGTTTGATAAATGAGTAACTGGGTAAATTCTTGATTAGGTTTTTCATGATAAAGGTATCGGTTTCAAATTCAAAATCGTTGTTGATCGCTGAGCATTTTAGGTGAATTGAACCTTTACAGTTACTTTCTTTGATACCCACTCCAGAGATAATACCATGACATCTTTGTCGAGGTAACCCTAAGAGTTGTGCTGCATTTTCAGTGATAAGTGATGCCTGAGAGCCCTGATCTAATAAAGCTCGTAGGTTGATATAGGTTCCATCTGTTTTTTGCACCTTGAGCTGTGCTGTTGCTAAAAGTATTTCAGGTATGTCACGTTGTAATGACACGAGCGAGTTACTACGCCCGGCCGGTGGATATTCATATTTCGAAACGTCGCGCATATTATTCGAGTTCATTGCACCGGCAGAAGGCTCAAGTTTCTCGAATGCTCCATGCAGTAAGGTATTATGTGCTTGATTACATTCACGGCATCTTTTTTCTGAAATACATGCCTTTCCGTGATGGCAATAAAGACAATTTTGGCATAATTTATATTTCACTATAGTGTCATGTTTTAGCGGTTGCGACATGTTGATAAATTGTATGCAATGAAAAAGTCCGTGGTCATCAGTTTCACAAATAGGGCATTTGAACTTTTTTGCGACATAAACGTATTTCCCAGGTAGAGATTGCGAAATTGCTTGTCCGGTGTGTTGAAATAGTTGTTTACTGTTATAATTATTTGATTCGGGATATTTCGATCCAAAAAATGATTGATAATTTTGATTACGGTTGCGTATAATCGGCTTGTTAAAACGCGGATCTTGCTTACAACGTGTCGATTCTATGGTAGTAAATTTCTTCTCTAAAAATGATAGAAATTCTTGTAGCTTAGGTACATCTCTTGGATTCTTCACGGATGCTACATATTCTTTATGAGTGTCAGAATCCAATTTCTGACACATAAGATAAATGAGAAAGGGATCCCACGAGTCTACCTCAATGCCTAAATTTTTGATTGCGTTCAGGCTTTCCAAAAGGTAGTCATGGATCCTTTTAATATGACTGTATGATGGTTGTTGCGCTACAGGAATGCTGAGCATGATTTCGATATGAGAATTTAAAATTAGTTTTTTGTTGTCAAACCTGTGATTCAAGATATCCCAACAGATCGAATAGTTATCAGATGATATAGGTAAATGCTGTATAAGCCTCTCCGATTCACCCTTGACTTTAGATTTCAGGAATTGCATCTTTTGGGCGCTAGAGAGTGAAGGGTTGCTATGAATCGTTTCAGTAAATAAGTCTTTGAACGAATTCCATTGATGATAACCGCCGCAGAAAGTCGGTATTTCTATCTGCGGAGTTGACTGATTACGATGCGAAATTGACCACATCTTTTTATTAATAGATTTGATAGCGTCATTATAAGATTGTTCATACTTGAAGAATGCAGTTTCGTAACCTGGGTCTCTTCCCCCTAGTTCGTTGTCTAGTTCCCAATGAAGAGAGTCGATCGCAGACCAACGAGTATTTAATATACGTAACAGGTGATCGAACTCCCATTTTTCTGATACAGTGTCCAACATGATATTAGTAATAGTATGTTCAAATGCTTTAAAGTTACTACTTTGTTTTTTAAATAATTCATCTGTCTTGCTAGATGAACCTTGATGAGCTTGATTGGTAGATTGCTGGCCATGTTGGCCTTTCGGCACCCCTAAAGGCGTTGCCGGTCTTATTAGAGGAGGTAATGTCTCCTTCTTTAGAGGTTCGTAATGTTGGATAGCAGATTTGATATTAGCGAACCTGTCCTTGATAATTTCATATTGATTTGATGTAAAATATGTATGGGACTTATCACCCAATCCACACAATTTGATATGATTTGATTGATATTCTTGCCAGTAACCGTCTAAGGTCATTAACCGACGTTTGATATAATCATTATTTTTGCGCTCCGCGCTGTCCTTTTTGAAGTTGCTGTATAGTTGTTCTATAGCCACAGATGTTTGCTCTTGTGTTTGCAGTAGATCCTCCATGCTAGTCATCCTGATATGATAGTAGAAGAAAAAATGTAAGGGTCTACTGGCTACTTTACAGTTACTGATGTATGATTTCCTTGATATTGTTTGATTGATTGATATTGACTGGATTTCTTGTTAGGATAATGATAGTTCACCTCACTTGTAAAACAGAGTCACGTTTTGTCCACGTATTCACTGAATCGCGCGTGAGATCCGGCTCGAAGGACCAAAAAAGATGTACGGTCCGTACAACCTTTTAGTGATAGTTGATAATTGTGTGGAATTAAAGTCTTTGATATGATATCGATATATATATTGATTGATAAAAGTAACTATGTACTAAATGATATAATGATATGAGCGCGCGAGCGGTGTGATTGCTAGCCGTACACGAACTGATGAAATAATGTAAAAATGCTTATAATTAAATTTACTTATGCAATGAAATATAACACTGTACGCGCTGGCTCGTACAAGTAGCACAATCATCCTTATTATATATAAAAAAGGCGACAAAGATGATATAAATAACTATCGCCCTATTAGTCTTATGTCGAATATATACAAAGTCTTTTCAAAACTTATCCTTAACCGAATTAGTAAAAACTTGGAGTTTCACCAACCACCAGAACAAGCAGGATTTAGAATAGACCATATGAAGAGCCTGAAACAAATTATGGAAAAATACCAAGAATATGGATGCGCACTATACTTAGCATATGTGGACTTCAGTAAGTCTTTTGACTGCTTGGAACATCGACATACTTGGAGAGCTCTAGAAAACCAAGGGGTAGAATCTAAGTACATAAGATTAATAAAAAATGTCTACTGCAACAGCTCAGCGACAATAAAGCTAGAAACATGTGGAGAAAGTTTCGCAATCCAAAGAGGAGTACAACAAGGAGACCCGCTGTCTCCTAAATTGTTTTCTGCTGTGTTGGAAGAAATCATGAAAAAGTTGCCTTGGAACGATATGGGAATCAACATTAACGGCCGCAAACTCAATCATCTCAGGTTCGCGGATGACCTGGCAATCAATCTGATGACCTGACAGACAATCCAAAAACACTACAATCAATGCTTCAAGTCCTGAGCAACAGAAATAAGGAGGTAGGATTAGTCATCAACAAGTCAACTAAACTAATGACTAGTAACATTAAAACAAAATTTTTCGTTGATAATGAAGAAATAGAGTATGTTGAAAAGTATATATACCTGGGACAGCTCATCTCATTCGAAAACCAGATGGCACAAGAAATTGACAGACGTATAACAAACGCATGGAAGAGATATTGGGCACTCAAAGAAATTATGAAGAACAAACATTACCGTGCTCTGAAATATGAAATATCTGAAATATTTACTCCAAGAATCTTGATGGCCTTATTGATAGCCGTGGAATTCCCTTCGGGCATAGAAGGTGACGCTGTGGAAGCTTCGCCAGCTTTTACATGTTCCAATTCAATCAGATCCATCTGAATCGGAAGTTTGCTTTGTCCATTTAGACACGTACAACCGGATAAGGGTCTCATATGATTTGTTTTAGATATACCTATTGACATTAAGTGGTAATAACAAACACAAGATGAATTAAGAAGTTGAGTTAGTAATCTGGTAATCTTCTGTTGTTGATAGTGGCATCCTCCAAGGCTTCATTTCTCTGCAAAAGTTCTGCAGCTAGACTTAAACTTTTTTTTTTTTTTTTTATCGTTGGAAAAATGTGTTTCCGCTTCGTCACCCAGGCCAGGAAGGCGATGGCCGGGCGGTATGTGCGGCACCCGGCAGCATAGGAAACGCTGCCATTTTTAAGGCACCCCACTAAAAAACCAACGGCTGCCCTCATCGCTACAATGGGACGCCACGGGATCGCTTACGCACTCACCGTGACGCTCCGGCGGAACCCCCCCCGATAAGGATACCCCGGGCAACCAGTGTACCCCTACGTCATAGACCTGGTGCAATGGTGAGAGAGGTCTAGGCCTACGGTCTAGGCCTACGGCTGGGAAGGAATGGGCTGGACCCTTTTCCTTCGCAGCCTTCTCCGCTGAAGCTCGATGTGACTATGTTGCCATAGCCACAGCCGGCTCCGTGCTGGGCTCCGCGCTCGAGGGTTTCGCACCAGGTGCTAGTCCTCGAACTCGCGGAGCCTTGCACACTCGGCTCCCCAATAGGTGGGTCGCTGTGAGACCTCGGTCCGCACAGACCGCGCACCGCAACAGGCGGCGCTGCGATCAACCGCGGACGGGCAAGCCGCACGCACATGCCCAACTGCCAGGCACCTGTAGCAGTGCAGCGGCTGCGCCTCCAGCAACTCTACCCTGGCTGAGCCCCTCTCCCGCCCAGGCACTACGGCTGGGGAAGGAAGCGGCGGGCATATTTTTATTTTATTTATTTATATCTTTTCCACTTAGAATCATAATCAGTGATCACTTGTGTACGTCAACGTGGAAATGTCAGGAGGGCCTATTACGATACTAGATTTATCGTAATAAGCCCTCCTGAAAAAGCACTTTCCATCTTAATGTTAAAGCTATGAGGGTTCCAAACGCGTCCTGGTCTGAGAAGAACCACACAACAAACTCAGCCGGATATATTTTTTGTTATTGTGATCACTGTTTCACAAACGTCAAGCTTAAGTGCAATTTTGGAACAACTAGAACCTTCGCAATCAATCTGAAAAGAAGCCTAATGATTTCAGGCAACGAAAATTAAATAATAATAACAGAAAAATATATAATATATAAATCTTCGGCCTGCCACACAACCAGTCACCGCAAGCGGCACCCGTTCACGAGCATAACACAAGAGCCAGTCATCACCCCCTTCGCACATATTTGAGGGAGGGAGGCAACCCGACTCCCGATGCTACCGCAAGTAGTGACTTCTAAGGAATCGGTGTGATACAGAAGGTCGATAAAGCAAAATTAATTTACAACAAAAAACAAATTGCGGAGATTACTAGCTATTCGCAATACAATACAGATTCATTCCCAGGCCATACCGTCGTCGATGTAATCCTTTACACTATAGTAGGATTTTTTTATTAAATTATTTTTAACATATAATTTAAATTTATTTAGGCAGAAGAAAGGCAGAAGTGTCAAAATGCGCTACCTGTTCACGTTTCAAAAAGCCGAACAATCATGCCACAGGTGCACCTGAATGTCCTGCGAAAACGATGGCTGAAAAAAGGTACATAAATTCAATCGATTATGAAGGCGCCTAAGAGCGTCGCTAATTAGAGGAGTTACTGTCCTTTTCACGAGTTTCGTTTTCATATTTTATTTTTAGGTTATTTATATTTTAGTTAGTTATAAATATAATGACGCATAATTTAATGTGTGAATTAGATAACCTCTCTATGTCCGAGTCCAGGACGTGTGAAGCAGAAGAGTGTAAACAATATTTGACCTCGTGCATTAACCCATTTACCATACTAACCCAAAACATCCGTAGTATCTACAAAAACTTTGATAGCTTTCTTACATTACAGCATAGAATAAGTAATAACCCCGACTTTATTGTTCTCACGGAATGTAGGCTTGCTTTGCAATATGACATACCACAAATGCCGGGTTACAATATGAACAGTAGTAAGTCAATATACAATCAAAACGATGGAGTGGTAGTTTACACAAAAAATCATATTAATGTAACTATTGAGGAGCCGGATATGGAAGATTGTAACAGATTATTATTAAAAATTGGGACCGAATGGGCGATTTTGGCAATATACAGACCCCCATCTTTTAGAGATAAAAATGGTTTTATTAGGTCATTGGATGCCACCTTGCAAAGCATGTCTGCCTATAAGAACATAATCCTAGTGGGAGATATCAATATAAATATCCTGCAAGGATCGCAGGACGTAAAAGAAGATGCTTTACAATATCTCAACCTATGCTCATTCCATGGCCTGTTCCCCACGCACACGCTTATCACACACCAAAGTGGTTCGTGCCTTGACCATATCATGCTAAAATCACACTACCCCGCACATGCACTCGTCATCAATTCTACCGTAACCGATCATAATGCTGCTATGCTAACACTAAGTTGCAAGCTACGTAAGTTAGAAAATATGCAAACATTTACTAAATTAAATATGAATAAACTCGAAGTAGATTTACGCGACATCGACTTTAACCCAGTTTATTATTCTGATGATCCGCAATTTTGCATGCTATACCTAATCGATAGTGTAAAAAATGCTATACAAAAAAATTCCAGTGTAACACGATTGAGTAAGAAAAATTACAACATAAAGCCTTGGATTACTCCCGGTCTTATCCGCTGTATGAGATACAGGGATAAACTACACTTGAAATGTAAACATGACCCTAATAATGTGATACTACAATTATCGTACAAAAGATACCGAAATTTTTGTAATGATCTGTTAAGGAAGGTAAAAATAAGCCACGATAAATGTGAGCTAGAAAAGGCGGGTTCGAATAGTAAATTGATCTGGCAACATATTAAGAAATTAACGTACATCACGAAACAAAATGAATCGTCTTTAAGTTTATTGAGCGCTCATTCATCACAGCTAACTTCCGCTAATATGGTCAATCAGTACTTTCAGAGTGTTGGTATAAGATTGGCACAACAAATGCAAGGCCGTACGCAGTATCACGCAAGCACCCCTTTCCCAGGTAGAAATACCTTATCATCTTTTGTGCTACTAGACACTGACGAGGACGAGGTAGAGAAAATAATAATGACTTTAAAGGATGACTGTGCAGTTGGTTGGGACCTAATATCTACTAAAATAATTAAAAAATATAAGAAAATTTTAGTGCCGCCAATAACTAATATTTTCCATAAATGTTTATCGAAAGGTATTTTTCCTAAGTGCCTCAAAAAAGCAGTAGTGATCCCTGTATATAAATCAGGAGATAAAAACCAAGTAACAAATTACCGGCCCATTTCTCTACTACCGGCAATATCAAAAATTCTAGAAAAAATTATTAATAACAGGTTAATAAAATATTTAGAAGATAACTCTCTTTTGTCGAAGGCACAATTTGGGTTTAGAGCTAATAGGTCAACGGCCGATGCTGTACACTGTTTGACTGACTATATAGCACAACAACTTGATAAAGGTAATAGCACAATAGGAATATTTTTGGACCTTGCGAAAGCATATGACACAGTCTCTGTTCCTAAGCTGTTGAGCAAGCTTGATAACATGGGAATAAGAGGACTGCAGCTGGAGCTGCTTAAAAACTACTTAGAAGAGCGCACACAGTGTGTTAAGATTGGTAGTGTTATCAGTGATAACCTTGAAAACACTTCCTTCGGTATTCCCCAGGGAAGTATCCTAGGAAGCACTTTATTCCTAATTTACATAAATGAACTGTGTAATATAAAACTTAAACACGGTATAATAATATCATACGCTGACGACACTGCCCTTCTTTTTTCTGCTGAATCAGATACGGAAGCGATCGAGAGTGCGCAACATGGTTTCAACGTTGTAAATAAATGGCTTCAACATAATTTACTAACGTTAAATGCATCTAAATCCAAATATATTTCTTTTTCGATGCGCAAAAAGCAGAAATTGCAAGCTAGTCCTTCACTGTATGCACATTGTTGCAGCAACCCCGATAATAAGGACAGAAAGTGTACGTGCCCAGATATAACAATCACAGACAGAATAAAATACCTGGGTATCTTAATAGATGAAACCCTGTCATTTAAACACCATATTGATATATTAATTAAACGACTTCGTAAATTGATATTTGTTTTTAAAAAGATTAGATATATAGGCGACTCAAAATTAATTAAACAAGTTTACTTTGCTCTATGTCAATCAATATTAACATACTGCATAACGTCCTGGGGAGGGGCGCGTAAATCGTTGTTATTACCTATCGAGAGAGCGCAAAGAGCGATACTCAAGGTAGCAACACTCCGCCCCTTCCTATTCCCAACTAACCTCCTTTATAAATCCTGTGAAGTACTAACAGTTCGTCAGCTTTTTATATTAAGCACAGTACTAAAACAGCACGCAGCGCTTCCCTACGACATTGAGGTCGTTAAAAAAAGAAGGAAAGATATTGTATGCACTCAAAGAATCGCAATAAAGCACGAATATACAGCCAAATTTTATTTATTTTTAGGGCCCCTTCTGTATAATAGGATAAATGCTGTAACAAACATATATCCTCTAAATTATGGACTTTGTAAGCAAGTGCTAAAGACTGCTTTACAGAATATGTCCTACGAAGACACGGAGAGGTTAATGACTGTGTTAAAATAAATATTAGTAGTCGTAAGTATCTTTAAAAATATAATGATTTATATATAGAAGACAAATAAACCAATTTGCATTATATAACACTTAGTATCTATACATTTGATGTATTGTAAGGCTGCACTTGAAGCCTGAAACACAGGACTACCTAGTTCAGGCACAGATCAAGTAATACTAGATTAATACCTGTTAAGATTCTCGTCATTTTGAGTACTCGCACGTAATAATATTAAATACATAATATATATAGATAAATATATTTGTATACTTGTAATATTTCTGCATTGTATATAAATTACGTTATACATAAGATAAGCTAAGAAATCATGTAAAAAGAAATTGTACTATGGTTATTGAAATAAATTTATTATTATTATTATTATTAATGAGAGGCTTAAGGCTTCATTTGGGAGCTTATTATAAAAACGTATACAATTACCCTTAAAGGATTTACCTATTTTATGGAGCCTAGTGCCGGGCATAGCGAGTTTATTTTTATTTCTTGTAATAATTTTATGTATATCACAATTTTTCTTGAACTTTGAAATATTTTTATGAACGTAAATTAAGTTTTCATAAATATATTGATTATAAGCAGTCATAATTTTAAATTCTTTAAATTTGTTTCTTAAGGAGTCTCTTGGTCTCATATTATATATTGCGCGAACAGCTCTCTTCTGCAATGTAAATATGGTATCAATGTCGGCCGCATTGCCCCATAAGAGTATACCGTATGACATTAAGCTATGAAAGTAACTAAAGTAAACTAATCGAGCAGTTTCCATATTTGTTAATAGACGTATTTTTTTAACCGCGTGTGCAGCAGAACTTAGTCTGCTTGACAAATCAAATATATGAGGACCCCATTGCAGTTTTTCATCTAAAGTAATGCCCAAGAAAGTAGTAGATTTGACCAAGTCCAAATACTCATTATTTAATTGTACATTGGTTCTAACATTTTTAACATTTGGTAAACTAAATTTGACACATTTCATCTTTTTTTTATTGAGCAACAAATTATTGGCGTTAAACCATTGTACAACATCTGAGAGAGCATTGTTTACATCGTCAATAACAGATTGCCGTCTATTAACTTTAAAAGTAAGAGAAGTATCATCAGCAAACAACACTATCCCATGTTTTTCCCTCACTAGGTGAGGTAAGTCATTTATGTAAATGAGGAACAAGAAAGGCCCTAAGATAGAGCCCTGTGGCACACCTATTTTTACCAAAGAACCAGGGGAACGTTTTCCATTTACATCAACTTTTTGAATTCTATCATTAAGATATGAACTAATTAAATCTAGGGACTTATTTTTAACTCCATAATGTTCTAACTTTTTTATAAGGATTTCATGTTGAACGCAGTCAAACGCCTTAGATAGATCACAGAAAATGCCAAGTGCATCCTGTGATCCTTCCCAGGCTTCAAATATGTTTAGTAATAGCTCTACACCAGCATCTGTTGTAGAGCGACCGGCACTGAAACCAAACTGGTTTTTATGTAAGAGATTGTTTTTACTGAAATATGCTACAAGTTGATTAAGAATTATTTTCTCAAAAATCTTACTAAAAGTGGGTAAGACTGAAATAGGTCTATAGTTACTAGGATCTAATGAACAGCCGGATTTGAATAATGGAGTTATTTTACTTTGTTTCATTAGATCAGGAAATATACCATATTCTAAACAATTATTAAATATTAATGCTAGGTCTGGCGCTACAATTTCAATTATGGACTTAAGTATGTCAACAGAAAACCCCCAAAGATCACTAGTCTTTTTAACGCAAATTGATCTAAATACTTTGATTACTTCTTGAGCATTAACTTTTTCAAACTTAAAACTACTAACACATTGATCTACATTCTCTCTAAGTAAACCCATAGCTGCAGCGGTAGAAGAATTTAAAGATAACGTTGTAGTCACTGGAATATTAGTAAAAAAGGTTTCAAAAGCAGTAGCAACCTCGAGGTCAGACGTGACATATTTATTATCTATATTTAATTTAAAGTCGATCCTCTGGGATTTAGCTCTTCCAGTTTCCTCATTAATTATTTTCCAAGTTGTTTTTATTTTATTAATGCTATTTCCTATTTTATTTTGAATATGTTGATTTTTTGCTATTTTACATTGTTTTTTTTTTAAAAGATTTGGAAAATAATTTTACCTCATCCCTAAACTCATTACTAGTATTAAACATCAATTCCGCATACATATTATATAATTTTTCTCTATTTTTGTGTAACTCAGCAGATGCCCAATCACTAAACACTAATTTATCATTAACAACCACTGTTTTTGGAGTAAATATAAAGTTAAATAATTTAGTGAAAGTACTAAAAAAGTCATTATACATAATATTGGGGTTTGAATTTTTCATCAAAGGCAAATAGCGTACTAACCCATTTTTAATTTGTTCGATACGTTCTACAGTCACTGGTATAAAACTTATTTTCTGTTTTGATTTTTCTCTCTTGCTACAACTAAATTTAATAAATTGGCCATAGTGGTCAGAATCTAATGTATTGAATAAACATTTAAAATTTGGAATAACACTTGTAAAAATGTTATCAATACAAGTGGCACTAGTGGTTGTGACTCTAGTTGGCTCCATAAACATGTGTAAAAGATTATAAGATTTGAACAAATTTTATACTCATAATACTACATATACTCCCCCTTCCTTCTTCCTAGCCTAAACCTAAGGAGCGGGTCTGTGGTAGAAGCTAGCTCCCTGACCCGCTCCGCGTCCTCCTTTGCGGCAATGACTTGTTTGCAGAAGGAGGCCATGGCGACCCAAACGTCCTCATTATCGAGCATCTTTGGAATGACGTCTCTGGATCAGGACATCTGATTTTGTGCCCCTGGCCTGATCCTAGCCACCTCAGGCGCTTCGCCCGAGGCACGAGCGTCGGCTCGGTGCCAGTACACTACAGCGTTGACCTCCGCCTTGAGTTCCCAGGGGGGGTCACTTGCTAGCAGTGTCGCCGCAGTGAACGACACCGTACGGTACCCCCTGATCACCCTCACCGCGATGGTGCTCTGCGATTGTCGCAAGAGGACCTTAGAGTGGCGGGTGAGGGCTCCCGACCATATGGGGGCACCGTGGAGGGCCATGCTCCGTAAGATGCCGGCGTACAACCGCCGGCACGGAGCACCCGGCCCTCCGACGTTGGGCAGAAGCCTACCTAAGGCCGCTGTGGCGGAAACGAGTTTCGGGACCAACGGGGAGAAGTGAGCCCCGAAACGCCACCTGCCGTCCAGGGTAAGGCCCAGATATTTCATCTGAGCCTTAACCGCCACCTCCGAACCCTGGACGGAAATGAATGCCCGACGAGGGGGACCCCGGCGAGGGCCGTGGAACAGTAGGGCCTCAGTCTTTAAGACCGAAACCCTGAGTCCCAACAGCCCTATATGGTCCGCCACCAGCGTAGCACTGACTGTTGTCAGCCTGGCCGCCTCCGCAAAGCTACCCCCCCTCGCTGTTACGAGGGTGTCATCTGCATAGCAGTACACCCTCATGCGCGGGAGGAGAGGACATCGGAGCAGCCAGTCGTAACCGAGGTTCCACAAAACGGGCCCGAGCACAGAGCCCAGTGGAACCCCGCATCTAATGCTACGCTGATAGACCCGCCGGTTGCCGCACTCCCACAGGACTTCTCTGTCCTGCAGGTAAGCCCTCAACAGCCGCCGGAGATAAGGAGGCACTCCATGGAACCGGAGCGCCACAACCACAGTCTCAAACGGCAAGGTGTTGAAGGCATTGGCGACATCCAGCGATACCGCCAGGACGACATCCCCCTCGGACACAGCCTCTTGGGTCCCGTCTTTCAAAACCTTCAGGGCGTCAAACGTCGGTCGACCCGCCCTGAAGCCAAACTGAGCGTCTCTGAGAGCTCGAGGTGTTTGACTAGACGGGCGGAGAGGATTCTCTCGAACAGCTTTCCCGTCTCGTCCAATAACACGAATGGCCTGTATGCGGAGGGACTGTGGTCAGAAAGACCCTCCTTTCGCAACAGGCACAATCTCCCCAACTTCCAGGCAATCGGGAACTGTCCAATGCGCAAGCAGATATTGAACAGTTCCCGGATTCTGCCCCCTAAGTACTCCAGGGCGATGCAGAGAACTCGCCCTGGAATACCGTCCGGCCCCGGTGCCGTATTACGGGCTCGCAGGCAACACAAGGCGACCCCCAGCTCAGCCTCCGTAACTGGCGGGATAGAACCCGCTCGCCCCCTTATCGGGGGGCACATCACAGGAGGAGAGTGACCAATGGAACTCGGGAACAAGCCTTCCACCAGTCGCTCGATCAAAGCCGGCTGCAGGGACTCCATTACGGGGGCACCAGTGGCGCGGCGGCCCAGCCTGAACTGGGCAGGAGCAGAAGACCTCAAAGCGGATGTAAAGGTGATCCGAAAGGGTCTCCACCTCGTTCTAAACCCTCCAACCTATAACCCGGCGTGCAACCGCTGGGGTGGCGAACGTGACATCCACCACGGAACTCCCTTGCGGTCACACACACGTGGGTTCGGTCCCTCTATTTAGGAGGGACAGGTCGGAGAGGAGTGCCCAAATCTCGACAGCCCTACCTCTGGCATCCGTAAAGCGGTTTCCCCAGGCTTCGGACTTGGCATTCAGGACGCCGAGGACGATGATATTCCCCGACGCTTATCTGCGGACCGCAGCCCTGACTGAGTCAAGAAAAATCTCGAACTCAGCCAAGCCACGGTTGGGGGAGAAGTATGCACCTATTAGGACGTACTCTCCCCACTTCGCCACTACAAAGCCCGGGCCGGTCTCTAATTTGGGGAGAGGGGAACCGGGGCTGGACTTCACCACACACATGGGACTTAACCTAACCATTTTTTTTTTTATTATCTCGTTGGAAAAATGCGTTTTCGCATCGTCACCCAGGCCAGGAAGGCGAGGGCCTGCAATTTTTAAGGCACCCCACTAAAAAAACCAACAGCTGCCCACGTCGCTGAAAGGCCTCGGTCCGCAACATTCCGCAACATTCCGGTGCAAGTGGCTCGGGTATGCCCCTCACCACCGCACTGAGAACAGGCGGCACTGCGGTCGACCGCGGACGGGCAAGCCGCACGCACATGCCCAGGTGCCAGGCACCTGAAGCAGCGCAACGGCTGCGCCTACAGCAACTCCACCCTGGCTGAGCTCCAGCCCACCAGAACCTTCTCGGCGTTAATCAACACCCTCGCCGCATCAGTGGGGAGACGGGCAAAGGTAGCGCCCATGGGGGGGCCCAGCTACCCCGACGGATCCCACCAACACGGAGAGCCCCGCTAGGGCAGTTCGTGATGCGGCGGATCGCATCGAATACGTCCTCTTTTAAGACGGTCTCGTCGAGGCCTTTTATCCTCACCGCCACGCGCTTCATAGGTCGAACTGCGTTACAGACACCGTCCAACGCTGTCCGAATTCGTTCGGCCAGCTTATCGGCCTGTTCTGGAGTACCCTTAGGTAACTCCGGAAGCCTTGCCTCCGCTGCCGTACGCCGAATCCGGAGCCCGTCGTTAAGGCCAAGGTCGTCAAGCTTGATTATCTCGGCGGCGCGACCCAAACAGCGAGCATATGACACCCCCATAGCAGCTGCCTCGGGCTGCAGTTTTAATAAAACTGCAGGACACTGAGGCTTGGAAAGTTTCGGAGGTCCACTCGGTGTTTTGGGCGACTTCTTCTTTGCTGAAGAAGTCGCCTTACCACTACTGGCCTTATTGGTTGAAGCCGGCTTCTGGGGAAGGAACTTCTTTCTCCCCAAGCCTTTCTTCCTCCTCGTGACCGTCGACCACGCCTCCTCTGGAATCAGAGGAGCCGTCGGCGGCCCCGACTCCGAGTCAGTCGCCGCGACTGCGGCCGACTGCCTCCCCTCCGCCGCGAGTGGCGGCCGGTGGATCCGCGCCTGGAGGAGACGCTCTTCGAGTCCTTCAAAGCGGGAGTTAATTAAAACTCCCACCGAGGATAATACGGAGCGTCTCAACTCCTCAACCGCGTCTGGACCCACCGACGACGACCCGGACGGTAACCCCCCCGACGAGTTCGGGGGCTGACCGACAGAGGACTTAAGATCGTCAAAGTCCTTGCGAACCTCGACGATCTCCTCCCTGAGGAAGGACACCTCGCGATAAAGACGGGCGTTATCCGCCCGCAATTGCCGCGATTCCTTAGGTTCCCCCCTGCAGGCCAGAACCTCGACGACCTCGAGAAGTCTGCTCGCAGCCCCCTTCAGAGCCTTAACCATAGTGCCCACCTTAATTACCCCCTATCCCCAAATTACCCCTTCCACCTACCAGTCAAATCCACTTCTAAAATGTCGCTAAGCAGTGGATCATCTCGACGATCAAAGGCGACGGACTCCTCAGCCAAAAGAGAATTGGAACCACCAGATGTGAGGAAGAAAATTTTTAGTAAGAGGTTGCAGGATGTGCAGCAGTCCCTGGCAGCACAAGCCAGCGACAGCGACACATCGGGTGACATTACCTCCCAAGGACTCTCCACGTTGCCGGTCACGGCGAACCGGCTGTTCCAGGAGGCGAAGGCCCAGATGGAGCAGTCGGGGAACCTCAAAACCAGCATAAAGGAGAAGGTGCTGGAGAACTTGGGGGGTATATTTGAAATTGTATTACGGTTGAGCGAATCAAGACAAACGCTCCAAACTCAACTTGAGCGCACGAAGGCGATGATGGCCAACCAGATGGCCAAGCGGGAGATGGAGCACGCTCAACAGATCGCCGCCCTTGCTGCTGAACAGAAGCAGGTAGCAGACACACCCGACTACCAGGAGCTGCTTAAAGAGGTCAAGTCGGTCCGCCAAATCATTACATTTGACGTGATCGACTTGATCTCAAAAAGCAGCCAGCAGGAGCAGGTGCAGCAGGCGGTGGCTCTAAATCGTCAGCTGCAGGATACGGGGAAAAAGCTCGCGAACATTGTTAAAGAGGTGAGTGTTGCGAAAACTTACGCCCAAGCCGCCGCAACGGGACCTGCAACGAAACTGGCGATGCCCCAACCTTTCACACACCATCATCGTGTCTTCGAAGATTGAGCGGGATACAAGCGAGGAGGTCCTCAAACGAGTGCGTGGAGCCGTCGATGCCCGGTCAAGTGGGTTGGCGGTCGAGCGCATTCGAAAAGCCAAGGACCAAAAGGTCGTTATAAGCTGTCTATCAAAGGAGACTGTGACAAAACTAAAGACAAGACTGACTGACAAGGACAGAAACTTGAAAGTTGACGATGCAGTCAATAAGGACCCGCTCGTCATCATCCGGAGTGTCCTGAACTATAACACCGACAAGGACATAACTGACTCTCTAAAGACTCAGAACGAGAACCTCGTGGGGTCGTTATCCCCCGCAGAATATCGAGCTGTTATAAAGTACCGACTATTAGGGAATTATTAGCTATTAGGGAAGTTCTCGATAAAAACTGTTTTTACGCCCCATAGCAAAATAGGAAAGCTGTTACGTTCACCTAAAGACCGTCTGCCTCTTCAAACTCCTGGAGTCTATAAAGTGGATTGCAGATGCGGAAGTTCGTACATCGGCCAAACTAAACAAGCAATCGTCGACCGTATGAAAGAACACATCCGGGCTGTAAAAAACAATGACGTGAACAAGTCGGCTATAGCACAGCATTAAAACCAGGCCCAAACCAATCACTGGATAGAAATACATAACCCCAAAGTACTAGCAACGGAACGCCACTACATACCGCGTTTAGTACGCGAGGCACTTGAAATAAAGAAGTACCACAATTTTAATCGGGAAGACGGTTTTAAACTATCCAGTGCGTGGAATACGGTGGTTAATAGTCATAAAAAGACACTAGGTTCGACTTCATTTTCGCGTCAAGACACAGTAAGTTTTGTGTGCCGTGAGAAACAAGTGAGTGACAATAGTAGTGGTTCGAACAGTCATAGTGCGAGTAGTCGACGCATCCGAAAGAGGGTAGACAGATATGTCTGTCCTTAGAAGTTGTCAACACTCGCCCTACCAGTCTACTCGTGACCATGGAGCGTGTGACCACTTCGAAATATCGAGGTAATAATAATAATATAACTGACCGTGGCAATAATCCCGTTTCTGTACATAATTCTGTTTACTGCCTCTTTTACTTATTACTCTGTATTTTGTAAGAAGTCCTTAAAAGGTCAACGCTCGAGAGCTATACCGACGCTCAGAGTTAATGCCAGTTCAGAGACAACAAATAAATTTTGTTTGGGAAAAATTACGTTTTAAAAATTATTAATTTAAAAAAAAATCGTAGAACAAATGTTGTTGGGATTGATGTAAAGAGGCTGCCTGCAAGAGGTGGTCAACAAATTACAAATAACCCTGTATATACACAATTACTAATAACTCAGTACGATGAAATACCCACAAAAGATAGTACATGTATTATAAACACTATTGACTATAAATATTAAAATCACTTATTTTGCCAGTTGTCCAATACAGATTACCTTTGATAGAGGCTTAATCCATATATAAATAAAAATTCGGACGATTTTATTTTCCATTTGTACTATGGGCACAAGACAACCAAAGAACATATTTTTTTTATTTATTTTTTTATAAATACATTATAAACACATCCAGACGCTAGAAAATTACACGTTCTTATTACAATTAGGTCTCTAGTGCGAGGTATAACATAATATCGACAGAAGCGCCAACAGTGTAGCTTCTGTTCATTGGCCATATTTAAAACTTTAAACATCATTAAATATATATCTTATAATCACAATATAATAGTACACAACCATTTTTAATACCTTATTTTTTCTCGGTGGTAGACAATAAAATCGAGTCGCCGGCAAGGTTACCACCTATCAGGTAAAGTCGTGAGACGTAAGACAACTCGATTATTTGAGTATCTCAGTGATATGGCTCTACATCATTACCCTTCAGCGCAGCTGGTCTTTCTGGGGGACTTTAATGCCTGTCATCAGGACTAGTTGTTCCCGTACCAGAAAACCGGCCATGATGGAAGAGAAGCGCGGAATTTTGCGGTGTCCTTGGACCTCTTTCAGCTGGTGAAGCAAGCGACGAGGGTACCAGATTTAGTAGTAGGCCATACAGCCATAGGTAGTAGACCATACAGCCAATTGCCTGGACATTCTGCTGACAACTGATCCGGATAGGTATCAGGTAGAGGTCACCTCCCCTTTGAGAACCTCCGATGACTGTCTGGTAAAATCTGTATTTACATATTCCCCATCAGCTCTGAAACTACATGGTGTTAGACGAGTATGAAAATACAAGTCAGCAGATTGGGATGAGATGCGGAACTTTTTTGCTTTGGAACTTTTTGCTTTTGGAACTTGTTCTTGGCGACAGGTCTGCTTCTCTTCTTTGGATTCGTTGAGTTGCGCGAACGCTATAACCGATGTGGTGCACCAGGCAATGGAGTATTTCTTTCCATTTACTGACGTACTCATCGGTGGCAAAGATCGCCCATGGTTTATTGCCTGCTGAAGACCAAAAACATTCGGCATACCTCATTTGGGCTGATGCTCGAAGCCGCAAAACTCCGGATGTAAGTTTAAAGAAGAGAGCCTTTAACCAAGCTGCCGAGTCCTATAAGAAGGCATTGCGGAAGGCTCATCCCGATCGAATAGCTGAGAATGGCAAAAAGCTCTCTGTCAGACCAACTGGCAGTTGAGCTTTCTGATCTCTTGCCAATGCGATCGATTTGAACTTCTGCCAACCTTCACTACCTGCTCTGCTGAATCCGGATAAATGCCTGGCCTGCACAGCAACAGAGAAAGCAAATGTATTTGCTTCGCTGTTTGCTAAGAATTCGCATCGAGATACTGGCAATGCTTCTCCAGCACATCTTCCTCACTGCGGAATTTTCATGCCTGAAATCCGCATCATAAACAAAGAGGTAAGAAAAGCATTTTGTTGTTTGGATGTGAATAAAATGAGTGGTCTTGATGGTATACCAGCCATTCTGCTCAAGACATGCGCAGCTGAGTTTCCCCCTGTATTGACATCTCTGTATCGCCTCTCTTTCAAGACGTGAATGAACGTGCCTAAATCCTGGAAGCTTGCCAACGTGCAACCGGTGCCCAAAAAAGGCAGCCGTGCCGATCCTGCCTATTATAGGCCTATGTCAATACCTCTATACTCTGCAAGATTATGGAGCGGTTATTGAACTCGCAGCTTCTGCCGTACCTAAAAGGTAACGATCTCATCTGTGACCGACAGTACGAATTTCGCCGCAGTAGGCCCGCCCGTCTTCTAGCTTCTAGCTTCTTCTTAAATTAAAACATTGAGTAAATTTGAGCCGTTCAAACGCCGTCATTTTGCGCGCGCTTTGCGTGATGTCACGATGACACGTCCAGTGAATGTTTACTATGAACTTTTTAGTTACTTTATACATATTTTAAGTTTTGAAAATATCTTTAAACATATATAGCCATGTTAAGCTTATTTAAATTTATATAAATATAGAATGTAAAAAACCGATACGGGCAGGGATTCGAACCCGCGACTACTGGGAAACCGTCCCGTCGCTCTACCAACTGAGCTACCGTATCGCTGTCCGTCTCGGTGAATTAAGCATTCTATATGTGATCGTCTTTATCGGGACGGTGGTGACATCTATTAGGTTTCTTTCGAAAATCCTAACCAATGTTTCTAACTTTGCAGTATAGATAAACATTGAAAAGATGCCACTACCGGAATCAATTTTTGAAAATATCTTTAAACATGTATAGCCATGTTAAGCTTATTTAAATTTATATAAATATAGAATGTAAAAAACCGATACGGGCAGAGATTCGAACCCGCGACTACTGGGAAACCGTCCCGTCGCTCTACCAACTGAGCTACCGTATCGCTGTCCGTCTCGGTGAATTAAGCATTCTATATGTGATCGTCTTTTTTTTTTACGAAATTTTTATTTTATTTTTATTTTTGTCGATTTATTTCAGGTTAAGGAAGATACAGCCAATTGTATTGAATATAATATGTATAACGAAACAACAAGGAGAAAAATGTAATCTAAGTTTGAAGAAAAGAGTTGTGCCTCATATATTTTTGTGGCAAAAACTCCAGCTGAGAGAACATTCTCATGAATGTGCATAGTCAAAAGGCAAAGATTGACATCGGTTAATGAAGCTTTTCAGTAGTTATCAAAAGCAGTGTTTAGAAAATGGTGACCTTCACAAAGAAGTGATATACTAAGTAAGTCCTAGTACTGCCCATACAAATATCTGTGATATTAATCAGCCAGGACTCAGTACTTCTCCCATTGAATGTGATGATCATAAGGCAGAGCCTTGCTTTTCGCACATTGAAGATAAATTACCAAGTGACTAAGCTGTGCAAGTTAATATTAAACCGAAGTATGGAAGTAAAGGTGTCAATGTAAATATACCTGTTGAAAAACAAAATGTAGCATTGTCACCATGTCCTTATTCAACACACAACATTGGTACACAACAGTTTTACCAGTAAAACCATCTGTTTTAAAAAGAAAATTGTTTACCGAAAACACAGCTGATAAAACTTCTATAGCATTTTAAATCTTCTATATCTGCTGATTATCAACCAAGTTATTTATCTGAGTCAAGTGAAGTGGAAAATGATTCAGAGGAAGAAACATTTTAAAAATGTAATGTGTAGTAGCAAGCTAAATGCTATTGAAAAAGAGTTTGTAGGTATTGGTTTTGTTAGGGTTGTTTGAGTATTGAAAAAATGCTTTTAGAATTACCTAAACAATTGTATCATTTAATAAAAACTTTAAGCACGAAAATATAGGTTGAAATTATTTATTTTTCTCAGTAACACTGATACCACAGTATGAACTTTGACGCCGATAATTTGAATGACGTGTCAAATGATGTCACATTTCCTTTCGACCAATGGTGGCGCGTTTTGGAAGTTTGAATTTCGCTCCCTTAATTTACACTTTTCATAAACTATTTTATGGCCTTAAATGGTAAGTAAATAATTTTTTTTTTTTATTATAATAAGATGATATAAAGTAATCGAAAAAAAAAATATTTGGAACCATTTTAATTTTTTTGCATGTTCCCTATTGTCAACGGGTGTTCCTCGGAAATCTTGACATTAAATTCCGGAGTTCCTCAGGGGTCCGTTCTTTCTGCAACTCTTTTTCTGCTGCACATTAACGATGTGCTGAAGCCCGGTATCTATGGGTATGCAGACGACAGCACAGTTGTAGAAAGATATGTGCCGAGCACTCGGGCTAGTAGAGATCAAGTACAGTCTGAAAGAGAAGCCATGGTGCAACGTTTGAATGGCAAACTTCAGGCAGTCTCCGCATGGGTCAATGCCAATCTTGTCAAATTCAACGCCATCAAAGCACTAAAATTAATATATAAAATAAGTATATTACAATAATAAAATAAAAAGATAGGTAAATTAAATGACAAAAATATTTTGTTATGGTCTAATCTATACGAATATTACAAATATAAATTCTTTGAATGTGCTAAATTATGGAACTATCAGGCAATTTTTCTAAATGCTTCTGAAATACCTCAAAAATGGTTAAGGGTATGTGTCTCACGCTACAATATTACGAGTGAAAAAATTAGTTTTTAAGGACTTTATCGTAGTTCTAAACTAAAATTTTGAATATCTAAGGACCTTCGGGTGACCTTAGAAAATATATTTTTTTGTGTTAAATACATGACACAGACCAATATACACAGTAGCGGATTTAGGCCTAGGCCCGTGAGGCCCGGGCCTAGGGCGGCAAATTTTGAGGGGCGCCAAAATTTTTAAGATGACTAAAATTTAAAATCGATGGGGTTTTCTGTAAACTGCAAGACCAAATTTTAAAGTTTATTTTATTGCGCTCTTACTATCGAAACATAGTACCATTTTGAGGGTAGAATTTCTTTGTTTAAATAATTAATCAGGCAAGTCCTAAAATTTGAAATAAAAATTTGAAATATATATATATATATATATACTGTTACAAAAGATAAAGGGCGCCATATCGTCTCGGGCCTAGGGCGTCCTCAAACCTAAATCCTTTACTGAATATACACCTGCATTAGAAAAGTTTGTCGGTAAGTTTCATACTTTTACGGGTTCGATTATTCGTTCTAAATTGATGTTCTAGGCTTGTGACATACTCCTGTAGGTCACCGGGACGGAGTAGAGCCGGGTGTTAGAATAAAAATATCAAGAGCTGAACCTTTATACTAAGTAAACATTTACTAATATACCACTATAACGGTAATCTTATTGTTATTTGTAGATATCTTGGCGTTCTCCATGGTAATGATAACTTACATCTTATAAGGACACTTTATAAGGCATATTTAATAAAATATTGATGGATTGAATATAAACAGCAGTAGATTTGCTTCTTCTTTCTTGTTGCTGTTGTCCATGGGCAACACTCTTGAAATAATAATAAAAAAGATAAACAAATACAGGCAAAGCGCATATATTCGTTTTGCAGATTATCTGAGGGAAATATTTCAACAACGTATTCAAGTTATTCGCGAACATGAGTTTAAATTCTCAGTAGTGACTGTTTCTTATTTAAAGTTCTTGTTATCTTTCGTGGTTGAATAAGTATTTTTTTTACATCAAGGCTTTTGTTTTGACATTTAAAAACCGGGCTACGTAAAATGTATCTTATACAATATACTGCTTTTTTGGTTTTAATATTTCACCAAAGTATTGTTAACGGCTTCAATATTTTCGACAAAGATCTTAGATTTAAGTATCTTAATAGAGCATTTAACTCTCTGGACTCTCCCTTGGTATCAAAAGGAAAAATGAAGACGCATTGGATTCTTCAAGAAGTAGATCACTTCAATTCTAGCGATAAACGTAAGTGGCATTTGAAATATTATGAAGGCCTTAAATATTGGAGAGAAAATGGCCCAATCTATTTATTTTTGGACGTTGCACATGATCGTGAGGCATATTTTTGGATTAAAGGAGGGATGATGAAAGATTTAGCAAAAGAAACACAAGGTGCAATGTATTGCGTGGAACACAGATATTATGGTGATAGTAAGCCCTTTATCAACATAGATACAGAAAATATAAAATATTTAAGTACGCGACAGGCTCTTGCTGATACAGAAAAATTAATACTTTATTTAAAATCGTTACCTATGTACAAAGATTCAAAAGTAGTTGTTATTGGAGGTACATATGGTGGAAACTTGGCTGCTTGGATGAAAGTTTTATATCCAAATTTAATTGATGCGGCAATATCCAGTAGTGCTCCCGTTTTAGCAAAGAAAGATTTCTATGAGTTTCTACAAAAAGTAAAAGATGATTATGAGCGTTATGGAGGTACAGAATGTATGAACAACATAACAGAAAGATTTGAGAATTATAATCTGCTGTTACAGAGTCCTGAAGGTATAAATAAGTTAAAAATAGATGAAAATATTTGCGATGAATGCGATATGACAGTTCCAGAGAATCAACAATTATTCTTTATTTTTAAAATATATCCGTTTATGGCTATAGCATCATACTTTCCAAGTGATTTCATTAAAATCCACTGCCAACATATGGATAATATTACTGATTACAGTTTAATTTTAAATCCATTGTTTAATGCCTTTGGGGGTGTGGTATGTGCCAACGTCGATTTTAAACAATTTATTAATAAAATACATGAATCTCGGAATTTTATTTATCATTATCCATGGCTGTATCAATCTTGTACTGAATTTGGTCATTTTCCAACAACGACCTCAAAGGACCAGCCTTTTATAAATGTACCATTAGAGTTTTATATCAAGTTATGTACTGGATTATTTGGTAACAATTTTAATGAAAAAAGATTAGACGAAGGTGTTGAAATGTCCAATAAATTATATGGTGGCTTGAAACCAAATGTTACAAAAGTAATATTTACAAACGGTGATAAGGATCCGGCGAGTACAATAAGCGTTTTGGCAGACTTGTCGCATGATGCTCAAGCAGTAGTAATACCAGGTGGATCTAATGGTGAAGTTTTATTTAAAACCTTCGGTTTTGATAGCAATGACCTTAAAGAGGCCAAAAATGTTGTGAAGTATTTGATCAGGAAATGGATAGGGGCAGATGAACATTTGAATTAATATTCTCTGACGTACCTTGTTGATGCTTCGAATATGAATGTATTACTTAATTTAATATTGTTTGAATATCATAATAAAATAGAATAAGAATATAAAAGGTGCAGGTAAAATATTTAAAATAAAAGTATGAATTTATTAAAATATATTTTGAATCTTATACATTGCCTTAAATTAGGTTACTGTTTTACCAAAACCCTTACATATTGTTGGATGCTGTAAGTACAAGTAACTTTTCAAAGCTTCGGTTGAAAATAGTTACTAAAAATATTACCAATTATTTTTATTAAGAAGTCTCATAATGACAAGTCCCTTTATGACAAGCAAATTATAGTTTTCGAGGTTTTTTTGTTTCTACATAAATTCTCCGTTTAAGTCTATAGCCAAGTTCAACACTATAAAGACGTACTTCCTACGCAGCAACTCTTGATACCTAAGGCATAAATATTTCTTAAAAGCATATAATTGGCTTGGATGGTAACCTGTCCAGCACACTTCTGAATGTGTGTCATTGGTAAACCAATAACATACCAATTTATGACTGAATATATATACAACAAATTTCATGCAATTGTAACTATTTCTAAATATAACAATTATAAAAGTACAAAATATAAAATATATGATGTATAATATAATGAGAAATTATAAAGACTAAGTCTAAAATAATTGAGTATTGATTTATAATATTGTTTAATAAAATTTTGATTAAATATGTAATTCATAATTAACGCCTCATCTAACTACAAAAAAAGAACTATGTACAATATTCGAATAAGCTATATTCTAGACAACTAAACTATCTAAAGTACTTTCCATTAACAAACAATAAAGTTTATGTATGAAGGTTTTTTGTTTATAATTCAGAAAGTTTAGATTAAATATATTTATTAAAAATATATATATATATAATAATTTTTAGTTTGGATAAATACGTAAAATTGATTACCATTTTTGGATTTACATTATTTCAACCCTGTACTGACTAGGATTGACACAATCTTACAAATCAACTTATCATAAATATTGTAACTATTATCATAATTATCAAAAGTAAAATACAATATACAGACAGTTTTTTTTATGATAAAAGTTACAAGCGACGTTTCTGATCGTCTTTAAATATAGTGGCAGTGATTAATAATGAAAAAGCGCTTACATACTAATACTTTATATTATCAATACTACCTAAAGATATAGGAGCAGGAGAAAAAATGTTTACCTAACTTTTCATCCAATCACTATTCTCCATGCTTGTCAAGTTGTAAATACTTAGCTAAATAAAATCGTAAACCAATTATGATACATTCGTATTTACAAAGGATACGTGCTTGATTATCGTAAATCGCTAACGTTTACCATTCGGGAGGACGGTTTTTTACAAGCGAATACAATTAATATAAAAAAGTTAAACCTTCCTAGTGATATTACATATATTATATGGATGCTGGATCATGTAGCTTTCAACCAATAAATACTAACTTATTATTTACTCAACGCTTAACAAATTAGTTTAATGTTCACACCTATATGGATGTTTTTTATAAACACCGTATTTTTATTTAATCCCATTCTCCAATGAACATGTGTCGGGCGTTGGGCGCTGGTGGTGGAGGAAAGCGGCCGGCTGGCAGGCGACCGTACAGCGCATAAGGGTCATAGTGTTCGCCGTCTGTAAAGAAATATCGTGATGTCCAAGTATATTTGGTTGGTTAGAATTACGACTTCATTCGCGGTTTCAGCATGAATTAATGTAAATATATATTTTTATAATGTTTTTTAATACATCGGAATGATTGATAAACTTATAATGCAAAAGAAAATGTTTCCTATGAATTGTTTAATATATAAATCATTATTTTTAATTTCTACATGGAAAATTTACATGCATACAAAATGTAAAACATAGGATGTTCAAAATAGTTAAAGTCGTAGGAACCTGGGATGTCCTAAAGATCGAAGGAAACAAGAAAACAACAAACAGGTATGTGTCCAGACTCAAGGTGTACATGATCACGCCTGCATGTTTGACGTATCTACATGAATGTATTGGTTTCGAAATATACGAGAAAAGGTTTATTGCAACAATTTTATACCAAAACCTATCTCTTAAATTATGTTATATAGGTTCAATTGATTATCTAAAAATCTAACAGAAGTACACATAGTTATTGAGTGCAAAGAGTTAGTTTTCGTGTCTTGGACATTTACTTTAGACAAGCGAAGCAATGGCCAAGTTCAGCGGTAGTCAGCAGCCGCCGTAGAAAACCGTGAGTGAGAACCGAAGCGTGGTGACAAGCCAAGCGAAAAACGGAAATGTAAATACCAAGAATTGAGCGAAGTTAGTTAGCGGGGCTGCTGGATCACCATTGGGCGCAGCTTTCGTTCTCTGTCGGGGTAGAATTGATACATCAATTTCTCTTTTTTGGGACGTTCGTACGCACCGATTCCACTTTCGTAGGAGCGCGCATGCCACAGCGCTTGCTGCATGGGGTGTGCGAAGGGCATTTGTGGTGGAAAGCCGTGCGCGTGGGCGACGCTATAGCGCTTGCTGGGTACGGGAACTGGCACGGGGACGGGCGTCTCCTTCAGTGTGAGTCGCTCCGTCATAGCTGGTAAGACGTGCTTGCCTGTAGCCTTCACAAAGTTGGGCACGCGAGCACGCAACCCGCAGTAGTAAGGATCGTCTGAAATATATTTTAGATAATTGAAAAAACATTTTAAGACAATCAACCTCATTACAAGTAGCCCTTACATATCTACTTTGATTTTCACATTAAATTCAGTTCCTATATAATTCATATTGTACACAATGTGAAAAATAAGGAGTCCTATTCGTTGCAGGTAACATTTAACGTTTACACGATGCCTTTCTCACGAATTCGAGTAAGAATAGAATGTTAAAGCTGATTGCTTATTAAAACTTAGATATATATTGTTACGAATTACCTTTGAATTCACGCATAAAATCAAAAATGCATAATATTTAAAGGTATACCTTAAATATCTTACGAAGAAGTAAATTTACTTGACATCTTAATATTTTATAACTATAATACGCGCGTGCGCTCCGTGTTCCGCATCCTACATTGAATACCGTCAATTTAAATATCAAGGATTTGCCCAAATGTCAGCTGGTTGCAAAACTATTGTCTGGTAACCTCTGATCGGGCTTTATGAACGGGAATGACATTTGGACCGTGAAGTTAACACGTAGTAGGGAGGTAATCGAAGATTAGACTTCTTATAATTAATTATATAAATAGCTATCGATTCAGTACTTCTATTTAGGTACTGATAGAATAGCATCCAGAATTATGTTGAGCCGACAAAGTTCTCAGGCCTTAACATAAAATAACAATCTCAAAATTTTATTCTTTCAGACAGTCATGTTTAGAATAGTGAATACTTTTGAAACCACTTAAAATTCAGAGATGTGAACATGCGTACATAAAATATTAAACTTTATATTTGCTTAAGTTGTACAACAATACAAATGTCAAATATTATTTACTATACCAAATATAACAGAGTCGTAAAAATCATATGACAACCGAGGTTTATAAATGACTATCCATCACATAATATTGATATCACGATGTTCACACTTGCGACATCATATTGTAAATTATATGCTACATACATAAATCGTTTGTCAAACGGAGCAAGTAAGAACGTGAATCATAATGTTCCATTACTAGAGCATCAGAATAAACAATATAGAATATGTTAGAGCCCAAGTATACCTATAAAGTTAAGGGTAAAATCTTTACTTTTGAAACAGTAATGTGATGTAGAAATAAAAAAAAATAGGCTCTTTTATATACATATTCACAATATTCTTAGATCCTAAGAAAAAAAGATCGAAGCTGCATTATTAAAGTTCCTATTGTTTAGCCAATAGGGTATATATAGACTGGTGACAGAGAAATTTAGTACGTGCTCTGGACACAATTTATTAGCATGAAATAATCAATGCAAAGATGGTTGCTATTTTTCGCCTTCTTAAGACTAATTAAAAGTTACAAGACTTGGCCATTTTTAGTACTATTATTCTAATGAGAAGTAGAAGTATTTTAATTACGGAGAGAAAACAATGTACTTACATTTATTACCTATTGTACCTTAAAAGGTACTCAAAATGAATAAATAAGAAAATATATATTTAATTGGAAAACATATTAAAAATACTTACCGTATTTCTTGTTGTCTTTTCCCTTGTCAGATTTTCCTCTTGCGAACTGCGCTGGACCGCGTTCGTTTATCTCAATATCGTCATAATCGGGCTGTGAACATAAATTTTTTAAACAATGAATACATAATAAAAAAAATCACGAATGTTTGAAATCAAAATAAAATCTATAAATCGAATAAACAAATGGCTGCGATATATATTTTTTGCAATCCCTATCTAAATTCCCACTCACTATAAGTCTGCCAGAATCTTGAATGTAAAACCTAATTCACTTGATGAACAAAGTTTTAAACAAGTCGACGATTTAAATGTTCTTAAATAACGAGAAACAAAGCGTTTATGTTATCGGAACACACAGAATTGTATTAAAACAACATTTGCGAGTATAAAAGAAGAAAAACATTAAGAACAAAGAAATAAATGTATTTGAGTCTCCTTATCTATTGCAATGTGAAACGAGACCAATGAACAACTTATGGAGATACTATGCTTATTGTAGAGGAAATTTATGTGCAAAAGAAATGCCACCCCGATGAAGATGTTAGGCAACATAAGTCGTTATAAAAAAAAGGAAAATTAAAAATATACAAGTTTATTTTTTACGTGTTTTTTTTGACGTGAATTTACCTCACTTATGAATCTGTATAGTCTTATAAATACTATATCTAAACTTATATGACTTTTTTGAAATAATGGACCTAGGCATCAAAACCGCAATATGCTATATTAGTAGAATACAGTATGTGTGTCTCTGTAAATGGAATATTATACTGTCAGAACATAGTGTTATATATTAAAAGAAGTCAATCAGTATCATGGTAATTACATGACAAATTGAATAATAATATATTACAAACAAATCAATGTCATTCTCTTACCTACAGAAGTTGTAAAGATTCCTTTATTTACATTAAAGGAGATCTTAAAATCACTTCACTTGAATCTAATTTTTATCATACAATAAATTATTATACTGTCCCTTAAAAAAAATTGTAAGGGTTTCCATTAAATTTTTTATTGGTTATTCGCAAGAGGATCCAGATACCAAAACTTGTATACTGTTTCGTGAAAATAAGAGTTTAGAAGGTTTTTCACATGAAAGTAGATAAGTTATTTGAATGCTAGTCTGAGCATTAAATTTAATATGTATTCCGCAATCTTTAATTTAAATTGTCTTATTTGTAAAATGTGAAAATACATATTAAAGTACATTGCGTGTGAGCGTTATCATAAGCTAATAATTTCTACCTTAATAAAGACCTTCAAGAACGTACTTATGAACGTATGACATTGCTATTGTAATTTCTGTAACACTATATTATTAATGTATGATATGTCACTTGTGTAATATCTCGGAACAAATAATAAGCACTTTTAGTCACTTTATCGTTAACTGTTTATAAGCTTAACAAATGTACTCTATTAAGTTAAAAATAACACATCTTAAACAGTTGTTTTATGTTTTGTAATAAAGGTAATGCAATTTTCACTTTCAATAAAATTACTCTGGCAATTTTCAACCGCATCTAATATATAACAAATTGGACGTTATATATAAATTGGTGGTCTGTCATAATTTATACAAAAAGATTGTTGCAGACCGAAATCCATTAACTTAATACTTTTGAAAAGCAATAATGTGTTATTGATATAAACTTGACATACTTGATTACAATGTATGTATGTATGTATGTATGTATGTGGTTAGCATAAAAACATAATGATTTCAAGATTATTTATTCTGGAATTTCGCAAAATGATTACCTTTGGAATATCAGCTGGCCCGTAACCATTTTCACGGGGCGGCAGCTTGGGAGGCTTATCACCTCTCCGTTGTCCCATTTGCATCATTAGTTGTTCTCTGGTAGCCGCTACGACTCCGTGAACGTTATGTCCGTTGTGGCCATTATGACCATTGTGACCATTATGTCCATTATGTCCGTTATGTCCATTGTGGCCATAGCCTCCAGAACTACCGCTGGAACCGGAACCGTTGGCGTTGGAACTGGCGATGCTGTAAGGGTCTTCATCAGGTATTGGGATGCGAGGTCTGTTCTTTATGTCCATAGGTCTTTGAACTGTCAATATAAAATAAAAATTTAAATATACATTAATTTTATTATGCAAAGCAAAAATGATATAATACATTTGTCAAACAAATATAATAAATATATCTTATTATATCTTATTATAATCAGACATTATAACATAGGTCGTATGATGAACGTATGACCTTTACAGCGCAGGTAGTTGCCCCAATTTAATCCAATCTAAATAAATAACCAGATTGAATTAAAATTTATTTATTTGATGTAGGATTACTATGGGACTTATTTAGAATTCGATTATAATAACTAACCTTAGGAAAATCATTTTAATTCATGACTTGATTACATTACTGTAGAAACATGTGCATTCTATTTATAATTTAATATCCAGTAATATTGTTACAATCTGTATAAGATCACTGTATAGTATAATATATGTCGGTAGTATATTACAATTAGTAATGTAATGCACAAGTTCCTACTGAGGATTTCTTATTATTATTCTTATGTATTTTATCGTATTAAAAATAATAATTATATACAAACATCCAATCGATTATCCAACAATGTGCACTAAGTTTTACAATACGTACATTATGTCGTGATGTCGTATCGGATGGCAATCACTCGACACGACTACGACCTGAGATTGTTATGCGACGGTAAAGGTTGCAGGTCTTAATGTATATCTACAATTATTATTAGACACGCCGTTCACACCAGATACTTCTACTTTATAAGTTAGAATTGGATTTGCTACATAATTTATAGAATATTAATAGAACATTTCGTATGCATAGTCTATGGTAATGCATTTGACAGACTGGTTGACTTTACAAATTTAAAATTAATTATCATATTACTTCGAAACAGTTTATCTGTCATTTTAAATTATATCAAATGATTCATCAAAATTCACATGGAACCTTTCTGGAGTACACAGAAGGCAGGGATAATTAATTTCTAATAAGCGAGACTCTTCATAGTGACCAGTCGAATAGATCGGCCCTAAGGCTATTTTATCATAATGTATCTATAAATTACTCCGATGTAATTTAAACAATTAAATTTTAGAGCTACTAACCACGCTGACTGATAGTCATTCTGTTGGTGAAGACAAGAATTTATAAATAAGATATGAACACAACTTTATAATCTGTAGTAATATTAGGTTTTATAAATTATCTAGGCATCTAAATAACATCTGGACTTTAAATGATCTAGGCGTAAAATAATCTTTTGACATTATATAAAATATACCAACAGGATCCTTCTCTTAATAATATATTTTTCAATCAATCATATCAAAAAACCATTTCTTACTTTATTATTAAAAAATTTGTGCCCTATCTAAAAAATTGTGCATAGGTTGCATTAAGGATGTCCCAAAAGGTTTATTGTTTTAATAAAGTGCTTTATTCAACTCCCCTACTTATCTTCATTGCAGAACCAAGATCACTTTCATTTTTTCGATCAGAGCATGCTTCCTAATGTATCTGATTAGATCTATTTTGCATAACATCAGTCACGATTAGGTTTTGACCAACTTTTTAATGCTCCAATTGCCGCTGATTTGAATTTTAACTCAAAACGAATACTAGAGAGATACAGGCAAATGGTTTTGCATTCGATCTAGTTATGCCAGGCGCAATCACGAATATTTCCGACCTTCATGTTGAAATCAAAACTTGTAGGTCAGTACTGTAGTATCTAGTGTAGTAATATGTAGGTATATCTTGCAAACACTAGATTGTTTTACAAAGGCATTAAAGGGTAATCGAACCTGTTTACTAAGTATTTAGGCTATAGGATCAAGTCTTAAATCAAATTATTTAGCTTTGGGTTTAATTCCTTGTTTTATCTTACATAAAAGAAACTAAACAGCAATAGATCTTAGGATTCGGATGTTATCAATATTGATTGTAATACCAATAAATTTATTTGAGGTCTACATCCGATAAACAGTGGTTAGACCGCAAAAACATTGCAGGAAATCTAGAAATAAATCTTATCCGGACTGAGAAATCACGGGAATCTTTTGTGCGGTTTCTATGGCAAGAGTTTCCGTATGATTTGAGCAAAACCAATATTATAGCATGTTGGCAATATGGTTAAACTAAGTTAGAAATTTCCGGTAAAGTTAAGTGAAATGGGGTACAATACATCATCAGATCGAAACGAGATTGCTTTGTTGCACAACAATAAAGTGAGCTACAGAAGTGAGCTAGTGCATAGTTAATGCGGTTGCGTGCTATGAGAACTAAATCAGATTTGTTATAAAACTACTAGAAGAGAAAAAAACTGCCCGCGACAAGTTAAACATTATTGCCATGTTTTCTGCATTATATAAACGTGATAAACACTGTTGACCCGGAAATCTTTACACTCTATAAAAGCAAAAAGAAATACATGTGTTATTCACGAGATCGCGATCACTTTGCAGAATAAAACTAGCTCCGCAAAATTACTTCGAAAATTACACCGACGTTCTTAAGTTTAAGGTCATCTCGCAATAACTATTACTTCATTAATAATAGTTTGATTGATATACATTTTCTCTTTGAAAACTTCATTCATACAAGGCCGTAACATTATTCTAGAAGAACATTTGTAGTCTCGCGTGAGAACATAGGATAACTAAAATTAATTTCGTTCGTTAGCCGTTTCTTAATTATGAACGTTGAGGTCGGTTCATTGTTGTGTTAAATAAAGTTTTACCCGTGGTCTCTGGAGGTCTGAGACAAGGTAGCTATAACAATGAATTTTGACCGTCCATCATAAAATAGCAAATTGTATTTATGTTTGTTGTATGTGTTCCTTGAAAAAAGATTACCAATGCATTTAGTGTTTTTCGATGATGCGTGGCCGATGTTCAATAATGTCCTTGTAAGATTTATACAATGGAAGGCCAATAAAGGAAAAATGTTTGACGTAGGCGACGTTTATCTCCTGAACAAGTTATACTTTGTAGTATGAAAATGACATTAAATAGCCAGAAGATCTGCGGTTCAATCTGACTGACTGATGTTTGCTATTGTGATGCAATTCTATTATAATTTTAGATAAACCAGAATAAAACCTTTAAAGTACTATGTCTTTGTCATGAACTTAATGTTTAAGTAATTTGTTCTGGAAGATTTTTATTCTGAGATCAGTAATCTTTTTGTGAATTGTCACTGACTTAACTTCATGATCACACTATGTACTATAATGTGTCCTTGGTGTAGTAATGTTGCTTATCAAAAAATATTATTTTTTTATCGTGCTGTTATTGTTATGTCTATTAAATTTGCTTTTAATATTTAATATTTTATAATTTATAGTAATTAAAATGTATCTAAGTATATAGATATATTGAACCATACAAAATACATATTTACATTTTAAAACAGTTTTAAATCTCAATATATCTGTCTTAATTTTCTGGACCATAAACTTTATTTTGTCTAGTTAAAAAAATACTTCTTTTACTCGATTTTATCGTTGAAAATATTTTGTAATATTATTAAATTATGTGTGACGTAAAAATGTTTTGTATAATTTTATATAAATGAGAACAATGTTACCATTTCAAGTTTATAAAATACCAACTATTACAAATTAATTAAATTTAGACTGATGTTATCTAACCCAAGAATTCAACGCATTTACCAAAGCATTAACAAATGGCGGTGAATATATGATTAAATAATGTTATATACGAAGTTAATAGGCATAACTACCTAATTCTACAAAAAATAACTACCGCTTTAAAAAATGAATTTATCAATCATAGCTTGAAACTAATGGATGTCTACAATTTTTTGATAAATCGATAACTTTTTTTACATATAATATTAATGTTGCAGTAAATTAATAAATGGTTTTCGAATAATCAAATACAATGTGTCTTTAATAGATTTTATGCAGTTCAGGGTCTTTTTTATTCATTTAGTATTTATATATATGCAGACGTATTCTACTTCGTGATAGGTATATTATATTATTTATATTGTAATATATAAGAATCATTGCAGTTATTAATACTTTGCGTAAAAACACTTCATATTCTTTACGAAAGACGTTAATGGTAGTTTAATGTGACAATCTTTTATTTATGAAGAGTAATATATATTATTGAAAAAATGTACCGTGCGTCATACAAACCCGTAGATATTGCATTGGTTGCATTTTGTACATAAAAATGTATTTATGTTTTTACAAAAAAACGTTAATTAATATTTATTTGTCTTTAAAAGTACATATTATAATCTTATTAATAGAGCTGTTGGTTAGTTGGTTGATTCGATTGAATTTATTCTACATATTAATTATGAAATATATGTATATTTTGAGAAAAAAAAAAATTATTATTACTCAATTTATCCCATATTCAGAAGAAGTTTCCAGGAAGAGGTAGTGCAATGGAAGCTTAGTTGAGCTAATAAATCTACATATAAATATGGGGCAGGCAGCGTGCTATAAAAAGTAACACACACTCGAAGGTCGGTTAACTTGTCACCCGGATATATTTAGTTCCTGTATTGTTTTTTTTTTAAAACGTGCTCGTAACAGCACTAAAACTTTACATAAACATAAATACTAAGAGTTCACGTAAGACGCTACACAAAATGTCGGAAAAAAGCGGTTACAAATTTAAAAGTACTATAGGTTTGAGAATTTCCAGATTTAAAGTAAATAGTAGGTACATCCAGCGTTACGATTTTTCAACGAAAAAAGCTTATGGTATTTTTTGTCTTATGTTATACAATATATTAAAAAATATATTTACTTGAAAGTTATAAGTTGTGACATTTATGTTCTAGATATATCTTGACTTGTCATACAAATAAGGGAATAACACTCATGTAATAATTATGATAAGTACCTACTATAACCGTAGAAGAAACATTTATAGTTATATAAGCCACAGAATAAATAACTTACCCGGAGGCAACTTTGATTTGAGCATATCCATAGCAACAACATTGATGACCAGCACCCATATGGGGCACTCTAGAAGTTCGCTGTCGGATTTCACGAAGGCGACCGCGCTGAGGCACTGTGTTTCCAGCCGCCTGCGGTCAGGGTACGCTCTCCTGAGTTCTCTATTCACGTTGGATTGGAACTTCTTCATGTCAAATAGCTGAGGACAAGAAGACAATTTACTTTATGTTGATCAGATACAAAGTGTCTCTATAAATAAATTTTAAAGAGAACCAAGCACAAACAAACATTAAAAAGCTTACAAATTGCCATTTTTTATATTATTTTGTCATAAAAGCTAAATGAGAATTGAGAAATGCTAAAGTCTTGATAAAATATGTTAGATACCGATCTAGAAATATTTTAATCTATGTTCTATACCTACATCTATATATACAAAATGCAAATACTAAATATTATTTAATTAACCAAAATATTATTAAAAGTAATTATATTATAAACTTCTGCTGCAACTAATCTAATTTATATCATATTGCTTGAAGAAGGTCATTGTTTAATAGACGCACGATAGTATCTCAAAGATGAGGCAGACAAATCAATACTCTTAGATCATGTTATCGAGTTAATATTACATAACAATATAGACAAGATATTACTAGATTAAAAGTTCTATCTTAGTAACATTCATAATAATCCAATTAATTTTTTTTAAGCATTTAATAAGTTGTCAGCAAAATCTTCATAATAATCACTGATTTTTTATCATATTTAAAAAAATCATCGGTAATTTTTGTATTTTATCCACTCTATGTAAATATTTTCTAATTAAATAAACAAACAACTTAAATAGGACTTAAAAGTTTAATTTTTATTCTTTCCTGACGAATAATGCTTTGTAAGAGCATTGATTGTATTGTACGGAACTAATCATAGAGCTGGCAACTGATGTGGTCCAGTGGTTGCTTAAATTTGATTTGACATCGAGGAAAGGGAACGGAGATGGTATCTACAAAAAAAATTGCCGCCACATTCGTAAGTCATCGACCACTTTTCAAACTATCTCGAGCGTGGTCATGGTGGAAAGCAATTTAGAAAGTTTTATATTACTTTTTCAATGAACTCGTACACACTTTTAGCGATTGGTTTAATTTTAAAAGTGTAAGTGTAAAAGTTTTATCTTGTTAACCTAGATTATGTGTTATTGCAAGTGGTCAAGCTTGAAACCTTGTTACATTTGGTTGCATTATTCCCACGGAAATGGACCAAGATTTAAACAAAATAAGTGAAGCAATGACCATTCTTTTCCTCAACCGAGCCATCTTTTGTATTGTTCATCAGTTACGTAGTCGGTAGTTAATGTACGAATTAATGAACGTTTTGCTTCGTACGAGGAAGTGTTCTATTGTTTTCATTGACCTAATTAGTTAAAGCTGTATATTCAAAGCAAGAAGAGTAAAAGTCTAACATTCTTCGAAGCTACATTTCGAAACTCCGTATTTATAGTAGACCTAAAAATAAATATTAAACAACGACTAATTCTGATTGCGAAACAAAATAAAATAACATCTTCGCAGATCATCGTGAGGAGTTGAATGAAGTAAAATATAATATAATTTCACAATCATCTAATGAGAACACATATTTTCGTCTGGCACTTGATGAAGTGGTTCATAAAATTTGGGATGGTCACGGTCAAAAAATTCAGTCGTGATGCACTCGCGATGACCAATCCAATAACATACATTAGTAAGTGCCTTTATATTTTACTGGTAATATTACCTATGTATATTTTTTTAAGATATTTTGCTTTTTTAAAAAGAAAAGTGTAAAAAAAAACAATTTATATCATCTATACCAATTCTAAAATTGTATAAAGAAATCGGTCTACTGGCTGCTACATATTTCATTCTAAAAAATAGTCGAATAGTAGATAGATTTGTTAATAAATATGAAACGCTTATTAAAAATTATCATAGCCGGTAAGCATGTCGAGCAATTATGCCGGTAACGGAGAAGCTAATAGGCTACATTTGGAAATTTCACTGCATTAACGTACCCATTAGACGGAAATTATTATAGGGATACACCCATTTTAGATTGGAGTTTAAGTTAAAGATATTATAATAACTTTTTTTATTTCAAAATAAATTTCCTAAGGCTTTATTATTGCTACATTTTTGTATTGTAATTATGAAGACGCTTAAGGCTTATTGACATTTAGAAAATAATAATTCTAAATTGTATGATAATTTTAGTTACGTAAACATTAATTGTACTTATAAAAAATATTTTACAATAATAGTTGTTTGTTTGAAATGGAATATATTTGCTTTAACCATAAAATCTAGTAGAAATCTAGTAGAAAATGTTTACCTTAAATATCTTCTCTTGCTCCAGGGAATATCCAGGCAGCTTGACTATGTCCTGTCCTATCGCCGTCTCCTCGCTGCTGGTGGCAGCTGTACTCTTCACAAATACACTACTCTTGGAGTAGCGTCTGATGAGTATGTTCCCGGCGTCATCCATTTTTATTTTGACGCCCTGCTAACAATATTGTTATTTTTTTACATTATACCAAAAAATGACAGAGCCGAAGTTTTAATAATATTTTTTAATATATCCTGTAGGAAGCACGCCCTGTAATGAGACCTTGGAATATGAATATTTTAACCGACCCAGTGGCTTCAATACGCCAACATTAAATCTTTGGCTTCGGTTACAGGACTTTTCGATAAGATCGAGATCATGTTACAGGGTGATTCACCTTAGCCGAATAAACGGTAATTGTCCACAAAGCCGTTATGTGATCTCGCTGTCCTTGAACACGCGAGTTTGATATATGTTATATTTTAGCGATGATTAATGATAAAAATTAAAATGGACCACCAACGAAAGCGGTTCCTCGGAGAACACGGTCATTATGACATCAGGGGTGTCATGATAAAAATAATTGTACAACTCATTTAAGTAAAAAAATTATATTATAACATAATCTATAAGGAACCAATTAAAACAAATTATGTCTCTGTCGTACTTAAATTATGTATAACATTAACGAATTATTATAATACCTTCGTTTCGAATACCATTGCCGCGCTCAGCCGTGTATAATTGCTCCGTAAAATGGACACATCACACATTATACATTTTGAATTATAAATATTATAACAATTTAATTTACTTAACTATAAAATATAATTCATACATATCAGGAGTATCTATAATTTGACTTAGTATCGAAAAGAGAACAAAAGTTTCCCGTAATGTAAACTTAGAATTATTTAGTTAATAATGGACACTGTAGTGTAATGGATTTGTTCCAGACCATTAGTTGTCAGAGACCAAATAGGTTGAACATTCGAAATAGGTTACGTTACTTCACACTTTAACCTTTTTTGATATATTATTTAGCTACGTGTGATTAAACTTCAACACAATATATTAGTTACGGATAATATAAAGTCGATTAAGCTATTTCTACAAATTTATTCATTTATTTATTTAGAAATTTGTCTGGAACGTTTTCTTGGCAAATTTAAAATAAACCACTCTTTAAATAAAAGGACATTGAATAAACAGGTTTAACATAAACATCATAATGTTGTAAAAGATTTTAACAGTTTTTTTTCTTACTTTTTTATTTAAAGATCAAACAAATCGTGATCGTGCTAAATAAATAAAAAAGATCATTTTTATTATCGCGCTTAAAACATTAATAAAAGTTATCATTACTTATCCAAATCCTTATTATATAAACTAGAACAATTATTTTTTTTTCTAACCTCCTTCCCTAATTTGCTGTTTCATCTTCCTGGTAACCTTTTGATGATATTTTACTTACTATACTAATATATTATGATTTAGACAAAAATGCCGACCTTCACCTGGACGGCTCGTTATCTTATAACTGTCAAAATGTCAAAATTTGATCCTATTGTTCAATTCATTTGTTTCCTTCACAATCACACGTTTTTATTTGACTTCATAAAAAAATCAATAGTCGCTTCCTATGTATACTCAATTAAAAACGAATGATAAATAGACACTTCGCTTGCATAGCCAGATTATGCAGTCATTTTTGGTATTTTTTGTTTCTTAAAATATACATAATCTTAAAAAATATTTCGAATATTTGTTTTTTTTTTGATACTCTAACTTTGATTCTGAGAACGATGTCAAAAATTAAGGATGATATCTGTAGATATTATACAAGAAAAAAAATATCGACTATAGAAACGATGACGCTATAGTTCTCATTATCTCATTGTGTTTACATTGGCAATGATTTGATGATTGCTTGTCAAAATAAAACTTTTTTGTTATTAACATTTAACAATATACCACTTATCTATTTAATAGAAAATTAAATTGTTGTTTTATAATGTAACATTTATATGTCATAAAAACAGGACACGAGTAAATATTAACAAGGCGTTTGATATGAATTTTAAAGTACATTCATCAACCACCTGCTAATATTCCTATTAGTTGGTGATTGGAGATGAATTTCCAACCCTCTAACTAATTTTTTAATCTTCTGAAACAAAACTAATTTAAAAGATAAAAATTATTGAAAAAAATAATTTTGTACCCAAATTAACTGAGATCATCACAAATTTGAATTCATCAACTGAAGTCTAATATACCTACCAACATTAGTTCGTGTTTCGTATAGTAATGATCTTTTTTAATACGTGGGCGTCTCCCTAAGTTCGTTATGAGTCTGAGCCATCGATCAGATCATCTCCATTCAAAATCTTACGTCATTTGACTGATTTGGAGGCCTTAAAGTTCACTTCAGTCCATGCAGCTATCAAGTTTTACTTAGCTACTTTTTCGAAAGATTTTTATAACTCGGTCTATCTTATATACAAAAATATATTATAATATAGTTTTTTTTATACCAGTGCCAAGTCGTATTTTCGTATTTAGTCCAACGTCCTATTTAGATAAATAACTGTTATAGGGCATGACGAGGCTAAGAATAACATCAACAAACTTTAAAAGGTTTGAAATGTTGTTTGTAACCGAATGTTGATGGTAATTTAGGATCATCTTTTACGCTAATTAGAGCCGTATAAGGAAAAGTTAGATTTAGCAGCCTCTACCTGCGTGAGATTCTAGATTGAAGTCCTTTTTGATATTGAGAACATCAATGCGTGTTAGGTAGTTTATTCATTTTGATTTTGTTCCAAAGAAAATTGTATGGAATTATTTTTGTTATCTTTATAACATAACTAGCGATATCTGAATAGAAACTGTATTAAACATACTAAGACCTAATAAATTTGTATGTATCTAATATGAATCGTTTTTTCATTCATATGCCCTTATCTCCACACACTCCGTCCATATCTTCTTCGGTCTCTTTTCTTATAACCATTCACATTCATACTTAAGAAAACTCTTTTCGTTCAATCGGTTTTATCCCTTCGTATAACGTGACCATACTACCAACAATTAGTTCTCATATTTTCTACCACCGGAGCTACTTTTAAACTACCTCTAATTAATGTTCATATTTTATTTACCTGTCCTATATGTTTTTTGAGTTCTTCTGTTTTCTGATCTCTATGTGGGTTGTCGAATCCACAAAGGCCAATTCTGTAAAGATAGAAAAAAAAGATAAGTCAACGCTCGTCACGTAGCACACATTTATTTTTTATAGTGATGATTTCTGCATCGTCTGGAAAATAGCCAAATGTTAGAATTTATATAGTAAAAACCCCGTATAAAAATAAATTATTGGTGATAAACTTATACCACGAATAATTTACTTTGTTCCGATGCAGAAAATAATTTCGCCTGTCATATAAAAGTAAACATTACAGATATTTACATCCATCGTTACGAAATGCATCTCATTATATTTGTTTATTCGATGGTATTACATATGAATCAAGAATAATTAGGCGGTCTTAGCAGATATTTGGGTATTAAATAAAATTTAAAGGCTTTTAAGTTTATTAAGAGTTCTTAAAATAAAACACTAAATTGGACCCCTAATAAAATATAAGGTATTACGATTGTTTAGTATTTGATTATGTTTATCGTTATGTATTTCGGTAAACTGACAGTGAAGTATTAACTAGTTCGCTATTTGTTTCTCATGTAACGAATTGAAGAATGACGCCCGAGGAATTTGTGCAGCATTAGAATGAACACCACGTATAGTATCAGAATATTGTTTTCTTAAAACCGTTCCTTGCTCGCCCTGAGAAATAACATTGGACCTCATTGTTATTCCAATAGCGATGTTTCTTTGAGCGGCGCCTACTGATTGGAAATTTCTATTTGACTATAGGTCTCGTTCAAGTACAGGGTTTGATATTCAAACGATGCGTCAACTTAACAGCTCCAGCGATTAGTTTTCTATCGAAAGTGATTGTTTAACATTTGCAAAACCATTGTTCTTTCAACAAACGTTATTTATAGTTCGGTAATAAATTTCTAATTCATAATATGAGATTTAACGAAAGTATATATAGGTGCTACATAAATTTCGCCGATTTATTTTTAAGGAGATATTTGGGCCTCTAACGGAATCGTTATTTGATCGTAAGAAAGAAATGGCCATAACGAATCCTTGCGGAAATGCTCAGTAGGTACTTATGTTTATGTTGTAGGGATTCGTAATATGTTTAGTGGCAAAAAATGTAGGTCAAACTGTTATTTATTTAAATTTGTGTTTATTTGAGCTTTTTGGGTTTAGGTATATTTTTAGTACAAGATAATTTTATCAAAAAATTTGGTTAATTTAAAAGTTTATATCAACTTGCAGTTAGACATAAAATGAATTTATTAAATATGAATATTTTGTTGCTTTAAAGGGGGTACCTATAACGAAGATCCGGCAATATAGTCTATCATTGGAAGAGGAAAGGAAGGTACCTATTACTGGCAAAGAATTCGTTACTCTAGTCACTAGTCAAATAACACACACTATCTCAATTATGTATATTAATTTTATAACACTGAATGAAATACAATCCAATTAACGAGCCATATTGATAGTTCGTCGAACCAGTTCAAAGTGAATGGCGGCCTTGGCTCTACTGTCATGTACGCGTGGCGCTCGCTCGAGTTATATTACATTATTTGCCAATAGCTAAAGTTATCTGTGTGTGTATAAGGGTTTAATAAGACTAATAGGGATTTGTGTCGATCATGAAATGCATTGATGGAGGTGATAACCAAAATTACTTTGAATCTATTAACTTTATTTCATTTCCGCCTTCTTTAGCCTTTTGAAAATGATTAACCCTTTAAAGTTTTTTAGCAAGGTTATAAAATCTGGGTCTAAGTTATAAATAATTAAATAAATAATTTAATAAATATAGGTCTTGAGATGTTCTAGATTCTTTATTTAGCTTAGATTTTAATGTAACAGGATGAAAACAATTAAACGTCAATTAATCTAGTATACACTAGTCTGCCTTGGAGCATTAACAAAATACTTGAGAAAATGTATTAAATACCAAGCACAGATCTTTTATTAATATAATTTAAATTAAACTAAGAATGAATTAAACATGCATGATAAATAAAGTATGTTCATGCTTATTAACAGCATTTGTACATTTACACCATATGCGCGATATGCACATTTATTTATGTTGACGTAGGTACATATGATCAGAAATATAAAGGGAATATAAACATTTAAATAATAACATTTAAAAAAATCTAAGCATAAATAAAATCTTCAATCTTTTATAAATAATATTTTTTCTTTGTGTTTGTGCCTAACTGTACTTATATAAACAATTTATATAATAACCGTGCACATGCAGACTAAAATCACATGCATCAAGCATGGCCGTGGACACTCGTGACTTCGCCAAGGCTACGTCATAATGAAATGGTGTCCATAATGAGTATTAGGTCGTTATTCGTTATCTAATACAATAACGTGTTATTTCGTTATTAACTGTTTCAGTCACGAAGTGAACGAAATTGTAGTACTGGTATGTAAATCATACTAATTAATAATGCTTTTATTTTTAACTAGCTGTACGCACGGCGCCGGTTGCTTTGACCATGACCAGGAACAGGATTGGATCATTTTTCTTATACTTATGGCATTCCGAATAATATGATTTTTCACACAAAAATATTAATTAATACTACAAATAACCTAGACAACTTATAATAATCAAATTTTTTTAAAGCACTATAGTAATAATGCATGTCAATACCAAACAATTGTTTAAATTGAACTATCAGTTCTCGAATTACCAACGCACCTATGTACAGTTTTGTTTTATTATATACAAGGATACATTTGGTATTAAATGTCGAATGGACTTGAAAATATGTAGACACAATTTGTATTTTGCTAGGAAGTAAACAGACCTGTCATATATTTATTGTGAACACTAAAGTTAGTATTGTAGATACTTTACATAATGCGAGTACAAAGTTGATCAATGTTCTTATCTGTGTTTGCTTGAAATTAAGACTGAATGCTCTAATAAACCGGAGATATCGGTTTCAAAGACGAATGAAATGCGTTTCGGGTTCCATATCATTTGTTTATTTTGTAGTCACATATTTAAAATCTGAGCAGCTATTTTCATATCCAATTTACTTTACATTAGGTCAATGGACCTAACATCGCTTTGTAAACAGCTGTTAGTGAGCTAGTACTCGTCTGATTGGTGGGTTTTACTCCAAATTTTTTGGAAGTCAAGTAGTGTGCTTTAGATTGGATAATAAAATGTGCGTATTAGATAGATACTAACATATTACCATTGGTGATTACTTCTAGTCTCAGTTTTTTCGGGTCAAGTAGTGTGCTTTAGATACGATATTGAAATGTGTGCATTATATATTGTTGTAAATATAATTGGGTATGCATGTACGCGTGTTTTTTTCTCAATAATATCGGTACGGAAGATAGCTATCAAGTTATATAGATACCGTGCTACTAAGTAAATCACGCAATCGGATATGTGACGGAAGTGACATGCGATTTAATTTAAATTTTTATTACTCATTCCTTACCGTTTTTTTATATTTTAAATAATAATAATAATAGCTTGGTCTTACAAAAACTAGTTTTAATATTAGTATTGTAAACGCGATTCATTTGTATACAATTAATTGTATGATATTATTTCTTAGGAATATATTAAAAAAAGTTTTAATTATTATTGATATTACACATACACTAGATTAATTAGAAATTTTGCACGTTTTTAATTATTGGCTTGTTTTATTATATTATTTAATCATAATATTATGTGAAGTTTTTTAACTCATTATATACTCATGTCTGACAATTAGTTTATAATTAGTTTAAGAAAGTTTCAGGTGCTGGTCTACATACTTGATTTATAGTGTTGTGACTATTGTTATCGGTTTTTTTAGCAGCAAAAACTTACGGTAATTTTTAAACTATTTAAAATAACCAGTTAAAATAATCCATACCGTATACATTAAACTGACACAATTGTTTCGATTATTAATTTTTTGTTTTTATTTTACACCCAAGAGATATTGTTAAAAAATAAGATAACATTATTTTACCTTCTATTAAAAGGTGCATATTTATAAATGTAGTTTTTAGCAAGGAATATGATTGATATACTCCCACATATAATTATTTATTTAGTTTAAAGTGTATAGAAACAGAAAATAGGTATTCCTTATAAGGTTCTACTTGAGTGTAGACACCAAATATAGAGAGAGACTTTGTGATTAAAACCGATATGTCATAGTATTAAATAATTTAATAATAAACCACAAAACCGCTAAGACCTCTGTAGATGTTTACGATAGATATTGGTATGAATAAATAACATAACAAATTATCGACAATCGATAAAACCAGTTGTCAAGCACTTTCGTTCGCGGAAGCGTCGAAAGTAAAAGCTGATTGGTACCGGATTCACTCAGACTCACGTGTAGGAAGCGATGTAGAACGACATGGTTTATTGTGTACTTTAATAAGCTATTTGTTGCTATATTTTTATATACTTTCTAGCACTATTACATACGTCCTTTAATATTTCACTTAAGTTATTCTTCTAAAGTAATATATAATATATAGTTTAATAAATTGGCAGTCAAAAGTCTCTAAGATATTTGCTAATCCCGTCCTTGCTGACGCGCCAATGATTAACACTAATTAGCGAATTACAACACGTTGTAAATAAACGTTAAATACGCAGATTGTTTGGACAAGAATCTTAAAGTTCAACGGTCATTTGCGATAGGCCTAATGTTGCCAAGGTTACCTAGATTTAGTAATAATGAAAGTACTTTTCATAGTATCTATTATTTATCAATTAATATTCAGACAAGATTCAAATATTTAATATTAAATAGTACAATGACTAAGGAAACTAATTAAAGAACGGAAGATATAACAATTCAATGTAAGAAGTGGAGTCTACATGACCGTTGTAGGTCAATAAAGACAATAGCTAGTGATGTGATCCGTGAAATCGATATGCTGCCAAGGATTGTGGTTGTGGATGCTCTGTCACCTTGCAGATTTAGGTCGTTTTAAGATTATTTTACTGTTAAATAATTATCTATTTTATCATATTACAATAACGGTGATTAGAACTTTTTACTCATAGGGCGTATCAATTTCAACTTATTTATAATTTGCAAGTCAAATAAAATTAAAGCATAACAAACAGATTAAAACCAATACTAAAGTAAAACTATTTTCGTAATCTTCATTGTACTGGTTAACCGATTTTCCTGAGTTAAATAATTGATGAATAGCGCATCACTACTTTCTTTTTCTTTCGATTTCTTTTCATTATTCCCTTGTATTGCCATTACAGACGCTCCAGTTAATATCAGTGTCAATAACAATTACAAAGAAAGTAAATTTTATTGTTAGGCCTCGTTCACGATGACTATATGAATTGAATTTCTTTAAGCTGAGAGTAATGCATAATCTTAAACTATATTGAAACACATAAGGTAATACTTCTTATTATTTTTTTAGATCGATCGTAACGGCAGCTAAAGCTCAAGCAGGTATAGCTCTTTTTTGTATACCGTGTATATTAATATTAGTATTGTCATTAAAAAGTTCATTCAACTGCAGGAAAGCTTAAAACTAGTTACAGTTTTTTAATAAAAAAAAAGTCCGATGTTAAATATATTTTAAAAATTATAAATAAAATCACGAACGGATATTGTGGGTATGATTCGCAAAACACACAATGGCTTTTAGATTTGCATTTGAATGAGTGTTACAAAATTTATTGATCCTAGAGGCGTTTAAGAATTCTTCTGTCAACATGATTTACCGAGTTCTATAAGTATAACATAAGTAAGGCATTGGTGTCATATCTGAACTACAATGGACCACACAAAGTACACTAATGCGCAAGTCAAGGGCACTTGCGGATAAAAAGTAATCCATTAATATTTTATGATTAATTTTACTGATGAAAGTGAAATGAGATAAAGGACAAGTGTATTTTTAATGCACTTTGATATTTTTTTAATTTTATCATTTTTTATTTTGCTTTCATCTGTATTCAGTGATTTATAATAAATTTGAATAATATATAAGTTCCTCTTGCAATTCTTTTAAAGTATGCATACATGTTCTAAAAAAGAAAGAACTTCAACTTTTAAAAGAAACAAATTACCGCTGTGTAATATTTTTTATATATAGGTACCTACTTGTTACTTCAATTTCATAATAAGACATTAGTCTAATGAGCTAGTTATTATGAAATTGAAGTAATTCATTAATTGACCGTGAAAATGTAACCAGACAGTAACTTTCGCATTCATTTCATTAAAATTATCACCTTCGTAAGTTATTACATTATTTTACATAAGAAATACTACTTTCGCTGTGGAGAAAGTGAGATCCTTGGCCAGCAAGTATTTTTCGTATAAATATACTCTATTAAATATAATATATTGATAAATATATGAAGTTATAAACAAGGACTTTTATACCTTAGACACAATTTTGACAACAAAATTTATAAGTTCAATATTTCAAATATGTAAAACGGGCCTTTTATCAACCAAATATTTTACATATAAATTATATGTCAAGTATTCGAATTGTATTTCTGTATCTGTCGCCATCTTAAACGTTAGTTAATACCTTTACAAGTGAACAATGCGTTTGAGTTAACGCACAGAATCGAACTCGGCGACCTTCGCCACACCTACTGAACCATTGATACTTGAAAACAGGATGCGATGATCACGACATTTTCCATACATTCCTATATGTTAAAGGCCTTAAAGTTAATGTTTTTTAATTATAATACCAGTACATCAAATTGTTTATGAGTATCTTCAAAGATTGGTTTTAATTTTTGTTTCATATTGTATTATTTATTAAATACAAGGTTTGTTAATACATTATTTTGGAGCTATTTTATTTTTATCAAAATATCTAACAACATAGCAATCTTTTCATATAGTAGAAACTATTGCATTATTTTGATTGATAGTTCTACAATAAAACACTTTGTTAGGTTTTATAAATGTTTTTGCTACAATAACATTCAAGCATAAGGAGATACTAACAGATATCTTGGCTATATAAATGATATAATCGTCTGTTTGTATCAATAATACATCAAAAAGTAATGATTGAGTAACGTACTTCGGAAGCTAGGTTATTAATTGCCTTTCAAATACTTCATTTAAAGATAAAAAAATAAATAGAGTTAAACCTCATATATATATAAAGTTAACAATCTGTTTATAAAAAAGGCCATATTATACGGAACCCTAATTAACCAGGACCGATTTCGAAAGAGAGGTCAATCTATATAAGTATGTAATTATTGTAGACCAATTTTGAAAACCTTATATTGTAAAGACTGCTTTTCAATTCCAAAATCTCGTAGTCGTTAAGCTGTAATGAGCGTAAATAGTATGTTACGAAAATGGTGTTTGTTTATTTGGCAATTTATTATAGCAAGGTTGCTTTGGTTATAATTAAGGTTAAGGAGTCATTAAATGATATTTTTATTACTTTATAATCAACCTTATTATATGTTAGTGAATGGAATGTTCTTTCGTATGTTCGTTGTATGTCATTATTTTTAGAATGGAAAATCGTTCTGTAATTACATAACTATCTTACGAATTATTAATTAGTAATGATTTACACAAATAATACTTATAAAAAAAAATTACAGATTGAGCGTATAATTAATTAAATTTTAAATTTTACAAATCTAACCCGACATTTCGAGTGTTTTGCAGCAATGGTACAAAAAACCTAGAAATAGTTTTATTTCAATTAGTAATTATAGCTAAAAATGTATATCTTTATCCTTAGATTGACCTCATTAAGACTTATTTAAATTTAAACGTCTTACATTTGACACTAATTAACCTTTACTAGATATTTATATATACATATATCACCAGCTGATAGCGACCTCTACATCTTGCTCATCCACGACCAAAAGGTTACTTGACCAATTTAAGGAATCAAAATGACTGTTTCGACATCGAGTACGCAAAATCCTTATATTCATATAATTTCATGCTAAAATATGCGTAATACATTAAATATAGATATAAAATTGATTGTTATATTTTTAAGTATGTCAGGACTTGTTGTGCTGTAAAATAGTCATTTTTCTTGATGAATTTTGATAAAGTTTTGTCATATGATTATTGCATTAATTCTTCATAAAGTAAATCTTCAACATTATATATTTATATTATATAATATGTTAAGATGATCTTCACAATACAATTCACAAGTTATATAATGTATATTATGAAACCAATCAAGAAGATTACCATTTTTGGATAATCAAAATGTGAACAAGAATTTCAACTAAGTTTTTGATTAAATTTGAAGTTAGTGATAAAAATCGAACAAAAGTTATTGTGACGTCATATTACATTATAAAACGGAAATGATTTCAAACTAAATTACTTTTCGATATTTATGGGAATTCAATTATCAGTTTTAAATTTAAAATGTTATACTTATTTATGAAGCTGCGTTGAATTTTTTATAAAGTTAATCTCTGGTATTTTAATATCATTACTTTTCTCTATTATACAGCCAACCAAGGTTTCCGATAGAGGCATGTTCATTTCGTGACACTTACAAGAATGTTTATTCAATTTTGATGGTTATTTTAATGAGATAAAGTCTAAAATCCTTAGAATATATACTGTGACACCCACGGCATAGGTTAGCAAATTATGAGGCATTAAGACATTAATTGTCGTGTACGTAATATAACCTTTATACAACGTTGGCATAACATTTTAACAATTACTTCTAAACGAATAATATAACACTGAAGATTCTAAAAGGTTGGTGATATTGTCTAATATGTTGTGGTTTGTAGTTGCTTAATAAAACCGAACGAATCTTTATTTTTTAATGCTGTTAGGAAATATAATATGAAATGTGATCAAATCTATATATTACAATGCGTTTCGGCAAAAGATTGATTGCGATTTAAAACAATAAACTTTTATTCGATTAACAATACTGATATCGATATATTGATCAATCGATCGGACTTCTAGGTCAATGGACTAATTAAGGGTAATTGTAATGTTTCAGTTACTCAATCAAACTTATCTGTTTCGAGTCCGGAAATTAATCGAACGACTTGGTAGCTTATTAAAGAAGCATAAAGATTATGCACACATACATAACATTCTTTATAAAATGATCGCTGTGTGTGTCAACATTACTATAAACGTTTGTCCATTGCAACAGATTCGTGCAACCATTTTAACGACGGTAGCGTTAAAAGACCATTCCTTGAAATATAATGTGAAAACATTATTATATCAAAATGTATCACGGGCACGAATATGTAAGCACGTGGTATTTATAAGACTGACAAAGACTTTCGTTAGTGCATGTGAAATCATGGACAAGAGTAATTGTAGTTCAACGTTCTGTGATTGTACGTACAGTGCACTAATGGTTACATTTGAGTCAGCGCACTATAAAGTGTGTCAACCCTCTAATGCAGGAACAAACTTGGACACGACATGTACAGTCGTGGGTCGAATCGACCCTGCAAATCAGTAATAAAACACAGACACTCTAACTGCCACGTGCTAACCATCAGATTGTCTTCATTTGCATATATTGACAGTAACAACTAACTATTTTACTCGTGATCAAAAATGTCTAACCTACCGGATAACAAGTACTTTGTAAATCACGGTACAGTGTTAGACACGAAAGCGTCGCATGCGCAAATTGCGTTAAATCTTAATTGAATTCTTACTAGCTGTAAGACATAAATTTACCATTTTTGTAAATTAGATCTAGCACGCAATGTTTAACGACCATTTTAACTAATCTCGTGGAAGATTAAAGGGCCTTACAAAGTGGGGCCTAAATAGTGTGGTAAATGATAGTAAGGCAATTTCATTAAAAAAAACTAATAAGAGCAACTATTTATGTTTTATTAAAATACTTGTCCAATAATTTTTAATATGCGACTAATAGACACTCTAGTTAGATATTGACATGTTGCGTTACAAACAATCGTTGATTAACTGAACATAATAATTTAAGATATAGCTTAATATTTCTCTATGAGTATTCTGACAATGTTACATTTAATATAACAATGCTTGCATAAGATCTGAAACAAATTCGTTGACACTGACCAATGAGATCGCTTGCAAAAGCCTACCTCAATGTCGTCCTACTTTCCAATTGTAACCGCACTTATAATCAAGTGTACAATATAACAAACAATAATTATGTCACATGACAAAATCATTTACTCAATAACCATCTTAAAGACAGTAGCTCAGAGTTCAGAGTTGTGTGCATAGAATCAAGCAGTTGGTAATCGTAATCGACGATACAAATCAAGTTACTCTATTGACAGCTGTACTTAAATAATCTACATATATGGAATTTTATATTTTATTGTTTGGATATTAGAGTTCATATTTTATTGTTGTACAACCAGGATCTGACGGCGCCAGTAGCCTGAACCTATTATCACGGCGCCTAAGGAATATTTAGGTGGGAGTCGAATCTTAAATTTAGATTGATATGGTTGGTATGTCAGCTGTTGCGAATTTATAATAATGCATGGTCCATAATGTATTTTATAACCATTTAGATATAAAATACGTGTCAAAGTATGTCTGACATAAATAATAACTGGTTACGAACATTCTAATAAATCATTAAGTATTTTAACTGAGATGGATATACTATTGTATGTCAAATGGAAGGTTTAATAACATGAAATATCCACGATTATTCTGCGTATGTAATATGTTTAACAAATCAATGATTAAACTAGTGGCTACCATATTACGCGTTTACAAAAACCAAGGTTCCCCATTGTAGACGCGGAGCTACGCGCCAACTAACAAAGCAAAGATATCGATAAGAACACAATAAACAATAACATTCAGCTAATGTTGCAACACATAATAGTTATGCGACCGTGGTTTGGGGATCGTTTACATGATCCGACATATCGCACGACAAATCGGGTGTATGCATGCTATTGTGCCTGCTGATTGCTATAATATTCAGAATATTGTTTGAATTATGAAGCCAACTTAATCTGAATCTTAATATGGTAATTGACAGCCCTAAAAATAATGCATTTTATCTTCGGTATTGAAAAAAAATATATTTGTCAATGACGAAATTATTATTTAGTAAATCTGTTTACAGGATAGGTATTCACATGAATGTGTGATAATAGTTATTTGTAATAATTGGAAGCGACTTAAAATCGTGGACTATAAAAGATAAGACGCGTGCCGATTTAAAATGTCGTGTGGGCAGATTATCTAGAGACATTATCGAAGGGGCCGGACTACAGAACCAGGACACTATGCACCTGGTGTCGCCTTTAGCGTTTATCCAATTTGTTCAGCGAGAATATTGAATAAAGCTGGTTATATTTAATCATCTTATCATCATATTGCATTATGACGCGAGGTTTAAGATAGGGCATTTATAGTATATAAACCATAAATGCCTTATAAATGTTTATCTTAAAGAATGTAGTTTAGTAGAACGAAGCCATACTGAGAACAAGGTTGTCAAGTATTCATGAAATTACAATAATATTTCTAATCACATTTATTACAAACAATACCTAATAATATTATTCTTCCCGACGGCGGCCATCTTGCGTAGCTTTTAATTTGAACTGATATGCTTTTCTATAACTGAGACTGAACTAAACTGCACTAACAATAAATAAATAAATCTTCGCGTGTCGCAGTCGCAACAAAAAACAACCAAAGTAAGTGCACTTCCTACAAACCACAGTCCATTAATTCAAATAAAATTAACGTTAGAGCGGCCATTTTACTATCAGACATCCGTAAACCAGTCCTAATTATTAGAGGGAATGTTCGATCTTTATTGTTTGCGAGCTCCTGTACTATATCTAGCTAATTAATGTGTGTGGATTTCGTATGTGTGCATCAGATAGCGAGCTCCTTGACTTCCTTGTTGGTATCGCGGAGGCAAAAAATTGTAGAGTTGATTTATTTTCTAATATGTGAAAATCCACATATTTTTAAAACACCCTATTACACATAAACACGTGATCACAATAAAAGTTATGTCTAAAATTTATACACTATGTTGACAATTAATGACAAAATAAAAGACTCAAATCAGACCTACCTCAATGATCTAGTCGACGCGAGTCGTGTCATTACGCAGCATCCGATACGTGCCTCACTGCTAGATGACATCGCATTTACTATCCGACGTTTAATTAATAAAAAAATGATTGCAATTTAGTTAAATAAATTTAATAATGATGATTAAAATAAATGGAACTTTGTCTGTATATGTTAGGAAATCTGATCCGCGGAATATATGCTTGATAAATATAATGCTTAGAAAGTAAACACAGTGATATAATATCCAAATCAATCAACTTTAATTATGAATATTATGCAAAATTTTAGCGCAACTGGCTCCGGTGTTAGTCGTGTTAAGCAACCGGTCATAATCAAATCACTTATCGACGCGTGCGCACGCACACTTGCTTAATTATTACCAGAGCACCAAACGTGACCACTTTCTCTGAACATATAATTAAGAAATGTTATAATTTCATATACATATAATTAGAATTTAATTATGAGGAAAGATATATATATATATCATTGAAATCGACAGAATAAATAATTTTATTTTTATATGGTAACATGTTTTAGACATTTCTTGTTTAAGTTGAGAGTAGTGTGTTTACCTAATTACAATTTATAAGAAAATAATCGCAACACTTAGACGACCTTGTTCGCGCACCGTTGGATTTATTTAGTTGGTAACATTTGTAGCCGAGAATGGCAATCTTTTACAAATTTAAGCAATATATTTTTAACAGCTTTCGAAACTAAGTGGAAGTTTAGAGCTACGTAATGTGTGTTAAAGAAATCATTTTAATAAATACATATCTACTACGTACTCTTTAATCTTTTGTTAGTCGTCTCCAAGATCGTAACTCATTTCGCTTTCCTTTTACAAGAACAACTACTGAATAAACAAAATAATACTGCGAAGGATTAAAGAGAACTAAACGTTAAATTAATCGTCACACGACGTACGCTGCTAAGCTGATTAAAATCGTAATGAATTGGAATGTAGGGCGACCACGTGCCACAGGCTTGGCTTGAAACCTACAATCTGTTTAGTGAAGCAGTTATTTTGCAATATGAATAAATCATTGTAATCTTAGCTAAAATGTAGTCTAGATGTAACTACATTTTCTAAGCTATATATTTTATAGCCCATGTTTTAATTGGACGCTGTTTGATTATTGCGACATTTATGGGATTTGGTCACAGAAATTTAATTGGTCTCAGCTCAAATAGGTTCAAAGCGAATTAACCCGACATTTCAATAACAATTTTGAAAAACAAAAATGTCATGCTTATTGTAATACCTTGAAAGCTCAGTGGTTTAAAACATTACATTAAATATAGTTGCATTTTCATTAAATATTTTATAAAAAATGTTCTTTTAATAGAATTATTAAGTCATATTTCTAATAAATCAGCAAATGTAAACATACCTCATGCCATCGAAACCGTCGTCAGAACCGTTGATAGTAAGCACAGGCGCACGCGCATATGCCTTTGCTACTCGTCGGTTCTTTTCAAAAACTATAACCTTCGCCCAGATCTCGTCATCTATTTGAGTCCATTTGTCTAGTACTTCCTGTATGTGTTCCTGTGGACAAAACAAAGTATTAAAATATAACCAAGTCACAGTACGCTTCCAAAAGAGAAGGCTGATTTATAAGGAGTTCCATATTATCAATCTTCTACCCGCGAGTTTATTATGGTCATTATAACGATGAAGTCTAGTCTCACTTCCTTGGTCAAACAATTTGCATCAAAAATAATAACCAGTCGATAATCAATTGCAATTACATGCCAGGAAAATAATAAAAATCATTTCATTTATTACTAGTCATATTATTTAAACATATAAATTCAAACGTTAAATCCAAATTTGTATATAGATAAAAAATAAATGATGTTGTGACTATTAAAGATCTTCTAGACACTCTGTATTTGGACACAGTGTATAATTAAAATTACCAAAAACGGCCTTGTTTGTGGTATTTTTATGGAAGATTACCATAGTTTAGACATAAACCTGGTGTAGCAATATTCTTACAGTACGACATACTAGCTATACCGCTGTAACGTTCTGCTCTAGTAATTTCGCCAACATAGATTATAAACTTCAAGGCACATTATCTTTGCACTCTTAAATCGCTCTTTAATATAATGTACTATCAAAATATATAATTTTTTCATAACTTTGATTAAATATCTGAAATCTTGTCGTAACAAATGGGTATTATTTCATTAAGACTAAAAAAAATCTTATCAAACGAGAATAAAGTCTTTAAATCCCTATTTTATTCTTAGCTAGTCTAATTCTAATAAGGAACAATCGTGGATGAAGGGCTAGCCGTACCTACGACTCCGCCAATTAGGCGAGGAAGGGGCGCCGCGGGGTTTTTAGTGGGTACCCCGTTTTCGGGAGTTCCACACACGCCCCTCGCTTCCCCGGCGAGGGGTACGGTGCGTAAAGCATTTTCCCCGCGGAAACAAAAAAAAAAGTCTAATAAGGAACAACCATGTTCATACAAAATTTCAGCGGGAGTAGCGCGTGTACATTTAGATATAATTATGAGTCATTCTTTTTCTCTTTTATACATAATGATTATATATTATAATAATATTGTATTTGTATATTATTTGTTATTATTGCTTCAAGTCGTACATTAAGGCGTGGAGACAAGTTTCACTTTCAATTATATTGAATAGTTGGTTGGCAATGGGAAAGTCATATTTCATTGGTATCATGTTGTAAAAATATATATATTATTATTTCTATTGTATTCAATTTAGTTACATTTTTAAATTTGTAATATATAGGTTTTAGGAATTAAAAAACACAAAAAAAGCATTACATGTAATTATAATAAAGGTTTAACTATCCTTAAATATATATTGAAGATCTATAATTTATTTACGACATTTATTTAGATCAAGAAAATAATGAAGAATATTAACAAATGTGGTCTAATGTGCTCATCATTATTAAGCACAATACAGAATAACAAGGACTCTATAATAAATTGACAGCACTTTCTCTCTATCACGTAGTTTTAAAACATGTCTTTTATTATGATATTTCTTTGCTAATGTAGAGACAGTTGTATTGTATTTATGAATATGGCTCGTTAGTGTCAAAGGTTTATTTCAGTCTGAATCAGTCATGCTTAATCATTGGTCAGATTTATGTTTTTGCTATCTCTATAGTGACGTGTCATTTATCATATATATGTCGGCTAAATGTCACCAATTTGATTGGTATAAATTTAGTTTGAAATCAAATTTGATTGGTTGGTTAAAATAAATACATAGTCGTGAACATATTTCTTTATGTAAATAATTAGATGTTTTATCCCGAAAATCACAAATGAGTTTTAAGATAGAGCTTGAATATTTTTGTTTTTAAATTAAATGACTTATTATTCGTTATTTAATATATGTAGCAATGTCTTTACTATTCTTTACTCATAATTGTTGATAATTAGAATTAAGTAATGTTTCCTAATGTAAAAGCGATTAAAAAATATATAAGATATTGCATTATTTGTTGCAATAAATATTCTAAGTATTCTATGTCCATACATAAGCGATTAATGTTTTTATATTAATAGAATATTGTTATTACTAGCATTTATTCCGTAACAAAAATATTTTTAGTATATATGAATACATTTACTTTAGACATTTTAATGTCCTTTTTAGCTGTTATCAAAGACCCAAGTTATCCGAAATATTTTGCTCTTTTTGGGACAGCAGTAATGGATTTGATTATCGAGCGATGGGTCATATTAGTACTGATTCACTTTAGTTCTTTTCTTTTTAACTGTGGTTTAAAAACTTACTTTTTTTTATGAAATAATATAGTTTGCCGCGGCTTTATATGAAAGTGGGAAAGGCAGTAGAGAATTCGTTTAAAAAAAAATAACTAAAGTAATTTCTTTCACCACAAGAACCCTTTACTTTTTTCGATATCAAAATTAAAAGTATGTTCTTATGTGTGTGTAAATTACAAACTTCTTCAAATCTACACAAACTTTTACTTTTATAATAGAAAATATTACTTTCGATAGATATTACCTCATTGTCATATTATGTGACGTGAGATAAACACGACATTATAAATAAATGAATAAATTCTTATTCCTAGTAAGGCAAGGACGTTAGAGGTAATTTCTGTAATTAAACAAAGTTGGTTAACTTGCTTTTGGCATGCGGACTTGTGTAACCGATTTAATTCTAGACTTATGATTGTATTTAATGGTACATTAATGTATCGAATCTAATTATGATACTAATATTACCTGCTTAATTATCAAAAAAAAACCTTAAGTTCTTGAAGTTCTCCATATAAGAATAAAGTAGGTTGTCATCAGCTATTTGTCCAAGAAAGAATAGAAAAGTTAATATGCACATATATTTCTACCCACCTGTCATAAGCTTTCCGCATTCTTAAAATAAACGGTTTCTTTAGTGGATTTTCATCCTTAGTTGCTTTATGATAAAGAATATTTTTGTAAAATATCCATTTTTATTTTGTTCTACATACAGTTAAATGAAGGCCTTGCGGTCAAGTTTCCGTAATGTTTTTATTAGACGGGTTCTCATTATGTGTGATGTCAATATATTTTAATATTTAAATTGAACTTTATATTTATACAAATAAAGTCTAGTATAGTTAAAGTTCGTGTTTCGTTAAAAAAGGAATTTGCGAATCGTCTAAAAAATATCGTGAATAATGAATACATTCTATGAATATAAAATGTTAAAATTATTAAAAAAGGCTAAATGAAACTTGATCCGAACCCATCAAAAAGTATTCAGTTTTATATGTAAGGCTACGTCATAATGACTATAAACTTATTACCTATCTGACAGTTTGGCAAATTATGTAATCTGATTCCATTGATCTTAAGAAGTGTCTGGTTTTATTAGTATAAGTTCTAACGTCAACATACGTTTATCTCTAATAGACAGGTTGCCAAATTATTGAGACGTATAAATGTTTATTATTAAATATATAAATACAACAGATTATATATATAAATAAACTTTACATAGAGCTGATTTTTGTCAAATATATTTTTTTATGTAAATTTTCTTACAAGAGCAAAAGTTTTTTTTAAAGGTCATGTCACGAGATTATGATAACGGCCATTAATATTAGAGTGAGATATATTAAAAAAACATGATTTTGTTGCTTATAATTTAGATAAAGTTTTAATATATGATGTTTATGCGCTGTTTAGATTTAATAATGATTAAAATATATAGTCGTATATCAATGACAGATTAGTATATTATGAATACATTAGTATTTTAAATATAATATGAGTAAAATCATTTTGAACCTTTACCATAAAGCTTCTGTGTAATTAATACTAATAAATATTTTTTACAATAAATTAAATGTATTTATAATTATATGATATCTTTTTTTTATATTAGTCAAACTCAACTACTTACTGCTAAACGCTTATAGATGTGATATTAAGTAATCTATTCTGTAGTAAGCTCAAAAAAATACATACCGATTATAAATTATCCAAATTCTTAAACAATGTTTTATAAAAGCCTGTTCTTAAAAACAACATATTACAACTTTTCCTAAGTTATATTTATTATTACAGTAGTTGGACTAGTTTTTATGATGGTTGTGTTATTGACATGAGATGTAATCTCTTATAGCAGTGAAAGTTTTATTCTTACAGTACATGTTGACATGTACCTCATAAATGTACAAGTGAGAGTTAAGTTACATGTACAATGTTATGGTTACACATGAATCCGTGTTCACTTTGTTTTATTTCTAATTTTGACAAGATCTTTTAACGCCGCGAGTTCGCCATGATTGAGCTCAAAAGAAAGATCCGGAATGGGTTCGAAATTATCTAATCAATGTGAATATAACCATACACATATTTAATATATATTTTAAAAAAGTTAAAGTTTAATACTAATAATAGTAATAATTATACCAGGACAAATCACACAAATTAATCTTACCAATAATTAAGCAAATTATTTGCTTGTGGTAACTGTGTAAGACAACGATGAAAATAATCATTTTAATATTATCAAATACACATTATAAATGCTGAAAATATATTTAATAAACGACCAAATCCAGAAACACAGACATCTATGTTCATCACATACATGCCTGTCCCTGTCGGGGATCGAACCCAAGCCCCGCTATAAGTTAGGCCTCTGAACCACTTCACATACAAAGAAAGAGCTGTAAGTATCAATATGATGAAATATCAAGATGATAAAGCTATTAGTTACATATTAAAATGCAAAACATGGTTGAAGCGTATAAAATACTATTAGACCTTGTGTTCTTGTACAACAATATAGAAAAACACGCGTAGCTTATAATTATTGAATATAAGAGTGCTCCTCAGTTATTAAGAAACTGCTACTGGTAATACAAAGTATTATTTACATAGGATAATAATCATATTATTTTGAAGTGACCCCTGACTTCATCATCTCGTGCGCCGTTCACTTCACTTCACTTCACTGGAATGAAAAGGTCAACATGGATGACCGAGGCTGCTCTACTTGTTCTTTTAATAATCATTCGCTCTTATTATGAATGTATAATAAATTACTAATTATATATGTATCTATCTTTAAGCCCTGCTAGTACATTTTTGCATTTTATAAGCTGGTATTTATCCATTGTTTGAAGTCAAAAAGTATCCTAAAATAGTTATAACTAGACTCTCAAAAATAGATTGATCCACGTTTGATATTAAGCCAAAATAACAAAACACATATAAGCAAAATAACTCATATCTACAAACAGACAGATTTAAATCATATTCATACAATTGTAAAAAAAGTGAATTAAGATTATATTAATTAAATATACAAATTCTTAATAAATATAAATTACAGTAAAACATTTATTGATGGCAATAGTATTATTGTTGTCTAGAAAATGCGATATATACATACATATATACAGTCATTATGCTGTTTTCTAATGATTCACTGCTGATATGTACCCGTATGAGTAGTCCTAACGATTTTAAATGAACAGGTGTGAACCTAACAACTGAATACGATTATGTGTACAAGACAAATTAGTCTTTACGATGGATATATAAGAGCTAAATTTAGGTATTTTGTATGTAATTTGTATTTGATAGTTGATAAATTAAAAATTGCTTAGGATTCAAAAAACTTGTTTTATAAAAATAAAACGTTATTTATTAAACTTTACAGTAAAGTACGTATCAATTGAGCAACTTTTAATTGAGCAATTTTATTTCGTAAAAGGGAAGGAAGTATCTGTCAATAAATCTAGCATTGCACAGACTGCTTCAAAATAAAAAGCAATAATATCAAAATAATAGTTAAATACTAGTGAAGAAAACAGTTGAAGTAGATTTTCGTTTCATATTATATGATTACATGTGATTGAGATGTGTCATATGATCTTAATGTTATGAACGTAGGACCCACCATATCGTGTGAATATCGTCGAGCACGCACTGAGCACGCACGGTCGTGAAAGCCGCAAGGTGTTACGTAAATATTAAACACAATTGTGGATACCTTAGTAACTAAAATTTAAGACTAAAATGGCTGAAAATATACACTCCATAGATTTTTAGATTTTGAAACTAACAATCTAGAGATGATATTGATGCTAAACAGATTTGATTAAGAGGAGCTAATAGTTGAAGACATTTTGTGAAACATTAGAAAATTTGGTTACATTCCCATAACACCTGAAAACGATATATTCAATAATAAGTACAACACAACAGTTTAGGTACAGACAGCCACACAAAATCAGCCGTTTTTGCGCGCATTGCTAGAACATAACAGAGAAATACAGTGAAAAAGGAACTTTAGATGAGGAAGATCAGAGTCGTAATTGCAATATCTGTTTAATAACGTTCCAAGACAGGTGAGCAAAATAGAAAGTTGTTCACTTCCTGGTCACCAGTTCGCCTCGTCTGTTGCTCGTGGTGCCTGTAGGTTTCATACAAGGACATACACATGGCAACCAACCGATTGTTATATATATCTAGATACTTATTAGTTGAGGCTTTGTGTAAATTAATAATAAATTACCGCAACAATGTAACACTTGTGTACACGTCTATCTGGATTAGAATATTATGAAGAATGCAAATTATTTCCTTTTTGGGTAAGATATAGGTATTTATATATTTCTTCTTATGCCTAATTATGAAATATCGAATTAGGCTACGATTCTATTCTTTAACAATAATATTTGTATGATTATAATAGCAATGCGATAGATGGTAGAGTTGAGTGCTGAGATAAACGACTTTCACTAGAGATGCTAAAAAGTGAAACTGTTATGAGCATGCAAACAAAAATTGTGAGTTATTTTACATTCATAATAATACGTAACACAGATATTTTATACAATAAATGGTTGATGTTGAATTTAAAAGGTGAAACAACTGTTGCAGTCGAAAAACAGGTAAGGTTTATTCAAGGTCACATTGAATGACAAAGAAAATAAACCGTTTATAAAATAACCTAAAATTAATATCCTTTTGAAATATAATAATTTCTGTTTAACTCGATAATTGAGCAATCTAAATTACATACCAACCAATTTAGATAGAACCGTGAGGAATGTCAGTTTGGATTTCTCACACACTATTAACATTTAGGATGATTTCAAAGAATTCATTCACTAATGGTAGCTCTAACTGTTTATGAGTTCACGAATTCGATATAAAGCAGAAATGAATTGGCAATTTTTAAGTGTTACCAAAAAGGTCAGATCTAATGGTATTGCAATAATGATTCTTTACTAATGATAAAGACATAGTAGTATTAAAAAAGGAACTCTATATGTAGAGTACAGATTTAATGTCAGTCTCAATTAGACGTTTTAAGTTCAGATGCATTTTTAATCAAAAAACGCTATCGATTTAAAAAAATAACCTTGAAAAAAATGTGGTTAAAAGTTTTATATAGTCATGTTTCGAAAGAAATCGAGTTTTTGATAACTTTATGCCTTTTATAATGATTCTTGATGCGATGACCCACATCACAACCGTTGCGATTTAAATCAATGTTATAAATGTTCACATTAAAATAAATGTTTATTGAATAAAATCCGACATTGACGACTTGTGGGTTAATATCTTTTGTTTAAAAAAGAAGTTCGAAAGAGTCTTTATTAATGTAAAAAATAAATCTTATTACACATAAAGAGACAAAGGTATAACAGAACTAAAAACATGTGTTTCTTGGTAATACCTACAATGTAATCTTGTTTTTTTTAATGCTACTTCTGACGAAGAGCTATTAAAAGTATTTTAGCCGGACGTGGGGAACGTACAAGGACACTGTACCCCTAGTTCCCACATTATTAAGGCAATCGCAAGGATCCTATAATGTGTTGAAGGCACGATTGTTTTAATATTTTGGTAGTTTGTAGTCTAACCCACCATATGCCGTGATGTGTATTTAGCACTAAATATATATTATGATTCACGTTAAAGATTTAAACCTGTTGCAATTGCCGTAGGAGATAAAGTTAATCGTATGCTCGACCTACAGCATCATTAATATCTCTAATATTTCCTAACAGGCATGAAAATAAATACCATTGACACGGCTTGACAGTTGTTTTCTTATGTAATACTTAATTGCAAAGTTTATTCCTTTATGTAAAAAAAATATTATAAACACAATAAATTTTTAATTTATTAAAAGTATTTAAAATTTACTGAACGTTTGACAAGTTGATGGTGGTACCATAATAGCTCGATGTTTAATTAGTTAAATAATAAAGATTATCAAATTCCATTATCGACCTTTCTTTGACCATAGTGGACGGGCTCGTGACATTCTCTAATCATTTAAATGTCAAATTTTGACCTATGACACAGTGCCACTTGTTTGCAGTCGACTTAACACACTTAATGATATGTCTACTATTGACAGGCGTTATTTTGCAACAGCAAGTAATATATTTTGATATTTTATTAAATTCAACTATTTCGTCAAGTGTTAGCAGTGTGGAACCTCGAATGGGTTCGAAACTAGTTTGGAAAATTTCTATGGTAAATATATATTTAATAAATGTAAAGTGTAGGTACATAAGAATGAAAATCATAAATAATTAACCTTTTTTATATTTATCTTTTGTAGAATAAAATAAATTAACTAAATTTATAGATAATCAAAATGACGTAATACTACACAATAATACAGACTTACGTGTTACGATTACAGAAATCGAAAGTCATATACGAACCATCGTAAAGGCCACTTCAAATATGAAACATATATTAATATACTAGTCAGAATCGAAATATTTAATAAGAGTTATTTATATTATTTCCGTTGCTGGTATTCCCTTTCTTAATACTAAAGGTCTTTTAATGCGAGGCTACGTCTGTGGGAAAAAGTCTTCATTTGAAATCATAACGTGAACAGGAAAATATATTATAAATTATACATATATACTATTTAAGAAAAAAGTATTCATAACATCTTGCTTGCAAAATCAGAAACAAAAAGATAACAGATACAAATAAGATAAAAGGAAAAGTACCAAAATGTACGAAGAAAACACCAATTATCGTAATGATTTGACAGACTACGTCACTGCAAAAAATTAACGTGTGTACGTAAAACGTAAGTTTCACTTTCGGCACGCATGAAGCCCAGAGGTCGTTGGTATCTGAGAGCGTTATGTTGTTATATGATTATCATTCTTATAATAATGAACTTAAGATCTATTATTCAAGAAGTTTTACCGTCGAGATTTCTGTACAATTTAACTATCCACCAACATCACAAGCTCCGGTGAAGATGAGATATGTTGATAGTTATGTAAACGGAATACCGAATTTATGTGATATGTATATTGTTATAAATTTCTGGAACTTATATAATAATAAATATTTATAGGAGTTGTAGTCGAGTTTGAATCCTACTATCGGTTTTTATTAATCGATTATTTAAATGGTATATTCCTTACGAATTATTTAATTATATTAAATGTGGTAAAGATATCAAACATTCGTCGCGTCAATTCAAGTCAAGTCAGTGGTGTTATGTAACACTCGTAAGTTGCAACACTTACAGTGGCCAGGCCAATGTAATAGGGACACCGTTGTATAATTTGTTTTGGCTCTTGGAACCTTATCAAAGTAGTAAAATACTAAGGGTAAAATATCTATAAGAAGTCAAATAGATATACAAACCTATCAAGTGTTCTATTATAAAATTGTAAATATTTCACAGAAATATTTAAGATATTCACTTAAAATCAGACAGCTTATGTCTTGCGATATTTCTGTTAAAATCACGATAATCTATTACGATATGTAATTCTATGTTAAAACTGAAAGGTTTAAGAAAATCTGTCTGTCAGCTTATGTTACTCAACATATTCTCCAAAGAAGTAATCAAATGTAGCAATACATGATAAATTAAATTTTTATCTTGAGCAAGGAGATTGGAATCAATCGTTAAAATTTTGAGCATGACTTTGAAAAATGCAAACCAACTTACCATTTGAAGGGTGTATTGTGGTTAATTTGGACAAAAAGTATAATAAAAAAGTTTTCAACCGCCAAAGTATAAGGTCTAAAATAATTTAATATAAAGGCTGGTCAATGTCCTCCTAAAATGTATTCCTGCTTACAATTTCCATGTCATTCAGTGATGAAGTAATTATTTAATCCCGATTATTCATTTCAAGAACCGTAAGTTAAATCTGTTGCAAGATGACTGACTTGCTTAATGTCAGTTAAAAACCTGTCGGTCATTAAGAACCAGTGATAAGTAATGCAACAAGACATATCAATATTGGAAGAAAAATACAAGGAAATAACTTTACAATACTTGACATTGTATGGTAAGTAAGGTCAAAGTGAGTTCCCCATCGATTTGCAGTGCTGTAACACACCATTGTTGTCGATCGGTCACGATCTCGATCAATGGGTCAGAGTTGACCCCCTTGTCAGAGTGACAACTGGTCACGAAAGTAGGGTTGTCTCATTTTTTTTTTCAAATATGAATAAGATGATTCTATCAATTCCTGTTTAAAATAATTTACATAATAATTTAATTTCCGTTAAAAAAGTGTGATTTTAGATCATCATGACTTGTTTTAAAAAGTCAGTTTAAAAAAATGTTCTTATCCTTATATTAATAACAAAAAGTTAAAGTGATTTTATCATTAACCACTTGAATTATGCAATTATAATGTTAAACGATTTGGTAATGAAGGTTCAAAGGAACTATACGGCGTAATCGCTGTGTTTAGGACGGCCATTGTGAATTCGTTACAGCAACGTTGTCACGATGATTTGAGATATGTGACATTATCTCGCGTGTCGGGTAACTCGTAGAAAAACATCATGTTTAAAAAGTATACAATAGCACAAAAATTACAAATGTCAAATCATTTTGAGTATAGCGAAAGCGTACAGTCGTAATTCTTTAATATCAGTTTTCAAAAGATGTTACGAGTCAATTCTTTTTGTTCTCAACATAAAGCCAACTTAACAAGAAGAGTGATATCAATACAAATCAAAGACAACTCAATCAATGGTGATGTCGAATTTAAATGTATCACAGCGAGCGTTCAATTTGCACTGAGAGACACCGCATTCTCACGTCCCTAATAACTGTCGGAAAGAGTTACAAAAACGCAAGCAGAGACAAAGGAAATGAATACATATTATACACACGGAACAACTATGGGACACCGCTGGATAATAAATTAAGCAATCATACGCTATTTGTGAGCATTACTTGCACAAGATTCACTTCGCAATGATCATTCGCACCTAAAACGAATTTCGATGATAAAATGAATATACCAATAAATACATGCATTATAATAAAAAAATACAAAACTTTCCATGCACATTTCTAACTTAAAAGCTGCTATTAAAGAGCAAACCATTCCTGTGGCCCTGTCATTTGTTAACCTCCTGTTATTATAGTATCTGTGTGAACTCATCCGAAACGCGAGTTACATTGGCTCGCCGACCTCGAGATTGATGTGTAGAAAGTAAGAAACAGATTAGGTGTTATCGAATAGCTATTATAATTTCATTGTTTTGTCATTTTGTGATAATACTAATTTGATATTGACGACGGCTTCCAAGGCTTGTATCGGTTTTAAATTTGAGTGAGTAAGCATTTTAAATTATATATTTTCGATTAGATTATCAATTGATAACGAACATACGTAGATGTTTTCGGTATGTTGTGTTTTCGGTATGTAGAAAAAGTAATAATAAATAATAATAGAAAATATATGTATCTTCTTATTAAATTCAAATGTGCGTTATGTACTTATTTTCAGCTTAACGAACCTTATAAAGTTTATCTTTCTGGTACCACACATCCTCCTCCTCCTCCATCTGGGTGGCGAAGGCCTGCGTGAGATCATCGCGGGAGCGCGACAGGATTCGCCGCCGTGACACCATCTCTCCCCCCGTCGCCGCTTCGAACGGTCCTAGACTGAAATAGATATAAGTAAATATCAATATAAATATTGTTTTTATTTTACATCTATAATATGTCATAACTTCATACATTTAGTAATAGTATTTGGTATCATGTTGTACTTTTGTTCTAGGTTCTTACATAAATCTTGTGTCACTTAGTTATCAATACTTCAAAGTAAAATTAAACACTTATGAATAAATTAAATAATATCGGCAGATGTTCATCAACCCTTTTTGAAATTGTGAAAATGAAGTATAATATTTTATGTTTTACTATTTGAAATATGAAACTATGAATTTAATAATTATATAAAAAAATATGCACTTTTTTCTAATCTTAAAATGTAACACAACTGTCCATGTTATTAAAAATAATCATTATCTTGAACAGATGTATTGATTATGAACCCTTCAACGGACTAATACAATCATCAAACTTTCTAAGGAGATTAAGTTTGTTCGTAACTGCATTATAAAATGAAACAATGGCTCTGTGAAAGCTAGTGTTATTGTATTTAGTATCGTTTATATTTGATCTCTTCATTAGTTCTCTATTCACTCTGAATGTTATTAATGATGTAACATTTGTCAAAATCCTGGATGTGTATCGGAAATTAATATAAATATCGCATGTTCTCTTCATTATCTCTTGATGAATATCACACAACACTGTTAATATTAATTTCAATTTATCTAAAAGTCTCATTCGTACTTGTTGTATATGTAAGTGTATATGCATACAATCTCAACAATGCAACTTAAAACAACCTACACTATAAATAAACTTGGTACGACAATAACATTGTTCGTCCCATCACTAGCATCTTTAAATCAGGGCTAACAAAGCATTATACAAGCTTCCTTCCGACTCGAACAATATGTGGCATTGGATTCGGCATTGGCATTATCTAATGATCAGTTCCTCCCATTCACAGCAGAGTTTGTTTCTGAGGTAATGTAACAATGGTTAGTGATGTCGGAGAAAGTATCGATAGCAATCTTGTTAACACAAAATGTCTTTGATACTAATGATTCCGATATGTTCTCATGACATGTATCTCGATTCTATCAACTAACTATTAACTATTAAAACTCAAAATATTGGAATTATTGGATAATTTTACATTTTTGAATCTAACGTCGTTTAGTTTTCTGGAAAATTTATGATGACATATTATACTTAACAAGATATGAATCTTATTTATATAGGTATATAAACAAAAAGTTAGCATTGAAGGGGTTTTTACATTAATATATTTTTAATGTAGCGTACTTTCACTGGTGATTTAGTGCTCTATTTAGTGTCGCAACCTGTTACCATATAGGATCGAGATAGCTTTGTTTTTCGCGCCTGTCCGATTTGCTACACCTGATATTGTCTATTCCAATTCAGGAAAGACCTATACTAAAGTCAAGATTTTAGAGAAGAATGGCGTAAAATTAATAAATACTGCAACATTTTTAAGGATACTTTACTACATTCTTGAGTAAGTAAATACTAAAATGTATTGATATAAAAATACTATAATAGTGAACCAAAACAAATATTTTTTGCTTTAATTATTTTATAACACAATATTGCATAGTCATAAGAGCAGATAATATTAAATAAAAAATATTTACCTACCCATTCACTAAATATTATTATCAAATATTACATTAATTAAAAAATATCTTACTTAACCTTACCTTAAAAAATATTTCACTATACCTTAATATTGAAGCACCATCAAGAAACGACTTTAATGTTTCAAAAATAACAAACTCTCTGGTTATACGATGTCCTAAATATCCTCATAGAAAGAATTTTTGAATTTAAAGGATTTATAGACGTTCAAGTCTGGACCTGCTTACGCACTGACCAATATACGGCCGACGGTTTGTAGAGTGTAACCATAACTGACTAATCTTTATAATTGATATTAATTTGTTAATGATTATTCTCATTAAATAATAAATTATTTATAATTCAATAATGTAAATAATTTAAGGCATTAAACAAGTTTTTAATATTTTATGAATCAATAAGGTATAATATTATTTAAGTATTTTATACTATTGTATCTAATATATTACAATTTATTACGGATACACAAAATACATAGAAACATAATTATTCTATTTATTACTATTACAAATGAAAGAAATATACACGAAACAGAAGTATAGACGCAATTTATATCCCATGCATCATAATCTATAACCAACCATAGAATCAATCAATCTATTCGATAATCGTTATAAAATCCAACGCTTTCGCTATCGCATATAAATCCCGTTAGACCCATCACTGGAAGCTAGCGGAACGAGTCAGAGCCGGACTCTTATTTTCTTTTTATAGATGCAATTACTACGGTAAAGGACGCCACGTGGTGATGTAATCTAGATGTGATGAACTTGTTAGTGTGTTAGCGTCGTAATTGGCAGGGTTGGTACATCGTTGGATATTTTACTATTATTTTAATGACTGCTATTAGTTATATACATGATGTTCTTATTTGGTTTGGTTGTTTTTTAATTATATTTACTGTGTGTTATGGTCTGTCCTATACATATTTATGTGATAAGAAGCCATGTTATAGTCATTAAAATTCAAATTTATAGATTGAATTATTGCAGCTTAGAATAGGCTGTAGGTCCGAATTCTGCTAGAGATGATTTATTTTATTATTTTTTATTTAATAAAGATGTTATAAATTATTTAGTATTTAAGTAATCGATTTTTAATGGTCACTTAATGGAAATAAAAATAATAAAACAAGAAGATTTTTAATCATAAATATGAATGGTTATAATAGAAGAGGGCGATGAAACAAAACACTTATAGCGTATTAGAAAATTGAAACAACAAATCTCTACTGGGATGACGTATAAAAGAAAAAAGTGGAAGAATATGACATATTACGCCGGCAATAAATAATAGGGATAAGGATATATTGACGGATAAAACTATTTATTATTTTATAACTATTATAACTTAATATTAAAATAATATTCAACAATTTGAATTGTTTCATATTATATACATGTTTATTTAGTAATATCGTTATAATTTCCCAAACAAGCAAATACGTTACGAGCCAGTGTCTTTCAAACGATACACATAATAATCACCGTTACAAGTGTTTGGTAGTACGTTGCAACACTGTAGAAAATTAACTAAAAAGCCCGAGCACATTCTTTACAGCTACTTTCCAAGTCAAATGACAACGTGAGCGAGTTCCTTAACACATTCTATTGTGCTGTACCTTTCGTACAATTTTGACTTTTATTTATCATAAATATATGGCTTATATAGGCGTAACGATTTATGTCCAAAGTTTCTTTGATGATTAGACGCGTTCTATTTTTCAAAAATGAGGTTCAAAAATTTTTCGCAATGTCTCTATTTAAAAGACAAGTTAGTCGGTCTAAGTTAAGCAATGAAGTCATTGAAATAGGTTCATGGTCACTTTATTATGACCACTTTGCTGACAAATATAAAATTCAACACATATTTCTTAACCTTGAAGATTATATTGCATATTAATTTGCCTCCAAAATGTTTATTAATTTAAAGGTGCGTCTTTTATTAACGGCGTATTCATATTTATTTACTTTTTTGTATCTATAATATACAAGATGGACAAAACAATTAATTAAAGTTTTATTCACGTATTGACGCATCATTCAAGTACTAGTAAAATAGACATCATAAAGTTCATCAAATATTTTAGACGTTCATAATATAATTAATTTGCACATAGTTTTAGTGTGTTTGTGCGTTTTAAGCCCACAGTAAGCTACGTCAAGTAAGGTCACCGTGGGAGGGACGACAAGACCTATCAGTATAAAATAAACCCAGACTACAGAGTTCAATGAATAGCTATTAAATGTTACCATAATAAGTTATATTTTCTGTTTTAAAACGATCGTTCTTTTGGCACTACTATTATGTTATGGCACTAATATTATATACTACGACATAAAGTGGCAAGACTTATAATATTTCTTATAACTACGCCAAGCAAAAGATGTGGGTTTTATGCTCTATATTTTTTTAAACTAAGATATGTTATATTACCGAAATAGTTACCAATTGCTTTATGTAGGAGTATAATAATATAATAAAACTAAACTATGATTTACTAAACCATGTATGTTCGTAGGTGTTTAAATGCCGCTATGTTCGCGTCCATACGTGAAACCGATAAGGACTGCAAATGTCATCAGATATAAAAAACGTCTGCCCGAAAATACCCGTCGCCATCACAAGTATAAGCGAAAAGAAACATCTTTTTTTTACAGTAAAATTACCTGAAGTTGCTGTTTTTTGCATTTGTTTGCGACAATCAGCAATTTAAGACCAACTTCATATTTTTTTGTATTTCATTTATTTTCCAAAAATTCACACAATTCCAATTCCACGGTGCATCTTTCATCTAAGGTTCCAAGGTCAATTGGCCTGGAACTCGTTTCCTAACGGGACGGTATCACCAGGATCTAGCCAGGTTATCAGTCAGACACTGGACATGGTTTAAATGTTAATTGCATACGGTTTGCAATGCATGTTACTTTGAAAACAGGCTGTAGTAAAATAAACAGACGTATCACATTAGGTATTTAAATTGTGACTAGATACAGGCTGAGACTTTAAGACAGATAAATATATATTCGTCATTTAAAAATATCACTAAATTCAAACATTAATACAGTTTGTATTTTTTAATTTTTTTTTACGATTTTGATTAATTGAAAGACATATGACTGATTCCGTCAACCATTTGCAACTTATATATTATGTTTGAAATTTAAATATTTATTTTGCACTTAATAGCACAACAAATAATACGTTCAGATTTATCACAAGTATTGTCAAGTCATGAATTGTATAAAAGTAATTAAAAGTGCATATTTTTAATAACCAATTTCCTTTCAATAAGCCGAATAATAAAACCTTAATGCCTGTGTCAAAGATTGACGTAAAAATTATAAATTAATCTCCCAAGTTGAATAATTATATAAGGTTATGTCAAAATGAACAGCTACAAAGTTTTTTTTAATCATTTCAAGTTACCTGATGAAGTTTTTTATTTGTAAAATTTGCTACTGATTTTGAATTCCTTTTACAAAGGTTTTATATTCTTGCTGCGATTTTTGTTATAAAGATAGCCATTTTTGTTAACATCCTTATCTGATTTAGAATATTCCAAGTTTAAATTAAACTTCTTGAAACTAAGATGGATGACCATTGTTATCCTAATCCCAATAGTATCGTTTATCATCTCCATATACCTGATTGGTCTAGACGTTGTAAAATTGCTTATAAAACCCAAGTTCAGAAAGGGCATTTTTTGTGTAAGTGACATTTGACATTTTCCCAAGGCTATACAGATACAGACTAACTAAACCTTAAATTTTGATGAGTTATCCTCTAAAATCTCTTTTTTATTTTGTTGAAATAATCGATTATGATCTAAAAAAAACTTGAACGAAAATTATACAACCAATGTTCAGACGTAACCAAAAGTTTTTTTTTAGTATCACAAAAAGTGGTTTGTTCTGAAGTATAAGATTAATCTCAAAAAGTACAAAATTACTTAAATACAAATCTAAATATATATTTGATTTATATATTTGAGTATTTTTGTGTTTATTATATACATAACATGTTTATTTTATTTATGTTTAAAAAATCTTATCTGTTATTTTGTTAAGGTAATACAGGCAATATTGACAAAATGTTGATTGTTTTGTTGACCTTACTTTCAATATCGTGCCAAGGCAGTTTATTAATTAAATGTCAAAAGTGTAATAAGAAATTGTAAAAAATAGTAATATAATTTGTAAAAGTAGTTTTGAAGAACGCGAAATATGTAATCATCAATTTTACATGATTTTAGAGAAGAAAGAACATTTATAATTATGTTTTAAATAACAAAAAAATAAAAAATAAGGTCTTTTTGTTATTTTCAGTTATTCCTGCAATTATTGCTACAAGTTGCATCTCCCAAAAAGGCATTTACCACAGTTGGTATACATTTTCTGATCGTATATGGTCGTGAGAAAACACAGTATACAAGGTTAGATAGACTTAGGTCTGATTTGGCTTATCAAGTGTCTATTGTAGTTTTGTCTCACATAAATATGAGGTAAAGAGATCTTGATTATGATTTTAAAGCATCACACAAACTTTAGAAAAACTAAAATCAATATATATAATGAACAATGACTGTGTACTTGATACTATTGTATAAATATTTTGCATCAAAAATACTTTCACCTAAACTATATGCATTAGACAAGACCATGGCTCAAAGTTAGTCTTACATAAGCGAGAAGCGTAATCTTTGTAAAGGGGTTAATAATAATTAATGTCTTTTGTTTCTCTGAGAACAAATAAAACGTTTTATTGCCTTTTGTTAAATAATACTGTGTAATGTTACCACAACTTTTGTTAATTATACAGTTGATTAAATAAGTCGACAGATTCTATAAAAATATTTAGTAATGCTTGTTTTATTATGATATTCATAATAATAAGTGTATCAAGGATGTAGTCGTCTTTATTATAATTGCTGGATAGATCAATTACTCAGATACGTACAAGAGTGCGGGAACCATCACATGTGAAAACATTAGTTTTATATAAAGTAGTACGTGAGTATAATATAATATATGGGAACATATAAAATTATGTTTGGCAGCTTTTCTTAAAAGATAATAGAGTAAAAATATGAGTGATAACATCTGATTAAACGAATAATTCTTAGTCAAGTGACTCGCTACATGGTATCTTGAATGACATCTCTATGATAACTCTAAAGAATCTCTACGCACCTTTATAGAGCAACAAAACTGCAACCATTATTGTTGTATCTAAAGAATTTTTATTTCTTTCACTTTTAAACAGACGTCTGAATGACGTATCGGTTTGTAGATTGAATATATTCAGCTTCAACACATTGACAGTACTATCTCTATCATTGTGATATTCTAACAAAGTCATTTAGTTTATTATCTTTTTATAACAATATAAAAAATGTACAAAAAAGCTTAAAGGTGAATTTTCATTTAAAATTAAATGAACAATTACGTCAAGTCTTACATAAAATTCACGAGGCGTGAACAGAAAAAAGGAAGAAAAACTACAAACTTTCTCGTACATACCTCGGCGTAGATATTGACGAGGACCTCAACAGGTTCGTCCTATTTCTTAATCGAAACAACCTATGGTTTCTTAAATCCATCTTCAGTACACACGTCCTCACAACACCTGAGTTCACTCTTAACTAATGAAATAATTAGAACAGCACTTCGCAATCTTATTAACATAAAAATTTCAAGTTCTAGTTACATCCACTCATTAGACGCATTGTTATATTTGGAAATCTCTTTCTATCATATATAAATGTTCATACGGGTGAGAGAGACGGGTTAATATAATTGTTGAAATCGACTGTGGTAATTGTGAATGTACGTATAAAACGTAGACATGTTTATATAAATTTGTATATATATTATATCATCTATGTATGAAATTTAATTAACTAAAAAGTTTACATTCTTTATTGAAATTATTCAACCTTAACTTGATTATATAGTTAACTAAATCATAGACTATTTGTCTGTCCAATGTGGTTAAACGAAGTTTTAATAAAAAAAAATGTTTTGTATAACAATAGTCCCATTAAGCATCTCAACGTTTTTCTTATATTTTAAGGAAGTGTACTCAACCTTTAGTGCAATTATATTGTCATTATAAACAACCAAATAAGCATGCATGAAATTGGAGGAGTGATTAATTGATCCTACTTGGCATTTAAATCAAATTCGGTTACAAAAGAAAAGAAAATATATATTAGGAACTCTATAATCTTTTTTCTACGATAAACCAACTATGGAAGAAGACCAAAAGGACTTTCAAAAGACCCAATCTTTTATCTTTTGTGAATAACTAAACAGTTAGTAGTGTTGTCCTGTGCCTAGAACGCGTCAACTGAAATTGTTTAAGATAAAACAGATAAGAAGCGGCGCTTTGAAGATGTCTTTTGTTCAACAAACGCTACTAAGATCTATTTGGTCCTTAGACTAACATCAAACATACAGCTTATACGTTTTTACTATTAATATAAATTACATTTATAATAGTAATCTATACCTATAAATCAGAAAGTATTCATGTATGTTCCGGAAAAACTCCAAAACGGTTAGACCGATTTTAACCAAATTTTCAGAGGATCTTAAGATTGACCCAGCGGGTAATTCTATAAAGTTTAGTGACGATCGGAGCATTTTTTGTAGAACTGTAAGTGACAGTGTTTTTACTACTAATATTGTTTTTTTAAATCAAACTATTTCAGGTCAGTTATAACGTCATGACACTATCCATGTACAAGCTATAAAAACGAGTAGAAGAAAATGAAATTCAAGTTGAGTCAAAATTATTATCGCTGTAGTCGATTCTAAGTAAGTTAATTCTAATATTTAATATATTTTTTATTCTGTATTTTGAATGAATATATCCTTAAATTAAATAACTAGCATATGCGTATGGATATGCTCGTTATTTATAAATTATACATAAATTATGTTGTGTATAATAACTATTAAATTATTGATATTTAATATGTTGATGTGTTATATAATTTTATTTAGACAACGAGCTTACCGTTGTCTTCCACCGTTATCGCGCGATGTTCGCATACTAACTAACTAAACACTTCGCACTTACACTGCCAAAATAACTGTTCTGGGTTTATGCTTGGAACCATTTAGATTTTTGAAATAAAATATAAATTTTATTGCTTATTTTATCGTATTGATACAATTAAATTTATTCTCTTATATATATTATCGAATAACAAGATAAAATCATTTAAATTATCTTATCTTAAAAACTGGAATAAATTATTTGGGATGCAACGTTTAATGAATAAAGAAAAAGAGTTAAATGCTTTTTAAAGTTAAATAAAAACAAAATTAACTATATTGATACTTCACGCAATGTTATTATTTTCATAAAGTTATTAAAGTCAATTGAGTCAGAGGTCCTCTATGTTGCAACTCCAAGGGTAAAAAACTATAACAAAAAGCCTAGTTTCTTTATTAGTGATGTTGACTAATTGATGACTGTTATCACAGTTATTTACGTCGGCATCTAAACGGTATGACACGTGAACACATGTGTAAGAACTCTTATTGTTATATAAATAAGAGCTATATTAATAAAAAAAAACTATTGTAATTAACGTATTAACAGAGTGTATTCTACAACTTTCTAGCTCTTATGTAGTTAGCAATAAGGTTGGTATTAAAAAAAATAAAGGTAATCATATCCTCAAGCTACAATAGCTTGTTGCATTAGTAGCCTGGGAAAATTGTGTAATTATTATAGGGTTTTATTAGTTTAATTATTGTAGGTAAGATGATGTAAGCCCTGTCATGTAGGCGGGTGAGGATTAGAAATAACACACGGCTCAAACAACACACTCGTCATTATAAACACACTATTGATTAGTTATTGTTGGTGAGTTGCTGTCATTTTTATATATCACAATTGTTATTAGTTGATCGGGATTCTAATTCTAAGTGTTAGAGAACGCGTTGATGTCTTTTGTTTGAAAATTTGTTTAATGTCAACTTTGAACTATTAATTACATAATATTAGATTTTATTAATGTTTAGAATATTTTGGTGTACTATTGTAAATGTGCAAATAATTTGTTCTACCTAAAATATTTTTATACAAACAATCGTATTAAAAATACAGTTTAAATTAAGAAATGTAGCACTCTAAATGTAGTGATACTAGACCTAGCATGCAAACAAAATAACTAATAGATTTAAATAAACCTCTACCAAAGTATAAATAGAAAACTACAAAAAAATAAGCAAAAAGATCAATTCACGTTCAACATCAAGATTGAGTCCAATCAGGCCTCGATTAAGGTAACAATAATTTATGTATCCAGTAGACGATTTAACTAAATGTGTCTTAATTCAGGGATAATTGTTCTGATTGGAGTGAAAGTGGGCGGCGATAGCATCGCCTTCACCAACCTGGTTATTAATGTTTCTGGTTTGTTTGTATTGTAATTAACGTTACACTGCCTCTACTTACTGTATTGATTATGTAACTATTTTAGTGTTAGATTTATTATTAATAACATAACTTTAGTGTGGTATAAAAGACTACTAAAATAAAAAAAAGTTCGTTTTAAGGATACATTTATATTACAAAACAAAAGTATGTAACGAATAACCAAAAACAAACAAAATCCATACATGACCAATAATGAATCTATACATACATTCGAAAGAAGAATGAAAATGTAAAAAGAAATATTCACATTGTATACACATGATACCTGGCTCCTTTATTACGTCAATTGAAATAGATATAAAAAACGAAGTCCTTTAAATGTCCGTGGGTTTAACCTTCTACTCAGATAGTATTGAGATAAATGTATCTTAAGATGTTGAATCGAGAATCCGACGCGTGCTGCGACACGCGCCTGCATCTCGATAGCGGCCTTGCATGGTTGAAAAATAACTTTCAAATAAAAAAATCTATTATGTCAAACATTCACTTTATTTTTTTTTGTAACATGTTGTTTTAACAAACAACAAAAATAAATCATAAAGACAACGAATAAATAATAAATTGAACAATATCGCTTAGTAAGACTTAAGTAAATCGACGAATTTTTAGAAGAATTTTCTTAATTGTGTCAATGGCAAAAGGAACACAACATAGAATTTTCTCTTCATTTATATGTTGTAGTTGTGTTGTTGCATACAAAGAAACCAGTATGTTTAACGCCTGTCACGATGTACGTCACATATATCTATATTCTTTCAATCAACATTTATGATCATATATTTTATAGAAAACATTTTATAATCATAAAAAGCTGTTGCTACCTTTTGCTACAAAGAAAAGTAACTTAATTTTGTATGAATTCAAAGGATTCTTTAGATATTTATAACTTCATACCCAACGCATTACAGTGTCTGACTTAACAGAATGCTTATAAATAAAATCCTGAACAATGACATTCGTCTGATGGCAATAAGATTTTTAGCGAAATCATGCTTAGTTCATTACCTTTGTATAATAAAGAGGGAACTTTTATATTAACCATAAAAAACTGTAGCTTCTAGAATCTCAACTTAAAAATCTGATTTATTTTTTTTAATATTCTATTTTATTTTATTGTTGATATATTCAGACTCTCTTTACTAATACACTTTGGTAATATTGATACTTCGTCCAATGCAAAAAATAATAATCATTTCTATTATACAACGCTTTGTAACAAATATTTTGTAATTCAACTTATACGTAATAATACAAACCTTAACAGCGTAGAAGCAATCACTTTTAACTAACTTGAATTCTCCAAACTTTGATACATACCTGAAACAAAGAATCATCATTAATAAACAAGCCGAAGCACATCTAATCGATATGAATACATCGATACGGAAAATAGATGCATAATAAAATCATATACAAATCATTATGCAACTATGAACTATCATAAGATTAGTACGCATACAAATCGATTACTTTCACCGTAACATCATGCTTGATTCAACTTCGTTACAAAACAAGCGTCTGTAGAAGTCGGTATATCTAATAAAAGTAATACTCCCGTGTTAAATAAACACTAGCTCCTGATTATCAGGATTTAAGACAGATATTCAAGTCACATACAACACAGCTATTTTCTTATTTGCATTATAATAAAAGAAGGTCACATGTGGTTCTTGGAATAATTGAAATGTTATTTTTATACATAAACAAGGTTGCATACATAATAGTTTTGTGCATTCCGAAATAAATGTTTTGAACTCTAACTAGACGTCCAGAATGTTCCGGAGCAACGTGCGTGAAGCACATTCAACAGATCAGAAACTATCTTTATCTCTTCGGACGGTCGCTCACGTCGAGCGTCGGTTAAAATGATTTATAGATGCAGTCATCAATCTGTAATGGGTTTAAAGATAACGCGTGTACAGTTTATATTTAAATGTGGTTTCATGATAAGATATCGAATTAATATGTTCGTTAATTTTTGAAGGTCTATTTAATATATGCAATCGTGTTGTGAAAGTTGTGTTAGACATCACTATTTAACACGTGAATAAAAAATAACATTAAGAATTTGTAATCATCATTATCTCAATGAGTATGAGCGTGTGTTGTAGTGGTTGGTGTAATTTCTTGCCATTGATTTGAAGAGTTCTAGGCTCGACGCCCGGCCTTAAAATGCCTGTTTGTTTGTTTGTTTGTTTGTCGCAGTGTGATGGGTCGAAAACCGATAATTGAGAAATGTATAAATTTATACAAAGCTGTAAAAAATAACTATATACATAAAAATATATAATTTTCAATATTATTATGGTTCGTATAACAGTGAACATTAGTAATTAAATTTCCTATATAAAAACCTAGTTCTAATGCCAACTTAAATACTGTAACTAATTGACAATAAAGATCGATTCAGTATCGATACTATTTTTGTCACGCGATGGTTCCGGTATCTCTTACCTCATTTCCGGTCAAATATAAATTATCGTTCGATATATTTTATTCTATTATTTTTATTGGTGTGTTTATTTAATAAAGTTTCGACTTAGTACTTAATTCCTTTATAGATTTAGATAATTTCAGTTTAACATCACTATCTTAATCACAAAAATACTAATAGTTCGAAGATTTTTGTACGAACTAAATCATTATTCAATTTATACGTTTGGAATAATAATTAATGACTAGGAAAGATGAACCAAATAAGGTTTTTAAATAACAAGAATGTTACGATATATATTAGGCATTTTATTTATTATTTAAAATGATAGAGTTTTAATATGTTCTTATAACTTAATTTCTAATAATGTGTTCTGTCTTCGTATCCATTATATACTGATCGGCTTAACTGATCTCCAGTAAAGGGCTTGTCAAGAGACTCATGTCCAAGTGTCTATTGCGTCACTGCGGCAGCTGACTTTTGACTAAGTGTTATAACATTCTTTGTGCTTAATAAGAACTTGACTGTTTAATAAATGAGTGTTACTAACGAGATACGTATTATGGAGATGTATCCAATAAAGCATAATAAAACTATGCATCGAATTAGTTCGGTATCTAATATAAAGTTACAACCCTTTCTAATTAATTATTCATATTTTCAGTTACTCAAATTAGCATGGTAAGTAGAGTAATAGTTTTAACCTTTTTGGAACACTTTTTAAAGATATAAAAGATAAAAACAACTGTTATTTACACAATTAAGGTTTAACGCTAAATTTTTTGCCTCAACATTTGCCTCAAGGTGGTTCTACTGATAGTGTCAAAAGTCTGTCATATATTTTGAAATTTAAATGCAAATATTCATAATTTATATAAGGGGTATGTAGGTTAGGAGTATGGTCATATTATCATAACCCAAATCAGCTTATTTTGTTGCTTGTTTCTCCTCTCGTTGTTATCGGAAACCAGTAAAACGCTGTGTACGGGACTTTCGTTGACAGATTACGTATTTGTATGAGAAGAATTTAGGTTTTTTTCTTCAATAAACTTTTTACGGTCTGAATTAAAAAATGTCATTTAATCGATTATCCAATCGATATAACGAGTTTTGATGACACAAAGAGATATTCCCATAAATAGTGTTGTGCTAGACCCAAATTGTTAGTTTTATATTGTGTAGAAATAATCGTGACGGCGACACTTTTGTAATTTTTGTCGGTTATTAGATCATGAGGTCATGATTGTGGTTGTCGAGATTAAAAGCATAGTTTCGTTTAAGTAACAACTGAGGAATTTGTTTTGCTTTCGTAATTTCGTGAAATAAACGATATGAACATTATATTACGATTTTATTCAGTGATAATATCCGATTCCATTAATCTTATACACTTGTTGTTATAATAGTGACGTGATGCAAGAATTTTTTCTTTTTTACGGAAAACGTTCCAGCGAGTGAAGATTATCGTTGATGTGAATTTCTCCACTTTTCTCTGCTTTCCAGCCCGGTTGAATAACTCACCGTAATGCAATTACGTCAAACGAACATGCCGGAAAATAATAATCGTGTAGTAAGGAGTTTGTATTTATTATATATAAATATATATAATTAAATTATTGTAATACATACTAATCATTTTTGTGAATAACAGATTATATATGTATCTGTATCTTATTTTTTTTTACTTGTATTATGTTATTTAAAAAACTTTTTTGAACTTACTACTTCTTTTATTCTTACTTTATAGTACTAAAAAATATATATATATATTATAACCACAGTATTGAACGCTTATTAGTATGATAATTATATTAATTAATGACAAATATCCATTAAACTAGTTTGATTAAATATATATAGCATAGCAAGTTAGAAGCAAAACTTCTCTGAGAAATTTGCTATCAGTTTCTCTCTAAAGTAATCACAAGTGCAAATTGCCTCAGTACTTTGTGTCCCAGAATCTATGAGAAAGTCTAGATAGTTTTATGAACTAGGTACTCTTAGTGGTAAATTATTGATTTCTTTACCGCACTGCGGCTTAGAGATAGATGAAGGAAAATTGTATTAAATCAACAATATACATAAAAAATATATAATCTTAAAACTCTTTTATTTGCCCTTAATTATAGTTTTGTATTACAATTAATATTTTTCAATATCTTGGTCAGTGTTTATGTAAGTTGTAATGGGAAATTATTATCCCATATATTTTCTACTAATAGGAAATTTAAAGAAAAAAAAAACAAAGTTTCATATGTAAGAAGCAAAAATATTTAAAATAAAATTCATACTTAAAATATGTAAAAAATATAAATTTTATATTATAATGAAAATTACGACAAAATTATGTCTCGACTAAAGACCAATGATAAATACACATATATATAAATATATATAACTGATAAATACGCACATAGCACATAGCACATAACATTTAAAGTATTCTCATACAGTCGGAAATAGTAACTTACACTCAAAGGAATGCGAACATCACTTAACATAGAAATTTGATCATGGACGCATAACAATGAATTATAAAAGCATTTCTATATCCTTACTAAAACATAAAAAGAAAATCAAAATAACAATTTAGTATTTAATTATAGCATACAAATTTAATATCACCATAAAAACTATTTAAATATCTGTTTGAATTTATTTAATATGGAAAATACCAAAAGGGGAAATGCTTATTATATTTTAGTTTTGGATATTTGGCACATGTATTGAGTGTTAAGATTTCTTATTTGTTACAGCATAGCTGTGATACTTGTTATGTATTTTAAAACAATGTAATAAATATAAATGTGTATATTCAATATATTACAGTCTAAAGCACCCTTAAAATAGAAAACGATCTCGCGAATAGCTCTGCTAGAAAGCGAGCTCAAACACTGTCAATCTAATAGTGACTGTTATACAATAAGTTGCTTGTTTTATAATATTTTATTCGAATATATTAGAAATTAACCTAAATTAATATAATTAATTAAAAGTGTCAATCTAATATATTATGTTATGCTGAATAAAACGTCAAATTATATCAAACGAAAAGATCCTCTTTTTTTGATGCCTTATTCAATCATGGGATGGGAAGGAATATAATATATTTTTTATTTTATTAACTAACTACATAGCATTAATATTAGGAATCAGATCCAAATAACGAGTAGTCATCAATCATTTCAGTTTAACAACTCGATTATTTAAAATTGATTAAATTTATATATTAAATAGAATAAAATAAATATATGAATAAAGTTATAAAATCGCTGCATAATTCATAAATGGCACCAATAGTAGATAACGAAGGAGACTGTAGGCAGTAAGGTCGTCCGGTTTTACCTGATAGGTATAACAAGTTTACCAAAATGTCATACAATCATAAACACTCGATTCGTGTTGCTTCGTACCACTTAGCAACTTGATTCCAATTTAAGGATTTTAGAATTCCAAATATTTCAAATAATCACAATATGACCATGTCAAATGTTGACAAACATTATTTTACTTGTAATGAATATCGTATAACACTTATATGTATATAACTACAAGTTTAAATACAAACGTTATCATTTCGAAAATCGATTTGGCAGTAAATAAGTTTTTAATATTAAGACCGTAAAAATAAAGATAAGAAATCAAAGTGTTCCTACAAAATTAAATTAAAATAATATTATTTTGCCATTAAATATAACTCGATGGTATTAATTGTTACTTGTCTCATCACGCCATCGAGGCATGATTATATATTATAAACACATTATATATGCATACATTATTTTTTTCGAGTTATGTAATGTCCAAAAACAACATAGTCAAACAAGAACGCGTTACTAATATTACGTAAATAAATATTCTTTTAATGACTATTAATTTAAATTTGGCCTATGACATACTCCTTAAAACGGCGTCTTTGATTGTTTTTTAATATAAATAATTTTAATCATCCAAATATTGTATTCCAGCATTGAATCGATCTTGACAAGTAAATTGAGAACGAAACGAATTGACCCTTTTATCATAAGTTAACAAAAAGTATATATTTTATTTATTAATTTAATTGCTAATAAAACCACACGTATATTAATTTTTATGAATATTATATATTATTTTTAAGTACGATAGCATTTCTGCCAATACTTCTTTTTTGGTACATATATTTTCTGGTAGTATAAAATATGTATAATTTTATAGATCCGGCTCATTTGGCATAAATTTATTTAAATCTCAAATTCCTCATTATGTATATTAAGTGAACATTATAATATATCACGTAGATTATTATTTTTAGGCGAGTTCAAAGTTCTCTTGAATACATTTGTCAAATATAATCAAAAGTTTCTTGTTTTTCCAACTAAGGGTGTAAATGTAATGTGATATTAAATTAAATAATATTCAGAAATGATTTCCCGCCGATACTCGTTTGACAGTTGACAGTTGACACCTCGCAAAGACACTCCGTTATATGTTAAATAAATATTAAAATAAGCATCTTACAATGTAAATGTACTCATTTAGTACGGCTGTAGGTAATATATAAATATATACAATGATACTTCAACATATATATAATTTATCCTTTTAGCAATCCGCCATTTTAATCGTTTTTTTATCAGAGTTAATACAATTCATATTTGATATTTAATCAATACAATTTCCTTGTTATTTATAATTGAACATGAATTACACTTGCATGTTGTTTTTATCAAAAACTATTTTATAGAAGAAACTTTATGGTATTTTATGCTTTATTTGTTTAATTTAAGGCCTAATATTCCTAATCATAAACATATGTAAATTGTACATGTTCAATCACAAAGTTATACTGTGTAACCAGTTGTGACCTTATCGCGCCAATCAGACGTGTTTTATCATTAACATCCAAATAGACGCCACCTTATAAACACTCGTAATAGTTATCCAAATGTTTTAACATAAATGACTACATAAAAAAAGAAAAGTTTAAATAATTTAATTATATTTTTTATTAAGATATGTAAGGTCCAATAATACTAAGTCGTAAATTAGATTTAAATTAACTTTTTATCGATTCTGAATATTCTCTTAACGATTAAGAGGAAACATGTAAATAATAAAATTATTTAGTTAAACGTGCAACAAAATTTTTAAATTAATAAATTCAAAAATATTGCAAGCAAAAATAATAAAACTTTAAAAAATATTAATATATCTTTTAGTACACATGTCATGATTCATAAAACACATGATTGAATAAAGAAAAGGAAAATCCATAAATCAATAGCCATGTCATGTGATTACATTACCATTGTAAGGTTTTTGCTACTTGGATGGAAAGTAAATAAGCTTTCACCATGAGAGATTGTGTTAATATTTTGATGAAGTGAAAATTTACTATTTGTGTCTTGCTTAGTGGTGTTAATGCTTTGATTTTGAATTCGAAGGTCAGAATTTGAATCCCGGTGGTTAAAAAATATTTAGGTTAAAAATTGTTGTCAGAGACACGTAAATGAAATAACATAATCAGGTAAACAATATATACTCGAATAAATATGTATACGTGATCCACATAGGTATTGGTATGTTGGTGGGTTGAGCCCATAGCGTTTCCTTTACTGGGTGGAAAAAAATGCCCGATATCGGATTGTAATAAATGATGATCATTGTTTTTATAAATCATTATTTTATAAAGAATATCAGTTATTATAAAGGTAAAATATTATTTTATTAACACTACTTTGAGACCGCAAAGTGCTAAGTTTCGTTCTCCGCAATAGTCCTGCCTTTCGTAACAGATGGTGCAATATTGCAAGATTAAATACATTATAAATACATATAATCCAATATTTATATTGAAACGTTATTAATAAATATGTCGCTCATAGAATGATGCAATAACTTAATGCATAATTCAATTATTACAATGAAATCATTAAAATCAAACATGGCCGCAATAAATTACCCAAACAAGTGCATGTACAATTTATTTAGGATAATTTGGCAAATCGTCTGAAAGTGCCGGATATCGTTACTGTATTTCCCAGTCAAATTTAAGCTCTATTAATATAATTTAAGATTCAATTTACTTTGAATACATGTCGTTTCTCAAATCGGAAAATAGATAATAGTTCTCTTATAAAATATACCCATTAAATCAAGCTCTTCCGGTGGCCTTAAAACTGGGAAATGTGAGTAAAACAATGCGTGAGTGTTACGTATATATGTAAATATTAGATAATGTCTAAATAAGAATATATTTTTTTTAATAAAAAAACAAAATGAAGCCTGCGACCTCTGGGAAACCGTTCCGTCACTCTATCAATTGAGTTACCGTATCGCTACCCGTCCCGATAAAAACGATCATATATACTGCTTACTTCACCGAGAGGTTACGTAGATAACGCAGGTTCGAATCCCTGTCTATATTGGTTTATTTTTCATATATATTTAAATATTAGAAATGCTACGTTTGTAATCTTAGACGGAATCTTATGACATGTTAAGAATTATATCAAAGTCAGTCTGCAATTTCATACAAACAGTCAAGTTATAGCACACGCAGGTCATATTACCAAACAACCTGACAACATGTTATTGTCAACTGTGACAATACCTACGTTATTTGGTTAAACGGGCCATTAGCTTTCCTTTGTCAAATATTGAATTGTATCGAATTATTTTATATCCAATTTTGAACTCTATTTCCTTGTGATAAGAACTACCAATGCTGGGTGGGTTTGTTGTATGTTAATTTTTATTCTTTAATACAAAGCGTGATGAAATTCTATCGATGGGCGGGGATCGTGGGACTTTCGACCAAATCATTTACGCATATTGATTTTAGTTTATTCTTTCGTATAATTGTTATTATCAAAATATATTAATCCAATAATTAGATATCCAACCCAAAAATATAGGATCAGAGAGAATTACCAAATTTTAGTAAAACTTAAATAAAATATCATTATTTCTAAAAAAAAAAAAATAAGATTATCGGGAAATCAAATTAGTTTCTTACTTCGTCTTTTTTGCGCTAACATAATATAAAAATCTGGTTGATATTATTTGACTGTCATCTGTAACTTAAGTATAATCAAGAATATGTAGAAACTTCCTATTTACAGATTTTTTTTTCCTAATTAAAACATATTTAAAAATAAAGTAGTTAAGATTATTTCTATACTTTTTACCTAACACTACTATTTATCTATTGGTCTGTCTCTTTGTCTATTACCCAAATATATATCTATTTTTAATTCTTACGTAAAGGAATTTATGTCATACAAAATTCAACCTTGCAAATACTTAATTTCCAATTTTGCAAGCCATTATTCTTTTAGTTCTTAAAAAAATATGAAAAAAATTAACACAATGCGCCGGCGCATTTGTCACATAGGTATACGTTTTACTAATAGCAGTAAGTTGCAACGCCTCGTTAAAATAGCAATTAAAATATTATAATTAAATAATAAACATTATTTAAATTTAATGTTCTATTACAATTTATAAGGTTGATTTTGTATTATTACTTTAAAAAGATATACAAATTATTATTAACCAAAAACATACAACATTCACAAGTATTTGTTCTCGATTAGAGTGATATTTAATTATGATTTTCTATGAATTCATTACATCTAATCTATAATTAAGTCATTAATCACTTGATTAATTAAAACTTTAAGATATCCTTCATTAACGAAGAAATTAAATAATACCTATTAACTTAAATAATAATAATAAAGATTTAAGAATATGAAGTAAAATAAACGTAACGTAGCAAATAAGTAATACCTATAAATAGAAACTCAATATGTAGAGCTAAACTACAATCAAAAGCGCGCGTTGTAAAGACTTCAACGCGTACGTGACTACGTTGATATCTTTACTAGCATTCAATTGTATGTATTTTGTATGAAACAGTTTTATTATTGCCTCAAACTTCATAATTACCATACAATTTCGTTTTATTAAACGTTTAAAATATAAATTCCGCATCAATTTTCGTATCAAATACGCACGCATGGATAATTACATATAAAAATCAAATCAAACCTATCACTTTAAGGTCCATCAGTAAATACTTCCGTGATAATATTTAAATTTCGTAACTATCAAAATAAAAAACAATCTCACCGCTTGCAAAAAACCCTCGGGGTGAAAGTCGGACTATTTGCAACTCGATAATCACTATTGCTGGCACAAAACACAAGGCACTATGGATGACATGTGACACGTTCTATTTTTGAAATTGAAGTTTTGATTTTGAACGGGACGCGCGTCAGTGAGGCGCGCGCGTTGGCGGCGAGCGGGCGCACGGAGCGAGTGGCGGCGAGAGACTGCGCACTCCCACCATCTACGCCCGAAATACTAATCACCTTGCTATCGACTGTGATTGAGACTCAAGTCTTAAGATTTGGCGATTCCTTATAAGAATTTGATTTTGTAAAAGAATAATCTTTCTTGTTAATTGTAAGACATTCATGAACATGTTTTTTGTGATGATTTTTCATGAGGGATTTACGTTTTTTTCTTTCATTTAACAATATGTAACATGTTATATCACCATTACTAATTCTTCTTCTTATCTTAAAAGTTCAGCTTAATAATGTTTTATATTAGATATGCCGACTGCATCTATACAACTTTTATAAACCATTTGAAGAGATAACAATAAAACATAAAATTTATCTAATTTTAATTAAATTTGTTTGTTTTTTCTTTTGCTTGAGTAAAAAATACTACATATTACAACATAAACTAATAGAAATCTTTCAATTTTAATTCCAACGCATAATTTTACAAACTTTTTTGTTAAAGAGTATGTAAATCTTATGACTTGTACCATGGATATTATTCACGGATCTAAAAGACGATTGTCATTTCTCTTACATTTTCGATAAAGTCACGAAAATGACCCACCTATGATCGTGTGACGTCAAAACGGACAACTCATACAGGTCAATGTTAAAACACACGGTCTTTTCCGCAAAACCTTGATAAATTTTTAAGACAAATCAATTATTTTAAACATGATAGGAAAAAAAAAATCTATATATACATATAAGAGATTTAATCATATTTGTTAATACCTATTATAATTAGTATTTTCTTTTAACATCAAATAGTACATTTTTATTCGCAAATAATCCCAGTAAAATAATTAACCAATTTATTGAAATCTAGTTAAAATTAACTTATAAATTATATTTCATAATATAAAACAAATTAACGAGAGATAAAATACTATTGTGATAAAAATACGTTATCATTTATGTAAATTTAAGACATAGTTATATTTCCGTTATCACTAAATATCTTTTCAAATAGATTTGGTAACTAAAAACTTCATATTTATTTTTCTAACAATTAAATAATATAAAAAGAAAGTATATTTATTTATTTACTTAGGTCCGTGATTTTGATGCGATTTTCACTATAATGTATAAAAAAATATACAATACAGTTTAAATCAGACATAATTTACATCGACAAAGTTTTTACTCTCATTCTGGAAAATCTTTTTTTTTCTTCCTATTAGTATTCTTCAGTAAATTACACGAATATATTACAATACCGCCTCGTTGGTCGAGTGCTCTAACGTATAGCGACTCAATGAGGCTCGAGTTCGATTCCCGACAGGGACAGGCATGTATGTGATGAGCATGGATGCCTGTATTTCTTCGTTCGGTCGTTTATTAAATATATTCTCAGTATTTATATGTGTATTTCTATGTATTTGTATCGTTATCTAACACCCTTAACACAAGCAAATTATTTATTTAATGGTTAGATCAATGTGTGTAATTTGTCCTGTATTATTATTATTAATAATATAAATTTTATACTTGATTTAAAAAATGAAGTCTGTAAATAATTCAAAATCTGTAAATCTCCTTTGCCGTAAAAGTATCAAAACTATTTTAAGTTATTTACTACTTTTTGGAAAAAAAATATTGTGAAAACATTTCTTTGTAAATAATATTTAAATCAATTACAATAGATCTATAGTGATTCATCTTTTTTTAACCAATATCTACGTACTAATATTTACGTTACATACTCTGTGGTAGGAGGACAATAAGGGCACTCGAACACTGTAATATATGTGAATACTATTTATTTTTAAAGACATTCTGTTCTTAATAAAATAACAAAAATAATTTAAAAATTGTCTATCAGAAAGATTAATTAATAAAAAAATGGTTAAACAGATTATAATGATAATAATTGTAACTTAAGATAATATATAAATCAAACGAAGATGAAATATGTAATTTTTTATTAACTGTATAGTTTTTAAAAAAGCAGATTCTTTTGAATTATATTACAATTATTTTCAATTTAATTACCTTTTAAACAAAAAATAACTAAATACTTGGTTCATCCATCCAGAGCCTACAATACCCCAATACACAGACAAAGATACATACGTTAATCTTATGTTTTTAAAAATAATATAGGAACATTATTACTCTTCTATATTTTCATAAAAGCATTTGAATAGATAAAACATTGCACTTCATTCTACTAATGCACAATGTATGTATGTTAACTATCACTATGTTAAATTGGATCTTAATGAATTAATCTTAATAAACTAATTATACGTACAGATAATTTGTACGTGTAACTAATTTATAGTATAGTCATAAATTTAGTTTGTAAATTACCAAACTCGAGTCGATTAACGAATCATTATTTATATAAAGTAAATTAATATTTTTTGAAACCTGAAAACATTTTTTTATTATTAAAATAACAAAAATACTTTACTAATTTAAATAACCATGTTAGTTTAAAATCTTATATAAAAACATTTCACCATTAAATTCAAAAATGATGAAGTCATTTAAGGCTACTAATGCAGTTCAGAATGAAGGCGGCCTTATACTGTATCATCGTTTAACATTTGGCATTGGCCTAGATGTATTGATTCGATTTTCAGTTACGACATGTTGGTGACGAGACGGACGTTATAAACAACTGCTTTATATGCAATTGAGTCATATAAAAAATGTATTATCAACCCTGTTGGCTTTTTGGAGTTTTTATGATATTGGGATGTAACGTTTAAGAATTCAAATCTAAATGATTTTAGGTTAATTCTTCATTAGATGGTTTTACCGCTAGGTGGTTTGCCGAAGATTCCGGTGGTTTTAAATATGTCAATTATTTTGATTCCTAATAAACTGAGTACCTACTACAAATTGATATACTAAATAAATATAATTTCAAAAGTCAATCAGTTGGTTCAACATAAGTATTTTGGAGCATTGTAACGAAGTATCTATCAGTCAATAGTACAAAGAAGAACGTAAACAATTAATCACAGATCAATAGTCATTATTTCTTATTGAGTCATTTGTTTATAACTAATATAGCTAAAGCAAAATATATTACATTTTACATGGAAATTAGATTCATCATTTTAATATTGCATGTTATTTAATCTGTATTAATACATTACTTGCCATATATAATTAAAGTCACCAAACATAGTATAGACATGACAGCGCAGGTGGCAGAGCGAACTCCTAGAAGTCACAGGTTTAAATCCTGATTGTGTTAATAAATATGTTATTTAGGGAAAAAAGTGACTGAAATAATTTATATTATTTAATAAACCAGAAAAATATTCTAAATATTAATCATTATATCTGCTTTCATTTCAAGATCTGTCATTATTACAACAAAGATGTTTATAATTTTTTAAAAGCCAAACTTGTTTTACCATAATGGTTTGTTATGTTGTTATGTTTGTACAATACTAATACATATATATAAAGTTTAACCTACAGAGTAATTTAAAGCAGTTGAAAAGATTTGATTCGAATGCATTGCTCTATGAAAATGCCGGTCAGACTTAAATATTTTGACATTAGATAAAGCATTTATTGAGAAAAAATATTTATAAAATCAAAACATACCACATCCCTTACCACCAACAGTATTAGTAACTATATTTACATATATATATATATATATATATATATATATATATTTAAGTATTAGAAGCATACTGTACAAAATATAGCAAATACGGATTAGTTATTAGTTAGGTTATCAACCTGTTACACAGACCTACAGTCCATACTATAGCTATACAAGTCTAACTTTATATAAGTTAATTAAGCTTTGTCACTTATTAAATTTATCTGAGTGAACTAGAACTTGCTTGCCTTCAAAGTTCATTCTCACCGGGAATGGAGTCGTAACATTAGATATATATATGTAAATTATGTGTTACTATCTAGTGTCAAAAAAACTTTAATGTATTTTTCAAATTAAATTACTTTATTGGAGCTATTTTGTATTGTATAATGTAAACATCCTGTGTATAATGTTCTGGCATCTGAGAAAATATTTGGAATTGTTAGTATATTAAAATTAGATATTATTAACAGGTTATTACATATGATGTGTTATGCAGAAGGTTAGGTTAAAATTAGTTCATTTAGATTTTTTATTTTTATTTAATAGGTTAAAAACCCTCAAAACTCATCTCAAAGATATGTTTGGGAAAACCCATTGAAATGTAAAAGACAAGTCACTTGATCCGCCACAATAACGAATAACTATTTCATCTTATTATACCCAAATGACTCAGAACACATAGTTGAAATATTGTCCCTAAGTTCATTGACCTTGAATATTATTAAAACACTTACAGTTTGGACATCAATATAAATAAAAAAAATGGTACATACACTTATGATTCCACAGATTTTTTGTCACCACTGAGTATTTATTGTAGAAATTCTTCTTAATAATCTGAGATGTCGTTACAATGCAGTTATATTACTATTAAAATAACATTAACCATAATTGAATGTTCGTATTCTTAATATACTTCTATTAATCGTGATTGTTTTATTAAGTTTATATAGAAATTGAGGAATGTAGTGGATCAAACAAACCAAGGAGTCATAATATATCTTATGACATTCACATATATACGAATTGAAATAATAAATATTTCAGAAGGTGTCGGCATGACACCTTTTTTTAAACTGTTCTGCAAGACCCCAGCAGGTAAAACAAATTAATTCACGGGGCTGACTCAATTTTGATATTTGATATATAATCTTACTTGTACATATTAACAAAACTATTATGTAGAGAAAAATAACTCTATTTTAAATATAAATTCATTTTCCTCATGGTTTATTATGTTACAAACAAAAAACTAAATTTTTGGCATATGTTTAACTTCCTCGAGCTACTACGACTGTGTCCCTTTAAGGCTTTTACGGGTTCATTGAACTTCTCTTAGACAATATTTTCCTCCAGGTGACATCATTGTGTCCTACAAAGGACGTGAGATGGTATAGATTAGTCTAGAGACGTCATAAAAATATTATTAAAATTATATAAAAAATAATACATTCTATGTCTATATTATTTTCTGTGATTTATTATGGATAATATAATCGAAAAACGATAAAGAAATAAAGGTTTTGTATTTACAATACAATAAAAAAACAAAACACGTTCAGTCATTGACACAATTCAAATTGATATTCAAACATTTTAATTGCAGTTAGTTCAGAGCACGCACAAGAAACATTAAAAATATTTAAATATTGGCAATTTATTTACCCCTGTTTCGACATTCACTGATGTATTACCGGTAATATTTAAAAAGCTATTACTCCTGATATTATACATGAATTCGATTAATCGATTTATATATCGATTTGTTATCGAATTATTTAATCGAAATCGATAAGTCGTAATTAAAATTTCGATTTCTTTTAAAGTTTTCTTATTTGTTTTTATATCGAAATGTATACACATACTTATTATTTAAACGGTATCAGTATGAGTAAAGTTACTTAGTATCTTTCATACTTAATATCCTATAAGATATAACTTTTCATACCTACTATTTTGTATAAGAGTTGATTTTATTATATCGTCGTAATATCAATTTAAGAGCAAATACCTCTGCCATACTTCCTATTCCTATCCTATTTGTCTTATTTGATCGATAAAATTAAGGGTTATCACAATTTGTAGAATATATATATTTTATTTTATATAGTAAATCAACATTTATGTCGTACTAAAACTCTGTATATCAAAATATAGAAGTAATACTTTCATATTAATTTAAGTGATTATTTTTATTAATGAGCTTCATGCAATACTGCAGAAGTATAGGAAAACAATTTAAAATATTTCAGTAAATAAGATGAATTATTATTTTAATAATAGCTTTGAGGAAAACATGGTGCATGTCTTTTCTAATGCAGGTATTTACAACAATAAGTATTTTATAACAAAATCTTTGTATAATAGCTCTTTACTATAATACAGTATTTTATAACAAAATCTTTGTATAATAGCTCTATACTATAATACAGAGGACAACCCTGAATTGTATCAACAAATTAAGAACAAATTCGCAGAAATGCGAAAGTTTGCCGAAAGAAATCTTAAATTGTTATTAATTTATTTGGTATAAATAATATTTATAGGTGTCAAAAGTTAATTTATTTGATCGACCTCTTAGACAGTATAAATAAGTTATTAAAGAGGTTACCGTCTAATTTCAAATTTTCCTTCAGTTAAATTAAATGAAAATATGGATCTATTAAAACTAAATGTATTACCGGTAAAATAACGTTCCTTGAGGACATCACTTACGTAAAAGAGGACATCATTGTATTCTTAACGGTTTATTGTTCAGTTAATGTACGAGACAAATAACTCTTTTTGGCGGCAAAACGTGGGAGGTGTATTTTTGTAACACTTGGCAATTTTAAACTATGCGGTGTTCTTCAACTCTATGCTCGTGTAATAGAGAAGAATTTCCTCTGTTTGCATTTGTAACAAATTGAATTTGTTGTTATATTGTATGGTGATGGTATTCGGTTACATGATACACCGTAAGCTGATTGCGATAATATTTTGGCACAGAATATACTAGCATTACTTTTAAAGCCATAAACTAATCCAATAAATATCTTATTAAACCCAGACAATTAAAAAATCAGATCATAATCGACATTATAAAAAATACATTTAATTTTATTACTTTTATCCAACCAATATAGAAATACAACATAGCTTCGATCGAAGTTCATAAGCCCATATAACTAATCACAAGCCTCACTTGACTTCAAGGGCGATATAGCTGTACTTAACGGACGTAACTCAAGAACTCAAGGATCCCGTAAGCGAAGTCGGTCAAACAATTGTGGCATCCCCCCCGCAGAGATGTTGGATCCCGTACACAACTACTCGTAAACTCTTCATCGTTAACTGAATAATCCTGTGTGAAGCGATTGCGTTAATATATTATTATTAATATTAGTAAGAATTAAATATTTATTAATATGAAAGCTAGTAAATTTCCTTGTTCTTATTAAATTAATTGTCTGTGACGATCAAGGTCCTTTTATATTTAGCGACATTTCTTCCGAAATTTACTATTTATTTATGTGAAATAATATAACAGATAAAATAACGCAAGTAATTTAATTATTTTTTTACATATATCTTTGCTGCAATATTTGCAAACTATATTATAGCTTTTATTAAACAAGGAAACCGAAAAACAGGAACAATGTCGAGGACGGCCGATGGCACCCGAAACAATATACTTATTCTGGTAAAAAAAAAATTGCTCAAATAATATTTTACTTATAGATTAAAGGGTTTTTGCTATTGTTATTATTATATGCAATTCAAATTAGTTCTAGGTTAGATGGAATGTTCACAATATATTCTAAAAATCAAATGCGAAACAGACAACGATTGTCTGGTTAGAACTTATATGCATAAAAATTAAAAATATCTATAAATAATATTATGCATAAAATGGAAATTAAGTATGTTGTACTGTTGAGTAGAAACATTAACATAACATTAATAAGGAAATAATCAAACTATTTGCAAGTAAATTTAAAGCAACTCTTTAGATTTTTAGTCTCCCGAAGTTTTTTTTACCTTAAAAAAATATAAAACTAATAAAAAAATGTAGGAAAATATTATAATAGAAAAATATGTTATGTTGTTTTTCTATTTTATTCTCATCTTTAACTTTATCCAGATGCTTATACGATTTCTAATATTTCTTAGAATATTTGTACCTCACAACACGCAACAGCGAAAACATAGTATGATGTGGTATTTATTAAACGTCTGTTTACCAGTGACAAAATTCCATAGTAAGTAAATTCATAATCAGAACTACAATTAAAAAATAGAATATTAAAAATAAACACCATTTTAAAACTTATGCTGAAATATTAGTCTGCTCAACAAACTATATTTCTAAATGTGGCTAATGGTAGAGAAATGACCTTACATGTCAACCCTACCAGCCTCGAGACTACTTTATTAGGTAGTGACAGTCGGACGTAGATTATGAAAAAAAAACAAAGTAACTGTTAGTAGCATTTTAATTAGCAACTTTAATGTTCCGCTCACTTTATACAACATTGTTGTAACCATAATTTAATTAATTTTAACATATGAAGTTTATAGCTTTATACTTTATTATATAAAATTATATGATAAGAGTATCTAACAATATTATTGCGATGATAAGAAAGTTTTAAACGTTTAGTAAATATGCGATCAGAATACGAACCACACAATACCGAAAGAACCAGAATATTCCCTTTAAATTCGGCACCCAGTGATGCAATAACGAGATTACGGTACTTTATATTTATCACTGACCGCAGTACATTATAAATAACTTACTCTTAATTCACTCAATACATCGTCCGGTTTCATTCATTGATTTATCTCCGATCGAACTTCACATGAAGAATATTTTAAAACTTTGCAAAATGCAAGTGGCGAATTGAGTAACGATTTCATGGAATTCGGTCAGGAATTGTAGCGTTTTTCAAAATAAATTTACTGATAGATTTGTAATACATTCTTCAATACATAAAGAAAGTCAATTCAGTGGCTTTTATTGTTTTGTTATCACATTGTTGTGTATTTCAAATGTATTTCAACACATAAATAGTTGTCGGCGCTGTTATTTATTGGATTATAAAAGGGTATCAAAGATCAAGGTTGCGGACGCCCCACTGAACGATGACGTATCATATTTATGGAGTATGCATTGTCTCCGTACGTCGTGATGTATGGTAGCCAAGTATGATACATTTTGGAATAGGTGAACCAGATAACGTAAGCAAAAACACATTCTACCACATTTCGCTTAAGATTCAAAATAGAGTGTTAATGTTCAAAATTTACATATGTATAAAGGTGTCGGAATAAACTCTAGTAATGTTTCGGTTAAAGCTTTGTAAAATAAGAATGAATATGTTTTGTTATGATGGACCGATAATTATTTTCGTTATTGTGAATTTCGTGTCGACTGTTGAATAAGTAAGATGTGAATTTATGATAATATTGTGGAATTGTTTCACTATAATATCATATGTTTAAATCTTCGAATCCTTACATTTACAAACAATGAATATATATTTAAAAAACAAATCAATATAAAATTGCCATCGCACTTAAACTTATACTCGTATGCAGGCTTGTTTGACTTGCAGCATCTCTTTCACAGAAGATAGATATATAGCATGTTATGTTATGGCTGCGTTTCGTAAAGTGATCGAAAACCGGAGATCCAATTAACCTTTTCGTTAATTATTTTCTATTCACCCTACTAAGGTTGATGGCGACTTAGCTTCAGTTTGAGCATTTGATATAATGCAGCCAACGAGGAGACAGTCTACCTGCTGGTTGTCACCTGTCACGCAGCTACTTAAGGTTTAGGGGGAATACGGGGCGGATGAGATGAAGAAATATTAACACTAAATCCCGTGTCTTCCGTGAATACCTCTTTCCGTAACCCTCAGTCACAACACTTTTAATATAAACATACTTAAGTTCTTACTTGTGAGTAAAAGCTTAAATCCCTAAAACGCTATCAATTCTTATAAATTTATGTTGTAGAATGTTTATTTCAAATACTTCCTTGAAATGCAATAAATACACAATATGTTGAATGAAGCATTAGACTGTGTTAACAAGAACTACACCGTCCGGTCCCTAGACCCTTGTGAAGAAAACTCTACAAGAAAGGTATATGGCCTGCTCAACTTTTCTGATTTTTTATTTACTAAGGTCAAATGTTATAATGATATCAAAATATTTAATATAACTTTTCATATATTTTTTTTACTTTTTTAATATGTATGTATGGTATTATTTGAGAATAAATGAATAAAATAAGCTCTTAATTTCTAAAAAACGGATTTCCGGTTCATATCAATAGCCGTTCCCAATGTAATTATTGTTTTTTTTTTATCAAAGTAGCACAGGTGTAACACCGTGGTAGTGAACGTATCCACCGGCGGCAGTTCAATACGCGGCGAATACAATGCGCGGGCGCATCGCATTGCGTTGTCACCGCGCTTTGCATAACTATTCATATGCCCTGATGGACAATGGATCCAGGCTTTAAAAACAACGAATGATTCTCTAGTGTTCTTATGTTTGTATTGGCAAAGAAAAACTACCCGACTAAACAAAAACATACAAAAGAAATATAAAAAGTATGTCTAAAGAATACTCAGTACATGTTGAAAAATATCTATGAAATCATGGTAAGTTTGTGTAAATGTATAGTGAAAAATAAAACGATACGGGCAGTACATACAGACATACAAATCCTCACTCTCTTGGGAACCGTATACGATCGTTTTTATTGTCTATACTGCAAAATCAGAAACATTGCTTAAAAGATGTCACCGCCGTCCCTATAAGGCTATATTATGTACAATGTTAAGTTCATCGATATTTGTAGTGACAGGATAGTCCAATTGGTAGAGCGACGGGACGCACGGTTTCCCAAGCTTCGAATCCCTATCGGTATCAGTTGATTTTTCATTCTATATTTATTTAAAAGAAATAATCAGTTATTATAACTTACCCAAGAAATAACATTAACTTACGCAAATAGCTTTTAAAAACAATTGTAAATTCAAACGTACGTTACGTGAGAATTACTTAATAAACAATTGCAGATACCATGTTACAAATTGCAACCTTATATTCTAAACAATAAAAGTCGAGCAGATTTATAATGTACTTAAATTATTAATTATATGTTTTATTCTAGAAATTACTAGTGAGGAGAAATTTAAACTATAATATTTTGAGATTTTTGACCCTACCCATAATCTACCCAAGCCCTTTTGTCTTGACATTAGTTTCAGAAATGACAAAAATAAATATCAAGTTTTTTATACTGAATGTATAGTATATATGGGAAATTTTAATACAAACGAGAACCAGTCTGTTTCAAAATTGTAGCATGAGAACTTTTCAAACTCAGAAGTTTGAAATGTTTAAAAATGGCTGAAAAATGTAAATCATTTTAAATGTTTGACGTGAAAAGATAACATAGTAATCAATAAATAGAGCCTGAATAATATTAGCATGTATGTGTAGACGAATCCTTCCATAGTTGTATTATTATGTCAATTCCAGACCACCGGTGGGATATACAATTACAAGATGTGTTCATTGTACTACAATCTGTCAGGTTGTTTGTAGAGTGCGGTGCTCTCTCAATAAATAAATGGGATTTATTAACATACGCGCCGCCTCAATTTATTACTTATTTTGGATACAATGTTGGCTTGATATTCTATCGTTACTTGCCGCTTTTATTTTCCTTATTCTGATTAATATTGTTTTTCTTATTAATTTCCAACTGTAAGATTGTACCATGAAATATTGTTATTACTGATCTAAAGAATATAACAAAAATAATAAAATAAAGATAGATAAATTAAGATTTTTAATAAACTTATTTATTTTTTGCGTTTAAAAAACTTTCTACACAAGAATAGGGTCGCGAGGAAGGTAATAAAAGCTGGTTCATGATATAGTCTGCTGTTAGTGTCCGCTGCGACATAATAATGTGAGTGTAATGCTAACTGCGGCATTGGTTTACTATGGCTTAACCTTTACAAACACCGCTGTGGAAGTATTGTATGTCATACGGCACTTTGAGTGCATGTATATATTTGATTGGTTAACATAACTGACATACAAAAGTAAAGTATGTGAGTGACCCGAAATGCGAATGCTCAAATCATTTTCATCTCCCTACGTCCCAGTCTAAATTCCAGAAATTCATTTGCTAATCTTGATTTTTGCAAAATACCACGAGGTCGTTGTTTTCATCAGGTAGACGTAAAAGAAAACCTTAAGAAAAAATCACTATTATATTAGAAATTGTATATTTTAAAAAATCAAGTCATCCTCTCACCGAGGGCTGCAATTCTATTATAACTTTTCTTAAGCGCCGCACGCGGATAATGAAATCATAAGTCACGATCTGCAAATTACTATGCCCAAATATATAATTAGAGCAAAATGAGCCTTCCACACTTGTAATACGGAAAGCATTGAACTATTTTTAATAACAGAAAGATCGGAATGTATTTCAAAGGTTCATTCAAGGTGTCAATACAATATTTTATTGCAAATACGAAATTTAAAATATTGTCCTTCGATAAACGCCGTGTATAGATTCATGGCAAGACGTTTATATATATACATATGAATGTATATTATGGATTTATTAAAGGCCAATACTCAATTATTACTTCAAGTTAATATTATTATACTATTTTGTATGTATATTTTTTACTATATTTATTATAGGTAGCTACCATTATGATTGCCAGTGGCAAGACCTTTCGAACTTATGCACGTACGCACATCTGTAAAATCTTTGAATATGTTGTTTTTTTTTTAAACATTTAAGTTTTTTAATAAATACCCTTAATTATTATACTAGTGCTCGTAACAAATTTGTAATCAAATAAACTTTTGTTGAACTATAATATACCAGGTCGACAGCCAGTTACTTAAGCTAGACTGTTAGTTGAGCGCAGATTCAATGATTTTATTCATACATTTTGCGAAATTTTGTTCTTAAGTATATGACCGATTACTGTTTTTTTGATTGCTAAATCATTGTTGATAATACTGATATCAATTTTAAATAACCCGAGGAAAATCGGTTCAATAGTTTAGGAGAAGCTTCGCTAAAGTACATGAAGTTAATGTATAAAAATCATTCACTATTATTAAAAACATGGAGTAATACAGTACTTTCAACATTACTGGTTTTTATATGCCTTTATTGGAATGACGTTTGATAGTTGAGTGTGTGATATTATATAATTCCGTATATAGATTCGATTATATGAATTCTAGGATAGTTCAGATGCAGTAAATAGAATCAATGAGGAAATGTATAATAAAATATAAGTACATGGCTTATCTAATAAATAACTCATGAAGAAAACACTGGTCGTATCATTTTAAAAAGATTGATAATACACTTCATCACATTGATTTAAGAAAAATTCTCTCGTTAATAAATAGACATTGAGTAAAAATACCTAATGGTTGGTGTGGTAATATATATATATATATATATATGTCGTAGATCACGATAATTTAACGATAATTAGTAACTCAATTGATATCATAGTAACAGTGGGGTGTGAACATCGTGACGTAACGAGTCACGTGACCGGAATCGTTTGGAGGGGCACCGGAGACATTTTAAATATTGGAGAGCATTGAGTCGAGGAGGAATTGATTAGTGAGAGCCTTACAGTTCGGACCCCCTAACGGGATCGGTAGTTCACGCAACTCTGATAATTGTATACCTACTAAGTAATTTGTGAGAATTGATTACCTACATTTAATACAAGAATTGTCATATTGTGTGTGTGGTTTAATTGCCTGAGACCTACGCCTCGGATCCTGTACCAGAATATTCCATCAAGAACGAGCAAGTCACTAATGTGCATCTATTTCCGACATATATATATATATATATTACCACACCAACCATTTTATATTTATATATTGATATTTATATATTGACACAATTAACAACCTTATATTAGTCTCGACTGTAATGTGCGAAAGTAAAAGAGTATCTGTTCTTTACAACCTGATTCATTTAGAACCCTTTACGAGAGTATTCAAAACCATTACACGCAAGTAACCATACTATTAAAGTTTTTACGACCGATTGAAAGATAAGATTCGAAAGTAAAGCAATGTAAACATTTTGATGCACATTTGCACTTTATTTATTGTACGCCGTGAGAAATTTAATATACAATTAAATATGTACTCTATTAACATGCATTAACATTGATTTTCCTTTTTATTAGGGTCATAGGAAAATTTCTGTAAGATTTCATAACATTTCTTTAAGAAACCAACGCCAGATTCGCTACCAAGAATATAACGTTAGTTTTGATCTCGACAACCTGTTTTTAACTTATATGTACCTAACTTGTAATAATAATTATTTTTACTTCTCCAACTTGTATGTAATAATATTTTTTTTTACTTCTCTATAATACTTTAAAGATATTATATACAGGGTATACAGATTTTTTTAATTTTACTGAATTAGCTGGTAATGTAAAACACTTCTTTCCCTGGACATTCACTAGTTGTGTGGGCCCGATAGAATCCCTTCCATTGTGTTGACGACATGTACTCTAGAGTTGGCACCGGTTTTAATGCGATTTTTCGGCTGTCATACTCTTTCGACGTCGTCCCGAACTGCTGGAAAAGGTGATCGCTCGGATCAGTCCAACTATAGACCCATAGCCATTGCCATCTTTGTTCTCAAAGACAATGGAATCCATTGTTTACTGCCAGCTCCTTCGGTACTTAAAAGATCATCAGCTGCATAATGATCGATAATACGGTTTCCGTAGGGGTCGCTCAGCTGGTGATATTTGAGTATACCTAAGTCACCGTTGAGCACAGGTGATTGAGACCAAGGTTATCTTGGAGTTGGGTTACCCTGGAGGTTATCTTGGTCATAGCAAAGGCCTTCGATCGGGTCTAGCATAAAGCACTTCTCTCGAAGCTCCCTTCCTCATGGGCGGGAGAGAGGGGTGACCTCTCATAGGCCTACAAAAGCCTACGCAGTAAGGATGTCCTAAGTTGATCGTGGCACCCTCATATGGGGGTTCCGCCTGGGCGTCGCGGTGAGTGTGAAAACGAATCCCTGGTGTCCCACTAAGGCAATGAGGTCAACCGTTGGTTTTTTAGTGGGTAGCCATAAAAATGGCAGCGTCTTCTATGCTGCCAGGGAGTCCCATATAACCCCGGCCATCACCTTCTTGGCCGATGGGTATCCGTAACGGCTTTTTCCAACGGGAAAAAAAAACAAAAAAAAAGTCCAATTTAACCCACCGATACGACATTCAAACCTTGAAGACGAGCGTATTCCTTTCTAAAAGGGTTATTAAAATTTTAACAAATTGAAAAACAATATTTAAACATTTAATAAATACCATTAAGTACAATCATTTGTTTTATTAAAAGACAGTTTTAAGAAGAACAAAAATACCAGGTCTTTAGTTCGCTGCAGGGAGTAGAGCTTTAGAATTCTTAAATAAATCAGAAATATGCTGATTAGTAAAGAAAAAAAGTAGTTAAGTGAAATTAGACTGACTCTAAAATTATTATTAATGTTATATTCAATTATTTACGCTAAAATTAACAAAGTTTGAGGCAAAAAAACAAAAAGTTTCATAAGTTAGTTTCTAAGGCTTGAATACACTAACATGTTTACTTAAAATATTCCAAATTAGTATAATAACAGTATACTATAATGGTGGTATCAATAAAATAATTAAGATGTATACTAGGTACAGTAAATTTCAAGAGTAATATTTTATATTTTTTCACATAGCAAAATATATAAAATGATAATAATATTTTAAAAAGTAAGATACAACCAATAATATTTACAGATATTTTTACTTCACAAAATTAAATAAAAATCATAGACTATAAATCCTTAGACATATAAATAAATTTCAAATGTAGGCACTAAAATTTAAACATGTGTAATGACCTTAATTAAGGATAGGAATAGTATCCTTACGATTATTTGGACATCACTCAAATCAAATCTCAAATCATCTCGACAGGCCCATGATATTAAAACAGAGTTCATTTCATACCACCTTAATTATTAATTTAGATTTCGAAATACTCAACTCAGTATTCTTATTTTTTCATATTATTTCAAATGTACCATGTATTTATAAAAACGTGATATTCATATTATATCTTATTTCTGAACTCAATTCATTCAATTTGTTATTTTCTATTTTAACCTTGACAAAATATCCTGTTATTTTATTAATTAAATTCTTGGCTTGTCATATTATTCTACATATAATATTATTAATAAGTAAATATATCACAAAACTTTTAATCTACTTATTATCTTCAAAACAGGCTTATTGAGATAAGGATTAGATTACAACACAAGACATCCAAACAAAACACTACGAAGGCGCACGAAAAAAAACTTTTATTACATGATATTTATTTACAAATAAAATATTTTATAATGTGTAAACAACCCTGAACCTCCATATAGACTGCAAAAAGAACAAAACAGTAATTGCAGGAGCTAGACAGTCCATAAAGCACTGCTTCGCAATACGCTTGCGGAATTGCTAAGGACATTAAAAATCCACATGACTACTGAAACATAAATTCTCACTTACCAGCCATTATCTCAAGTGAATTGTTAGCTTATCTCCTTGATAAGGCCACACCAATTAAAAATTTGTTCTAGTTATAAATAAAAGAGGGGCCAGCGGCTAACTATGTTGAACTGATGAGCTTTAGCATATATCTTCGTTTTGTGGCCGCTGATTGTGTATAAAAATGTTCGTAAATCTCATCAATACAAATAAATGCGTGCTCTGGTACTTTAAATTACGTGCTAAAAAGCATTCCATGTTAATTGTGTAATTGAGCAAACGTAATTAAAGAGTTTATTTGATCAGTATTTCTGACTAAAACCCGTCAGTTAAATTGAGGTGCTTGAACTTTAGCTGTTACTGATTCTGTGGGGTCATAATAAGTGTAATTGAAAGCAAATTGATAAATTGTAAATGTAAATCAATATGCAAATATTAAGATATATATAAACCAGAGGCCGTACGGTTCTCTGGACCCAGTTCATTATCTTTGGTTGGTGACTAATAAATAAACTGTATGCTTTATTTGTTGGCTGAGATTAGTTATTAATTAAAATAATTATTGTACAACAACTCCTTAATGCTGGTTCATTCAAGTTATATTGACGTCAAGAATAATTTTAAGAATAAAAAAACATACTTTCAAATGTAAAGGCAAATGTTTACGATTGGTAAAAAAATATATATGTCGCAGATCACTATAATTTAACGATAATTAGAAACTCAATTGATATTATTGTACCAGAGGGGTGTGTACGCCGTAACATAACATGTCACGTGATCGAAATCATTTGAAGGTAGACCTGATTCATTTTAAATATTGGAGAGTATCAAGTTGAGGGGGAATTCATTAGAGAGAGTGATCATGCTCGGATCCTCCAAACGGGACCGGTGGTTCACGGAACTCTAATAATTATATAAGTAAGTAAATTGTGATAACTATATTTAATACAAGTATATATTATAATAAATTCTCATATTGTGTCTGTATGGTGTCAGGCAATTACCTGAGACCAGGTGACTCCAGAAATCAAGAACAAGCCGGTAATATACCTCCATCTCCGACACATATAAAAAATCAATTTGAAATTTTATAAAGATGAAAGGTTACACAAAATTTTCAAATTAGGCCTTAGCATTAGGACTTCGGCAACATTAAAGTGGATTAAAATAAAAATTCAGAGGTGTTCTAAAAGCATTTTTATGTATAGTTCATTTAATAATAACCACATAGCTACCACTGTCCACTACTAATCAACAGTACTATTATATTATGAACGATATATATTATAAGTAAATAAAATAGTTGTAATTTACCTTAAGGTCTGTTTTACATCTACAAGTAGACTAATAGCGTAATAATCAATTCACATATACACGTATTGAATGCTAATCTATGATTTTCTGTAAATCTGTAATATAGTGGGCGGTGGGGTCCCACGACACACGTGGCCTATTTACAAAATCAAGCAGCGTCAACTCATGGATCATTGCAACTGTATTGTACTTGTTATATTACTGTATTGTACTTGTTATATAAATGTATTGTACTTGTTATATAAATGTATTGTACTTGTTATATAATTTACACACACATATAAGAAACCTGTGTTATGACTTGCATTCGGTTGTACTATTTTTGAATTTGTTTGACAAGTGGTTATATGAAATTTGGTTTGATTAATAAAAGAAAGATTATAATCCAAATTGATACTATAAGTATGACTGTTATTGTTATATATTATATTAATGTGTTTTATTTGAGCAAAATACTACAGAACACATTTTTACGATAAAATCCAAAAAAATACCGCTAAGTATCGGTACAGTCTATTAAGTAAATAATAGATAATACTATAACGTAACTACTCTTGAGACACGCGTAATTTAATTTTCAATTTATTATTTTACACAATATTGCGGTACAAGTATCACGACATCATAAACGACTCATTTTATACATTATTATTTTGTTATTAGAAGTAAGCAAAATATATAAATTGTTACTATAACATTAGAGAAATATTTCAATACTCAGATAAGATTAAAACGGAGATAAAATGTAATGTTTTGACGGTTCTTCTATATTAAATCTACATATAAATCGGTTTAGACTGTATGCTCTAACTAAGTCAATCAGAACCTATTAGATTATATTAAATTTGCAGTATTTTTCATTGCTGCTTAACTTCTATTAGTCACAGCGAGATGATAAATACCCTATAGCCTTCCTCGATAGCGGACTATTCAACACAAAAGAATTTTTCAATTCGGGCCAGTAGTCCCAGAGATTAGTGCGTTCAAACAAACAAACTCTTCAGTATTATAATATTAGTAAAGATTCGACAGTTCATCTGAGGTTGCAAAACTGGCTGATAATTTAACAAATAGTGAATTATTTTTACCAGTGAACGTGATTATGATAGATTTGATTTAAATTAAGATGAATTTGACTACAAAATAAACAAAACAAAATTATGAAAATTAAATATTATGATGACAAATCAATTTTCTCTTAAAATAATTTTATTTTATTAACTACGATATGCTTTTAAATTCGTAGGCGTCAAAAACTATCAATGCTATTAAATTTACTTGTTATAGATGTGACAGCATCGTCTTTACTTCGTACTATAATGTTTAACTTATACAAATATTACTTTTGTTATTTTCTAAGGTATTTTCATAACAAAGAAACCGGTATGCATTTTCCTATAAGCTAAGAGGTAAGTTAGTTCCCCACATTCATGTTGAATAGTTAATAGTATAAGGAAACTACCACCATCATCACCACCATTGGGTCAGATTAAATTTTGATAATTCTAATATTATTATATTTATTAGATTTTGTTGGAAGTTGTTGAAAACTGTCTGAAACACGTTTATTATTTTTTATGAATATAAAATAAAAAATATACCGCTTCGGACAGGGATTCAAACCCGTGACCTCTGGGTATCCGATCCATCGCCTACCAATTTGGCGATAAAGTTGCTAAATTTACCATGATATTTAAAAAAAAAATTTTTTTTTTAATTGTACTTGTACCTAATCTGATCCTACAAAGTTTTTTACATTTATATTTTGGGCAGGAAACACCGCTTTTTGACTCATGATTGTAAAAATAATTGAACACAAATATATAAATGTCATTAACTCAGTATCAATACACTCTTATCCCAAATACTGATCTAATTAAGGTCCTTTTGTGAAGATAAAGAACCGTTTGCAGCTCTGCGTTGTCTTATCACCACAGTATCAAAGTACCTGGATTCAACGAGAACTTGATAAATAACATCTTACGTATCTTTATTATTTATTATGAGATAAAAAATTAAAACAATATTTGAAAATATCTATAAACATGTATAGCCATGATAAGCTTACTTAAATTAATATAAATATAGAATGAAAAATAAACCGCTATCCCTGCCCGTATCAGTTTATTTTTCATTCTATATTTATATTAATTTAATTAAAATATTAAATAAAATATCGTGTCAAAATCTTCAAGTGAAAATATTTATCTTAAATAACTTATTTTAAAGAAAAAAAACATTTTTCCTCTGTAAACATGAAAAAAAAACAAATATTTATAAATAAAGATAATTTACAATAAAATGACAGTTAATTAAATAAATAACTTATTAACAAAATCTAAACAGTCAGTTAAATTCTAACTTCATATCTCTATGATATGCGCCTTTAATTCTCATCACTTCAAAACTAATTATCCGTCAAATACAACTGAAGCACAAGCGTTTATCTACTTCATCTAATAATGAAGTTTCCATCACTTCATATAAAAAGTCGACAAGACAATTACCAATACCAGCCGATAAGGATGAGTACGTCATTAACTTAAATACAAAACACACAATTAATAACTCTATTATGTTTTTGTGGTTCTTTTTAAATAAAGCTTATATCCATTGTTATAAATAAAGATGTGTTATATGTTTGTCTAATCTATACATTATAAAGCAATAACGAGGTCAAATCTGTTCAATATTTGGTAAAACAAAAAATATTAGGTTTTTAATTGTCTGTCTAGTTGCGGGATTTTGCGTATATATGACCGATTTAAAATATCAATTGATGGCTTTGGTATCATATATATTAGTCAGGTATACAGTATCATATATCTTAGTCAACATATATGATACTGTTTACTTTTGGTAAATCCCTGACCCGCTCGGGAAAACACAAAATTATATGGAAGTATCATAATTAAGAAAATAGACCGATACGGATGCTGTCAAAAAATTTACGGTGTGATTCATGGATTATTATTACTGCGATTCAGCGTATAAAGTCTCTAGAAACAAATAGACTTACGAACACTTATGAGAAAAATGATTTGACGATTATTTCAGTCATTCTTATTGGCTATCTATAACGCCATAACTAATCCAAAATAAAAATGCAAATTATTATTATCTTATTAATGAGCATATAAGAAATGCTAATGTGTTAAGTGAGCAAAAGCAAGTGCTTCGAAAACATGCAAAAAGTCATTGTGATTTGTATATACATATATGGCTGGCTACATAATATGTATGTACTTGCTTCAAGATCGCATTTCTCATTCTAAAATGAGCAACGTAGGTCATAGAAGAACCCAAAAACTCAATAAGAAAAAGAGCTATAGTAGACAAAATCCTATTGAAGATGTGTTCGTTTTAATAAAATGTATTCGTTTTTGTTGTTCTTAATGTTAAGCATCTTTTTATATAAAAAGTGTTAGAGATTAGGAGTTTGGGGTCAGGTACCAAATATATGCACGCCCCCTACTCCTTTAGTTTATCATTATTACTTTTATCATGGTTACTATTTTTTTACAAATTTAATTACATATAACTTTGTGTTTATTACAATTTTATGTAACACAATATTATTTTATACACAATACTTTTAACAGTAAGGCAAAGTCAGATTGGGTCAGCCAGGCCCAAAGAGTTATTTATCAATCTTGTTTTAAATTAGTAATACAATTAGTATTTACGTTAAAATATTAGTACTTAAGACTTTTAGTTAAATGTATAACAATTTAATAAAATATTTAATTCAAATAACCATAACATCTACTTACTATAAAATAGTTTGTATAAATACCCTTGCTTTCAAAATTGCATTGTAAAATTAAAGTTAACTAGCGCCATCTATCAACAAAGAAGCCAACTAATACACAAACACGCAACCTACGTCCTCAGTTCTCTCGAATGTAACATAACCTTAGATATTCACATACTACCACTCTCGCACGGCGGCGCTGTCGTATAAGAAAATAACTTATTAGTATACATTGTTGAAATAAATAAAGAAACTATGGAGGTTAAGGAGAATTTTCTGTCTGTGAAAGTGTACGTCACAGTACTACAAATATTAAAAGAAGCGGTTTACTGAACTATAAACTATTTTATATGTGAATGAGAATTGGCTTTTGTATAGCAGTCAAGATTTTTTTAAGTTTACTCAGTAAATAACATTTTGAAAATTTATAGCGATATTATAGAAGGTATTATTTGTCACTAAAAAATGTATTGTAGACACCATAATAATATTACTGACTTAACAATTTACTGTCATTTAAGGCTTCATTAGATCTTTTTGCACTTGCTTTACGAAGGCTAGAGCAAAAAGAATAAACGAAATCAAAAAGAAGTACAAAATAGCATTTCCTAGTAGTTTCTACCTAGTGACATTTCTTTAAATAATATTTTCAACATTCAAATTTAAGTTAATCATCTGAAGACATTAATTGATAAGTTCAAACGATACCGCTTAACCTGATTTCTTATGATATATTATGTATTTATACAAAAGTAATACATTATATTAGCTATTACATACATATGTAAATTCTAGTTAATTTATTTATTATATTCGATTATCTCGAACGGTCTTTATTTTGTAGCTGTGAATAGACACAGTCCTTAAAACCGATAAAGTTATGTTATCAACTTTAACAATTTCGTTAAGTACTTAGTCAGTTGATAAGAATTTATTTGTAAAGTCAATAAATATTACAATAGCGTTTCAGAGCCAGATAATGCACTACCTGAATCAGCTCATTCGCAGACTGGTCTAGGTAACCCCAATTACACAAACTTAAGAAAGTTCCTGTGAATTTATAGGTTCTAGAATTTAGATAAATGGAACGTACAATGACTAACTTGAAACTATTTAATAGGCTTACCAAGGAATTACTAGATAATACTAGACAAAGCAGTTTCATAAATTACATTTAACATAAATAGCTACCAATATCTACATATATACTAACGATTAATTTAGAAAACCAAAAAAAATAAAACTAACAGTCGCTTAATTATTGGTTTTGTTCCTATTTAAATACTTTTATGCATTTACTAAACTGATTTTAATAATTATTTTTTATTCGAAGGCTATTTTTAAGGTGATATACAAAAGTTTTTTTTTATTATGACACAAAAATTGTAAAATAAGTCAGACTGAAATCTGCTCGCCATTTGGAAATAACGAAAGCGTTCTGTTTTGTTCTGAAAAAAAAATATATAGGTATGTGACGTGTGGTTTATTATTTATTTGACTCATACCTTCTTTCTCGACGTTTTCTTTTGGAAGTGCTAGTTCCTTTGATGGTTCTGTACAGAGTCATCATCTTGTATAGTTGTCACTCAATAATTACACAACTTATGAATATACACTTAACAAAATAAGTATATTATATACGTATATACAAATATATATTTTCGTTAACCTTTTTTCACTTGTATCACTTTTATCACTTCACATTCACGTGCGATCTGAAATAAAAAAAAAAACAATATTTAATACATATATTTTTCAATTGCTTTAACATTTTACACTGAACACATGTGTAATTTTTGTTATCTCTGAATGTCTGATTCGATCCGATTTCGATTTCGTCTATTTTGTTTTAAATTAAATTATGTGAATAAATATTAAAAAAATATATTTTTTAAATTAAATTATTGAACATTTAATTTTATTTTCCCCGATTTAATTCGGGTAGGGTATAATTTTCACCATACCAAGTAATATTTTTTTTATTTATTGATATTAATTTTAAATTTAGGGATATTTTTTTATTATACCTTGATAAATGGGTATAACCACCCTTGAAAATAAAAAAAAATAAAAAAAAAATTTTTTTAGTATGTGCGTAATGTGTTTTTTTTACAATTTCTGCGTTGAATGAGGACAAACGATTTTATATATGTATATAAATTTGAGAGTGGTAGAAAGACTGCCTGATCTATTAGTATCAAAACTTTTTAATTGTTGTTATAGTAATAAACTTATTGATATAAAAGACTTTTACCTACAATTAGAACATTTATTGGTTGGTACCAAAGTCTAGCTAGTCTAGCTGCTACATCGTTTAACTAACATAAATTCTTGCTTTTTAACAATAAATTGAGAGCATTACAATTCCCACGAATAAGGAAAGCAAAAAATTGTCACGGACTGTAGCTGTCAATTACTATGTATCAAACGATAGTAACCTAACCGGTTCATTGACCCACTAACCGAATACCGCCACAGTGCGGCGGTTAGATTTATGAGCTATTCCGGTACTAATACATACCGCCGACAAAGTACTTCAAATTGATAGGTTACTTGATAGAAGGGGAAGCGAAATACATGGAATTATAATTGGCAGTATTTCCTTTATTAGAATATATATTAAAATATTAATGTTACTAAGTTTGGACAGAATAAGTTGGTGATCGTTTTAACTAATTTTAATGTTATTTATTTTGATTTAATCTCTTTCTTCTCTATGGACCTAGTTTTTGGAACCGTGCAAGTAGAGTCTGACGTTTAATAGGTGCAATGTATGCCTACCTATAAGAAATATAAAAAAAAAATACTTTGAATTTGATTTTGACTTTCGTTCATTTCTCATATTATTTATTATTTGGTATTTTATTTTTATTAATGACTTAAGTGACCTTTGCTCTATCGACTGAGGAGTGAAAACACATTAACCTTTTGCTTTCGTTTGCTTAGAATTTGTAAGTCCGGTTGCTGACAATTTCTCTTTTACCCAATTTGTAGTAAAATAGCCACTATTATCTTTTACAGCTTTATTTCATTCATCATTTATTATTACAGGTAATTTAAAACTTTAAAGACAATATGATGTTCCGACAATGCCTGACGATGATGTTCGAAACCGGTCGCATAGTTTAGTTATGAAGTTCCATCAAGAAATATCAACACAAAGTGTAAATTATTTAAAGACAATGTTCTGTTAGCTTCAATTAGTATTTTTTTTTTATATTGATACTCTTTGCACTTCCTAAGTAGATAACATCCATGATTATGTTAACTATATTTAAGATTAAGTAAGTTTTTAGAATCGAGTGAAAATTCAATAAAAAACCAAAACAAGTTGCATTTTTCATTTGATTTCTTTTCACACGAGCATTGGCTAGCGTTAATAATAAAATACTATAAAAGTAGGTTTTAGATAATTTATTCTACAATTAATGATGTTAAATTTTTAAATAAATATATTATACGAATAACAATGTTATAATTTACGGTATTCTAATAATATTCTTGAATAATATCCACTACTAATTGCTACACAGAGTCCACTTTCTCATCTTAAAATATGCTTGTAGAGTATCGTGTTCAATAGCAATTCTAGAAATAATTAGAATTCGTACTAGTACGAACTATACTATCTCATTTTCATTCCACAAATACTTAAACACCGTTGTGGAAAAATCATGTAATCTGTAGTAAGGGATAAATGATAAAATATATTTATATTTTTTTATATATAAATAATATTGCTAAATATTTTTATAGACTGTATCCATCGGTTTATACTCACAATATTTTTTTTATTTAATTGTGTAAATGTATTCCATGAATTAAATATATAACGAAAATAAAAATTAGTTAAAAAAAAATATAGTGTTAGGCCTCTGTTCGTTTAGGAGGTCCCAATCTCTGGTCGTATCGTATTTCCCATTACATATTTATAAAAATATATATACTACATATTTTAGAATATTTTCAGATATTAATGTATTTTATTAAACAAAGAAATGGCAATCATTGTTGTTTTTTAGGTGTGGATGCTCGTTCAACCTTGTCAATTTAACGATGATGATTGTAATTGACATACTATGTTATGTGTTCGTTGTTATTATGAAATTATAAAAAAAAATTAAATTAAATTATTATTTGTAAAATATTAAAAAATATTTTTTTAAATTATTATTATCGCTCTTAAACACAAAAATTGCTTCTGCTGCATTAAAAACGTCATTACAATTCAGATATATTTCATCTGTGTTCTTCGCAATCTACTATTTATTAGGCTATTTACCATATCAGGGACCGGTTTTTTGCAGTTTAAATATTTTGCACAACAATTACCAAAGTTGCGATTTTGTTTAAGAGAAATCACGCAACTCCGGTGAGTAAGCGTTTCATAATGGAAAGTCTATAATTTCTGGGCTGAGTCAGTGTGACCAAAAACACTATGGCCATGGTGTTATATTATTAATGCAATGTGCAGGAGGCCGGAGAAAATAAATTATCTTTCACACTTTATGTCTATAGACAAATAATAAAAACGAAAATGCACTTGTCGTTTAAATGCACACATGGGTTGTGTAGTCATTTAGATAGTCAGTAGTCACCTGGTTGGCTTGGACGGGGTGTTGCGACCCTCTCATGGAAAATCTTCAGGAAGTACCTATTACAAATACTTTTCATTCAATGTATGTGAGCCAGAAGACATTCCCCTCCGTGTCTTACTTGTCTTCAGCCCTCCCTTTTCGTGTTGCATGGAAAGCGGATGCCATCCACTGTGAGGTAAGTCGTCTAATAGTTTGCTGCTCTATCACGTAGGTAAACACATAATTTTCTTTGTTACTAGTAAGTTAAGTCGTACATTTATTTGTTTCCATTTAAAGAATTGGAAACTGGACAATTAAAAAAGGCATTCTAAGCTCCCTTTTCAAATCAATCAATGAATGTTTTTTCTCTTTTAAATATTATAAAATATCATCTTTATCGACAAGGGCCATTGACCATCAAATCCTGGGACATATTACAATTTATGTACGCGATGACCTGTGTACATAATTCCGAGTACAATCGTGCAAGAGCGTTAAATCTATAAAGGCCAAGTTAGTATGCCACAATTAATATGCACTATGCGCTCGAGCATCCTGAACCCATGATTGGAATATGCACGTCGACCATATTAACCTGACCCGTAACACAGTAGCTATTGTTTGTCAAACTGGTGGTAATGTTTTGGGCATGCCGTTCTTGCATCACCTGCAAGTTCTGCTGTAACGAGATGAATTTTGTAGCATTATAGTCTCTATGATCTGAGACATAGAAATCATCAGTGAGTTTATTTTAAACCCACATTATTATGGAAGGTTGATATTTTATATGCAGCTTAGGATGTGACGAGGTCTGCCAGTAACGATTACGCAAACTATTTATAAGGCTAAATTTATTTCCTCTGTATATTTGATAATTTTGTAAAGATACTCTCTTACATGTACAAATTACTCTCGTTTCCTCCATAACAAAAAGTAACTTTGCTATTCATTGGTTTAAGACTTTTCTTTGAAAGTCAAGTCCTTTTACTCTCCAAGTAGGACTTTGGTCAGTCACGCGCTGTCGTGTTTTATGACTTTTTAATACGGAAAACTAGCCCCGTTGACTCATCACAGTTTACTATAAAGGTCAAGATATCTCACGATTGGAATTTGCGGTTTTTTGATGCTTTAACGAAGCTGATCTCTGGCCTTCGTGTGAATAAAACTTTAATATTCCTTGAGCCAGAGCCGATTTGGTCAACAAATTATCTGTCACTGTTTTTTACTGAATCTAATTAATACAAACTCAGTCATAGGTGTTTTAGATTGATATATTTTTATATGAACTGATTGCGTTTATACGCCTTATTAGGAGTAATTTGAAGTCGTTAGTAGTTGTCAAAATGAACTAAAAACTAAGGAATTATTTTTCACACAATTAATACCTAGTTTAAAATAGAATGCAGTTGTAACGGTATGTTCAACGGTTTGAAAGTTGAATTGAGTAGTGATACATGGTTCCAAATATGTTATTCTCGTTGCAAAATACATTGGAGATTTGTTTTTATGATACCATTAAATCATATTACGCTTTCGACACTTGCTGGCATCGGTAATGTGTACAGATGGCAAACAAATCACTGACATCTCGCAAACAACGATTTCGATGGTCAGTCGCCTTATAAGTTACAAGTACCGTTCGCAAACCCATTTATAGCGGGCGACTTAGAAATTGGAACACGAATGTTGAATTAGAATTTTAAAATGATAACGTAGTATATTTTTATATTAGTGTATTTGTAGCCTAAGTTATTAAGTTTATTCTTAATAAATACTATGTTTAAGAAAAAAAAATAGGATAAAAAACACAAAAGTATAAAACTTCATTTTCTGCCAAATATTAAAATTCTAATATTATAATCTGAGTATTAAAGGTGACAATTATTAAGACTTGGTCAACATTTTGACAAATTTCTTTGCAAAACTGTATTTCTATTAATATTTAAATATCTGTTGATTAACAAATCTATATTACAAATAAATTAATTTCGATTTTTACATACATAAAAGTTTTAATAAATTAATAAAAATACTTTATATGTTTCTGTGTCCATCTAACGAATCAACCTTCAAAACTATGTTATCAAATCATCTTACAAGATTGCCAATAAAAATTAACAGTCGTTATTACGCAGACCGTACAAGAATCCTGTCGGTCACTTTCGATGCGCTTGCGCAACATCTGAACATCATGTACGATTTCATTCATACCCATCCCAATATTGCTTTATATATAAAATATACCAGTTCTAGGTTGGTATAAATACTGAATATTTGCTTTACATTTTGAGATTATTTACGCAATCGATGCCTTGACTATATTAATTTATATTAATTTGACATGACTTGTGAATTGTAGTAACTACAAACTGATTGCCAATGTGTTATTTACTAAAGGCTTGGCCACTTATTATTCAAAGTCAAATATTGACTCGATCTTAAAAATAACAGCTAGATTTTACATCGGTTACAATATTGAAATAGGTATTCGTTGGAAATATTTTAAATATTCAAATTGATTTTATACTATTATTTCGTATTATTTCTAAATATTTAATTCAATATATTTTTTATTTCGTTCTAGATGTCACAATAACTGAGTGTCCCAGTTACATTTTAACTAGAATATATATTTTACAATATTAATTATTCTCTCTCTCTCCTTCTCTTACGCAAGATTTTGAATGTAGATCAAGTAAATTATACTCATGTGATTAATTATTAGATACTCGCTAGTAACGGTTATTACAACGACTTTGAGTATCATATTACGAAATATTTCAAGATTGGAATTTTTCGTAATATTTATTAATAAAAATATTAAATTAAATATATATCTTAATTTAATAATAATAATTTAATACGCTATATTGTTAAGTCGTAAGTATATACAATACTCACCGTAAGCATCTTGCTTAGACTTGTATTAAATATCGTCTTCACGAAATATAACTTTATTGTGAAGTCGAACGATAAAATAAAATCTCATAAACGATTTTTTACATATACACCAATGAACATAAATATTATGATCATTAATACTTAAAAGATAACTTTCGAAGCGTAGTTTAACTAAAAATTTAACTCTGTGAGGAAAGCAACAACCTATTTACATTGCATTAACTGCTTATTAGTTTGGGCTTTCTCTCAAATAAAACTATTATGTTTAAATATTGAATTCCGAAGGGTTTTCCGAAGGAAATAATAATTATGAAATACTTGTAACACAATTACTGTGTTCTTGTGTCATCATTTTGACCCCAGAACCATTTAAAGTTGAGCCTTAAGTCCTCTTGTCAACGATTCATATATATATATTTTTATTATATTATTATATATAATATTTATATAATATTATTTGTATAAAAATATAGTATAGGAAAACTCTCTTTAAATATAAAACAAATAAGATTTATATAAGAAGTTAAAGTAAAGAGTGTCACTAGTGTAATCACTTCCTATAGATTGTTTTCGATGCGTAATTGCTCTTAGAAAGTTCTATGGCTCCTAATAGCGAAGAAAACGAACAAACAATGAGATTTATTTTACTATATAAATATACCTACATACCTAGTAGTTTGGAATTACAGCGCTTAAGAACTACAATTCTCTTTTCTATCTTGAATATTTAAATGCAATTTAGTATAACATTCATATACATTTACGATTATAGTTCATAAGATTCAACCATAAAATGTTATTATTAAAAAAATAAACCTACTTTAAATAATTTCTGAAACTGCTCAAACGTCAAACAATTGTTTTTTTTTTATTATATATCTCAAATAATAATCGTAACATACAAGACCCTATCTGTTAGTTGAAAAACAGTATTTTTCCAAAAATATTTTTACATATTATAAGATTTCATATTTTATTTTTTTGAAACTGTTTTTTTTAAATCACTTTTAACTTTGTAAAATAAACGTTTATATATTAATCGACCCAAATTTGACAAAAATTACAGTTAGAACACAAAATATCTCCACCTAAAAAGTAAAGAATGACCGATACATACGAATAAAATTATTTAGGCGTTCAATATAGGTACTTAAATTAATAAAAGGAAGAAAACTATTATAAATAAAATAATAATTACCGTAACAGGCAAACCAAGTCCGTATTTAGTAGAAACATAATTCATATAGGTATGTATCTATTTAATTATATATTTTTACTTTACTGTGTTTTATTACTAGGTATAACATGTTCAATATGATAACAAATAAATAATAGCTTACCTCAAAAAAGGTATTAAACATCCAATATTTTAAAAAACACTTCACCGAAAAATATTACTATTTTAACAAAAACGTGTCGTTTATCTTAACTTTAAATCTTAATTAGATATATTCAGTGTCGATTATCGCGTATCACTATGTGTGTGAAGAGGAGCGCGTGTTTGCAGCGCCGAGTTTGTGACTACTTTGCGCCCGCGCATACTCAAGATCATGTATTGCCTACCAATTTTACGCGACATAATATTACCGTAGATCTTAACGTAACGAATATTAATCATATCCCTTGTGCAAAACTACAATTTATAACACAATAAAAATTATTATTATTCACTTTGAGCGTATTAATATTTGTATAAATGATATTCAAATCAACATTATTCAACCTCATGTCATTATTGTAATTTTGCAAATACGATATTATGTATTACCGTCTACCGAATTATTTTATAATATGTATAAGTGCCTCTAAGTAAGTCCATATATGTAGTATATAATGTGAGATAATTTTGGTAGTTATCAGTCATAAATCATAATGTACCTAAATAGCGAAAAATCAGCATAAAAATCCATTGAGAAATATTAATATAATAATATAATATATTCGCTTGCGTCTATCATTCGACCAATGCAATTTAAACTTTGCTATATCAATGAGTATTGTATACAAAGAGTTATTATACGGTCCTGTCATAAGTATAAATTAGAACACATACAATAACTATAAAGTTAAAGATTTTGACGCAAGACCTTTAATAACGACGATTTAATAAAATTATATATAAAAAAACTTTACTTAGACGAAGAAATTTACTTTAAAATATTTAATTGTTTAGCAACTATTATTTAAAAATATCTTTTCACTTACACAATTATGTCAACGAGCAAAACGGACGTTAACTAGCAAAATTACTCATTTGCCTCCACACTTTCATAATAATTGCATGATACTCATACAACATGCATGCTTGTGATTTGGTCTAACATGCATTTCTCGTAAACTATCCCAAGAACTCAGAGTGTACATAAAATTAATTTCTAAAATTCTTAAGGAAGATTTATTGTGATTGCTGACATAACAGCACTTCGGCCCGAGCGGAGGCAGCTCTTTACTAAATAAATTTTGGTATTGTTTGGTATGTCAATAATTACTATATAAAGTGGATTTATTTTATTAAAAAAGAAGTGAACTATTATAAATTATGATAAAGTGTAAAGAATTTACATTTTTTTTTCAAACTAATATCAACAGACATACATGTATTATACACATCTTATAAAGAATAATAATAATTTATAAAGAATCATATCTGAGCCGGATAAACAACAGGCGCACGCGCAGCATAACGCATGGTAACTAGCCACCTAAGCTACGGGGAAATAACGGACCGCCCTTATTAGGACAATGGACGGTGACCCTGCCGTTTAAATAGAAAAGTTATAACGTAGAATATATTATATAAATCAAACAGAATTGGTTATAGGCCTTATTTCTTTCTCACTGCGGAACTTAAAACGACTGTATACGTGTCTGTATCTTCTACGCAAAATAAGTAATTACAGAATCACAAACCAAGTAACCATAACATTTTAATGTTCTCTTGTTCGTAGCATATTTACTGACCCCTTACGTTATATACCAGAAGTTACACCTATTTGTAACTAACACATCTGTTAAACTACTTCGCTAATCACATAACTAAGTTTCACATTTCGTGCAACTGCGTGATTTATTAACACTTTGCCTAAAAATTATGTTCACGAATAAACTAGTTAGTAAACGAAATTACTTCGATAACTTATGGTTGGTTTATTGAAAATAGAAAATATTAAGACAAAACTATACCTTTGTTTCTGTGGTTCTCATATCTTAAAACACGACTTGCGTGTCATCGAGATATAGATATAATGTTCAGTGAAAGTGGTATCATTTTTTGTGGATGCGCTGAACTAGTGCCCCACAGACCCGTTTATATATTGCTGTTTATTTTAAGTTTATTCGCTCTACAATACATTGACAAACTCTTCATATATATCATAAATAGTCACATTATTTACAAAAATAAAAAATTTCCTTACAAGAAATTTTGGATTATGAGTCCTTAATATATTACATATTAAATTTGAGACTCTTATTTAATCAGTTAATATTGTTTTTCTTTAGTTTTAATATTTGAACTAAGATATATAAGTGAATTCAGCAACCTATTAAGTATTGAGCAACCGTAAATTAGATATGGACTTACAATTAATGTAATTTGATATTTTTGATCATTTAAAAGGTTTATTATAAGAAATATAACATTATGATGTTTACACAAAATAATTACGACCAATCAGAATGCAATCAATAGAAGATTGCTTTGAATTGTTGCGTAAACGCATTTCGTCTGTCATAACTCACTCCTGACCGGTTTTATTTAATTAAAGATTCAATATGTATCATAATTATAACAAATTAGCAGGTAGGTACATTATACGAGCATCCGTATCACAAATATTATTTTATTAAGGGAAATCAGCGTCCTTGTCTGTTTTTAAATATCTAGAATATAGACATGTCATTAGAAATCCATGTAGGAAGAATTTAATTACAAATAACGTTCTTGCAAACATCAACTTTTTAATTGTTTGACGTAGGTGAATGGAAATATACTACATTTGGCTGACAGAATATTGTATATCATTATACTACTACTGTGTGAAAATACATTTACTTACTCATTTATTTAAAACTTATAGACGTTGGGGAAGAATAAAATGTATATATATTCTTTTTTTCTATTTCTTAATTGGTATCCTAGGTAAAACTGTTTAGAGATAAAGTGCGTGGCCTTATTTGAGATTTAAGGCGACGAAAAATTTAACGCGTGAAAGTATTTACGGGTATAGAGTTGGTCGGTTGTAGAGTCGTACCTATCTTATAGTACAGCACAATACAGCTGCAGAAGCTGTATCTTTTATCTTTTGTACATCACTGAACAGTACACCACAGAGAAGTACAAAGCAGTGAGTGTAGAGTACAATGAGTAATAATCCGTAGCCAACAATACACAATTCACAGAACTCTCTTATTGAAAACATGAATTGAATTAGTGACATAATTGACCAACGACAATAAATGTCACTCATGATAAAAATTATAACATGATATTATTTATAAAACCAATATAGCTTGTAACCGAATTTAAATGTTAAACCTACATAACCATCGTCCTCGGAGTCGGTACCCGCGAACCCACACGAGTGACAATAGAATACATTTAGCGAGTGGGTCAAGGCTGTCTGTATACAGGTAAGCTTTTCATATCATTGCCAAGTTTAGTCATTAGTAATTAGTCATGATTTAAGATTGTATTTTTAATGACATCTATCTAAGCGTATCTCATTATCTTTTGATATAATTTCATATTATATTTACTTTAAATTATACGGCATGTAATCAATTTTCGTGTTCGACCTACAAACTACAAATGAAAAATATTTATTTAAATATTTTGTATTATTCAGAAATTATTAAAAAAATATATTTAAATATATATAATGTTAATGGTAGACCTTATTAATGTGATAAAACTTCAATTATTTTTTTAAATTTTGAATAAGTACATTTTTTTCAGATGCAGTGAAATAAATGATCTGCTAAAAAACAAACAAATTATGTTCTTCTTTCTAAATTCTTGCTCATTTCTAATTAAAACGAAACTGTTTGTAGATTCCTCAGAATATTTTAATTGCATTAAATTATCTAATTAGTTAAATTGCGTCGTTTTTGTTATGTTGAACGACTCAATGGCCGCCCACCAGCCACTAAGACAAGAAACTAAAACATACGAATGCAAATAGCGCCCACTGGGAAAGTAAAAAGGTTGAATTAATTGAGCATTAACAAGCTCGCCACTTTGTACTTCTAAAGCAGCACTAGAATTTGTTTTTCTTAGGAAATGTAATTTGCTTCTTTTATTTTTATTCTATTTAGCCTGAGGGATAAATATTTTTTTAATGGTGAAAATAGTGATAAATTTGTTTTCTTCGTGTACAGATGTAACTGATGTAATTTATTTTATTATGATATTTAAATCTTCTTTGCAATCGTTGTTGAAGCGGTGACGGTCATTTTGTGTAGGGGGATGACAACTTATCCAACAACGGTGAACCTAAATACTCGTATATTGTCAGATAACCTCAAATATATGGGTCACCCATCACTAATTTCACTGATTGATACCATACGCCATGTTTAACGACAAAGCTTTCTTGAACCCATCATGTCGTCTACACCTTTTGCGAAACAAACATTTATTTATTAAGCGAGTCAGGAGCGAAACTCTCTGCAGTAAGAATCAATGCATTCCTTGTAACGCTTTTCTTCCGAAAGTACGGAACCGATTGACAATTGGTTTGTTTTAATCGTAGATGCTCATCATGTTATAAGCTCGTGATGAGTTGAATCCTTAAGGAAGAATGAAGAAAAACATAATCTTTGATTTCCATTGAGGTCAATTGGAAAAAGCTAGCGTTCGCGTTTGTTTCCCCTAGTCGGGCGGATGAAGCCCGTCGAGCCAAGAAATTCTGTTCATAGTTTTTATTCTTATTTTTATTTGAATTTTATTTGCTCAATGAAGCGACAGACAGCATTGCGATTACTTAATTATTGTACAATTGACACACGGATAAATACTTCATATATATTTTAAAAGGTGACTGTTTCGAAGGTGAGTCATACATTTTTTTTTATAATCTTATGACATCGATAGAAAAATCACTGACGTAACTAAACGCTATAATAATTTTAAAAGCTTTAAATGATTTCATCAGTTATCAATTTTACATCGTAAATAAAGAGGACGAATCCAATTAATCGCCAAGAGGTTACAAGGTCGAGACGAAATGATTCCGCACTAACAGGGAAATATAACACAAATCAGACAAGACATTAATAGTTTTCTAGTCACAAGGAAATAATTTATTTTAAGAATGACGTTCGATAAGAATTACGAAATTAATCATCGTGTCATAAATAAATAACAAATTTATAACTAGGATAGAAAAACTAATATTAAATAATGTAAATGAATTTTAAGATAACAATTACGTAAGATGATATGATATATACTCTAGATATATGGGTAATGGGTATAAAACTAAAATAGTAAAGCAAATATATGGTGTATAAGTAAGTTTGTTAACAGTTTAAGTCTGAAGCAACAAGGCGACACCAGCCAGCGTCCACTTGGAGGGTTTGTCCTTAGTCTTAAGGTTAAAGGTCCACACGTACGTAGGGCCGCGGGTACGTGTTTTATAGACGGGACACTCGTACATGTTGCGCATGTCCTGCTTGTCCTGGGTTATTGCCTGAAATGTATTAGATAACATAGTATTTCGGCTTAACGACTAACCTGTCGTTGCACCGATATTTTTTATAAATAATGTAGATAATCGATTTATATTTATTTGTAGTTCATAAATATTTTATGAATTATTCTGAGTTTATTATAAAATTACTATCATAATACTTTTACTCTAAAATGTGTTAAAGTAGATCCAATTCAGCTTTACTTACATCCTGACATATACTTTGGACACGGAAAGAAAACAAATGTGTTGAAATACTGTCTTCATAAAATTCCAAAGAAAACTGTGGAGAAGGCATAATAATACCGATTATAAAACCTTGAATAGAGCTCTTTACCCGCACGTTGATGACCGGCATTGGTGGAAAGAGGTCCTTAAGCCGAGAGTCCATGATGATGCCCGCGTGTACGTCCCAGCGAGCACCCTCCATCAACAACCCGTGGACGTACGCTCCATCCCGCGGGGCGCAGCGCGTATCAGCGATACTGAGACGTATAGTATAATATTACTTTTTAGTTTGGCTCTTCCTTATTTAAAAATATATATCTTAATGGCGTTTAACACTCGCGTTTTCTTCTTAGGTAAAATTCTGAAATTCTTAGGTAAAATCGTGTTCATGGAAAGTCTTAGTTAATTTGTGATCTATCTCCTAGAATTTCCTTTTAACCACGATTACTGAATGCACACACCAGCACATTTATTTTTAAAAAATCTGCTAAAATGGTTATTAATAATTCAATTAATGTGTCTGGAAACCTTTTAAACAATACTCAAAAAAACACACGTAAAGTCTTCTTTCATCTTCTTAGTAACATCGCATTGAAGACACATCTTATCCAGCGGCAGCTCGTACCGACGCGCCGTACTCTGCATGATGGCAGTCAACAAGCTTTGAGGATTGAAGAAACCTCCCAACCATACAGACATTGGTAGCTATAAAAAGTACAAATCATTTTATTCTTAATATATATTAATACAATGGAACGATAAATAGACACTTACAACAAAATCAGTAGCCCAAGTTTCTAATTCACGCAAACGAAGTAGAAGATCAACAAACCATGCAGATAAACCGAGCAAGGAAGGATATGCTCTATTTGTCCAGATCGCGGGTACCTAAAATATTAAAAATGGATATGCCCGATTTCTTTTATCAGTGTTTTTCAATATCACTTTTTTTATGTTTCAACGTACCTGATCCAAGAACAGCGCATTTTCTAACTCCTCCATATCTGAGGTAATTGTCAATTCTCCCTACACATGAAACGTATTCTATAGTATCGATTTATTATATTTTGCAATTATAGTACTTATGTGCTATTTACCTTTAAACCCAAGTCCAATTCTCTTAGCGATCGTTTCATTTCACCAGTCAAATGATTCATTCGTTCGCATTCTTGGAACGCAACTATCACATACGGTGTCCTTTCCTCTACTTTTCCCATTATTTCCACCATATTGAACTCTTCAGGTAATTTCTCCACTATTTCGTCTAGCATTTGTTTTACCTTTGATGAAAGTAAAGATTACATTATTTATTTTATTTTTAACATTTTATTTGGTCTTAATAAAAGTAAAATTAGGTATTGATTCAACTTAAATGGTATTAAATCAAAATTTTCACAAACCTTATCTTCTCTGGTCACAGTTGATGCACCTGATGCCTGAGCATCTCTTGGCTGCATCTCAAATATTGTCCTGAATAAATTTTCTGAAGTCGTCGTTAGAAATCCTATCTCCGCATTCGGATGAAGACCGTACAGATATGGGGACTCTTGCGGCATGGCATCTTCTATATATTGATGGTAACCTAAATAATCTGTATTTGGTGGAGCTGGAAAACCTGGTGCTAATTGAAGTTCACCATCAACCTACAAAAAACCAATCATCTAGGACCAATTGCGAGTGACGTAATATTAAAACGTTATATTTCTTACCAAGTCTGGTTGCATCAATTCTTCAAGATAAGCATTACACAGTCGTCTATCCCAGTCATCGGTAATGTGCCCACCGTACATAATTTCCCCAAATAGATAACGCAAGTCTTCCCAAGGAACCTTAGAATTTGCCTCCAAGTAGTTATATAATACAAAAACGCTTATTGTGAGGTCACCTATAAGGTTGTGATCATCATTAAAGATTATATCTAAGAGTATCAAAATGAAAGTGTTAAAAATAAAATTTTACCTACCAACATTAAATGGGTATATTTTATTCCATCCTTGCGGACCGAACTTTCTTCTCTCTGCTACAACAGCGTGAAAGTAACAAAGAGCAAAGAGAATGGCTTTGAACTCTGCTTCTTTACCACACATTTCTAATGTTTCTTGATTAAAGTTGTCAAGTGCTTTATGTAAATTAGCCTGGAAATAACGGAATCTTAAACTTTATGGAGTATATAACTGCATATATTGTATTTCTACTCATTACTTAACTGATATGTTCATATAAATCGAATACAAAACCTACCTGCATCCCAGTAGGAGGTTCATTTGTGATCTTTATACTGGACTCCAAAATACCCTGAGGTATAATGTGTGCAGTGGGCGTGGCCGCTGGCTCAGCTGACATGAACAAACGAAAATCGGAATGACATCCACCTGCAAAACTCTCCATCTTCTTTTCTAGACTGGGTAGCCATTTCTTTACCAGATGAATATTCTGTAATGCAAATTATTATTCACATTATGCAAGTTTAACAATATCTTTATTTTAACTACTTCCATCTTTTGTACAATTTCTTATAACTTTTAGTATTTTAAACTTAGAGGAAAATTACAACACCTGTAGCACAACCCAATGTCCTTTCTGAAGGGATTCGTCCATTGCTTGTTCAGCAACTATTTCTTGACCTTGACCTAAAGAGACATTATGAAAGTTTCCACAATCCGTTGTAAAACCCATAGCTTTGCCTAAAGCTTCAACATCCTTCAAAGGATTTACACCCGGCGATAATATGAAGAATATTGGTGTCGTTGGACTAGTTTCCTCAAAAGATTTACTAAATTCCATCGTCCGATTTTCAACATATTTCGAACCCATTTTCTCTTCAATATACGTTCTAAAATATTTATCATTATCAAATAAAAATAAATAAATAAAAAAAACTAATAAATAGTAATAAATAGTACATACGCCACCGCGTAGGTCATTCTATCTGGTCGTAATGCTCTTAACATACATAGTCTTTGAAGCGCAGTTTTATTTTTCCACTCCTGCAAAAATCAAATATAATAAATAAATATTTAAAAACTTTGTTATATACAAATGATACCTATGCTAGCTCATACTTGAGGAAATTTCTCTCTTTCAGGACATTCCATTTCGACGATTTTCTTCCATCTCTTTGGTGATGTTTCTATATCTCTATCAAGATTTCTAAATTCGTCTTTACTTGCTAAAGAACAAATGCCACCCCAGCTGTGGTTGGAAAGAAAATCTACTGGACTTGTAACGTGAGGCTTTATCGGAAAGCGAAGAAAAAAGTCCAGCTCTGCTGGCGATACCTCTTCGCTCATCAGGAGAACCTTTAGGAGAAAATGAAAGAAATAACATAAAACATTAAGTCAAAAACCCAAAATGTTTTTGTAGCATATTTAGCTTTTTACTGTTTTACCTGAAAGGTCATCTGCGATGCAAAAATAAGTTTGTCGCATTCAAATAAACCTCTAGAAGTATATTGAAATACCGAGTATGTGATGCAATCGATTAAATTTTTAATTCTTTGACTAACTTCTTCAGCTGGCTCTGCTTTTGATATTGCCTTTTGGAAAACTACACTAAATGCCTATAAGAAATAATAAGTTTTAGTTATTTTCATTCGAACATTTATTTGCCGTTATTATACTACTTAAATCATATTTATTAAATAGTTTTACCTTTAATGAAAACTGATATATAGGATTTATGGTATTCAAATCATTCAAAATAAAATATAATAGTGAAGCCCTAGCAGCCGCCGGTCTATAAAATTCTCTGGCTTGGTCTATTTGATGTGATGTAACTTTAGCCTCAGTTACCTAAAATATTTAAAAATAATTTTAAAATTAATTAATTAGAATAATCAATACTATTTAATAGTTAAAAAATAATTGATGACAATTATTTTCTTAATTCTAAATTGGTTATTACTTTTTTTTCAATATCGGCTGCCGTCTTTTTAGTTATTTCTAAATTTTCTATTAAAGCCGTATCGCCTAATATATTTTCTCCTGCGGAAGATAGCCGAGATAGCAAATCATCTTCTAGTTTCTTGAGTTGTATCTTGAATTCATTTTGCTGTTTTGTCAGTTCTGCTTTTAGTTCTTCTAAATCTGGTCTTTCTGCTTTAACAACTTCTGCTAAAAGTTGATCCTCAAGACCATCGCGTGTTACCGTAAAATTCACCAACGTTGTTTGTGCTTGCATTTCTGGTTTGTAATGAGGATTTGCTAATTTTGTATGTAAAATCAATCTAAAATTCGGACTGTATTCTATTTCTTTATCTCCGATCTTAATTGCCCTGAAAAGATATATATAATTATTACACATGACTTTGAACTGATAACTAAGTATAGTAGGAACGTTAGAATTCATACCTTCCTTTTTTAATCAAATTGCGTCCAAGCAATGGGTCTAGTACAGGGTCAACCGTTTCTCCGATATTCTCTAATAACACGGTTTCACCTTTGATGATAGCTTTTTCTATAGTATCTAGGTAACCTTTTTGACCGAGACGAATAACTCGTAAGATTTCGCCATACTTTTGCTTTATCCATTTTACACCTTGTAACTTTAAAAGGATAAATTAAATCATTTTTTAATATAAAGCCATATTGTAGTAATTAGTGTGATTAAAGTTATTTTAACAAAGATAATATTTTTTGAAGTTGGCAACAATAAAGTATGAATGGTCTCTTTATTAAGGAAATTTGACCGTCATTTTAAGTGAAGTTATAACGGGTGGACCAACACGTCCATGTTTATAAATACACTGATTATATACATATATAAGTCAAATCCCTTATAACTTAACTTTAAATGACGGTAAAATCTTATGATTACTTACTATACAATTCTTACTATACAATTGATATTTTATTACTCCCGAATTAAAGGCTACAATTAACTCTTTGCGGCTATTCGTGATTAAACTAATATAAACTTGACATTGATAGAGGCAAGGTAAACAATGATGATATTTGTGTAATATCTCGCTTAGTCGTTTAAGTACTTTTTTTGTATATTTCTCCGTATTAACTTTATCTGTGATTAATGTCATATTCCTTTTTCGTAAAAAGGAGTACAATGTTTTGGATTTACGTATTAACATGATAATGAATATTTAATTATGCTTTTATGCTTTTTTATTTTAAGAGTAAGAATATGATGTTTATATAATTTCAATAAATTGATCAGGAATATCTAAATATGTATAACTTTTAAATTAAACAAAAATAGAAAACAGTTTTAGATAAATAAAAACTTATTAATAAAAAAAATACGTTTTATAAAAGCAAAATCTAATTTACTATTATTTACCTGTGGATCAATCATTAACGGCCATCGGTCGGAATTAGAGAGTATAGTAGCATTTTCAGTGCTCATGCGATCAGATGGCAGTCCTTCGTTATGCCACATGGCAATAGTGGTATCGTCTGTTAACATCGTCAAGGGATCTATGCCTTCCGTTATTGGTATTGGAGGCTGAAAAGAAAAAAAATACATACAGAATATATACATACAAAATTGTCTTTTTAATTATTTATGAACTTATTATTACTTACTTCAAGGGTTTTAAGGAAGGTAAGCCAATTCTTATGTAGTAAGTCCAATCGGTACAACTTCGTAAAACACCCAACATAAGATATAAAAGCACAAACGAGAAGAACATCGCCTGGCAGTGTTGTACTTTGTTGCATAAATCTAAATAAATAGAATAAAACAATTATTGTATTTCTCGGATAAATTATTAGGTTACAAATTTTAATTTAAAAATACCACATCATTTACAAACATGTTCCAATCTTGATTTACTTTTATGTATGTTATAAAAAATATATCTCAATCTACGGCAAGAAACACGTACATAGAAACTGAATCAGCCCATCTAACATTCTCACTGGCCAGCCCATTGACTAGACGGTTAGCTAATTGGATAGTTCTGTTGGTGGCATCTGCTTCTTGTTGACACTTCAATTTCTCTGCAATTGCCTTTTCGAAGTCTGCTGTTAAGGCAGCTAGTTGTTCTTCCAGAGACTAGATTGAGATATATTAAAAAAATCATAGAGAAAGTTTATGAAAACGTGTTAGTAACACAATAGTGTTTTACATTACACTAAAAGTATTAAAAGTGGATATTTTAAAAAAAAAAATTAAAAAATTCCCCTTTTCGATAATATACCTAATATTCAATAATATTAAGTATATGTGTATATAATAGCTTTTACCCGCGACTTCGTAGGCATTAGATAGTTTCTTTGGGTAGTAGTTTTATTTTTTAACGTAAGTACCTACCTACTTGCATATCATTAGCGGGGAGTATAGTGTGCGCCCAAAGTTGAGGCATCTAACGCGTGAAGTCTACATTGTTATCTACTCGTATTTCTTAAACTATGCATCCAAACAACATACATTGAAAGACAAATTTACCTTCGTACAATGGTCTGATGGAGATCATAAAGTTAAGAAAACACTTAAGAAGAAAATTGTGTCAACATATCACCTACTATGGCACCAGTGTATGCGCCAGTGATGCACGTTGTGTCCCATGGTAATGAGATATTTTCCGGTAGTAAAAAGTAACCTATGTCCTTTCTCAACGTCTTATCTATATTTATTCTAAGGTTTATCAAAATCAGTGCAGTGGTTTAAGCGTGACAGAGTAACAGACAGACAGACAAAGTTACTATCGAATTTAGAATATTAAGTATGGAAGTATGGATATATATATATAATGTAATTTATACTCACGGCGACTTTAGACTTAATAGCCTTTAATTTTTCTGTAGCAGCAGCCAATTCAGCATTAGCAGCAGCCAATGCTTTTCTTTTTGGCTCGACATCACAGAAAACTTCAAAAAACTTGATTATATTAATAACCCAAGCACACAAACCCGCTGCCGCAGCAGACTTGGATCTCACGAATTCTAAAAGTTTATAATTTTTTTAAGATATGTACCAAAATGTTTAATAAGATAAGAATCGTTAATTTCTTCCCGTGAAAGACAATAATAACTAGTTATTAAATTTATTCAATAAATTCAAATAATTAAAATATAACCTGGTTCAAATTCAGAGTCTTTCAAATATGGTTGGATAGCTTTCATGACATCAGGATGAATGTTTTCTTTATCATAATTGATAAGTTGTTCCAAAAAGACATCTACTTTTGCCATCATAATCTACAAAAACATCTTAGTGTTACTAGTACAGATTGAAGAAATTATCTACACGAAAAGAATTCGTTAGCAGTTTTTGAGTCTTGCTTTTTTTATGTATTGTCGGTTTATTTTTAAAAGTAACACGGCTAGCATTTTCATAGAAAATTATAAGCATTAATTTCAATGGTATCATGAGCACAATGTTAGTCCTACTGTAGGTACTATTGCAGTGATAAGAATTTCGAGGAAAAGTTTTTCACTTATTCTAAAATTCAGAAACACGGGAAGTCTAATCAGATATTTGTATTCTTCATTTTTTTAAACTTCTTGTATGTCTTATTTCTTATCTTGTATGTCTTATCTTTAATTTAGTTTTTTTACAGTTACAGGTTCATCATATCAGTAAAAATCTTCACCTTAGCTGACTTCCAACTTCGATCCTTAGGTATTTTTCCACCAGGAGCTAATAAAACCATCACAGCAGCTGTTACGTTGGTCACTGCCCCGGGCGGGGAACCAAAAGACTTTAATTCTGTCAAATTTGCTTTATTTAAGGTATTCAAAGCCTCTTGTGCAGCAACTAAAGCTGGTTCGGCCTTTATAAGATCCTCCTCACAATCTTTTTGCTTTTTAGATACTTCTTCTGCAATAACTGCAACTCTTTCTTCCTCCTCGTCGGCTTTATTATAAAAAAAAAGTGTTAGTAGACCATACATTTAAAAATAAGATAAAATCGATGTAGTCATAAATGAATAAGGATTTTTTGAATGATATAATCTTTACCTAAGGCCTTTTCACTTTGTACTTTCGCAGTCTCAATGCCTACCATTTCTATAAGTTTATCGGCTGCTTCATTTTTTTGTTGAAGCTCCACCTCTTGTATGGCTAGTTTAGCTTTAAGCTGATCTACTTGAGACGCTGTACTACGAAGCTTCTCTAAACCATTTTCTAATCTAATAAGAATAAGTATAAGTAAACATATATTTATAATAAAGTTATTTATGTTTATTATAGTAACTCAAAAAAATTTGTTGCTTTGTTTACCAAACTCAATAATAGTTTGGTAAACAAAGCAACAAATTGTTATACAAAAACACAGTTATTTAAAAGAATATTATGTTACTAATAAAATATGTAAATTATAAATTCATTAATTATATAACATATTAATCCTACTGCTACTACCTGCTGATTTTTGCCCTGAGTTCATCAGTTTTATGTCTAACTAATTTAGCGTACAAACTAATTTGTTCAAGATAACTCTTTGGTGTTGTGTAATTATAACGCCTTTCGTTCGAAAGATAAGCTTTTGAAATAGTGTTTACTGAAGTGTGCACATACGCCATGAATCTTGATACAGAGTCTCTTAAAGTAATCTGGAAATAGAATAATATATCAACCCAAATTCATTGGTACGTAAATGAAGTAAAGATATGAAGAACATACCGGTAATGCAGATAACTCTTCTAAAAACTTTATAGATACAGACACCAAAGCTTCTTGAGGCCATTCGTGGAACCAATTTATAGACGTACAGTTTATTAAAGCTGGGAACTTTCTAGACCTTACTCGTAATGTAGATCCCACGGGTGAGAAACATAATACGACTTTTAGTTGCTTACGCACACGATCAATAAAGAACTTCCAACAAACCTCACGAGTATCCGGAAGACCAGCTCCTTTGACCTTTAAGTATATTTAAATAACGATTATCCGAATGTTCGATGTTCTAAAAATGTACATAAATAAGGTTTTAATCTTAATGAATTACCTCATTTCTAACACCGGCGATAATGTTTTCTATGTCGTCATCGGGGAATAGATCACCAACTTCGCCGGAGGCTAACAGATCATTAATCAAAACCAAAAATTGTTCATTTGCCACTTGAGCATCCGTCATTAGGAACATAATACCAACATTCTTAAGACCAGTTTTTATATATAAGCTAGAAAGTTCGTTCTGAAAATGATGGAAAAATATTTACAAATAAGATAATTGATAATAAATTATATGAGATTAATAATTATTATATTTTACCAGTGAATTATTGATATTACCTTTAAATCTGTAACACCATAACCTTTCTTGAGTTGTATCTGAGACACTTCTAGACTGGAAATAAAGGCTGCTAATCGAGATAATGACTGTTTGCCGGAGCCGCCTACTCCAACTAACAGGGCACTGCCCCTGGGACTTTCGAGAATACGACTTATTCTAAAAAAAAAAACATTATGAGAATATTATAACATATGGCCAGTCTAATCATTTACATATTTTGTATTAGTTGTTATGTTTAGATAATCGTTTTCTTACCGACATATGTGCATCATGGCATCTTCAAACAAAACAAGATTCATAGCTGCAATAAGATCATTATAACTAGACAGCGCCTCACTGAGCAGCTTATTGAGTTGCGCCCATGACGGTACTGGCATGTATTTAGGCTCACCGATACCTCCCGCAAAATGGCAGTAAATATTTGGACGCTCGAAAACTGCCCCTTCATCAATATCCTATTGGAAGGAAGATAATATTTATTCATATTAACATCGCAAGAATAACATACAATGTAAAAAACTTTAATTCTGTTCTCTGACCTCAAAGTTTTTCTTGCAAAGATCCACTTGCATTTTTAGGAACGCATCAATATCTTTGTCCTCTGTCAATTTGTCGCCATAGACTCTATGTGTTTCGTGAAGCCAAAGGCGTATTAAATCTGATGGGTTTACTAAGCACTCATTTGTACTAAATAGGAACCCCTATAAAAGATAAATTCCACATACCAATATTTTTGTTTACACTATAATTATTTTAAACTATATGATTTTACCTGAAATACGTTTGATAGGTCTCTCAAATTAAATATATAATGAAATTTTATAGCAGTTGGTAAAAACACCTGTGAGACTTTATTATGAAGGGCTATAGCTGCTGCAACCACATTTTCTGTAGAGTAAATAATCAATCAATTAAAATAAAATTGTTGATACTTATATAATACATGGTTAATTGTGATTAATTGGCTATTGCAACCAGCCTCTCTACATCAATCCCAAAAACATTTATTAAACGACTTTTTACAAATCTTCATAATCAACACAAAAAAACGTAACTAAAAAATATTTGTTCCTTTGGTTATTTATTACTCAGTATTTTGTAAAAATTACCTAAAATTACAAATCAATAACATATTTATATTATTATTTAAGGATAACTTACTAGATATCTTCGATATTTGTGCACTAATCCTTAATTCCGGATTAATGAGATGCTGACTCAATATGTTGTGATAGATATTGTTCAAAGCTTCTATGTTTGGAAAACTTATAGCGAAGACGCAGAAATGTCTCTGGAGTCTTGGGTTAATTGTAAAACTACCGGATGTTGGATTCATACAAGAAACGTATTGAGTATTATGGATATCCTTTAGTGTGAGTTTGGTTCGATCGTACCAGTGGTTGTAATCTAAATGCTGTCTTATTATTGTGTGAGGCTGCACGGTACCATACGGATCTACTTCAGGCATGTTCATATCATCTATAAAGTAAATCAATGTTTTATTTCCTGGAGGACCGTAATTTCGTCCAGCTTTCTTTTCTAATGGTTTTTCGAGAATTTTCTGCAGCATTTCTGAAGTTGTGTAAAAGTTAAATGGAATAGACTGAATAGCATAAGCCTCTGGAAGTCTGAAAACAAATATGAAAGTTGTAGGCACTATCTTCTTTCGTAATATTTTTTTACAGGTTACAATTTTACTTACCCTTGTAGTTTTTCGTTGACTAGAACCGTTTTGCCACAACCTGCACCACCCACTAACATAACCGGGTGCTTATTTTTCATCAAAAGATCTAAAAAAAATCGAATTCTTATTGTCTCAGCAGTTGGTACGAGGACAGCCTGAAAATATATCACAGGTTAAGAATAATATAAACAAAAACTAATGTTTAGATTTTTTTTGCGGATATTTATGTTTGTTTGTAACAAATATTATTGTTGTGTTATACCTGTAAAGGAACATCGGTGTCTAATTCGAATTTAGTTATTTTTTCAGTCCAAGGTGTAAATTGTTTAGTTTCTAGGTCAATATAATAGTCAAAAACTGTAGCACCTGCTGGGAACTTTACAGTTTTAAACTCGTTTACCCACCATTTCGAAAACTCTGCAAGTTAAATCAGGGTTTAATTAACGTTAAAATTTTTTGAATTATATAAAATTGATATGATAAGAGCATGAATATGTTACCAATTCTGTAGTCTACGTTGGTGTCTTGAAACATAGCAGACCCAAATGCCCAAACGCAAGCAAATACAAAAAATATATCATGCCACTCCTTTGGACAATCGGGAGGAGTATTTTCGGGTACCAATAAACAACTCAATAAATGGCACAACATTTGTATGTGAGCCATATCAGCTATTGGGGTAATTTTTTTAAACCTATTTCTTATGTTTTCTAAACAAGGAGGAATGTATTTGTCAAATAGAATGACTAGGTTTGATTTTTCAGCAGGTACTTTTCGAGTTTCAACCCAACTAGTAACGTAACTAAAAATTATTAGAAAGTTAAAATTTACCTTTATTTGAACTGTGATTTAAAAACGGTTGTAATTAAATGTAATATATGACTTCGTCAAAAACTTACGGGTTCCAACCTAGATCTTGAGGATTGATATATAAAATACCAGCTCTTGAAACAGTAGCTGGTGTAGCTGTTCTTAAATTTGATATTTCAAACATTAGCCTCATACTTGGTGTAAGTGCTATTCTCTCATTACTCGCCAAAGTTAAAATTTTATTGTCATCCATTACTGTGTTTAGTGACTCAATCCACATAGGATCTATATCACCATCTAACAATATCCATTTTGGATTCTCACCAATAATATTAGCTTGATCCCTCATAATAACAGAAAATAATCCATCTTTCCACTCTCTGGTAGCTGGATTGATGATACCAAACAACTCATCATTTGTTACTGCTTTCGGGTTTAAATCATTATATAGTGGTTTCTTTTTGAGATTCTGATATGTCTTAAAGAGAGACTTCCACACTTGAGTTTTACCAGTACCAGCGTTACCAACAATAAAAACGGAATGTCTCACTTCAAGCAGTTCTTCTAACTGCACTACTTTTAATATAAAATTATCTTCTGGTTGCAACATCAAGTCCATAGCTGCTTGTTTTACTGTTCTTTCAAATTCTAAGTCTCTTTTCCTAGGGACCTCTAAAGCAGGGAACAAGTCACCTATTAAACCCATAAATACAGGCATATCATCCGTAACTATTTTTGGTATGTTAAAATCACGTAGAGTTCTCATTAGTACTTCTTCTTCAGGCCTTCCAGGATCACCTCTCTTATTACCAAAATAAGGACAAAAATGAATAATATAATATTATATATACATAAACCAATATTACAATTATTTACCTTTAGGGAGCCAGCAACTACCAATACCGATTTTATCGCTCTTAAGCCCCAGTCATAATGATCTTGTTTAGATAGTAATTCTTTACATAAAGTATATAATGTTATAAATTTTCTTGCCAATATTTTTGCATCTTGAAAACCTTCTGCTACTAACATGATTTCACAAATTAATTCAAAATCAGGTACTACCATAGCACATGGTCTAAATAAAGCCTTCAAGTTTTCTGGCAACTCAGTTCTACCAGCATATCCAGGATTCATTGTTATAAAAATACCCACAGTTGGAACTAGAACTATGATCTCCCCCATGAAGTTAAACGTCTCTTTCTTATCCCTAAAATGTTTATAAAATTATGCCACCGTAGAATAAATTGTGTAGTTAAGAACCTTAATACCAAATATTTCAATTAACCTTATCGCGTCTTGAACAGATTTTACTTGCACAGCTACTACTGATAATACTTCAACCGAAATTCGATTAAACTCGTCAAAGCATCCCCAAGCACCAGTTTGAGCTAAGCCTTTGTAGATATTGCCACAAGACTAAAAATTTATATCTATGATGTATATTTGTTATTTGTTGAATAAAAATTATGAAAATGTAAAATAATCATTTACAATACCTGATAATCCATTTGTTCAGAACAATTAAATACATATACCATAATACCCAATGCTCTCCCCAAATCTTTTGTGGTTTCAGTTTTTCCTGTGCCTGCCGGTCCAGCGGGGCCACCGCCCATAATTAGATGTAACGACTGAGAAAAAATCAAATCTGAACTTGATACATTTTTCAATTTGTACTTATATTATAGTTCTTCTTTAAATAAAGTATTTTAAAATAACATTTAAAAAGTTCTTACCTGCGTCAGTGTAATGTAACATCTGTCAGTCAGAGGTGTTATTACTAGTCTTGGTGTATTTCCTAAATATTCATAACTATACTTAAACTGAGCATCACAAATATTCGCGAAACAATGAAGTTCTTTCTCACCCCACCTAAAATTTTAAATATATATCTATTGAAAATCGTTTTAGTTGTCAGCATACTTTCATTCTGTAGAAGTAAATATGAATCAGTACTAAGAAGAAAATATCGGAAAATAATAAAATTAGAATGTATGTAAATGTTATGAGAACAATGAATGAAAGTGAACATGAATTAACCTTTAGGAAGGTGCAGATGATTATAACAAGGCTCTTTAAGACCTGTGTCTTAGCTGAGACTGCCATTGAAACGCCGATCCAGCTTCAACTTTTCCCTGTATCAACTTGCTGACAACATCTCTTGAATGAACATCAATTGTACAAATTGTCATGATCTTTTGTCGATCTTGCTTGCTGAGTTCTCCAATTAACAAAGTAATTAAAGTACTCAGTTGGGACAATTGCTTCTTGTAATAATCTTTAAGTGCATTATCGTATCCCTCTTCCAATCTACCAAACGCAATGTTGACTTCTGATGTCCACCAAATTTGAGTACAACATAACGAGACTTGGGCCAAAAAGTCAAATAGCCATTGTTCTCTTGATTTTTCTTCATAAGATACAATCGCTTCACCAAAATATTGACGAATAGAGGACCGCATTATATCTTGTAAACGATTAAGCCAAATTTCAACCTACAACAGAGATATTCAACGTCAAATAACGTAAAATATATTGAGAAGTCAAATATTGTATTATGTATATTATTATTTATAGTATTTACCGGACCAGTGCAGTCACAATTCCCTTGAAAGGAAACAAGTTCTCCATCTTTTGCTATCATTCCTGAAGCTATCTTCTCATCAGGTTTCTCAGTATCAATAAATTGAAGTTTTGCAATTGAGTCAAACAATTTTGTCAAATGTCTATAATTCAATATCAAATTAACTTATTATCTTAGTGTATTACCATTCCTGTGGCATAATTTATATTAAAGTTTTATCCATATACCTTATGACTAATTCTGCTTGATTTCCATTTGACAAAATGTCTAACAAATCTGCAGACGATACAAAGTAGAATCTCGGAAATGCAAGTCTTTTAGTTTCCAAATATTCTGCTAATGCCTTTTCACAAATTACTAAATCTTTTTGTAGACTGTCAAGTATTGCTACTAACCCTTCTTTATTTGTACCCTTAACAACATTTGGTGTTTTTGCCATGTCTTTAGATAAAATCTTCAAAAAAAGTTATCGATTATAAAAAGAATTTATATAAACCATTTTAAATAAATATTTACATATATTAAGACATAAGGTATAGCAAGTTCTTGATTCCTTTAATTTTGTCTAGTAATTGACAAAAGAAGTACAGACAACAAACATTTTATTTTTAAGATAATATGATGTTTAATATAATACAATATACGGTTTCGTTACGACGTAATGTTTCAAGGTACACTACAAACAATTAATGGATGATCAGAAGCCACTTTCAGATGAACAAGACCAAGGTCATATTCAATGAATATTTTTGTATCAAATGAAATTTTATCAAACAGTTTTTGGGTGAAATGTTAGTACAAGAGTTGGAAAAATATATATAAAAAATATATATAATTAATTGTATATATTTAATTATACTATCTTATTGACTCTCTACAGGCTCCCCCAGTTTTTTAAACAATCCCACAATTTCAACCCAAAATTTAGATAAAGTAAACTTGCTTACTTTAAACTCTGCATCAATTCTATCAAACCGAGCGGAATCTTCTGGTAGTTGTTTCCTGATATCCTCTGAACTCATAAATATACTTTCCAGGTGAGTCCACGTCCTTTGAACTTCAAACCACACAGTAATGACTTGATCTGCTATGGACAACTTTTGTTGCCAACCAGAGACCTCTTCTAAAAAATGTGCTATAAACTTAGACGTTATCAAATTTTGTAACTGCACCTGTGAAAGTATACTATCTCCATTATAATGTTCTTTATATCAAGAAGCTTTTTTTTATACTATTTGACACTAACCTGATTCTCTTCAAGTGTTTCTATAAGTTCTTCACTCGCCCTTAATAGCACGCAACTTGTCCTTGTATGTATTTCTTGCTCAAACTCCATCCCACTCCAAGTAGTATTAAGATCTTTCAGAATTTTTTCCATGGACATTTCTTTTACTGCTTTATCGACGATATTTTTTACTTCTTCTTCAAACTCGTGTAAATTTAATGCTAATAAGTCTGCTAATGTCGTATTTGTATCCATTACAATTCTTACCTGTTTTAAAAAAATATATAAATCTGGATTTTAAACCTGGTTTGGTTGTAATGTAAGATATAATTGTTGTGATATTTTAAATATTTTTATTAATTTTGTGATTTTTGTGCCGTATATAAAATTTATATAAATAAATATTAGGTATGCACATTGCACAAGCATTTGTTATAAGTTTATCTGTTTCCTTATTTATTATACTTACAGTGAGTTCAGGTGGTAATGCAGCTAAGCTCTGTGAATCATAAACGTATTTACAATCTTAAAATAGTTACTACATTTCAAACGTATACTTTTATCATGTCATATTATTTACAATTTTGAATATAATTTATTGTTATAAGGGCAGCATTAGTTAGCAAAATAATAAAACCACACGACATCGAATCACAATCACAATCATGCAGATATGCACAATAACAAAGAAAAATATACCAATCATCAAAAACCATTCAAATCATCTGAGTGCATATTTATATAACAGCATATACACGCAGTTTATTTTTATTTACAGTTTAGTTTATTTTAGTTGCATATTTTTAAACATATTTACAGTTTTTTTATTTATTTATTGTTGTCAATTGTCACCTTAGTTGTTCTCATTAGTTGGTCCCAATGTCTTTCTCTTATCGCAGGATTTTGCAGTTCCGCAACTGCTCTTAGGGATGTGAGCATATTTTTTACAGTTGCTTCTAAATTTATATAAGTATCCCAGCTAAAATTTCCAATTTATAAACACGTTAATTTTATGAAACTTATAAACATGGTCATTATAATTAAAAGCTTTACCTTCTCATTTCTTTGTCTAATAATCTTATTTCTTTGGCAAATTTCTTACATTCTATATCCATGTTTTCGACATCTATTTTTCTCCAAGGTGTAGTTTTCCAATCTTCAATACTAGTTCTTACAATATAAACATAATCCCACAATTGCTAAAATATAAATAGTAAATAAATTGATGTAATCCCAACACTGGTCAAATAAGTCTTTTTAACCCTCGACCCAGAAAGAGGGGTGTTGTAAGTTTGAGCTGTATATCTGTGTGTCTGTGTGTCTGTGTGTCTGTGTGTAGCAATGCAACGTAGCAACCAAATGCGTGAACGGATTTAGATGGCGTTTACCCTCGGTACAAAATACGTGTAAAAAGAATAAAAATAATAATATTATGTACTAATATTATGACCGCTAAATAAAGGAAGAACTCAAAATACAAAATCGTATCGTCTAAGTCCTCACGCATTAGCTACAAAAAAATTGTAAAATAGACACCATCGGCAACGTTCTTACAACAAAATATCATTTTTATCCTTTTTAGACGTATTTTTGTGAATAGGGTTTTTGAATTATTTATTACATTTTCAATTTTACTCACATCCCCCTTACCTTAAGCATTCTCAATTCTTTCCTACATTGTTTCAGTAGCTTAAATTCTGGAACATTTACTTCGAATAGCGATCCCGATTCTTGTATGCCTCTCATCTCATCTTCTAAATTAAGCATTTCTTTATCGACTCTGGACATCACCAGGTAGGGATCATCACATTCGTATTTGAAGAACTATATTAAAATAATATTTACTAAAAAATGTCTAAAGGATTTATATTTAAAGTTAAATAAATGCACTTACAAAAAACAACGACAAATTTGCTTTACCGTCTTTGAACGGATTTCGGTGATCCATTTGTGGGCAAAGAATGAACGTAAAATAATACTCACTTCGTACTTTTTAAAAACTTCTCTATAATATGTAATGTGTAAGTCAAAAGTGGATATCTTTTTCCTGATGCCGGTTACCTCAGCCGCTTGTAGGGGGGCTACTTGTTGTTTTACAGTTATGGCTAATTTTTTTGTTGCTTGCCATTGCTCTGGCAATTCCTTGGAAATAAGTCATTTGTATTCAATCACTTTAAAAACAAAATAAAAATATCTCCAAAAATCAGATTTAACTACTTACTTGCAAAAGCACATTTACTTCTTCTGGTATATCCATGTCGTAAAATTTTAGTAGTTCTATAGTTTCAGTTAAAGGTTGGAACATATCGTCAGTGGTCAAAGTGCGGTCTTTCACGTGCATCAAGTACCCCATCACAGATACTAGGGCTTCATATTCCCCTTCAGGTACTGGTTGCAAAAGGCCTACAAACATTTTGTCTAGTTGTGAGATTTGCAACTTATTTAATAAAGGGTATGTGTATTTACCTTAAATTTTCCCTAGCTTTCAGAATTTGCTACCATATTGATTATTGGTAATTACAAAATTTTTAACTGGTAGTATTCAAACTCAACTAATTACCTTCATCTGCTTTCCGAATAAAGTTGCCAAGATCACTAAGACTAGATGTGACATTTTCCACTAAATGCTCTTTGTACATATTTCCCCATTTACGAACTGTATTCAGTAGTGCTTGACGAAATGGTCTTATATCGACCTAGAAAGTTACAAATATTGAAAATATACGAGATTTCTTGAGGTCATATTATATCTTATAGACTAAGATATATAAGTGGTCATATTATATATTATATAAGATATACCTGAAACCATGAATTAAATACTTTATAGGAGTCCATATCTTCAATATCCATAAAAAGATTCTCATACTGATCTATTTGTTCCCTAAACGCTTCCATTTTAGGTGCGCATGGCGTCGGTTGAATTACTTCTTTGTCTTCTGAACCTATACGATCAACTTCTTCTGGAGACAATATTCTTCCATACGTCAAAAATATTTCCATGATGGCATCCCGTTCCTCAAGCCATAAATAAGAATAATTTTCAAATGTCTTACAAAAGTCGTTTGCTTCTTCTATGACCTGGAAATCAATTATTTTGAATATTAATGACTAATTAAAATCATTTTATAAAAAAATAATGAACCAATTGAAAAAAATATCAAAAAGAAATATCTATTACCTTGTCTATTCTCTAGAGTTAACCGATTGAAAAAGATATTTCGTGCAATAATCGTTTTCAAAAAGAATTATCTCTTACCCTTTCTATTCCATTTAAGATTTCTTCTTTCATTTCAATGATATCATGATGACTTACAATTTGAGTCTCGTACGTATCTTTTTTTGTTGAATCTATTCGTTGTATTAAAGTTGACATCTTAAGAATGTCTTGAATTAAATTATGAATCATTGCTGTGAAACCTTTTTCTTCGTTGGGATCTAAACTTGGACAAAACACCATATCTGGCTCTAACAGTTCGAGCTGAGCTTCAAATAAAGGAGCTAGATTATTTTTAGGATTCATATGTTCAGTTATGTATCCTAAGCTAAAATCAACCATTTGTATTACAATTATAAATTAAATTATATACTGCGGAACAATTTATTGTGTTTAGAAAATATGTTTTTTATTAAAAAATATTGACTTATTATGTTCTTTACCTGCAAGCAATGGCCTTAAACAATGTTTCTTCAATCAACCCATCTACAAAAGATACATATGACAACCAGATCTCACTGTCTTGGTTGTTTTGCATATTAAATAATTCCATATTTTCTTGTATAAGAACTTTTATCCGGTTTGCAGTTTCCTGCATTTCACTATAACGCTTATTTGTTTGTTCTTGCCAATCATCGATGTTTAATAATGTATCCTAAATTACAATTTAAAATAAAAAAAATTTTAGATATCACCTAAAATAATTTACGTATAAAATAAGGGAAAGGACCGGAATTAGATATTATACCTTTTTTCCTTCTTTTCTTTCAAATAATGGTTGAGATGCCCACGACTTCATAATAGTTTTCATTTCTTTTAAATTATCCTGTATCTTTGACATGCGCTCATATAAATTACCGACTAATCGATGCAACTCTTGTAAATAATTCCATAAATCTGAAAATAATATTTCTTTAAAAACCATTATTATTGGTGAAAGGAAAAAATAAGTTATATACCTTTGGAATTCCAGTTAAGTTCATTTTGTGCCATTTCAATTCTCTGGTCGATAGCTTTTATTTCATCTTCTACTAAGTCAAATTCCACTTTCTGACTATTTTTCCGTATCTGATTATACCAATCTATTGTTATACCAAGATTAATTCGATACTGTCTGTACATTTCTTGTTTTTCAAATAATTCCATACTTTCAGTAGGCAAGTCTTTTTGAAAATCAGGATTGTTACGTAGATGATGTACTTCTTTCATTAGTTCCAATATCTAAAATTTAAGTTTGTTTTTATAAAAAACAGTGTAATAGTTTTCTTTGATATTGTGTTACAAATTATAATCTAATAAATACCGCAGGACTAAAGTTGAGTATAAGATCAGACCCTTGACGCGCCAGTATAGTATTATTTGTTTTTTCTTTAATTATTTTGGGAATTGTGACAGTCCATTCATCAAAATATTTTCTTTTAAACTCCTTAATATCATTCATTAACTTGTCATACCTTCCAAATAATTTCAATGCATCTTCACTATCCTTTATCCTTAAAGATTTATAATTTAAATTATTTTATATGCATGCAGATATCGCATGACTATATTATTATTATTAATTGAATTAGTCTACACCATACCTACTATTTTTGGTTGAATATTAGTCCAATAGCCAGCTTTCGCAATTTGCCCCACCCAGTTGGAACGGGTGCGGCAAATTGCGAAAGCAGGCTAAAGGCTCACACATACCATTAAACTCTTGTTTAAAATTATGAATATAAATAAATAAAAACAAAACGAATCATCGATCATCATCAACGAACTTTTTTTAATTTGTATATGTAGAAAATACAAATAATATCAACACGCTATTAAATTATCGAATGGTTTATGATATCTATGTCATACAAAGCATTAAGTACAGTTGTTTTTAGAATACCAATTTTATAGGGTAATGTAGTACTTATTTGTAACTTACGGATGCTGTAGATTTCTAAAACAAGACACCGGCTTCGTAACCCTCATAGCTAATGTAGTCATATACAAAATCCCTCCTGCTATAGGTGGAAAAAACGCGTCAATTTCCATATGACCATATTTCTGAAGACGATGGCATTGCTCCTTAAAAAGTTCCTACAAAGAAGGTGATTTGTATAATAAAGAATGAGTTTCCTACATCCTATTTACAAATAGAAACCAACCTCACATATATTTATTTCTTCATCCAGCATTACAATTATTTCGACGTATTTTGCTGTAAATTCATTTTTAATAAGTGGTCTGTCTAATACAGATCCGACAATATCAATCAGCTGTAAAGGTAAGAATAGTATTTTAATACGCAAAAAGTGGATTGTAATATTTAAAAATAAAATATATTATTATAAAAGATAAATTTAACCTTAAAGATTCCTTCTAGAGTCGAACAATTATCGAACGATTCTACTAATACCGTGGACAATTTTAAATCCAAATCAATAATATTTTCTTGGAAAGCTTTAAAATCTTCATTAAAAGTATCATCGTCAGGATCCAGAACGTCGTAGGATTTAGAAGCAAAACTGTGAAAATAGGCATCAAACTCAGCAGAAATATCTCTTATTTGACCTCCCAACACCCTTCCTTTCAAACCACCGATTTCAATTTTCTCTAATTTTTGAAATTCAAGAACCGTTTTGAAAAACCATTGTATGGTGTTAAGTCTCTCCAGAAATTTGTTCATTCTTTCAAATACAACATTTGGATGAAATGTCCAAGGGATAATTGCTCTGTCAACGAAATATGTTGGCAATCTTTCTTTAAAATAATCAAAAGTGCTTCTGAACTTTTTGAGTATATCAATAGTCAGCTGAATTCTTTGTCTTGCTTCGTCTATATCACTATGAAACAAGGTACTCGGATCAAGACATTTTTTTGCCTAAAATATTAATATATTTAAAAATTTTGTTATAAATTACTTACGACTAGTCTTAATATAATCTACTAAAAATAATACCAACCTGATAGATGAGAAGATTGCATATTTGCTTAATCAAAACCATGAGTTTTGAAGAACTGCAATAGTATTTAGAATCTCTCCATACAAGACAAATAACGTGAAACAAGGGACGAAACAATGGTTGACTCTCAGTGAAGTCTGTGTCTTCTAATGCTTGAAAATGTTTTTCAAGAGTTTTTAAATATAAATCGATTTCACGAGCTTCGGCCAATGCTATAATATTTTCAAATATTAAATTAACACGCAGGTCAAACATCATCGCTATAGAACTGTAAAATAAGTATAAAAAACGGAACAACTTTACCTGATACGATATTTTTGAAAAGGCGACTGAAGCAAGGATAATATGCCGATGTAGTCTTTTCCAGAATTACAGCCATACATCGAACTCGATCGGTTCGCAGTTGATCATAGATATAATTTAAATTACTTAAACGTGATTTCCAAAACGCAAGTTCTGTTAAATTATAATTTGTATAATAAAATTGTTATATAGTATTTTTGTTTTAAAAACGATAGAATTGCCAATAATAGTTTCAGTTCTACTAACCAATACTTGGCAACGGATTTTGACCATTTTCGAAAGCTTGAGAAGAGTCTTCCATCATTACGTCATTAATTTGTTGTGCCCATTTAATGACAACCCCTTCTATTGCGCTTTTTAGGTATAAGTCCACCTCCTCACCTCTTAACAACTCCTTCTCCGCTTCGTAAACGAGTTCAACTCCGACGGGCATTGGTAGAACGGTTTGACCACTTACTTTACCTTTTACCTACGAGTGAGGCTTGGTTAAAATATTTTCAGACGTATTTTAATTTATTTTAAAAACATATATATTATAGAGATCACAAACCTCATAAACAGTGCTTTTTAAATTATGTATCTGCTTTAAAATGTCTTGAGAGACGACAAGCGGCCATCCCTCATGGTTTAACGGATTTGAGAGTAAAGGTACAAATACTTCATCTACTAGGGCCGCTAGTTCATCTATTAATCTCGGAGCTAGATCTCCTATAGTGAATAATAAGTAACAAAATTACCTATTATTATTATTAATTATATAGTTATTCGTTATTGGATTTATAAAAATAGGGTCTGATAATTTGTTAAGCTTAAACTGCCATGATAGTCGTGTTATGCTTATTTAAATTTTAATTAAATATAGGTTGAAGGTCGTAGGTTCGTCCGTTCGTTCGTTCGTTCTGGTTGTGTAAATTATCTTTTTGCTATATCTTTATTTAGTGTTAGAACTTTATCTTAAATTATAAATTGTGTAAATATCTGAAAATTTATTACTTACCAAAAATTACCATTTCCGCACATCTTTCCTTAGGTACAACATCTGGCCGTTTCTTTACAAAATAAACGGCTTTATTTTTTAAATAACAAGGAAACGATATAACTGGAACTAATTGCGCTGCGTGTGTAAGAACCACTACTAATAGAATGGGATGCGGCTTGTCTAGAAAATCTCTTAATGTGCATCGGTGCTCTTCTATGGCCAAAACACGCATCCATTTTTCAGGTTTTAATTTTAGAGATTTTACTACATAGGAACCAATAAAATCTATTCTAGGATCCTGGTTGGTAGTAGAAGGACCTGGTTGGTCCATTTTTTGGAACTAGATGTTGCTCATTTTCTTGATAAAAGAAACTTGGTAGAGGTAAAGCTAGTTCACAAGTTCGAGATATAGTGAAGAGAACACAGAGCCTGGCAAATGGCAAGTCACGCGAATCCAATGCTAGGTCATTATAGAACGATGTCTCCTTTGTAACAAGCCATCAACTTTCTTACTAAAATAGATTATGGTATACGGCCAACAAATAAATAATGTACCTACTACATTCACAAATACACAGGTTTCCAAACTTGTGGAAACTCTAACATGATTATTAGATACTAATCTTTTTAACTTATTTTAATATTTTACATTAAAAATAGCATTGCAATAAAATCGAGGCACATCAAATCTATTGTCTATTTAATAAATAATGAAAATAAAGTTTGTGTGAAACTATAAAGTCTACGCAACAATTAGAGTCATTATAATTCACTTAGAAAACTTTTTGCAGACAGTACATTTGCGTTGTGCTTTTAAAGGCGAGTACCAGGCACAGGCAGTTCCGCCCAGCGGCAGATGACACTCGCCACGTCGCGAATAAGGTCAACTGTCGCAAGTATACATCCCAAGTGATAAGAAATTATGTGACTTATGCAAAATATGAATATAATATAAGTCTTACGTAACGGAAACAGTAGCTATACCGCTTTTTATATAACCTTGTTCATCCTGTTAGTCTTTTACGTTGGTTGTAACAAATATTATGTTGACTTTATATAGCCGTAGCACGAAATAGGGCAATACTATACTATATTTCTTTTACCACAATATCATTATAATATCTATATATGTATGTCATGCATTGTAAGAGTTTATGAGACTTAAAGGGAAGGAGTTTGAAAGGCTTGAAAGTATTAAGAATGTTTGTTATATGTATATAAATATAATAATAAAAAAACATATTCAATGATTGAGATGTTTTCGAATACATGACGCAGAACTAAAAACAATAAATTTTAAATTCTGGTCTGTTTAAGTATTTCTATCAATATTGCATAAGAACCTTTCACTGGCACCTATAAAATCTCAATATCTTAGAGACGACTGTTTCTATTTCGACCAAACATAGCCAAGAACCATTTCGACGAACCACGCTTTCGATTAAAAAAACCGCAATCTAATCCGTCCACGCGTTTGGCTGCAAAAGTTAGTATTTCTATAGTCTATGTGTGACCTTTGGTCTAGTCTTAGTTTATTATCAAAATCATGTTATACTTTACCCCTTGGGAAATACTTCACTAAAATAAAAACACCTGAAGAAACAAAAATTAATCGTGAGGCTATAATTAATTATAATGTGAGCCGGGATAGAGGGTTAAAAGGAAGGATGAAGTCGCTGGCAACAGCTATTCTAATAATAGAAGTGCCTAAGAGCTGCAATCGGCGGTTTATATCAATATTTGTATATACAATACAACATTATTGGATTTATCATATTATCATACATTTCATCTAAAGTTTGAAGTTTCATAGATGCAATGTGTACCGACCCACCTATTAGCATGACTTTGCAGGATTTTTTGAGGAAGATCATATTCCGTATCTATATCGGTAGTTTTGTACTTGCCTTTTTTTAATAATAACATCAAAATATAATGTTTTTTTATGTTTTACGAAGCAAAACCATTGAACAGCGTTTTTGCCTTTACGGTGCTGGGCAATGAGTATTGACTATCGAGTTCGTAGGTATATGAGCATCTCCGCCGGGGCGTCACGGTGAGTGCGAAAGCGATCCCGTGGCGCCCCACTAAGGCGATGAGGTCAACCGTTGGTTTTTTAGTGGGTAGCCTTAAAAATGGCAGCGTCCTCTATGCTGCCGGGTAGTCCCACATACCCCCTCGGTCATCACCTTCCTGGCCGCAGGGATGATGCGTAACGCATTTTTCCAACGACCAAAAAAAAAAAAAAAAAAAAAAAAAAAAGGTATATGAGCATCTACTTATAGTTTGAGTTCGCCATGTCAGTTGGGATGACACGAGTATCCTAGTCTTCTAAGTACTGTACAAGACATATTTTGACTTAAGTAATCTATGACCATCGTATGCTATACATTCATTTCCTACCAAACCGTTAAGCTTTTGAATTAATTTGTTCTACTATGAGTATTATACTAAAATTTTGAAAATGAGCTGTTACTGTTCTGAGCTGCATTAATAAGTTTTTACGTATGCATTTATGGTTGAATAGCTTTTGTATCGACTTCGCAAGCGCTTGAGGTATAGGTAAAAAAAAATATGGTTGCCTGTAAAGTCGGTTTTACGGGCGAAGATTTACGTGACCACGTCTTTTTCTCGGTAGAATATTTATTGATATGAATATTATTAAATTGCACAATATTTTAATAATTTGAGTGATTTTGTTGAGGATAGGGCGATGAAGACGTTGTCACGTAAAATCATTTTATATATTATTTATTTTATATTATATTATTGATGTTATTATTTTTTACAAAATTTATTTACAGACTTTTTCGATACATCAATTAGTTGCGGAGATATAGATTATTGAAGTTATTGTTTGCTACCAGTATTTTATATATTTATTTTTTTCAGTTATAAAAAAATACTATTTCCAATTGTGTCTACCAAGTATGGTCACATGTACTGGCCTACCTATTAAATAATAATAAGTACAGATAATGTTATTTGACGTCACTTCTGATTTTATATATTTTAATATTTTTAATTTTAAAGAATTAATTTGAAAATCAAAACACTTATTCAGATCGAAGGTTCAAATTTTTGCTAAATAAATTTGAAATTAATTAAAATTTGTAATTGTAAATAATGAAGTTGAAAATTAAAACATTTACTTAAATTAGATGTTAAAATTCTTGCTCAACACATTTTAAATCAAGTTTTCTTATATCTGCCACTTTTTCTAAATATTTGTAATTTTAAAGAATCAATTTGAAAATCAAAACATTGCTCGGCGGACCGATCATGTTTGAGTGGGAGAGAGACGCAAGGCATTCTATGTGTGTGTGACTCATCGTTACGTTACCGGGCGTTACACTTTTTCATAAGTGACTCCCAGCTTAACCTAATTTAAAACGTTGTCATGTCAAAAAAAAAATTATATCGGACGGCCATTTAAATCTTATTTTTCTACCTCTCGATTAGAATACTTTGTACAATGAAAGATCCAATGTCCTTGAAAAATATGTAAAAGGCAAGTTGCAAAGGCAAGCGAAATTTAGGATGTATTCGAAACATCTGAGGCGCGTGATACTTGTGGAGCTTACTGTTCCTTGGGAAACAAACATCCCAAGGGATCACACATTCAAGCTCAATAAGTATTACGAATTAACCAACGAACTGATCAGGAATAAATTTATAGTTAGTCTGTACGCGGTAGAAGTGGGAGCGAGAGGTATAACAGCAAAATCTCTCTATAGCCTACTTAAAGATCTTGGCCTTTCTAGAACAAGCATCGGTTCATTTCTAGAGCGTACTTCAAAGGCGGCATTAGTAGGTTCTTTCCAAATTTGGTTAGGTAGGGAGAGGAGTGTTTAGGGTGAAGGTGAGCGTTTTTGCGCATAATAAAGGGGCCCCTTAAACCTACTCCTGGGTCGCAAGTCCCAGGCACTGCTTGCACTCCTCTCCTTGCAACGCGATGGGCCCGGCACCCGCACGGTGAATCCATGGACTGCTAAGAAGCTTCGTCTTATCTGGAATGTGTGGCCTGACGAGTATGGATAAGGAAATGAGTAGTTATATAAAAGATAGTTTGATAGGAAAGATGAAAAGGGAGGGAGGGGACTGTGGCGAGGGAATGAAAAAATGAAACGGAAGTGTCTTAAGTATGAATATGGATGGTTAGAAGAGAACAGAGCGGCAAAGAAAGATATGGAACGAAAACATTATATCGAAGAAGCAGGTCTTTAATTAAATTCTGAATGATAGAAGACCGTGAAACGAACATGTTGCACCGATCACAAATTATTTATGGTTATCAAGGTTATCTATGGTTTTTATTTATGAATAATGAGTAAGACTATAAAAGAGTACTCTTGATAGTGAGAAGCATATATTTTACAACATTTTATAAGGATATTCCACATGGAAAGAGTGGAAAAGTTAGAAGTGGAGGCAGGAGGGGTTTATATTTAGAGGTATTTTACACCTAAACATATATATTTTTTAATCGATTTATAATGATGATAACTAAATGAAACAATATATTTTATTATACATTTATTGATAATGACAGCGATGGTTGACTCAAATTTGCTACTTGGCAAAAATATTTCCACTAGAAGTGAACAATTCTTGTATTTAAATATTAAAATCTCTTTATAATTAATGTTTACAATAATGAAGATGCAACCATCTATGCTACCAAGTAGCTCTAGTCTATCCGCTTATCACAATAAAGAAATACATTTGATTTGTGATCTATTATTTGAAAACAATCGTAAGATTGCCAAAACCAAAGACAGTGTCTAGTCAACTATGATAATAATGTAATACCAAATTATACATACACATGTTAAAAAGCTCTTTAATCGAATTGACTGCAATAAATACAAAATACGCTACGAATATAAAATAATAATTATAAAACAAATAATTTCATTTACCTATAACTAATATTTAAAACAAAAGCACAGCACATGGTCAGCTTAATCTAATAAAATTAAATTAGGACCTACGAGACGCTGCTTGAAGAGTCTCTAACAGCCTAAATCTAGGAGCCCTAGTGCACATTCCGATAACCGATCCGTTCACTCTCAATATTGCCACTGACCGTTATATATCCTTCGTTGCCCGTGTTCTACCAAAACTACTGGACATAAGCACATCAAGAATTTCAAAGACACATCCTACGATATATGAGAACATTATTAAATTTCCTTTAGATTTTAAACGTCGACTACACATTGAGCTGTCCTAGTCGGGGCCAGACTGAACATTGTCAAAGCGTCCAATTTAACTAGACACCATTATATACCTTATTTTGCCATCAAAAATACTCGGGGAATGTAAGCACATTAGATTTCTCATACCATTACTGATTTTTAATGACAAAATAAGATAAACACACGGCGTCGTACTAATAAGTAACAACATTTGGCCCTAATTTATGTTGAAATGCAAAAAATATCGAAGACGCGTCTATAAAATCAAACTTAAAAACTACGTGGTCTGGTAGAACAATAAGAACAATACATGTATGAATGGAATGTTTAAGTACAGTCTATAAGCAAACAGTGAAAGTGGACAATGACGTCAGTCGAGGCTTACAGATACACTACGGGTTGGGATATGATCTAACAGTGCATATTGAAACGGCTGAATATTAGTAAATTTAATTTAAGTTTGACTTACGGGTAATGTATTATACAACATAGTGTACAGGAATGAGGCAAGTGGCGGGCTATGAACGCTCAAAGTGATACTTACACACTATTAAATAACGAGGCGCCATTAACGACTGCTTGTGTACTCATTAAGTGTACTTTACTTCTAAGAGGATGGAATATACATTAGGTGAGCTACAGACTATGCCGCTTCGGAAACGGCCGGATGTGGACATTTCCTAATACAATAGGTTACACGCGACTACTCTGCTATCAATCTGATATCAATTGAACCTCGAAACACCATTAACTACGACACGCTTTTCGCTCTATTGAGAGAAAATATACAGTTGTTTATTGTTCAAATGTGGATGGAGATATTAATTGAGGACAAAAATTACTTTGATAATGATTAAAAATTTTAATATACAGCTCGCAAAAACCACTACATACATTTATCTTTACATTACACCTCGTAACTACACAACCTAGTAGATATTAGACGCGGCCCAAGTGACCAGCAACACAAATTGTAGCGCGGAGGTAGAGACGATACCACTCTACAAACGTCTATCGATTATATAAATGCTTATGAAAACTGTATCACTTAAAAGATATTCGCTTGTCACTTGTGCCTGGATGAATGTAGCGTCGTGGAGTCGAGTGTCTCTGTGACGGTAGTGTACTAAGTACAAGTCTTTATAAGGACGAAGATGTAGCATTGGACGATTTCGTAAATTCATTACTAAAGGGAGGTAAATTCATTACAAGAAAGAAAATACTAAACATATAATAAATGGTCTTTTATGCGGTGGCAAGAAAATATCACATATTTATCGAGAACAAAGTCTGAGCAATTTGGAAACATCAATTAAGAAAACATGGAAGAGTTCACGAAATATTCAGTAAAGTTTTATAAATTGAATAAACATTACGTCAAAGTTATTTTAAAATGCTTTTAGGAACTGAATCTGCGAATGTCGATGTAATTTTCACAACTTCGTAACATACCAAGAGGCAAAATGCAACACATAGTTTTTGCGACATTCGATATATTTGTTGATTACGTAGGCAAATGAAACATTAAAATACATAATAGCCAAGATAAAGTTCGTTGCGTTACAAAGAGACTACACTCGAAACTGGAAAAACACAGAGTTGATGTAAATAATGCACGTCAACGTCAACCTACACAAACTATACAGTAAAAAAATATGTACAAATAATTCACCGAATCTCACCGATCACAAACAATACATTGGAATACTAAAACATAAAATTATCGATATAACAACACGCAAAGATTCACATATGTACAATGGAAACGTAATAAAATTAAATCACATCATTAAGTTATTTACAATTGGGGCAATGAATTAAATAAATCGAACATATCGCGTGGAAACCGGCGGCCGTCCCGGGTCCGTTGAGAGCCAACGGGCGGGAGGGGGGCGGTTTCCGATGACTAACAAATTAAATATTGCTTTCGAGTTGAACGGCCACTGAATACAATAAAGCACCATCAGTACCGGGAGCGCAACAAAAAGTGGACTCGTGACTTGGACGTTACGGTAAATTCGGTCCGGTTCAGTCGCGGCGAGTGTTTACTTGGCGCGCGTCTTGCCCACGGAGTTCATACTGTCGCCGCGACTCCGCGTCCGGTGCAGGTTGTGTAGCCCTTCACCTGCAACAGACCAAATATCATATTATTATGTACCTTGCAAGAAATCCAATTACGTACAAAAATATATATTACTATCAGTGGCAGCAGTTTTATATAGAAGCTTGGCGAGTAGGATCTCTTACTAATATAAGATACGATAAGATAAGATACGATAAGATACGTGATCGTTCGAACCGCGAAGGAACAGACAAGTAGCAGTCATACAAATGTTTATTTGAGATTATTAATCACAACTTTAAGCGATCGAAAATAACAATCAACACTGAACCAATTTATCTTTTTCGTTATCAATAACCAATCAAGTGATCAATCGAGTTGGGCCACTTAAGCTGTGTTTCGCTCTCTGACAGTGTATACCTACACCTACCCTTGCTGGAGGCCCTCTTGAGCTCGTTGTCCCTGTAGGCGCGCGCGCTCTTCCCGCGGCGGTCGTGCACGAGCTTGTCGGCGCGCACGAACACGCCGTGACGAGCGCGGCACGAGAAGTACCGCGTGCCGCTCACTGAGCCGTCGTTCTTACCTGAACACGTACACTGGGTTACACTCATTATATTTATTGTTATCGATGCATCCACAGGAGCTGCAATACGCTTGGAGTTTATTTGTGTGATTGCTCTCAAGGATTCTCTTCGTTAATTAGTCTTAGCCAAAAATGTATCTGGTTTCATTCTTTTGAAAAAAGTTACATTAAAAATAAATTATAGATATTAGGAAATATTTTATTTAAGCCTTTCAGTACTTTTGTAAGCACTACATGGAATAAAGGATTTTGAAATATAACAGCGGCGTGAGAATCCCACCAGTGGGCGCGTCGAGGTCCACGCCCACCCACAGTCCGTGCGCGAAGTGCGTGGCGCCGACGTACGCGACGACGCCCGTGCTGCTGCTGAGCCGCACCTGCACGCTCTCCCCCACCGTGAGCCAGTCCGGCACGGCCGCCGTGGTCGTGTGCGAGCGACCGCTGTCTGCCGATTCATCTGGAGTTAATAAAACAGAGTTTAATATTTACTGACTTTAACTTAATCAACAAAATGTTTTACGATTATTAACTAAAAGCGGTTTTCAATAATTCTATTATCGCGCACCCGGGGATGTCTTTTAGGAACTATTGATCGTTTTCGAAAATCAAACAAAAAACAAAATTAATATCGATTTCGAAAAATGTACATAAAAATTAAAGGCCCAGCCGGTTTTAACGGTCTCGGTGTAACGTTACATATTTTCGTAGCCTTATCGAACTAACGGGCCATCGGATTTAAAAATAACGGTTACATCCGACCGATAGTTTCACAGATTAGAGATCGCAGATCACTCAAACAATCTCTTAAAGTTTAAACTATTACATGTGTATTACTAATATCGTGGCATTTACGACTACAAAGTAGGTTTGAAGTCAAATAATTCGTAATATATAATATAGTATAACGTACTGCCGTCCGCGAGTCGCTCGCTGGAGGCGGCGCGTGCGGCGGGCAGGGCGGCGGCGGGGGTGGCGGGGAGCGGCGCGGGGAGGGAGGCGCGCGAGTGGCGGGACGACGCACCCGCGCGACGACGAACCACCTGCCGGGAACAGCGCATTAGCCATCGTACGACAACTTGGATGCATTTATATAAAGATTATTTATTACACTACAAAATTAACTATCAGATCCGAGTTGCAGTTATTACCTTCGTATCAAAACCATCGAACACCGTTTTTCAATGTTCAAAATGACTTATTTTTACCTTTCCGGCGGGCAGTGATGTATTGACGACGGGGTCCGGTCCCGGTGAGTCGCTCTCTCCTACCGAAGAAGCTTCGCGGCTTCCGCCCTCGTGACTCGAATGTTCGGAGCTCACCGACTCGATTTCTACTTCACCTGCAAGTTTACAAGGTTGTGATTGAATTCCTTCAAATTTCGGAACATATGTATTTATTATTCTATTTAATAATGAATTTGTTTACCGAACGACGCATCGTGTGCCGACTCGCCGTTGACTTGGACGGCTTCAATTTTATGCGATTGACTAGACAGCGTTGCACTCTCGACTGGGATGGACCCCAAAGGATCTACCATCTGATCCTTGGCGCTCTCCTCACAGTCCCGCAAGAACGGGTTGATTCTATTCCGGGACCCGGGCGTTAGAACCGGCGTCTTTGCTTTTTCAAAGGAAGCTTCCTCTAACTCGTTCTTCGATTCCACGATTTCATTTTTTAGCTCCGTTATGTCATTTCTTAGTTCGCTGATCTCATTCCTCAGTCCGGCCACGGATGTTTTCGTTCGGCTCAGATGAGTATAGTCCATGGTTTTATCAAAGTCGGGGGTATCGTCAACAGACATACTTCTAATTGAAAGAGTGTCGTCATTGGTTAGATTAGTCGATGATACAGCTTGGGATCCTATAAAGTAAATATTTTTATATTTATAATCTTTTCTTTATTTATAATCAGATAATAATATTTTTAAAAAGGATAAAGAAATCTGCGAAAATTCTAAATGTAGCTTAACAAATAATTACCATAACCGGACGAGGATATTGAAGGAGAGTTTTTATTGGTGACTCGCTCGCAGGCCAGCTCGTGCAGGGAGTCCAGCGTCTTGGAGGTGGGCAGGAACCCACGGGGCGTGGCTCGGGAACGCGTGCGCTACAGATTGAGATAGTGAGTGAATTTATTATTTGTATCCGAATCTAGATCCCTCACCCGGATCCAAGGGCTGATTTTTTTTAGAAGCTTTATGTATTTACGTCCTATAGGACCGACGGTTTTGATATCATACTTATCGAGGTAGGAGAAAGTTAGACTCTCTCCTCCCTGTCTCAGTACTGGTTATATATTCAATAATTAACTTACTTGGGAGCGCGGCGTGGTGAGTTCATCAGATGGCACTGACTCAGGCTCAGAGTGCGAGTCGTCGTCATTTCTGCGGCCCGGCTCCTCATGTAAGGTTGTCATACGTAGCCCTAACTTAGCACTAGCCGGAGACGCTATAAACAAAACAACTATAAGAATAATGAAAACTTTATATGAGCAGTGCCTTGTGTTACCAAAATAATATTTAAATCTAGCAAAGCTATAACCACCTTGACACTGTACAAAATATCAACTTAAAGTGGCACCTACAATATATTAATAAAAAAAATCGAGAAAAAAAATTGTCATCTCTAACAACAAAATCATACATGTAAGTAATTATAGTATTTTTGAATTTTGATAACCGCAAATTCATGCGTAAATGATTCATGCCAATAATCAACCAATAAACTCCTAATGAGTCGCAGCAAAACAAAAATAACAATCACCGATAACTGTTTAAACAAAAACTGTAAACGACCCTACACAAGAAACGAGAACTATACAAAATGATCACAACAAAAATATATGAGACAACCAAATAAAATGTAGAAACAAGCCAATCTAATGATTCTACGACTTAATATCACGTACACTTGCTTGGCGCCTGCAGTCGCAGTGAGTTCAGGTTCAAATTCAAGTTAAGGAACGTAGGCCGAGCTGCAAGAAAAAGGGTTAGGTTCTTATCAATTTAAAAGCCTATGGATATCACACTGGGCAAAAGGGAGAATCTATCACGTAGGAACATTTATTTACGAGCCATTACTATTACAGACAAAACCTAAAACAAAATTACAAAAAACAAAAAGATTTGATATTGTATGGTATGTTGTCTATTCTACTAAAACATCCCTAATTATCTTAGAAAATATTTTTATATGTATTAATTTTTTTACAAATATAAAACAATTTATAATATATTCATATCCCTACATTATTTTCAACTATTAAAAAGGTCATTCAGATCTTGTTAACATTTAAAGTGCAATTTAATTTCTAATTATTGTATTCTATCCATGCGTCACTTATATATTCCGGCATCGTATGCCTTCAACATAGTTTTACAATATGCTACATGACATGCACTTGTTCCTAACACACACACAAACCTACAACCAGTATTTGATCTATATCTACAATCGCTATCTACTTACACAGATACAAAACTGTCTTTCAAGTTTTTAACTATCTTACAACGGTATATATATTACACCTAAATATTATATATTAATTAATTATTGGCTGTAATACTGATATTTGTTGCATCTTAACAAGCGAAGTTACTCTTAGTTTTGTGTTGTCTAAATTCTTAAGCACTCTTGCCGCAGAAATATTAGGAACCGTATAGTGAGGAAGGAAGGGGAGATAATTACAGGTCATGCTCGTCCATGCAAATGAAACAGACACGCAAAACAAACGGAAGGTTTCACAACCACAGAAGCCAGCGGGATGCTCAAGCTCGCGGGCAGTTTAGGATTCAACAGTCGCAACAGTACTTTCTAATTTCTGTACACTTCTAACATTCCTTTGATTTCTAGTATTATTTCTTCAGGCTATTTAAAGTTTACATTTGTAAATTTTCCCGTTATCAGCCAATCGATAAAATAATTTTGTAACCAATTTCACAGCCAATCAGAAATTAAAATAATAAAACCCAATATGGTAACTTTTACAGCACATCTATTTTCGGTTCCAATGTTGCATCAAACATACGACTAATAATTTTGCAATACAGTTGCCATTCCGAATCAGTATCATTGATAGTCATCGGTTTACCTGATAGAAACGAGCCTGAAGGTAGCGAGGAATCAAGATACAAAAAAAGACATATTAGTTCAAGCTGGGTTCAAAATTTTGTCGCCGAAATACACTTCACTTTGGGAGATATTATTTGAACGAATCGCAATACATTGAAGAGATTATTAAGGACATTTCAATGTAATTTTTAATAGAAATTCGTTCAAATAAGGTCTCGTCGGATAGGATATAAAAATTTGGTAATCCGATACACATAAAAAGAGAAAGAGGGATAGAAGAGAAGAAAGTGAGTAGTGTATGGAGCCATAGCATTGCCACGAAGCAAGTGGAACATAATGTAAATCATAGTTAAATCATGATGTAACGTGGTATTGTGATCGAGTGGAACACAAGGGTGACGGTGTTGCCTAATATTTATGTATGTGTTATCTATTCTCCTTACTAAACCGTAGTTTAAAAAAAATTAAGAACTATTAAAAACCAATTTTAATATCGTTAAACTAATTCTTTTATTTTAACTAAATCGTGCATTTGGGAACGTGTTTTTTTTTTCAAACAATACCCTAGACGGTCTCTGGTCCTACAACTACTAGGTGCACTAAATGTATTAAATACTTTTTACATATCAGTAGTGACGTACAGTACGGGTCGTCACACAGTAGGTACATCTACTGGACGAATGTAAAGTAATGTGACGTAAATAAATAATAAAAAAAAGGAAACTGTAATGAGTGACAGAAAATAGTATCCAGAAATGGGAGTGTTTAGATTATCAGCATTTTCAGAATCGGTACTGAAAAATAAAACATTAATAATTATTCTTAACACCTACAGAGAGTCGCCGCAGAGACAAATCCACAGTATATACAAAGTAAGAGGATATAAGACACTCACCGAGTCCGAACGGTTTGACGGCGGCGGCGGCGGCGGTGTCGTCGTGCGCATGCGCGGGCGCGGCGTACGAGTGCCTGGCGCGGCGCGGCGCCTCGTCGGCGAGGTCGGCCACGCTGCCCGACCGCGCGCCCGCCAGCGACAGGGACTCGAACGACGAGTCCAGGCGCATTATCTGTTGATTGCATCGGTGTCTTGTTGGTTGTGTTGTTGTGAGTTGGTGATGGTGGTGTTTTTGGGTGATGAAGGATGATCGATTTACAGTTTTAATGCACTACTTTGGACGTATCACTTATAATGTTGTATGAATCTGTTTTCAAAATTAAATTACGACTTTAAATTTTTCGTCTTTTAATTCACACAGTTATATAATTTCTTAGATTAAAGTACCCGGCACCGTGTGCAAAAATTTATTAGCATAAAAGTAAAATTTTGAAACTAATTCGTGAATATTGATATGTAACATTTGATTAGTTTTTGATTATTCAAAACAAAGAATGATACGTGATATTCAAAGATAAGTCCCATAAAATGCCATTTAAATTTATAAAGAACTTTTACACAAATTACAAAAAATAATTTCAGAAGAATTGAATATCAATAATAGCGAAGCCACAATACACCAAAATAAATCTACAAGTTGAACCGGATTATTTGCTAGCGTATTCCTTACCCCAGAAGAGTATATATAAGACTTAACACCGAATCTATTAAAGAAACATGAAATGCAACCAAGTACAGCAGGCTAAGTAGGGCCATGCACACTCACGTTCGTCCCGTTCTTGGCGGCGCTCTCGAGGGCCTGCGACAGCTGACGCGTGCGTAACACACATATATTAGACATTGTGTATGCGAGTTTGTTGATTTGTGCACATTATTATTATATTTTTTTCTCTCAAATAAGTAATGATTTCATTAAATGCTGGTAGGTTTACATACTATTTTAAATATATATATATATATATATATTTAGAAATCGACTCGTGTACACAATTTCTAAGCAAGCAATATTAATTTAAATGTTAAGAATATTAGTTGACATGTTATTCATGTTATGATGCATTGTTAGTTTGTAAGTCACATTCTGTTATAAATATTAAATTACTGTAAATGATTTGATACAATAGATATTGTAAATTCTAAAGTCACAATTTATACTTAAAAACACGAAGGACATTATTTTTTTCAAACGGAATCTAATTTTTTTTTAATATAAAAATAAATATATCTATACGGTCTCCCAAAGTACGAAAAATCAAGACGTCATATGACCAACAAAAGAGTACGCGATTAAAAAGTATATCAAAAGATGTACGTTTACGATAAACCATCAAAAATAAATATAGAAATATGTTATATTGTTAGTGTTAGTAACGACATTGACAGCGAAAGCAATTAATATATAAGCACGCTCGTCTCACGTGAATAAGCTTCACAACATCGACGGTGAGAAGACGACTATTGGTGAGGAACAGAGGTGCCGTAACGCGTTGGAAAGCAGACGCAACATAATGTACGAGGGTAGTTTCTCACCACGCTACGCGACGCAACGCTATCTGGTTCAACGGATTCCGACAATTCCGCCTGCCCTTGCAATGTCGATACGAAACGTACAACGTATTGCGTTGCGTTGCATAAAGTTTGTAACGCATCGCGTCGTGAGAAAGCTCCCTGAAAATACCACAATTACTAGTGACTCGTCGACTGTTTGCGTCTCGGTGTGATCACCTACTTGTGAAGCTGTGATTTGTGAGCAAATAATACCGTCGGTTTCGTGAGAACCTACTCCTGGTTTATTACAAGCTAATGATAATTTAAAGACAGGCCCGCACCAAAAAATAATTTCGATGTACATTGGAATGTCTAAAACGTTTATCATGACCTCTTTTCCATCAGTTACAATATGTGATTCGACGTTTGAACACTCACATTGACAACACGAAGATGTCAGTGTATGAACCGTACTCGCAGTGAGGCGACAGTCGCGTTACCTGTGAGAAGTTGGGTACGGAGGCAGTCTTCCTCATGGTGATGGGTTGTCCCCGGGCCTGCTCCAGCTCCTTGACGGCCACGCTCTGCCGAAGGCGGTCCAGCGTCAAGATGCTCTCGACCGCGCTCACACCGCGCGTGTACTTCTCTATGTATATAAAGAAGTCACGAAATGGATTATTTATGAAGAAAGGAAACAAATTGTAGAACTAGAGCGAATGCCTGGGTAAGACGCGATAGATTAGATAGAATACGATAAGAGATGCGAGTTTAGCAGTTTATAACAATTCGCAGCTATGCTTTACCGTAAAACCGTATGCCTTACTGGTAAACCGTAAAATGTTTAATCATTGCAGTGTATTGAAATGTGTCCCAAATTAAATGTGCGGTCCCTACCGATGTAGGTCTCTCCGTCAGCGGCGGAGGCCTCCTCCCCGCTGGCCGCTATCTGCGCGAGGCTCTCCCTCTCCTCCAACTCCTCGGAGGCCTTGGGTATGTTAGACACCACTTCGTACGTCACACCGGTATGGGTCAGTTGGTCGGTCCTGTGGAGTGAACATGACACGAATTAACAATTTTAATTTTTCACTTGAGTATACTTTGTTTCTTTGTTAAACGAATAAATTTTTACAATAAAAAAATAAAAAAATTAAGCATTTCCTAATAAATTAGTTGCTAATTTAAAATAAACGATCTTATTGTGTTATCAATTAAAATGAAATGATCACAGAAGACTTACCTGACAATCTTCTTCCGTATCCTATCTGTAAGACTCTGTCTCTTGTATATGTTGAGGGCCAATCGCTTGCGCAGAATGAGGTCCATGGGGGCGGGATGTGACAGCCGGACCGTCGTTTTCAATATTAAATATACGCGTTCATTAGCTGAAAACATTACCGGTTAAATTAAATTTATTAAAATATATATATATTTTAATTTATATAAATATAGAATGAAAAATAACCGTTACGGGCATCGATACCGAACGATCGAACCGATACCGTATCATATACGTATACGGTAGCTCAGTTGGTAGAGCGACAGGACGGTTTCCAAGTAGTCGCGGGTTCGAATCTCAGCCCGTATCGGTTTATTTTTCATTCAATATTTATATATCAATTTAAATAAGCTTAACATGGCTATACATGTTTATAGATAGTTTCAAACAAAAAATATTTAATTATTATTATATTAAAACGAGCGCTACTAAAGAACGAGGTCATCCAGATGCGGTACCTTCCGTCATCCTGTTGAGGTACTGCGAGTCGTGTATGGAGGAGTCCCAGGAGGCGAGGGCCGCCACGTCCTTGTGGTGGTGCAGCAGCTGCAGCTCGTGGAACTTGTGTCCGTGCTCCTTGGGCAGGATGGAGTGCAGGCCGGCCACCGTCACCTCCTCGCCCGACGGGTGCGTGCTCAGGTCGTCCGCTGGTTATAACGTCGTATTGGATATTAGCAGATTAGTGGCCAATGACACACCCAATTCATGATTTATATTTATCGCTGCTTTGAGATATATTGTAGTTGTAGCCATTCGGGTTAAGCTGTGGTGTGTTAATTTTGTTTTCTAAGGATATTAAAACTTTTTAAAAAACATACCATTGAGATCTAAGAATAGTACTGGTATATGTTGCTCCATCCCTTGTGGTGGATTCCAAGCTGCCGGAGCCCCAGGGATTGGACTCCCGGGACTGGGGACTAATACCTAACAAAAAAATATAGATGATTTTTTTTTTCTATTACGAACACAGTGGAATAGGGCATTTGTTTCTAAAAACAAAGCCTTCGACAAAATAAAATAATAAGTCGTCAAAATCGTGAGTAGCCTCCTACTTTGCTTTAATAAAAGGTGTATTTATTTATTCACTTTTTAAAAAACTGAAATGTTGTAATATACTAATTAAATAACCCGATCGCTTTCACGCAAAACAAGACTCAAGCTAATGTCAAATAATATTCTTACTGCATTTCGTTCTTCAGTGAGAGACACCCACTGTTCAACCAGTGACTGCTCTCGTTCCATATCACGTTCGCTCTTCATTGACGGGGACATATTCACCAGTTTCTGTTAGAACAAAAGCAGTACATTGTAATTAAGAATCAAAACTTGAAATTTTCTGCAACTACTAGTCAAATAAAAAAAAAATAGTTTTATTTTATGACCTGTAACTGAGCGTGTAAATGCTGTCGTCGTCGCGTGAGGGCGTCACTCCAACGTTCACGGAGCACCGCCAGATCTTCTTCTTGGTACGAGTCCAAAGGTTTCTGCAACCGCGACCTGGAAGGACAGATCATTTTAGGTAGATTTATAATTTAAATGTAATGAAAAAATTACAAGCAAAAGATAGTCTTTTTCCATAAACTCAAGGTAATGACAGTAGATACCTGACGGTGACGGAGCCCAGCTCCACGCTGACGATGTGTTGGCAGATGATGGGCAGCGTGCCCGAGTTGGCGGCGGGGCGCACGCGCACGCACACGCGGCGCTGCTGGCCCTGACGCAGCTGGTACACGCCGCCCGTCACTATGTCGCTGCGGGGAGACACCTGGCCCCACAACCAAATATATTTATCAATACATGCAAGGATTCAGTATAGCATGAATGAGCTCAGCTCAGGTCTTTTGTATCTTTAATAATATTATAACAATAATAATTTCAGATCAGATTTACATATAATCAATTGTTTAAAATAATAAAACTTATAAACAGTAATTGTCGACTAATAGACTCATTCATGCCATTAACGAACATAAAAATAGTTTTGTCTCATGCTGACCTCCACGGGCGCGTACTCTCCGTTATCGTTGAGCTCGTGTATCTCGACCCACAGCTGTATCTTCCGCGTGAGCTCAGCCCAGCGGTCTGCCAGCGAGCGCGCCTTGGCCAGCTGCTGTTGCTCCACTTCCCAGTTGCCGGCGCCGCTGAACCCGGCCGAGCGATGACCCCACACCTCGATGGATAGTGCACCCTCTGTATTTGTAAATGAGAATAACAATCTAAATATTTAAAAACCAGATTAATAATTAAAAAACCCATACTCGTATTGACGTTTCGATTAGTTGATGACAGAATCGACAAGCGACTCGCAAACTTTGCAAATCCCGTCGAACAATATACAAGACCCACCGGCACAATGCTCGATGAACTCCTCGGTGAGCGGCACCGTGAAGTCCCTCCGGTGGTCGAAGCGGAAGGTGAGCAGCTGGTGTCGGGGCGAGGCGGGCCCGGGCGGGGGCGGGTGCGGGGCGGCGGGCGCGGGCGGGGTGCAGGCGGCGGGGCAGGCCGCGCTCACGTGTAGCGGCACCACCACGGGCTCGCCGCCGCCCCACACGGAGTACTGGCAGAACACGTAGTTGGACAGCGACGGCGGCAGGCCGCTCGCCTGCTTTATCACTACGCGGATCGTTACCTGGGAAGATCCGAAGCGGATCGGTGACTTCCGGATATTTGTTTGAGGATCTTATTTGAAACATCTTGTGAATAAGTAAAAATCTAACTTGTTGCGTGGCGGGATCGATGGGCTCATCGTCATCCCGCATGTCCCCGGAGCTGTCGGATGCTGCTTCACATATTCTGTCTTGGGGGAATTGTCCGGTAACTCGACTTATTTCGACCTAAGACGTGATTAAAATACAATATTAAATACTTAAACTAGTCAGTTTAATGAATCATGTAGAGGGTGAAGTACGTGCCTGCAGCCTGCCGGCGACCTCTCCTTGTTGGCTGATGATGGGCGTGTGGTAATCCAGCGTCACGTCGTGGAATAACGCCTCTAGGAATATATTGGCGACTCCGATCAAATTATGATTCTCCTGCGACTCGTAGAACGGATCAAGGCTTTTATCTTTTTGATCCTATAAATAAAAAAAATAAGATAATGTACAACATCATTACAAATGTTTGGAATATTCTACAAGTAGAAAACAAAGTATTTTTTATAACAAAACAAAAAACCGAGAATACCCGAAACAAAATTATAACAATAAGCACACGAATGATTTAAATGTTGATGATGGTGATAAAAGCATGGAACATATATACATAATTAATTAATTGTATAAGCCACATTCAGAATATTTTAATAAATATGTTTTATGATTACTACTCAAAGCCTACATTATTCATTACCCTTAACATGAAAATATAAAATCATTGCTAGACGAGAACACCTCAACGAAATTATTTAAAATAGAGCTAGATGCGTTTAAAGCAACTGTATGTACAGCGAAAGAAATGAAGACTCGTTAGTAATGTCTATTCTAAACGCACCGTTGGTGTGTCGGGATCGATTGGACCGGCATCCTGGAAACAAATTGGTCAATATTTTGGTGCGCAGTTAGTAGTTCACGATACCATACACGTTTAGTAAGTGCGCTGTTAATAATTATATATGATAATAAATTTGTAAATATTTTGTTAATCATGTCCCAAGTATATTTCTATCATGTCACAATTAGATATGCAATATTTGTGACGAAAAAAACTTAGAAATTAATTAAAATATTTATATATATATTATACATTAAATAAAATGCTTTCAGAGTTCTTTTATGTAACTAACCAGGACTTCGTAGTCGCGGCTTCTTCTCCAGTCGTCGTACATGTCCCTCATGTCCACCAGCTTGTTCTCCAGCTTCTCCATGGACCAGACCTGCGCGCCGCGACTCGGCCTCTTCACCATGATGGCCGGCTCCGACACGAAGGCACCGCGCTGGGGGACACGGATTGGGATTGCAAATATTTTTGAGGCTTACAATGACATGAAATGTAATGGAACACTTATTTTTATTTTTTTCTTTTTCTTCCTCAATAATACAACTCGTCATTTATCTATCTAGCCTTTTCCTACTAGTTAGGACTGCAGGAGGATTGGTACGGCACTTAAGTATTTGCCACTCAACTCCATTCTTTGTCATGTCAGTTCTCATTTCTTTAACATATATTTTTTCATACAATACATCTATTCTTTTTTTAACATTCTCCTACTCTTTACTACCCCCATTCATACTAAGAGGACTTTTTTGTTATGTATAATATAATATACTTACCTTTCTATTAGGGCTCAAGTTCTGCGGCGGTATTTGCAGCGTGACGCTGAAGCGCGTGTTCCTCCTCATCTCCTCGGCCAGGAAGTTGGCTTCCTGCACCAGCGCGTTGGCTCTGAGGATGTCTGCCTTGAGGCGGCCCAGCGAGCGCTTGAAAGTGTCGTCGCGCTCGGCCGCCCAGCGCTCCACGCGCGCCGCCGTCGTGGGCGTGCACGCCGCCATCTTACCTACACACACACACACACATATATACACGAGTTATATACAATGTTATACAAGTAATGTTAAGGATGCCAAAAACAATCTTTGATATACATAAATGTGTTCAGTTTTTTTTCAAACATGTAATCGCAGTTAATTTTCGTTTTATAAGAAAATTTGTGTAATGTGTGATCAATTAAATGTATGTAGTATTCTTACCCAATTTAAGCGGATCGTAAGAGTAAGGTGGATAAGGCGTCGATGGAGAGAGGATATTTCTGAGTTGCTGGAATTGACGCTCATACTCTTGCCTCTGTTTTTCTAAGGCGACTATAAATGAAAACAAAATACATTGTTAAACAACATCTAAAAAGAGAACTTCACTACTCGAGTATTTGTATGATGAATGTATAAAGATTAAAAGAATATTAATTAAAAATTAACAAAATAATTTTTTTTGTAAAAAATTTGTAAAAAATCATACCTGAGATAGGTATGATTTTTTACAAAAAAAAATGCCAATTTAATGAATGATTATTAATGTAATTTTTAAATAAATACTGAATAATAAGCGACCCACCCTGCTTGTCCTCCTCGTGCTGCCGCTCCAGCCGCGAGATGGCGGTCTGTATGGGGTCGTTGCTGAGCTCGTTGAGCATGATCTCGTCTCGCGCGAAGTTATAGTCTATGGGCTGCGCCGGCGTCTGCGGCTCTGACGCGGTGCCTGCGGAGGGGGGAGAGGGGTCAGTGAACGTCTTTGAGGTTTTGTTACTAATATACGGGCCGCTCCAAGAAAGAGCAACATAAAGATTCCCAATATTACTTATATGACGTGAATAACTCACAGGTGTTATCCTTGGGGCAGTTAACCCTGAAGAAGTGGTGGTTCCCCCAGAGTATTCTGTCGGCGTGTCCGAGGCGCTCCCGTGACGTCACGGGCGCCCCGTTGAGGAAGCACCGCGCGCCGGCCAGCGGCTCGGCATACAGGTGTCCGTCCTCCACCACCAGCAGGCAGTGCTGCGGCTGGATGCCGAGACCCGAGAGCTGGATGTCGGCCTCGCTGTCGGCGCCCACCAGCGTGCGCTCCTGAGACCACACCGTACAGTATCTAGTAAGTACATGTGCTACACGTGTGTCGCCAGCCGAGGACCTCGCCTCCGATGATGCAGAGGTTAATTGGAATTAATTGAGGATGTTCATGTTGGGTCTGACGGTTGTCTTAAAAGGTATTTTTGTTACATAAGATCCCCTCTATAACTTAATACCAATTAAAAGCAAATGAAGTCAAACCAAGTGTGCGTTACAAATTACCTTTAAGTAGTAAACGAGTAGTTCGTTCAAGGACGGGTCTGCGTTTAGATTCACCAAGTAATACTTGTTCTTCTCTACTTTGATGCCGCTCGCTTGTACGCTAATACCCATCTTCTCCAGCGCCTGTTGCCTCTCGCTTTGTATTCGGCCTGCAAATAATAATAAATGTTAAAATTCCGGTAAATATAGTTTTTCTGCGCTACTTTTAAGTTAGAGATAGTAGAGTCTGACCAGTTTCGACGAGTTTTTCTTCCCACGTTCGGGACATTTCTTTCATCAGGTGCTCACTTTGTGCCAATTGCTCGTGCACGTCTTCCCCCACAGGAGAGCCCTGAAATGTATACATTATGAAATATTATCACTTCAAGCTTGTACATATATTTTTTTAATAAAGAGATTGACAGAACAAAAAAATAACAAATAATTGGTCGTTGCTGATCGCGCTTTACGCACAGCAAAAATTACTGAATGATTTCAATACAATTGGTTAGGTTATTGGCACAATCAGTATACGGGGTGCTTTCTCTCCTGAAAATAATTTTAAGCTGTGCTTCCTATAAGACTAAGGAATAATATGAAACATTTATATGAGAATCAAAGGCTACTTATTTAGGCCGGGGAGAGAGAAAACGAAGTCGCCAAAAGAGCTAATCTCTACTAATATTATAAATGCGAAAGGAACTCTGTCTGTCTGTCTGTCTGTTAGGCTTTCACGCCTAAATGACTGAACCGATTTTGATGAAATTCGGTGTGAACATAGAATTGAATTTGGGAAAGGACATATGTCCTTTCATCATATATACTTATTATTTCATATATATATACTTTTCATTGCGAAAAAAATGGAAGAAGGGGTTGAAATAGAGGATGAAAGTTTGTATGGAAGTTCCTTATTGTCAAACATAAAATCATGTAAGGTGACATAAAATCATGTAAGACAACTAACCATGTCGCGCGATATTACCGAATTCCACGCGGGCGAAGCCGCGGGCGAAAATACTAGTATATTATAAAAAGCGTATATTACATACAATAGAGAACATAACAAAAATATCTTTAGTTTTGAAAGGTGGCAAAAGTTATTGACAATCCAATCTTTTATATCCATCATATAAATATCCTCTTTGACTTCCAAGGCATACCTAACCCGACCCGAACACCGAATTGTAAGTAAAGTGCCACTTATGTGGCTGACGACACAAATACTTTTATCTTATTAGCATTTTCTTGAGCCTTTCAGCCTTCCTCATGCATTTAACGGATAATCTTCACTTTAGTATAACGCTTTTATTGCATTCATACCTTTGTATAACGGATATTATATTTTCAATTTACTTTGCTTATGAATTTACAAATATTATTATGTGAATGCTCAAAAAGCAGTCAGTTTCATTCACAAGATAAATTTATTGACTTTGACATTAATAACTTATTTTCAATAAATTTAAATAAATTAAATCCTCCCGACTTCGTAATGGGGTTACATGAACGTCTACTAAAAATTAAGTCCCAAAAGTTTAAATTAGTTAGCAACAAAACTACGATTTCATAGGAAGTTAAGGGTTTACATACTTTTTGATTAAATTAGCTTATTTATTTGTAAAGCAAAACTAATTAATAACAGAACAATTTTATTTTTATTTGCCTATTGGTGAATTATTGCAATCATGTTATACAAAAGTAACTTTAGTACAATATGTGAATGTCTGACATGAAAATGAAGTAAAGAGAAATACAGTATTATAGCTAAAGATCCTCATCAGATATTCTATTACGTTACGATTATTAAGAAGAGCAAGGATGAAGGGCCTCAGCCAGTACTCACGGTGGCGTGTTTGAGCATCTCCTTGAGCGCCTCCACCTCCTGGCGCAGTTCCCTGATGATCCTGGCGTTGGGGTCCTCGTTGACGACGGCGTGGTTGACGATGCGCTTGGCTCGGTCCGCGTACCGCAGCGTCGATAACGTCTCCTCGTAGTTGTCCGCCGCGGGGGATAGCGTCGCCACCTACGAGTTGAACCAACTATATAACTTACAGTTACGGAGCGTTTTTTTAATAGATATAAAATTAAAAATAAACCGATACGAACAGAAATTCGAACCCGCGACCTCTGGGAAACATCATACCCTCGGTGAATTAAGCATTCTTTATAAGATCGTCTTTGTCTGAATGGTGGTGGTGGTATACTTTTAATTCTATATTTATTTAAAAAGCTTAACATGGCTATACATGTTTATAGATATTTTGAAACATTAATTTTCTTCAATTGGATTACAACTATTTAATGGTTGTGAGTAATTGATTGGTAGGGTGACATGAATTCTATGAATATTAGAATTTTATTTTTACGTCGATATTAGGATTGTTTACCATGACCGTCTTGCTGTTGCCTCCAAGATTATCCTTCAAAAGCCACGTGAGAACTGAATCTCTGTACGGCACGAATTTGTCTTTGTTATTTTTTCCTGAAGACTGGTCTGCCAACTTTGATATGACAAGACCTAACGTTGTGAGGGATCTGAAAAATAAAACTTTAACATAGACAGTCTTACATAATTAACAAAGTAACTGTTCATAAAAGAAAACCTGTAGCTATATCAACCGACGGTTTACAAAAAATAAATAAAACTTCTAACAATATCGTCTGTTTACAAGCACCAAAAAGTAAAATAAAAGTATATATGAAATATCTTGCTAATTTTCAGCTACCGGCAACCACTCACTTGTTAATATTAGACCCCTCTTTCAGTCGGTCCCCCACCGCACCAGTCTTCACGGCTCGCTCGGAGCCCGCCAGGTCCACTAGCGACAACCTGGCCACCTTCTCCCCGGTCACCCCGGTGGCTGTGTCGCACAGCGTCTGTGTCAGTACAACGCTGAACACAGCGTGTGATCTTGAGGATTCGCTGTTCATATTCGTCGCTGCCACCGTTCGAGATTTGTTACCCTCTGTCATCAGATTGTCGATGTCCTATGAATAATTTATATTATATGATTAACAGCATCCAAACGAAGAAGTGATAATTTTCACATAATTCCATTAGTATTACGTCGTCTATTGACAATAACACATACACGTTGCATAAGATTAATAATGAAATTCCTCAGGTCCCTTTGTGTACAAACAACTAGATATGATATACACATATTGTTTGTTATTATATATATACTACTTACTAGCCCTGACTATTGGTGCAAAGATTAAAAGAAACTTCAGAAAACAAATATTTAAATTTTGCCTCTATTTTCCCGTCAGTCTCGATAAGTGAAGTCAAGTTGGTAAAGTTTTGACTTAATGATCTTCATTCAGATAACTTCCTGCTTTCAATGTTAAACTTGAACTGAGTTTGCATAGAAATTAAATTAGACACTCGAAATGTAAAGCTTTTACCGAATTCTATAATATTCAGTCTACTGTAATTATTGAACATTTTAACATAAAATATTAAAAAAATAGCAAATCAGTAACTTATTTCGGTAGATATTATTTTTAGTTTGTTTATAATATTTCAATGGTAAGCGCGTATGTTTGTACCCATTTTTGGTAAACTTCGCAATTGCTTCAAAATTTCAGAATATTATTTCGTCCATTATATATCTTTACTTTACCTTGCCAGGTCGGAAAAGATTAGTTTTTTGTATATGTTAATAAAATTGTCTCACAAGAAACAAAAATTAAGATCAAAACAACAAAATATTCGTGGTAAAGTTTATTTGTTCTTCTCCCTAGCGTAGTATCAAGTTGAAACATAAATCAGTATCTTATCCAGCTTCTGAGAAAATAACTTTACTTTTTCTCTGTGGCTTTATTATTTATGGTCCACTACCTCATTCCGGCATTGAATTGTCTGTGTTTCATTTATTACACACAATTGTTATTTTAATAACTAGAAATAATATAATCCAGAATATAAGTAATTTGTAATACGATATAAAGAGTAGAATTTAATACAAATTACAGTCCCATTCGGAAACAATTATAAATACTGTAGAACCTTGAAATACATAAAGCTTATTTATAAAAATATAATTACAAGTTACGAGGGTTAAATCCTTGATCTACAATAGCGCTTTGTATAGTGAAGAAGATGAAATGGGTCAGGGGCTTCGCAGACTTGGTTAGCTTGATCGATAGCTACCAGCAACCGTACAGCCTCTGGTTATAGGGTATACTATAGTTCCTAAGAATGTTTACGATAAATATTGGATAATCTTATCAGATTAGGAGTCTTAACTTATTACATAAACGGGTAGATTTTTTTTTTTTCATTTCCTCCTTGTTCAAGTAACGTAAAGGCTATTTCCTATTTCAATATTAGTTCAAAGTGAATGACCTCGTAAATAGTGTAACAGTTTATGACAAAGTTTAGTTAAATTGTTAGTTTTTAGGTTTAAAATGTTCATTTGTAAATAACACAACGGTTTTATAAGAAAACAAATATTACTAAAACAAAAACAAAAATAACTTCCATAGACTATATTGACAGAAATCCTAACCTAGACTAAAAAATGTAAGTGATACAAAAATAACACGTAGTGATGTTCAATGAAGAGTAAAGGACCGATGCAATGGTACAATCGTCGTAGAGTGATAATCGATACTTGCAGCGATCAGATAGCACTTTTGATGAGTATTACCTATAAAACACCTATAAAAGCATTCACAATCAGTAAAAATAATCTATATTTTACAAAATACATACATATTAAGACGAGAAATCTTTAAATTACAGTAGAATTAAATTCATACAAATTTCATCCAACTCTCCGTGTTTATGTTTTTGTGTAATTGCTGTTTCCCTCTAATCAATTCATCCTTTTCGTAAACGTAGCCATTCAAAGTTCAAGCAAGTCCCAGTAGAATTGTTTATTTTAATTTTGATTAAACGTATTTAGGAAATTCGAGTACGAGAATTGTTTTGTATTCATTTATATTTATATAAGTACCAGTGTAGTACGACGTATATTATTTTGTGCCATCATTATCACATTTCATTAAACTTTTTAATGAAATTATCCCCGGTCACAGGGCTGGGTAAACAGATGTATATTACATATTATAATAACGACACCATCTAGTTTAATATACATACATAATTATAACTTTAAAATCCTAAACTTTGCTTAAACACAACTAATATTATATTTAACGAAAGTGTTTTCATACAAACATTTTAGTTAACGACCAGTCTGATCCAGTCGTTATTTACCTTAGATCGTTGAACCCTATGTTTAAGTCCCGGTGGTGCCGTAACTTTTAAATGTTTCACGGATCCCACAAAGGAAGGCTTTAAGTTGAAACGGGTCACTGAGTAGGGTATTCATTTATTTCCAATGATTATACACTAAGTTACAATGAAACAACACTAAATCAAGAAACCAACGGACAACAAAACGTTTTATCGTTAAAGGTTTCGACGTCCGTAATTCATCACGTGAGCTATGAAATAGCTAAAGCCTAATAAAATGCTATTAAATAATAAAAACAAGTAGACGTAACTGAAACGAAAAAAAATAAGAAAACATTAAAAATTATATATTATTTGAGGAGTTTAATCTTAACAATGCTGTATTATCCAGCATAAGTAGTGATAAGTGTTGATTGAACCAGAAACATATAGAATCAATCTTTTTTAACACTTTTTATTGTTATTTGTAGCTATCTATTATTAAATTATGTATTTTATAATGCTTTAAGTATTTTTCGTGTAGTTTATGGCGAGTTGCAAGTATCGAGGAAACGTCTGCTATAATATATTATATTTCTTTTTAAATTCGATTTATATCTTTATTCCTGCAATCAATTAAATTTGTTTTATTGCAAGAATAATTGTGTTATAAGACAGGAAAGAATAAAGAAACAAAAACAGAAGAAAGAAATATTATGTAAATTTACAATACACAATATTACATAAACAACATGTATATAATATATACCATGATGTCTATTATATAAATATTTACCCGGCTGTAGGTTTTCACGGTAATTATATCGGACTTTTGCTCGACTAGTTTCGAACCCATCCGTAGTTCTTACTCACGAGCTCCAAGAAAAGCGGACTCGTGGCGAGAAGTGTTCACGAAACTAGTCGAGCAAAATTCCGATATAATTGAGGTGAACACAGCCGGATAAATAATAACATTTATAAACATACATTATAGACTTGTATTTTATTTAAATTGGCCACAATATTTATTATTAAAGTGTGTCAACGCAAGCACTTGTTAAAACAAGACAAAGTAATGTCTAGAATAGCTTATAAAAAAAATCTAAATATATATATTTTTTCACCCTAATGTAATCTTTATTGAAAGTACATAACCGAAGAAAACAACACCGTTGTTGGTACAGACTAACATTGAACATATTGTCATTAAAACTAAACATCCTAAATTAGTTAAAGAGCCAATTAATTATCGACTATATTAGACAATGGCCGTCATTACCTACTCCCGGGCTAGGCATTATGTACTAAACTAATAACAATACGATACAAATAGTGGTTGAGAACCAAATAAATATCTCTGAGCAAACAATAATCTATACATATAAAAAGTATGTATGTATCGACCGATTACATGATAGTTTTTTTCTTCTGATATCTATTGTTTTTTACATTGAGGTATTAGGTATAACGCCATGGACCTAACCGTGTACCCGCTAGAAATAGGAGAGTACAAGAAAATGAATTTCAGGATGAATCTAAATTATTATTTTCGCGATGGTTTCATTCTTACTTATTGTATTTTTTATTATGTATTTCGAATTAATAAATCTTTAAATTAAGCTTGGCGAAGCGGGCTGGGTATTCTAGTAAGCATACAAAAACCTCATATTAATTATAATAAATAACGCCTAAAAGTAACTGTTTCACATTCCTAAATGTTGCCGGATTAAATTAGGCTGCGAGATTAAAAACCACAAATGGGAAGCAATGAGCCGGTTTTAACGCTGGCCGGAGCAGAATTAAACATTTTGCTAACAAAACTGTCGGACTTGAGGGTGTTCAAGTTGAATCAAGAGAAGTAATGGATACCGTTAAGCCCTCGAGCCCCACCTAAACGTCAATGAATAAAGCTAAGAGCCAGTCTGCGAGAAGTAACAGATTTCATTTACAGATAAATTTTTGATGATTCCGTACAATAATAATAATTTTTCTTCCATATTTTATTTTAACTAATATTTTTTTACTTTTTCGGCTCGATTATGAAGTTTGTTTGTAACCAAACTCTTAATAATCATTATTATTATTATTTTTATACAAGACATTTAATATTTTACATATAAACAATATTTCAAAATTATTTTACTTCTCACAAAAAAGTAAACCATATATTGTATCCCACATAAATGCCGAACGGATTTTGATATTTGGCTTCTGTAAATTGTTTAGTAGGTACCATCTACCTATAGATACCTACATGTTCTGCTTATACGCTAGGGTTGTTAGATGTCAACAACGATATTTTAAATTACAAGTTAGATAGATATAGGATTTCTTAAACGACAATGGGTTCTTATCTGAGTCTCAAGCTTTATGACCTTTTTTTCCACATTGATCAAAGATAATAACCTCCACGTTAAAGCTCTCAAAGACATCATTTAGAGGACACCTAGATTTCATTGATACCTACATCGTAACCAATATTTTATATAGTTACATAGTAACACTACACTAAATACGTTTTGAATAAACCACAATATGTACCATGGGTTTATCGGAAAGCACTGCGTATATCGTGTATGAGAAGGAAACAACAGGGCTTTGATTCTTATCAGATGTCGTCGCGAGTAAAACAAGGGTATGTTATCTGTCCTTATAATCTAAATGTTCAACAATTAATTTTGGAGGTCCTGTAACATGATAATAACATGTCCGATGGTATAGTATTTATATCACATTGACCAACCTTAGCAACGAACAGTATAATTCAATAACGAGCAAGTATTTTATTATTTTTACTGAATCATCAATTAGGTACATACACTACGCTAAGTGAGAAAATATAAACGTAATCGTGACATGGCGTGACGGAAAGGTCGGTTCAAAGACATAAAATATAAACATTAATTATTTTTTGCTTGCAGTTTGCTTCTTAAAGAAGTCTTCTCACTTTGAAGAGAAACTTTATTTTATACTTAAGTATGTCTATCAAGTAAACGTATTTATCTTTTTCCTTCTACCCTTTCCCATCCTTAAGAGAAATGTAAGCAATGAATTCATATTTAACAAAGTTATAGAGTAGATTTAAGTAATGTAATACTTTAATGTACATTACATAAGTAAATTAATTTCCAATTATAGTCTATTTAAAGAGATATAACGAAAATTTGTATCGAATAAATTTGCACGTCCTAAGCTAACCTTCAGTTTAATTACCATTATAATACTATATGAACGTACTTTACATTCATCTTTGTTATCTTTGGTTAATTAAATTTGCTGGTAAACGTCACCTCTGACAATGACATAGTGTCTTCGACCTAGCGCTCACTATATTCTAGCGCTATCTTACTAACAGACCTGGAACGAGGATACAGCGAGCTGCGACAGTCCGTCCACATAGGGGCCGAGCACCGCGTGTTCGCGCACTCGCAGCGAGCGCCGCGTGGTCTCCGGATCCAGCAGGTCGTGAACCCGCTCGTTGTAGATCTCCATGTATGATACCTCCACCTGGGTTAAGGATAATTTATATTTATATAAGGATAAAACAATATTTTTAATTAGCTCTTCCATGGAAATAACTGATTTTACTGAGAACATTTGAAAAATAATAAAAGTCTCTACAGGTAATAGAAAGCTAACAATTTCCAACTTCACAGTTATTCATGTGATTCAGGTTAAGCAAACGGATCGAAGTTTCGGGAATCAGATATTGGTCAGTGTTTCAACGGTTAGCTAGTTCAATAACGCTAAAACTCTTGTTCTAGGGATAATATGAGCGTATAATTTCATTTCAAATGTATTTATTCTACCCCAGATAAAATGGTACCCTAACAATACTGAAAAAACAAAACTAGTCAGTACCTACTGACTTTTAAGAAAAAAATATAATCAAAATACTGAACGAAATTATCATGAAACATTTATAATTAAATTGTAATTACAATTTCAATCATTATCATTCTAAACTTTATATACCTAAATAAATTTATAGTTAATTGTCTTCTCTTGTCTTCTCTTCAGTACCTACCGTAGACAATACTGATAAAATAAAAAGTGTAATAGATTGAATGGAAGAGTTTCCATGGAGTTGGTCGCCGGTTTCTTTCCTTTGAAACGAGTAATTCATTTTGGATCAATCAAACTAGAATACAATGTACCCTAAATGCAATGCTACTTGAAATAAAAACTTTTTTTTTAAACAGTACCTTGTAGGTAAGGGCGGGCGGCGATTGCTGGATCGCGATTCTCTCAAACAAAGCATTACAGAGGCGTGGTATGATACCACCCTCGTTCTGTCCCGGAGCACCCATCATAGTGTACGACTTCCCTGAACCTGTACAACAAAAATGATCTTTTAACATTTATCAACAACAAAACACCATAGCACAAGAAAATAAACCATAACTCTATTTCATGCTTCTTGGTCATCAAAATTACAATCTAAATAGAAGTTAAACGACTTATAAAACTATTTAAATTAAGCCGTCTTACAGTTGGTTACGTACCATCATGTCGTTCGTAATCTTTAACACATTGTACGAACTATACCAATGTGTTTATTCATCATTGTCACATGTGTCTACCGCGTGTTGTAAATTTATACCAGCTTGATTTTACTTGGCTGTTTAACGGACGAACGGACGGACGAGAGATTCTGAATTACAGATTGATTTCAATGTTACACAACGTTGGAATCAAAATCAATATATGTGTACTATGAACTGTAGTCAAACTTATTATGAAATAGCTCCTTTCAAAGTTTATATAGCTTATTACTGATTGGTTGGTAGTTCTTGCTTGCTTGCATTAATTAGAAAACCTAGATACTCAATTAGTCTACATGTTTTCAAATTTAAAAGTATGCATATGCAAATAAAACCCACTTTAATTCATCTCTCATAAATCTCGAGACAGAAATAGGCATTAAGAAAATTGCTTAGTATGAAAACGCAGTTTACAGGCGCTCCAGCCTCCCATTCCGCTCTTCAATTAAGGTTTATAAAAACACGTACCTACTTTGTTAACACAAAAGATAAAATACGAGAAAAGAAAAATGAATTCAAAAATTATGAAATTTTCTAAAAGGCTTACCAAAGAGAATAAAAAAGTAAAACATTTTAATGAAGACACGGTAATTTTTTCTGTTCACAACAATTAGGCAAAGTAAATAATTTTTATTTTTTGGAGGAATACTTTTTGTTTAACTGTGTATAAGTATTACTAAGCTTAATAAATAGTAAGGTGTAAAGGAAATATCCAAAGGCAGTCAACTAGAATAGAGTCCAGCTACGTAGATTTCTCTTTTACTTCTGCATACATAATGAAGGCATTACGAGTGTAAAGTTGTTCAAACTACGCTTGGTAGGTACAATTGTTAGTTGACATAACAATAGAAAATAGAAATAGTGTTCTTTATAGGAACGAATTCAGATATAAAAAAACAAACAAAGCGCTTCCAATCAACGATTTGGTCGGTGCAGTGTACTGTCCCTTTTATTTGCTATATTTTTATAAAGTTTAAAACCAAAGGTCAATTTTGTTAAATAAAAAGTAGGAGTACTGAAATAAAAACATTTATAGCTTTTTATAAATAGTGAAAATGTTACGAAGTGAATTACGAGCAGAATATAAATTTATCTTATAATATATGGGATGTGTAAGTAAAAGTATGGAGTTCATAAATCAAGTGCAAAGAGCGTTGACATGTACCGGCGGAGAGGGCTACCATTATTCTTCAAGCGAGGACGTCGACTTATCACCGGACATACTAGACTACAGATACACTGAAAGACTCCTGATTCTTAGACTCGTGTTCTTTAAAAGATAAACTACATTTCAACATGAATGAATAGAGGATGGTATGATAAAAGGTATTTCAGATTATATAAGTTTACAAACATTTTAAAACTAGTGGTACAGTAAATAATAATATTGTCGTAAATCATGAGTAAAGTTGTAATTTTCAGCAATAACCTGTGAATATATAATCAATTATTCATAAGCAGCTCAAGTAATACGTTTGTACTTTTAAAACGTAGGATAAACAAGTTGGTAATGTGGTAGTCTGTTTGCTTGTTCCTATATTAGACAAAAAACTATTACTACTAATACTACTAAATGTGGTGATTTAAAATAAACGATCATTAGATGCTACTGAAAATTTATCAGTATTCAAGATCACAAAAAGTGTTTTGACCTAAATTAATAATCTAAACCGTTATTGTAAAGTTTTTAATTTGATAATACCATCACTCAACAAATTAAAAAGTTAGAAAGAGAATAAAAAACAGAGATGGAGCATCAATATAAAATGTCGGTCCTTAAGATAACCGAAAAGATACCACAGCTCATAAATGCAAGCGCGTCTCGAACTTTACGGTTAAGATATCCGTCTGTGTTGGCAGACAGCCAGCTCCGCTAAGATTCACCTCAGTGGAAGCATTGTTGGAAGAAATTGTCGTCAATGCCGCGGGTGCATCAGAATAGAGTGACTTTTATTTCACTAGATTGTAACTACAGATTAGAATCAAGGTTGCACAATAAGAACTTTTACAGTTTGAGGCCTACTTTGGACAGAATATTAAACCTTTTTTTAATAAATATTTTTGCTAGCTATCTATATATATTCACATAATAAAATAGTAACTAGAGGCTTTAGATAATTTGGGAAACTTACTGCTCTGTGCGGACTATATGATAGGATCCCTTCAAATAAAACCCCGGAGTAATGTTTAAACCTTGGTCCGTTTATGTGATTTAAAATACTTTCATTTGTGTGTTTGTTTGTTAGCGTATCATGCAAAAAACACTAGAAGGATTTCGATAAGGTGATTGTGCAACGTAACATATAATATTTTTTCTGTGTTAAATATTATCTGATTTTAAAATAAAAAAAAACAAAAACGAATTTCTTTTATAAATAAAACAGCAGAAGAAATAGTTTTCAAATATAGTTCTAATATAGATCAGGATAAATACATAATAAATCTTGTCATTTTTTCTACTACTATTGTAGGTATCTACTTAGATTCATTACGACATATAATATGATAACATAGTTATGAAGTACTAAATCACGTACATAATGAAGTGTAAATTCTGTATATTGAACACGACAAATATATAGCACGGTGCGTCACGGCCAGCTGAGCGTATTACAACCCAATAGCAATTTGTCATTTGCATATGACTAAATATTAATTCGCGTGGAATTGACAAATTACATTATGTTATTGGTCTCTGCTACATTATTACCTGATATAATGAAATACATGCAATCTGGTAATTTAAATTACCATAGTAATTTTCTTTTTTTTATATATTAATAAAATTAATTAAAAATAATTTGTAAAGACAACTGCACAGATAACAAAAAATAACGAATGCAAAACTGTGTAGTGGGAACTGGTTGAATTATGTAGACCAACTTATGAGAACTAGAATAAACAATTAAAACATTATTAAAACGGTGTATTATTTATACTTCAATTACTCAGTTATCTCGGTGTACGACTGTCTAGTTACTTTATTTCTGTTTTGTATTACTTGTGTCATTTCAGACTCGCGAGAATACAATATCGTGTCACGTTTATTAAATGTTTCGTTCTCTTAATATTCTATAGGTTGTCTCGAGTTACACAAAAATACCAACGGAAACGACAGCTTAAGGTATATTTAATATAATGTTATTGCAAAAAAAAACTATATACTTTTAAAATGTTCTGCAATTTAAAAAATCAAGATCAACAAAGAGGTTAAAAAATTTACTAATCTTACAAACTATCTGTTACTAAAACACAAAACTTATCTTTAAGTTTTGACGTTTTTCCTTTCTTAAGTTACCGATGGTAACATGAAACACTTTGTCGAAAATCCGCATCAACGCTGACGCTATTTTATGGACAACTTTAGCGCTTTATTTGCGACGTAAGCTGGCACCTCCATTGTAGGTCACCCGGACGCCACCTGCTTTCAAACAGTCTCGTTCCCGTTTCCGAGCTAAGAGCTCTTCTTTAAAATATGGTGCACCATATTAAGTTTAATTACATTAACTTCACTTAAAGAATAAAGACTTTTATCAAATGGTTAACTCTATCTGAAACGAATAAACTGTATAAAAGAAAGACTCACTTGTTAAATCTAATTTTCTTTGTCAAACAGCTCTAGTTCACTATTCAAAAAAGCAAAACGATATTCATTTAAAATTTGTATGAAAAAAATATATATTGCTGAAATATAATAGAGGTATTTTAAGCTTTAGTTTTATATAAAAATGTTTTTTGTTAAGAAGGGTAGTTTAAATAAGGGCAGTAAATTGTGAAACTCTGTAAACTCGTTCAAAAAAATTAAGCATTACTTTATCTGCAATAAGCCTGCTTAATGAACAGTTCGTAGCACTCTCGCTACAACGCCTACGAAATACCGCAGTATAAAAATACTCTCTTAGAAATTGTGACGATAATTAAAAAACGGATGATTATAAAATGTATGTTTGTATTTTATCTGTTTTTAGAATATTGTGAATTACATAACATTTTTATATTTCATACTATTGTCTTGGTTGCGGCACATCGAGTCAAAAGAACACGCCAACTTTTCCACTTCAACTTTTACAACAGTAGGAACATACAATATAAAGTTCGTGTAACTTACAGCTACGAGTTTTATTTTAAAAGTCATATAGAAGCAATGAGTGACTTTCTTATCAATATTTAAAAAGAACTTGATAACAGAAAAAGAACACCATTTATTAATAAGAATAAGTTCAAATAAAAAAAAGATAATTGAATTCGGTATATATTGCACTTATAAAATATCAGACAAATCTAAGCGATAGGTTTATGGAGCGAGTCTTCTCCATAAACCATAAAACAGAACAAGAAACTCCAAATAAATAAATTCTATTATTGTAAATAATTGATCTTATGTCCCGTGTGCAGCTTATTCCTGGCATTACAGACTTAATTGTTCAGATTACTTTTGTTACTCTAGTTTTAGGTACGTTATTAATGAAACCGCTTGCAACACAGTCGTTACTACATAATCCTACGGATATTGGTACCAATTGAGCTACCGTATCAATTGGTAGATATGGTAGCTCAGTTGGTAGAGTGACGGGACAGTTTTCCAGAGGTCGTGGGTTCGAGTCCCCGCCTCATCGGTTCATTTTTATTCTATATTTATAAAAATTTCAATAAAGTTAACATGGCTATACATGTTTATAGACATTTTCAAATATCATATATTATGATTATTATTATAGATAGTTTGATTTCGGGACATCGAATAACTAGCACTCTAATTCTTAACATATAATTTAATTCTAATTTTAATAGGTACATGGATAAAAGCTTTTAAACCCCATACCAACATTACTGTTATTGAACAACATGTCAATGTAATTAATAGTAATCTTTCATAGGTATTTACGGTATTTTTTAATATAAAAATCAATATTCCATAATAGCAATACTTGTAGATTTCAGTTAAAATATCAATCATTATGTCACAAAATACTATGGAATAGAATAACTTGAACAAAGTTACACAGATTTATCGCTCAATTTGGGGAAAACTCAAAACAATATTCTTCCCCACGGAGCTGTTGTGATGCCACGCCGTTGTTTGTCAGTACCTACCGAAATACCAGTTTTAGAAATTGTTGCTTTTTATGGTAAAATTACATTCTTTTGACATAAACAAAATGTCCTATACCTACAATAGAGACACGTAATGGTACTTAGTATTGGTTTTCCTTTTTTTTTCTCCTAAATTACAAGACTATTATATTTTTTGACAATAGAAGAATGGAAAAGAACGAATGAACTGATGAATGATAAAATAATGTAAAGGGACAGGATATTCCCTTTTCATAAGTCATCGAACCATTTAATCATAAGTGAGACATCCGTGATAAGTTTAATGGAATTGAAAGCCCGTGATTGGAGGAAGGCCAAGTCTGGTTCATCACAGGCAATCTAGTATAAGGGATTTGAGGAGCATGCGCGGGGTTCCGGAAGTAATAACAACGATTGCCACATTATACATGGCAACATTCCAGATGCGTGAATGTGCACATATTTCGTTGCAACGTTCGAGAGTTCGTTGGCTCGAAAGAATTGATGAAAATCCATTAAATTTATTACATTTTCGTATATGGTATATTATCAAAAATTAAAAAAGATATTGATGGAAATTAATATCTGATTAACTTAATGTAATAACACATCATACTCAATCACGTTCTATCACATTTTTTCTCATAATATGTACGTACAAGAAAGTAAAACATACAAATCCACTAGTACTACATTAGATAATACGACCAACCAACCAACTACTTTCAAGTTAATGAATGCAGATTTACTGTTGAGAAATGACGCAAAACGACATCAAAGAACGTGGCAATTATAGAAGACTGCTATGATGTCATCATTACGTAAACGCTGAAGGCAGAGTAGTGATTACAATAGAGACAATAAATAACTTGGTTGGTTGCAATCACGTGTATCTCGTATATGTTCTGATGTGCATACAACAAATTAATATTTTGAGATAAAAAAAATAAAAAAAAAAACAAAAAAACAAAAAAAAAAAAAACAAAAAAAAACAACAGAAAAAACTTTCTTACACAGAATAGTACATAACGGAATACCCATATAGGTCCTTAGTGCTATAATATAAAGAAGAAGAAGGGAAATTAAATCTGCATTTTTCTATTACTTTTCGAATAGTTCATGAAAATATGATGCTAGAATCAATATTTTTCACTATTTTAGTAGAAAAAAATAGATATAACGGCTGATAACTCCTCATCAGCCACAGTGCCAAATTGTAACTATGCAAAGTTGTCAAAAACAATACCTGACGCAAGGTATACATTTTGGAATTAAAAAATATAATATTAATTGTTAGGTGAGATAATTGTTTTTCTTATGACGTGATGATTTTTGTCTCGGCGAATATGAGGCAGTGGGGGGCCTAAACGATCAGCGTGCTGCTGTTGTCTACGCTCTTGAAAATTACTGATATCCCATAGAAGGTTAGGTTACTCAAGTTTAATAATCTAACTATTTCATTACGTCTAATGCTTCAAAGAAAATTAATAACACTTATACAAAACTGAAGGAATTTTTTTCACCAGTATCTATATTTTCTCATCCTTACCATATTATTTGTCTCAGTAGATTATAGTGCTGTACTTTTTAATAAAATATTTTCTATTTTTTGTATTATAATTATTGTAAAAAATATATTTTAGAGCAAAAAACTTTTAAAAGGTTCATATTTTCATTATTAACACCTAATAAAATGGTGTTTAAAAAATTGCAACAAAAAACCAAACAAGTAGCTGCCGACGCAACCGGGAAACCCCTATACCGCTATAAAACATACTGACATTGGTAAAATAACTGCCTAGGTTACCTAACCTAGTCAGTTACCAAGACTACCTAGTCTTATCTAATTCAGTTATCGTTAGTATTTTTTGCTGACAATAAAGATTTTGATAAATTCTAGCCTATAACAAAGTCACTATATTATCTCTTTTAAAATCCCATCTCTTTGCTTTAAATTTGTCAATTTAGAATCCAATTACCATAATCACTCTTTTCATGGTCGGTTTTGTTCTTTTTAATTAACTTTTCCGGTTTCTTTAACAAAAAAATCAGTTATTTTATAAATACCTTCAACCGAAGAATATGTTAATATAAATAAATTTGTCTTTCATATATAATTGTTTAAAAACCTAAAACAAATACATAATATATTAATAACTATAATATGGTCTAAAACAGATGCATACCATTATGAATGATACTTTGTCTCGATAAACTTGTTACGACTGACAAACTAATAACTTAAATATCTAAATTGGCAATCCAATTTCATCTCTAATAGTATTCGAAACAGGGTCGTTTTAAGCTTAGCACATTTTACTGTTTCTTAAGACCATATCCCCTGGCGTTTGTTCAACGTCTCCCTTAAAGAGAGCTTGTTCTTAAAAATAGGTGAAGTATCTATTCATTCACAGGTTTAGAAGGCTGAAATGTCAGTAGGTAACAATGCACCATACATGATCATATGTTTCATACGTCACTGTGCATATTACACTTGGCAATACAATCAGAACGAATAGCTTTTAATATCATTACTATAATAATAATATCATTGGACAAATTACACAAATTGATCTAACGTATATGTAAGTAAAATATGATACAAATACATATAAATACACATAATACAAACTGCGAATATATTTAATAAACTACCAAACCATACATCTAGTCTCATCACATACATACCTGTCCCTGTCGGGAATCGTACCCGAGCCACTTTGCGCTGCGATACCTTAAGCGTTTATTATTCATTTAATTTTTCTAGTTAAATCATGTTTAGTTAGTTACAGAGGTCGAATACAAGCAGTCGTTGAATCGTGCGATGACAAAGAAGCAGTGTAATTGTCCGAGTTCAGATCTAATTGCCGGAAAACTTACGTTTAGATTTGCTTGGATACGGAACAATAACTAGATTTTTACTTAAAACAAAACTAGCTCTTATTGAAATTAACTTAAAACGATTATATTTCTTTGTTTACAATTAATTATCAATTCGACTGTAAAACAAGCGGAAAAAAAAATATTATCTAGAGTTTAGATGACTTAAAAATTACTTTAATTACTTAATAATACAGAGTAATTTGTTTAGAGACCATAAAAGAAGCGGAGTGATGCTTATCTAAAGCGAGCTCGCAGTCCTCGCTCTAGTGAGCTGACAGAGACACGCCAGCTCTACCAGCTAACTGACTGTTAGGTGACCTTAATAATAATCTACTAGATAACATCTATCAACTAACATTTGGTACCAGACATTTACTTATTTAATTAAAATAAGCTCCTTTACTTAACTTTCATAATTATTCTGAACCTACTTAATAAAATATTTTGATTACAATATAATAAACAATAACATTTACCAAGTACTGTAAGTTAATAAAACACTAGTATATAAACTAGCCCCGTGTCCACATCGATCGACCAACTCGAACGATATCCCCAATAGATGAACTCGGTTCACTTCAAAAGAGTCGTTGAATACATCGCTCACTAAACAATTCATATAGCTTGATTGCTCTCGTTTCAGTTATCAAATGGATACGTAAATTGGATTCGATTCGAAATATTATAATTGAATTGTTAAATTTCTATACGACTCAATAAGCGGTTTTTCATCAATAAAAATAGAACAAAAGTCATTGTACTTCACAATTGTATCATAGCAGCAAGTCTTCAATAGGCCGTAGGATTGCAGAGGAAAATAAAAGAGAGAAAAAAACAATTAGCAGGTAAAAGTGCAGTTCAGACTTAGTGCAGCGCAGACGGGGCGTGAAACAAAGGACTGCGCTTTATTCTGTCTCCTCGTTAAACCGTCCAGGCCCACGAAAATTGGTTTTAAAATCAAAAATTGTGTAGATTCGTATAACATCCACAGTCTGATATATGTTAGATCATAATATATATTATAAATACAATACGCAGTTTAAAAATATCTGTCAACATATTTCCTAATGTGAAACATATTTAAATTTAAAGCATTTGAAGGTACGACCTCTACCGTCACCATCACGTCGCTTTGCCAATTGAGCTACCGGTCACCTACCGGTTTTGGTGACATTAGCATTTTATAGATAATCTTCTTCAGAAATGATTGATATAAAATCATTTATAACACTTAGCTATACAACAAGATTAGATTAGAAATATAAAAGTTAATTATAAATATAACAAATTAAATATTGTAAACTCGATACAAAAATTAACAATACAAAATTTCAACACTGTCATTATAAATTTTACGGAGCTTTGATTAAATTTTCCTTTCAAACGAGACCAAATCCATTTACCGCTTTGTATACTATCACTAATTGGATATTTTAGGTAACAGAAATAAAACATCAACATTTTAATAATAACACCACACTTAGCCAGCAATTATTTAACGTTTCAGTAAATAATATATTTTAATACCAAATATTAACTATTTCAAATGACAATTATTTTTCATTATATTCTTGGTGTCGGATAGACAAAGGCCTTGTTTATTTTTTCTCTCGGCTTTAGTTTTTTCTCGGTCTATTGACATCTCAATGAAAAATAAAACCTTACAGCACTATTTTTTACTTAGATACCTACTTTTATGTGGAGAATAAAAGTCAAATGTGAAATAATTTTATGTATTTTTTTGTTAGATTAATTTTGTTTTGAGATTATAATATTATGTTGTACAGCAATTCCAGTAACATTTTTATATTTTATTCAGTTTAAAAAGTAAATTAGTTAGAATTCTCGCCTTGGAAGGTAAAGTTTTTTCTAAACACTAAATCATTGAACTAGATATTTTTCATACATTAGTAAATAAATAAAGAAATCTCTTTAAAACGACGGTACCTTCTTTATTAAAAGTTACAAAGTTTTCTTAAGGTTATAGAAATAAATTACCTTTGCAATTATCAGTGGTTAGTGAAAGCGCTATTAACAGTTGGCTTTGTTGCTGTTCTTAATTTCATTTGAAACATTATTCAACAAAGAACTAGATTTTCCCTTAGCGTCGTTTTACTAAGAAGAAATTGAGCAAGAAACAAGATTTGATTTAGATGACTTGTAAATATAAAAAAACATTAAATAGTAATACTAGAAACAGTAAAGATAGTTTATATTATAAGTTTATTCTTGCTTGTAAACGTTTCAAACTATTTAATAATATAGTTAGTTTTCAATATAGTTTGCAGATAACCTTGTGAATTTCATATGAAAGGAGAATTACGTTAGGATTTTCCCGCTAGAGACAGAACAAATTGAAATTCAGCAAGCGATGGGCGAACACTGTAATGCACTCAGACGAAAGAGACAGTTTTGTTTAGGATATTCTGACGTCTATTAAATTATATGGATACGGCCTTGATGTGTCTAAGAGCTGTGTCAACACGTCGATAATTAACTAAAATAGCCAGACGAAAACATTTTATATATAATCTCAAGTGTTCTTTGTTGGCAAGACTTATCAATATTATTATGTCGTTAATTGAATGGTGAAGTACTGTATGAAGAAAATTTTGTAGAAGTAGGGAAAGATGGAGTTCATGGAAACCACCACCTCTTATATCTCATTCAAAGTTCGTAACACAAAGGATCATCATGAAATGTATAATGTAATTAAACTTTTAGTTGTAACGGACCATATTCACTTCCTTCGCTGAGTCCAGTCTCGGTTCCAGCACAGAGAGAGATGACCGCAACGCAATTATAACATTCTTATGTAACACGATCCTTTGAGAGTATCTCCTCGTGATATTAGACTAAAAATATATTTATATACATACTTAATATACTATTGTTATGTCTCTCTTTACTTGGTATTGACGTCTTTTTTACAAGAATAATTAGTCCTAATTAAAGTATGACAAAAAGTAAATAAAGACAAAAATATCCTATGTAATTTTGCACAGAATAATAAACTTTATAGCAATTTTGTACGTCGAACGTGATGGAAGAACCAACTTTCAAACAGGGATTATTTCGCAGTTTTAGTACATATTAAATAAATTAAGAAAAAAATCCGATCTTTATTCTAGACAATGATAAAAACAAAATCGAAAAAAAAAAATTCAAATAAATCGCAAAAAATATGCACAAAAAAGTTTTTTTTTTAATTAAGGATAAAATGAAAGGCCGTGAGCTAGCGGGAAAAATAGATCTGCCACGTATCACATACGGATATTCGGTAAGTATTCGGCATATCCGGCATATTTTTCACCATTATATTCGGCCGAATTATTCGGTTATAGTGCCGAATATATATAAATAATATGTTGAATAAAGCTTACTAATATAAAACATTTATTATTTATTTCGAAAAATATCAAGTCAACATATTTATTTTATTATTCCTAACCTACAATTAGAATTTAGTATAGTTAACATTTATTTTGAATCTTAAATCAGCATTTATTTTTAAACCTCAAAGAATATTTTTAACCAGAAATAAAACATATTTATTCCTCAAGCCAGAAGCCACATGTATGATGTAACATACTTGTTAGAACCTGTTTATGAAAAACTAGGTATTCGGTTATTCGTTGAAACCACTATTCGGCGCATCTCTAATAAATATGCTCTAAATTAAATGAAAATAATTTTATTAAGAGCAAATTATCTGCATTAAATTTTCTATAACATTTAAATTAATACAACTTACCATTTAAATTATTATTAATCAATAATTAATCTAGATTTCGTATTATGAATGTATAAAATGTAAATTCATAACACCAGGCTGAGCTGAGATATAGATTTAGATAGATAAAGCTGACAAATATAAATTTTGATTAGGTTATACATAGAATATGTATATCTTTGTTAAATACGAAGAGCTCATTAACAGCTATTAATATTATTACAACTAAACGTTATGTTAATTATGAAACACGTATTACACGTAATATATATTAATAAAGCGTTACTACCACGATACTTAACATCTCACAAATTCTCAAAGGCTTTACCTCAGCATCATATTTCACGAAGAAAAGCTTTCGAGATTTTCATATCACCCAAGCTTATATTTCGGTTCCTGTACTGTTGATAGGTGTACTAAAATTTCTCTGTTACGGTAAACATTTACCGCAAAATGTCAAATAAGTCCCCTTGATTCATAAAGTGAAGCGTTTTAAAAGCGTCTAGTGAAGGGAAAAACTAACTGTTGCGTTGAGACTCGTTATTCCGCCTGAGTGAGTGAGAGTTGAATGAAGAATGAATGAGGGCAGACGTAACATTAAAAAAAAACACTTGCGATTCTCCGCAACAAAAAATATAAACATCAGAATCTCCATATTTAAATTTATCAGAACTGCCGCATGACTATTTAATTGCAAATTTCTGTTCGATATAGAGAGGAAGAATTTAGTACTTCATTTGTTTTCAAAACGAGTTCATAAATTTGTAAATGAATATTAAAAACGTAAACCTTTCAATGTCTATAGTGACTTGAAAATTAATAAATCAAACAGGAGTTAATTTTCTCTCGAAATGGTTATTTGGCGCTGTTTTATAGGCGTTGATTACACTCGCTTGTAGTGACGCTGAGAAATGAAATATTGAATATAACTCATACATAAGCAGTGCCTTTCAGGCTTTGGGAAATCCGGAGCGAGCATATTATATAGAAAATTAGTCAAATTAACTTAGCAACTTTGTCGCTAACAAACTTTGTATGTGTGAAATTATAATTATTAACTAAATTTGAAATATAGCCATTGTTTAGTAGAAAGACATTAGTAATTTATTTATATTTATACTCATAATAACTAGAAGCAAATTTCACATATCCCTGTCACAGATATATTCAGATTTACGAGTACATGAAGCAGTGTGACCCCTTGATTGATACAACATTTTCACATTTTGACGCAAGCATTTGCTATTCCAGCTAGCCGTATCAATATCAGTTTGCACTATATAAATATAATACAAATATACTATATACAAAATTCCATTTAATTCAAACCTAGATGATACATATCGATTAGTTTATTAATTGCTATTTAAGTTTATCAAGGTACAATAACGACGTTTTTTTATACTTCGTCTCAATCTGATGTTTTACTACTTTTTACTTCAAGTCCTCCTAATTGTTTTTAGGGCTGGCGACAGATAGAGTAATTTAGAATTCTTTATGCTTTACAGTTCACAATTCCAGAATGTATTCAACATTATTAGTCAACTTTACATCAAAATATAAATTTGTTTAAACATCAGAATCGTTTGTTTAAACATAATATTCAGAATCATTGTGTTGAGAGCTTTAGAAGATAAACTTTCTCGCGCAGTACTGTATCAAGTTAAGAAAATAATTAAGTGGGCGCAGTAATTAAGGACGGAAAATTGTGTAACTTACTTGAAACTTATTTTAAAAAGCGCTTTGAAATATCACTTCGTTAAAATTATAATATGTATGTCATATTTACTGAAACACATTAGGTAATTTCTGATCTATTTTTAAAACACATCAAATAAAGACGTAAATTGATAACATGTTACGTTTCACCTTCAAAGTCATGTGTATATAAACAAGTCTAGTGTATGATTCGGAGATCATCAAAGGTTTTATTCGGGCAGCTGTAAAGATCGTTACGTAAGTAAACATTGAATTCGATGTGTTCATTGATTCGCCGAACAAATAAAGAAGCTATTTATAGCTATAAATGTTATGTATGTCTTTATGTGATTTAATACTAATTACATGTGGAGAATAATTTACTTATGTTAGGTTTTTAAATCTTGAACATAATTGGCTTATTATCGCATCTTCTATAACACCCGTGTGTTACAATAACATGTTGTGGTAAACTGTTATATTATAATCCTATTTAAACCCTTCGACACCTTCCCCATCCACCGATCATCCCCTCGTATCCTGTTAACGTTAGGGTAATTTTAATATCGCACCAAAACATTACTCGAGGGGCGTTGACGGTGAACAAAAAGACTGTTTTAGGCCATAACTTTGTATTCTTGGAGAACGAGCCAAATTATTTCAAGTAGTTCCACTTCTTTAGAAAAATCAGTTATAATATTTTATACTAAACTCAGTAAACAACTCCTTTTATGCGAACGATTAAAAATTCTACAGACCTTTGTACGAAATAAAAATACATAAAAGAAAATTGTTGTTAGGCGAAGTTGTAAAGCAACTTTATCTATTCAGGTTAACACTCTTTAAGAGAAACAGCGTAGGTGAAAAAATCAAGTGTTCTACAAATCTCTGAAATACTTTATTTTTATAAGTCGCGTGTTGCATATTTTATCACAATAAAACCGGCCGGCGTAAAATATAAAATAATGAAAATACAAAAACATTTTAAACCCACAACAGAGGTTGTGTAAGAGTGTGCGAATTGAAACTTTAATAAATGAAATACCGAAGCGTTCGTATTTTTATAAACCATAATTCAACCACAAAAACTGTAGGTATTTAATGCTTATTGCCAAACTTCGATATCACGAAATTATATATTACAATGTAAAATTATTTTGCAGGTGGTCCAAGGAACCTAAAGACGTAACTGTACAATCTTGTACAAGTAATCTTGGTATGCGGGGTTATTGCACCCACAAATTGAATCAGCGTAATCTAAATAGATGTGAATTAGGTGCATCACAGAATTAATACTATAAGATCCACGACTTCGGAAACTGCCTGGGGAAACGAATGCGACTGACTTTTTTAATTGAATGGAGTCAAAACTGTTTTTATCTAACAGATTGAAGGACTATTTAATTTAGGTAAACGAAATAAGAATGACCAAAAATGCTTATTCTAGATATTTTTTAAATCCCACAAGGATTACCTAGCACCAAGAAAACCTATAAAACTAAAACCACATCAGAAATAGACCGAACCTTAGTTTATTTTAAAGTAATGTAAATCCGTGACAATTGAGATCCAATTACGTAACACGCTTAGCATGGATGACGTCATTCTTACGTAATATTGAACATCTATCACTATAGAAACCCTTTTTTTATAAACAGCTCGTCAGAATTGGCCGTCCGTCCGTTGACTATATCCCACCGGATTTCCAACGAGGAAATGCACTAAGCCAAAAATCTAAAACTTTACGTGTCACCAAAGAATTCCATTTCGAATGTAGTTTCGAATTTTGTACTTTTAATTAACTGAAATTTTCTTTTTCTACTTTAAATATGCAAATCAAAACGAATTCGTTAGACTATCTAGCACACAGAAAATATATTTTTCTATTTAAAAGCTATTTAATTATATATGCAAAACAATTTTGCGAATTTTAATGTAGCCACAATTGTAAATAGTCGCAGCGGTTGAAAATGGAATCTTATTACTTGATAATGGCCTAGTTTAAAGTAATCTGACCTGTCTGTCCGTAGGCAAAGATGCAGGCATTGTACCCGTCGAAGGCATTGTCGAGGATGTCTCGTCCGAGGCAGTCGAACACGGTCTTCTGTGACGCGAAGTGTGGCAACGTGGGCTCCAGGGAAAAGAAACAGTGGTCGAAGGCGAACGTCTTTGGTTGTTTTCTGAGGAAAAAATACAAATCATAAGTATTTTTTTTTATATGTATATTACTTGTCATACTTTTACTTTGAATAAAGCCAATGAACTCGTGACAAATTTAATAATACTTATCTTTTAATTGCGTAAACTAACACGCTTATCTCAAAAGATATTTCTATCGACAGTTATAAGGAGATATATAACTTAAACTTCGGTATTTAACATAAAAAATGGGATAAAATTAAATTATTTAATTCTAAAAGAAACATTAAATTTTATTGAAAAACTTATACTTTTATATCCAAGTATCTTTTAAATAAAGCGGGGTGTCTTTTTAAGTGATTAAAATAATTTGAGGAACGCACTTTGTTTTAAGTACTTTTTTAAATAAGAGTTAACAGTTTTTTTACTGATATAATTATGTTTAATATTTGTTTTGTGTAGATATAATATAAAAAAAAAGATTTTGCAAACACAATAGTATGTAATTATTTATTTATACAAGTTGATGCATTTAATAAAACTAGTAAAAATTTTGCGTATCAGCATCGATAGTCATTGAGACAACTTGATAAAAATCTATAACCTAAATGTTTAGAGACAGTGAAATAAATAAGTGCTGATACAGTTTTTGTAGACAGTTATATATTATAAATATTTATTTACATATAATCACTCGAAATGCCTTGTTTTGTTTGGTTGCAAGTGTCATTATGTTATTTCCGCTTCACTGTTAGAAGTCATCAGTTAGGTTCGTATATATTTAACAATACAAAGACCATGTTCACGACCAAGGTCGGATACGACAAATTGATTTTTATTAACCAACTCTACAAGTACTACTTATAAGACTATTCATTTCAATTTCCTTTTAACAAGATAAATTGAAAAACCCAACCCGTACAATCCCAACTTATAATTTAAAATGATAACTGGTTACTTTTTCTTAAAAGAAACAATAATACATATTTTCTTTACCAAGAAAAGCAATTTAAATTGTACGTTATTTACATAATCCGACCACCATCTTACAATGCAGTTGTTAGCTGTTCTCTATACAGTTGTTTTTCTTATTTCATATTGATAAATATACTTGTTGCATAATACCGTCTCGTTTTTCTTACAACTGTTTTATTAACGTAATGTTTTGATAATTATTGTATCTTACTTTTTAACATGGCCGTTTCTAACAATTTTACATAAACTCAACATTTTAGAATATGAGTTTATATAAATACATACACAATATAGAAAAATATATTATGTTAAGTGGATTTTTTCCCTATTTTCCTAGTAAAATAATATTATAGAAGGCTAATCAGATATAATGCTTGTAACTGAGATAACGATTATATTAAAATGTAAAGAGTGATTCATGCAGTTAATTTATTTCTAAGTTTTTTACTGCACTTTATATTAATTTTATGTACAAACTAAACCAGATTATTATTTAAAGAAACAATGGTATACAATAAAAATTCAATTAAAAATAATTAAAAACCCGTGGCGTCAGAGGACTGTTGTAGGTACCTACGTACTATGTTGACGATGGTGTCTATTTTACAAAGTTTCGAAAGCTAATGAATGAGAACTTCTATACTATTTGATATTGTTATTTCGTTATTTGCGCTGGTTACTTGCATTTTAATATCTACCTAGGTTTAGCGGTCCCTCGACGCATCGACTATAATAAGTACCTACAAGAAAAGCTCAATATCTTGGAGACGACTGCATCTATTTCAACCAAACATGTCTAAGAACCATCTTGACGAACGTCCACACGTTAGGCTGCTACGATGCCACAGACAGACAGATACACCGGTCAAACTTATAACAATCCAAATATTAGGTCGGGGGTTAAAAAATAGCACACGTAAGTTAATCAAGAATTTATGAATAAAATTATAAAAAAATTAAAGATATGTCTAATAATAAAGTATTTCTGTCTTATAATCACCGGTATTTAACATATAATATTTATGAAGGTACACGTTTCAACACTAACTAGATAACATTTTCCGAGGCGGGGTGGCGGGGTGGCGGGGTGCGCCGACAAGTCTCTATGGGGATGGTTCCGTGCCTTGTAAGGAGTCGTTAGTGTCACCTACGAGATACGAAAAGCTAAATTAGGGTAAAGGAGAAGCACTTTACGAATAATGTTGTACCTATTAAAACGGTGTTTTCGTTTTAAAATACATTACACGTTATAAATTGTTTTAAGTTAAAATGTAGCTAAATTTAAATTCGATAGAAATTCCAATTATTAAATACTATTTATTCAAAGCGTAACAAAAGATTTAAAGGATATATAAAGAAAACTAATGATATTTCACTCCGCCCACGCGTCGTTATGTGAAATTGGCTCTCAATTGCAGAAACAAATACATCACAATGCATATTATTAACATTAAGCATTTGCTTTGTCTTCTCAAATACATATTAGTGTAGTTTTATAAAATAATATTTTTATTTATATCGCACCATTATAGGTAAAATGAATAGAAAATATATATATATATATATATATATATATATATATATATATATATATATATATATATATATTTTAAAACAATGTAATTAATTTTGACTTTTAAACATAATATTATTTATTTTCGACTGGTATATCCGTTAGCACTTGTTTGGTTACTTACCTACATCATACAACGTCAAAGTCAACTCACTAACTCAGTTATTGCGTTGCAATGCGTCTCCTAAATTGCTTTGGCGCAGTTTTTCAAAGCGAACCGTGTTTAAAAAAAGCTTACCTTTCAAAAATATTTGTAATAAAATAGGAAATGAAAACTTCTAATAGTAGAGTAACAAAATATTCAAGAAGATATCTGTTTGGTTAATTCAGATTTTTATTAAAAGTCATCATCATAAGTTTAAATTAAAATTATTTGTCTTAATATCTCCAAAAGAAACCAAAAGTTTTAATTTAAAAATGTATATATTATAGTCAAAGTGAGACCCTTATAAAGTTTTAAAAGCATCATAATACTACCTCATAGCGGGCACAGGCTGGAAGATTAATTAAACCAAATGTTATTTGGGTACACCCGCCCTTTTATATCCGCTTCAATCTCTTGGTCATGCGTTTCAAAGCAATTTAATTAAGAGAAACTATTACATTTACCATGGAAAATATAAGACTAGATTTAGTTTCCTTTTCTAGACAAAACAAGATAAATATAAAAACATTTAAAGCCATATATTTTTAATTAAATAAAAACATTTAAGATTTCTATTTCCTATTTCAAAAGGTACTATTATGTTAAATTCTAAACTTCACTAAGTCAGCAATAAAAGTCTTATAAAGTCGATTCCTTACAAAGAAACTGATTGCATCGGTCTCGTCACAATGGAAGCAAATTCAAACATGTGCCGACAGGTCTCTTGTTTAAGCTTTGCTGTAGAAATGAAGTTATTGGCTATGAGCCAGATACTTCATAATGGTAACCAAAATATCAAAGTAATGACACCAAGATATCCAGCTTTAAAACGAAACATCCAGCGCCTCTTTGTTTTATTACACCAATTTCAAGAATCATAAAACACGAGAGCTGCTAGATGAGACAGAGAAAATTTTAACATGAATTATAGAAACGACTTTATTTTACATAAATGTTTAATACAATTTGAACATACACCAAATTTACAACATAAATGAGAATATAACGAGAAAATCGTAAATCTTGAAATTGCTGTTATACGTACAAACTACAGAATAGTTAGGATATACGATGTTGCTTAAATAGAGTCCAATTGCCTCTAGATCTCCATTAGGGAAAATCTATATCAGAATATTGGGAAAACAGTTGGATTGTACTGTCGTAAACTTAGACCGATTTTTCACAGTACACTGACAAAAATAAAACCCTAAGATGGTAATTTAAAATTATATAGCATTAAGAAGAATTTCCTATCGCCAAAACAGCTCAGTCAAGCAATATAAGAAGCAATAATATAATACTTAAAAGGTCTTCGAAAGTAACACATTATTTTTAGTAGATACATAAATAATGAAAATGCTATTTTTATTTTCTGTATTTTGGACCTAATATACTTTTTTAGGTGCTTTAGTATGGTGTATCTCATAAGCGCTATTTAGTTAGTATACTGTGTAAGTCATGTTAAAATTCCTAAAATTGGTTTTCGTAACAATAAGGTAAAAACAAATATATTTTTTAAAGAAATCTTAAACTTTATACCTACATATATATATCTTCCTCAATAAATATCTAAATTAATGTGACAATTAGTATCAAACTCTATTGCGTGGTTTAGAAAAAAACTTTGTTTTATTTATATACATGTAAGTATTCATGCAATATAATTTGTATAAAACAGATACGAAAATGGTGAAATCTATTTTCGTATTTACGTTTAACAAAATACTTATATTGAGCATTTTACATCTTTACGTAATAGAGACGAAAATTTCTGCTAACGTAAAGGATTTTTATGCGTTTCGCCGAAATTCAGGTGTAACAGGACGTTAAGGGATTAACGGATAACGATGTAAAATATGATTTATTATACATTTGTTAGAGGTAAAGGTATTTGATTATTAAAAGAGAGAACTTCTTTTGTTAAACATATATAATAAAGATTAGTAAAGTAACGTTAAACTATTATTTATTATATAAATTGACAACAAATAAAAGTCAGCGAAAGGTCATTGAGCTTGAAGTATTATTTCAATAAACATTGAACAAGTTATCTAAAACTATTGCCAATGTAATCAAAACTTTTAACAACAAACATAGCTGCTTCAACGATATCAATTAACAATGAAATACTGGAATCAAATATTACTAGACAAACTCCCAGGTACATACGCTTAGAAAAGCAATAACCCAGCGTCATGTTCGTATTAGACTGTCATATAAACTAAGTTATTCCGTATAATATCTCTCCCCTAACAGATTATCTCTACGAATGTACTTAGGGGTCCTATAGACCCTGTTCGTGGGTAGATGTCAGACTGAAGAGTCTTATAGGTTACCGAGATAATATAAAGTCTGGGGTGATGTTCGTGAACTACCAGTGTGTAACGTGAAGTTAATTAAAAACAAACACACTTAAGTTTCAATATTTTTATGTGTATACATAACATAATAAAAAAAGCACTGATGATGAGTGATATTGACCATATCAAGCAAAATGCTAACAGAATACAATGAACTATAGCTGCTAGCAATTTACATACTTTCGCCTATAAGTCACCCGTCACTCACTTTAGTCAGACATTTATCATTTAAGACGCGATCAGAATCCTTAATACTATTTGTAGGAGTCAAAGACCGAAGATATAATAAGAAAGTTAATTGTACATATTAGATAAGAAACAACATATGTATATTATAAGTAAACAGAGATAAGTTATATCGCAAAATTATTATGATATATACATATTACATCTATAATTATATGTAAGAACCAAACAAATTCGGTGTTAAGACTAGATTAAGACCAGAGTAAAATAATACGATTTTCATCAGTTACATTGACGACATTGGTTATTGGTGATAAGAAGGTATTTATAGAAGAAAAAGAATCAGTGATAGTACTAAGTCTAAGTCATTACCGTCTTTAATAACTATGGTAATATTCATGGCTGATGTCATACATCGTACCATCATACGACTTTTTATATCAGAACATCAGTTAAATGTCGCTTGAACGTGTTTATATTTGGCCAAGACTAAAAGAATTTATTTAAATTTTAATAGCAGAGGTGATGTAATCGGATACATTTACGGAAATAACCGTGTACAATAATTTATAATATTAATATTGTGGGCGAGCCATCGCAAAAGATGACAAACTTAATGTCAGCTTTCCTCAGCTTCGTCTCTCCAAAACAGGATTTATATTCGTCAGTCATCTGCGCTGTGACGTCATCACATCATAATCGCACTATATGAGAGTGTAATGAAAAGAGGAAGGGGAGCATGACCGTTCAGAAGTTAAGGGCACTGAAGGTAAACAAGACGCAGGGGTCGTATTTATCCTCATTATGGGGGAGAAGAGGCGATGACGTCACGGGCGTCAGAGTGACTCGGGGCGCACTAACTTCTCTTAAGTTAGAACACAACCGACATGACGACAGATAAAAAACATTCTTATAAACAATTTAACGTCCTCGTAATTAATGTTATGTAAAGTTAAATATTTATGTTAGTGATGAACATATATTAATAATAATGTGCGAAGAGATTTAAAGTCAAACATAGTATAATAAATATGTTACAGTTTTCACACATTATATATGTTTGAAATATACTTAAAATTTGAGAAGATTGCCATTATCCACATGTACAAGTATTCCATTCAGCGTTAATTAAATTCCACCAGCGTGAACTCATCAACCAGTCGACGACTTGGAAAATTAATATAAATTTCTCATCAAGCACTATTTCGTTCACCTGGAAAGTGCCGTCACATCAGTCTGACTGAGATAGATAGTACCATTATCCTCCCTAATTATCCTTCAACCGCTTAATTGTATTAAAGTAACAAAACACATTTACATCTGGTGTCTATATTGAAGGTGTGTTCTATTTAGATGTATGGACAATTTTCGTATGTATATAATCCATACATCTAAATAGAACAGATATAAAACTATATACATGAAAATTATAAAATCGTATTGATGTCACTCGGCCCACTTTTGTGTCCCGATGAAGCAATGTCACTGTTATGTCATATAACTGTAATATAAATTCCGACGAAATGTAGAGACGAAACGTCATATTGTGCCAAGAATGGGTATTTTAACCCTCAGAAATAAATACAGACGCACATTTGGACATTTCTTATTAATCTCTTTCTCTTCTTACGCCGACTTGTAATCAACATAATAACATTATACTGAAGAATAAAATCCAGTGGGTATGTGAATTTATCAGCACCAAATAAGCACATGTTTTCTAATATAAACTATGACACTAATATAAATAAATATTTATAATTATTATACCTACTGTACCTATTATTATTGGTAGCTAATTATAAATTTAGGGGGATAATGATAATAATCGTCCCGTACAAAGGTCAAAGCCCCGGTTGTAAATTTCAAACTATTTCCAAAGCACTCGCTAATTTCATAATATTGTAACTTTAAATAAAATTACATCGTGATTAAGAGCACTTAAAATAAACTTATAATTTAAATAAATTACAACTTACTTAACTTAAAACAATTAAGCCCGTAGGTATGTTTAAACTCTCTCAGGTACGTATTATCTTCAAATTACTTCAATGTAGTCTGAAACTTTTAGATCAGAATCTCCTCAGTTTTAAACTTACAGTAATAGCCCATTCTTGTATCAAAGATGTACTTTGTGAAGATGCTTAAGGTCATTGTTAAGCTTCTAAACAAAATATCGTTATATTTAACCAGGAATTTGTCTTTAGGTTTAATAAGAAATGTTTAGGAAAATCTTTGCTTTCTAAGAAAAACCATATTATGATGTCAGTTATTTTATGTTTATAGCCAAATCATTTCCCTTAAGAGTTTAATAAATTTTATAAAAAATTTTAAGGCGAGATATTATATCGATATATGTAGACAAGATATATACCTAGGTATATTATGAGGAAGTACATATATGTATACATGTTATGTCAATTATGGTCTTAAATTTGTGACTATTATATTAAACTATCACGACTTTCCTTTTTAATGAATAATTATTGGAATTTGGTGGAAAGTGTAAATAAAAAACGATTTTAGGGCTGTTTGGTCTAAGCAACATTTTATTAGCGAAATGGAGTTATTCAAAACTATCAATATTTACCGATAACCTTAGATATTAATAAACAATTATAACAAGACAACAACTTGCTTCTGTTCGACATGTTTGAAGTTTATAAAAACAACTGGAGTTTAACAACAACAATAACCTTTGATAGTTGCTCGATAAAAGTCAACATGAGTTGGGATAACTTCCATATTTCGTTGTGATAACAACATTATTTAGAAGCTAACGACAATATATTATGATAGGTTATTGTCATCTTAAATATCATCTTAGATAGGTACTCTTACTTTCAATCGTTAACCGACTTGCGAAGGCTTCTTTTGAGACCTTGAACGTTTTAGAACGTGCCTGGGCTTTTAAGGGTAAAATTAGGGTTCCGTTCTATATAAAATATTACGTAAGTTATAGACAGACAATATAACATATGATTTAAAATGCTGTGAAATTAATTAAGTTATTTTGTATTCAGGTTGAATTTTAGGAAAATGTATAAAAAGAAAAATAACATAAAACCAATCATCCGCAATGCCCTCTCAGCATATTATTAGAGTATTCAGAAAATTTATTCATGGTTTAAAAAAATATCTCATTCGAGCCTCACATTGAATATACACGAATAATACAGAGGCGAAGAAATTCAACCACATTACCTATATGAAGAAAATATACAAAAGGTTTAGTTATTTTTTTTGCCGAGTTTCATTTTCTGTATTTAATGGTTTTGTGCAATGACTGGGAATCTTTCATGCATTTTAAGATATTTCCCCGGACTTCTACCACGTGTCATGCATTATTCAGTCGGATGTGCAACGAAAGCTTCCGACGGTCAGAAGCTACGTAGTTTTCGTACACAGATCGCGCATACTACCCATTGTTGTGATTCTAAGAACCTCTGAGCTGAATTTAAAAAAACTATTATATAGAAGGCTAGACAGTGAGTCAGACGAGAGGGAATATAAATACATCGGGTAATTTATTACGAAAGGAAAATTACCAGGTTTTCCACGACCACGAAAATAACTTCGTTCATTATAGACGGTTTTTGGAAAGTATGTTATTATTAATTATTATTTATTATTTCTAGGTAATATAAACATAATTTTCTGAGGATATCACTTAAACATTTTCACGAAATTAAAACGACAAATTACAGAAATACAATAAAATATTCATTTATTAAAGTTCAATAAACTGTCTAGTCAATCAAGATGACTATCCGATGTAGTGTAAAATGAAGATTATTAATAATATAGTAACGAAGCCTACTTTGAAAATCGATAATCAAATAACAAACTCTATAGAAAACGGAGTTTCTAGTTAGTAATGCCTGTTGGTACTATTTTAATTTTCACGAACTTACTCCTGCTAGGTACTAGTTGTGAGAGAAGTCCGTAACTTCAATATGTATTTTGTTTGAGATATTAATATTCTAATATAATATAATTTTACGAAATCAAGTGTTAAGTACCATAAGCTTAAAAGCTTTATTATTTTCAATTATATTACGCAAAATATTAAATGCACAAAAACATATTTGAAACAATTTTATATATAATATAATATTTTTAAAGCCCTCAAAACCAATTCTCTTTCAGAGTCCGCTTTTAAAATGTTGCTTTTATGTTCACCTAACAGAACCCATTCGCTGGAAATCTAATAACCGGCTTATTCATGCTACATCTGGGAAACGTAGAGTCTACACACACTAGATATTTATGTAGCAAATCCCATTATTCCCTTTAATCCAATCGAATCCGTCGCCAGGGAGACTGGTGGGCAAACACCAGTGACGTAGCCCGAGGTGGGTATAAGTATCGATTTAAAGCACACCGACCTCAAGAGACGTCACGGCTCTACCGACGTCCCCTGTTATTGTTACAAGAAAGGTACGAGTAAACGTCAGACGTTCGTGATTCATATCATTTATTGAAACTAAAATACCAACAATCGTAACAACTTGTCACGCTTGTTATTTTCATGTTCTATTTAGACATTAACGTACACAAAAATATTATAAGACTTATTTATGAACACGAAGATTACATGAACCGACAAATGCTTAACACTTCGAATACTTAATAGTAGCCAATTCCACACGATTGATTCAAATTAAGATATATTGGTACGTTGCAAGTATATTGAACAATCACCGACAATAGACCTCTTATGTGTATGTATTTTAGGCAACAATAAAATGGTTGGATGATAATTGGCTTGAATTATACCAAGGCCGCTCTACAAATATAAAATGATTTCATACTACTTTAGTAAAAATGGAGCCATCTATTACACAATACCTTTTAAAGCAGTAGATATTATTATAATGGTGAAACTTAGGCTTGAATTTAAAACATTGTATGTATAGGTTTATTCTTTTTTTAAAAAATGACCTTCGAGATTATGTGTGGCAAGTCTTATCTAGACCCTATCACTAACTCGTCTCGGCTTTTGAAAGTTTAGCTGAATCGTCCTTTTATTGTACAACCAAATACACTTTATATTTTCAATTTGTTCATGCCACAAGTCCACTATACTCCGACCTCACGAGTAAAAGCAGAGATTCGCAACTAGTCGGGCAAATTACAATTTAATTGACGTAAGTACAGTCAGGTAAATACAATAGTAATATAAATATTTAATAGTCATTATTGATTACGAAAGAATGATTTTTTTTTTGTAACCAAATTCCGAAACTGTCCGTGAAATCCGTAGTTACTGTTTTGAAACCCCATAAGAGGTGTTTCATGAATAAAATATTTGGTGGATAGTTTTTAATAAGATTTCAAGTATGAAAATGAAATAAATGTAAGTTTTACGAAGTCTAGGAGGGCAATATTACCAAACTTGTGCGTGTCTCAATTCTCAGTCGAGAACGTGTCCTAAAAGTTATCTGTCCAAACTCACCCCAATTTCGATCGAACAAAGCAATTGGAAGGGAAACTTCCAGAAATTAGAATTTATTGCCACAAGACATAAGGGCCGAGGATAATGCTGGTACCTACAGACTATTAAGCTATTATCGAGCAATACCTAGTTTTCCTTGTAATGTAAATCACGATCGACAGTCACGAAATCAATTCATTCCCATTTCATCATTTTCATAATTGTGTTCCTTACCATTGTTTACAAAGTAGAGAGAAATCAATAACATTAAATAACTTCAGTAAAAAAATAATTTATAACATATTGTTCATTAATATAAAATTATGACCAAATGTCAAATTTGATTAAGTTGGCAATAACATTTATGAATTAAACAACCTCTTAGCAAATGACTAGTGGGAATAGTCGTATAATTGAACTGCTGGCCCCCAGTGGGTGTGACTGACTGACTGGCGCGGGCGGTCCTGTCACGGGGTGAAAGCAATGTCCTATTATCGTTAGTCTCGAACGTGACGACTAAAAATAGAAAATATTTCACGAAAAAAAAAGATTGTATTGTTTTTATTTTTTGAGTTGTTATGAAGAAGATGTAAAAATAACGAAACTTAAGTTAATATTTTAAAAAAATTAATTGTTTCTAAATGTAAAACACTTTTTGAGTCTACTTAGTTTTACTAAGAACTTTAATTAGTTTTGCGATTGAATGACAGACAGGGAGGCAATACTCGTTCACCACACCACGTACCAAGACAGACAGGGCAAGTAAGGTTGGAAAAAATCTAAAGTAGGTGCGTGAGCATACATAAATAACAACTACGCTATAAACAAAAACTATGTAATAGAAATGATCTTTCATGTTCTAACATATTTATTAAAAATGCAGTTAAATGTTGAGAGCAGTTATAATTTTTTACTCCACAATAATTAAAAGTTAATAGTAATATTCATAAAACTAAACAGCCGCCTAGATACTCCGTACGTTAGTTTGATGGGTCATAAACACCGTCAGTGGCTCGCCAACCCCGTGCAATATGTTAGCGATGACTCATTATGGAAGCCCGCTCCGATTGTGTCTACCGAATATGACAAGGTATTTTATAAGGGCGTGGAGTCCCTATAATGAAAGTCAAACACGCTCACCCCCACCCCTAGCCTCCCGACAATGTTATTAATATCAATATTCCAAGCTCCACTGTTTTGTACTTGTTTTGTAAACTTCCGCACACCACATAAAGGAAACAGTTTGTTTTGTGATCTATTTTTGACCTTACTGTTAAGACTTTCTATTATTATAAGACTCCATATATAATTATTCTCAGAATCGCCATGAATATGTTAAATTAAGAATAGAAATGTAATTGTAATCACTAGCTATATAAATAAATTGAAGACAACAGGAATTTAAAGGTAAATAAATATAAACAAGGCAATGTAATTCTGTTTATTTTCTTTTCGCAAGCCCAGGTCTCGCAGTGTGGGCGCGTTAAATAAACAAGTAGCGTGCTGAACCAGCGACCTTCAGCATCTGCGTCCGTTGTGAATTTACGTCTGCTTTCTACGAGCTACGTTGGAAAACATTAATATTACATTGAATCCTTGACTATTGTGTTGTTGAATAATTAACACAGAACCACATTACAACCTTTATGATTTACGACTCGTCCATTCGTAATAAAACTTCTAAATGTGAGGTATTCAGCTGTATTGTTTACGACTGGATCATATTATACTATGTAGCAATAAACTTATTTATGTATACACGAGATATAAACAGTATAACATTTGCATTTTTTTATCCTTGACCTGCTTCACGGCACTGAGAAGCTAGTAGGTACTTACAATTAAAGTGACTCGGTCTTCCTCATTACATAATCTTCTAATATAACTGAATGAATTGGAATCTTTTAAAATATACTATACAATATACACACATAATTTAACAGGCTTACTTTAACAATACTCACAACAAACAGAAAAGAGTAAACAACGGCCTTCATTCTTTCTTTTCTTGGACGAGTAAGTACAAACTTGAGAAATTTCATTTGAGTTTCGTACGTGCAGACGGGTCTTCACGAAACCCTTTTCAGACGAATCTTCAATAAAACTAGGCCCAAAGCGAATACGCAACTACAGTGGACCAGTAAGGAATCGTTTCGACCAAATTGAAATTAGGTCTGCAACATTCATCGGTACCTACATAGTACGTGTCGTGAATGAAATAGTTATATAAAACAATTCAATTACAACCCCATCCCGGAATGATTCTTTCAACTGTGCTTTATTAAGAATGAACTTATTGAAGATTTGTACAGAAATATTAGTAAATTTTAATTAACAAGAGCGTGCGTGAAACAAAGATCACTAAAGAAGGTCAGCCTTGATGAAAGAAAGATCTGTACCACGGCTCAGTCTCATCTCCCGCGAGAACAATAAACGTATTGCCTTTGTCAGTACACGTACCGCAAATTTGTTTGATCGTATGCGTCATAGTAGTAGTACCGTAGTCTGCAGTGTTTACCAACAACGAGGTCAAACAATATTGCATAACAGCAGGGCATAGCAACAACGCAATGTTAGAATATAAATAGTAAAATAAAAGAGTATCAGAACACAGCTGAGTCAGAACCGTGTGGGCAGGACTCGCTGTAGTTAGTTATATAGGAGCTATGGGCGATGGCTGCACGCAAGGCAGACCAACCTTTATGCTAATGAAACAGTTGCAACTTAGCCAGGAGTTATAATTTAAATAAAACACATACATATCAAGAATATATTAACAGACCTTTTAAGATTTTCTAGAATTTACTAGTAACATTTTTAGAAACATCTAACGGGCATACAAAAATTGTGAAAAAAATAAAATTAAAATATGAATACATTTTATGCACGTGACAATGTGGTAATTGAAAAAAACAAAAAAAATAGCTATTTTTAATAAAAACTATACTATTATACTAACTTAGTCGATATCAAAATAACATTTACGTAAGTTTAGAATCTGTCGCAAAGAGTCTATAATCTTGTGACGATGTTTACGGTTCATCAGGTATGACTTAGGGTGAGATTTACACAATATATTGTAACATTTTCTGCTAATAGAAATTTCACTATTGAAATAAGTTACAAAACTGTCGTAAACTAAACTTGTTTACTAATTTTAAAATTAAATTGGAACTGATTGTACAATACTTGTGAAGTATGATTTTATTGACCACAATTTCATTGCTTTGAAACATTTTAAAATATATATAATAGTAATTTTCTTAATAGCTTTTTACCAGAAAAACTATATTTTCATATTAGCCCCTTTGAGCAGATCAAAAAACTTCTTATATTTATATTGACGTTATATTTGTGTAATATGTATAATTAAAAAAAATCTATTTCTCCTAGTTACGTGTTATTACCGAAGTACCAGACCGTAGTCAAGTGGGTGTTTCATGTGACTGCTTTATGGATTTCGCCAACTTCCCGTCTTGCTCAAGCACTTGCAGCCCTCCCACGTGGACACGTGATTCACAGACGATAACTCTCAAGTTATATTGTTTTGACACATTGCAAATTATTATTGTCAATATTTGATTATAAAAGTTGATAATGTGCATATTAAAATATATATTATTCGAATCAGAGTTGTAATTCGGTAATCTTTATAAGATAGTAATGAAGCTTATAAAAAACACATTCACTATATTATTATGATTGTGAGAAGGCGAGTCTGAGTCAGAATATACCTTTTTATGATATAATATCTACATTTAGATATTAGTAATGAAAACCTTACATTAGAAATCATCACAAACTAATGAGGTTTTAATGTTACTAATATGAATAACAGACATTGAAGACGGAAATTGATGCATTACTTCTGAGAGAACTGTGTGATCCTAAATCTATTAATACATAGTAAACCATTCACCACCAGTCCCTTGTAATAAAGCAGACCATGTTTAGTTTACAACGTGAAAGACTAATAGTTTAAAACATTGTCTAAAGTCTATTAAAATGTATGAATAAAGACATACATTATTATTGAGCCATCCTATAACTGATGATAAAAAACATAGGCCCGACTATTTGTTCCCATAGTAATAACCGTCACACCCTTATGGATGAGTAATTTTAGATTCTGTCAACATAATAGCGCAGGTACCGATCCTGAACAAAATTAAAACAAATATTTATGGTCATTGTCCCAAACTGACAACTATAGTAATTCTTAGAAATCTCTAAACTATCAGACGAATAAAGTGAATATAATTTAGCTTTCATTTTATGCACTCAGTCTTTCAGATTTAGCTTTATTTCAGTCAATAACCCTAAGTGAAACTTCTCTACTTGCTATTCATAACCTTAACCATCTACTAAATAACCCAGTAGATAGCAACCCAAGGCTCAATGAAACGGTGACGAGCTGTCTGCAGGCGCAGTTCGAGGTCACAGCGACAGTAAGTACCACAGCTGCAAGATAATGTATACTATGTAGACGACGACACGTGTTGAAGACAGACCTTATTAAACTAGGGTAGGGGGTAATATGTCAATTTTATCATAATTTTAATAAATAGTGCACTGTTATAAAATATAATTGTTTTAGTAATTACAGATTCACAATAAAATATAAAATCCGAAGGCCACTATTAAAAAATAGTAGTGTAATAAAAAATATATTTTACGTTCGTAAGAAATGAAAATTGTTAATATCAGAACAAGTCGCCGTTACATAAATTAGTTCTTCGAGACAGTCGAGCGCTTAAGATCCCCAAGGGGATAACCGAATTAAGCTTAATTAGAATGTGTCGTGTTTCTAGTTAAAGATTTATGTTTCACCGAAGAGAAAATATTAGGACATTACTTAGTCTTTATATAGCAAGGAACATGATTCTAATTACTTAGATATTAATGGAAACTAGAAAGTCATTATTGGTACTAGTATTGTGTTTTTTTTTACAAAATATTCATTCACAAGACATATTTTGTTCCCTTCAGAATAAACTAACTTAAATATAAATAATCTTCATAACAACAATTTATATTCAGAATATATATATATTTTTTATGTTTCAGTATGATTAATATAACGTACCTGTTACTAATTTTATATTTTAATTTCTTGAATAGTAATATTCCCAAAACGTATATAATATTAATGTATAACAGAGTAGGTGTATTTTAAAAGTTGAAATATTATAAAATAGGTGTAAACCTATTTTGTTATACGCTAATATTAGTTTGTTTGAAATGTTATTAATGTTTCCTATGTTCTATTCGGTATTTTCCTAAAAACGACTAGAACGAATAAGTAGTAATAAGTACGTTTTAATGTCAATAGGTATTTAGTTCGGGTATTTTTAAGATCTTTTAAATAAAGTTTGTGTTTAATGTTTGTATTTGTTTGTTTGTGTACTTGTACTAATCCTTATTTGTACCAAAAAATTACAATAAAAGCTGAACTTGTAAAATTGTAATATTTGTTTCTTATTTTAATTCATTAATTTAGTTACATTACTTTACAAATAGTATTTACAACACTATTTTTGAAGTAAAATATCTATGTATATATATGAAATACGATAAAATCCAATTAGTTTATCTCAAAGCCTGTCACTGATTCAGATTGCGAAATAACGTTCGTAAACATGACTTAAACGTAGCGAGTACATACACAGCTTTGACGATACATTATACACAGGTCGTTGTACCGAGAAACACTTAAAGATGGATTACTATGAATAAATAAATGGCTACATGACAAGTATACCTACAATAGTATTTGTATTATTATAATTGGGTTCATATAATGGCAACGATAAATCATAATTTTATTTAAATTTTAAATAAAAATAGAATGAAAAATAAAGCGATATGTGCGAGGATTCGAACCCGCAACCTCTGGGAAACCGTCCCGTCTCTCTATGAATTCAGCTACCGTGTCGGGTCGGAACGGTGGTGACATCTATTAAGGTTTTTTCTTCTAACTTTGCAGGCTAGCTAAACATTGAAAATATACCACAACCCACAGCCGAAATTAATGTTTGAAAATATCTATAAACATGTATAGCCATGTTAAGCTTATTTATATTTCATTCTATACTTAGGTATTTAACATTTAAACATAATTTTATTAATATTTAAAAAGTGTAATTGATTTAGTAAATATATTTAAGTAGGTATAGTTTTATGTTATCACAGTAGGTACCTACTCATCTTACCTCTTACCTGATAGTTATATCAAGAAACTTTTTCATTTAGTTCTATTATATAAAGAAGCCGCAAACATCACGTATTTCTAAATAAACTTTACGAGAACTTTTTGCCGACCTGAATAAAAAATGTCTTAGAGAAAAAGTTTATTTTCAGTCATATTTTACATTGAGAAAAAATAATAAATATAAAAAAACTGTCAAAATTAACATGGTAAGTCAAAATTAAAGGTTGTAAATTGTTAATTTTATCGATTTATAATCAATATTGGATTCTCTCCATCTATAATGATGTCCACTGAAAGAGAAACAAGTATCAATTGGTATATCGTTAATTTATCTCGTTCGTAATTCGTTGGACCGTTATTTTTAATTTCGTTAGTTATTTACAAGGTCCGATACACAGCGACACTTCCAATAAAGATCTCCATTTCATTGCATTAATTGTTACACTAAAATTATTTATTTTACAGCCAATTAACAAAATATGCAATTGCAGTCTGTTTGATTTTCATTTAGGTCACGGTTATAAAAGTGTGTCGTTATTAATGTATTATTCATGAGTGTACAATCAATAATCAATACAATATGAAGTACTGCTGTTTATTATTTCTTGCTGCTTTATCCTAATATTATAAAAGAGGATGTGAGTTGGTTTGTCACGATCTTAGGTCTTCACTACTAGACCCCTCATCATAAAAATCAAAACACTCTTTTTATGTCTTCTGACACAGAAAACGCCGGCTACTTATTTTATACAACGCGGACGAAGCCACAGTCACAAACTGGTATGATATAATTTTATAGAACTAAGATTAACCGTGTTCTGTTTTACTCATATAATAGTCGTAAAATTCATGAGGTCAAAATGATTACAACTGCACAAAAAATAATTGCAAATTATAAAAAAAAACATCACGTTCAACAAAACACAATGTCAAACTAACACGATTATTATTAATTATAACTACCAAGGCGAGAGTCAAGGTACTAACATAACCTGGTTATTCTTGCTACTACGATTTGATATAAATGTATTATATATGGATGGATGGATTTACGTGTTGTACCTTTTACTTTACATCGTAACATAATGTAGCTAATCTCTTGATATTCAATCGTTATTTACACACATACACACAATATTATTATATATATAATATATACATTTCAAATCAAATTTACATTTCTGTAAACTTTACTATGATAATATACAAAATGTTTAATTATTATAAAAAAGTGATAAACTGCTCTTCGAATATGTTTAGGAGTCATTTTTAATAACTGTATGGATGTATGTCTCAGCTTCCCGTTCTGATAACATACATGGTCACCGATAAACATACAATTAATTCCGTATTATTTACATACATACAATCGTATGACGTACAAAATATATTTAATAATATCAAAGTGGTCAGTTAGTTCTCTTCTTTGATTTTCTCCATTTTTCAGAATAGCATTTAATTTATGTATATTTCTGGGTCAAATCATGTATTAAATTTTGTGTGACTTTCCGATGACCCATTGCGCTGAATCTTGTACGTTTGTGAATGAATGAATTCCATCATATGGCGACAATGTGATATGATAATTGAACTATTTTATTTATAAAATGTCTATCTATATAAAATAAGACAATATATCATGCATCTATCTATTAAATACTTAGTGCTTTGTTTGTCTTACACAAAGCAACAACAAAAAAACAGTTTTTACATTATAATAAAATCTCTAGTACCTATCAACTTTTTTATTATAACATGAATTTTGTGGTTAAATAACAACAAAAAAGTTTGAGACGATGTAATAAAAGTTTTACTTTAAAAACTGCAATAGTTTAAATAAATAATGGTTTGCATTGCTTAAGGCCTACTTAGACTGTAATAATGTAATAATATTATAAAAATAATTATTAATAGTTAAATACATTCTGAATGATTATTTACCTTTACTAAGAATATATAGATAAGGTGAAAATGTAGGTGTAATAGAAATCTTATCATTTATCACATAATGAGACATAAGAAATATATTTCTAATAAATATATTGTGAATGTTTTATTATGAACAGTTATTAGGAAATAAATAACAGCCTGTATATAAGCAAAGGTTTTAAATAAACAATGTTCATTAATAGACACGTGTTCATCCTAAGTTAATTTCCTGTCGACCCGGTGCTGTATCTCGCTGTCTCTCAGCAGATGCATGCTAAATTTCGTTTGAACTTCTAACGTGTCATATGTCTCTTGTTTTAAAATTACACAAGTTGCTTTACGTATCTCAATTGAAATGGCTGCGACCAGCCGCTGTCTCAACTTCTTTAATGCAATACACGTCTATAATTTCTATTTATACCTAATCTTTAGCAATATTACAAGGATATTAAATTAAAGAAGAAGCTATAATTTCGATTTATACCCAGCTTTCTACTATATTTTAACGACATTATATTAAAAAGGAGCTACAAAAAAGAATTTACTTACGGTAACGTAGTGGAAGATCAAATAGTTCTCGTTACAAAATGTAAATTATGCAGTGAATCCGTCTGATGCAGTATTGATGAACCCGTTTCGTAATGGCAGTACTGGCTGACAATATAGAAAGTCAATTGCAATCCTGCGATGGATTCAAATCGCGATTTATGTTGATGTGCAAAATGCGATTGTCTCTATATTCAATCACATACCTATTGAATAAAGTTTAATAATTGCTATGCAATTATACATATTTCGGGATTACTGTTTATCTTTTACGTTACTATTCTGTTGTCATTTCGTTAATACGTTGAACAACATCTTTGTACTCCTATTTACGAAATATTCGACGACCGTGGTCGGTGGAAAATGAAATCAGCAACAGTTAAATTTTATATAAATATAGAATGTAAAAAACCGATACGGGCAGGGATTCGAACCCGCGACTACTGGGACTTTCCCAGTAGTCGCGGGTTCGAATCCCTGCCCGTATCGGTTTTTTACATTCTATATTTATATAAAATTAAATAAGCTCAACATGGCTATACATGTTTAAAGATATTTTCAAAAAAAGCAACAGTTAAAGTTTATTCTGGATAGATACTGCTTGTAACTACAAAAAACTAATATTTTTTTGATGAAAAAACATTACACACAAAACTATGCGAAACCTTACATCCACTACTTCATTGTTTACGTTGACACTGTACACATCAAGTCTATATTATTCCTTTCATGGCAAATAGTCGCGAATAGTTGATAGTCATCTGGCGTAAAAAAAAATAAAAATATATATGTGTAACGAAGGGTATGTCCAAAAATTACCTTAAAATGAAGGTTATACTTTGACTAGTATGTTTGTATGTATGTTTGTCAATGGTTTTAACTTATCTTACCAAATAATACTATAATAAATATATTAAAATCTAGATCCCCAGTACTGAGCAGTTATCATTTAAATGCCGCATTGCACGCACACTAGGGCGGCTAAGCGGGCCTTCATTATAAATGCGCTCACCTTTCCATCTTCCATTTAATAATGAGAGTACGATTTCATGTAGTATGGTAATCACGCTACGTCAACATACATAGGAATATCTATATCATCCAGCCGTGACCTAGATACGGAACCAAGGAAAAACCAGGTAGACGGTTTAAAAATCCCTTTTTATTCAAAGAGCTATGCCGGCTAAGTAGAACATTCTCTAGAGCAGTAATAAAAGCCATGTCTACATGGTTTCCTAATGAGGTATTGACGTTTGCTCCATATTTGGTACTGGTCTAATTTAAGTTTTAGTACGCTGAATGTGAAATAACCTTACGTATGATACAAATATAAAAAATAATGTATACATTGCAATTTGCAATGTAATTTTTTGCTAGCACTAAATAAACATTCTGCTTATTTATTTAGGGCAATTAAGAACAATAATTATAATATGCTGATAAAAACTTGGTTTGTCTTGAGAAATATAATAAAAACATTGTTATTCTTAAATATCGAGATACTTCGATGTATGGAATACGTTTATTTTAAATTGCTATTGTCAGTGACGACTCAAATCGACTAGAAACAAAATTATCGCCGCGCTGGAAATTTCAAGTTATCGGCAATTATGTCGTTACTGACTCATTCAACTGATATTAAAGTACAAAATACTTAATGTACAGATTATTTGTTCACACTTAATAGCAACATTTATTTTATTTACACATGGTTCCATAAATCATGGAATTTTGATTTAATGTTTAGACTTTGTCCTTCACTTTGCTTATAAAAACAACCAATGCGTCGTGTTATAATGCTAGATAATTTCAAGTAACAATTATATAATAAGCTCGTAATTAAGAACCTCAACTAAACATGACATGCAAGGTATATAAAAATAGAATATGTTACACTTGTATACAATTAAATGAAACTGAGTAGTGTGTACTCGACATTAAAACTTACGACATTATTTTAAATTAAACCTCTGCCAAATAAATGGATAGATTATTTTTTAGATATCTGTGTGAAAAATTGTAAATAAAATATACTGTAATATTAAATATTCTTAAAACTTAACTGTCCTTCATTCCTCCCAATGAGAGGTCAAGACTAACGTCGAAGCGAGAGTTCTTACGAATAGCTGAAGAACAACAAATTACTGTTGTAGTTAGAAATACGACCCTGCAGTGCGCTACTTCACTATAATTACTAGTTCGTAATTAGGCACGTGTTACGTGTGGCTTTGACCACTTACTGTCCATATCATTAAAAAATAGAACTGTGGTAAAATATATATTGTACCTATATATAGAAAAAAAATGTCTAATAAGTTTAAAATTTGTTTATATATTTTTTCCGGTTTTTGATTGATTTGACTTATCGTCATCAAATTATATTGAAGATTTATTCTTACAATCAATGATGTAAAATATTTTGATTTCTGTCAATAATTTAATGATATATGTAGCTACTTGTATTTTAACAACATTAATTGAACAAATAACTTTATTATTTCTATAAAAATGAAGGAAAATGCATTGCATAATTATAATTACATTTACCCTTTTTACGTAGTTTAGATAATATAGAAACAGTAAAGTTTTAAATTGCTTCCAAGTAACGAGCTTTGAGTAACCACAAATGCAGAAGGAAAATCGATGACGTACCCAAAAGCTCGCCAATCACCCGTCTCTCATTGAAATGTAAAGTTTTGTGCTTTTTCTGGCAACGGAAAATATAATGTTAGTGATTTTACAATACCATAAACTGTACCGACTATATAACTATTGCTCGTGTTATTGAGACTATTACTAAAATTTGACAAATATTTAACGTATTGTAGAGATGCTTTTGTTTCTTGATAAAGATAACAGTTTGAGGATCATCATAATCCACTAGTTTTTAAACGTATTTGGATTCAACGCATTTTGTAAATTAGTTCCACGTTCTTCTATCATACGTCATCGCTCTGCCGACGTGGTTCTTTTCCGTATGTTTTCACGTACTCCATCCATGTCTTCTGTCGAACTCTTCACTTAGAACCATTCACATTTATACTTAGGACTCTTTTTAGTTAAATCCTATTCATCCGCATTATTTGACCCTACCAGAATAAGTAGGTAATACTACTTTTCACACAAAAGATACCTTAAAGATAGATTAGGTAAATAATTTAAGTTGACAAAAGAAAAGTCTTATTTTATAAAATCTTTTGCTTCTAATTTTCATTGTAAAAGCATTATGAAGATATCTAACATATCTCTTAAGGTCATGAAACATAGTTGATTTTTTACAAATGATAAAATATTTACAAATTTATTGTAACTGAATATTTTAGACTAGTTTAACACAAAGTCTCTATGTAAGCGAAAGTTTACAGTAAAAGTCTAAAAATAAAAACATAAAAGTTACCGACAGCTAGAACACAAATTCTAATAAAGACGGGTATTAAAGTTTTCGTCGACAGTTTCCAATTCTGGATAGATTTGCTATAAAAGTGGGATTTTCGTTGCTATAAAACGAAACGGTCGCCTCGCAACCTGCAATATTGAAGGACTGGGTTTGAGCACTCAGCGTGATGAGCATACCGTGTAGGGTTGTCCGTAACATCGATATTATGACTATCGTAATGTGCGGATTTTATTTGATGTATATTTAAAAAAGGTATATTAAAACTTATTTCAAACTAACAAACAGTATTGTTTTTACATTTGTCATTCGTAATATATTCTTATATTTTTTTATAACAAATATAGTAAGAAGTTTCCAATTGACCAATTCACTTCTAAATAGAGATTATCTTCGTAAAATTATTATCACAATGAAATGGATGTTTTAATACAATTCAACGCCAAGAGAAAATTTCACCGAGTCTTACACAATAGAGTAAAAACAAAAGGGGCAAGAGTCTATTAAGTTTCTTATAAATTATTCTCCAAACAGAATCAAACTGTTTAATGAACAAGCATTGTGTTGATTTGGATACGTTAGATACCAAAAATATTCAACTAACACTAAATATTTATTTAAAATTGTATTTTTTTTATATAATAACAGATAAAGATATTTTAAATAACAATAATCTGAAACAAATCACTTGTTTTAGATACGAATATGAATTTTTAGGATAGTTGTATTTTTTTATGGGTATGTGAAGTTTACCTATGAGTAGCTTCTAATTTTATCTTAGTACTTATTATTACAATGTTTATTATTTAATTCAAATGTTGTATGTTGGCAAGCCTAAAAAATTAAAAAGTATGTATATAATAAAAAATAAAGTCACTCATTTATACTATAGCATATTTAACACATACATATGATTTTCGTCAAGTCATTTAATAAAATAATCTTTTTAATTCGAAAAGCGACACCCCTGAGTCCCAATGGTTCTCACAAGCAAAAATATTCTTTCACATTATCATTTCAACAAATAGCACGCTAACACAACGCGTCTTATATCTACTATTTAAAAAACAAAATTAGGAATATAATACGTAAATACTATATACGTATATATAGCTCTATGAATGACATCACCTTTATAATTTAATGGAGATAGCAATCGAAAGACCCGCCGCAGACCAATTATGGCATTGCGAACGAATAATCGACCAAAATATAAACTGCTTCTTCATTTTGATATTTTTTGTACAGGTGTTTTTTTATTAAGACTATTATCCAGCCAATTTTATTATATTTCATTGATATTAAAAAAACAAGTACCAAAACATTTAAATATGTAAATAGTTTTTTTTATTTGATTTTAAAACAAACAGACATATCATATAAAAAATTAACGCTAAAGTATTTAAACATGACCTATAAAATATCTAGTTATAACTTTGAGCTAAACATAACCAAGTTTATATTATAGTTGAATGTATATAGTAGTGTTAAATTGGTCTGGTGTAGACAATAAAATAATTTTATTTATAAAACTGTAGTAACTTTTTTTAAAACATATATATCTGTAACTGTTTCGTTTATTTTAAAACGATTTTCAAGGCTGTGTATGCAAAAAAAACAACATACAAATACGGACACAAAAATATAACTCTATTATGATGATAACCACATGATTATGTCACCTACAGTGCTATAAAAAAATATAAATAACAATACTTTAATTTCTACATTCTTATAATAAATCAGTAATTTTACAAAACTTTTATTACCTTTCCACAAATAAGAAACATTTCATTGCGATTTCTACATCAATCAGTTTAATGTCAATTTTCGTCTATTCTCCCCTCATGTCGGTACCTACTGCCGCTCTTATCTAGCAATCGCCGACAAACTTCCTTCACGAAATATCGCTTTCCGTGAAATAGATAGTATTTTATTGGTACAGAGAGCATCTATAATCAATTATTCGGCACGTTATCTCCACAACTGAACGCTGTTTAAGTGTATCCAAATTGTGCTCACGTATTCGTTGTCTAGTGTCTCGTCAGCATAAGTAATTCGGTTGCTTTTCGATTTGGTACAGTAGCACATTGCTTCTTATTTTAATATTGCAAGGTTCATAACAATATAGCAATATACTTTGGGTGTATAAAAAAAAAGCTTTTTCATATTATCGGAGATAAGAAAAGTTTCCTTCTAGTTTCCGTTATTCAGCGAGTTTAAAATTAAAATGTCTAGTAAATTTATGTGATACGCTAGTAACAATAGATCCTATCTAAAAAGTTACGTAAAATAAAAAAATGTGTTTAAAAATAATTTTTAGAACGCTTGTAAAAATATTTGAATATATTATCTGTGTTAAGTTTATTTTTAATACCAACACTTTCATTAACTATGTACCTATAATAAAATATTAACGAGGTCAAATACCTACATGGTTTGTTTTGTTTTATAATTGCTGTTAGGTACGTGATACAGTCGTAAATTTGTCTATAATTAAAATTATTTAAACTAGCAATACCTACAAGAATTACATCCAAACTGTATATGAAATAAATAAATCATTGTTGGAGGCTAGCACGAGGCTACGAATGTATAGAAAATAGTACCTACAATTATAGTATATCTCCATACAGTGTTATAAAAGTGTATTCCCACAACAATAGAGCCACAAGCGGTACACTTGATATGAATGAAGCATAACCCTAAAACAATTACCTTTGCAGAGGTGGTTACGATCTGAATCCCACGCGAAACCGTTAGCAAGTCACTCAAACTGTTATACTAATAAGAATAATACTAGTAATACTACACACCTACAGACGCAAGTACATACTTTTTTTACTGAATAAAACACACATACAAATTATTTAAATGACGTTTATAAATAAACTAAATGTAAATGAAGAATGAATCATTGTATTATAATATTTAAAAGTATAAAACACCAGTCTATTTATATATATACCTAATGTAGTATATCAATAAATCTAAGTATATAATATGATTACATAATTATATTACTCAGCAAATTATAATTAATTTTCTAAAGATAGTGTTAAGACTTGTTTCAGTAATACACAGTACTTGCACTTCAATGTTTAATATCCAACCATTTGTAATAGAATGGGCGAGAGCAGCCCTTACAACTCGTTTTATAATATTTTAACACTATAATATTTAGGTGAGGGTAATTTACAATTTCATAACCTTTAACTTACAGATGATATTATTTATACCTTATATTAAGTTCTCACAATTAATAAAAGATTAAACATTATGTTAAAATATTCTATCATTCTTATTCTTAAAATATTTAACAGTAAATACTAAATAACATTCTTTAATTGATTGTGTAGGTGGCGCTAGTGTTGAAACTTATGAACTAAAACATGTTAATTCCAATGTATTTACCATTTAAATTATTATAAATAAATATGACTAACACTCGGCCTTTCCTGATTTGTAATCTTACGACCTCGTAATTGTATCATTAATGTCTTTAATTACCAACCATCATATATTAAATGACTTATTTCTAATTTAATAAACATTCTGGAAACCAGTAGACCAAATGGTCATCTGAATTCAGGATCTTACAATGTTATAGAGAAAAACAAATTATTAAAAATACAATGCATCAAGAAAAAAACATCCAATTATACTTTTAATGTGCGAAATTACATAACATTTATACAACATATAACTTTACTATCGGCCGTTTTGACATCTTATTACGTCCTCGTAATATAATTATAATTTTTATCATAAATACTCGTTATTATAATAATATGTAATAATAATATATAATAATAATCGTTTTTATCATAAATACTTGTTTTCTTTGCACCGGACAAACCAGGCTGCTTACAAAAAGCCAGATCAACGGACATGCCGTTATGATCTGGTGCCCATGGACACACATCATCAACATGGGATATATCTCAATTTTACTATTACCACCGGAACACACACAGATGGTATTTCTTATACTTTTACTACTACCAACGGAACACACACAGATGGTAGTTTATTCTTATTATTTTTTTTTTTATATACCAACGGAACACACACAGATGGTATTTCTTATACTTTTACTACTACCAACGGAACACACACAGATGGTAGTTTATTCTTATTATTTTTTTTTTTTATATACCAACGGAACACACACAGATGGTATTTCTTATACTTTTACTACTACCAACGGAACACACACAGATGGTAGTTTATTCTTATTTTTTTTTTTTATATACCAACGGAACACACACAGATGGTATTTCTTATACTTTCACTACTACCAACGGAGCACACACAGATGGTAGTTTATTCTTATTTTTTTTTTATATACCAACGGAACACACACAGATGGTATTTCTTATACTTTTACTACTACCAACGGAACACACACAGATGGTAGTTTATTCTTATTTTTTTTTATACCACGGGACGCACCCATTGATGGTATTTCATACTAACCTTTACTATTGGACACACCAACATGGCATCAATTTCTTATTTTTACTACGGGACACACAAACATGTTATTACGTTATCATTTTTACACCAACATGGTACCTTACATTTATTTTTACCACGTAACACACCAACTTGGTACTCAACACATTATTCAATAATTTACTTATTAATATCATTGTTATGAACATATATTTAATTTTAACTTTTTAAAACTCATTCTAAGCAAATAAATCTTTAACTAATAAAAGCAAACCAAGCCCATTTTGTTAGGCTATATTAATGATCAGACTACAGAGATATATGACTTTGAAATTCATACTATGCATGGGTTTTGTTGGAAGTAGCAGGTTGTTTTTACTTTGTATTACGTTTGTATTGTTATATTTGGTTAGTTTCTTTATATTTTTTTAAAGAAAAATGAATTTTAAATGATTTCGTATTTTATCGAAACAGTTTTAAATTTTACATCTTAAGAAAATGTTCATTCACCCGAATTTAGAAAATTTAAATACTTTAAAGGTACTTAATGAAGAAGCTACATTTAGTTATTAACCATAACACGATTCAAGATTCATAACAATTGTAATATTTATATATATTTCTCTATATTACTCTGGAATGACCTACCGTTAGAAATTCAAACTTCTAAATCACTGTCAATTTTGAAAAATCGTTTGAAGCAATATTATTTATCTACGCAATATATATTTTTATCATAAGTATGTATACCATATATTATATAGGTTATCTATTTTATTCTATTTATTTATATATACGGATATATGTATGTATATGTATGTGCGTATGTGTATATTTATATATAATTATTTAATTACTTATATAATTAAAAACGATAGTTTTTATTTTTATTGTGTCCTTATGTATAAATTCTTATTCTCGTAGTATGCGTGCACTATCCTATGACCTTGCAAATATTCATTACTCATCAAGGGTTGTCTGTAAGAGATCGTTTTTAAGCGATAAGACCGCCTTTGCACAAAAATTTCTTACTGTATCAACATCCTACTATTGTAATTTTTTGTAATAATTGTATGTGCAATAAGTTTTTAAAATAAAATAAATAAAATAAATATTTCTTTTTATTTAAGAAATTGTAATATATTGTTAGGGGTCGAGGGTACTTCTAGATAATTAGTAGGTGTCAAGTACTATAGCATTAAGTCCGCCAATTGTATAAATTTCTTTGTATAATAAAGATTTTATAAATAAATATATATATATATTATTTTTTTTTTACATTTTTACATTCTTTATTTACTCTGTCCGTATCAATATTGAAAATATTCTTAACTAAAAAAAAAAATAATCATTAGTGGGAATAGAACATTTTTATAGTCCTCTTTTTTATTTTGAAGATGTAACGATACTTTTCATACAATTGGAGAACATTATAAAACCAAGCATATTTTTTAAGAAGTTTACTATTTATATTATTATTTCCAATTGTTCTAATTTGCACTAAATCAATAACTAATGATTAACTAATTTATTTATAAAGCATTAAAACGTAAGTCCATTAAATTTTCAATCACTTGTTATAAAAGTGGTATTAATTTTATTCCGAGTTTGAAATCGTAATTTTGTACATTGTATACCTACATCTAGTTTACTATATAATCGAAACAATGAATGATACAATTATTCAAAACGTATTTTATTTTTTTGTTTTATTATTATCTACAGTATAAATTATTTAATAGAATTCAACTGCATTAAATTTTACAAACGTTATACTGAAAATAATACGATTCTTGGAAATTTAGGGGGTTGGGGCTTGGGGTATAGGAGGCCGTGCCATATATAATATTACTTCTTATACCCTAAGGTACGACAATATATATTCTTTGCTAATTTTCTTATGTTTGTCTTGTCTAGAGTTCAAGTTATCAGAGTCTTTAAGTCTAACGTGTTTATGTTTCATATTGCTAATAAGAATATTTAGGAGGCATGTTTTATAATAATTCTATTTTTAAGTAATAAACAGTCAACCTAGAAAATTATATATTTTTTTTAAAGTTCATCTATTTAAATACCTAATTTGAACTGTCTGAACTGTCAATTATGGTATATTGTTTAGGTATGCAATTATTTCTTGTTTAGTAAAACTTTTACTGTGGATTTATATAATTCCTCGATTTGACAGTTCAAAAACGCGTGTAAGATAATTCATCGTAGTTATTTCTTTTCTTCTTTAACATACTATCGGAAATTAAATAATCGAGTGCCACGCATATCGTTTAAAGTTTTTTTTTTTTTTTTAATAGGGATTTAGAAGACCTAATTCCTTGCTTTATTTTTTTTTACAATTTAATACGAAATGTACGCGTTTATTGGTGTAGTTTAAAATCGATCTAAATGTTAAACCTATATTATCATCATTCTGAAATAATTTATCGATTCTAACGAATTTATTTCGGAATACCTATTGCGTTTTACCTTTTCAATAATCGATTCAAAATTTAAGATCATAAATTCGTACAGATACCTTCTACTGAGAATTAACACTCAGTTAATAATTAAAACGGTCGAATAAAAGATAATAGAAATATGTTTTAGTAATAAATACCAGTATCATTGCTTCATATTCATACGCGCGATATATTGTTTTATTGAATTAGTCTGTTTAGTTCGGAATTATATTTAGACAGTACCAGTTCAGATTTTAAACGTTTTTAAACTTTATTTTTACCCACTTAAAAAAAAATGGCCTTTTCAAAGCAAATTTGATTTATGAAAGTAACCAATGAAACTTCTCAAAACAGATATTATTGGGTTCCATAAAATTTAATTTCTCCACATGATATGGCATAACCCTATCCTCGTGGATAACCAAGTATCCAACTTGGTTTTAAAAACGAACGTCTATCGCAACCCTATGCTAAACTTACAAATTCAAAATTAAATATAAATATTTTAAGATCTATGGAGTAGTTTTAGCAAAACAAAATAAAATATAGTTGCAGAAGTAATAAAATAATATCGTGAATTCAAATCTTTACCTATTTAATAAATGTAAACATATCTAAATCTACCCCCTATAGCGTCAAAGCATTGGCTTATTATTTCCATACGGTCCTCAAGGCCATTTAGATCTGATCCTACCAAATTTATAGAGTTTAATATTTACCGAGTCATATTCATTTAAGTCTATCTATAAGATATTCAAGAATTTTAATTTCTCTGAAAGGAGACAAGTCTACATTTTAATCTGTATAAATTAAAATTATACTTCATCTATTCATATTGTGTATACCTACTATAAGGAACTATTTACTATCTTAAACAAAAGGATCATTACGATTTGAAAATAGTTTTATGATGTTAAGTGCTTTTACTTTAAAAAAAAAAAATATATATATAAATATCTAACGTTATTCCTTTTCTTTTTGTTTAATATTGGGTTTTATATTTTAATCATTTACAACTGAATATACTCTTTTTTTTTAAGAAATCGTTCTTTAAATAACCTACATACATTTTGTAAACCGAATATTACCCCTTCATTGAGAGTGTGCACTTCTATGTCATATATAAAGACATTAAAGCCTAAATCGTAATCTAAAATACTAACATTACTTTTATATTGCAAGTCTCAAAGTCTCAACTACCGCGTCAGTTATATCGTAGCAATGTAATGCCTATATTTATAAAATTTCCACTTGAATAGGATACTATAGAATTAACTATAAGTCTATTATAGGTCTGGATAATTGTAGTTTCCACAGATTACGCGAAAAGCGACCTACACGCGGGCGGAGCCGCGGCCTACAGCTAGTAACTTAATAAAAGCAGAGAAAAAAAAAAAATAAATCGCGTCTCTAACCTACAACTGGGTCTTAAAAGCTTTGAAAGTTGGTATACGTAGTAACAATAATATTATAAATCACATGGTCACTTAATTATGCAAAACTTTTCTAGGGCTAGTTTCTTATAATAAAATTTTGTCTGTCACCTTGCCGTTGTATTCAAGTCCATCGTTGTATAGTGCTGCTTGCACTCAGGACTTACGATCAGGAAGAAAGTACTTGGTCGACCTCTTCTTCCAGTAGCTGTAGGTGATGTTGATATGTTGTTGATTTTCATAATACAGCAACGAATTCCCTTCCAGATTAGCAGTCAAGTAGTAGTTTAGAGTTTTCCATCTCCGACGTATGTCTTCACCAAAGGCTCCAAGCGATGTAAACATGTATGGAGAGATATTGTATTAGTAACACTGTAAATTGTTGATAAATATTCAGGCTCCTATTGTATTTCGCTTATGATTGAACTTTAACAGAATATGATTAATAGTGGATATGATATATATGATAAATAGAATTTAATAGTAGTGCTATTAACTTCAAGCTACAAAGTTATTAATATTCTATATTGAGCATGCTGCCGAATAACCAGCTAGATAATCAGTCTGTTAAGCAGATGGCAAAACGTGGGTATTAAGAAAAAAAATAATAAAAAATTTACGCACTTGCAATATTATTTTAAATCTAAAACTCCTGATCGCTCAAAGATACTACAGCAGCACTCGGAGAAGGCCCAAATAGTAACTTTAACGTCGTCTCTTATTTTCGTGGCTTTTCAACGGCAGTGGCAGCACTCCATCTTCATCAGCATTCTTAGATGTAATTTTAACGTCGTCTCTTATTTTCGTGGCTTTTCAGCGGCAGTGGCAGCACTCCGTCTTCATCAGCATTCTTGGACAGGATATCTTGCGAACGGTGTATATAGACACGTGGCGCGTAATACTACAGCGGTCGAACACTTCTGACTTGTTAAGACTTGTTTCAGTAATACACAGTACTTGCACTTCAATGTTTAATATCCAACCATTTGTAATAGAATGGGCGAGAGCAGCCCTTACAACTCGTTTTATAATATTTTAACACTATAATATTTAGGTGAGGGTAATTTACAATTTCATAACCTTTAACTTACAGATGATATTATTTATACCTTATATTAAGTTCTCACAATTAATAAAAGATTAAACATTATGTTAAAATATTCTATCATTCTTATTCTTAAAATATTTAACAGTAAATACTAAATAACATTCTTTAATTGATTGTGTAGGTGGCGCTAGTGTTGAAACTTATGAACTAAAACATGTTAATTCCAATGTATTTACCATTTAAATTATTATAAATAAATATGACTAACAATAGTAAATGCTAAACTAAACTCAACTCATTAAAAGATGATCTAACTCTAAAGGTTAAGAGATTAAGGTCATCTTTAAATTGACGTTTTATATTTTATGAAAGTAAAAGACATTCATTAGATACATTTTATTATAAATTTAGAAATCTCTTATATACCTATAATAAACTTTTCTTGTGAGATATCAATGGGATACGAATTTCTGTGCAATTGTGCGAATTAAAGAGTTTTCCTTAAACGAAAAAAAACCTGAAAGCAATTTTGATAAAGCCCGCTATATTAGTTCGTTTATCTCGGGCTTGGGAAGTGAAATCATTTCGCCGATATCCGAGATGCGGCACACAGATATTGAAATAATGAGTATATAAGTATCGATTATACCTAACCTTTAGTTGAGAACGTAATGACTGAAGTGAAAAAACACTAAATTAAAGATTTTTTAAAAAATAATTAAGCAATAATCGTTTGATAACTAAACACAGGATTATTTATATTCATTTATTTACAAAAAAGAAGAAAACTTTTAACTAAACGGAATAAAAGACATATTTTATTTTTATCTTTGAATAGATTATAAACTTTCTCGCTTGTATGCATAATTTTGTTCCTAATTCCTACTTCATTTCTCTTTTAGAATAATATAAATTTGGGTAAACCAACAACTTTAGCATTATATTACGATACCCACGAAAAATAAGTTTTAAGAAATTAACCTAAAGAATACACAACGTGGCTAAAATAATTAAATAGTATAAAAATAAGATCATAATATTAATATTCTATTTGTTACTATAAATGTTTAAGTAAATAGAAAGATAGAATAGTATAAAAACTATTTAGGTCAATCAATACTAAGACACACGTTTTGTTCACGCGACAAGTCGTTACATGAAATAATCATTATATCAATTATTTCTGTTCGCTTTAATAAATGTTACATACAAGCTGAACTTCAAATTAAATGCAGCTGAAAAAACAGTTATCACATTTCCTCTGGCTCTTTTCTACAATCTACAACTTTCCTTTTTTTTTCATAGAACTAGTATTATATATAAAACTGAAATTAAAAAATACGGTTTAAGTGATTTTTAGATTAATAATTTATAAATGAGCATACATTTCTTTAATTCGTAAACACAACAAAAGATATTATTATTATAAAAAAAAAATAAAAAAAAAGTTTGCTTTAATTTTTAAGCCTGGCAAAGAAACGTAATTTATTAAGGGTCCCCACAACACAGAGGAAAGGTAAAATCCAAGAGTGAGCAAACTCCGCGCCACCGCAATGAAACCGCATTTTATTTACAATTTAGAGAAAATAATATTTGGGTTGAAATTTCGATAGCATTAACTTACAAAAATAACGACTGTGTAGACCGAAATAATTCAAGAAGTTCAATAATTATTTTAAACTTATAAACATAAACTACTACGCTCTTGTTTTATAATATTTTATATTTAAGTTAAATTTTAATTGTTTAATATATAAAATGTTTGTTTGGTATTGAGTTTTACCAGATAAAATAGGAAAATGCATTCGTATATTTATGTATTTAACTTAGTGACTACTTTAACCATTGCTAGACACCTAATTATAAAACTTATCGCTAAATTAGAAGTAGAACAGTTCGTAAGCTTGTTAAATATATAAAGGTTAATGCAGATTAAAGCTCTTATGTGAAATACGAAGTGCTTTTTTCCATTTTTTAATCTCCGCTCTCACCGCGCTTAATATACTTTTTTAATAAAAAATATTTTATTTCTATTCGCTAACTGCTTTATATAGCGTTGTTAAAACGATTTCAGAGATGTTCTTGAAATTTTTTTATTTAAAGTTGATTTACAAAAATATATCCATAGAAAACGACATAGGTACTTGGTTTGTGTTGAAATTTTAATACAGTTATTTGCGCAAATTATAAATTATATTTCGTAATTCAATGAGATCATGAGCAATACTTTTTACGCGAAAACACCGACATTTTTGCGTAAGTGGGCAAAGTAACGCCACATCATTAAAAAGTACACTTATTTTGTGGAAACGCGTTAATCAGAGCATCTTAGCTATCTGACTTAACTTGCAGTATATTTTAATTAACTGACTATATTCCGACAGGTCACTCGGTTCCTGATGCTTGTTTACAAGTCTTTCAAAATTATAATCATTATTTAAAACTGGACTTCACATAATTTCTAAAGAGTTATACGCTTTAAGAATTGTATGTTATAATTTTTGACATATATAATTTTAAACCATTTATTAAAAAAGCACTTTTCGTAAATGTTACATAAATACTTATAGCATCAGAACGGTAATCTTTTATTTAAAGGGATTTTTTTTATAGTTAAATTAATATGATCTAGATATGTATTATTAGCCTTGTCGTGACTCGTATAGAAGAGCACTACTTCCTATGTTCTTTATTTAGTGCAATATTTTATCTAGGACAAGGACTAAATATAAGGTTAGCCCTACAATATATCATGAATTAAATCAAAAGTAAGATTAAATATCTTATAAATAGTCTATGTACGACAAACAAAATGTTCTTATAATTTTATACGGTTTGATTAAGATGCATAAAAATGGCAATGAACGAATTCATACCTATCTTTGTCGTGGGTGGACTGCGGGTACTGCAGGATGGTCTGCTGACCATCCATCTCCACCACACATTGTGTACCCAGTTCAAGTTCTGAAACAAACAGTCAAACAGCAAGTTACAGCAGCGTAATAATAAATATATCTTTAAACAAATGTTATAACGCGAGATAAAAGGCAATCCACCTAAAAAGATAAAACGTAGTGATACAGATAATGTAAATACTTTGCCTAAGCAAACAGAAATAAATTATATAAATTGTTTACATTAGCTTGATTGTGTGCAATCTTTGTGAAATAGTGCTAGGTAATATGGTCTTTGTGGGTTTATTGTAACTGACATATAGACAGTCTTTGAACAAAACATTACTTAATCCGTTCCAAATTTAGGACAAAAGATCGGCCAGAAAAAGTATACAAAATAAATGAAATATGTACTTGAAATCTAAAATCATTTAACATCTTTTATTAAAACCATTTTAGTGATAAAGACAGATCTTGTCTCGTTGTGCGACATGTGTTTGTGTACATAGTAGTTAGACAGTAGTTAGTTATTTTGCTGACATGAGCTCATCGAAGTTGGACGTTTATATCGACGTGTCAAGTTTTGTTGAACAACATAAACTTTATTAATAAGATGAGTGTCACTTTTCCATTACTGACTACAAAGAACTCGCAACTGTTTTAACTAAATATACCTATATGTATGTTTTGAATAAGTTAATCAACAAAACTATTTCAATATTTAACCTAAAATACGCCAAAAAACACGCTACTAACCATGTATATTTTAAGAAAAAATAAACTAAAGATAACCTGTTAAAACAAAACCTGTCAAACATTATCAATCACTCCGTAACATGATATGAGAGTACACAAACAGTGTTTTACAAGTAAAAGCAATGTACGCGCACTGGTGACTCAACACGAGGTCGGCGCGTCCGCAGCAATTCTTTCAAATCCGGTTTTACTCTACCATTGTAATTTCTAAGCAAATGCTCAACTAACGGTGATAAAGTTTAACCCCAGCTATAATGTATGGTTTATTTGATGGAATAACCTTCTTTTAGTATCAAGTCTAACAGCTCTCTTCATTATCTTCGTCTATACTGGATCTCTATGACAAGTAAAGCATTTAAAATTTTAGGATACTCTAATTTAATATATGCTTTTAATAAACATTTCATATATCAATTTTAAGTGATGTTTCAATAAAATATTAGCGATCTGTATCTTCCTCAACAAGGTCATCAATATAATTTACCTTGCTAAGTTATACTTGGCCTAATTTAATACAACCTTACCTAACAAATAGTCACTTCTTTACTTTGGCAATAATAATAATAAAAAACATGAAGAAGGGATATAAAAACCACCAAATGAAATCCTTTAATGTTGAACTCTTACAGCACATTGACACAACTAGAAATAACACAACAAAGCAAGTATTAACCTTGATAAAGAAGACTTATCAATGCAATAGGATACTCTTATGTTATATATCTAGTGTATGTTTGTATATTAGTATGTTACTATGTCAGGTACCACGGATATTTTTTTTTTTTAGTGTAGGTTGCATTCTAAATAAAGTTAAAATAATTAGGTAAATATAGTTAAAATAATTGAAGTAGCAATTTAACCTCATCACACATTAGTTTGATGTTACCACAACATGGTTTCATAATAATAATGTATAAAAAAAGAGTATTATTTATTATAATAACATTAATAAAATAACATCATTGTTATTTTATTTAAAGATAACTTGTCCAAACCACTTCAAAGTAAAATATGTATTATGAAACCAATATAATACATATTTATCTACAAATTGCTTTTTTTTTATGACTTCTATTAAAAGCCATGGTAATTTTTAAATATCTTAAGGATTTAAGCATGGGTAAAAAATATAATTATTACAATACATAATAAAAACAAAGATAACTAGGAACAACTAACACAATTTAAAGTTGAAACTAACTGTCCATCTGAAATGAAACAAATATACTTATACTTTTCTTGAGTAATTTGTTTTATGAATAACTAGAAACACCTACCAGACATTTATTTTGTAAATTTGTTCAACTTATCTTTAAAGTACAATTTTATTTATTAAATCATCATTGATTTAGTATTACTTGGTTGAATAAATACTATTTTAATAATAAAAAAAATTAATAATAATCTCCTTTGTTGTACTCTCTGTCCAATAATCAACACAATCGTTAGCAATTTATCAATTGACAATAAGACATTTCATTTTTTTTCTAAACATTCTTTACTAACTGGTAAAGTTTACAAATGTTTTTTATAATTTGAGGAATATATTATGTATATTCATCTTAACATTCTAAGTCGGTGGAATAACATGAAATTGATAGTTTAAAATAATTACAATATTAAAGTTACGTAGTCATTGCAAACACCATAATAAGATATTAAATAACGTTTTACCAATCAATATAATCAATTTTATCTAAAACTCATTCGTTACACAGATAAACTCAAGCACACGTAGTCACCTGTACGATTGCAAATTTCTTTATTTATTACAAGTACGAAACCAGCTTACCTCGTCTGTTAAAGGGACGAACCCGAACCGCTACTTTAATCTTATCCGAGGCCATTATTACACCTAAATTGCACAAATATATTTAATACACAACACTTTTCACTAAAATGTACGATAAATTATTGCACATATTCACCCATATTCTAAAACAACAAAATTCATTATTTCACGTTATGTTCACAACGTTCCTCAAATGACACTGTCCGCCATGTTGTTTTTACGCTATGATAGTGTTTGACAGATGACATAGTGAGAAACCGAAATTATGCCAACTATAACTGTACTTTTATTTATTGTTAATAAGAACTTAAATAATGTATTCTTCAAACAATTAAAAACGCATTTTTTATTTTTTATTAAAGGGGCAAAGTAATATGGAGAAAATTTAGTTATTTTGTTATTTTAGGTGTAGAACGAACAAGGTAGAGATAATGAGCACTAACATGAGTTGCAGACAAAGTGAAGTTATGAGGAGTGACAATTATAAGTATTTACAACAATCATAATTTGTTAAATTTTGCAATTTTATAACTGGCCTAGGTTCTGAAAGTTTAATGATTTCATTTTTTTATTTTAACCATTATAGTTTACCGTAATCATTATAGTGTTTATGGGCCATTTTTGTGAACTGATTTAATGCTTCTTACCATTATCTTCCTTAATTAAATTTAATACAATTTTATTATAAAAATGGTCATATTACTTTGTATAAACGGTATAAAATATAAATAGCTTACTCTATGGTATTTGTTGATGTGAATGACAAATGACAACCCAAGTAACAAGTTCAATTTGTTCTATTCATAAATCATAGACCATAGTCCATGGATGATAATTGATAACTTGATGACATCTTTTTGTTGAACGTAGATACTTGATAGTCAAGCAAATATAATAAACACATTCGCCGGTGATAAATATTTTTTATTAAAACTTTAGAGAATATAGTATTTTAGATATGTCTACAGATGCCTTATTTGGTTGGGATTTAACTTTCAAGACAGTTGAAAAAGATGTTAAGCAAAAATCCGATGTTATTATTGCTTTTATTCATTGGAATTTGATGAAGAGAGGTTTCCGAAGTATTGGAATTGGCGATGAGGTATGTGTATTCGTTGTTAATTATTTTAAAAATATTACATCAACATCTTACAATATTTTTTATAGCGGACGCTTTCGGGCGATGAAGAGAAGAGTGAATTATTACCCACTGGCTGGAATGACAAGGAAAATTATACATTGCGATATGTTTACGAAGAAAAGTTGTATATACTTCATGGACTAAATACGGATGGGAATCTTATTGTTAATTTAATGGTAATTAATAATATGACAGTTGAGCAGACCAAACTCATAATGAAAGTAATGGTGTCATAAGACAATTATTTTCAATTATGACAACTCAACTATAATTAAAATACGTAGTTATATATAAATAATGCAGTTTTTCATAAAGATCTAAATCATGTTCTTTGTATTAAAATATAGAGTAATATTTGTTTCCTAGAGATCTGAAGACCTGGCAGTCTCAAATATTGCCCTCAAGGTTGAAGAAACTGTTAAGGCAATGAGTGGATCTATAGATAAGCTGTTGCCTAACTATAAAGATCTCATGTTTAATGTGAAGAGGGACCTCATAGACACCATCACCAACAGGTCAACAACGAGTGCACAAACTCAGACTGTCGGAAGTAAGGAATACACGTGACATTAACATTTTAAACATTTTAATTGAATGTTGAAAATTTAAAAAAAAAATAATAAAACATAAAACAGCCTTTTTAAAAAGAATATTATGTTGAAATTCCAGCATGTCTCTGCTTAGTTTTATTCTACAAAGCACTTTAAAATGTATGTTATGATTGATGTGACAGTGTTGCATTCTTTTAAAGTTTATATTTTTTTTGTAATTTTCAGATAATTCCAATAACCCCAGACCCTCGCATGATGATCCTCTAAGAATTCCAACAAGGCCTATGCCTGGAGTTGTTCCAGAAAATCCTAACCTATGGTATGTATTGTCTGTCTCATCATAATATCTTCTCCATTTCCAAACATTTGTTACTTGTAATAATATAACTTGTAATATTGTTATTTCTCAAAATATATATTTTTTTATTCATGAAACAATAATTTTATATTTAATTTACTAAAAAGATAATTGCAGACCATTTATAACTTAAAAGCTAGAGATTTCCTGACAGATATTTTTAAAGAAATTGATATTCATATGGTTGCTTTTTTATTTAAAGTACATATTCAAAGAGATCAAAATGTGTGAAACTTTGATTTTTGAGTCATTGGTATGGTTTATGTTATACTGTGTAAATCAAACATTCTTAAATTTAATTTAAAGAGTTACTCTTGAGTGTCTGGCCAGCCCTTGTCAGCAGACCTGCATTTCGAGCTGGTGGTAGCTGTACTGACCTTTTAAATGTTGTAATTGACAATTTAAAAGTGTGTGTAAATGCCTATTTGAAAGAAGATATTTTGATTTTTTCCAATAAAATTTTATATTTACCATCAATTAACAGTAGTATAATAGAGGGTTAACATATTCTGGACCTTTACATATTCTGGACCTTTACATATTCTGGACCTTTACATATTCTGGACTACTATCAATAATGAATATTGGTAAAAGAAGTTGTTATGTATTCAAAATTTAGACAACAAAAATGAGTACATTGAGAACATTAAGAAAATAAGATGAGTGGAGAGTATAACCTAAGATGAGCTACCTATGACAGACAGTAGACTGCAATAAGTAGAATGTTATTAAAATTATAATTAAGATATTATTATTGAAATGCTCTAAATTTTTGAATATCCTAGAAAAAGCTTTATGTTTAAATTCTTTCAATTTTGTAATTTTACAGGGATCTGCCACCTGCTAACTTAAGAAATGTTGGCCGTTCTGATTTGGACCCTTTTGCAGCACCTGGAGGTGGAATGCTATTTAACCCTTTCAGTCCTGGCCGAGACATAGAAAATCCTGGTCTGGGTATACCTGGTGGATTACCGAGGTATGTAATTAAACAAACAAAATATAAGATATATGTTTCTTGCTTTTCATTTTTAGATTTTTCTGCATGAATCTCTAATTTTTTAGGACAAAAATCAATTAATGTCCTATTTCATGATCCATTTGTTCGAAATAATATTGCATAGACATGCAATAATTACAAATTTCCATTAACATGTACTACAATATGTTTACAGAGGTTCAGTACCACCTGGGGCAAGGTTTGACCCATTTGGTCCACCAGGTGGTCCACCCCCAGGACGTCATCCTCCGCCTCCAGATGCAGACCATCTCCCTCCTCCTGGGTTCAACGATAATATGTTCATGTAGTTACAAGATGTATCACTAAATATATTTATTGTTATTTGTGTTTTAATTAACTATTTCAGAAAAAAAAAATATCTTCCAATTTCTCTTAACATCACATATAACATCATCTAAAACATAAATGTGATGTCATAAAATAAAATTATTTAATAAACTGTCACTATGTGACTTTATCACTTCAGGAACTGATGTTAAATGTAGAAAGAGTAATCTCTTTATAATATTGAATATTCGATAACAATTTTAACGAAATTCTATTACGATATCCTAACCCAGTAGTTGATATAACAAAAAAATATCTATATATTACTTAACTTCTCTAAATGTATTTACTTATGAGATTAATTTAAAAGGTTTACTAGCACACCCAGACCGTTTCGCGTATAGGTACATTGATCAGTCGCTTAAAGATATAATAATAATATCCCAGAACAAATTACACAAATTGATCTAACCCCTAATTAAGCAAATTATTTACTTGTGTTAAGGATGTTGGACAACGATACGAATACATATAAATACTGAGAATATATTTAATAAACGACCAAACCTAGAAATACAGACATCTATGCTCATCACATACATGACTGTCCCTGTCGGGATCGAACCCGAGCCCCATTCCGTCGCTAAACGTTAGCCGTCTGCGCTAAACTCCCGACTAACGGTTCGAAAACCGCGATAATAATTATGATTCATTTATTTTATTCTGAATTTCATTTTGTTCCACTGGTTTCTTTAGAACTAAAGATTCTCTGAAAATTTTGTTTAACTGGGTCCAGCCTTTTCGAAAGCTATATGAAAATAACTTACATTCATTTTCGTTCTTAGATATTTATAGATAGATAGTAAAAAAATTGGATAAGATTGAAAAATATCTTAAAGAAATATTTACATACAAGTAAGAGGAAAACTCAGAGCTTTGTGTGTGCAACACTGAATACATTAATTTTAAATACCATGGTCGTGAATAATATATTAAAAAAAAACTTTTAAACAGCTCTTTATGTTAATGGTAGTGCCTCTTTGAGGTTGATGGTGCCCTAAGTTTCTTGGGGGCACCCCTTTGAAGGTAGCATTCCGCTGTAGCGCCACTAGCCAAGCCTGTCAAATAAAAAGCGCTAAAAAATCTCTTTGTAAGTAGATTTTTGATTGGGTCCGGGGATATCCAATGCTGACCTCTTACTCGAATCCAAAGTGGGAACCTAGGTCCATTTCCTTTGATTATGTTTCTTTCTCGCCCGGAACACCGCAAAATCCCGTATGGCAGCTCCACAAATGCCCAGGAAAGTCTTCTTCAACTGACTACTGTGGTTAGACGATTCGTTTCACTGTCGCCTTGTAATCACGTCTCACGCTCAGTCAAAAAGAAATATGGACAATATCTTATTGTACCAAAATATATATTGAAAGTATTACATATTTCGTGACAAGAGATGTAATGAAGCAACGTTTAATATGTATCAATGTAGTTGATAGTTACATTTAATTTTATTTAAATTATTAGTAGTAAATAGAAGATTATTTTTCTAAAACTGTGGCAATCTTAAGGTTATTTTTAGTTCTGGCAATTAAAGTGTTAGTTTCACAATCTTTTTTGTGCGGTGCACACGTTTCCCGCGTGTGTAGTGATTTTTTGGCTGTTCACGGCTGAATCCGCTCAAGTTTTATTCAATGTGTATGGCTGTGGAGGTAAGTTTTGGTTTTCATATTTTTTGTTGAATTTTTTATTCGTACATAATTAATTTACGAAGGTCATGCCCTCCCAGCTAAGGACGTCACTGCGGGCGTCGTGGTACCATTATCATTTTCCTTTATATGTTAACGACGCTAGTTTTTCGTACCTTTACAGAACGTTTCCATGAAAGGACAGTGAAATTATCATGTAATTTTTATTTCAGACGCTATCTTAGACAAAAAAGTTATTGTATTACAGGTTATAAAAGTCAAATTGCTACATACAACTTTGTCAAACATTAATTACTTTACATTAAATACGAATTGCCTATTTTGTATAGTAGTTATGGAATAGGTCCCTCTAATATATCAGTAAAATGTAATGTTAAAAAGCGATAAAGATGTAGATTTATGATAGAACTGTACATAGATATTTAATATTATGAAATAGTTGTTTTTCTTCTTTTTTACTTAAAACTCAGCCATGGATAATACAGTATACCCTCAATGAATAAAATTATTATTTTACCTATCTTTACCTTACCTATCTTGATGTGAATGTTGATTTAAATAATTGAAATACATTAAGATTAACACTCATTATGTCTAAAATATGACATTCAATATTATATTGCTACTCATATTATTCAATGTAATAATAGTTTATAATATAAATGTCCTGTACAATACAAGCCAAACACAACCTCTTAATATTTTATATGCATATTTAAAGTAAAAGTTTATTAACACTTATGAAATAGTATATTTCATTTACAAACATATGACTGTTTATTCCAATTGTCTTGATTCTTTGAATCCATTGTGTATATTTTATTTAATTCAGAGAACTGTTTTTAAATTAACTTCAAAGTTACTTCAATTTCATAAAAACAAAATCATTTGGGGATATATTTGAAAATTAGTGTTATTCATAACATTCATATTTTGAGTTTTATTTGTCTTGATTAATTGTATGGGTTAAATTTATTAAATAAAACATTTTAATTAGACAAAAAGAAATAATAATAAAATAAGTAAATATATTACCACATTTTTAAAATGAACTTCTTATGGTAAAATAGATTCCATGCAGGTAAAATTCCAAAGGGATTATATTTATAGTCAAGGAGTGTTTTTACCTGCTACATTGTTGGGACCCAAGTATGCATACTTAGAATATTTTGGGTGTTTGTCTGTTAAGATAGATGAAATTTTATATAGTTAGAGATATCTATGAAATAAAATTCATTTTTTGAACGGAACATTGTTGGTTCTTTTCGCAAATTAATAATTATTGTAGACAATATTTTTCATCTACCAATAAATGATTCAAATATTTTATGTGGATTGTTATTGTTTGCAACAATGTGTTGTGCTGATCTCTATAGGATCCAATATTATATTTATTAAAAATAACTAATATTTTTTTTCTAAGTACAAATTTATATTAAGTATTTCAATTTTAATTAATTTCATTTTGGTTATTAATTACTAAAAGCTAATGAAAATCAACACACAACCAAATTTAATTTTTTTTTTAATTAAAATGTTTAAAAAACAGGCAAATAATGTATTTTACAGTTTAAAATATGACACTCAAAAAAACTTTCTTTTCAACCCCATTTTATCTTCAGTATCGTAAAGAAACGGCTTTAAATTAGTTATCTTGGATAAAAATAGAAATGTGTTCAATTGATTTGCAACGAAGTACCTATGCCGATGTTTTTAACATTCTTAGTAGGTATGTACGCATTTTAGTTTTCATACATTTAATTGGTTATTGCGTTCGTTACATAGGTATTACGTCAGTATTGCGTAAAATAGTGTTTATTAGTAATTTAATTAAATAAATGAAACTCCACCATACAATATTTAAACTTTTTCATCTCAGTCAACATTTTTTTACAAGAATTTTATGATTATGGTAATTTATTTTTACTAAAATTAAAAAGTTGTCTAAGGGATTTTTTTTTCACTCCACAAATAAGTTTTAATCAGGAAATATTTTTTTTTCTATTCAAATATTAGTCAAAATATTGAAAGATATACCTACAATATTTTAAACAACCTAAGTAAATGTTAAGACATCATAATCAAATATAATATTACGTGTATAAAGTAGGCACCTGTGTAGACCATTCTATCTGGTTCTGGATTAGGGCTCAGGACATCGACCCGTCCTTGGCTAGCGTGTTGACCCTGCGCGTGAGCATACTTTGACGTAGTTCCGAATTTATTTTGTGTAATGTTATCACAATTTTTCTAATTAACTTGTTTCATATACCATATCATGACTATATAGTTGGTTTTTTATCTCCTATATTTCATCTATATAAGTGAATGTTGTATGAAGGTCACTTAAATATCGCTAGTAATTCAGGCTAAATACCGAAATGTAGGTATAATGTAGTCGCTATTCCGTATGGAGCACTTAGCACTATATTTAATTAATGACTGGTAAATGCGATGGTATCATGTTTGATATTAGAGTTGTCGACATAGAAACAGTCAAGTCGAATAGAATAAAATTTATAATTTGTAAATAGAGATTGATTCAGTTAACTAGATTACAATATAACAAGAAGTAGCTATAATTTCATAATCCAATAATAATTTCAATAAATGTTTGAAGACCACGCAAATTGTTTACTTGGCCTAAAGGTAGGACAGAAATAGTCTAACACGTCACAAAACTGCGCATTATATGATTCACTTAATTGTTTGACAATAGCTAAATTCAAGGTTGAAACCTTTTATGAATTGTTAGTAGTAATTTTTATAATGTCAATCATACATGCAAGTATTTTTTGATGGTGATATAGGCAGAGATAAAGGAGGTTCTAATCTATTTGATTCTGCATTCCGAGATTACTATTATACTTACACATAGGTAGATAATAAAGAAATCAAAATAAATTTTTAATGAACTTTAATGCCTCATATTTATTATGCTACAAGTTATACGGATTATTTTATATAATAATGACATAAACTTAATTAAAGTAAATGTGGTTTGTATTATAACTTTATTTAATGATTTCCTTTTGTCTTTGCTTATTATATTTAACATTATATTTAGGATTTTCGATGCCATATAGTCTCAGAGCAGATGGTTATTAATTTGTTTAGACCGGATTTCATTAGTCACTTGAGTGACTGCCTCCAGCTGACGTCTTTATATTTCTTAAAAAAATTGTGAAGCGAGATGGATTAACACCTGCTCACTCTACTTCACATTGCCTCTATTTTTTTGGTATAAAATTCGTATTTTATGCGCAGATTCTTTTTTTTTTGGTCATGTCAATACTACTCTCATTATTCGTAAAGAGCGGAGGAATTCAGAGTAATTCCGGGCCCGCGTTAGTAAATCGGCCATAACGTAGACAGGGAGGGCCGGTTCTGTTAGCTTTATATATGTATATATACACCGGTTCATACCGCAAGGGCTAGGGTCGATGTTCTCAGCTCCTGAATGGCGGGCTTTCGAACTCAAAGGGCGTCGCTCTCACCATGCCCTTCCTTCATCGGTTCGTGGTATGATTGATAAGCTAGATAGTATATTCCTAGACATTAAACACAACCTTTGAACCCGAAATAATCAAACATGGCAAAAAAAATTGCCGTTACTAGTTTTACAGCTATTTTTCATTCACATAAAATTGCTTTTTATTGTATAGTTACACAAAAAACTAAAACTAATGAATAATATAAATACCCAAAAAAATTATTGGCTATATTAAATAATAACCTAAGTTACATTCAATATAATTATAATAAAATAACAATGAATTTTAAAACATACTAACAATATCATTTGATATTACTTATTGTCTATTATGTAATTTACAAAATTTTAGAAAATTTTTATATTATACAAAAACAATACTTATGTTAAGTGTAGTTATAGCAATTACAACTAATGCTTTATTATGTTATTTTTCATTTTGTTTCCGTCATATCTATGTTTTATTTTAAATAAAAAATGTGTATGTTTTTTTTATCTTCTTTGAAAAAAAACATGAAGAAATCAAAAGAATTATAGCGTTTTATTAATTAATGTTAATTTCATACATAACATACTTAACCCAAATGCTTTAGTTTTAGGGATAATTGCTAGCAGACAGATTGAATTATTTCTGGATTTAAACTCCTATGCGTCACAGTAAATAACGCTTTGACATTTTATAAATATCCAGAGTATAAAAGGAACTTGCGTCAAAGAAGATATTATTAGCATTTTTTTATTCATTCATGTTTCTATTTAGTACAAATAAAAGTAATAAAACAGTTTCAAAGAATCCCTTAAAATATTATAACTAACTTATAACATTATCCTGGAAAAGTCGATATCATAAAACCCTTATCTATTTTATATATTTTTAATGGCTCTTATTATTTATATATACAATATAATTCTATTTAATAAATGAATAGTACTAAATACTAAGTTTCTATGTTTAAATAAAGCACCTCTAGCAACACAAGTATTAAAATGTAATTTGTTTAATGGTATGAAACGATAGCACTGTTTCTAATAATGTAGGATGTTTTAGGTTTAGCAAGTTGTCTTTTGTATTGTAAAACGGGTTAGAGGCAGCACTTCCTATCCGGGTCACTGAGCCAGGTCACACCTCGGCCCGGCTACCACGGTCAGGACACGATAACGACACGGTGACGACACTCAAACATATATAGTATACATCTAAATTGCTTTTATTTGCTCTTTAAAACTATCGAAATTTATTTCTTTTGTTGATACCTTAATATGTGTATAAATATTTCGCCATAATATACACATACACAGAAGGACTAGCAATTTATTTAATGACAATAACCAACTTTTTGAATGTAATTAATTCTATTTTGGAACATTTTATTCGTGTTTTGGATCACGCAAGTATTGTTCCAATTTATGTCTATACACTGTATTAGATGGATTTATTTCTGACGTCACAAATCACCGTTTTGTCCTCAGCTCGATGTTTATCGCAATAATGGAATTTCATTTACGTCTGTACGGACGTTGCTAGGACGCCATCTTTACCAAATTTTAAATAATCGTGCGGGAATTTATTCTTTAAATAACATTGTAAATATTTGTAAATGTACTATATAATTTATAGATGGTACATATTTTTATATGCATATGTGTATTAATGCCATTGGTACTAAATTTATTTCACATTAAAGGATGTGCTTAATTGTGGCAGTTAGACTAAAATAAATTGTTTTGAGAATGTTCTAATTTTATATATTTTAGTTATGGCGTATTATTACCCGACACATTAACTGTTATTTATTTACATTTAATTAATTAACGAAGTTTATCAAAGTCATTTAAATATAGGTATATCTCCATACGGTTATCTTGAAATGTGCAATTACGTGCATAAATGTTTTTAAACATTCAACAGTATCAATGCACACTTGATAATTCACAAGAAGCTAATCTAAACGTATAGTAACATTAAAAACAATTAAACCCATTCTTAATCTCATTAGCGAATCCAAATGAATAGTTGGAGATAAAAATAAAACCCCAAAGCCATCCTTTATTTTCGTAGTCGTTTTGGCATTGCGCTAGTAAAGCTATTTTTAGCTACGTACCTAAGGTCGAAAGTGAGTTCTATTCGCGAAACGGTTGGAGTGTAGAGTGTACGGGGCGCAGGCGGAGTCGATGACCGAGTATTGATCTCGTCGATGTGGGTCACGACCTGTATCCCGTTGCATACGGGTAGGGCTGCAATCTACTACACAATTAAAGAATTTACTACAACATTGTTCCTACAAGTCTCAAAGCTATATCTAATTTAGATTAACTAGGTACAAACAATAACTCCATTGAAATTTATTACCTGAAATTTGAAGTCACGGAAATACGTGATATCCCGTAACCGGTACGTATTTATTGCCTTGACTTCTGTCTTTTATACTTCAATAAATTGGTTACAAATATAGAACTGTGACAAAACAATATAAACATTTTTACGCATCTATATGTATAGGAAGGCTGTATAAGATATGTTGGGATATGTGTACCACTGTGGGTTTATATTTATGAAGATCCCACTCATCGATGCATTTGATAGTTCTGGCACTTGGCAGTGGGTTTGCATTGACGTCGTGAAAGTTGATTTGCACGAGTCCCCCCCCTCCTCGCTGCAACACAAAGCGCTCACGATACATTCACTTTCCACTGTCAGAATGTTTACTCCAGCGTCTATTCTAGGATATTTATTATCCCCGTTCTTTGAAATTGCCGATTAATAAACTTTATATTGTGTTAGGTATAATTATGTATAGTTTTATCATTTGTTATCAAAATATGATACAATCTTACGATCGAGGAATTCATTTCTTATCAAAATAAAACCTTCTTTTAGATAAATTTATTATATTTCTGCGATTTGTCATACAGATTGCCCGGAATAAGGACATATTTTGAATTTATATTTGTTACTAAGTACTTTGTTTTTCTTGTTTCTAAGAAGTTTTAATTGGAAGCGCCGGCCTTGTGGCATTATTATTATTGCATCGTGATTGCGGGAGCAGTTCTATTACCTTATATTTAGCTTGGAGACAATTTCGTTGAGAATATTTTTTATTTTAGTTGACAATTGAATTCCTCGAGATATTCACTTTACGACAGTCCTTAGGTAACTATAAGATATCGGGCACGTTTTTCGTGGGAGGTCTGAAGGCTGCTCTACCAACAATAGCGATGCTATTGTTTGTAGAGCACGTTACTGACTGCCACGTGTTGTTCTCACGTTGTTCACTCAGCTTCGATAAATTATTATTGTATTCCTGAATTAGGAACAAACAACGAATTATGTGTCTTAAAGGAAAAGTCAATTCAATATCTTATAAATGTGATATATTTTGACTAACTCATAGAAATCGAATCTTAGCATTTTATCTACATCCGTCTAATGATTATGATAATCTGTTAGATGTGTTAATGTTCCAAATAAAATAAAGATTAATAGTACAAGAGTAATTTATAATTACTTATTATCTTATCTCTACCCTTAGTAAGAGTTTTGACATGTGGTACGAAAACTAAGACAGTTTACTCTATCGTAAAATCAAGATGTCAATATTTCAATACATTTTCATTCGTAGAGTGTATAATAAATTCTGTTTTGTTTTTACGATTTGGTAAACTGTCGTAGTTTTCGTAACATCAAAACTTGATACTAAGATACTGATGGATATGGTTTTGTTTTGTATTTCGACAAAATAAATTTTAAATACGTAATGTTTAATTTATCGTAATATTGCACAATTTAGAATTAAATTAGCTACACGGGTGACTCAGTACTTACTAATACATGATGCATGAAAGCCTCAATTGTAAATCTATGATAACAACAAATTGTTATTTACATTAATGAAAATGTTGAATCATTGAAAGATTTCATGTAAATAGAGAGCTGCGAAGAAACTAACACAAACTTCATGATTAGGTATATATCTCTGTATCTTTAGAACCCAAATTTGGACTGGCCTTTAGTTTTAATTAGAAAAGAATAACTATATTCTAATAACTATCGCTATTAAATTAATAACACCACGTGTCACATAAACGATATGATATGAGATTGAGTTTAAGAGCAAATACTCTCGAGTTAAGTATCTTTTGAAGCGGTCTCTGCGTGGGCTTAAAAAATCTATTAAATATAACTTGATGTGAATTGTCATATTTCATATGTTCAATGTATTTACGTACAATGACAAATATGGTCATATTTTTTCCATCATGTCGGTCCAATTTCGTCCAATATTGGGACTAATTTATAATTACCAGACTAAGGATTTTGTTCTCCACTGTTACTTTGAACTTAGATTTTAGATTAAATTTACAACCAAAAGAACAGTATAAAAATATAATACTTCTCCTAAGTGTTTTCTAGTTCTAATGTATAGAGTACACATCGGGTAATTAGTTATCATTAGTATTATGATAGCAAATTAGTCAGATACAATGTAGGTAGATCTAAATTTATCAATGAAAGTAGCCTGGATCTTAATGCAGCTAAACGATTGCTATTTTACTCTTCAATTATCTTATTTTAGACAAATCCAATATAAGCCACTAATTTTGTATTATGAAGTATTTAAAGTTTATTATAATGCATATAAATGTGTACAACTGAAACTTTGTTTCTTTCAGCTGCGTGGGAGTTAGCCTGGATTCTTTCATAGGCACTATTTATAGAACGTGAATGTCGACTGTTAGTCGAATATCCACTGCTTAGATATTGATTGTAATTACTAAGTAAGCGCAGTCTGACCAGTATAGTGAAAACATGACGTGTTAGTATCTTTATGGTTCCATTTTGATTGACTTGCTTGGATAATGTTAATGTTCTTACGTAGACAGTGTTTAGTCTCGCTTGTGTCATTAAATATTGTTCTTCGTAACTTTAAAGCTTCCTTTGCTAACCGTCGCTAAAAGTTTGACGATAACTTCTTGTATGTGTGCGTTGATGATACGCGTGTGTGGTGTGTGTGTAGTTGGAGTGACGCCATAGCGCTGCCATCGCCGGCACCGGCGTCTCGGTGACGTCGCCTCCGCGGTCTCCGGTCGCTAATTTCTTTAGTTCCCGCCAGTCTCTGCTCATACTCGGCACGGACCGTGTCGATCCGTTGCGATGTGAACGCCTAAACCTTACCTCTGTCTACTGCGACAGCTTATGTTACGTGTGCATCAAATATAAGTTTGACATTGTGTTGTACCTTTTGGTTTTCTTCAACCTCATTGAAAATACTGCGTGGGAATAAACGTAAGTGTCGTTTGAGTGTCATAGTTTACTTCGGTGGTCTGATTTACTGACACGTTCTAGATAGTCTTTAAGTGCGGAATGATGAAGTGGAATTTTTTAATTTTATTTATATTCTTTTGACCTATTTATAGTCTGATATTATTAAAATATCTGTTGTTATTCATTTGAGGATAAAACTTTAGATTTGATGTTGCACTGTTGATTCGTTTCGTACGACTATTCGGTGCTCGTTTTGTATTTCGTGGCAACAGGTGGGCTTCAGAGAATATTATTTTAAAGGGGATCTTTTATGCTTTTTTGGCTTTAGGTATTTCTAATTTTAATTTAGTTTTGGTCTCTATTGTCCAACTCCTGAGGTCTTTAAATTTCAACATCTTCACAATTGTATTCCGTCCGAATCATAATAACAAAAATAATATATCGAAGATATAGATTTTATTCATGTAGAACTAAATCAAAATGCATTATTTATGAGAAGTTTCCATTCTTCTATAAATCTTGAATATCAAATATAAAGATATTTGATTCATTTTCAAAGAACACATAAAATTGTTGATTGATGTTATTCCATAGTTGATTTAATTCCATTATTATTATCTTATTTACCATTAAACAATTTTCAAAATATTCAACATTCAAAAATTTATTATCATAGTTATAATTTTTATTTTATGTTTACGTAAAATGTTACATGTAACACATTCTTTAATAATGTCAAGTCATACTCTCAACCACTAGCGCCATCTTTTTAAGACCTTGATACAATATTCATACTTTGATGAATATGTTAATAGAACACGGTGTCATCTGGAAGGTTGCTGTGAAAAATAAGGATTAACGTGATTGATAAGGGATCTATTATTACATGATTGAGTGATAACCGGTCAAGCTTATTTACTTATTCCAAGAAAACAAACCGTTTGTTATTTTATACGTTGGATTGTTTTATAAACATTGCTGTCAAAAGCGTGTTGAATCGTGACCAATAGCATAACAAGAAGACTGTTTATTATCTACTGTCAACATTCTATGTTAAAGACGGTTACCCGGTATACCCGGTTTCTATATTTCAGATACGTTCTGGTTTAATAGAGTTTAAATTATTAAGGGTACTAATTAAATCATTTATTTTCTTTGAAGTATTAAAGAGAAAGTTAACATAATTTTGCTCTCTTTATTATAATATACTACGTATAACAAGCAATAAATCTGCACGGTTTCTAGAATTAACGATAATAAAGATACAGCCAGAGCTAACTGCTAAGTGCATGTAGTTGTGGTCTGACCTCGATCGAGTACATCCGCTGCGCTGTTGTTTTCTAGCTTTTTACAATGTTTTTACATCTCATTGTTTATAGTGTTATAATCAAGTCATAAAAATAATAGAACAATAGAATAACCTAGCGAAAGAATATTATGGGCATATTATTTTTGTATGAGGAATGACAGATATTTATTGGTTTGCGTTTAATTTTAGTAATGGAACGCTATCTGAATAAATCTAGGATCCATTATTCGTCCCCAACATGGCGCTGCGATATATTCAAGATTGAAACAAGCTGTGGTCACATGTTGTGGTTAAGTTCGTCCTTTGTGGTGTTCGTGTTTTGCCACGTGTTTGTCCGTGAATATTAACACGCGACGTATTTGTTCAATGGCAATCATGATAGGTGCAAAATAACATCATCAGGAGCGGTTCACAAGAAACGTATATGCAAATATAATATGGCATTTAACAACATTTTTCTGTCATTCGTTTGAGTGCAAGGTCAGCCTCATGTCTATTATTATTCTAATGAAACATCTTGTTTTTTTTATTAATATAGATTACCTGCTTAGTGTCTCTTTGACTTTCTTTTGATGATTATGTTTGACGTGAACAAAAAAACTGGGTTTTAAATTCACGTCAAATATAGCAGCAAAAAAGAATAAACCAACCATCATATTCCCTTAACATTTGTTATTCTTAATAAATATAAATAAATAAACGAACTTAGTTACTTATTGCTTTTCTTATACTCCAGATGAATTAAGTAGCTATCAAAAACTAGTAAAAGAAAGAAATGTATGTATTATTTTAATTTAAGGGACACCATTTCTGAGTAACAAAGAATTTATTATACCATTGTCCAGACCGTCTTAGAAGGGCAGACGTTAAAAACGTAAGTCTAGGTCGTTTGCATTCTGAGGTTTATCGACCGACGGAGACCGGGTTTTGGAGTGTATTGCACCCTTGGACCACTAAGTGCTGCTGTTGTTTACGAGTCAATCGGTTTCAGTCTAGACAATATTACTATGAATGGTTTTTTACTTACACCATCAGACCCGGTTCACGGCCTCGTTTAAAAGATGAGGGTATCCTCAAATATTTATTAAATGAAGGCATTTTTGTTACGTTCTACTGTAGTATTAATTTAATTTTCATTTTCATATATTATAGTTGTTTTATTTAGTATACATTTTGTACGTGAATTAATGTCATAATTTCCTGTACGATCTATTTATATTTGTTCCAAAACTAATTAAACGCTGTAATAGTGATAATAACATCTCTTAAAGCAACTAATTACTCTCGAGATACAGAGCTGTCCAAATTCCCGAAGTAAAATACGCACGTCGGATCTCTTCTGTTCTGTTTGGCGCACTCCCAAGTCTGTGAGAGTATACCTACTGTAAAATAATAACATCTGAAATAATTAATATGTTACTAGTCAGTCACAAGGTTGTAAATCGTACAGTTTTATCGAACTTTTAACTATTTAAGACTGTTGATCATCAACACTCTAAAAACAAAATATATTACGAATGTTTTTTCCTATCTGTTTGCCAAATTTTGTTGCGTCCTCGTTTTAATGTGGGTGCGCAGCGTCATACAAAAACACTATTTTTATTTAAACAACAGAAAAAAAATGAAAAAAAAATAAGTTTACAGCTCTTTGGCATATGATATATTAGGTTTGGTAATAGTCTGCACATTGGGCTGACTTTGTTTCTTATGTGTATTATAGAAATGTTTGAACTTTCATATGTTAATTACGTCCCTTCGTTATCTCTTCTCTATACAAACACTAACAAAAACTATAATACAAATAAATAACTCCTCATTTGTAATAATGATTTAATTAAAAGTAAATTCTCATTTAATTACCGCTAATAAGTAATAATAGTAAGCGATCAGCTTAATTAGGGGCTGAATGTAAGTAATGCCTTTCTTTATTCTTAATGTATTATTTCAGCTGGGCAACTGTTCTGTGGCGACATTGATGGAGTTCCGCTTGGACAGCGCGGAGTACTGCCAGGCCCAACACAAATAAACAAGCGGGTTCCAAGTCGAGGCACAGGGAGCGCCAGCACCAGGACCCATGCTGCCGGGAGCAAGCGACGCACGCACCCCAACCGACGCACGATATACACCGACCACCCTGTGAGTACTTCATTCATACATATTTATAAAGTCATTCAGTTTAGTTGTTTTTGTTTTATTAATTTGGTTTAATAAAGGTAATTTATGTCGTCATGTCTTACATGTCAGTTGGTACTTTATACGTGCAACTTTGATTAAACTCAATTACGAGGTGTTTATCAAAATACACAATGAGTGTGTGTTTGCGTAATGTTTACAATAAAGTTATCGTAGTGTGTATGTATTGTATTTGTGTGATTGTGCTAACAAGTGATGCGCTATTGGCACTGGATCAGCAGTTCTCGAATACCACTGGACATGTACTCACATGACCTTAACAGTGCTTTCAATTCGTACTCTATTTTTAAAAACGTTTTTAATCCGTGTCAGTCGCCATTCGTGCTTTAGCGGCATTATACGTTAAAATGTCAAAACAAATTAATAATTTATTTTTCACTCACAACAGATTTGCTCTAATAATGTTTCTATTTTGTTTTCAGTTACCTTAAATTCGGATCCCACTGCTATTGAAGCATTATCATTTGCAGTTAACGACTTATGTTTTGTCGCATAAATCCTTATTAGTTTCGTCCCCAAATTCGGCAACTTTGTTTGTTAGTCTTCGAATGCGGTCAAGTGGTTGAAAACAACCTCCATGCGGGTGGTTCTAATTATATAATTGGACCCTTTTTAAAGAAAAGTCACAAAACTGAAGTGTGTTGTGTGGAAATAGAGTGACAATTTGTCTGTTAGACTCTGACGGATCGCTACAAGTTTTCTGACGCGTGTGATATAAGTCTACCAACCGGTTGCGGCAGTGGTGAATAGACTTGGACTGTTGGAAAGAAAGTGATCATCATGAAGCAGAAGGACATCAGACCGGCGCCCTCTCTCATTGAGTACAAGAACCTGCGCTTCCTCATCACCGACCGACCATCGGATGTCACCATCCAGAGCTACTTACAGGTTCGTATTAATTTTACTTTTAATGTAGTAACTTAACTTACTTCTCAGTTAGATTTACGGTCACGGAAAATGTTTTTGGTCCAAAATTTCGTCTGCGGAAGGAAACCTTTTGGTGTCTCCTTTAGAAGGCTTAGAAGAAAATATTTGACGTTAAACAATTTAACGGAAAAACTTTAAGGTTTTCTCTGTGGGAAAGAAATCAGTAAAAGTAATGGCTAAGAAAATTGTGTTCTTTAGAAATGTCTTATCTTTATATGTTTTACAAAATCAGCAGTGCCTTGTTGAATGTTTTCTTTTGTTTACTTAATACGTAATGTCCTCGAATCGAAAACAATCTTATTCTTAACACAAGCAATGTTATTTAACTCTTTTTAATACCTTTTTGTTTACATATTTTGTAATATGAGTTCATCGTAATTAGGATTTCAAGTCTCTTTATCCAAAATTGCCATCGATTTAATAGAAAAGTAGCTTCATTGTGTGAACTACAATGGCACACGGACAATAAATTCTTCACCCCGATTGTTAACAGCCGTTATGATGGCAGACATATCGAAATGACATTTGCAATGTTAGAAGTCCTTTCTGTAGTTTATATTATTAATGTTTCTTATTTTTGCTCGGATACAGTAATTGTAATTCTAAAATATGTTAACGTGATACAATGTTACCAAACTGTCCAGCTGTATTTGTTCTTTGATCGATCGATATATGACGTCAATAAAAATTTGAATCGATGATATCTCTAGGTTATTTAAATTATCTCATTTATTTTATACGAGTCGAACACAACAATAAGAATAATAATAATTCTTAATATTATTCAGATAATGGTTCATTACAGAATCAAATACCTACTTATGGATTTTGGTTGAAAGTTGTATTATGTTTAATCGTGTAATTAGCAGAAATACAAAATTATAGTTAAATAATATTTTAATAAACTATAAAAACATATTCGCTACGTTATGCTTAATTCAAATTTAACGTTCCGTCAACAATGTTTATGTCACTAGAGTAACGGAGAAGTATTCATAGCACCGAGTCCTGCTTGAGTTGATAAATTATTAAAAAAATCTGTTTCATTAATTTTTTTTTTTTTTAATAAATGGTACACTTATAGAATTAAAAAACACAATGTATTGTTATTTCAGGAGCTAAGAAAGCACAACGTGTGTACGGTGGTGCGCGTGTGCGAGCCGAGCTACGACACCTCGCCGCTGGGCGCGGAGGGCATCGAGGTGCGCGACCTGGCCTACGACGACGGCACCTTCCCGCCCGCCAACGTCGTGGACGACTGGTTCGAGATACTCCGGGACAAGTCAGTGACTTTACTACTACTAGGTCTAATTGCTGGTCGATAACTTATAACTATATTCGGCTTACATGTATTGAACCGGTTATGTGTATAGGCCACTAGACGTTCGTCAATAATTGACAAGTTATATAAGAATGTTAATACAATTACGTCCGTAATCCGACCTGAGATAACCGAGGTTGATATCTAGTGATATCAGTTCGGAATGCCAAAGCCGTGAGCCAAACGTAATGGGACTCTTATCAGTGACGTCAACCGGTGTATACATATCAAACCAATTACATATGCTACTAAATTGAACTTTGTGTTCTAGACCATCATTAGTGTCCTTTAATGATGGACGCTCCAGGGTTACTAGTTATTTCTGATAATTGATAGAAAGCAAGCATTTACTACTTTGTGTTCTAAGGTAGGGTATACACGAGTTGTAAAGTACACATAAATAATTCTAAGTGAAAGGGATATAATAATATCATAATATCACAGAACAACTTACACAAATTGATCTTACCCCTAAGTAAGCAAATTATTTGACTGTGTTAAGAGGTTAAGGGTGTTAGGCAAAGATACAAATACACATTATAAATACTTCGAATATAAATGAAATATGATATGAAATGATATTTTGTATACAGACTTCACATATAGAATGCTTAATTCACCGAGACGGAAGCTCAATTGGCAGAGCGACGGGACGGTTTTGATTGATGATTATAGCGCAAAAACTATACTTTCATAAGTGTAATTACTTTTTCTGGGCTTGTCGTAATCAGACCATTTTTGTTTTCGACTACTTAGTTTCAACATTTTAATAAACCATTAACTTATTTCGTTGATTTAGTTTATCTTCTGTAGTAAACCTATAAAATAGTAATTAGTACATCGCTACATGCAAAATTTTCGTAACATCAGCTTTAAAGATGTCGGTTGAGTACTGAGAGTTCTGAGAAGATTACGGAAGGATTTTTTTGTGATTATTTAGATAATTCGATTTTGGCCGAATGCAACCTTTGAAAAATATAAAGAGTATAACTAAATACAAATCGATTTATCCTTGTCTTAAAAGATCCTAACTTCTCGTTGAGAACAGTTAAATTAAATATTAAATTTGAAAAAGAAAACAACTTTTAAATTACAACGTAACTTTAAAAATAGGTAAATATGTTTTAAGTATAAATGAGTAAAAGTATTGAACTTGTTAACAGAGCTGCCAACAAGCCGGAGGCGGCGGTGGCGGTGCACTGCGTGGCCGGGCTGGGCCGCGCGCCCGTCATGGTCGCCATCGCACTCATCGAGCTGGGCATGAAGTACGAGGAGGCCGTCGAGACCATCCGGGAGTGAGTACACGCACACCGACATCACACACTCACACGACACACTAACACGTCCTTTTGCACGCATGCCGCGCTTCAATATCGCGGCGGTTGTAAAAGCCGTTACTGGCACAGACCTTCATTGCTCATTGCAATATACCTATATTGCTCTAGGCTACCAACACTTCGTGAATGTTAACAAAATATTGATCTTCCAATAATAACCTTTTTTATAATTAAATGATAAATCTTCACAGCCAACGTCGCGGTGCAATAAACGCGAAGCAGCTCTCGTACTTAGAGAAGTACCGACCGAAGTCGCGTCTCAAGAAGAACGGGCACAAGAACTCTTGTTGCGTGCAGTGAGCGCCGTAGCGCCGTAGCACCGTAGCACCGTCCCGCGACAGCGAATGTAGCTCTGCTTTCACACACACACTGACACAAGGGAGCATAGACAACAAACTAGTTATAACTTACCCGTCTCGCCTTTTTTTGACAATTCTTTATTTTTCTAGAGGTGGTAACCAATTCTGCCCCCCACCATGCTTGGACGCGTGCCCATCGCAAGCCATATCAGAGTTTGGTTACGATCTCGTTATACCGTCTTTGATATATCATTCGACTTTTCTATAAAATTTGAGAGCCTTATTGTAAACTGACACAAACATTGCATCGTAAAGATAACCCTTGTGCCGTACTTCATTAGTAGAATATGTTTTAATGCAAGCCACGATTTGTGTTCATAGTCAACTGTTGCTCCGGTATTTACATACTTGAATCATAATAAATTACAATAATAATTACTGTCGAGATCGATTTGTGCTTGCTCTTATCTATTACATTTATTTTCTTTGTGTGTTGAAATCATGATATATTTCTCTTAATTATTATAGTTATTTTTATTGTAGAGACTTTGTATTGTCGATAAAAAATTAAGACATAATAGAAGGCAATCCTTGATTGTTTTTGTGCTTAAAATAATACTGTCTGACTAAAATAATTATTTTGAATACTTCACTATCTTTAAGTGTAGCCACACCAGTTGAAGTATTTCTTAAAGAAGCTATTTCTCGAACATTTTACAACATTGACTAAAACGTTTAAACTTTATTCTATCCTGACACGAAAATGACTTACCGAATGTTCCAATAATAAATTATATTTTAAATAGCACTGATATTAATTATTTTTCTATTTCTTATTTATATAATTCAGATTTGTGTAATTAGTGTGCGGTAACATGAATTAAAAGATATATAAACAAAACAAATAAATGTCTGATTACAAAATAAAGTTATTAAAAAATCAATCCAGTCATTATATCTGTTTTGAGATAGCTTATATCACGTAACTTGTTTCTAGTATTAACTCAGTTCGTGTGAAGCTCGTCAAAGCTTGTGTATTCAAAAATATATTCTAAAATGTTGTATATCTGACACTAACAATGACTACGGACTTATTATTCTAATAAAATTGAATATTTAGTGTATTATGATTTTTTATTTTATGTTTCGAGTATTAAATAAAGTCGTTAATTTTATGATTCTCTTCCCTGTGTATCTTTTTAATCAATTAATACTACTTGGCCTATACTGAAGGTAAGAACATCATTACAACTTATATACTGTAATGTTTATAATAAATACATTGAGTCGAAAAGTTTTTGGAAGCTCGAGCAGATCATATTATGTAGATCTCAAGTGATATACAAACAGTTTATAAGTTTTAAGGCTAGGTTTCTCATATTTGTAATTATTCGTTTTGTTACAACGCATCAGGTGTGTTAACTTCTATAAATCAACAATAATATTTCCCTTTTTCTAATTTTCGTCTTTTTATTAAAGAGCAGTTAACCCACATCTTAGACTTAATGTAATGTAGTAATGAATTTTTACATATACATATGTTAGCAATAATTAAAATCGGAATATTTGTGTTGATAACTAAAAGAAATACTAACTAATGTGACTAAAGGTAGTACGAAGCCTATTTCTGAGAAAGACTTACGCGAAATTTCTTAAATGCGTAAAAATTAACAGTTATGTATCACAAATATTCAAATTCCATATCATCTATATTTCAGGCATGTGTCACTAAATGGAATATTATAAAATCATCCAACGATTGTTTTTTTATGTTTCATATAATTGCGTCATGTCACATTTTTCATTTGCCAGATTACATTTTATAATGAAGTCTACTGAAGTTTATAATAAAACCTTAAATATATTATTTTAGGGAATGTTCAATAAAACAAATGTTTAAAACACTCTTTGTATTGTGCATTTAGAAAAAAATAAAGATCCAATCATATCACATTTCTTTTCCACACATTACCTTGACCAGATACGTTAAGTACAACATAATGGTTCTAGATTTCCAATCACAACGAGGTAGTTATAATGCAATTTTGCAGGATTCAAAAAACAATAAATTATTTAAATAACAAAATGTAACACATAAGTTATGGAGATTCTTTACACTTAAAAATAATTATTACTGAGAATCTGACACCAGATCTTAAACTATTACTTATATTCATATATCAAAAGGTATTAAAAATGTAAACAATATTAGATTAAAAACAAATTAAAATCTAACAAAAATGGAATATTAATATTATATATTAATACCTACATATTCTATAACATTATTGTATATTTAAAATGTAATTATTGAGTGTGAACTATAAATATCAATTCCACATAGTAAAAGAGATTCCATAAATGGAGTAAACTTAACTATAACCATAATGATATTCAAACATTAAAAAAAAGTAAGTTATTAAAATGTTTTGTACTTTATCTGAACCTGGAAGGGAATTACAATTGAAGACCTACTTCTTCAGCCCATTGCTTAACTTCTTGTAGTTATGCACCTTTCCCCCGTACCGCGCCACGAAGCCGGGTACACTGAACTTGCGCTTACAGCCCTCGTAGTTCATGAAACGTACCTTCCCGAACACAGCGCGCTCAGCCCAGCCCTGGTCGTGGATGCCGCAGATTGACCACATGCAACCTGAGAATTATAACTTTTACCATTAAAGCAATTTTTTACTATTATAATATAAAACTATTTGAAACACCAAAATGACACTTACCGACATATCCATTGGGATCCCGTCCATCAACACTATAATGGTCGTTTAGGTAGATAGCATATTTCAATGCATCTTCAGGACTTGGGGTCCACTCTAAAATCTTCTTACACCAGTACATCCTTAAAAACCCATGCATTTTCCCCTCATTCACCATTTGGATTTGAGCTGAATTCCACAAATCATCATGAGTTTCAGCTTTAGATAGTTGTTCTAATGAGTATATGTGAGACCTTTTGTCATCTCTGAAATATAGAAAATATAATAAAGTAGATTGAAATACATTAGCATCAATTATCAAAACAAAGACTAATATAATTATGTCTATGGAGTATGGGCAACCATTTTTTTACTCATTAAATAGCTTATAGCCGCAGGTGCAAGATGTGGTTAATTTATCTTTTGTTCCTAAACTATTTCACCAAGGACAATGTATATTTGTACTATACAATCTAAACACACTTAGAGACTTCATCTTTGTTTAAAAGAAACAACAATTTTTTTTTTATTATTTTACATAATATACAGGGTTATTTGTAACTAATTGGCCACCTCTTGTAGGTAGCCTCTCTACATCAATCCTAACAACATTTGTTCTACGACTTTTTGCAAACCTTGATAAACAACACAAAAATAACGAAACAAAATGCTTATTGCTAAAGCAGTCTGTAAGAGATTGCTTTAGCAATAAGACCGCCTTTGCACCTTTTGTGACTTTTTTTACCTATTTTTGTGGGCGGGTCTCAGTACTCGCCCCCTCCCCCAGTGACGCTGTAATAGCCACTTGGCTAACAGCATAGTCATTACAAAAAAAAAACTTTTTGTCTGTCTATGCTGTTAGCCCTGTTGGCTATTACAGCGTCACCGGGGGAGCGGGTGGATCAGGAGACCCACCCTTAAAAAGGGGGGGCCAGATGGGCCCATAAAAAAAAAAAAAAAAAGTATATGCAATGAAAAACTAACCAATATGGGATGGGATTTGATCCCACAACTTCTGGGAATACATTAAGCCGCTCTACCAATTGAGCCTATGTATTGTTATAGCAATTTATGGATGTTTTCATACAAAAAACATAATTATTTAATACCTAAATACATATTACAAAAATAATGTATATAACCAAAATAATTTATAGTGCCAATCACATTATAAAACATGGTGGTGTACAATAGTAGAAAGATATGTATATATAATGTTCCTGGAAATATTTAAGGAGTGATAGATGGAAAAACTTAACAATAAACAATGTAATACAATACCTGTGGTCATTAAGAGTTTTCTGAGCCCACTGACTGGCCCCTTTTATGCTGTCATAATGTTCACAATAAAAACAGAAATTGTCGGCCAGTTCCTTCCTCACTATAGCCTCTTCTAGAAATGCATTCACACTTTCAGTGTACTTAGATTTGTATTCCTTTACACATAATGCTACTCGCTGTACTGAAATTTGACCTGCAATTATAGAAATTGATTAAATAATTGAAAATAATTAGTAACAGTGAACTGCTCATTATTTATAAATAAAAAAATACCAAAATGAAACCAAGGAGACAAATTGCTGAGAGCGTCCTGGGTTGGATCATTCCTTTTAGTTGCAAATATCTTTAGACGTTTGTCGAGAAAACTCTTTAATGTTTTCATGGCACTATCATATCCAGGGCTTGCCCACTCTATGGGGCCAACAGATTTATCTGCTTCTCTGGATTCTATTGCTTCATCCCAATCTATAGGCTGAAATTTATAAATAATGTTACCAAACAAATAGGGCATAATTATTTAGTTAGTTATTCATTCAACTTCAATTTTACTGTATTGACCTAATAAGGAATACATTGACAAACTTAATGCTGCTAAGGAATGATATACATTAAAACCATTTGATTGATATTGCACAACATCATTAAAATGTATCATGCAAGGTTTACCTCAGGTTCAAACTTGCTAGAAAAAGGATGTTTAATGATCGGAGGGAACTCAGTAAGGTATTCATCAAGCTTAGATGTAATTTTATTTCTGATGGTTCTTGCTGAGTACTCCTGCTTATTAGAAGCAACCCAGCATGGTACTACATTATGTGCATCCACCTGAAATTGAAAAAAAAAAATATATATATATATATATATTTTGTCTTTATCCATTATTTCTGAAATGCTTTTACTGAACTAAAAAGAAACTACTAACAATCTACAATTTGTATTACTAACGAGACAGTTTTATTTAAAGAATATATACCATACAGACCTGTATCAATGGAACATCTTTTTTAAACTTTTTTTTTGCCCCCTCCAGCCAGCCTAAAGGAACTCTGAGAGGGTTAAAGTCACAAACCACAGCTCCTATCTTATGATCTATAATCCATTGAGGCAATGCTTCTGCTCCACTTCCTTCCAGTAAGTGGAATGATATATTAAGTTTCTTGCATTCAGTAGCAACTTTTTCAAGACCTTTAAAATTAGAAAAGTAATAAAATGTTGGGCAACAATATTATATAAATATTTTCCATGTATTGTGCAATTATTCTGACTATGTCCAAAATGTACTGTCCGAGTAATATGAAAGAAAATAACTCTAACCTTTGATAAGGAAATGAAATTGTCTAACAGAAGCATCCAAGTACTTTGCAATTAAACAAAAACATACATGGAGCGGTACATTATTTTTGAGCGCCAGTTTTTGAGCGAAAAGAAAAGCCCAATTATCTTGAACTCGACTATCTCGAGACATCCAATACACAATTCCTTCGCAGTTTTCAGCAACCATCTGCTCCTGGGATATAATTCTTACACGAGATTGATTAAATTGAAAATGTAAAATTGACTCTGCAGTTTCCTCCCGGATTTTTTGTATTTTATTCATAAATTCCTCATTATTCGTTTTAGGTTCTTTATTTGAGGGTAATAACAGTTTTGGTTTTTTAGCGCACGAAGCCATTTTAAAAGTAAGAGATGAAAGAAACCTAATCTTCATGAAATTTTAATACGACATTACAATTGCAATTCAAACTATTATAATTTATAACTTTACGCGGTTTATTTTGACACAATAAACATATTCCGTAATCTGAAAACTATTATTTGTATTTGTTCTTACTTCTTAGTAGTTTTGTATTTCTACCTACTGTCATTTGTCAACTCATAAGGTACATTTCGAAAACATTTTTTTTTAGAATTTACTTTTATGCTTTAAAACCTAGCTACTTAAACTAAGCAAAAAATAGTTAAGTGGTTGGTTTACAATGGTTTAAATTTCTTATATCAAACAACACATTTTCAAAATTTATTAGAGGAAATTAGCGTTTCTAACACTAATTAAATAATAACTTCGTAAGACATAAAATAAAATAAATAATAATATTATTGTTAAGATTTATTTACGAACGATTTGGGATGTTTACAATACATTTTTCACGACACTGTTGTCGGATGATGGAAAATACTTTTGCTTCAGAAAATCGCTGCATGGATGGCAGTTAGCTCTACTAATATTTTTTTTAATGCATTCGTATGAACAAAACGAAATTAACTTACACCAACAACACACAATTTTATCTGGTTCAAGGGGAAGAGCACATTCAAAACAAATGTTAAACTTTAATACCTGAAAAACAATATGTATTTTATGTTTAGGTTTATTCAGTGATCTTTTTAGAATAGATATTTTATAATTGCCTCAAATTGAAAAAAAAATAGAAGGACATGAATGTAAAATTATTTTAATTATTTTACTAAAATAACATAACATAATAAATGCGAATGTATATTTGTTCTACATTTTTAGTTATTTTGGAATTTAATATTATTATTATTTATTTAGTTAGTTAGGAATTGGAAACTCTTTTTTCAAAGGGCCAATTTTTTTTTTATTTAATCTCAATGTATGTATTTAATTTTCTATAACTGTAGTTTGCAGTCTTTTAGAGATTGAAAATCGAACATCCTTTCTTTCGGATGGAATGGGGTCGATGATAGGGACAATATTTTATAGGTAAATTATATTTCATTATGTTATTTTAATCTCATATAAATATTATATAATTAATTTATAAGATCATTGTAAATTACCAACTATCCAAAGTACTATACTTACATCTTTTGTCAATTCTGGTTTTACATATGATAACTTCCATATTTTAATTTCTGGCAATTCTTTGTTTTTGTTTTGTTGGCGTATAATACGAACAACATCCTTTTCTATAGCGTCCTTTAGAACAGCGGTTATATTTTTATCAGACTTAGCGCTAGCCTTCAATGTACCAAAATTATTCCAGGATATGAATATAACAATACAAAGCAAAAATCTCAAAACTCGTGGATCATTATAGATTTTCTTTTTGGTAGAAGATAATAAATTCCATATTTCCAAAGACCGTTGGGGTGTGAGCCATAGACCACGACTCTTTGTGTCTCCCAATTCTTTTAAAATCATGTTCCATTGTCTATGTTTGTATCTGCCGTAATAAAAATATGGATGTATGTACATATTACCAACTTATTATTATATTTCCGGCGGTTAATAATAACCTATATTATGATATTTATTTAACAGTAATTCTAATTATACTGAATGACGCTTATTAATTAAATGGTTGCCTGTGACTCCGTCCCCGGGTTTCAATAATTGGTATAATAAGGAGTTAAAGAAAAGGTAGCGCTAACTTAAAAAAAAGTCGCAGTCTTGGTTGAATGCGAATGTCTCGGACTTCATCAGAGCTAAAGACTGGCCGTCGTCTAGTCCCGATATTAATCCGCTGGATTATGATTTATGATCAGTTTAAGAGAGTACAGCTTGCTTGTTTAGAGCCATGATAATTTTGAATCCCTAAAACAGTCCTTCCGATTGGTAGTGAAGAATTTCCCTTATGGATAGAGCGCGAGCTTCTAGTGATACTGACCTTAAGGTTTAAAAGACTGTATTGCAGCCAATTTTATATTTGTGTATTAAACTAACACACTGTAAAAGTAATAAATTTATTTGCAATGAAAAAAAAATGTTTTTTTTTTGTTACAATATTTATGGCAAGACTAGGTACATTAGCATTGATTACTTTTTCTGTTTTTGTTGTTGTTAAGGTTGTGGCAAATATCAACCAGTGTAAAAACCTAAAGAAACAAAATTATCTTTACCCTCACAGTTAACAAAATTTTTATCACTAACGAACTTCAAAGCTGATTGTTTTAAGTGGTCTACTTATTGCAGACTGTATCCAGTGTCTTTATTGTTAAATTAGTGTTATTAAATTATCATGAAAATTATAGGTACATTTTTTGAAAGATAATTATAACGGCAGTAAATTAATTTTATTTATTAAAAGAAAAATATAGGTATATAGGTTTTTCATTTTAGCAACTTAGTTCGCTGGCAGTGGACGCCGCTTATTGTGATCACGGTTAATGTTATCAGCCGGCTATTGTTATCGAAAATGGTCGGTACCAAATTTCTCCTTAGCAATACATTTGAAAAAAGTCGCTTATTGTGATCAAAAGTCGCTTATTGTAGTCGCTTATTTAGAAGACGATACGACGATTCGATACGACGTGGTGTTCAACACCGAGCAACAAATTTCGAAAAATTAAACTATTTTGAGAATTATATTCAAATGATTATGAATGAAAATAAGTGTCAAACAACATTAGATCGATATTTCAAACGAATCTTATGTTAGAATATTTTTAATAGTGAAAATAAATAGAAAATTTGAGCAAACAACAGAATTTCTTATTATGAAACTTAATATGTACTTAAATCAATTCTAAATTATTACAATTCATATTTTATCATTATGATCATTTTTTATGAACCCCCAACAAGCATGAAAAAGTACCATCCGCTTATCATTCGGTTATTGTTATCAAAACGGGCTGGCTAAAAGTGATCACAATAAGCGGCGTCTACCTGTATTTGTGATAAATGCACATCGCTTCCGTAGGAACTGTTTAGTTTTGGGACAAATAGATCTTAGATTATCAGAATACCAAAATTTAATTAAAATCTATTTATAGAATAATATTTAAAAAAAATGTGAACAATTAGCTAAATATTAAAATTAAACAACATTATCAATATACAATACATACATACACTAATAATCTAAAATTATCGTTTACGCAGTCGGGTATTGCAAATTTTTATTCATCTTAAATAATCTATACACTTGTTTTTACATGACATGAAACACTTCGTTAATATAAGTGATTTGTGTTATTGTATTTAATTAACTAATAAGTATAATCAGATTTAAGAATCTGATTATATTCTTATAGCTGATTAGTATCTTCAATTCTAATTAACACATTTACAATAATGTGCCTTATATTTAAATGTAACATAATCTTACCTGTCTATCACGTGTATGAGCTCTTTTACGAGGCTAGCTTCTAACCATCTTATGTAGATGGACCTCGCACAATCCGTCACTTGCTCAATAGCTTGTCTGTAATCTTCGAAGTCGTCCACCCCAATCTTCCCCACCACCGATTTAGTCAATACTTTTTCCTCTTTTTTTGGCTTTTCAGGTTTCTTTCCTTTAGATTCTGGTTTGTTCACTTAAATAGAAAAGGAAAAATTAATTAGCTTTGTTGTAATTTGATAAACATACCTAGCAGAAGTTTTCGTAGTAAATTATATAAGCAATGTGCTGTATAGATACTTACCCGGAGGGCTATTTGGTTTTCCTTGATTATATTCCATCTCAGTAAGAGTTTTCCTGGCAAATACAAAAATATTTGGAAAAATGTCTTCACCATTTTGACATTCAATAAGTGGATCAGCCCCGAACAATAAAAGATTCGTAAACTGTAAAATAAAAAATATATAGTTTTTATGATTCTTTTTAATATGCAATTTTAATACTTTATGGCATGTGACAAAGTAAAACTAAGATATAAGTTTTTTATTTACCGTTTGCAATCGGTTTCTACTTCCCACTGTTTTAAAAAATGTGTTACTGAACATTTTTACCAGAATGCTTTGATTTTGTTTATTAATTTTACCATTAAGACAAGTTTTCGAACTTTTTATGAATATGTCAAGTAGTTCAAAATGATTGTTCATCGCCACGTCTATCGCTGAACTGCCTTTAAACAGAACTAGCGGGTCACAGTCGTATTGAAGTAACAGTTCAAGTAAACGCCGACATACCTGACAAAATGTTATTGACATTGTATGTTATCTTATCGAAGAAACGATTTTGTTGAAAATACCGCGTTAGAATTTTTGGCTCTTACTTTATTTTAAAATATTAACATTTATTTAATAACAAACTTTCGCATTTGCCGTATACCTACTTAGTAGCAATACATATTCTATAATCATTGGAGTAGTACATAGTACATACATCTTCTTCCGCAACATTTTCAAGTTTCCTAGCCAAAACAGCATGCAAAAGTGTTGGCCCAGGAATGAGCATATCGGGTATTACTGGATCCTTGGTCTCATAAGCCAAACGATGGCAAGGGTCTGCTCCGCACGCCAATAATGTATGTACAACTTCTAAATTATCTGCATTGTATGGTCGAGATATTGCTATGTCTAATGGTGTGTAATTAAGCACCTAAAAAGATATTATAATTTTGATCTAACCAAATACTATAGCAACCAAGTCAAATATATAATAGCCTCCATACTTTCATAAATCTTTGTTTTGATAAGTTGAAATCAAAGTCTAAAGTCTGCGTCACAAGAGATATGAGGATATTTTTTAAGTCTAATTAAATGTAATTAAGTTATTAGTAACTTTTTTATCTTAAATGACAAATAAAATGTTAGCGTATCTTACCCGGGGGTAAGTTTCGTTTACGTCAGCGCCATACTGTATCAAAACTCGTATCAAATCTGAGTTATTCGACATAATCGCCATATACAGGGCAGGTTGAGGACACTGGATGACTCTCGGATTAGCACCATCAGAGAGCAACTGAAGAATGGTTTGTTTTATACGGGACATTCTATAATATTACATTTTTATAAGCAATATACATATAATAATTTACTTGTTTAAGATTTTTAAATAATACTGACATGTCTATTTTAAGTTTTTCAGCACTATCGATTGATTGTGCTTCATTATTTTGCCACATCAAGTCCTTACTAGTTTTAATTGCATCTTTCATTACCTTTGAGGAAATTTTTTTGGGATTTTTGTCTTGAGCCTTTTTCTGTTCTTCTTCAGAAGCGTCAATTTCTTTAGCCATATCAATTAGATGAAAAATGTATGGGATAAGTGTAGGGCTTATTGGACTTGAGAACACATCACTTATTTTAATACAATATTCCCAATTAATGTTATTGTATGATCTTTTTTCGTCTGATAACGATTCATCTGAATCATAAACGGCGTCAAGAACTTTAACGGGATCTGCTTTTCTTTTTGATACCGGCTGATCTTTTATTGAGAGTAGAGATTTCATTTTTTTTGAGCTTATATTTCTACCAATTTTACTTGGACTCTTGGTGAGCGTACCAGCACGACTTGAATTTGACATATCACGATTTATATTCCATTCAAAAATAGGTGGCTCCAGGGCTGCAATCAACTTTGAACTAAGTAATTTTAGGAAACGTACTCGGCGACAGTAACATATATGTATTATAAAACTTTACTTTCTTTCTTTAAAAACGTATTAAAAAAAGATTTTGCTAATGCCTCTACATAAATGTAATCAATTTTTACGTGTGATAAATGTTGCTGGAGGGGGAAAAAGTGCTTGGACCATGGCACACGGTTGAATATCGTTGTAAGCACAAGTGTATCGCGTTAAAGCAACTCCGAGTGGCGTGCAGCAACAGTCGTTACAGAGATCAATACTAGCACCAGCTTCCACAAGAAAGTGAATAATGTCGGCTTGGTCTCCACTCTATATTTTGAATATGACAACAAATTTATTTATATTGAATTGTACTACTTTATCTCATAAAAAGTAGTCAAATATTATAGTGGCTTACAACGGCATACATTAATGCTGAATTGCCTTGAATGTCAGCAACATCTGTGTAAACATTTTTTTTATTTACTAGTTCTGCAACATCTGCAGCATAGCCTAAATAGCTTGCCATTAAGAGAGATCTGAAATAATTTAAATGACAATGTTTTTCGGTGCAGTAACTGTAGAACTGCAGTAAATGTCGAAGTTTATACTTTCTTGCTTTCAGCTCAGAATGTAATAACATTAAGTAGTTGTGAATCACAATTTTCGGGTAAATTTTGTAAATTACTGAATATTTACAGTAAATATCAATAAAATATCAAATCATAATACCTGCTATTTAATTCGTTGTCTCCGGCGGGTTTAAAATCATGTCTGGGTCCAGATAAAATAGCTTTCAGGTCTATTCTTGCAATACTTCTCTGTTTGTCATGCCTGTAGCAATGTTTCATTATGTTCAACAAGACATTGCTGTTATTCCAAGCATAAAAAGTACCGACATCTTCCGAAACATTATCATTTTCAATTGGATCGCTCTGTTCATTATGTAAGAATAGACAGTTATTTTCACTGTACACGTAAAATATTCTTTAATAATATTCATTTAAAGTTTTTATATATTAAAATGAGCAATAACTGAAAAATAGTGCATGAATCTTTGTGCTGTTATATAAGAAACCAAAAAGCTTAATTATAGTTTAGGCACTAACTATGCGATAGTCACTAAACAAGAACATGAAAACGCAAAGGAAAGAAGCTTAGTAAATATTAGTCCACATCATTATTTAAAATTGTGTTTGTATTGTGGGTATATTTGTTTGTTTGGTTTTGTCTTACGCTGTGGAGAAATATGAAATTGTAATTGTTGCATTGTAAACACTCACAAGTTTGTCTTGAAAGATCTCTTTATTCACTTCTTTTAATGAGTATATTTTTCCATTATAATAAGCCCGCTCAAAGACGTCTGTCTGGCAAAGTGGACTGGAGAGGTCTGTGCAGTTTTTAGGATACAATTTGATCCATTTGTCTACAGCGACTCTTGGATCAGCTCCGCTCTGTTTGAGTAGTTCCAAGGCACGGTTCGCCTCGCCCACCTAATAAATAATTGGTAGTGATAACGGGGACGTTACAAAATAAAATAAAACTATAGATAATAAAGGTACTCACGGTTTCAACTTTACTGCTTAGAAGAGTTCTGTGTGACTCCACTGTTATTCGTCCAATTGGATTTGTCATAAAGTCTGGGGCTATACTAGGCGGGTCCGGCCGCCACGTAAGCCTCACCAGCTGGGTTCCTCGCCATATTCCTACATCTTGATGGCCTTTAGAGTTACATTCAACACCAGGACCCCAACGTACATTGTTACAAAATAAACCCTGAGAATTGTCAGAAATATTACTATAAAATTTGAATATTTAGGAAAATATTAAACAATATTTTTAGATTCGAACCTGAAAAGTTTTTCCATCAGGATATGACATGACTCCGTAACCATGCATTCGATTACAGTAGAAGTATCCTTCGTAAGTAACAAAGATGTTTTCGGGGCCAAGATGGTGCCAGTGGTAGTCCCCTATACCATGCATGGTGTTAAGAATAAATCTTCCTGAATACCCTTCTAGGGACTAAAATTATAATATAATTTATTTAGTTACGATGGAATACTAACCAGGATTTGGTTTGTTTTATTCAAGAATCTAAAATGTACAACAAACCTTAGCCCCAGACCAGTTATTTTCTCCATTTCCACTTCTCCTACCATCTTTGTCCTCTCCTCCCACGTAATATTGCTGATACTCCCAACTCTTCTCTCTTAGAGTAGGAGTCGGCTTACATGTGTTTATCATATTTAATTTATTACCAACTCCTTCTTTTCGTTTGTAAATTATAATTGATAAATGTTATAAAAGTTACATATTCAGCAAGACTGAGAGTGTAGATGTCTTCAAATTAAAAAAGAATATAATAAACAAGGTATGTACAATAAAGATGATTTGTATATGAGAAATTATGACATACTTATTGTATAACATTTAATAATATGTCATGTAATTTTGAATGACAGTTAAGGAACTTCAAAAGTGAGAAAGGTTTTAACGAATAGATTTGTATGCTCTCTTTTGGACTACTTAGATCTTACATTCATAAAATTATTATACAGCTATGTTTACATTACACTTGGAAAGGTTTCGTAATGTATCCTGTATAAAAACTAAGATTATATGTATTGAGTAGCTCTCTGATATTGGTAAATAGACTGAGGAAAGAAATATATTATGACAGGGATATAGGTGTCAAATAACATGTGAATTACTTTAATTAGGAAATTCCTTTTTTTAACCCTCATATTTCCCGAGCATAATAGACTGACTAAGTGATAAATTATGTTTTTATTTTTCATTTAAACTAATTAATAAAACTAATTGAAACAATATTTTTAGATTCCATAATATAATTCAATAAACCTCATATAAAAATAATAAACAGTAGTCCGGATATCACATTATTCATTATCTATTATTATTCTGGTTATTTCCATGCGGTCGTAGCTTAGAATATGGCCGCCTCTTTTTTTCCGTGGATGACGTAGGAGCTGAATAAGTCACCAAAAAAAAAGAGGTGGATACCATTTTACACCACTTATACCCAAGATGGCGGAAGTCCTACTAACACGCTCTCTCAAGGATAATTGATCTTACTCCGGTGGCAGTTTCTAAAAACTTCAGCCAAATTGATTGCTGCAAACGTCATTTTCCGACAACCTCATATAATTGGGGTACGGACAGCAGGATGATGGATGAGTCTAGATGTTACATAAGTTATTTGAATAGTTTAATATCATATCATAATTCGTATCTTTATATTAAAACTTCTTTTCGGCAATCAGTTGTTTATTAACTATTTGTCCATCGTAGTTAATCATAATTGTTATCGGTAAAAATAAATTCAATTCCATATTAACAAAAATTACATCTCCAACAGCTCGTCTTCGCTCTCTCGAAATACACATATTCCTAAAATTATATTATTTCTTAACATGGCTTTAATTATATTGTTAAATATGAGTAGAAACTTCAATAACTCGGTTAATATTGACCAAAATTGCAATTGGATTATTACTTCGTTTATTAATTATTTATATTTACCAGAAGAAATCCTGCTGCCAGCAGTAATGCTTTTTGTTTGGGCTGAACGGCTTCTGGAGGGAATGAGATATTGGTGGTAAAGCTAACTAGGTCGGCGTTCCAACTATGGGAGATTTTACCCACTTCACGTAGGGAGTCACCTGTTATTATCTGAAATTGAGGGTAATATAAGGATCTCATTGATTTGAACGTCTAAAGAAAACAGAGTACTGACAAAACAAGTAGGAGAAATGTGCCTAAAATGTACTTGAAGGTTTTCCAAATGAAACGGAGCCCCAGGGGATGTCTTTTTAATTTTCAAAAGCAGTGGCAATTACCTGATCTGATTTGATTACTTGTTTCGAACTGCTATTCCAGGATATTATTTTTTTTCAATGGATTATTCATTAAGTTTCCAATGTCTCTGAATAAACTGTATAAAGTAATTACTAATACAGTAAGCAAAGAAGTCACTGCAATGGAATTCGCTATCACTGTTAGAGGTCATGCAATTATTGTGACCTTCTTGTGGAATTGATCATGTTGATTTCTTTTAATTTATTAAATATGGACGTTTAGTCGAAATATTGTTTGGCTCTCTACAATTCTAGGAACAAACAGATGTTTTTTTTTACAATGTTTTATCTGTTCCCAATGAACTGCATTTAAGATATTATTTATTTTATTATCATTTCATTTAAAATGTGTAAAAATATTGTCAATGCAGATTTAGTCGTTTATTCCATTCTATTGCTATTCTATGGACATTCTAGCAGATGTACTATGTAGTCGGTTTATTTGAAAGCACCACATATATAATTATAACTATTATTTCTATTAGTTAATCTTGATAATAATATTACCTTAAATTCACAATGAAATGGAGAACCTCGTCTAATAGTAGTCGGTCCTTCTATAAGGAACAAGACATTATCCATCTTGTCTCGCACGAGAAAAAATGGTACCATAAGAGTCCATTGCTGCTGAATTCGCCCTATGTAGTCGCCTGAAGGTGTCGTCACTTTCATTTGCTGGCATATAAAATATTAATAAAGATTTGTTAAAACAATACTATATACTTATGCAGATAGGTCGTTGATTTATTTTAATTAGCAGTTAGCACATATAATAATACATAGCAATGTTAATAAGACAACATTTGGTAATAAAATAGGTAGTTTTGCAAATAATATACTCGGATATAAATAGTGCGGATAAAATAATTGCACGTTAATACATGACATAGCCTTTTTTAGAACAAATAAAACCAATCAACAATACAGTGAAAAGTAACCTTGTTTCAATGCTCGTATCGCCGCTGTCACCTCAGAATGTTATACATCAAAATCGCAGGACATCATTTCACGATATGTTCTTTTAAGTCAAAATAAAACCCAAGTGAAATATCTTTCCTAAAGATATTATTTAGCTTTTTTGAACAGCAGCCAAAGCCCCAAACTTATACTATTTAAAAAATATTGTCTATTATATTAAGTATTGGTTTTATCACCTGTAGCCGGCAAGGGAAACAGCATGAAGCAGCAGCAAGCCGTCTGGATATCACCAAAGCTTCTTGGCGTGTGTTGTCATGGAGTCGCATCTCGAACCCTCGACCAGTTCCGCACAGGCAGCGCTGGGTCTGCGTGGATACCTCGCTGGCTATATACAGTGCTTCGCCTTGTGGTATCTTTACTATGTATCGGTTTTCTGACTCGATCCGAGAAATCACTGTTAAGAAGATAATAATCCATGTAACAGCTGAACAGTGAACTTATACTCACCAATAAGGATCTCGTTAGTAACAATTTAAGATCATATTCTATGTCAACCAAGGTTGAGGAGTTACTTTCTACATTGTTGAGATAGAAATTGATGTTTAACAGGACAGGTCATTACATATAAATATTACAATTTCAATAAAAAGCAGTTTGTGTGTCCTCACAGCTAACTATGCTCGTGCCGCTCTTGAAATCTTATTGAGTAATTAGATATTATACATATTTTATATACAAGAAAATGTTACTACACCTCTAGATATATAAGTGTACTTGTACAAAATTTTAATGAATGCCAAAAGTAGTTTAAAAGATAATGTTTTATACGGAGAGTTAATAAATAATAATGAGAGCTTACTAACTGTCGTCAAGTTCAACTGTTTGTTTAATTAGTAAACTGGAAACACCGATGAGGAAGTCTAAGCCATTCATAGGTATGAACTGTCCTTGGGTTGGCTGAGCGGAGCGCCAGTCTGTTGTGGATACTGGTAGTTCAGCACGTCCTCCCTCTAAAAGTCGATTAAGGAGTACCTCTATATTAATATAATGAAGCAGTTAATTTTTGCATTTAGATATTTGTTTTATTTTTAGAAACTAAATCGATAGAACTAAGGGTCCGAATTAAGTAAATCTTATGGATTTGATAGTTCAAAATTCTGCATTGTTAGGTTATACAAAGAGTTTACAATCCTTACAAACAATTTTCCTAAGTGCTAATGATAATTGTGCTGTTTCTAGACTAAATTAAATATTGAACTGATGTGGAAAAACACACCTCTAATGTCCGTTTACTTCTTTATTTAATAATTTCTTCAATATTAAAATGTATTCAATGAAGGTTATTTCAACTAGAATTTAGTACCTACTTACCAGTTGTTGCTTGTGGTTGGACGCTAATAATTACATCAGTACGTAGATTTCTTCCATTATCTTTAAAAAAGATGAAACATTTAGGTACATTTTATTATGAATATTTTTTAATACGTCTCGTAATCAACACTTAATTATTGTTATCAACTCAATAAATCATAAAGTCTGTAAGATTATTGTAGAATGGCAATTATAATAAAATGTGATTATACCTAAGTCTATTTGGATTATTATATCTATTATTTTAAAACCATCGTCCCTAAAACTTACATAAGGTATTATATACACTGCATCGATGTTTACTAAATTACATATATATATAGCATACTAGAGAAGAAACAACTAAACATACACAAACATACCTACATACCAAATTACAGATTTTTGCATTCAGTAGTTTCGGCTGTGCGTTGTCTGTCAGTCACTCAACAACAGAAGCGTTTTATGTATATGTATAAAACATAGAATATTACATATTAATATATTTTACTGTAAATACATTAATTAAAAAAAGACGCGTACGTACCGACTTCTGATTCGTAGCAATATAATTAGGTTTGTATAGTACATTACATTGTATTGTGAGTATGTATATACTATAGGTATAATCTTTTAATACAATAACTTATGAAAATGCACTTTATAATATATTCAACACCATTGCCAAATATTTTCAAATAACACTGAATAAATATATAGTCCTGAAAACAAAATTTGGATCTAGTGTACCAGCATTTATATTAAGACTAGTCACTATAGTATCTGTGTAAATGGAAAGAGGTCGGACACTGTGATCAATCGCAGAAGCATGTACTGAAAGCAGAAGCGTCTACTGAAAAAATAAGTTTTATAGGAACTGGTAATACCTTCTGTTGCTGCAAGATTGTCCGCACCCTGTCTTATATTCGCCATTTTAATAATTATAGAGACACAATGTAATTATGATGTTATTTATTGAAAGTACTGTATGCACTGATATCGACACAATCGTGGCTTCTTATCGAAAGATAAATCTATATCATTATCACTAGTGTACAAGTGTGTGTTGCAAGAATGTCTGTGTGCTAATACTTTAGAGAAAGGGTATTCAAATAAAACAAATTAAATCGAAAAAACCATTCATATTAATGTGTTATCATGAACTTGAACATTTACGAATAGTGATAATATTCAAGTTTATTTGACTTTAATAAAAGTTAAAATACAATATTTTTTATTATCTCATATATAACAGGATATAGTTAATATGAGTACACAATAATGTCACCAATTTTTGTACGGAAGACATAGAAAATAGAATTTTGTTCAAATTAAAAATTTATAATAAGACCTGAGTATTTGTTAATCTCATTTTTTCCTTAGATATTGTTTTTCGACTTTGCTCCGCTATGGAATCTTCAAAACTTTGATTCGACTAATTATTAAATAGTCTCGAGAAAGCATAAACTTTATTGTCCTAGTATAGTCTAGAGTAGTGCACTAGTGCTAGTTGTGCTTATTCAAGATTCCCCTATTAGTAGTTAGCAAGTACAACTGTAAAAAATCACATTTTACTACAGTTGATAACATTAGCACTACTTATTAGCGTTTTAGAAAAATCTAAAAGCATTTTCTTTTGCCTTGGAAATAAAAAAAAATATCTTGAATATATATACCACCAAAAATAACGTATATTATATAAGTATCAATATAATTTGTCCACTTTTATAATATTAATTAAATAAATTATAATTCATTCGTTAAAATCCATTGTATAACTTTATATCGTGAAATATATTTTACTCTTGTACATACGTTTTAAAGTTAAATGTTAATATATATTGTTACACAATTAATAGTAACATCCTAAACGTTGAGACACAAGCAAATATTGTATATATGTATATATTTAACAACGATAGATACACTTTCCCAAAACACTCAAAAGTAACCTACCATTTACGATACTTCGAACCCAACATCTAACAATAATATTGCGAAGCAAACATTTTAGCGAATCCACATATGTCATTAAAAATGTTAACGATTAAAGCGATCGAATTTATTATAAATTATATGTAGGTATATGCAAAATATCAAATATAACAACAATACCGACTACAATACAATATAAGGATTTTATCCGTACGCGTCTAGGCTGGTTAAACGCTTACCGACAATATCAGCATAAAGACGCAACAAACAATCAATGGTTATGTTTGGACTTAATATTAAGTGACATTTAAAAAAAATACAACTATTAATAACAGTTATAAAGTATTACGATATTTTTTAAGTTTACAATCGTAAAATAGACGCCTTTGACAGGCGAGTTTTAAAACTCATTTTATTGAGCTTTTATCTTCATATAGATACATGTTTGCATACAAATAGCGTAGACGCATTTGTTTTTAATAAAGCCGGATCCGTTTCTTTGTTTTATCGTTGAAGAGCCCTTTGCCAACCTAAATTGAGCTTTAATGTAGCCGGAAGACAAGGGTTCGCCTCGCACTCTCCGTCTAGTTCGTCTGCTAAGTTGTCGTGTAGTTCCCTCAACGCCATTAATGCTGTTCGGGCAGCGCGCTGGCAACTCATGTCGCCTTCGCAGGTCGAATCCGCTTCGGAAAGAAATACTAAGTCGCATGTAGTCGGTGGAGCCTCTCCCTGTTAAACAAATTTGTGTTGTTAATACGGTAATGATTACTAATTATATAATATTTCTGTATTTAACAAATACTTACACAAAGATAGCAGATTTGATGTAAGCTGCACAACGGTAGGAACAGCTGACCGCGATCTCCTGCTAACAGATCAACACCACGGCATCTTTGCACGATCTTTGCCAAAACTGGACATTCTCCTGATGAGCTGACTGAAATGGTAATTGTTGTTCAATTACACTAATTGAGCAGTAATATATTTAACATTACATTTACAATAAAACTCACCAGTCGACATAACTGGGCTGCGATGTCTTCCGCTACCACCCATATAACCTTCTGAAAGCTGCTCCTCAATTCTACCGTTTAAATAATGGCCAGCTCCTTGTTCGTCTTCAAAGTCGTCGTTTTTATCATTACTCTTAGCCATTATAGGAATCTCATTGTTCATTAAAACCTTTTCTTTCTTGATAGCAACTCTTTTATCCTTTGCTTCTGAATCAGCAGATCGGTGCAATGCAGACGCTTTCTGTATCTGCAAACTTTGCTTAAATTCTTTAAGAGCTTTACGCATCTTCTCTAAACTATAAGCCGCTGCTAAACGAGAAAGTAATTTTTCTTTCATTTCTTGTTCCTCCTTCGAATCAAGTTCTTCGCCTACATTTGAGAAGTGTAATGCTTCATCAACGATCAACCCTTCCATGTTCTTTAACTTTTTATCGATGTTATCTAACTTCGATTCATCGCTAGTGTCAGAGTTAAGAGATCTCTTATTAGGCATTGTTAGAGAGCGGGCATTATTCATAGAGGTTTCTGAGACTGCCTTGTTCTTTGATGGTATATAATTTCTTTTAGCGTAATTATGTGATCTAAAAGAGTTTAAGGGATACATAACTTCTTTATTAAACGTGTCGAAATATTGTTTCTTCAGTCGCTCTTCATTAACATTATTACTAAAAGATTTTTTGAATCTTTTATCAATACCAAAGTAATCACTCCAATCGATAGATTTCTTTTTAATGTTTATTGGTTTTTCAGTTTGTGTATCATCGTTAGCATGATCATGGTGGGAGTGATCATAGTCGTGACTATCTGTATGGCTATGATCAGAATCGTGATCATGATGTTCATGTCCTATTTCTCTTCCAGAAACTCCAGGGGGATGTATACGCCCATGCTCTTCGTGGCTAAATTCATCCTCCAAAGATAAATTATGGTGATTACTAGTATGATTGTGGGTTGACACTGCTACTATCGGTGGCTTAGTGTCGTGCAAAATTTCACTATGACCGCTACTTCGTTTTACTGGCGACTTAATAATTTCCTGTTCTGGTTCACCAAATATTTTAGAAAGATCTCTAATGATTTTGGGATCCGTACCAGCGCTGCTTCTGAACGTATTTGATCTATCATGAGTGCCATGTTCTGAAGCAAATCTTTTCTTCTGACTGTTAAAATTATATGGGATACTACTGCGCTTTGTCACTGGAAATCGTTTCTCTATAGCATCATATGAATATTGGTCTTCATTAGCTAGATCTGAAATACTTTCATCATCCAAAGGCTGAAAAGCGATAGCATACTCCTCTCGAATATCATCTTTGTCATCATCAGATACGTCGTAAGTGTTATAATTAGAGTCCGCGGGCTCTAAAGTGTCAGTGGGATTTTTATTCTCTTCACCTTCTGTTAGAACGGTTCTATCAAGATCTGAATCTGAACTACGCTTTCGCTTAAAAGCTATCGGTCCCCAATTATTTGGGTATCGCTTTTTTACAATTTTTTCCTTATACAACTTAACAACGCCTTGAGAAGCATTATCACCAACATTATGTTGTCCTTTATTATTCTTATATTTTGACCAAAGCTGCCCCAGCAGCAGGGCATATTCGGCGTCATTCTCTTCCTTGGCATCTACAACATCATTATTATCTTCGACTGGATTCGTATCCATAAAGAGGTCACGAAGTCGATCATTATCAGAATGTTGACTCCGTTCACGAAAGGGTGATTCTTGCTTATTATTATATCCATCAAACGCAGAGTTTTTTTTGATAATCTTATATTCGTAAGCTTCCGGAGGCCTTTCATTTTCTTCCAGTAACTTCACAATATATTTTGGCGTTTGTTCATCGTTAGTTTCATCCATATCTGATCCATAATCTTTAATGAAAACCAGTATTTAGATAATTAATAATATGTATTTTTCAATATGTATTTATATTCAATATGTATGTATCAAGAAAAAAGTACCGGGATAGGCTTGCGGAGGTACAAATTCATAAACTGATTCATAGTCCGGTTGAGCAAGCTGTGCGTGCGTGCGGCCGCGCTGACGCCGCTGCAGCGCCTCCAGCGCGCCGCGCAGGGACCCTCCGCGCCCCGCAGTCGAGCACGCCACCGCGCACGCGACCACAATCCACGTGCATAATAAATTCATATTCTGATACCTATAAACAATTTCTAAATTAATTATTTTATATAAATATGAGTGGTTACTATTATAAGTTCCTGAAAAAAAAGAAAAGGTCCTGTATTATAATAATTGAAGTATACTTATATTGTATTTTATATATTTTGAAATAAAAAAAAATAAAAAATGGTTTAATAACTTATAACAATAAATTTAACATTTAATTCAGTTAAATTATAGAAACAAAGAAATGTTTATAAGTTTTATAACATTAGTAATATTACAAACCATTGAATACATGTCACGATAAAAAAAAATTAACTAAGGGACCAGTCCACGAAAAAACGATAGTAATTTATTTAAATAATATTTTAAAATGCATTTTAATTGACCAAACCTTTCTTGTCAAAAGTCTCTAAAAGATTCATGAACATCAATGTTCTGTAGTTTACGACTGCGAGGAGTGGCCATTGTTAGCACACCCTTAGAAGACATTGTAAGCTTTGTTAGACCTTTTGTTGAGATGTTCGAGGAGCCTTAATAGCTATTACGATAAGCTGTTACATCTACAGAAGAGGCATATTCTTTTAATTACTCGTTCCTCTCTGAGTTTATAATTTATATCATAAATACTGAAATAAGTTATTTTTTTTTAAATATTTAAACATTTCAATAAATTGTTGTATGTTTTTATGCGTATTTAAATGATAATTGTATCAATATGTTTTTTACAAAATGTATGATTGTATTCTTCAAACAAACCATAATGTTAAATATTAATTTGTAATAATTTATACCTAAATATAGTTAATAAATTAGTTAATAAATAACTGGCTGCTGCCATTGATTTGGTTTGCCTTCCTTCCCAATTCAAATAATATCCTCTTTAAAATTTAGAAAAGAAATACATTTTTTGGTTTATGAAAATTATAAAAAAATACTGCGGTGGAAAGCTCGTCTACTAGTAGATGTTGACTAAGATAATAATCTAACAACGTAACAAATTTGATCCAAATTCGTTTAGTGCAATATTGTTGTACTATACATAAGTGCAATACAACAAATCGGTTTTGTGGTGACCCAATGTGTTTGAAAGTAAAAAATTAAGATTTTTCAGGAGTAATCAATTTCCAACATGTTGTTTGAGCAACAGACTGTGACCAATCCAAGTGTAATTAAAGTCCATTTACTAATTATTTTGCGATGTGCGATCGAAGAAGAAATTAATAAAAACGATTGTTTTGGACTCTGTGTAACAAACTTTTACCAATTATTTTAACTTTATAGTAGTTTAGAATATGCTTTCCCAAGCCCGACCAAAGTTCAAAGAGTACAAAGTTATGATTCTTAATTTAATTTAAGGGCAACAACGGTTAATGTGATCCTTCGGGTTTGCATTAGCCGTTGGCTAATACTCGGCGCGGTCGGCCATGGGGGTTTGTGCCCGGTTCATGGCTGGCTGGCGGGCAGGCTGCCTTTCGGGGTGGTCTGTCTGCGAGGTGGGCTCGGGCCTTTTGGCCTGGGCACTAAGGGTGGGAGGGCGCAGGCCCTCTCTACCGGGGACAGCAGCGGGGTCGCCCCTGGTACTTCTCTGTGCGCAGAGTGGACTGTGGGCGGTCTCGTGGTTGTGTGGGGGGTACGTGGCGGTCTCTTTCTTGCTGAGGGGGAGGCCGTTGCGCTGATAGGCGGAATGATGATGATGGTGATGACGGTGATGGCCCGGAATAGTCATCGTCAGGTACAATAGCGCTTGACGATGATTAGTCCGGGCGAGGTGGCGGCGGAGCTCTTCCTAGGGAGGGCTTCGTTGGCTGGACCACGTCCGCTTTCGGACGGGGTCCGGCCCCGGGAAGTTGAGTCGGATCGGGACACCTTCTTCGTTGAGGGAGTCCTGATTTGGCTCGGCCGGCTTGGGTGGAGGGCAGGGGAGCCCTTCGCCATTCAACAAGCCCCGGAGTGGGACGCGCTCAAGTCAACCGGGCGCGTCACTCCATGGAGGTGGTGGCTGCTCACGCGGCCTTCCGTCGGAGCAACGCGGATGTGTGCGCAAGCGTTCCCGTGGCGCTCCATTACGACGGAGAGGTGTTGACCGTCTGGTTTAGTGAGTAAGAGTCTCACATAACCACTTCCATCTTCCCCAGGATGGAGGTGTGTATCCATGAGGATTCCAGACGTTAAAAAAAAAAAAAAAAAAAAAAAAAAAAAATTCATCATCTTTATCTTCTTGCGAATATTATCGTATTCTATATAATATGTATTAATCTTTGACGGCGCAAATGTATTATGCATTTTCATATATTGATAGCGCACTATCAATTTTTGAAGATGCCAATTACTGTCGCATGACTAAAGAATACCCGCTAGTACCTACTATCAGCAGTGTTATCTAGAACAGGTACTTAATAGTCTGTTGTTGTGATTCAAGAGTCATAACAAACATTTAGGCATCTCCCTTTTAGTAGGCTCTCTGGTAGTATTTTGGTATCATTTGGTTATAATGTTATGTATCTTTTTACATTTCTTTTAACATAAAGTAGAGATCCTAGAGTTTTAAAAGCATTTGGTTAATGATGCATCCTACTTCGTTAATCGTAATTATATACAAACAAACAAACAAACAACGAACATAAGAATACGACAGCAATACCATTTGTTTGATTTCACATCAGTATACACCTGTAACAGCAAATTATGCAAACAGGAAGTTCTGAATTATAGGCGGAAAATCGAGTTAGGTCAGTGATGTAGGTCACAGTATTCTAGCATATTCTGAATTATCTCCATGTAGTACCTAAGCCATATTAACTAACATCGTAGAATAATCTGAAAAATACACATACATTAAGAAGGATGAGAGGACACATACAGACTTACCTTAATACATTTATCACGGCACTAGAAAACGGAGGGTATTGACGTGTCTGACCACGGGGGCGTCTGCAAAACAACTGGGATACTGAATGTTGGAAACCTGCGCGTTACTTCTTGCGCAGAAGATACGCCAGGGTTCTGCAGGTTTTCATATCTACGGAACTCACTATGAATGATATAGCTGAAAGATCTGGGGGCGGTTTGCGGGGTGAGGGCAGCGGGGCTTATATAACTGCGATCGATAGAGGGACCGAAGGCTTAGGCGCTGTGCACAGTGCTGGAGATTGCTTTTATTTATTTATATTGCGAATCAAGTCCACTCTAATATATTGGTTGCATTCACATCACAGCTTGTGTTCGTCTTTCATTTTATATCCACTATTAGTTCCATTATATTTCAATTCAATTTGTGGAAAGAAAATCTAAGCTTTATCTAGCTTTAAAGCTTAAGTAAAAATTCTAGAAATACGCTTGTATAGCTTGAAAGTACATACTTAAATATGCAGGCAAATTGCAACACTTGAGACAAGTCAGAAAAGTAGGTACATAATTCATATTTGAGAAAGTAACTGTAGAAATAAAAACCATTTTTATTTTAAAACAAAAAAACTCTTTAATGTCTGAGCTTGTCAAAAGTTAGCGAAAGCATGAACTAGACTTGACATGGGATCTAGTTAAACAGTGACCACAACACCGGCGGCCGTAACAGATTAAACTTTCGAATAGTCTGGTAGCAATTTAACATTAAAATTAGAATTAAAATTAACTTTTTGTTTAGTGCACGTAATAAGTTTTAGTTTACACATTAAACACTAGTTATGTCTTGTTTACATATTCATGTACCATATGGTTGTTAAATGTTTTATGGGCGTTGTTTGGGAAAGACGTTAGACAACTGAAATGGTTTTTGATATTATGATGACATCTTATTTCTCAGAGTTATGAAATAATAAGGTTTTATTAAAAAATGCAAAAAAAAAACATGAATTGTGTTAGTTTAATTGTGATTGTTTGATTGTGAACGCGGTTCAGTAAGATCCCTATGTGGCTTCACATTCTTCTGTCGCGGCATCTAATTAAAGACGCCAACTCGTCGTCGGTATTATTTGAGAAATGAACTCGGTCACTTTTAACGCTATTGTGCGAATGAAAAGTTTTCGCAATACTCCAAATGAAAGAAAAGTTAAACGTTCCATCGTCATAAATTTTAATTGTTCTGTAGACGGTTGCTACGTGATTCTATTATCATTGAACCTGTAGAAATAAAACTCCGACTTCCGAGTCTAACAAAGGAAATAACAAAGGAAATGAAAATAGTAATTCCATTTTGTATCAATTTAATGTTCACACAACATCAAATACATACAGACCTGCATCAAAAACATAATGGATAAGTTTTTATAAAATAGTAATAAATTATGTAACTTGATTCAACTTACAATATCAATGGCATAACAGATCTTTTGAAATCAATGGTTTATTAAGACTACAACTATAACTACCGGGTCGTTAAAAATATAAAGTTACGTATCTTACTTAATACAATAATGTTATTAAAAGGTAATAAAACAAATTAGTCGTAAAACAATATTTCAAATGTTAGGTTAGATTAATTTGATATAATAAAATTGCATACTTTTTGCTCTTACCAAGCAACATAATAAAATAACATTAATTGTACCATTTTTTTATCGTTAGATTTAATTTAATTGGCCTGAATATTAAGGCTTAACTAAAATCAAAGCAAACTACTTTAATAGAAATATAACTTATAAAGGCGAATTAAATGGCATTTAAAACGATTATTTCGTAATGGCACGTAATGACTATAAACGATAAATATCACTACAATGAAATTTAAGGCTAATGCTCAGCGCGGCAAGAATATAAATTTGACGAGTATACTAATGTGTATAAAATATATACAAGTATAATTAACGATCACATTCAATAATCAGTTTTCGATATCTATTTGGACACCTGAATCATAAAGAACCAACTAAAAGTAACAGAACATCAAAGCTACATCTCATCGTCCGGCTCTTCCGCGTCGGCCAATTTAATGAGACCTATGAAACTCTTCTCGGGCTGCATGAGCGAGTGTCTTTCTCCGCCGGTGTTCCTGACGGCGAGGCGGTCCCCGGCGCGGAGGAACAGCGCGGCAGCGGAGAAGCAGGAGTTGGGCCTGTCGAGGTGCTCGCTGGAGTGCGCGGACTGAGCGCACTGCAGGAGTGGCTCGCGACCCTCTGAGTAGGCACCAGTGCGGTGCAACACCCACGAGATCACATCGTGGTTGTCCAGGTAGTATATCTGAAAAATAGCAGTTTTAAATTGAGACATTTATTTATACTCTTTATTGCACACCACAATACATGAGAAAAAAAAGGAATAAGTAGGTACATATAAAGAAAATACATTGTAAATACAAAAGGCGGTCTTATCGCCTAACGGCGATTTTTTCCAGACGATCTTAGGATTAGGAAAATTGGAAAAACGATGTGAAATACTGATAGATGGTGGACATCCCAATTTATAACGAGGGTTTTTGGCAGTAAAATTAAATAAACTTTTATTTTATGTGTTATTTTTTTGTTATTAGAGATGCGCTAAATATTCGGTACGACCTATCGCCGGATATCTCTTTCGCTATTCGTATTCGGCTGGATTATTCGGTTTTGGTGCCGAATATATTTGGTCCGAGTATTTTTATTTTCTTGGTTACACGACACGGTAAAGAACTAAAAGACAAAACTAAGACTCATCCTATTATAAGTCTGAGAAATTCTATAAATAATGTGTTAAATAAAGCTTAATAATTTAATACAATTTAGCTTAAAATCAACATTTATTACGAAAAATATCAAATCAACATATTAATTATATTATTACTAATCTACGATTAGTATTTAGTTTTTTCCACAGTAATTTTATTATATTTTGCCCATCATTCTCATGTTACCAATTATTTTTAACTTTTTAGTTCGATTCATTTTTAAAGTGTGTTTTTTAGTTTTTTTCAACTGTATTTTAACATAGGTATTACTTCTAGAGAGGGAAAAGTACTCCTCAAACCAACGCTATCCCTGACGATAAGTAGTTATTGTGATTTAGTGACATCCACTACATAAGGAGGGGGCTAATTGTGTCACCACCTTTTGGTGGTAAAGGACGAATGAGTGGAAAGAGGAGATAGGATTTCACAGTATGAAAAAAAAAATGGCCCCTGACCTACAATATCAAAACCCACATCCACTCTCACACGTGAAACCTACCTGTACGTATACGAGGTAGACGCCTGTGTGGTGCACGTGCACGTGTCCGCTGCGGGTGAGGGAGGGGCGCGGGTCCGGGGAGGCGAGCGTCCAGCCCGCCGGGTACCACACGTCGTGCGGCGCGCCGTGTGCCACGCGCACTAGACCATTACCTGGTAGGGGACGTTTAATAATGTTACAAGGTCTTTATAGTCTAGTTAGTTATTGGGCTGTGATAATTAGCTTCTTATTGGAAATTAAAGTTACGAAGGTAGACATGTGCTAAGTAAAGAAATAAGCAAACCCATTGTAATTATATCTTCTTTGCGCTATTATCTAAAAATATGAGAAAAATTATAAAACAATAAGTCAGACAGATAAGATATATTGTATGTTGGTCTGCGTGTGAACGTGTTGCACTTTTAATAAACTACTGCTTAGATTAAAATTTAGTTTAGTTGGCAAACATAACATCCAACGCTTATTTGGATTTTATAACAACTTGAATATTTGCAACAAAAATCAGCACGTCTTTTAAATTATTGTAATCACGTAAAATACGACTTAATCAATACCTTTGTAATGATCATGTATCTCAGTGCTGAGGTGTGACGTGTTTCCGTGGAAGTGAGCTGCTATGAAGGGTCTCCGTCCCTGCAATACAATACAATTACTAATAATTACATTGTCACATTATAACATCTTTTAAATGTACTATATAATATATGTACATCTTATATCTGTATCTTATAACTTTCTGAAATATTTAACAAATAGGTTAATATTTTTTTAAGGAATTAGTAATTAACATTAAAATGAAGCTTTATTAACAAATATTTCTGATATTAGTTAAAAATTTAATAGCAGATACTGTACTAAGCATAACATTTACACATATTTTCTGGTTATATATCTTCCATACCTGTTCATTACTATTCCTCGCTGTTCTGGAGACCGTCTGGGTTGAAGATTTATTAGACTCACTTGGGAAGAACTTCTTCATCTTGCGTCTGTTGCAATACAATATTATTATTTATATATTGCGTTTTATGACAGTGTAAATAAAGGAGAACATATGGATTTAAAAAATAAATATACAATGAAAAATAAAACGCTATTGTCACAGATTGGAACCCGCGACCTCTGGGAAACCGTTCCGCATCCTTGCCCGTATCCATTTATTTTTCATTCCATATTTTTTTAATTAAATGAGCTTAACATGGATATACATGTAGGTATATAGATATTTTCGAACAGAATGTATGAATTTCATTACATTCTTAAGTCGGATTCAGGTCATTTTGTAGTAGTTTAGTTGTTGCATTAAGATATCTACTTTTTGTAAGTATACAGTAAAGCTAATAAATGAATAATTCGATAGATATATAATTAATTTGTACAACACAAAACACACTTTTAGAAGCAAATATCTATAAATTCCAATTTAGTCGTACGTAAAATTTGAGCACAAGAACTGTAGTTAAGATTTAATGAAATCTTAACTAAACGGTTACAATGTTTAATTCTCTTAATAGTACTTCTTTTAAAGTTTTCCTCGGCTAAATACTCCTTCAAACAAATTATTAAACAGTAAAGTTCGTATAATTTTATGAAAAACTTTAAATTTTATCACTTTTTGTTAAAATATGCAACTTGTTTTAACTGAAATATACTTTTATTTATAAATATTAAAAGACAACTTTTAATGAAATTAATTAACGTTTTTATCTTGTACTAGCTAAAGCTATTTCTCCTAATTCTCGGCAATTTAAATTATAATTCATTCATAATTACAGCCTAAAATTTTGTTTCAACGTGTGAATAGTAGAATTTTCCGGAATGTAAAGTATCCTACGCTGCCTTCCTTTTATAGCTTTGCTGTTTATCATCTATAGCTCAATTCAGCTATTTATATAGTAGCTTAAAAATATCAGGAAAAATGTCCGAAATAAAAATAAATAAACAATATGTTGACTTCGATAATAACGTAACACCATACGAATACTAAATTTAATAAAAATCTGTGGAGTAGATTTTGCGCCATGTACGAGAAAACAAACAGACAATCACAAAAACAATTAATAACATATGTTTATTTAGAACACCTAAACTTTTTTTCCCAACATTTAATATAGAATTTTGACTTGTTAAAAGATTCCAATTCCTGATATAGATGAAATATAATATTCCATTAAATGCCTATTGTATTAAAACAAGCAGAAAAAGCCGGTATTATTTAATAGTTATTGTGTCGCAGACAAAGCTTATCGATTTAGTCTCGACACGAGGTTTCTGTTACAGACGTATTAGATTTATTACGGAGATGTGTTCTGAGGAATAAGTTTGAAGATATCATATAAAACATAAGTATTTTTAGGATATCAATACTTTATATTACTATATATTAATACTTTATCAGTATAATCAAAATTAATTTGTAGCAACTTTATGAACAAAAAAATGATTTTTTTATTCATATATTTTTTTATATTGTAGCCCACGTAAAAGGACACAAACGGTTACGTGACGACAACTCATCACCACCCACGACTTCGAATTCGTTTCATTCAGAACGTTTAGGACAATCTTATCATTTAAAAAAAATAAATAAATGTCAATTTATACAAATTGTAATTATCAACATGTCAAGGAACCCTAAACACGATGTCCCATAGAGTAATTCAATACTCCTTGTGGCTACATTCCTTAGCGGTGTAACTTAATAAATTACTGACGTTATTGAAGACGTATTATTGTATCATAATGTATTTAATTAATAAGTATAAATAACTTTGTTAATACATTTTATTGTCAAATAACCTAGTTAATGTAACATATTTGTAACTTTGAAACTGAAAATAATAGAACCGAGAGTTATACTTAGTATTTTATTAAGACTGCTAATAAAATTCCTTTTAGGGTTTACGGTCAACTTGAAATATTGGCTGTATAGTTTGAAGAATGTGCTCAATGCTTTTAGCTGAAAAAAGCTAATGCAGTCCGAAGCTTGGATAATGCATTTTCTTAAGTGGTTTATTAATAGCAGATTGGAACATACCTACAATGATATAATTTAAGGACTCCAATAATATATTTTGAATGTCAAATGAGAATTAAGCAATTCGTTAAAATATTTTCTAATAAATAAAAACCGTTCACTTCACCTTTCTTCAGTTTTGGAGGCTGTTGGAATGAAGTCGTTTTCGGTGCTGGCCACGGACAGTAAGCTGCGCTTCTCGCGTGTGGGTTGTGTCGTAGGCGATGCTGCTAGTGCTGTGATTATATTGATAACTGTTAAAACTAAAACTACAACTTGTCACCGACTTTCCGTGCTAATATAAAATAATGTTTTGTGATCGCGAAGGTATATCTATGTGATTATCACGGGGATAAATATAAAGCTTTTAAATTAAAAGTTTCTGGTTTTTAAATTCAACAGATTTAGATGTTCGTTGATAGTCAGTTTTGATACACGAAATTATTTGTAGAGATATCTGGATTAAAATGAATCTAAGTAAAATGTTGACATATACGACAATAAATAGCACAATGTTTAAAAGCAATTCGCATAATAAAAGTATTAATTACCGGGAAGTATATCTGTCAATTCCGGGTTCTCGTTCAGCAGTTGACTGATCTTCGATATGTCCTGTTTCGAAACGGAGTCAGTGAAGTCCTCAGGCTTGAGTCTCACCATGTTCGTTGTACCAACCTTCAAATAACACAATAATTTGAATAACACTTTGAGAACTATTTTTATAACATTATAAATATTTCAAGTGCGGTCTTATCTTTATGAGTCTGGCAACCCATTAATGTGGTTGTTACTGTGGCGTTAAAAGCGTTGTAAGAGTTTAGTACATTTTTACTGAGTCAAGTCTGTTATTTTGTTTTTGAAGGGATCATAAATAAATAGAAACTAATATAAAAATATAGGCAATAAAACAATACGATAATGAAGATCAATCACAATTTATAATTACTCCTTAAGTCATAGTATCATTAAAAATACAAACTTAATTAGTTGCTTTAATGGTACATTGACCTGATACGGTCAAAAATATTTATTACTGTTGTAATTTTCTTGGTGATATTTTTAAGATGATACAATTATTCCTTTACTAAAAGGGTCCTTTTTTATTCCAAATTTCAGCTTAGTAATGAAAACGTTTCAGACGGACAGAGAGACTGAGTTGTTTACTCATTTTAATGGAGATTTACGAATATACTTATTTACTTGTTTGTTTGTTTGTTTATTTATTTATTTTTTAAATAATTAATATTTTTTTAATTAATTTATTTTGTTTTTTATTAATTAAATTACTTTTTTATTAATTAATTAATTTATTTTTTTAATTAATTTATTTACTTCTTTATTGTGAATCAGTAAAGTTTCTACCAAAATAAAAATAAATATTACAACTTTATATTATAAAGATAAATATTACAACTTGAAGACAAAACATTTTTGTATTATATCTAAAATGCTGTGTTTTTAAATGTACGTAGATCGTGAATCAACTTTCCAGATACGACACATTTTCTCAGTTAAGAGCTCTGCTTTACAACGTCTAGATTAAATTAAAGATTACATAATAAAGGGAGAACTACTTTTAACCTCCAGAAAAAAAATTAACACTTTTAGACCGACACACTCGGATAAAGTATACTGAAGTAGGGTAACCTAAAGGTTCATCTCTGGTATCTGAAGTTATAAGTAGTCCTACAAAAACTAACTAATAACGAGTTAGTATTATATAGTAATACAGCCTGCTATTATTTACAGCTTCTCTTCTTGAAACTTTAATGATAACGGGTAAGTAAGAGCTAGTACTTTTTAGCTATCAATTCTATTTGGTGTATATATAATTATATTATATTTATATTATATATATAGAGTTACCAGAGTATCCATCTACAAACTTTATACACCAATGACTATTAGCACTGATTATGAAAGAAACGAATTGTAATTTCAATCTTTGATACAAAACTTGGATCAAGATCGAATATTAGTTTCGATCGAATAGTTGCATCTCTTAGGCACTCTCTCGTAGGTACATAGTAGTAATCATTATAGGAGCAACGAATAATATATGAACTTGTGTTCTTACGTGTCTTATAATCATTTGCAATATTTAAATGAATACAATATTACCAAAAATACATCAGACGCAAATTAATTAAACTTGGAGCAAGTAAATTCGCTGGAGGATCTATGAACTACTAGTATCTGATTAGCGCTGGTGCCGCCGGTACAGATGTGTGTGTTTGTAATCTGGTTTTTTTTTAGAAAAATCGACTTTTATTTACAGGAAATTTCTATACTCATTCCTTTTAAGATTTTAAAGAATTGACGGATTGAAACGGTTTTGATATAAACTTGAGAATTGATTGAATCGTCAATGTAAAAAAATACTTTTTAATAATCTTAATAGGTCTTTCATATATCTTCTTCTATATATCTTCTATAATTAATTTAACTCTACAAATTATAAAGTTCTACTGATGAAGTTCGCCGATATTGGAATTGATCTGCCACCGCGTGTCAGGTGCTCAGTTCTCAGTATAATCTTATTTCCTAACGATACTAATTGCATTCGGGACCTATAATTACTTCCCTCCAGTTCTAGTAAACAACAATTATATCCAATAAAACTAACAACTCTATAGTAAGTTATAATTTTGTCTATACATAACTAACACTGAAATCTTTTCCATGTAAAAATTAAACAGAAGTATTATATCATTTGATCACCTTTTCCCTCCGCCGGTCGTAATCAGGGTACCAATCACCGCTTTCCGCGTCTTCATCACCGTCGTACATGTCTTCATCATCATCAAGCATGCTCTCGTCTTCGAGGACTGTGAGGCCGCTCAGTTTGTCCAGAGATTCAACGTTTTGAGTATCTTTATCTAAGTCTTTGGCGTCATGAACCACGTTGCCTTCTTGATCCTCATCTGCATATATCTGAAATAAAACATAATCCATTCATGAATATGTTGTTTGTTGTTTGTCTGTCTAAATTGATTTTAATACTTTTATTAGGTACTGTATTGTACTGTATTGTACCTACTGTACGAAATCTTCAGTAGTACATAACGAGCATCAGTGAACAACAAAAGTGTAGAAAATAAAAATATATAATTACTAATTAGTATTTCATTCATTCTCTTTAACATCTTAGACAAAAACAATTATAAACAAATATACAATTATTTAAAAAATACTTATAAACTACTTTGAGTAAGTACTTAGATAATAGACGTAAGTACCTATCTATTATAAGTGATTTAGTGGGTACAAGATAAATTCAATTCAATACATAAGTACATCCTGAAGTAGGTCAGCTTAATGTATAAAAAAAGTTACGTTTTTGTTTTTTATAAGATCGCTGTTACTTCAGGAGCTTCCTGTTGAAGCATTACATATTATATGTATAGACTTTTAATATATAACAAAATAAAAATTTGCCGTCGCCCCCTCGTTGGTCGAGTGGTTAGCGCAGACGCCTAACGAACAGCGACTCAATGGGGCTCGGATTCGATTCCCGACAGGGACAGGCATGTGTGTGATGAACATAGATGTCTGTATTTCTTGGTTTGGTCGATTATTTAATATATTCTCAGTATTTATAATGTGTATTTCCATGTATTTGTTTCGTTGCCAAACCCTTAACACAAGCAAATAATTTGCTTACTTAGGGGTTAGATCAATGTGTGTAATTTGTTCTGTATTATCATTATAATATTAAAGAAATTTCGCAAATTTGGATAATGTTTTCAATTCTTCTATCAGTAGTTTCTCTAAATTAAACTTACAAAAGTGTGATTTTTAAAGAGCTTAGAATAATATACAAAGGTTTATTTATTACAATTATATTTTATTTTGCTATATTAGAAATTGATGAAATTTAAGAACTGTGGAGTTATTTGTGTGTTGTGCAGAAAATAGAAACAAGCTTATTGCAATGATAAAGTTACCGCAAGAAACCTAAACCATAACCTCAAATAACGCGATATTTGATACACCGCGTTAGAAACAAGAAATAATTGTCATCCACAAGAATGATTTCAAAACGATATAATAAATACACATTGAGTATAGCGTAGGCAGTTCTTAAAAATAAAGTTTAAAATAAAACATATCGCTTCATTTGATTCCAATTGAGATCGAGGGCGGTAAGAAATGTGGCCGTAAAGTATTTTATTGGTCTTATGATTGAATAGAACATTTATTACGAACAGCTGCATTATTTGATGATTGACGGCCTTTAAAACGGCGTCCATGTTGGATTTATTTGAAGCACTTTTACGTTCTTATTTATAGCGCTCAATGTTTCTTGATTTTATCTGACAGCTCTATTTTTTTTATTGATTCTGTTTATATTGTTATTTTAGTTAAAAAACCTACTTATGAACATTTATTTATAAAATAGTAGGTACATAATATAAAGCGGTAGCAATATTAATATATAATAACAACCCACAATTAAGTGACTTGTTTTTTTTTTGTAAAAGAATAAGAAATTAAACGAAAGAATAGAAAAACCGCTTGGTATTATATTTCATTTGTAATTTATAATTGTAAATGTACACATGTTGCCCTTTTTACTATCTTATTATATTTATAAATATTTATAGTCACATGTTTCAAAATAAACACAAGTGTCGACCCAAATACGTATTTAGTATACATAGCGTAGATGGCAAAATCTAATCTTATTTGCGATTTTCTCCAACCCAAAGAAATCCAATAAAAATTGGAGACCGAATACGAATTGTTACTTTCGTAAGCAAAGCCGAATACACAACGGATTTATATAAATTACGCTTACGAAGAAATAACCCTGGAATAATAGAAATTTATATTTGTATTCTTAAGTCCGATCATTGCACCTCAGGGACTCTAAATACTAATGTTCCAATAGGAGTTTTAGAATATTTTATATCTATATAATCTGTTCTATATATTACGACTGTCAGTTAAAAATACTAATGATTTTGAATTTGACATTCGGAGTAATTATGACACTTGTCCTAAAAATAATTAAAATTAATAGTAATTACATTATTTTTGTAAGTTAACGATATTGTATAAGCAACTTACTCAGGCTAAACGTAAGCTTTAGCCTATGTTATATTTTATCTTTTTGTATATTCTATAAAATTATAGCTAAATAAATAAAAATTTCTTAGAATTTGTTTGTGCTTAGAAAACTTTTGTAGACCTTAATTTCTTTGTTTTTTTTTAAGTATTTGGAAAACAATGATATCGTTCGTTCGGTACTTATTTTATTCAATTCTGTAAACTCTTTAATTATTTGACAACTGAAACTCAATAAATGTATTCTGAGAGATAATAAGGGCATTACAATTTATGTCTGTGACCAATTGGCAGCATTCAAATTGGTTTTGACAGGCCGCGTGCTCAACTCAGCAGCTATTTTAAAACAGACCTCCAATGTGACTTGTTTTATATATATGTCCGGAATGTCTGATTATAACATCTTAATGAAACACTAAGATGAAAAATTGGAAATATTTCAAAAGAAGACACCTGAGCACATATTTTGTCAAATGATATTATTGAAATAGACCAAAATAAATGAAGAGAAATAAATCAAAATATTTATAAAGACATACTAACACATTTTCCTCAACGTCTTTTGTATAATATGTCATGAAAAATTGAGGCCGTGCCATACGTAATCTTTGTTTTGAGGAAGGGAGATAAATATATTTTGAAGACATCATTCTAATTGTGATCTGAGATAAACAGGTATTTTTAAGCTCTGAAATGTTTTCTTAAGTTCGTATAAACGAACGTGTATCGTATCACATCGTATACATTTAATTTAAAAGCTTAAGCCAGTGTTATCTCGCCCTTGTATTTATCAAGTGGTTAATGGTGTTTGTTTTTATTGTTAACTGCTAATAATAATTTATTATAATGAACAAATAAGATGAATAAATTATAATGCATAACAACAAATTTTGAATACATTTACTTACTTATGGGACAGTTTCCTAGATCACGGGTTCGACTACCTGCCCGTATCTGTTTATTTTTCATTCTACATATATTTTTAAAATTAAATAAGCTTAACATGGCTGTAATAATATACTAATAATAAATAACATCACAGAACAAATAACACTTATTGATCTAATGCCTAAGTAAGAAAATTATTTGCTCGTGTTAAGGGTGTTAGACAACGATACAATACATAGAAATACACATTTAAATACTAGGAATATATTTAATAAACAGAATATAGACATCTATGTTCATCACATACATGCCTGTCCCTGTCGGGAATCGAGTCCGAGTCCCATTGCGTCGCTGTACGTTAGATGTCTGCGCTAACCACTCGTCCAACGGAGCGGCTACATATGCTTTTATGATATTTTCAAACACTTAAAGTATGAACTCAATTTTCCAGATCCTTTTAGATAGACCTAACTAGGTATATAGTATGGATATAGAGTTCACTTATTCCTTTTCAACTTTTATCAACTTCTAAAAACCCCGTAGGTAACGTGTAATTACATATATTAAAAAAAACTTTTGTTATCTGTTTACAATAGAATATGTAATAATATTTTGAAATCACTGCTAACAAGATAATCAGAGCGATTTTCAGCTGGCATCGTTTCAACAGCCGCTGTCGGGATCCGTCCTTTGTCTTTCAGGTTCATTGAACTCGTGTCAAAACGATTGCTAATATCAATAACTTGGTCACTGCCCTTTAAGTAGGTGTGTTTGACTATATTAAAAAACATTACATATGAAGAGATGATATTATTGTCATATCTGGTTAATATTAGGTTCATATTGTTAAATCTAAAATATGCGCAAAAAAATATCAAAAACAATCTTAATACTATTCATAAATAATCTCACAATGAATTTGGATTAGGTCTGTTTATGTTAGAAACCTGAAGAGATGACCTAGTTGCTAAAATTTTGGAATAATGATAAACGGCGGAATGAGTAAATAGATGAAGCTTCATTTCCGCTTCGTTTGACTCGACGTGGAACAGGGAGAAGAACGAATCAATCCAATTCCATTCTGCCGGTGTTTGTAATAACAACTGAATTGGGCGATTGACTAACGAAGCTTTTCACCCACACTAGGGAAATATAATGAATAAACTTTCAAAACATTTAATTTAGTAAGTTTTTTATATTGATTTTTTTGTCTGTTTTGGTTTTTGTTGTAGGCCTACTGTTGATGACAGAGGCGCCGGATGGGAATTAGACATACCTACATATAAATAAATTGGATGGACTGTTATTTTCTCGTTTTAAAATGGAATGAATATGTTTTTTGGTGGTAAAAAAATACGTTCACCGTCTTAGTGATATTACAGAATATAAAAAGAATAACGACCGAATATAAGCTGAATAGAATAAGACCGAATAAAATAGATAGAATATAAAAAGTATAAAGTGTACTTATACCCATAAGGTTAATATAGGGCAAAATCCAATATATCACAAAATTAATTATAAACTTATTGTGACGTTTCAGTGGTATTGTAATAAACAAGTTAGCAATGGAGTATATTACTTCGCTCGGTAGTCTCCTGTGTTGCTAACTGGGCTGGAAACAATTTAATACGAGACCTTTTCAAATTTTATACGGGTCTAGAAAACTGGAGGCCAAAATACCTATTTCTAAATAGATTTTCAATGAAACTATAAATGAATACTTACAAGACTTTACTTACAAGTTGAATAAGTTCAACTCTTCAAAAAATATATAAATTAAAAAAAATGTGAAAGCGTTTTGACAGTCTTCTTTTTATCATAATTCTATTAATAGACAACATAAATATTGATTTGGACATACTTTGAAAGTAAGAAAGCGCTTCTTTTTTGTTTTGTATGAAACAGGTATTAAAACAGGATTTGTATGTTGACTACAAAACCAACAATATGATACCGAATACAAAGACTCAACAATAGAAGTCACTATATATAGAAACTTTTTTGGACTAATACAAAACGATATTACGAAAATACCAGCTTTATGAAAAGTCAAAGGCGTTCGAAGAAAAAATGAAAGAGATAATATTTAACTATTTATTGATAAATTCATTTGTTTCATGCAACGTAAATTACAATGAACTATTTACATATATTGGAAGTAAATAGTATTATTTTCTAAAATTTATGAATATTGGCATTATCTTCCACAGAGGGTTTTCTACCCAATGGCGCTTAAAATCATTTGAAGAAGAATAATTAGAAATTATGTAAAATTTTTTGATAACAAAATGAATTTACATTTACGAGAGTTTTCCAGTAAATGTTTCATACATTCTGATTTCTTTGATCTAAAATTTAGATTTTTTCTATAGTTCAATAATTAAGTCTATTGGTTCTTTGCATATAATATTTTAGGATAAGCTAGATTTTTATCCAAAAGCCATCTTTTTGATAACAGATGAAGTTTCCATATTTTATCTTTGATATTTTTTTTGCAAAGAATTTCTATCGGTACCTATCGTTAATTTCAGGATATTTCGCAAAACTTTAAAATACCTTTTTTTTTTGTCCATTTTATTAGTAAATATCCTTTTAAGAACGTTGTAATAAAACATAATTCAAATGCCATGGCATTATATACAAGCTGAGAGGTATCTGTAATTCATTCGGTAGAGATATGCGAGAGACACCTCACCACGTGGAGGTACGCCGGGAAATAACTGAGGAACTAATAGGTATACATATTTCATTAAGTCATACCGTAGTAGGTATCCTTTGTGAATATTAAAACTCTTTTTATTACTTGCATAAAGGAAGTATAAAGGAATGTATTAGTGTAGGTACATATTCGACAATTTTAGAGATTAAGCCAAATAAATAATGTACAGATATTTCTACACAACGCTTTATATTCCCAAACTAAGCAAAGCTTGTATTACTAGAAAACTGATAAAAAATACACAAACATTTTTTTGTAAACACATATTATATATATAATACTAGAAAATACATGTTTTATTAAAAAAAAATCCTAGTTCCTTTCCTTGTTTATAACTTTTAATTAATCATCAATCAGTAAAACTAACAGTTAACTGTTATGTGGTCTTGTTCATTGACACGAGTCAGTCATTTGACTCCATGTTCTTTTCACGCAACCTACTGGTCATCGTTAAGGTAATTTAGCGGATAAGCCCACTTAAGCGAGAAACCGCTTATGTCATATAAGCCGTTCTATAACCATCCGTGTATTTTAAGCTATTTGGGTAAATCAATATTGTTTCACGTATATAATATTACACTTGTAAGCGTAAAAAAACACTTATTGATTTTAATATTATATTATTAATATTTTCATTTTCAATTCTTATTTCAAAAGTTATACTTTTTAAACAAAACGATTATATTACGGATGGAAAAGGTTATAAGAAAAGGGAATCATTTTTAATCAATTAATTTGAAAGTAAATAATTAACTACAAAGTAATGATGCATGATGTGTCATATAATTAAAATATTTTGAGTAACTAATAACAATAGTATTCTTGTTACCGTTATCACAAATGAGTCAGTCACTGAATGAATTAATTATTATTGTTATGCAGTAATGCGTCAAAATGACAATTATTGTTAAAGCTTGACGCAGATCATTAAACCGCAAACTAATAAAGCAATTTGGATTTGAAGCAATTAAATCAAATTAATGTATGAATAAATACAATCATGTCATTAATTTTAATAAAATCGCTTTGGAACAAATTGGAATTTTGACTTGTTTGTAGTGTATCCGAATTCGAAAAATGTATAACGTACAAAATACGAATAAATTTAATTTTTTTCCATAAATAATACTTTTTATTAATAATTTGTTATACTTTATATCTTTTAATTTATTTTGATATTCATTTATTTCCAAAGGGTTTTTGTATTAGTTCGATACACATAAAATAACGAAACTAACTTTAAATATAAAAACTATCCGCTTTGTAAATTGCTTTTCAAGCTCTTAAATTACTTAAAACGAAGTCGAAAGAACGCGGACAAATAAATAAATAAATGCTTTCAACGAGTCGTTATGTCGCAGTTCTGTATGTATTAAGCCTTCGTGAGTTCCAACAGCCAATTAAATTATTTTTTTATATAAATCAATGAGTAGGAAATCATTGCGAAAACTGGTATTTATAAAAAGAAATACATGTTAAAGTTTAATCTTTCATTTATAATTGTTAAAAGATTTTAAAGTTTGAAATAAATGAATTTTATACTTTCAAGATTTAACGAGAATAATAATTAGGTAATTTCGTAATGATTATTTAAAGGTATTCGGTGCATATAATCTCGTATGACGCAAACATGACGGTGAAACTGTGCTAACCCACATATTCTACCAAAATAGATTGCTGCAAAATATTTCTCCTTCCAATTTGGCGTCCAACGCAATATGCGAATCTATTTTTGATAATCCTTAAGCATGAGGATACATGTGCAATTTAATTATTCTGCGATATGTTTATAAAACTAATTTATACTACCCTTATTTACATTATTTCTACAGTTAACTGACCGCGAAGATGCTTCTTCTCCTGAACTGCAGAACCGATTATCATCGGTTTTTTTATATTTCATAGCAGCATTACCATCGCTGCTTTAGCAATAAAAAAATCAGTGATCGGTCTTGTACTTGAGGTATAATTACCGAAAAACAAAATTTCGCAAAATGCACGAATAAAATCATTGTAGGTATATTCGTTCAACTAACAGACAGAATGGCTGTGAACGTAGTTTTATTAAAATAAATTAAAAAAACAATAGTAAAAAGAAGGGTTAGGTTTTAAATAATAAAATGTTTTGTGATCCTAACACAAGCTGTCAGTATTTAGATCTAGAAGCAGTCTTTGATGCTATCTGCAATAAACATTTGCAATCATCTCAACATAAACAGACATCTCCTTGAACTATATAATTACACTGACAAGGTCGGAGGAAGTCTTATAAACGTTATTTTTTTAAACATATTAAAACTTTTAACATATGTCACTATTTCCGTATTTCAGATAATAATTGAAATAGTTGTGTGACAGATATGTTTATCCCAATTAAAAGTTTGTATAACGTTTCAGTGATAAAAGATATAATAAATCTGATTTGGAAAAAGATAAAGAAAAAGGTAATTATACTTAACTGTTATATGATTTTATAAGAGTAACTACAATGTATCCTTAATAGTACCTACATTATATGTTACAAGTATGTATATTAATAACGAAAATTATTATAAAATAATATATGACAATAAAGTATTTTGTAAGGCTTTCACGAGTACCTACTACACATTGATATAAAGCTATTTTTACGGATTTGACTGGCGTATAATTAACTAAATTAAAATTTAAATTTAAAATTTAATTAATAATTCGCGAGTTAAATCTGTAAAATAGTTTTATTTCAATCTGACCATAAAATAAATAATGTCGGTGAAATTAAGACCTGCGGGGCAATTGTATTCTTATTATGATTTAATTTGAATATTCCATTAAAGTAAGAATATTAAATTCTGATTATAATTACATTAAAACGAAGCAGAATTTAACATTAAGATTAATATGGGATTATATTCATCTTTCCTTAGGGGAAAAAACCATTAATATTATCATTTGATATGTAAGCGTAAAAATATTACTACGTAAGATTAAATATATATAAAGTGGATGTGATAAAGAATATTAAATGGAAATTGAAAGACAATACTGTTAGTTCTACAACTCAGATAATTTTTATCCGTCCATGAAAGTTACACGTTTTGTTATTGTACCTACAATCTAGAAACTTCATAGAATAGCGTAGAAGAAAATAAGAGAAACATGATAATTTCATTTGCATGCATGCATGAACCGAACCGGTTATTCCATGTAATTGTGTATCGTTTTTTTTTTATTAAAGAAACTATAATTCTATGGTGGCTCAATTGTCACCAAGAAAGTGAAATAAATAATTAAGAACCGTTAGTAAATACGGTAAAAACATGTATTTAAAACTTTAAATCTTAAAACATGTGTTTGTCATTTAATTTAAATCTTGAATAATTAAGTTTAACGCTTTTTTGTGCATATTTTTGGTTTCTTTGAAGTCATTTTTGAATCCGGTCTGATTTTTTAAATATTGTATATTATTTGAACTCTCTACTTCTGTCAATTGAACTGAAAGTCCAGTGTCTTAAAACATTGCTTTAAGCATAATATCTTCAACAGTTATCTACCTGATATTTCTGTCTTTTTTTAAAACAAGTACCAATTTACAATAAGTATTACTTTACCTGAAGAGCCCGTTCTCTTTGGGTGTCAACTTTCTTGTCCATTTAAATAAATAATACTCTATGTACACGCAGGTAGCTGATATTAATAATTAATTTCCGACATAATGACCGCCGTAACTCTGGTTTCTCTATGCTTTACTAAGAATAATTGAAACATGATCTAGACCTTTTTCTTAATTTAACGTTTGTAGTTGATAATCATAGCGTAGTGTTGTCTTATGTAGTCTAGACTATTCTAAATATTATTTAATACGTAAAAATGTCACCAACACAAACATATTTTACATATTTTTAGAAGCTTCCTAGAAACAACGAGGAAACTAGACTAGTTGCGTTTCAATTAAAAGTAATATCAATTAATTAAAACAAAGCATTCAATGATTTATTTCTAGGACAGAACGATATTTTTAGATTCTAGCAAGCCGTTAACAACAAGAACAAAACAATTTTAAAGCAAATAAAGATTATAGGCCAATCAAATTAATATCAAACTTTATTATCTGTGGTAGCGTCTAGTTTATAACTTTAGGGGAGTGTTTGAATCACAAATATTTACTTTCAAAGTTGTACCCAACCTCAATATTTACACGTATGTCACGTTCTATTACCAAACGTTCGTTTATTCGTATTTCATTATGAACTCAGTAGTAAATGAAAACTATTTTAATATCTTTTTACATAACACATGTTTCTCACTATTTACCTACTATATTTACTTATTAATATTAAACTTGGATTATATTTGTTTTCGTTTATATTTTTAAATTTAACGATGAAACATATTTTTTTTTCGTATAATTCGTTGATATATGTAATCTTCAATTAATTAAATTATAATTATAAGTTCTTTCTAATTTGTCCAATATTCTTTAGTGATGCAATGTAAGTATACCCTTAAGGTATATTTACTGAGCGCTATTGATTCTTGTTCTGAAGAATCTGATAGGGTCCTTAGTGGAGTCTTAACTAACGTGGGTGTCTATTGAAACTTAAGAGGCGAGCAAAATGATAAGTGCATATCTTAAGTAGTCAAAGGTTGTAATTTATTCAAAGTTTATCCAGATATATAATAAAACTGAAATAAATCATTTAAAATAATAAGAAATTTATTGAAAATGTATGCTTAAACCAATTATATCGAAAAATAAAACACAACAAATGTTTTCTTTTAAAATAATCTTTGTACTTTAATTAAATAAATAATTGTTTTACTTGCGGATTTAAGTTCGTTAAGTGGGAATAAAACCAAGATGGCGTGTAAGATGGCGGACGCGCTCACGTCGACGGGACTCGGGCGTCAAAGATGCTATCAGAATCATTACGTGAAACTATGTCGTGTTCGGTACCAGTCATCTGTATTATGTTTTACATTTTATTGTCTGCTTCTTCATTTTAACAACTAAATGTGAGATTAATTTTTAAAATATACCTGTCTACTTTTTATTTCAATTCATATTAATTACTAAGAATCAACTATTATCTCTAAATTTATTAGAATACAAAGAAATAAAAGTGATAGTGACGTTGTTGAGCTATAACAAATCTCTAAAATATTTTTTAAAGAATGATTATTTTTTTATATTTTTTATATTTAAGTTAAAGCTCTTTATATTGTGAGTGTAGAGAAGTTTCGTTTATTTGATAAAGATAACTGGTGACCGTCCAGAGTTGTTAGTTATGACTCCCAACGAGTAGACATTTACGTTAACAACGTGACAAATATTATCAAATAAACTGTTTAAGTATATCAAATGTATATAAAATGGTGTACTAATCTTAAAGCTGAAAAATTTGTTTTGTTTTTTTCTTTGAACGTGCTAAAATGCTTTGAATGTGGAATCCATTAGTTTATTAATTTGAGGTTATTATATGCTGTATAACCGCACACTTAACCTTTTACAAAGAGTATTAGACGAGCATTCTAAAAAATATGGCAAATGCTCTCATTTCTCGGGTTCAATTACTTCTATTTCGTATTGATTATATCGTTTTGTTATAAAGTAGTAAGGTATATAAGACTATGTAGGTAGGTATAGAAGATTAAGTAAGCAGGTATATAGATTAAATAGGTAAGTATATTACATTAAGTAGGTAGGTATATTTATTGACCATGCTAAACTCTCTTTTACATAGATAGCGATAGTCGTAGCATTGATCGATATTATAAAATAATATTACAGCCATGATAGAGTAATTTTCTTTGTTTAATGTTCATATTATGAAAACCATGTTTTGAATCCAAACCCAATCAAACTATAAATACGTCAATTCAATACATCATGATTCATTAGAAGTAAACAATGTTCTTAATTTTGTAAGCTGAGGGTGTTTGTTGTTTGTGATGCGGGCTATGAAAGTGTCCAGTTTAATTAAATTTGTGGAGCGAGTAACTGCTAACTCCATTGACTTAATCTCCACCGATTACAATCATAGGTCAGTGCACTGACTCAAAAACAGATTTAAATTCATTCGAAACAATGTAACTGAAATAAATCATTATAAAAACACTTACAAGCGCTCTACTTTGATATAAATATTTATTTTTAGAAAATTTTGATACAAATTTCGGACACGATAGTAAACCTTTTCCAAGAATTGTTTGCGTAAGGAACATTGAATCCTTAACAAACAATAATTAAATTCTTTAGAACAAAGATAAATATTGTCTTTGAACCCACGACATCTTTTAATGTAAGGCTCTAAGGCTATACATGACGTCATTAGGTTTCACATTACAACTACTGGCTTAGAACTGTGAGTGTTATTTTTGTAAAGACATACTAAAATTCTTACTTATGATAGCTATGGAGAAGAGTTATGAAATAGATAAATGTATAACCCATACATATAATATAAATTTAGTATATTTGCTACAATGAAAATGTTAACAAGTAGATCTATAAAATGTAACTAGCTTTCTATTTGCCTTTACTGGCGGTTTTCCAATGAATGTTTGTAAACTCTCGATCTTCAGTCTATATTTAATTCCGTTTGTCAAATTGTATGTGCGACCACCTTCCACCTAGACGATCACGAAATAAAATATATAGGTATCATTAATAAATGTAGTTTCCTGCTGGCATCAAGAATATGCGCAGTAGACTTTCAAGACTCTTCCATCACATATTATCGTCGGTACAAGTATATTAAGATATATTAATCAGAGATACTGAAACCATCATTGAAATATCATTGAAATAATCTATTAGTAATATTAAAGATTATCTTGAGATTAACATTTTAACAACTTTGTTGATTTAAACTAATAACGATCATAATATAATATGTTTTAATCTCTGAACGTCGTCAGTCTGTTTATGACTATTAAATACTATTAGTGTACTAACTTCTTAAGATATGTGAAAATTATTTGTTTACTTTTAAAAATATTAATTATATTAAAAAATAAACATTTAACGATTTCTCTTTGGTTGCACAGAACTGTTCGTACCAGGTGACGACATGGTTATCACTTTTACTTTTTGAAATGCTGGGTCAGGTTGAATAACATAAATATAGATTTTTACTTAACCAAACCTAAGTCTAATATTTATATATTTTGTGTCTAGCAATACCTGAAAGGATAAAAATTATACTTTTTTTTTTTAGAGAGGAGTCCTTAGTACGGATGGTTATTAAAAATGAGAGCACCAAAGAAGAATAGGTAGAGTGGGTGTTAAATAATATCGCAACAAAGTACAAGAATATTTGACATGACTTATGACAGAAGAACCCGGAAGGAACTGACAAAAGACACCACCCTTTTGGGGATGATGTAGGTATTACTATTACAATACTATACTCGTATACTCGTATACGATACTTTTAACGATAAAGAGCATTTTAGTGCATTATATTAAGTTTAAAGTACAATAAAATCAACTATTAAAAACACAATCGGTTTCTCATACAGTAGGTACAACTTCGAGATATCATGACAATTAAGAAAAATATAATTTATATTCAAATTAAATTATGTATTATTCTTATTATGGTTGTATGTAACGTAGATTATTAGCTAAGCCACAAACACGAAGATAAGAGATAACATAAATAAAATATCCCATCTTTTCTCTAATACCTATGGTATAATTATTACAAAACATTTTTATCAAATTATCTTAATTGTAGTTTAGCCGATCGTATTACAATACAAAATTCCTTCTTTAAATGTATTTAAATAACAACCTATTTACAATTTCTGATTCGTCGGCTTCCAAATTAGAAACAAGCCTGAATAAGATTATTCTGGCTTTGTATAATAGGTATTTAATGTACGTTCGTACGTACATACTAATAATGTTATTAGTTTTTTTCTAAAGTACAGATTATCTTACGATTATCCTATAATAAATAAAAGTAAGAAATAATTACCACTTAACGGCAATATATAGGAATATTAAAATAGTAGCGAATCTATATTTTCTAAGTATAGCGATTGTTTACCGACGCGACGCGAGCACAAAACTTTTTGTATTCAACAGGTTTTTGCGAAAACCTGTTACTGTCGAAACATTGAATCACGGACAACCCAATATTTTCAATATTCAAACTCATCATACAACAAAAATTTAAATATTAACTAAATTAGTTTGTAGTGCAACGTAAGATTATTTTATAGATAGATGAAACTATCGGTACTATTCAATATTTAGTCCATATTTTGCAAAAAAATATTTGTATTATCTACATAACATAAATAAAATACGCCCATAACTTTTCATATAAATATTTTTTCGGAAACAGTTAAAGTTGCTATATAATTTTTAGTAATAAAATTGCGAAACTAAAGTCATTTAAGTGCTTTATGAAACAATAATATAAGCCTTTTTCTAACTCAATTCATTAAGATCATGTTAATTCTTTGTTGTATAGAACCTTGATACATTGTGGTGTCTCATATATATAAAACAGTATAAAATAGTATTCAACGAGACCCAATTGTTTTAGTATTCTTTAATAGTACTGCCATCACATCATCAACTCAATTGGCTGTAATAAACGTTAGCCGAGCTGCATGGAACCTTGGACTAGGCCGGCCATATTATCTAATACCTACCTCCCAGCAATTACTTTACTACTTACATAACTATGTAAATAATGCAAACCGATAGCTACATATTATACAGTTTATCTTTTATTACTTATATATTAATTAGCTGGTACATACGTCAGTTATCTTCCTACTTAAAACTGTGTAAATTTGTAAAAACCTTCTGAGATAAAATTTATTTGATAATAGCAAGTAAGGTATGTCTGATGTCAATGCCACTGAACGCCTTTCAAATATGATAAAGGCGATCTAAAATTTAAACAAACATTAAACATATTTGTTGACCAAAGTGTAAACTGACATGTCTTTATCAGCAACATGCAAACAGAAATATTTATAGTGTCTCGAACAGTTATGTGAATCGTAAATATCAAATACTTTAATCTACTCACCGTGTCCTCTAAAGTTTTAAATTCGTTGAAGAGCCTGTTGCTCGATAGTTTCTGATTTAGGGACATAACATTGGCAGACATCGCGATCATGTTTACAGAGAGCTGGTCAACTTCCCGGCGTAGTTGAGTGATTTGAATTTCCCGAACAACAGTAAGAACAAGCACCCACACCGCCAGAGCACCCACAGTCACCCCTAACATTACACATCCCTGTCGCTTCCTTCCGGTCTCGCTACCGTTGTATTGTCTCTCAAAGTCCCCACTCATTAGATTCTTTGATAAGTCTTTAACATCCTTCAACGCTTCCTTGTTTGTATACATTGTGGTGGGTTCAGGTATGAGAGCACTGTTCTCTGCCATCACACTTCATAAGACACTTCACTGGTCTATCAAAAGATAGCAAAATTGATCTAATTATTAGCCGTTATCGGTTCATCATAGAGTACCCGGAGAGTTTATTAAGTGGTAAGACGCACGTGCGCAGAAACGTTGGTAAGACAGGACGCACGCGTGACCGGCGAGACGAACTAGAGTCGAGTGAAACGTAATGTGAGGAGCGAGCGCGGAACGCTGCGCTTGCGCACGCTGCTGACTACATCGGGACACAATTATTTTATGCAATAACTAGGGAGATAAACACTCTGTTTTGACATGATATAGGCACAATGTTAGGATTCTTGTAAATAAATGAACGTCTTCATTATTTTATTGATTTATTTTTTTTAATGTAATCCCTAAGCTTTGTAATAACTCTAAACCGACGTCGATTCTCTAAGGAATTTGTATTATGAATAAACTTATAACAAAAAAAAACAACACTTAATAATATTATAGTGTCCTTGCAATGGTTGATTTTTTTTTTGCTTTACATACTATTTAAAACAAGTAGTCCCAATAAATCTAGGTATTCAATAAAGTATAAATTTGTAAACCATTGTTTAGTCAAATTGTTTAGTCATTATTGAGTCAAATTTTATTTCATTATGTATAATGAAATAAAATTTCAAGGATGCATTAATATAGGTAACAGCTGTTGCCACTGCGCTAAACAAACATATCTATATAAAGTAAAACATTTAACAAACAAACTGTGACTCTTAACATGCCTTAGATTTTATTACAAAAGATATAGAGGTCAACAATATTTTTTCCCTTTAAATATTAAAATAATAGACATTTTTTACAAATTACTTTTCTTCCTAATATAGTTATGTGATTATTAATTATATTGAACAAAATGAAAATAAAATCGCCAAAAAAAAAAAAAAACACTCCTCTTCTATTTTGACCTTGAAAAAATATATATCAGACAAATATAAAATGGCTTTTACAAAAATATAGTATTTAATATATTATTAATTATCTACAAATCGTTAATATGAAGTAACTAGAAGTGATTTAGTAATGTTTATTTCACTAAGTACGTACACTATCTGTGATTGTTACAGTAACCTCAGCAACGATAAGTCATTATGAAAATGCGTTCATAAATTATGTATCTTAAATAAACATTGTTGTATTATTTTAGATCCGTATTATAATCGAGTATGAATATTCATTTAAAATAAGGTGGCAATGTATTGACTCAACACTTCACCGTTGAATATCAACGTTGAATACTTTTAGCTTTGCATTTTATATCGCCACTACAAAGTTCAAGTTCAATCAATCTCGAACGAAATAATAAACAAAAGTAAATAGATACATTTAACACATAATATAATATGTAAATCATCGATAATAAAAGAGGAATATTAAATTTTGATATAAAATATCCCCGATCATAGATATTCAAAACAATCCAATTCTTTATAGATACGATGACGCACATGCCACATACAGACGGTTCAAAGACCACTATCACATTTGTGCCACGAGAGCTAGTATCTGATGCTCTAAATATTTCCAGGAACGCTCACTGGAGGTGTGCCGATTATAATAATGTGCCTTTGAATTGAATTAATGTACAACATCAATAGAAGATGGCATGAAATAGTCGTATGATACATTTGTATTTTTTGGTATTAAATAACCAATAAGAGTACTAAAAGTAGAGTATGTAGGTATAAGGAAACACGGGACATTAGGGTTAACTATAATTAATGTCATGATTAACTCACGAGAACGTGTGGTCTAAATTGATTGTTAAATAGTTCTTGTCTTCTACAATTGAAGTTCTTAGAAGTGTTGGTACCTATGACTAAAGCAGCACGATTAAAGATGTGCTTTAAATGTCTTAAAATGTCTTAATTATCAAAAGTACACAATTTCCTTATATAATAATGTTTGGGTAATTGTAATAATAATGTCAAGTTATTTGGACTATTTCCCAATAATTGAATCCTGCGTTCAATTATTAATTCGGAGAATGTTCAGAATTAATAACGCGGATAAAACGTAATATGCTTTACAAAGGCTTTGTAGGATATAACATGTTATGATATATGATATATATGCATCAAATTAAACAATATTAAACAATAATGGTTATTGTATGGAAGTTGACAGAATTAAAAATTAATTCACACGTGTAGGACTTGAACCTGCGACCTCAAGGGTACAACCCCATATCGTCTTGATATAAAATATCGGGTATACTCTTGATATAAAAATACAATTACATATATCTATCACTCTCACCAACGTATACATATTTATCTTAGATGATGAAAAACAAATCAGTGTGTTGCGATTACTTATTTTACAGTGTGGTTATGGGGTCACACATAAACAAAAGTCACACACACACCGTGTGTAACTTTGGCTTGTCCATGCGTGAAGTGAGTTTATGTTCTATCCATCTATCTATATTTTATTTTAATCATATTCATTTTGTTCATTTTATTTTAATCATATTCAAGAGATTTGAAAAACATTTGTTAATTTATAATTGACGGTTAGTCCTTAGGAAACCATACTTTTTTATTTATACTTTTATTTAGATAATGGAAATTGTAGTAATTTATAATATTGTATAAAAGAGGACCACAAAATTCTTTCTGAAACACTTTTCTTTAATGCATTAATGCAAAGTCCTTTAGCCCCACATTTTATTTTTCAACCATCAATGAAGATGAAGTAAAGAAAACCATTTCTTCAATTAAATCGCAACCCGTGGGCTGCGAGGACATTAGTAGTTCTATGATATTCAATATCTTAGTTTGCTTCCTATCACCAATCACTCATATCATTAATTTTTCACTGTATTCCGGGGATTAATCACATATTTGGAAAAAAACTTTAGTGTTTTTGCTATCTAAATTTTAATAAAGATTTTTTTGATAAATTAGAACGCCCCCTCAACAATTACATTCGCTACATCTTTGGCTTGCGTCAGTAGAATCACGTCTTGCAATATCGATGTCAACTTAAGTGGCTCACTATTCGTCAAAGTGGTAGCTCTAGGATTCTTCATCTCCTCTCCTCCTCCTCCTCATCCTCCTCAATATGACATACTAGAAGCTTCCCTCCATGCCTCAAAAAAATCCAATACTTCCATGATACACAACAGAATCTCATACCAGCGACTTTTTCCACAAATCATTCACCATCTAACCCTCACTTCTTTGTAACCAACTTCCTGAAAAGTTAAGAAGAGCGCCATCCAAAAGCACCTTTAAAACTCTTGTTAAAGAGCACTTTTAGGTGCTAAAATTTTGAATTATGTAAATTTTGAGTCACATCCTTCATTCATTGCTATCTGTTATAAGTATATGTAATACAGAGTGAATTTTTGGTGACTAGAACAATAAGGACAGGCTACCTACACTAAACATTATTTGTATATCTAGGTATCTCTAATTATCAGAGACCCTAAACAAACCAGCGATGATCTACAAACTTTGATTGCGAAAATATTGTGACTAATTGTCATCGGTTATTGGTAAAATAAATAAAATAAACTATAAGTATGACTATTATGACTACACGGTCGTTATTTTTTTATTCATTCATTTAGAAATATTTGATTTAATTATAAGAGAAAGTTAGTCTCTAGTCCCATTCCTATTTAATATATATTTATTTTGCAATTTCTGTAATTTTTAGTAGAAAGTTACAGGCTTCGGTTTCTCAATAGAATATTTTATTACTTACTTATTAACTCGGGTAAAATTATATGTATTTACATTTTAAACTTCCCAACGTGTCGAATACTTTCAGTAATCTTGTTTAAGATAAGACGAGATGTACCTAGACTTCTGTCAGTAAGTTAGTTTATTAGTCATCTACAATCTACATGATACATCCTAACTTTACGGGCGTGTAGTTCGGTACACGGAAATAAAATCAGTCGTCTTAAACAAGTGAAAATTGCTGTGTTCGTAGGTTCATTTAATACAATATCGAAACCAGTAACATAATTTTTAATTGCAGAAAAAATATATATTAAAAATTAAAAAAATCCCGATACAAAAGATCTCTAAAAAGTCGCAGTCGTTGCGTCTGGGGAATAAAGGAAGAAATCAAAATGCAAGTATGTTACTTAGGCAAATAATGAAATAAAAATATCTAATCATATAGTCTAAGCCCTCATTCATTAGCTCTGAAAACCTCGTAAAATAGACACTATAGCCAACGATTTCAATAATTACATAATAATATATTTTTTTCTTTTTTAAGTCTTTTTGTATCGGGAGTTAATTTAATTTTTGATATTTAAATATATATTTTACGACTTGGCAAAATGTCATAGTTTTCGTAACGTAACATATATATGGGTGAATATACAAAAGTGTATAATAAAAGAAGTTTAAAATGTAACATAATTATAAGCGAATTTAATTCCTTAAAAAAGTTTTCTTCGATGCGTAAAAATCATTACATAGTATAAAATAAAATCGCTTCCCGCGTCTATCCCTATGTCTGTATGTATGTATATTTAGATCTTTAAAACTACACAACGGATTGTGTTGCAATTTTTTTTAATAAATAGAGTGTTTTAAAAAGAAGGTTTATATGTATAAAAACATGCTTAATATATTAGAGAACCACTGATAATTTCAAGATATCTAATTTTAAATCGTATTCAAACACATTGTTTTGCGCTTACATTGCAAACGTTGGCTGAACTTTACGAGAAAGATCAAAATAATGTACTAAGTATTGTATACCTTAAAAAGTTCTACATGAAAGTCCGCAACGGTATATGTTTATCTATTAGGTATAACCCACAGTAGCCAAATTTTATCCTTTACTTTTTTATACCTGCAAGTCAATATAACGTCGATTATATTTAGCTCAGAATTCTTCAAGATTAAATAGTCATACTTCGATTATGTTCAATGAAAATCTATAAGTATGATACATATATGGTTAGAATGGTTATTAAGTAATCTGTTTAAAAAGTATTTAAATGGACGTTTAAGTAAAAACAAGAGAGGTATAAAAAATATCTAATATTATATCCTTATTAAAAACTTTAAATAGATTTTTGACTGTAGGCGATGACTGCCGATGTCGTAATTTTGATTGTATCACTTAATATAAGTCATATAGAAGCCAATACAAAAAAAAAGCGAAAGAGGAATTGTTTTACTACGAATTTAAGGCGTGCGAAGCCGCGGACAAAAGCTAGTTTAAGATAATACTATGCATCCTGCCATTTTTAAGGCTCGCCACTAAAAAAACCAACGGTTGCCCTCATCGCTACAATGAGACGCCACAGTATCCCGTAAGCACTCATCGCGCGCCTCGGCGGAACTTCACCTGATAAGGGTACCCCGGGCAACCAGAGTAACCCTACGTCATAGACCTGTGCAATGGCGAGAGAGGTCGCCCGCCCCCTCTCACCTAGACCTACGGCAGGGAAGGAACGGGCTGAACCCTTCTCCTTCCCAACCTCCCGCGCATGCACACATGTTAACCTTCTTCAACCGATACGGATAGGGATTCGATTCCACGATCTCTGGGAAACCGTCCCGGTTATTTTTTATTGTATATAAACACTGTGTGTGTACTAAAAAGTTTCAGAAAAAGACTTACCTATCAATATTAACTGATTGAATTGTGGAAACTCAGATACAATAGATAAATTAGGCTAGCTTCAAGGGGACATTACCCGAACCAGCTTTATTTCACAAATAGTTGCAAAATCATAAAACCAAACTGAAATCAATAACTGAAAGAAGTAAATACTGTATGTTTTTTATTATTGAATTCTTAGCAAGCAGGAATTAATAAATTGTTATATAAATTTATTGATAGTTTATCAATTTTTAAAATAATTTGTAAGTATTGAACGATGAAGAATGAACTATGTCCGGAATGCGTAAAAACTCTTTATGAAATGAATTTATTTCAGAAACTCTATATTACTTCAGAATAGACTTATCAACTATTACCCAGGTATTCAATAATAGATTTCATTAAATGACATCATGAATTAAATTAGCTGCTACTCAAAAACGTGTGGCACTTAAATAAAGTCGAGTGACATTGTCATTCAGATAAAATACAATTGTCTAACAATCCACCGATTTGATTCTGAGAAATAAAATGACAAATTAAAGGACTCAGCCCATTCAGGTATAATACAATCACCTAAAAGTAACTTAGGTAATTCACCGATTTGATTAAAGAAATATTTAACACAAGAACATAGAATATATTTGCTTCTATATTATTAAAATTATACAGTCTCTTTATACCATATAAATAAAGAAAGATACCCAAGCTTAATATTACTAGAAAAATGTGTGGGCGGCACGACTTAGCTGAAAACAGAATTTACTCTATGAAATACAAGCACTAGTTCAAAAGGAATATTAGTATCTAGGTTTCCGTTTGAACAAAGCTCACATGGAACTTTTAATTTGTCTTTATTATTCATATGTTTGTACTTGTTTTTTAATAGTCTTAATGAGAAAATCAACCGAAGTTACAGTTTAATTTATTAGCGCCTGTGAAAATTTTAAAGCAAACTTTCATGTAGTATCATTGCGGAATATTTCATGTCAGTTAACTTAAAAATAAGCTACTAATTTACATCGCATTTAAAAAACCTTATATTTTGATATACTAGTGATAATCTTGGCATTGTTTGTGCTTAACTCGTAATAATTAATAGAAAAAAGAAAGTAGCCTAAAAAACAGCACAATAAAAATTAAATCATCCTTTAATGGAAGTCAGTCCCTTAAAAACGATTCAACCTTCTCAGATAATAACCTCCGGTATATATATTTACATAGAAGATAAAAAAAATGTAGTTCATTTATCATTCATTCATATATTCTTTATTGTACACCACAAAATATAAAAAAGTAAAACACATACAAGTAACACAAAAAAGATGAACAACAGGCGGCCTTATCGCCTGGCGATTTCTTCCAGGCAACCCTGGGGTTTAGAATATATAAAGCAGTCATTAATATGGGTAGGTGGTGTAGGTACAAACAATAAACATTCTTATAAATAACTATATACTAATACGTAGATCAATTAAGTAAAGAGCATTGCTTTTGTGTATTATGGATGGACGGATCAACGTAAGATAATTGAAATACCGGTAGGTCACGGAAACAACATGCAAATAAGTAGGAGCATATTATTTCTATGCATATTGTCTAATATTGGGATGAATTCATAAAGTAAGAAATGAATATGTAAAAAAGAGTTAGCACCTTTGATAAAAAAGATGAGAAGTAATATTGAGTGTGAATGTTTGAAAGAGGAAAGAGCGGCCCTCAATGAAGACATAGTTGCATGAAATATAACGTGGCAAAGAAGCAATTCTAAAGTGAGATGAAGTATGAAGGTAGAGCGTGAAAGGAATCGACATATTGTGCCGTCTGCAAATAAATGGGATAAGGGTTGATGGTTTTGAAATGTTTGAGATAAATATAATATATTCAAATCAAATGTAGGTATATAACTACATATTCACTTTGTTACCAACAAATCTATTCTATCTAATAAATATGAAAATTATGTATATTTTTATTTTGAACACACTATTATGTATCTCTTACGTAAGTTATCCTAACTCATATTATTTAGGTATGCTAATGTGAGTTTGTTTGTTTGTTTGTTAGGTTGTCACACGTATACTAGACAGCCCATCATCGTGAGATTAAAAGAGGTATAGAAAAGGAGAAGGTAAAATTAATTTCGAAATAACACAATAGTACACACATACAATACCCGAGGCAAAGAAAAATATTTTTTAGACGGCCTCCCAACATTGATCCACTGTTTCTTGAAGCCGCTGATATAAACTAGTAAATATTTTTTTAGACTTACAATAATTCTAAGAATACTGGATATGAAATTCTTTTAAATAATAAGCGTTCAATTTAAATCTCTTTTATTTTCATTAGTTATATATTCAAAAAATATAATTCAAGTCATCTAGTAGTCATTGTAATAGTTTATAATAACTACAATCAATAATGCATCAGAAACAAACACATTGGTAACTTGACCTCCGTATGTTTGTCATAAACGGTAATGTCGTATCAATTATCTTCGTATCTAGACTTACAACTGAAATGGGTCACACAATAAAACCAACCAAATGACACAGATATTAGACCCTCTCCTTGGACCAGAAACAAATAACCTTGAAGAATCTATACAAGTCGAGCATCCTATTAGAAATTTGAGATCATTTTTAGAAACAAAGTATCTATATTGTACCTAAGTATTTGCAAATTCATAGTTTCTAAGTATAATGCAAAAAAATATTTAAAATTATATGAGAACTTTACTTTAAATTATTATACTTTACGTAGAAACACGATGAGTATTACCTAAAATACATTTACTTTATAGGTATAAATTTAGTGTTGTAACACATCAATAGCACTAGATAGAAGGTAGCTTTGAGACTAGGTAGCTGAATTATACTTAAATTGGTAACAATCCAAACAACATTTGTTCTACAACTTTTTACAAATCTTGATAAACAACACAAAAAAAAATTAATCAAAAAAATGATTGCTCCCTCTTTTACTTATTACTCTGTATTTTGTTCGAAGTACTTAAAATTTCAACGCTCGGTATGGCACCGACGATCAGAGTTAATGCCAGTTCAGAGACGAGAAATAAGTTATGTATGGAAAAATTTAAATTTTAAAAAGTCATAGAACAAATGCTGGTGTGATTGATGTAAAGAGGCTGCCTTCAAGAGGAGGTTAACTAATTACAAATTATCATGTATATACCTACAGGCTACGCATAGTCTGTAGGTATATATAGTTTGTCTTACTTTGACTCAACCCATGAAATTATATTCAATGTAGGAATAATCTTCGCTGGGTATATTTCAACGTATTTCACTAAGATAATTAAATTTTCAAGTAGAAACTGAAAGCGAAATCTAAGAATTACACGTAGCTTATAAAGGTCCATTATCTGCGTCAGACAGTTTGGCTCCACAAATGTATTAAATATAATTTGTATATAAATTTATGTTCAGTTATCATTCCCTAATAAGCATTTTTATTTAGCGTTAAAAGATTACATAAACATTTCATAGTAAAATACGCCAATAAGCTTTATTCACAAATAATGAAATTTAATATCGTGTAAACAATAAGTAAATAATTAATGGTAATAAATCCTATACTACTGTTGTTATGAATAATCATATCAACTTAATTAATCAAAGTATAAACTTTGAATAATTAGTGACGTACGTAACGAAGAAAAATTTAATGTGTAGGAGAAACCGATAGAGAATATCGTTGATAAAAAAAATATTGAAACCCCTTAAACTATTACTAGAAAAGTGAATCAATTGTCCTTGATTAAGAAGAGATGAATCACAATCGTAAATCTCTTACTTTATTACTTGTTATCAACTTATCTTTTTAAGTTACTTTCCTTTCATTGATTAACGACCTATCCAATATTTTCAGTCGGTTCAGTTATTTCAGTTGGTTGGTGGCCTATGGTAGTGGTTAGTAACCCTAACTGTTGAACCAAAGGTTGTAGGTTCTATTCTCAAACGAGACAATTTTTTGTGTGATCCACAGATTATTGTGACGAATCTGAAGGTTCTTTATTATATGAGTTGTATTATATTAAAAAAAATGTATTATATTTCACCATTTCGGCTCCTAAACGTGAAAGTTAATAAAGTACAATTGAAAGGAAATCTACAATTATTTTATATATTATACATTGCATTATTTCAAGAATAAAACTGTAAATTAAGACTCACTGAATCGGTATGTCGGTATGTTGATTCTTAAAAACCTAAAAAACTTTCTTCGAAAATATGATTCATCATTTGTGATTTATATAAAAGAATTCTCATTAATAAATTATTTTAAGCAAAATATACTTAGATGAACCCCGATACCATGATAAACGAACTAGCTACTGCTCAAAATTGTATGTAGGTTTTAAGTATATAGATACTTATATTGACGAAGTAGGAAGTAATAAAAAGCAAGAAAGCTCATGATCTGGCAGTTAGTTATCTTACTTGAATAGAAGTAGGTACCTACCTAATAGGCCTAATACAATATTGCAGTTCCATATAAAAACGTGAAAAACATTTTGGAAAATCCTATACTGATTGTATTAGACTTTTCAGATGATATAATTATATTTAAGGTCCAATACCCAAGTCCACTTAGTGTGGAAGTTGTCTGAACCATTCTTAAAAAACTCAAAAAATCGATAGTAGTAGGAGTTACTGTAACATAAAGTAACCGATATATATTTAAAAACAAATAAACAAACTAACCTAACCCAAGAAAAACATGGTCTTTTAGAGATTCTTAATTCAATAGTAATCAATAGTTATTTGTTCTAAATAAGTTATGGAGGATAAATGACGTTTTTATAATGTGACCTGCTGAAGACTGTTACAAATCAGGTATTTTGAATACACACACACACATATACACTGTGTAAACAATGTCTCGATAACACGGTGTCTTATTTCACTTAACCAAAGCGATTCCAATAGTCAATAAATAGGAATATAGCCGATTCAGTCTTACATAATGTAGGATGCCTCTGTTATTTATCGATGTGTTCAAAATACATAACTCAACTATATACATTTACAGAAATATAACCGGTATCGAAATGTAATAAAAGCGTTGATTGTGTAACTCATTTCAACTATTTTCAATAGTTAAATACTGTCTGCCTTACATAGTTCGATAAAGCATAACATAATTGTTGCGAAATAGTTTGTTTGAATACAACCGTCGGCATCCAGCGTTCAATACTAACATTGTAAACAAAATACATATATAAAAATATTCAAATGTATAAATAAATAAATGAGAAAACATTTAGGAGAAAACGCATAAAAACAAAATACATTAACATAAGTTCATTGATCCAGATGAAATCTTAAATAACATACTTCAAACAAATTATCAGAATCTTATCCAGAACAATGAACTTCTTGAAGTTCATCCAATATTGTCCGAACAACCCGGAACGCTGTGATCGTTGAACCAGGTTGTAACTTACATACATTCTTACTTCACTGTATTTTTCTGTATTTTTACAAAATTTGCTGAAAATATATGTAACTTATCTAATGGTATAAATGAGGTTAGCCATACAATCAGTATGAATGAATTTATGTTCAAAATCTTCTGACAGAGTTTTAAAAAATCAAAATATTTAGTTAAATAGTAACTGTCACATTACTGAGTCACGTGTTGGAAAAAGTGCAAAGAAAGCATTTACTAGGTAAAACGTATAATACGTAGTTTCTAGTAAACAACATCAGAAATAGGTTATAAATATTAGTAACAAAGATTTTTCTTCGCTAAGGCGACCTTGCTCATATTTCATAATATTTTTATCGCTGTATAGTCTTTTAATTTCAGTTATTTTTATTTTTTTAATCAAGTGTGTAATTAATAAGGTTTCTAGACATTTAGGTAACTTATAAATTAGCGTATTATATTCCGTTATACATTTTTAAATACACGTGGGCACAAATACATTTAAAGTTTGGACAATAGTTCTCTGTCCCACTTCGCAAAGGACTATGTCAGTAACGGTACAACTTTAGCATACATATTATCACAACCGTTAAAGAGACGACTCTCGAAGGAGACATTTACACACTTAGATAATAGAAATAACAATTCGATTTTAAAACGTTAAATAAAAATAAAATCATGGAAACCACTGAAAAACTGAAAGCTGCGATGTGTTCCATACCGCCCCGAGTCCCGTAATTGTTAATGATTTTACTTTCTATTTTTATTTAAGCAAATATAGCTCGGCTCACAAAATTATAGGAACTCAATAAATAGGTAATAGTTTCTTAAATTTTAAACGAAATCCAGCTGTCACGTCCCGAGATTCATTCAAAATTTGAAATTAAATAAAAAAGTTCAAAAGTAAAATATATTTTTTACTGTCTTTTTGGAGGTCAACTGCAGTATGTAGTAAAACTAAAAACCTACTTAATGGCTCTGTGCCAATACATTAAAGCGAATCTAAATGAAACCTTTTTGGGCAATATTCCAAGTATTTAATGAGGCGACATCCAACACCATAAAGAAGAATAAGAAATTAAACTCAGTTCCATTTCAGTTCGTAATCAATGAGGACCTTATTCTACCTACAATATAATATACACTAAGACTATAAGGGTTTTGGTTTTAATGGGTAGCCCTAAAGATCAGCGTCAGCGTCCTTTCGCCAAAATGCCAGCAAAAATAGCAGCGACCATCACTTTCTTGGCTTCGAAGAGGCTATAAACATAAAGGATTTTCAAGCGGTAATTATAATAATATTTTTTCAAAACAAACAAAATTTTAAAACACGTAAAGAAATATTATTGAAACAAAGGTAAAATATTGTTATTTAACAAGATCATTGCGTACATGACGAATACGACGTTTTCCAATTATTTAAAATGCACGTAACCAGGTTAACAACCTTCTTTGTAGTCTGACTCATAGGTTCCTAACACACTGCATATTTAGATAGTATAGGTTATGTAACAAATAGGTTTTTATTTACCATTAAACAATATCGTTTACCTATAGGTATTAATTTTCCCTCCACAAATCTAGAAAGGTCCGCATGTAAATCGTACTTTTTCTTAAACCTATAACTTCTACAGGTGTTTCACAAAATTCTAAGGGATAATAACTTTAGATATAAAAAATGTATTTATTTCGACTATATACCTACTTATATTACATTATAGTAATTTTTTTGAGTTCCAGTATAAATTTAAAATACCTAACTATAATTGGTTTTTCTGTCACTGATAAATCATTTAACGAAGCTTTTGAAATCCTACATAGGTTTACTAATATTGAATGTAAGTTCTGAAAGTTACTTGCTTTCAGAACTCACATTTACAGAACTAAGACCTTATGATAAGTTAAAATACACACACACAGTGGTAGGTCTTTATTATCTGTGTTATAATAACAATCAGTGTAAGCCTAAGTATAGTCGTGTCATTGGAATGTAATGAATCTTCTTTCTCCGAAACTGATGGTTCCTCGTGGCGTTAGGCGACATTAAAACAGGAGCAATGTAGCACGAATAAAGGATTCCCAATTATTAAGTATGTATAATATTTAGTAATAATAAACTTTTGGGGGGAATTTTATTGGGTTAAAGCCATAAAATTAAGCTTTTTCACTATCACAAGTATTTAAATGTAATGTAACTTGTTATCTTACTTAACTAAGTATAATAACTCTTTTTCGCCTAAGAATAAATATATAAATAAATATAATATTAAAATAAAACTATTTCAAAATGACCGATATTAAGTATCGATTAAATCGATATTTTTGACGATAGATAATTGATATTTTGGCAGCAATTTTAAGAAAGGATACGATTAAAAATTACAATATTAATCTCAGACGCTGTGTTAGTGTGTTATACGTATGACCTAAAAGTAAACATTGCCATAACGGTAATGTGGGTCATTGACTCATTGATTCATCTCGCGTCGATCCCGGAACATAATTAACACGATGAATTACCATACTACATATATATATTATTTTTAAATTCAGTTTTTTTTGGTTAAAAATATTACAATCAGTTTGTAATATTTATTTAATGCAGATTATTTTTATATCTTCCAAATGAGTAGGATCGGTTCGCAATAAGCTAGTTTTAGAAGGCTTATCGTCCTTTTATTAAATATATTATTAGATTTAAATAAAAAATAAATATTATCATTCGCTTCCTTTTGTAATTTGTATAATAATATTTATTCCGGAAATGTATGATTAATTCTCAAAGAAAAGAATGATAAATATCGTAGGTAGGTATCTGGAATACAATTGCGAAGTTTACATTTTTTTGAACTATAAGAATGATACAATAAAGGTATTGTGGGTTGTCACTTTCGAGATGACAAGTATTTAATATGGTTTAAATCGAAATTAAAATAATGATTATTTTTATACACTATTTAATTAGTTCTGAAGTTTATTATGAGACTTTTCACAGACAGATTATAACATAATATACTGGGTTATTTGTAATTAATTGGCTACTTCTTGAAGACAGCCTCTCTACATCAATCCCAATCACATTTGTTCTACGACTTTTTACAAATCTGGATAAATGTACAATGTGGGAGAAGAGTGAATAGTTTACTAGGGTAATATATAAAAAATAACCCTGTATAAAGTTAGACGCAATGTTTAAGTAATGTCAAAACTAAAGACAATAATATACATTGTATTATGCTACATTTTATAATCAAAACTATATAAGTATTATTGTTATTTTATTAAGCAAGTGTAATTAAGTATTGAAGAGAAACTTTATTCGGTAACCCTATTTACATGATTCACAGTCTAGCTCGAATTTCTTCACCGCTTTTTAGTTTGGGACATTCATTATTCCAAGTAAATACTTACATGCATTCGTGCACGCATCTTATATTTGTGTATGCACTTTTACAATCCATTACTTAATAACATCATACGATTATAGTTCGATAAATTAGATTACATCGGCATTTTACAATAGTTTCCATTTTCTACACTTTCGGATTCAAATCGATTTAGTTTTTAATATTCACAGGCATAGGCGTACCCAGGAGGAGGCAGGGGAGGAAGAGGGGTAGTTGCCCCTCTGACCCTCTTGATATCGTATACCTCTCTACTACTATTGTCGATTAAAATTCTTATTTTACATTACAAAATAATATCAATTAACTTTTATAAACCGCGTTGTCTCATAAATACCCAAGTATTTCGATGTTTAACAAACATTTTGTGAAAATTGCCGAAAGTTTGGAAAACCTTTCTGAGAAGGTATTTCGGTGACAAGAAAGTAGCTTTTAGTTGCTTTTAGTTTTAGACGCAATTAGCCACATCACATTTATGTTAGCTCTTTGTATTATAGACAAGTACTATTCTCTACTGCAACCTGTCGAAAACACTTTACACCCTAAATGCAGGACGTAATAAGCTGTGCAGAACACATATACAAACCATGACCACTGTAGGAGGACACAACCGTTCTGAGGAAAAAAGGAGTGAAGGTTTAATAAAATCAGTTGAAGAGTTTGCAACGGCGTTATACCTTGAGCTGCGTTTACTACCACCGCGTTTACACCTACACGTGTTCCTATTGACAAGTTTTTAATCAAAGGGATCATTTTTTACTCAATACTTACAATGTTACCAACTCGTGTTATATCAGTGTCATACAACTAACGGCGCAAATAATGATAACAGCATCCTATGTTCTGACGATGATAAAAAGCAATAAAATTATATACGGTTTACAGTTTAGCAAATTATCTTATTAATATAGGTAATTGTTCCAGGAGTACATACTCTTGGAATAGTAAACGAGTAAATTGTTGATCTGAATTGTTGCTCAAAAAAAGGTTTTAATAGTTTTAAATTACATTCTGATCTTAAACCCTCTTTTTTATGACAAATTATGGAGAATAAATTTGGTTTCATAAAAATACTATAAACTAATGATAAAACTTTATCGAAATGCGATAAAACCTACAACACAACCTACTACAAAATTGAATTATTCTTATTTTCAAAAGACCAGTCCAGCTATACTCGTTTAACTCTCAAGGTAACTGGATATTCTGACTACCTGATTTAAGGATCAAGGTTGTGACGGCGCCTGTTTTTTTAAATTTGCTATTTTTATTTTTCTCTCTTCTTCTCTCTTGCTTAAAGTTTTAGCAATCTAAATTTACTATTACATACATGTTAACCATAACTTGAATAAAAACTTTTTTAAAGTTGACAAGCCTATCAACATTTTATTAGGTAGCTTAATCGGCAGAACGATGTTATACTATAGGTTACAAATTTAAATATTGCCCGTTGTACCGATAAAATGTTTACTATATTTATTACTCACATTCACTCTTTTCAAATTTAATAAGAATATCACACAGAAAGGAACTTTTTTTCGAACTTAATAGGCCATGACTAACCAATTCTGGAACATTAGGTTTCCTAATGATTCCTCGGATGACATTCCTACCGCGTTCTATTAATAAGTACCATAAGTGATAAACACATGACAATATTGAGACTAGCTTGAATTTTAGCGTCCAGGCAAACGTTAAGCATTCCGAGCGCGTGTTCCCGAATAGTCCGGCTATATTCGTATCCATGGCTTGAACGTCTTAGCATTTAAATAAGGTCTAGTACATGATGTCTTAGAATTAGAACTAAAAAGCTTTTCAAATTTTAGTACGTATCGTTATTGTTAGATGATATAATAATATATCGTAACACTTTAGTAAATAGTATACTTATTAGTTGATAATGTTAAATATTACTGGAAATTTAATTAACGATAAATAAAATTCCCCAGAATCTGATTTCTAGTTCATACAAAAACAAATACTGTCTAATATTTAAATTAAATGCTTCACTATACGCTTGGTCACTTGTAATATTAAAAGTAAAACAAGATGTCATGTATCCGAATTTTTTAGTTCAAAACATTAAATTAACAATGTGTAAGTTTAAATCAGAAGTTTTGATCATACCGTGGGACCAGTACCTACTTGATGTAATTTCGTGAACAATACTTTTATCCCAAATAAATAAAAAAGGACGATTATGAAGAAGTTTATCGAAAATTAGTGCTCGTGTTTTATCATCGTTGGGTTAGAATAATCTATTAGATATCGTCAAGTAGATAAATTGTTATCAAGATGTTACATTTATCATTATCTTTGGATTTTATGTTTTTTTTACAAGGCTTCCTACAAAATCTGTCTTAAAACCGGTTTACAATAAAGTAACTTAAATCATTGTGTGTGTATGTATGCCTTTAACTGAATAAGAAATGGCAGCAGCTGGCACATACCATAGCCATACAGACGGCTATTCTAATTCTTATACATATGTACACCTCAAATTAATAACGTAACAACATCAATTCCTTTATAAAAACAGAAGATTAATAGTATCTACATAAATAAAAAAATAAAATAAAAAGCCTTTTATTTCTAGCAAATACTACTACAATTAATATTTATGCGATGCCTATTTTTATTACTTGTTAGTATATAGTTTGGTAGTACAATTATTTGGTTTGAATGCTAACATTATTTTTATATTCTATCTTAGCATACAGTACAGTTTTATTTTTACTTATTTTTAGGTATTTGCCAGAATCCCATATTGGGTAAAGGCCTCCTCCAACGTTCCCCATTTGTCCCTGTCTTGAGCTATTTGGCTCCAATTTGAGCCAGCAACTTTTTTTATCTCGTCTTCCCGAAAAGTATCTACATATCCGAAACATATTATAGGCACATAAATTTTTAGGAATGTTATCTTCAGAGGTAGATCATCTACAGTGAAGAAAATATAAAAATACTTTGTCGCCAAATTATAAGCAGGTAGTTAATAAAATTGTTTTGGTGTTTGAGTTATGAATGGGCGTCTTGTTACTATAATATGGTCTTCCGGCCTGCCTGTCGTAACTTAGATAAGGATTTTAGGAAGTGTTCAGCACTACTTCGACAACAGCAAACGATTTTAGTATTTATATTTGAAATACTTCATCGTATTATTATATATTAAGTACTTCAATGTTAACTATTTTAAATGCATATTTTCAGACTAGTCTTGCCATTTTGATAACATTATTTTGTTCACAACTACGGCAATGCAAACAAAATAGTTTTATTTTTGTTTCAATTATCAAAAATAATTGTTGTTTAGAAATGTTTATTCTTTAATCAATGAAGGGATCTAAAAAATGATTTTACCATAATAACATTAAAAATAGGTTAATATTATATCTTTAATCAGTGTTATTAATTAATTAATTACCAAAATAATGAAGTACGTAGGTAATTATATTAAATTATGATATTTGAAATTTAATAACAACGTTTGATCGTGGAAATGATTTTCGCTGATGTTAACAATTTCGTGTGGTGTACATCGATTATAAGTACGACATCGTAAACCTTTATCGTAAAACCTCTCGAGCTTCCAGTGCAAAACGATCGTGGACTTGGACGCGCCCGACGCCTCTCGGCCTACATTCCGTTCTCATCGCGCTTGTCTCGCGGCAGTCGGCTCGCGCCTCGCACTCTGCAGTTTGAATTTGGCGCGCCGACAGTAGCGGTCAACCAACGCGCGCGCTCCAATGCCAGCCAGTAACCGAGTGGAAGAATTAAAACTTCTGCTCGTGTTATTTATATTTATGTTTGTTTTTGTGCGGTAGATGGACTTGTGTTTTAATGGATAAGAAGTGAACTTTTGTATAAATATATTACTAATAATATTAAGTAATTATTAAGTCATAAGTGTTTTCGTTCTTGGTATGTGCTAGTATTGTTTTTTGTTATCGAGTCACGGTTATCGCACGGTCTATGCGAACTTTTAAGCTTTACTTCCTTTGTTTGGGATCGGCGACGCCTACGCTAATGATTGTGTGAATGGTAGTGTAGTGTACAATAATTAATTATAGTACTACGGAATATTTATAATGGACGGAGAAAGAAAAGTAAACCTTAGCGAAGGGGTTCCTCTTAACTCGTCAGGTTCGGCGAACATATTTTTAAATACTGGTAAACATAATAAAGTAAATGACGGGACTGTCATTCATTTGAAGACAGGTGATAAACGGTTCCTATAGAATTTTTTAAACATAAAAGTTTTTAAACTAATATAATGTAAAATATTTTATTATTTTTAGAAAAGCCTTCAGATGTTGGTGTCCATATAAATACAACGTTTTCCTTAGCGTCTTCCAAGAAAATAAAGCTTTTGTTCATATTGAACTTTTTGTTAAGCGGTATTTGTATGATAATATGTTGTTGCATTGCGTTTTACTATTGGAATGAGATTATATCTATGCGACGACAGCTAGATGTTTTGAGAGATCAATTTCTAATACAAAACTTAAGAGATGGTGTACTAAACCAGGATAGACCTCTCCAGAGTCCATTGGTGTCACATTTAAGACCCCAAGGAAAAGGGATGGAACATCGCGAAGGCCGCGCAGAATTTGTGAAGAATAACTTATCACCAAATGCTAGAAGATATTATGTTGAGGATCTTGGTGAGGATATGCTCCTTGTAGACTCAAGTAAAAAGAACCCTAGTAAAGATATAGAACCAATTCGTGAACTACCTATATTCCAAAAAGGTTCATTTTTTATTTTTTTTCTATATTACTTAGTTAAATAGTTTTATACACATATTAAAACTATTTTTATTACAGAGCCTCTTATTGTTCATTTTAATGGAGCCATGCAAGAACTGAACTTGGGTACTCAATGTAAGTTATTTTAAATAATACTATGTATAAATTGTATTGTATGTGTACAAAAATTTAGTTATTAATTATAACCCAGCAATATATTTTCTTTAAATTAAAATATTCAAAACTGCTTGTACTACAGATATTCTATTCTTTTAAATACATATGTTATAATAAACAAAAGTACAAGCCATTCATTTAAATTGCTAATTTATACATACCACAGGATGCGTATAGAACCTTAGTTATGCCTTGTATTACTAACATTAATATAAATCAACATTGCAGCAATACAACATCAATCCTAATACAAAGGAATGAAGTTCAAATTCTAATAATGTGCTAGAACATTCACATAGTATATCATTCTTAGCTTATATGGTCTTACAAATCAGTAATTATTCCCATAAAGCAATTACACAGCCAGACATAGTTATGTTATTCTTATTTCATTTGCCCATTGAAGAAGAAGAATATATATGTAATGTATATATAATATATACACATATATAAGGGTGTATATATTATGATTGATAATACACAGCATACACATAGTTTTTTGTGTACATTTATGATGAATGATATAAATAATTAATCTTAATCTACCTATATTTACTTTAAAAGTATATTTAAACTTAAATGATTAATAGTAATGTGAAAATAGAGTGATCCAATATTTAATTAGAGTGTAAAATTGAGGTAGAACAAATGAAACAGTGACTAACTATATCATGTATAAGTATTTGTAATTAAACAACTACACAAAAGTACAATGGAAATGATCATATGACCTACCACTTAAGTTTAATCAACACTTGTGAACTATCATATCAGATAACTCACGAAAGCAATTAGAACATTTCACAATTGATTTATTCAACTTTATAAAATAAAACAAGAGTAACATCCACTTATCTATATGTTGCGAATTAAGTTCGCAATTAGGACATAATGACGCATTTAACTAAATTGCCATTTTTAGATAACTCATTATAACCAAGCAAATGTCTTTGGGGTCGCTAATAAGTTATCGTGCGTTACGATTAAATTAATTAACAAAATTTATAAACTTGAGTATATAATTATATTTTTCTTTATTATATAACTATCGCATTTACTATTCATGTAGATATTTTTATTTTATTTTTATTATTTATTCATATAGATATTTTTACTATTGCATTTACTATTCATGTCTATTAATAGATATTTTTTTAATAGGATTCTTTTATTTAATAAAAATGTGTTGATTAGAAAAATATATTTTATTATAGAAATACAGCTAATTCTGTTTTGTCCTATTTCCAGCTTTAGTTGGTCCTTGGCTACGAGACTCGGAGGTCTCATCAAAGAATAGCGAAACCAAAATAGAGGTCCATAATAATTATTTTACCATTCAAGAAAATGGACTATACTTAATATATGCCCAAGTAAGTCATATTTTTATTATACACCTACATATCATTATTAAAGGCAAGCAAATTTTTATATTTCTCAATAGAATTACACTTTGAATGCCATAATAAACCTGTTGGCTTATTTCATCTAAATTGCATCTAACATAGTCGAGTTTTTTGAGCAATGCACCAATCACAAAAGATTTTTAAAATGATTGTTTAAATTTATATCTCGATATTTGAGGATTCTCATTACACTATTTTAATCAAGAAATATACCAGCCATGTAATGGTAAATAAAAAAATAACAAATTAAGGGGAAGGTCTGTATCACTTTACATACTATATTTGAATAGCATAATTAAAACAATGTATACATTGTTATTTATTATAGACCACAATAATAAATGGTATTAACATTAAAACAGTCACTTTTATATTTTCTACAAAACATGTGAGACATGTTTATTATCTTTGTTTATTATTTATTACCATTATACTTACAATTTTAATAATTGTATAGTAAATCATTGACATTTAGTTGTCATTGGGCTCAGCTGGAAATGTTGGTATAATATTCCAAAAATCACAGAGTCGAATCCTATTTCTGAATTATTTCTTTCTCTTTCACCCTTTTCAAACTATCTATAAATATATCACAGTTTCATATATCAAATCTAAAATAATAATAAAAAACCTGTTTTATCATTCTATGTCCATGCTCACCACGTTTTTTCTTATCAGGTAGTTTATCTAACACATGCACCAAACTGCTATTTCATTTGGGCTCGACAACCAGGTCAGAATCCGAGGTTAATCACAACCTGTGCTACTGGTGACGATGCTAGCCCTAGACCAATCGACAAATCACAAATCTCCTGCTCCGTTCAGACATTAGCTAGACTGTACAAAGGAGACACAGTGAATGTAGCACAAAGAGAACAAAACAGAACACTCTGGCTGAAACCAGGTTACACATATTTTGGTTTTATTAAACTAAGTTCCTAATATGGCCGTGATAGTGATAATAATGTTTTTACAAGGCTGGGATAGGGCCCACATGCATGAGGGGAATGCAATATTATAAATGTTTTGTTTTGTAAAGCATATGAGTATTTCTTAAAAATACATTATGTACTAAGTACAAGACTAACAGGACAATCCTTGACAAATTCTCGTCTCCAAGTGTCTGTGGGACTTAGTAAGTAATGTGCCTTCTATTCTGAAATGAAAGGTGCTAGAAAACTGAGGTGCCATATGTTATACATGGTTTATTACATTTACATCACATTTATTGTACTTAGAATAATATAATAACAATGTACAGATTTCAAAAAAACTGAAAGTAATTTAAAATAATAGTTTCTGTAATTTTAATGTACGCAAATTAATTAAGTTGATTATTTAACTTCAGATTTTATATTTAATTTGATATTTTCTAATCAACAAATGTGCCATTAGAATTTTCCGTGTTATGTAAAAACAAGTTAATATTATACATAAGTTTATCTTCTGTATAATATTCTCTTGTGTATATTTATATGTATTTAAAATAACTAGTAATGATTCATAACATAAATAATGCTGTTTCTATAATTATAAGTACATGTGTGATCTAATGTTTTATTTGTATAAATTGATCTCTTATTTGGTTAAACAAAATCCCACATAATTAACCAAAATTTATGTGATAAGTTTACCATCTTTGTTATAATTTCAATTGATGTTAAAATTATTCTTCTATATTTGTTAAGATTTTTAATGTACTTTATAATAATTAGGAGGTACGTATTATGTAAATTCTACTTAATATTGCTCAAAAAAGCATTTGACTTAATTATAATTTCGAATATATTATATTCAATATCACTGCTGAAGCAGATGATTTGCAAAGTTGCAAAGTGCAAATTTAACTGTAAAATAGTGTAAGATATATATAGTTAAAAATTAGTCAATAGGTAAATAAGTTAATAACATGGTGCTGATTTCTACATTCAGTTCGGTGACAGTATTTAATACTTGGACTGTATGTGGAAGAATTGTACTGGTAATCTTTGCGATACACATTTATGTGAGGAATGTGCTTTACATATAAGTTTGTATAAAGATGCAGTTCCTTACTCCCTTATTTGGGCGACTACTGCCATTTATTATAATGGAGATGTTATTAAGCCCTGTGTATCTTATTGTGGTCTCATATAATACTGACATTAAAATGCAGCAATTGAAATTGTGATATAAACTTAGCTATTATTTTCTTTAAATTAGTTACCGAAAATAATATGACATTATAGAAATAGCTGCTTCAATATATAATAATTTACAGTTAAATATAACTGACAATAAATATACAGACAATAGTCTGTACATACAATATTTAATGCTTCTTACAAATACCCCGTCCACAATAAATGTCCCTAAAACATATATATAATTTTTTTCTTTAATTTTTTAAACAAAATACAATTTATTAAATATGTGACTTGTTTCTCATCAAATAATAGAAAAACAATAACAATCCTTCTAAAGAATTTAATAAAGTAGAAGTATAAATCAGAGTAGAGAAACCCAAACGATGCTTTTAAATTTATAACATAGCTATTCTCAAGTCAATTACTCCTAATTTCTGTATGGAAAACTTTTCCTTGTTATATTATAACCTATAAAAAACAACCACAAAGATAATTAAAACTGTTCAAATGCATTTAAACCTATCAATAATGAGAGGTGTTATAAGTTTAACATGTATATTTGTGGGATTACAGTTCCTAAATTATGAACCGTTTGTTGCAGAGAGACTGCCTGCAAGAGGTGGCCAATTAATTACAAATAACCCTGTATATTTATAATTCAACTGACTTCCGTGGGGATGTTTCTTAGTTGTGTTTATAAATAAAAGAAGTTGTCCCCAATAATTTATTTAGTCCGTTTATTAAAATTTTAAATATCTAATTGCATGCGACTTATTACTGTAAATTCAAGCTCCAGTCTAAAGTAGCCATAAAAGATAAGTAATAGATTAGTAGCTACAACAAGTGCGACGTATGGCCTAATTTAATTGTTTACCTCAAAAAACAATCACTTTAAATAGCATACGGCAGATAAAATGGTAACGCCACACAAAAAACTTGTAGTAAAGTATTTAACTAAGGATTACATTAATTTTAACAGTATCAAACATCAATAATTCAGTTGGCGGATAACCGCCCCATTGGTCGAGTGGTTAGCGCAGAGGCCTAACGTACAGCATACAGTACAGCGCAAAAAGGCTCGGGTTCGATTCCTGACCCTCCTAAACACCCTTAACAAAAGCAAATAATTTGCTTACTTAAGGGTTAGCCGATAGATCAATTTACGTAATTTGTCCTGTGATATTGTTATTAAAAACTCCTGTAACTTGTAGTCGTACGCTGTAGTAATAATTTATAAATGTATTTCTCATGTGCTATTTTTTCACTGTCATTAATATACATATAATGTACAATTCTTAGGGGCCGTCCATTAATCACGTGATGTTTTTTTTAGCTTTTTTAAACCCCCCTCCCCTGTTGGTGATACGTGGTGAGGTTTAAGACTACCTCTCCTCACCCATACCGAAAATCACGTTTATGTTTTAGTACCTACAAAGAATCTTACTTTTTTTAAATATATTCTTATATAGGTAAGTTTAGATAAATCTAATTATTCTACAAAATTTAGGACCTAGACCGAAAATTATATCAAAGGAATAGTGTAATCACGCGAAAAACACCATCACACTACACGCCGCTTTTCGGTTTAAAAATCGCTCGTTAGATGAAAAAATAAATACACGTGATATCTTACTACACCCCCCTACCCCGTTGTGATATTTCGTGATTTTCACCAAATCCCCTCCCCTCCCCCTTTCGAACCTGCCGTGATTAATAGACGGCCCCTTAGGTAATTTCTAACTATCTCGTCGTACTATTTAACAGTTATTTGGAAAATATATCCAGAATAATACTGTTTTTGTATACATAAATTTACTTACTTAGCTTTCTTTCTTTTTTATGGTATAGGAGGTAGATGAGCAAACAGGTCACCTCATGGTAAGCGACTTCCTTCGCCCATAAACGTCTGCAAATCCACAGTTGCCGGCCTTTTAGAAAGGAACATGCTCTTTTCTTGAAGTTTGAATGTTATTGATCTGGAAATACCTCGGACGACAATTCGTTCCACAGATTGGCTGTGCGAGGTAGGAAGCTTCAAGAGAAGCGCACAGTATTGGAGAGCCCGCCAGTCAGGTGATGGGGATGGTGGTTCTGTCGCGGTATTAATCCGAACAACTTCAGAGCACTCGCCATGGTATAAGCGACAGAGGATGCAGAGGGAAGCTACATTTATACACAGTGCCAAGGAATCAAAGGTCTTGACAATCAATAGTACGAGTCACTCTCCGTTGTATGCGATCAAGAGAAAGAAACTGGTACTGAGGTGCGCCTTCATAAAGATGAGAACAGTATTTCACTTACAGCTGAACCTGCGCTTTATTACCTGCTGGCGATGGGCCGAAGTAAAATACTGTCTCGATCTGTTCAGTGTAAGCTTCTTTGAGGTCAATTTGGCCTGGCCCTCAATATGACCGTGGACCGGGATCTCGGTGGATATAACAACGCCAAGGATTCCAATACTGGCTGCGGCAATTACGAGCATGCTCTTAAACGAAGGTTATACGACATTCGGAGTCTTTTTAGCGGTTAACGCGCAAATTTTTACGGCTGTAAACATTTTTTATTTTACTGTCAAAACTCACTTAACCGACATAGTTTTTATATCTACGTTTGTACAACCACTTTGCAGATATGTCTGAGAAATCTATACATTGTCTTTTTTTTTTTTATGTAAGAGGAGGGCAAACGAGCTGGCGGGTCACAGATTACTTGTGATCACCGCCGCCCATGAACTCTTGCAACATCCGAGGATTTACAAGAGTGTTGCCGGCCATGTAGGTAGGAGTAAACGCCTTTTTTGAAGGTATCCATGTCGTACCGATCTGGAAATACCACCGAAGGGAGTTCGTTCCACAAGCGAGTGGAACGTGGGAAAAAAGTCCTTGAAAACCACACATTAGAGGATCGCCACGCATCCAGGTGGTAAGGATGATATTGGAGGCGATGGCGCGCTGTGCGGTGATGAAATTCGGCGGCAGGCATCAGATCGAATAGTTCTTCGGAACATTCCCCGTTGTAAATGCGGTAGAAGACGCACAAAGAAGCCACGTCTCTACGCAATGCCAAAGAGTCCAGCCGTTCGCAGAGCACCGGGTCCCCGACAATCCGAACGGCTCTCCGTTGTACGCGGTCAAATGGTAGAAGCTGATATTGGGGTGATCCGGACCAGAGATGAGAACAGTACTCCATGTGTGGCCGGACCTGCGCCTTATAGAGCGCAAGTCTTTGGCCAGGTTTGAAATACTGCCTCGCTCTACTAATCACTCCCAATTTCTTCGAGGCCAACTTGGCCTTGCTCTCCAGATGACCACGAAACTGACAATCGCTCGAAATGTCGAGACCCAGTATTCTGATACTTGGCGAGGCAACGAGGGGAGTGCTCTCGAAGAGCGGTGATACGACAAATGGTGTTTTTTTAGTGGTAAACGTGCAAACTTGTGTCTTCAGGGGATTGAACTGTACGTGGTTCAGTTCACCCCACTCAGAGATCAGCCCCAAGGAAGTCTCTATAGAAGACACAAGTTTCTTTCGGCACTCGTCGACGAGAGAGACCTGCACGGTCGGAATATATCGCATCCCCGGTGCTGTCATCCGCATAACAATGTATGTTGGAGATATCCAGCATATCATTGATGTGCAGAAGGAACAGAGTTGGGGATAGCACGCAGCCTTGCGGTACACCAGCCTTCACGAGCTTAGGGTCCGAGCAAAAACCGTCGATAACGACCTGTATGGTCCGCCCAGTGAGGAAGCTGGTGATCCACTTGCATAAACTCTCGGAAAGCCCATAGGAAGGTAGCTTCGAAAGAAGCCCCCTGTGCCATACACGATCAAAGGCTTTCGCCATATCCAGACTAACTGCCAGACCCTCTCCCTTGCTTTCAACAACAGCTGCCCAACGGTGTGTAAGATACAACAGAAGATCACCAGCCGATCGACCATGACCAGTCTGTCTATTTATTTCAAAATAAGTTATAAAAAATAAGGTTCATTGAGATCTCACGAAAGACTATTATTTTTTATTAATATAACAGTTGAGATAATGTTTACATTTATTATTTTGTCCCAAAATACAACCAATAAAAATTTTATATCCTAAACCCAATGCAAGTTGAGAATTTGTGGCGACTTACTGTAGTGTTAATAAGTCTTTAAGATCGCATTTCTTTTTTTCAGTACCCTATATAAGTTGATACTCCTTATCTCTACACTAGATAGTAGACTGTCAAAGTTTAATCTTGACACTGTCAAGTTGACAGCTTATTTCAAGTTAAAACTGTCAACACATGCTATAAAATAATAGATTTTACACTGTTCTAAATTAAGTAATCAATAAATATATATTGACTGTATATCCATTTATTTAAAATGCTTTCAAGGTGATTTACGCTTAATAATTGTATAGGTACAGTTTTGTGATCTATTACAGTTCTTCAATGTCTGTATTTTACAGGTTAAGGATTAAACACAATTTTAAGTATTTCATTAGATGTATGTCTGATATACCTCCAGAAAAAGATGCGAAAATTCCTGAAATTAAATCTAAAAACACTAAAGACCAGGAGACGTCCTCAGAATCCAGCACTGATAAAATTCAGGCTCTATTAAAAAGCATGATGGCAGAACCCAAAATATCAGATAGTGAATACCGACAAAGGTTTACCACAGCTCCTGAAAGGCCTAAAAAAATAACAGATGAGGTTGAAGTTAAAATTGAAAAAATAGGTATTAATCTATTACTAGTTTTAGCTTATACACAATAAATAGTTTTTAAATCATAACAGCATCATGCCAAAAATAATTTAATTTTAGAGGAAAGCATAACCAAAGCTGCAGAAGAGGTTGCCCAAGCTATTGGTGGTAATGTGAAACAAACTGAAGCAGAATTGCTGTCTAAAGTACTTGGGAAGATCAATCAGACATCAACATCACTGAGGTAACATTAATGGTCCCATTGATTGAACTGATGATTCTATTGCTGTTTACATATTTCATTTTGTCCATGTGTGACTAAAATGAAAAAAATATTAAAATTATGAAACTTATGTGTAGTGTTATATTTAATTAGAATTGGACCACATTTTAGTTCATTGAGAATAGAAAAAAATATATAACAAACATTTAATTTTCAGTGACTTGATTGTTGGCATGCAAGTAGATAGATCCAGAGATAGTGAGGAACCAGTACAGCGTGAGACTAGAGGTCAGCAGGTGAAACGTCTTGTTGATAAATCAAGATTTGATCAAACTAGGTATAATCAAAGAAAATATGCCAGTCAGCAGATCACAAAGGATAAACCAAGGCAAAGTAGAAGGTACTACCTATTTTATTCATGTAATGTATGTAATGTTTAGTCATATCAATGCCTGTTGTCAAGCAGATCAGATCAAACTAATTTAATAAATTAAGGGAAATTTTACAATTAGGTTTATTTTACCACTTATCTTGGGATTTTAAAATATTGGTTCAAAATATTTTGTTTCATTTCTAGTTTACCACATACTGTGTTATAATAGATATTAGTTTATCCTTTATAATGATTATGTTTATTATTAAGGATAAACTAATAATTTTCAATACAAATACCTTTTTTTTTCATATTTTAGATATTTACTTTTTACATAACTCATAAATTGTTTCTTTATTTAGCTTACCACAATCAACAACAGTGGACATATTTAGTGGAGAGGTGCTAGGTATTTTTAGTTTTAAGGGAGAGCCTAACTATGGTACAAAATTAGAAGTCTGGGAGGAACTTGATAAACGAGAGCTTGTTTTGGCGACATCACAACCTCCGACGAATTATTTCCAAAAGATGGTTCTTTGGACTGAGCAAGGGAAAGTCTGGAAATTTCCTATCAACAATGAACAAGGTTATTTATGTATATTTTTTAATATTGATCTAATTTTTTAACCCCCGACTAAAAAAACGGATGTTATAAGTTTGACCTGTCGATCTGTGTATCTGTGTGTCTGTTTGTGGCAATGTAGCAGTCAAATGCATGGACGGATTTGAATGCGGTTTTTTTTATCGAAATCTATGATTGTCGAGATGGTTCTTAGCTATAATTGGTCGAAATATAAACAGTCGTCTCCAAGATATTGACGTTTTATTGGTGAACGGTTCTTGTGCAATACTAGCAGTTTACAGCGGCTTTGCCCGCGCTTTATAGGAAAAAGGAATTTCAAACAATTTCAAGTGAAAAGTGGGTGGTTAATAATCTTATAATTTGAGTCTAGAGCCCCCTCCGCCCTCGTTCCCCAGGCGAGCAGACAACATCACTGGCAAGATAAAAAATACACTTTTATTCGAAAATTGTGGTGATTTACTTGACGATTTTAGTGTCCTATCCAGTCTAAAATATTTAAAGCATCATTTTAATAAAAAATAAATAAAAATATACACTAGTTTCAAAACCTAACTTAATGCAATTTATTTCAGGTATAGAGGAAGAACAGAACGTGCACTTTTCCGAACATATTTTCTTAGATACACATTTAGAGGGCTGGTGCCCCACTAAGGGACCAATTAGACATTTTATGGAACTAGTTTGTGTGGGACTTTCGAAAAACGCCTTTTATACAGTAAAAGAAAAACAGGATCATATTATGTGGTACAAAGAATACTTCGAATCTAAGAAGGACATGCTTCAAGAAATAGGTGTTTGGGAAACACAACAAAAACAAACTAATAGTGAAACTTCATCCTAGTATTAATGTATATAGCTATTATTAGTCATTATAGTACATTTAAAATAGTGTGTTTGTTTTCATTACTATGTATAGTCATTATAGTTAATAAATATTTATAATAGTATACTTTTATAAAATAAAATATACCACCACCACCTTTTATTGCCACCTTGAAAAAAAAGTGCTGGCAAGCAACCGCGCCCAATTTTAAATCATACAAGGATGCAAATGTTTCATCGAAATTGGTCTGTTTACCTTTTAGAACCCGGTATGTGTTAAGACTTAAGACGTATGCAGTGTAGAAAATGACATTTCGCGAATGTACTATATTGCATTATATGTGCATACCACCTGTGCTCCGACTTCGTACGCACAGATTTCGATAAAACGTATACGCTCAAAATTTCATCAAACACCGGCAAGTAGGTTCTGCGTGTATTTCTAGTTTATTTTTTTATTTCTAATCACAGATATTTTTTTTACAGAGGAGGTAGTCTCAATTTAGTATTTTTTTTATTTGAAAGGATATTATTATTCCTTGAGGAGCGGATCACTATTTTATTTTTTTTAAAATGTCTTACCGCAATGGTGCGAAAAATAAGAGATTATTAACTTTTCTATTTGTTAACTGATTTTATTAAAAGAAAAACACTAAATGTAAAGTGAAGCCCATGACAATAAATTCCCGAAAACTTCATCTAAACCGGGTAATCCGTTTTTGAGATTAGCGTGCACAGTCATACAAACATACAGACGAATAGACAAAATGAAAAAATATAGTTTTGGATTCCCTTGCTTATATGAAGGTCCCCCATTTTGAATTTTTAAAAATAATTTTCATGTGCAGACGGCGATCAGTTACAGTTTTATTATATGTATAAAAATACATTTCTGGAACACTTTAAATACATATATTTTTTGATAGAGTAAAGACTGTGTAATGAAAATTAAAAACTAAATGTTATTCAGAGTGACGCTAAATTTTGATGTATAAAAATAAGTTACATTAGCCATATATTTCATTCGTGTTGGGTGCACAAATGACAGAGATACACAGACAAAAAAATCATAAAAAGTTAGAAATGGATTCCTGAGTATATATTTGTTTTATATTTTCAATATACAAAGACGCAGATTGCATGGTGTGGGTATATATTACGTGTTTGATATAAATTTATATAACTCTTTATTTCCTAACCGATTTAAATAATTAAACACTAAATGTTAGGTGAAGACTGACAATATATTCCTGAAAAGACAAACAGACGTACAGACAAAATAAAAAACCATTGCTTGGGTTCTCTTGCTCTTATAAAGGCGTTCCATTATGTTCTTTAAATATTTTCCTGTTCAGTTTCGAGCAGTAACAGTTTTATTATATGTATAGATTAATTAGAGATTACCGTTTACGCAAATTAGCGTGGCGAGAGATTACCCTCAAATCAAGTGCCAAACGGGCAAATAAAAGTTATCACTTCAAAAATTACACTATTTTACACGGCTTATCAACACGTCACGTCAAAAATGTTGGTTTTAATAATTAGATTATTCAACATTAAAGAATGCCAAATTATGATGAATGAATATCAAATTTTCCGCATTTCTTGGTAAGAGGCGACTTTGCTTGGCTTCGTAAACCAGACCAATCTAAAAAAAATCTTTCAGTGTAAACGCTACTGCCAGGTGTTAAAAGATGAAAGATAAATTTTAGCAAACCTGGAGACTGCGGTTACTGATTCGAATTAACTTTATGTGCCATGATTGCAAACGGGTTGTCTAGTAGCTTTAGCACCATAACTTGCATAGAAGCTTTGCTTAGTTTGGGGCTAGATTGCTTTGTGTAGAAATGTCTGAAATGTATTTTTTATTTATGATGTTTTTAAGAAAAAGTCAGTTTTGTTATCAATTGGATTTGGTGTTTTTGATTGTGACAATTACTACGTTTATTCTTTGCCAATTCATTGAAACAGTCATGAGTTTTAAGTGTGAAGTTGGGATTCATTTGATCTTTCATTAGTTTGTTGGAGACGGCGACGATCTATTACTCTTGGAAGAAGATTCGCCATTAGAGATTTTTAAACACTCTATCATTTAAGTGTTTTTAGTTTCAAGAACTCATAAATAGTAAACTTAAATCTTAATTTTTAAATTTTATAATCTTTTGAGTGCGTCATAATCAGCGGCGTAAAGAGGAACAACTTTTTTGTTCTAACAAGCGTTATACGATGTAAAAGTTAGAGTTCCACCTCGTTTTGAATTGTATAAACATAATCTTCTGATGATTGAAATGATTATTTAACGCTTGAAATGAGTTACATGACGTCTTTCAGTAATCTTAAGTTTTTAACTTTAGAATTTCACGTATATATAAAGGGCCGGATATTCGGCCCTCCGGCTTCGTACCTTGCCGAATATTCGGTATCCGGTAACTACTGCGGAATCCGTTACATCTCTAATATTAATATTCATGGCGATCATATAATAGGTATCTAAGATGTAAAATTGTATTACCATCTTGTGACAAGTAACAACGAAGAGGTTAGTTAGCCAGGAAATATTTTTCATACTTATAGCGTTTCAATGTTTACTTAGAAATTATAGAAAGGGTATAAAAGTTCATATGTTGTAAAGAACTCTAGTGTTGACTTAGATCACAGAAAATAGTATCAAAAGATGTGTAAGTGATTTTAAAGTTTTAATAGAATACAAAAACAACTAGAAAACAATGGCTGAAATCTAGCGGGTTCAATTGAGTCTGGGAATCCATTCGAAAATATAAATCCATGAAGATTTGTCCAGCTATTTAGGAGTTAAGTGTCAATCTACAGTTGAAATATACAGGGTTATTTGTAATGAATTGGCCACCCCTTACAGGCAGCCTCTACATCAATTCCAACAACACTCGTTCTACGACTTTTAAAAATATTTTTTTATAATTTAAGTTTTCCCATAGAAAATTTTAATATTGTCAAAGAACTACCATTAACTGGGAGCGTTGGTATGACGGCCGGGCGTTGACCTTTTAAGTACTTCTTACATAATACAGACTAATAAGTAAAAAAGGGAGCAAAAATTTCTTTGTTTCGTTATTTTTGCGTTGTATATCAAGATTTGTAAAAAGTCATAGAACAAATGTTGTTAGGATTGGTGTAAAGAGACTGCCTGCAAGAGGTGGCCAATTAATTACAAATAACCCTGTATATAAGATTTATAAAGGAAAAATTAAAAAACAAATACAAATAAGCTAATTACTTCACTTTATTGCACCTATGGAAGTACACTGTTGCTAATTTAGATGTTTAAACCACCTTAATATTATTCATACATTCTAATATTACCGTAAAAATTCGTTGTAAATGATACATATAAAGATGATGAGGTCTATCAGTTATTTCTTAAGATGTTTAAATGTTTTTTGAATTATCAAACACCATTTTTATAGAAATTTGAGTACGTCGTAATTTAACAGTAATGTAAAGATTACATTATATTGAACATTCCCAAAACAATTGTAATTTACTCTTAAAAACAAGGAACTTATTAAATCTAAGTACATATTCTTATATTACTTCTCGTATACTTTAAAAGCCTCCAAAACGTTTCCAAATGAAAAAAATATAGTACAAAATGTACTTACAAAATAAATGCGACTGTATGTACATTTAAAATTCAGTTTCAGAACCTTTTGCTTTGAAATAGTTTATGATGTATAAGTATTAGAAAAATGATAATGTCCATATTATTGTTTTATTACATAACTAGCGTTTATAAATTATAGAATCATCGCACTAACAGCTTACATAAAAATAAGTTACTAAAATATTGTCATGAGTATTATGTTACGAGTTGCATTGTACGCGGACATGTCAAGTAACTGATCAAAATGTTATTAAGGAACTTTAAAACTGAAGGCAGTCGCCCTTAGGGTCAACACTTAACAAAAATTAACAGTTGCCCCAAACATAGAACATAGGCCACAACAAGAAATAGACGACGGGAAGACAAAGAGAGTCTTAGAGACGAGTTAGGAAATTAAAATATTATTAGATTCTTATACAAAAAATTCGAAACCCATCTCCTTATAGATAGTCGAAGAACATAATATATTTGTAAGAAATACTTAATTCAGTACAAAAATAACAGCCACGATTATTCACTGGAATGTTTGTAATTATTTGATTCCAGAGTAATTATTATACGTTCTGGCAACTGTGGCATAATTAACTTTAAATTAACAAAATGTATAGAACTGAAGTTATTTTTATAGTTAAGTAGAGTCGTCAATATAAAAAAGTATTAATTTGAACTCATAACAAATTATCATTACCGCTAGTTACAATTACATGTCATGGAATGTTAAACAATACTATGATATGGAATATTTATGTAATTATTAATAATGACACACATACATACATACATAGTGCACACAGCTGTGATGGTAGTAGTATCGTCTTATACTTATTTTCAGCTAAAGTAGTTTTCTACATAATATCCAGATAAATGAGCAAACATGGTTACGGTTGTTGGAGCTAATATTGTCATTAATTAGAATAATCACGCAAATTGACACCTCAGTGGACGGGTTGGCAGGGCGCTGTGACTCGCTTACATCACCTGGAACAGAACAGAGGATGAGAACATTGGTTCAGGTATGCGACTACTTTAAATTAAATACCTGTTTACGATTATATTTCTATCATTATGTGTAATGACGTCACCTGCAAAATCGGTGTCCTCGCCGAGGTTGTCGGGTTGACAACGTGACACACAGCATGTCACGACAGTGCGTTAGATATTCACTTACCTGTAGCATGTTAAGTACCTCAGAGGTGGTGTGAAACTGCTTGTTTGGCGCTCTGACAAACTTATGATGGTTATTGACCTCCCCCGCCATTACGACCTCGAAGGTGATGTCGGATTGCTACCGGCATGGAAGGCTTAGTAATTTTAAAACGTTCACACCCGGTACCATCGGAGGGCCCCTGAGGTTTCATGGAGTTGCAGTTGCCACGTGGGGTGCCTCGCGACGAGGCCCTCAGATGCAGTATGTGCGAGGCCTCGTCGCTCAGGGTCGCGGTGCCTCGTGACGAGGCCCGTCCGGCCGCGCTTCTCTCACCTGCAGTATCTGTGAGGCCTCGAAGGCGGTCCCGGGCAGCAGCACTATGGGCGCGGCGACGCGGCCGGCCTCCACGCACACCATGTTGGGGAACTCGTCGTCACCGAAATCTGGGATCTCCTTCGCGAATTCCGCCCACGGGTTCCAGATCACTGGAATAATAATGGTTTAGGAGTGTACATTGTAACGTAATACACTAAACCCTACTTAAATAATAAACTGATATAGAGTTACCGGTGTCGGGGAAGTTGTACTTCTGTATCCGCATCTTCCGGCCGCTCACCACGTTGGTGATGATGTGTTCCTGCATGGTGTTCTGGTAGATGCGGTCGGTCCACTCGTTGATGGTGACCACCTCGCGCGTCTCCTGGTACACGGCACCCTCGCGAGTCTGAGGTGATTCGATATAAAATGTAAAACCTCGTTAAGGTTATTCCGAGTTGAGGTTTAGTTTGTTTGCTGCGCTTACTATAACTTATTTTGGTACGACGCCAAACAATTTTTATTATGAAATCCTGACCACCAAAAAACGTGTGTCGTAGTCACAGTGTGGAGTGCAGATGGATAAAGTATCCAATTACCTTGTCGATAAACATACAGCCGTGCATGCCGGTGATCTGACAGCGTCTGACGTCTGGCACCTTGAAGTACGTGTGCAGCAGCAGCTGGCAGCTGAACGTGAGCTCCTTGCTGGGGTTGTAGACGCCGATGTTAAAGTGAAGCTCTTTCTCACGAAGGATCAGCCGGTACGTTAGTCTGAATCTGGAAGGCGAGAAGTCAAGATGTACTTTGGTCTTAAATTTGATGCAAGATCTTTTATCTATTAATACTTACTGAAAGTGCCACATGGATCTGGTGAAGTCATCGTCCATGAGACTAAAGACTGCCTCTACGTCTCCCGAGGGCAGTCTCTCCGGCATCTTCTCGACGTGCCAGCGAGCGACGCGGGCGAACCCGTGCTGCGGCCCGAACGCCCATTGTCCAAATTGAGCTAATAATTTAAGGCATTGTTTAAGCCTTTAAGTTAAAGAATTCGAAAAAAGATACCAATTTCTTTATCAATGAAGTTTCTGTAAAATTAATCAAGTTCTAAAAGTGTTTTCTTTCAATTAATGACTACCAAAGTCTTTTATTTTTAAAATATGTAACAAAAACATCTTTCTAAGCGACGATTGGAACCTCTGACACCTATACTAGCATTTCAATTAGCAATCTGATATTGATCACAAGGATGAGAAAACTTTAAAGTTTTTAAATTAAAAAGCTTACAAAAAGTTTTAAGCGTCGAGTTGACAATTACTTGGAGCATTTAAGGGAATGATATTTCTCTGATAATCGATCAGAATTGATGATGCAGTGATAGCGATATTTGAAATAATGATTTGTATTAATAACGAAAAATATGATAATAAATTAATACTAATATTGTTGTCATATACAATAAGTAATATTACTTATAATATATTTGTGTAGGTATATTGATTTATTGTAAACTAGTATTTAGGATTTATAGTTACATTGAGTGTAATGTGCTACATCCACATAACTTTTATACAATTTAATGTTGTTTTCTTGATTGCTTATTATTTTTGTATCAATAAATTTTTATTTTAAGCGCCTCACTCTATTTTCTACTCCATTTTTCGGGTAGACTGGTAGAGAATGCTTTTAAGCATTAAGTCCGTAAGTAAGTTACGTTACGCGGTACTTTTTTTGGCAATAAAGACTAAATAAATAAATAAAAAAATATATTAAGAATCTTATACTACTACTAACTTGACGGATACTAGTTAACACTAATTGCTACTAGTAAGCAGAATGTAAGCATATTATCTACAACAATTACAATTATCTTTAAGTCGATCCTGTCAATATAAATTAGTTTTTTGCTGCAGTTGCATCAAATAAATTTAGCAAATCGCATATAAATAAAACTTAAACCAGCCAAGTAGCGTCAGAGATAGTACCATTCATCAGGTCCCTAATGGCCGGACTCTATTAAGCTGTTAATCCCTGATTTACATTTACTATTTTAAAGCACGGTTGCGACACACGAAAGTAAAGTACTAAATATACTATGTTTTAGCCAAATTAAGGACACACCGACAGAGTGTATTTATAAAGAGTATCTTGCTATTACCGTTCGTACATGATCAAAAACAGTATCTGGACCTTATAGAAATTTCTTTAAAATTTACTAAATTATGTTCAACAAAACATATATCATTGATCAAACATAGTTATTTCCTTTTTAATAGCCAAAAATATTTAGTTATTTACTTATTTTTAATAAATAAATAAATATTAATATACTATGACTTTAACTTACGAAAAACAAATGGTATTCCTCCTCGTATCGCTCTTTTTCCGTCGAACACAGCTTGTTTACTGAAAAAAATACAATTATAACGTTATAAAAATATACTTAAACGTTCATTTAACGAGAAAACTTTATAAAGAAGTCGCCTTTACTTGTGAAGGGTTCAAAAGAACATTGTCAGAATACCAGACCAAAGTTTGAAACAAAGAATACCAAACATGGCATTACGGAATTTTCTTTAAAACATTGTTCAATTTATACTTTTATGCACATTTTATACGGAAAATGTATATAGTATAGTAGTAGTAAAAAGATAAATATAATATGAACTTATTAATATAGTTAATAATATAGACATTTAAATAGATAAAACTCTAATTATTAATAATATTTCTAAACGTTTTCTCATAAATTGTAATAATGCATCCATTTAACACTTGATACAAATAACAGGCATGTTCCCGATTTAATTCTATTTACACTGGTGTCTGAGTAAACGAGTTCGTTAATCATATGATAAAACCAACGAGTGTAATAAAAAAAAGATCAATTTGTTTTCCAAGCTGGTTTGTCTCTTTAAATTATTACACATAATAACTTGGAGCAGGCGAAAAATTCATACAGACATTTAAGTATCGCCGTGTAAAGATGACGATAATGCGTTGAGAACCGTGGCAGTTAAGACTGACGCATCAGCATTACCATCCAGCTCACGTTTGGAACAAGATCAATTTTAGCGGTTGCATTCCGACGCGGCCGGGGGACGCTGCAAAAAGCACCCTTATATTATAAATGCATCAGTGGTGAGGTCGGCCTCGCGACAAAAACAGAGCCAGCAAGCCGCGTATAAATTATTTATGCCATTTTTAGCATTTCGGAGTTTCTGATGCGACTGGACATCGATTCACCGGCAGATGTCATCCTTACACTGGATATAATTTTGTAATTGTGTTTCATTTAATTGAATATTCCGTTAAGATTTCACACGTCTATATTAAATTCTACGCAATCAAACCTGTCCTCAATTGCTTTTATGACAATTTGTCCAAATTTATTTAGAAACATGGGTAAACTTGGATAATGCTGTAATGCAACAAAATCAATAGAAGGATAAAGACAATAAATATTTCAATAACGCCCACGTCATCCTACAACACGTTCGATTACATTTGTAAATTTACTACAATTTGCTCAATATAATTACGTATAATATCGTAAGTATTAATAATGAACAATTCGTGGATTTCGAAGAACAAAAATGTAACACTTGGTCGTAAAAGATTTTTTTTTTAAAACCACGTTCAAACTATTATCAGTAAGAACGTAAGTAAAATACTTAACTGTCAACATTGTTTCCAAATATGTAATACTGCTTAGTGTTGAGCAATAAAGGAGAATGTGGATTCCCAAGGGATAAGGCTCCAGGGATTCCAAATAAAATATTTTGTTTCTGCAATGCAGCAGATAAACTAATTTCTGAGTCTGATATTTGTCAACCCAAAAATGTTGTTCCCTTATTGTATTATTTTTAATTAAAAGTTTTTTTTTCTAGTATTATTGACCTTAAACATATCCCACATTATACACTGCATTTTTTTATCAAAATGAAGACCATACTTAACTACGGATACGATGTGGTAACGAGTAATACAACTTACAAATCACAACCAAACGGAAACGTAATACGAGTTTCGCAAAAACTTAAACAAATGTAACAACTCGCCACGAAAATGACATCATGATTACATTCATATCTTGAACTTCAATTATTACATTTGACAAAAATATATCAGATGATAAATCACATGAAATATCTAATTCCAGAGAAGTATGATTAATCGTAGAAGTTTAAAACTAAAACGAACGGACAGTGATATGATGACAAGTGATAAAATGTTTCGACAATACATCAGGAGTCAATGATAATAAAAACGAAAAATAGTTCAAATTAGTTTTCCTCAATCTTTGCTAAAATAGCAGTTAGGAAACACAAAATAGGAACAGTTTAAAGTTTTTTTCGGTATCGAAATTCCACAAAATAGGAACTAGACAAAGTTTTAATTAGAGATTCGGGATGAAATTCCTCCATGAGTGGCGGTCTCTGATACATTCCTGCATCGGCAGCGGTCCAGTTTTTACCATCCGCAAACTCGTTTCATCTTCCAACCCTTGGAACAATGGCAGCAGAAGATATAGTTATGCCGATTGAGTTTTTTCAATAATTATCGCCATAGTGTATAAAACTTTTAATTGGCACTCAAATTTTCTAAAAATGCATTCAAATTGGAAAATAAAAAGTGTGAATCACTTCTTCCACTCAAAGAACATACAAGATGGAGCTGGTTTTGGGAACTCGCTCTCCACTGGCATATTAAGATCCAAACAATCAAGACAATAACACTGTTATTTCTTGATGTTTCCAACTAATCAGCAACGTTCAGTTGTTATAAAAAAGCTATATATCTAAACAATGTCACAGCGTCTCTCATATATCTATTGTTCTGCGCTTTCATGAACTAATCTTATACCAAGAGCATTATTGCTTCTCAACATTGTTCGAGTTTGTTCTCGTGAGATGCTCGAGGCCATCACTAACTTACTGTCTACGGACTTTATGCAATACGGAGAATTATAAAGAAATAAATATTTTCAAACATAAAACACTTTTATCACTCTATTAGAATTTATTTCAATCACATATTACACGGACAGGGAACATTAATTAAATGTAATATATATATTTAATTGACGTGTCTGTCCGTGTATTATCGGTATAACTGCTTCATTTTGAGTTAACAAGGTTATTACGATACCATGAACGAAACAATTATATTTTATTATCCAACCGCTATGGAATCTAAACCGGCAACTTTAATAGTTTATTATTATATTATAAGTTTCTCTGTAATTTCCCTCTGCGATTAAAATCACATGCATCACTTATTACAAATGAAATTAAATTAAAATAATCAGGATAACTTTCATCCATCACAAACAAGATAATTGGTATTTCTTAATAGGCCATGTATTGTTCAATTTATCGGCCGCTGTTAATACTCAGTAGCCATACCACTGAGAGATAAACTCCTCAGTAATTACACGGAGTAATGAATAGAACCTGTTATACCATGTGGTATTAATTAATATTGAAGACCTCATATCTATTCCAGTCAGGAGTTGGCAGGAAGTTGTAAATTTAAAAATGCAGTTCGCAATAATATTGTAACTTCCATTACTACCCTCATTAGTTACTTCAGATATGTCGGTTAAATTAAGGAATCAATGTAATTAAATATAGAGATATATTTCATTTTCTTTTTCAATTTAAATTTCAAAAATATGTTTTATTACTATTCGTTCATTTTTAAAATAATGATTCAATTTGTCTAAAATTTAAAATGAAGGCAATTTGTGTAAATAAATAATAATAAAAATAAGAACGCACTCACTGTGCTTATTTTTATAATTTACATATAATAATTAATTTTCAAAGACATTAATGAAAATAATATTGTCTGATTTATGATTGAAAGTTTAAAGATTTATGGTACCTCATTCTATGAACAGAAAATAAACAAAATTGATTGGATTGTAGGAAAAAATGGTTATAAAAAAGTTTTCAACGTTTAATTGAGGAAATAATTTCATTTGAATTGTTCGTTAAGAACTTAGGAACCATATTCTTAAGAAAAGTCCATAGACCTCTATAAGATACATTATTAAAAAAAATATGGTATATTGATGATTGAAAGTGTAGTTTGGATTAATATTAATCAATATTTTAAATGAATTAAATTTTTAATAAAATAATTAGTCTTCAAAGTCATGGACCGATGATTTGAAGAGGGAAGCTGGTAGTGACTGGGTGAAGAAGACTTAAGATCGGATCCTATTGCGAACCCTGGCGGAGGCCTGCGTCCAGCAGTGGACTGCAATAGGTTAATGTGATGAGATGATAAATTAGCCTTTTCCTAGCAATTTTTTGTTTAATTTTTAATTTTCCGTCCCTTTTATTATTAATAAAAAGTCTTCTTGGGACAAAAACTGGTGGTAATTGCACTTCAATGGAAACAGTCCGTTCATTAACCGCAAAAATTGCCCCAAATACATATATGTTTATGACCCAGCTGACTGAAACCACAGCTATATAACAAAATATATTAGAGTAATATTAACAATTAAAACTAAGAAATTATCAACATACATTTTAATATTGATATCGGAAAAACCCACGTATCTAATAGGCACAAATCTAAAAACTCATGACTCTTACATTATTCGTCTAAATCGCATGTCTAATCTGAGCCCACGTTTGACTAAGTTAAATATGAAAAATAAAAAGACACTTTTCTCTAAATAATTAATGAAAAAAAAATCAGGATGTTTTTGTAATTACTCGCCGATCAGTAACTCTGTAACCCTAATAAATAAATTCGATCACTAGGACAAATCAATAAATTGATAATTTATTAATTTTGGCGTATTGCTAATAAATGTTAATGAATTTTAAAAATATATTCTGTCAAAGATTCTTCATCTTCACTTACAAATAACTATTTGTATTAAATATTACGTCTCTTATAGAACTATTATTTATATTATTTTTTTATAACTAACTGTGCCTGCGACTTCGTACGCTAAATTTCGATTTTGATAAAATATACCCTTTGTACTTACCAATGTATGTAAAAACTATAAACCTTCAATAAGAGATTATTACCTTCTTTATTTGTTAACGGATCGTTAAAAAAAACAAAATATAAAGTGAGTCCCATGACAATAAATTAAAAAAACTGCATCCAAATCGATTAATCCGCTTCTGAGATTAGCGTGCACAAACATACAGACATACAGACGAAAAGGTAAAATGACAAAACATTGTTTTGGGTTCTCTTGCTTATATAAAAGTCCCCCTGTATGAATTTTTGAAAATATTTTTTTTTCGTGTTCTGTGCACAACTAAAAGACAAACAGATAAACAGAGAAAGATTTTAAAAATTCTGAAAAATGTGTGGATTATGTTAATTATCTCTTCACATCCTGGTATATTTTTTAAAATATTTTCAATGTACAAAGACTTCTCCTCTACAGATTTATTAAATGTAGGTATAGAATAAGATTTGCATAGTACCTACCATTACGTGATTGACATAAATGGACATAACTTTTTATTTCTTAACCGATGCAGATGAAATAAACACTAAATGATGAATGATGATGATGAAATATCCTGAAACCGCATTCAAAAAGGTTAAGCCGTTTCTGAGATTAGAGTGCACAAATACAGGCAAACAGACAAACTGAAAAACTATTGTTCTGGTTTTTCTTGCTCTTATAAAGGTCCCCTATGATGTTTTTTTTAATATTTTCCATATACAGATATTGATCAATGACAATTTTATTACATGTATAGATTTTCCATACAAGACTCAAATACGCACAAATCTGAGTATTGTATGTCTATCGGTACAAATATTATATCGAGAATTTAATAATAATTTAAATTATTACCGCTGTATAAATAACCTCCTACAATTAGAAATAATGTTATGCATATAATTTACATGAAGTTATGACGTCATTAGAATGAGAATTACTTAACTAACATTAACCTATACTTAACAATTATTATTTTTACAAAATAGGTAATAATCTAATTATTTCGCTAGGTTTTTGTTGCAACCACAAAAACAGTAAAACCTATTTGAAGCCATCCAGAGGTAATGACTTGAAACGTGTTACTTTGACATATTAAGCGGCCAGAAACCTGTCTATGGTTTAAGAAAAAAAAAACTAGTTGTAAAGGTTGGTGCTACTGTAATACAAAAAGGTCGCATATGTGATGCGATCGCTGGGTGAGTACTAATAAGCTATTAGTGTTGGGTTATCATTACTAGCTATAAAATATAATTTATATAATACATAAACTACAATCTTTACGCTGTATAAACAATAAACTTACAAAGACAGAATATGTATTCCTATTTCATTAGCATACAGTTATATTTAAAATAAAAGAAACAGTGTAATTGAAAAAAATATTCTTTTTACATAAAAAAAATCGGTTGCAAATTAATGATTGTTTTTATTCCATTAAAAACTGTTTACCGGCTTCAAAAAGGAGATGGTTCTCAATTCGGCCGGTTTATATTTTTTAAATGATTAAATATAACGCAGAAGAATATATAGCAAGCTTAAATAAAAAGTCAAAACTGAAAATTGGAAAAATTAGGACCTATAGAGAGAAGTTGCGATTTGTCATACAAGCGAATGAAACTGATTCAATATATCTATTATTAAACAATTCATAAAAATCCCTGAAAACTTATTTGTGCTATATAACGGGATACCAATTTGAATTGTCAATTAATTTGTAAGTTTAAACTATTGATACATTCTCCGGTCTTACTTAAACCATGTTATGGGAGCGGAATTATGCTTTGAACTATACAAATATTTATATAAATAATATTTGTAAGTACATTGTATTAGTATATTAGTTAATTTAGACGGTAGTAACCTTCAGCAGCCATGGCCGATTGAAAGTGCCGGAACAGAAGGCACCGCTATACACGTGCTCAATCTTATAATGCTTGAATTCATCTCTTACAAATATATCTAATATATAATTAATCTTATAACTTAATATTAATAGATGGTTCAACGTTTTCTTTTCAAAATATTTTTAATATTATAAATAGAATAACTTAATGACCATGACATTGATCATTATAAATTATTTAAAATAAACAAAATTCACAGAAATGTAACTATTTTATAATTTATAAGATTTTATATATTATTTATTCACAAATCATAAAAAAACTTAAAAATAACTTGAAAATTTAAATTAGTTTTAAATTTATTAAGATATTTAATTTAACTTACTAATTTCTTGGAATATGCAATAATATCTGTTTAGATGCCATCTAATATATTAACAGACAACCATAGAGTAGAAAGTATCTAATAGAGGTAAGCCTAAATTATTTTAAGAACCGCAGACGCAATCTTAACGGTAAATAAAGACAAGGGCCTTTGTTGCAGCATCCTCACTTGCGGTTATCAACTAACGATTTACCGATATCTGTACGGAAATACATATTTATAATAATATACACAGCACAGATATAGTTATATTAGTACTATAATAAAACAAAAATTGTATACCAAATATCAAGATTGATTAATATATAGTGTGACATAATCTTGAAAATCTATATTAAATCAAAAGTGTTATACCAAATATCAAAATTAATGAATATATAGTGCGAAATAATTTTTAACTTAAAAGATATATCTTTTGTTTTATATTTGTATAGCTATAGTTTCTATTTTGAAGCTGTTAATATTTACAAGTAACAAATAACCGACAGACGAGAGTGGACAGAGACAAACACCTAGGTGGTAACAAAGCCCGTCGACAGGGGTCAGCGGTTGGACCGCAGATGTCCCGGACAGGCGATTAATAAGAACCTCCCTGGAGCCCGGGTCGATTTAACACCCGCTTGATAAGACGATTACTGACGGGGATGGGTTTTGAGATTCTAAGTTTTGTTGTTGACTTCCAAAAGAAACTGTCAAGTTTTGACAGCTTATTTTTTAGTTTTATTTAAATAATTGTTTGACATAAAACTTTAAATTATATTAATTATTTTAAACTCTGACTTTTAAACTTAGTGCTACATTTGCTTCCATTAATAAAAACATATTTAATATTTAACTATTCATAGGTACTTAGACATTATATTATGATTAATTAGTTTTAATATAATTATATCTAAGAAAACAAGTTAATTTCCTCATTGAAATTCACCTATTACTAAATAATAAATATGTAGTGAAATAACAATATATAAAAATTAATTTCTTAAATCTATTTTAGAACACAACGACCTTTTTTCATCATATCATTACTACCATATTGTAAAGATATCATAACACATATATTAATAACCAATTACCGTGGTGATACCATTTATGGTTGGTGGTAGCTTTTTAACCACGTCATAATATGATCTGTTCACGGTTCATACATCATCCACGATGCAGCCATGTACGGATGTAGATGAATTCTGGTGATGTCATACAGAACTATAGAATCCAATCGCGTGTTCTATACTTATGTATATAAAAACATATTTTAGCAATAACCCCACCAAAGTCAATGTGTTAAAGCCTATTATCCCGTGAATGAATCGGATGATCTACGTAACGTACCTACATAATTACACGCCTAAACAAAATGAGCTATCACGAACTGACGAAAATTATAATCACGCAACCTTAGCGTAGGAAGTTAATAAGGTAAGAAAAATGTGTACATGGTAACACAGACACAGATAGGATAACAATGATGTCTTCTTGTGCCCAAGGGTCGGCATTTTATATTTTTATAAAGAATCCAAAAACTAAAACCCGACTCGCACTTGGACATATTTAAAATTATTATTAACAAGTCAAAGTTCAACTACACACGTTCGCAAACCAGCCATTATAAATCATAACCAGTCACTAATTAACTTATACCGGTAATTTTGAAGTAATAAATCAAATCAAAGTTAGCGTTCACCAAAATACTAAATAAAAGCAATCAAACAATGAATATTACGAGTGGGAAGTCAAGTACAGATTGGTTAAGTAGTTGTGGGATCGTCATCTAATATTTCATAGCAGCTGTGTATGTAATGTGTGGAACAATCGATGTCTTGGGTGTCACTGGAGGGACAAAAAGCAACATGTGTCGGACAGGGCCTCAGCACGTGCACTCAGCTCTACCGATGCAGATTCGGAAGCTAATGGCGTTTGAAATGGTTGTGAAGGTTTTATGTTCACATACCGTATCGATATCATTTCGAAACGAGTTATACATTTCATTTTATGGTTATTACATAAAAAAAGATTATGTATTTTAAGACAATCTATGAGTCGAAATGTTAAGCTTTAGTTACTTTAAAATATTTTCTAGATAATTCATCAACGCGGAGAATAGAATCGAAGTCAAGTGGAAGGAGATATGAAGTCTATTCAGAAGCAGTGGCGTGTGACTGAGGTCGGCCGGCATTCCTTGTTGATGTGTTCTTTTTTGCTTGTCATTTGTTTGGGAGTTTATATTACGTGTATAACTATCATCGATATTAATTTACAACTCCTTATTCAAAGATATCTTTCTAGATCATTCTATCAAGTTGAGCTTCTATCATTTGAAACACCTTCAAGTGTTCAGTAAAAGAGAAATAACGTATCCAAATTAATGTTAGTACCAGATGCAATGGAAGTGATAATGTGTACTTTGATTACTAGCCAGTCTTTTATAAATAAAGGTGTGTTTCTCGATCAATGTGTTTTTGATCATATCGTTATATTTGTTTCTATGACCATTTAATAATACTCGTTCCGGACGGACGGTTAGAACAATTAGAGATGGAGTACATTAGAAAATATTTATTACCTACAATAGAATGTTATACCATAATAATTAAATATGCCTATAAGCTTCGTTTGCGTTAATTAAAATAGATCGGACCGACTGCACAACCAAGTAGGGAACCCATGATAGAAATGATTTCCAATAATGATGCGATAAACTCGTTTCGGAGACCAGTGATCCGTGAAGTGGCATAATGTGAACTCGGCTTCACTGACGCGAGGAAACATGGATCGATGGGGTTAATCACGGCCATCCTGCATCCCAGCATAAAATTATCTGAGCATTAGCGGGGTGGGACATTTGTCATCCGAGGAGGGGGAGTCGGAGTGTGGGCTACGGCGACTCGGGCCTGCAGACGCGACCGCAAAAACAAGATGTGGCCTGCAGGGGTTCGTTACCCGAAATACATAGCTACAGGCCTGATAAATGTGTTCATGATACTTAATTTATATAGTTTTTAATGTTAAATGTTGCTGGTACACAAATTGATATATTTTAATAATGTAGAAAGATATGTGAACGTAATATTAAGAACGAAAATAGACATAATCAACACAACATAAAATAATCATTCGCATTCAAATACATTTGACATTATATATATATATGCAGAAGAAGTAACCAATTGTGAGCGTATCAAATTCATCTATTAGAAGATCTGAAGAATTGAGAATAATTTCACGGAGCCTAAAGCCCGTTCATAAAAGGGTCAAGCGCGTCACGTCCTTTCACAAAAACCCCGAAACTATGTTTAATATTAAAACGGAGGCTTGGTTTTTGCCAATGACACGAGTCCTTTGAGAGCAGAGATAGTGAACCTTTTATTACATTAATAAATTAAAACACTAAAAAAAGAACAATTTTTACCACACAGCACATAGTAGCACAGCACAGCACATAGGTATATATGTCATATTTGAAGTGAAAACCTACATTATTTCTCAATATCGTACGCTTTCAGTAAACTTCTGAAGTCGGGCACATTTGTTACTTAGTAAAGTCTTACCTACAAAACAGCTACAGTTGAAGTTCTACCCTAAAGTTGTTTAGTACGACGTGCATTTATGTGTAGGGTTGTACTATTTTAACCGACTTGATAAACTATTAGAATTTAATCATAACTAACCTCTGGGTTAGTCAGTGAAATATTAATAATATGATAACTAATAACTAGTCTTTCTTAATTAGAACTTTTAATTACAAAATAAATAATATATATGTATGTAAATAGTATCTATGTATGATGATATATTCTTAAATAATTAAAACTGTCTTACACCCAGAACAAAAAAAATATAATCAATTATTAATTTATTAATAATATTAATATTACACTTAAATACTAAGCAACAACCCTAAGCTCATAGAATCATTAGCGGCAGTCGGTCGTTTGTTAGAGGCACTCGCGGCCGAGACGCGTTTTTGTCTCCGCGCCAAATTGCATCCGCACAATACGTGACTGCAAATTGATTCCGAATTCATTACAGACTAATCGATGCGGACTCATCGATGTTGACGTTTAATGGAAATTGCTATTTTAAGGTAATGACATTTATGGATAAATCGACTTTTTAATAGTTTCGATTAATCGATTTTAATTTACGATATTCAAAATAATCTATATCAAATAAACTTAAAATTGTTAATGACATATAATCCGCCATCTATAAACACAACTCATTCTACATTTAGACAATTAAAATTTTCTTCTCTTAAGGGGTTGCCGCCTCATATTAGACAAGGGTGACTTTGTTTCTCCTATTATACAACACATTTCAAAATTAAGTAATTTAATGAATATACAGGGTTATTTGTAATTAATTGGCCACTTCTTGCAGGCAGACTCTCTATATCAATCCCAACAACATTTGTTTTACAACTTTTTACAAATCTTGATAAACAACACAAAAAAAACGAACCAAAAAATGTATGCTCCCTCTTTTACTTATTACTCTGCATTTTGTAAGTACTTAAAATATCAACGCCCGGGCGTAGGTAAGGATCTACGATCAAATTTAATGACAGTTCAGAGACAACAAATAAATTTTATATGGGAAAATTAAATTTTAAAAACTATTAATTTTAAAAAGTCGTAGAATAAATGTTTTGGATTTATGTAGAGAGGCTGCCTGCAAGAGGTGGTCAACTAATCACAAATAACCCTGTATATATATGTGTATATATAATTTACACATTTATACTACTTAGACATTGAATAAAATTATAAATTATTTTAAGTCAAAAGCCCTTGTAATTAATAAATATATAATACTATAAATATAAGTCTATTGTTATAAACTGTGGTTTTATACTTTGTTTCCGGTAAAAATCGAAAACTCGTGTAAGTTTCCCTCACTTTCGTTAAGTATGACATAATGATACCAACATGACATCCCAGTCGCTACTTCGTTTAGAAATAAATTAACATGTGCAATTTAATATAACCGCCCCGTTGGTCCAGTGGTTAGCGCCGAAGCCTAATGTATAGCAACGCAATAGGGCTCGGGTTCGATCCCCGACAGGCACAGGCATGTATGTGATGAGCATAGATGTCTGTATTTCTGGGTTTGGTCGTTTGTTAAATATATTCTCAGTATTTATAATGTGTATTTCTATGTAGGTATTTGTATCGTTGTCTAACATCCTTAACACAAGCAAATAATTTGCTTACTTAGGGGTTAGATCAATGTGTGTAACTTGTCCTGTATATAAAAAAAAACATTAAATGCTCTTTTAAAACTTAAATATTATTATAGCATAAAATTTTTACCTAATTATCCAGGTTTTGCTAAGATGACTGCCCGCTCTAATTTCTACTACAATAACAGAAGGATTCTCGAGGACCGATTACTTAAAGAAATATTATTTACTGTCAAATCCCTTGTTTATTATTCTGATTGGTCGATAGCGTGATAGCCAATGAAAACTTTTGGTAGTTCTAGCAGACCGAACGTTATCGTTTTATTAATAAGTATTTAATTTACTCTCATTTAGTAAGATTTTTCTCTAGTTTCTCCCTTTTCCCGACATCAAAGCCTCAATTTCGTCACAACCGGTGGTTTAAGGTTTCTACAGCCTTTAAAAAAAAAATAAGCCAGAAATAACTTTATGATACTTGGCTTCTCAGACTGCAATGTGTGACTATTTAAAGCCGTTGGTACAATTGAGTAAGTAGGCTGTGTATCATCTAATATATATTATATTAATATATTCTATTGAGTGGGAATTATAAATTTAAAACACAATGTATATATTTTACTATCGTGCTAAAAGGTAACATCATCGTTATCGCCATGGCTGATAAAGAAAATATTTATTTGAATTAATAACGATTTAATAAATGATAAGAATATCAATAACGATATGTTATAATGACATGTTTTTGCTGTTTCAAATATTGCGATATTTAAGTGTTTTTATTACTCTCATTTTCTTATTATGGCAATGACTAAAGTGGACACATATATTACTGTTTTTATAATCATAAACATCTTACCATCAATGGCTGCAGGCTTTCTTTAATTACTGTGACATTTAAAAATGTATCGTAAATTTGTTAAGAAGCGGCAAATGCTTTTAATACATTAATATTTAAACTATATAATTAATTATGAAACTTGTATATTATTTTCCCACTTACAGATCTACAAATACTAGACAAGTTTACAGTTAAATAGCTTTTAACCAACTAGTCACTAGTTTTTTATAGTACTATAATATTGGTACTACTGGAATAAGTAAATACTCCATTGATGGTGTCAAATCATTCTGCCTCCTGGAAGGATTTACCCCAGCTTGCAGGACGTCAAACGAATAACAGATAGGGAGGTTCATTATTCAAATGCTAAAGTCGTTACACCGAAAGAACGACGAAATCCTAATCGTCGGTGTCTCATTAACGGAAGCTATACAGATACTCACAGGCGGGATTTTTTAATCTATTCCTTCTTTTTATCATAGACAAATAAGGTTTTCTTACAGGTTTAATAAGGAATTAAGCAGTATTAACAGTAACATAATTATAATTAAATCTGTATTACATATCAATATGTTTATGTCTACTGGCTTGATGTAATTATTACGTTAGTACGTAATGTTTAAATCTATATGTTTATTATGTAATAGTTTTTAACCCCCGACCTAACAACACTCCCTCTGCTTAACACCCCTCTGGGTGTTATGAGTTTGACCTGTGTATCTGTGTGTCTGTCTGTGGCAATGTAGCAGCTAAACGCGTGGACGGATTTGGATGCGGTTTTTTTAATTCGAATGCTTGGTTTTGGTCGAAATAGAAGCAGTCGTTTCCAAGATATGGAGCTTTTATTGCCACTTGTAAAAGGTTTTTATACATTATTGATTATAAAAACTACTAAACAAGTGAAATTAGTGTGTTCGTAGGTTTATTTAGTACAACATAAAATAAAAAGCAGAAACCATCATATCAAACATTTTTAAAACCCCGATACAAAAATACGTATAAAAGGATAAAAATAATATTATTATGTACTTATTGAAGTCGTTGCGTAAGGTTATTTTTACCCTTTTTAGACGTATTTTTGTAACGGGGGTTTATGAATTTTAAATTTAATTTTATCATTATTATTTTTAAAGTATTGCCACAGACAAACAATCAAACATTATATGAATAACAACCGTATTTGACGGACAGGTTATTAATTTTTAAGAGATTTTAATTTCTAAATATGACAATTCTAAAGATATATTGGATTTTATTTATCTATAGCTAAGGTTGCCAACCATACTTTATAATAAAGTATTATACTTTATTTTTGGTAATTATACTTTATACTTTTGAATAGAAATAAAGTATGTGAAAATACTTTTCTTATTCAAACAATTTTATACGTTATTTTTGTCAAAAAAAGTTGGCAACCCGACTGTGGTGCGTTAATAATTTAAATAAATTTTAATAGATCCAACTAAAGGTTAATAAGTATCAAGTTATATTGCACATAATATAATATTAAACTATACAATATTAATGATTCGTGACCCCCAAATCATGTAATTTTCTTAGGTCGCTGAAAACTAAATAACGTAACAAGCGCCAGAGATCGGTAGATTATTAATATATATATTGTTGGTAGTAAATTAATACTTATTTTAAATTATATAACGTTCAAGTCTTAAACTTGACGAGGCGGTGATTAACAGCGTATCATTTTCCCGCGACGGAATATTGACGAGACCTTAATTTACTTTACCAACGAAAAGGTCACGCAAATTACTATTTCTTTGATCACTGATTGCGTTTTCGTCATCGCGGCGGCTAAAGGCATACGAACTTTTTGTTATCCTACATGCAAAACTCTTTTATTATTACTAATAAATACTCATTATTACCAATTTATTTTTCATTTTATAAAACTCAATCATTTCAATATTCATAATCAAAAGTTCAAGCCATTGTAAATGAGATGGAAAGTAAGTGGGTGTTTTTTTACAAAAGACATTAAAACAAGCTTTGGGTTAAAAAAAAATAAGATATTATGATTATACTATTCCTGACTCAGTCCCGGATCATTTTTACCAAGAACCATAAATACAATATCATAGTGATCCTTAGTTAATAAGAAATTAGGAATTATTGGATTTATATTAATATGTGAACTTACCTTACAAATAATTGTTCCTGATTATTTACCCTCCATGATACCACTGTAGCACCTACAACCAAAAAATATATGTAATAATTAATGCAATCTTAATAATTACATCTGCTATTTTATGTATATACAGTAGCAATAGCCCTAAATAAAAGTTTTCTTTAGTCTTGTCAATATTTCTATATTTTCTAAATCGGGCAGAAGGTTGACTGAGATACTTAAACAGATCAAAAATTTATATGTCAGAGAACTATGATCTTAGCATTTTAGTAATTTTAAACAACTATCAAGTACTTTTATAATGAAAATGTAAGAAGTAACAATATACCCGGCTAAGTGTTGATTCAAATTACTTCCTAATTATTTATTAATGTTGCTATACTGCTTATTTTTTGTGAGTACATCAAATAACCACTTACAATTTAGAAGCAAGTATACGGTTTACTTCCTACAATCCAATAGCCAAGGTCAGATAGACAGACAACTCTTAGTCTATTCATTGAAAAAAAAACTCGTTACCTCGAATATAACTTAGTAAGACAACACAAATTTGTATTATTTGAAAATATATTCAATTTGCAATAATACGATAAAAAATTCTTAATTATTAATAAAGTTTATATAATTATTTATTGTAGCAATTCAAAACTTCCGCGCATCACTTTAAAAATAAATAACAAAAAGTTTTACAGGTTATGAGGCTTGATACTGTTATCAACAAATAACTAAAAAGTACAAACTCTGAAGTCTGAAAACTATATTGTATTATTAAATAAAAAGCATTTTAACTTACCGAAAAGATTTACGGTACAAGTTGTATTGTTGCCTCTGTCGAGAACGACAACACTCGTCGCTGCCATTTTCCGATTGACAGCAAGCCAACTGCCAAACAAAGCTATGCAAACATAATGACGTTTAAGTGTTGTACATGTCAGATAGTTTTTATCGGTTAATATTTAATACTACGGTTTTTTCGTTAAGATTGTATTATTATTAAGAATACTTCAGTTCAGAAGAAAATGTTTATTTTGTTCTTTAATTATGTGTATAAAGTGTAATAAGATTAATTTTTAAAAAATTAACGGTACTCAGATTTAAAACAATAAGAACACGTCCGTAATCAACCAATAGGAAACAGCCAACGCTGTGCTGCTAATGTCAACTGTCCTCATACGTGATACGTGTATTCTTGCGGTCCTTGTACTTTCAAGTTAGCTTCACTTTGTAGTTTGTCGGCGAAGAATAACGCACGGAGAAAACTCAGTGCAGTTTAAAAATGTTAGGATCAATAAAAATCTTTTTAATTTTAGGACTTATTTATGTGTGTAAGGCAACCGAAGAGGATGTATTGGATCTTACAGATGCTGACTTTGTAAGCGCGATCGGTCAACATGATACCGCTTTGGTCATGTTTTACGCACCCTGGTAAGAGTTCAGAGTTGAATAACCTCATTAATCGCTACTACTAAGCTACTGTGAATCTATTTAAATTAAAAACTATAATTCCTTTTTTCCCAGGTGTGGTCATTGTAAGAGATTAAAACCGGAATATGCATTAGCGGCCGGCATTTTAAAGGATGACGATCCCCCGGTAGCTTTAGCTAAAGTAGACTGCACTGAGGGTGGTAAGAGCACTTGCGAGAAGTACTCCGTCTCCGGTTACCCTACCCTTAAAATCTTCAGAAAAGGAGAGCTGTCCCAAGAGTATAACGGTCCTAGGGAGTCAAGTAAGTAGGATATCTATAATTTTTAACATTGATCTTCCTTATGACTTATGATAGGAAAAACCTATCAAGTAAATAAAATATTAAAGAAATATATGTATATTGGGAGGGATATTCATTTATTCTATTATTGTGGGTGAATATTAATTAATAAAATATATTAAACCTCATAATACATAATATTTGATAAATTCGAAAATCTTATCAACATTCCTCCTTATTTAGATGGCATTGTTAAACATATGAGAGCCCAGGTTGGTCCAAGTTCCAAAGACCTCCTGACTCTTGAGGCATATGAGAATCTGATCTCTAAGGATGAGGTGGTTGTTATTGGTTTCTTTGAAAAAGAGGGTGACCTTAAAGGACAGTTCCTAAGCACAGCTGACAAGTTGAGAGAGGAAGTAACTTTCGGTCACACATCAGCCAAAGATGTTCTAGAAAAGGCTGGATACAAGTAAGTAATATGGTAATCATCTACTCTAACAATATTTTGAAGGTCAGAATTCATGCTTTGTTTAAAAACACTTGTTTAAACTTTCTTATTGGCTTTTATTAAATTATTATATTAAACAGTTTCTTAATGCAGCTGCTTATTACAGACAAGTTTATAAATTACATTATAAAAAGGCACTGTTTTTAGAACTTTATTCTGGATAAAATCTCAAATCTAGATTTAAAACAGATGTATAAGAATTAAGGCAATATTTTACATCATGGTTCATATGTAAGAAACTATAGGAACATATTTGAACTTATTTAATAAACAATAACATTAAACACAGTTTGTACCAAAAGTACTAGTTACTCAAAGCTAATTTTATATATATATTCATATATATATATTTGAAATATCTATCCCTTTCAATATAAATAAATATTATATTGTAGGTAGAAATTTTTAATTATATAATTGATTGGAAAACATCAATTAAATACCCATTTTGTTTCTGAAATCGTTAGTTATGCTGCTCCAATTCATTGTTACGGATACACCACATTATGCTTGAAATCTTTTGAAATCACTGCAATTTTCTACTTGTTTCCGTTTTATTGTTATTACATTTTTCCATTATTATTATTAACAGTATATTAATGATGTTATCATTTACTAAGCACTGTTTTTATGTGTTTTTTTAACTGTAGTATTTGCACTGAATAATAAGCTAATTTGAAATATGTAGAAGCATTTCAGTTTCGTGTTAGTACTATTACGTTTATATTTTTAATATACAATATGTAAATAGTGTACTATTCAAACACATACATACACAAGTTGTGTTATAATACAAAGTTGTCATCTGTCTTTGTATCTTATAAACTCGGTAACAAATGCAGATGAAGCATTCACTATCTTTAATATAATATTATACAAAAAGCTTATTGTGTATAATACCTACATTAAAATAAAAAATCCACTTGAATGAATATCTTTAAAAAATAGAATAAACTAAAAAAATAATCTAAATTAAGTGACATGTAAAAAAATATAAATATAACATCTTATATAAATGTGTATTATACAGAATACAAGTTACACTGTAATTTAAAAAAACAATACACCCTTGCAAAGCAGTAAGGTAAAGGGTCGCTAGTAAAATATGAAATAACTCCAAAAAGTGAACTCATTTAATATTGATTTCCTTATATACGTAAAACGTGATTTCTGATTATAATTAATTCACATGTTGATGGAAGCTTTATTTTTTTTACAAAAACAAATATTTTATATAAATTATTTTATAATATAACTATTAGTTTATTGTACGCGTAATTTTTTACTACATTATTTACTTTTAAATATTTTCGAGAAATGATAGTTATTCCAAAATTGTGTGTCTGAAAATAACGTCGAGATTGGTTACGATATTAGATGTAATAGGTAAATAGCGTTTAGTTTTGGTATCATGCAAATTACCTTAATTAGTTTCAAAAATTCATAGTATCATTTATAGAAAAATATGTTTTTATCTCATTTAAATATGTTTTTCCACAACTAAATACTTTTATCTAAAACTTTTAATTCACAAATTAACTGCGTAACAAATATAATATAATATAACATAACATTAAGTTAATTTATTATAAATTAAACTGTCAACAGGAACAACGTAGTACTGTACCGTCCTAAGCGTCTGCACAATAAGTTTGAGGACTCATCCGTCGTGTACAGTGGCGAGCCGGCCTCCATTAAGGCGTTCATCAAAGAGAACTAGTAAGTATACATTTTAATATATGAAAATATAATTAGGTTTAATATTTTGGAATAGATAAAAAGATATATATCTTTCATTGTAATTCATTTTTGGAACTGCTAGCTGATGCTCGCGACATCACCTGGCTCTTTCACATCCATCCATCTGTATATATTATTTTAATGAAATTTCTAGATTTTATTTACTAACTAGCTGTGCCGCGACTTCGGTTTTGATAAAATGTACCCTTTGTACTTACCTATGAATGTAAAAACTATAAACCTTCAAACTAGTAAGCAGCAATAGAACAACAATAAGTGATTATTAACTTCTTTATTTGTTAACCAAATGTTAAAAAAAAACAAAATGTAAAATGAATCCCATGACAATATATTCCCGAAAACTGCATCCAAATCGATTAATCCGTTTTTGAGATGAGCGTGCACAAACATACAGATATAAGAGACGAACAGACAAAATGATTACACAACTAAATTACAAACAGATAAACAGACAAAGATTTAAAAAATACTGAAAATGGATTCTGTTAGTTATCATTTCACATCCTGGTATTTTTTTTTAACATTATTCATGTACAGAAATGGATCAGTGAAAATTTTATTATATGTATAGATCATAAACTGGATTTTTTAATGCTATTTATATGAGTAAAATTCATTAAATTAAATTTAAATAAAGTAAATATCATTAAAATCGGTCTAGCAATTCTAGCGAGTTGACTGAGTTATCAAATAAAACATGTTTGTTTCATTCTCTATGCTATTTATATACTATTATACATGTAATATTTTAATAAAAAATAGCATTCAATACAATAACAAGATAAATTGTATATTTCGTTCTTTATTGTTATATACTTAACAACTAATATGTATAATTGTAGCCATGGTCTGGTGGGCGTGCGACAGAAGGACAACATCAATGACTTCAGCAACCCTCTGGTTGTGGCGTACTATGATGTAGACTACATCAAAAACCCCAAAGGCACCAACTACTGGAGGAACCGCGTTCTTAAGGCGTGTATTTATATATTGTTGTCCCATTATTATAATAATTTATATAATTTTGTAACATGATATTTCCTCTTATCTCTGTTCGTTATTATCACATTGGTAACTGGCAATGTCTGGCATCTGGTTGCCTCTGCAGTAGCTATTATCTATAATGTTTTATATAAACATATCACGCTCCATTTTGATGTCACATTATAATAATTTTCTGAATGTAGGTCGCCAAAGAAGTGACAGACATCAATTTCGCGATCAGCGACAAGGACGACTTCACTCATGAGCTCAACGACAATGGTATTGACTTCGCAAAGGGAGACAAACCTGTTGTAGCTGGAAAGGATGGAGATGGCAACAAATTTGTTATGTCTGCAGAGTTCAGGTAATTAAATATTTTTTTTAGAAGATCCAGGGAGGATAACGTTTACTTAACATAACAATAGGATAAATTCAATCTGTACCTGTAAAAGCATTACTTAAGCATACTGCTGTATAGTTAGTCATATCTTGCTTTTTCCTTGGAAATTGCATTCTTATCATTGTAAACCATTCTGCTATGCTTCACTTATTTTGATTACCTCCGGTTTTAGTATGTAATAATAATTGTTTTATGACACAGTAACAAAAAGTATGCACATAAGAAATATTTTATGTTTTTTTTTATTTAACCTTATATCTTTTTATATGTATAAATTATTTACTCAACGATTATATTTACAGCATTGAGAACCTCCTGGCCTTTTCTAAGGATCTTTTAGATGGCAAGCTAGAACCTTTCATCAAGTCCGAGCCCGTTCCTGAGAACAACAATGGCCCAGTCAAGGTAGCTGTTGGCAAGAACTTTAAGGAACTAATCACAGACAGTGATAGGGATGCTCTGATTGAATTCTATGCTCCCTGGTGTGGACATTGCCAGAAACTTGCTCCTATTTGGGAGGAGCTGGGTGAAAAGGTATGATTCATTTGAAATGAAGTTTTTCAGATTCTTTAGTTATTTACATATATATCATGACATCTGTTTTAAATATACATATAAATTTATGAATGAGATAAAATGTTCTTGCAGCTCAAAGATGAAGAGATCGATATTGTGAAGATCGACGCAACTGCCAATGACTGGCCCAAGTCACTATATGACGTTTCCGGCTTTCCTACCATCTTTTGGAAGCCTAAGGACAGTTCTAAGAAGCCAGTCAGATATAATGTAAGTAATGTTAATATATAATATGTGTATTATTATTATATGAGATATTAATGGGTAAAATTATATTCATTAAATTTTATATAATGCATTTACATGCAAAAACTATTATTATTTAGAAGGCACACAGAACTTTCGTTAACATTTTTTAAATACTTACAGGGTGGGCGTGCTCTAGAAGACTTCGTAAAATACGTGTCTGACAACGCGTCTGGGGAGCTCAAGGGCTTCGACAGGAAAGGAAATGTGAAGAAGGATGAGTTGTAAACATAGTGATCAAACTTTCCAGATCTGCGAGTGAATGAGCGAATGTGTGGTGTGCAACCAATATTCACTTACCTTACAAAGTAGTTGTGATTATACAGCTTAGTCTATATATATTGTTTTTGAAAACATAATCAATTCTGTAAGGTAATTTGGTAACACTAAATTAAGTGGTTTCATTTATTTGGGGTTTATCAATGAATCTAGTGTGTGATTGTATGTGAGAAATATGTGTAAATCAAAATCAGCTAATATACTTTCATGGATAAAACCCTCATAGATTGATAATAATACAGTAATTTTTATGCATTTCTTATCTGTCAATGAAAAAACAAATAAAGTAAGAAATATTTATAAAAAAAAGGTCTTTTATTTATATTTACGAAATCATTTAAAGATGTAATCGTTTTAAATATAGATTCTGATAACTTAAATTTTAAAAAGTAATGCGACTTAAAAATTATATAATCTACTGCATTACATATACTTTGCAAACATTCATTTACAAATTACAATGTAAATTAACCATTTATTTTTGTACACTGAACCGTAATGAATAAAGTAATGTTTATATTTTATTAGAATAGGAAATTAATGAATTAGCCTTAAATCTTTCTTAATTTTATATATTTTCCTCTTTCCACCTCTCAATCCACTCCACAATTGTGTTAACATTTGAATGTAACTGGTTATCTGTGTTATTTTGCAACTCCTGTACCAGTTCAGGCTTATATGAGGACTGAGCCTCTTCTAATAGAGTCTCAAATATCTCGCATTGTATATTATCCTCCAATTTCTTTCCTGTGTACCCTCTGGAAAGTAAAAAAAAAGGGGAAAATACTAATTAATTGCTTATAACTATAAAGAGATTAAAAAAAATACAAAATTTTGTCTAATAATTTAATATTAGATATGGATCAGTCATAACTATAAAAATAATAATCAATTCTTCTGAGTAGTATATGTTATACCTGGCAATTAATCGGTCATATAAGAAAGTGTTATTTGTCCTAATAACAAATATTCCATCAAACCAACGTTCCGGAAAGAAATCGCAACCGTGGTAGTCTACTATGTTGCCTCCTTTTGCTAACATTCCTTCCATGATGTCAAGCAACTAGAAACAGAAATAACAGAAAAAAAATGATTTTTTTTAGCCTGAACAAGCAGTTATTTTTAAATATACAAGGCCAATATACTTTTTTTTATATTATAAGGGTTTTTTTTTAATATATATTTGCAATTGAGAATTTCTTGTATCATTTGGTGTGCTGCGAAGTGATATTTGCTAATTAAAAATATATAGGTATTTAGAAAACAGCTAAACTTAGATAAAATACATTCTCATTCATATTATTTTCTGGAATTTAATTTAAAAGATTAAAATAATACTCAAACAAAAAAGTAAAAGAACCTTTTCTTCATTTAAAAAAGGACAATTATATTCCGGGTCATATTCATCCAAACAATTAAATTCTTCTGCTAACTTGGATACCTCTCTCCAAAAAAAATTTGTTCTCTCTGATAATAATCTGCTAATTGTTGATTTACCAACACCTGGTGTACCTGAAATTTCAAACTTCTTAAGATAATAAGATCTGTCTCCTGTAAATTAACACATTTGTTTTATAAAGGCTAAAACGATTTGAATACAGAATTCAAAGTGACAGTGTTTTCTCAATATATATATTTTTTATTTAAATTAGATAACAATAAAAAAATAAGTTTGTTACAAGCTTTTTGAGACATAAGTAACAAATGTAATTTACAACCTAATAATAACAAAATTATAGGCTGAAAGAAAATAGGTATTATTCTTCACGAATTACTAGACCAAGAAACAAACTTGCCTGTGATTAACACATTTGGTAAGGTTCTTTTACATGTTTCCATTTTATTTTAACGCTTATTTTTATAAGCACTTCATTTATTTTTAAAAGTTTATGCTTGATTGTAATCTAAATTTAAAATTACAATGCCACTCAACGCGTAAGAAACCCACGAGACAAATTAAATTTAAATGTCAACTTGTCAACTATCAAGTCACAAGTGTCAACTATAGTTCTTCCATGTTTGTGGTGTCCACACTCAACTTTCATATATTTTTTTACGGTAAATCTAATCTGAATAACATTTTTATAATATGTTTATGAATGATTTAAAAGTTACTCTATAACCGAATCAATTTTATCATAATATTTAAATGCATATAATATAAAATAATACTTAAATATTTATCAAAATACCGGGAAATCGTAACTAAGAAATGAGGGAAATCACTACATCTGTAACTTTTTTGGTTATGTTGTGAAATATATTATTATGTAAAGTCAAGGAATCTTGACCATAAAATTAAACATAACTTACTTAACTAAAGATATGAAAATATTTATACCCCGAGGATTAACTAAAGGTCATATAATTCTTTGTTCCATTCTAGGTGTATTTGGCGGTGTATACATTTGGAGACCTTTACTTAACGAGCATTTACCAAGAGCCAAAAAAGAAATCGATGAAAATACAGAAAATCCTTAAAAATGTCTGTGATCCGAAGATTTTTAGAAAATTCTAGTCCAATAGCGAAAATGTTAATGGCTATATCAGTCACTTCAGCTCTTGTTGTAGGCAATAAGATGTTTTATGCTCCATATAAGAATAGAATGAGACATTTGGAAGCCGAAAAATGGGCTTCTTATATTATAGAACAAGAAGAAAAAGCGACTGAATCTGAAGAAAAGACCTAGTGCTTCAGTGGCACTGATTTTTTGTTTGTTAGTAATGTAAAATATTGTTATTATTCAATAAATTTATAGCTAATCTGAAATACAAATTTTACTCATAGTTTTCTTCAGTAGGATTACTACTGCTACATATACCTATATCTATTATGTTCCTTAAACGAATGATTTATTTTCAGTTCATATCAAAGGAGTTGTAAAATTTAATTCAAATTTCAATGGATTTATATTTATATAGGTACTACATATTAGCACAACCTGCTACCAAACTTAATGCATATAGAAGTTTAAATATTAAAAATCTCCAAACAAAAAATAGAATCTAAGAAATCTAGAATAAATGTTATCATAATACTTTTCAATTTCTTTTACCTCTTCTTCTTTTACTGTTTTCAAACAAAATTTTATCCAAGTAACAAAATATTTAATCGCCCTGTTGGTCGAGTGGTTAATGCAAATGCCTAACGTCTACCGGTGCAAAAGGAGACTTGGGAGTTGGGGTCGATTTCCGACAGGGACAGACATGTATGTGATTAGCATAGATGTCTGTATTTCTGGGTTTGGTCGTTGTTTTTGTATCTTTGTCTAACACATCTTTAACACAAGCAAATAATTCGATTCCTTAGGGGTTAGGTCAGTGCGTATAATTTGCCTGTGATATTACTATTTAAATACATAGTAGGGGAGGACTAGGGAATAAAAGTAGACGAGATGTCGACTACTTGTTAGATAGCATGTTTTTCTTCAAAACAATTGCTCATTTAAGATATAACGTTGAATTAAAATATGACAGAGGTTTTGCTTATGGTTCACACTAGTACTGATTAAACTATTATATTCTTTTCACACCAAGCTTCTAAGTAAACAAATTAACAAGGCAACAGGTTTTAATTTATTCATTCAATGATTAATGACAAGATTACTCATATGGATGGAAACTTATGCAATATTGTTATTCACGCCTATGTGAACTACAATAGATATCTGTATCTCGAAAATAATCGAAGCTAAAATGCATTTACTCTTTTATAATCAATCAAGTATCGATTCTCAATAAAATGAGATTATTGTATTGATCATTATTCAGCACAGGCAATAAATAGAACTAGCATACAATTGTACAGCATGAATAATAAAATCTAAAATAATGTTTAAGTTATGTACCCCATTATTTCCAAATTGAAATATGATTTTTCACAATCTAAACAAAGGTGTTTTAACACTAATTCGCATATTTTGCGTTTTAGTACTAGTGATAATGAAAATATTTTAGGAGGGTCTTAAAATAAAACAGTATAATTACTGGAGGCTACTTTTATTCTATGAAATTTACATTTTAGATGTAATAGTAACAAAATATTTCAGATATATGTATAACCTTATAAATTATAAAATAATGTTACAGTATAAGCCTTGTAAAAAATATAGAAAAGGAATGAGTTAGTAGCCCTTTTTTCCTTCGGAACACCTTTCGGTGAATGAAGTATCGCAGTTGAATAAAGAATTGAGCCGTTAACAGCACTAGCTACTTTTTGCCCTTAGTGGCCTTCTCGGCAGCCTTAGTGACTTTGCCACCACCAGCTTCCTTGAAGTTGACGGACTTGATAACGCCGACGGCGACGGTCTGCCTCATGTCACGCACGGCAAAACGACCAAGGGGTGGGAATTCCTGGAAGGCCTCAACACACAGAGGTTTGGAGGGTACAAGGTTGACGATAGCAGCATCTCCAGATTTGATGGATTTGGGATTATCCTCAGTCGATTTACCAGAACGACGGTCAACCTTCTCTTTAATTTCGGCGAACTTGCATGCAATATGGGCAGTGTGGCAATCCAGTACAGGTGTGTAGCCGTTGGAGATTTGACCAGGGTGGTTGAGCACGATTACTTGTGCAGTGAAGTCAGCAGCACCCTTGGGGGGGCTGTTCTTGGAGTCGCCAGCAACATATCCACGACGCAATTCCTTGACGGAAACGTTCTTAACATTGAAACCAACGTTGTCTCCGGGCACAGCCTCTTGGAGAGCTTCGTGATGCATTTCCACGGATTTAACTTCAGTGGTGATGTTAGCGGGAGCGAAGACGACAATGGTACCAGGCTTGAGGACACCAGTCTCTACTCTGCCTACGGGCACTGTACCAATACCTCCGATTTTGTAGACGTCCTGGAGGGGAAGACGCAGAGCCTTGTCTGTGGGACGAGCTGGAGGGAGGATAGCATCTAAAGCTTCAATAAGGCACTTGCCTTCAGCCTTACCCTCTTTGCGCTCCACTTGCCATCCCTTAAACCATGGCATTTTGGTGGATGCCTCCAACATGTTGTCTCCGTGCCAGCCAGAAATGGGTACGAAAGCGACGGCAGCTGGGTTGTATCCGATTTTCTTAATGTAAGATGAAACTTCCTTTTTGATTTCCTCGAAACGGGGTTCACTGTATGGGGGTTCAGTAGAGTCCATTTTGTTGACACCTACAATCAACTGCTTGACACCCAAGGTGAAGGCAAGCAGAGCATGCTCACGAGTTTGACCGTTCTTTGAGATACCAGCTTCGAACTCACCAGTACCGGCAGCGACAATCAGCACGGCGCAATCAGCTTGGGATGTTCCAGTAATCATGTTCTTAATGAAATCTCTGTGTCCAGGAGCATCGATGATGGTGACATAGAATTTAGCGGTTTCGAATTTCCACAGAGCGATATCAATAGTGATACCACGTTCACGCTCAGCCTTCAGTTTGTCCAATACCCAGGCATATTTGAAGGAACCCTTACCCATTTCCTGGGCTTCCTTCTCGAACTTCTCGATGGTACGTTTGTCGATACCACCGCATTTGTAGATCAAGTGACCGGTGGTTGTGGACTTGCCGGAGTCGACGTGTCCAATGACGACAATGTTAATGTGAATCTTTTCCTTGCCCATTTTTGGTTAGTCTGAAACGTAATAAACCTTAAATTAGTTTTTCTCGTAATAAATAATAAACACTGGGGTTCGCGACACTGCAAGGTCGTAGTCTCGCATGGATAAGCGACCGGCAATATGGCGGCCGCATGGCCGCCTCGCCCTATCTTGACATTTAACAATGAACGTCGGCCATAGTGGAAAGACAAAAATATTAAATAGCTACAATTAAATGCGATTTTTTAAGGAAACCAGAAAGAAAAAGACATATCATCATTTCAAACACAAAACTTAACAATAAGGTGAATCACAACCACGTGGTGACATGTGCCGGTAAAAAGGATGACGCGTAAGCAACTAAGTGTAATTTTATAGATGGAATTAGACTTATTGCACTGATTTTAACAAAAACAAAAGAATCAAGTTTTTAATTACGAATTCGAAGTAAAAGTTCAAAAGTAGAAAGAGCAACGTAAATGTGACATCATGCCAATACGCCAGCTATAATTTACCTAATATTAAACTAAAACTGAACAATCTAGAGTACAAAACACTAATTGGGAACAAATAAGATATTCAAAATTCACTTGAGGTTTTAACACTTCACTTAATTCTCTTGACACTCACCACGGATAGCGTGTAATATCCGAAAAAGACTCGAACAGAATGGACGAGAAATGGTTTTTCTTTCGCCTGGAAAGTAAAGGGTCGTAGTCACTTCCGGTATGGCCATTTAAAATTCTTATATTCCCATTTCATAACTTATTTTTTAAAAAGAAAACGGTTTTAAATATGTACTAAATAATATATTTCTTGTTAAAATAGATACAAATCTTTACAAACATTTATTTTTAAATTTATTAATAAAAAAAAGGTTTGTTTTTTAAAAATATACTTTAATTTCATGAATGTTTAAAACAATTCAGATATTTATCTTTTTGCCTTAAATATTGTTTTTTTTTTATTTGTTCATTTTATAGACTGCTGATATTTTACTATTTTTGGTTAACAAAATAACATTTTTGAATATAATTGTATATTTTTATTGTTGCATTCCAATAAAACTGTACTGTAATACTTTATCGAACTATTTAATTTATTTTCTGTCGTTAAAGGTTAATACGTTCATTCTCCATTAAAAATAAACTTACTTAAATAATGGTTACACCGGATTATTTGCGTCATATCCGGGAATTCGTTTAGAAATGAGGTTTAAGAAAGTAGTTTTACATAGCAATAATAATATTTTTCTGGCAAAAAAAAACAATACTATTCATTCTAATATATTACTTATATAAAAAAATATATAATCAAACATATTTAAATTTAAAATTCAAATTTAATTAATGCAATTTTAATTATTTACATGACTGTTCAATAAAGTAAACAAAACAATATATGCAAACAATAAAACAATAAAAAACATATAAAATTATGTAAACTTCACCTTTTATGAAAAGATCACTTATACGTATAATTATACCCCATTCTTAGTTTTAGCAGTCCCTATATATGATCTAACTAATAAATCATGCTTAATTAGAAAAAAGTTAATGCTTTAATTTAAAATAAAGATCGTTGGTTCCCTAACTAACAAATCTATAAAATTTTTGAAAACATCTTTAAACATGTATAGCCATGTTAAGCTTATTTAAATTTATATAAATATAGAATGTAAAAAACCGATACGGGCCTAATAGATGTAACCACCGTCCCGATAAAGACGATCACATATAGAATGCTTAATTCACCGAGACGGACAGCGATACGGTAGCTCAGTTGGTAGAGCGACGGGACGGTTTCCCAGTAGTCGCGGGTTCGAATCCCTGCCCGTATCGGTTTTTTACATTCTATATTTAAATAAATTTAAATCTATCAAATACAAATTATGCTGCGAGTTATCAAGATCGCTACAATTATGTTTATAACTCGCTTACTCATAACACATTAGTAATCGACGAAAAATATTATCATTATAGCAGATTAAGTTAAAAACAATGCTAACAGATCAAAATGTTTTTTGCTACGAATATCCTCTTTTTGTAAAGGCATCACTGGCTGGAGCAGCAATATATTTCATTGAGACAATCGCTATGAAAATCAAAGTATAAGTAAAGTTATTTTGCCACCAGATGGTGCTGTAGCATTTCATTGTTATTGTCACCTATATCGAGATTCACATTTTGGCTTATATTTAGGCAAAATTGCTTTTCCATTTCATAATATTGTATAACAGGTTGGTTACAATTAAATAACATCAGAACCAAATATCGATTTCACCTGACAATTAAATTTATTTTTTTGACTTAGAACATATATGATGATCTATACATATAATAATACTGTGTCACTGATCCATTTCTATAAATGGAAAATATAAAAAAAAGCCTTTATAAAAGCAGGAAAACCCAAACCATTGCTTTTTCAGTTTGTCTGTTTGTCTCTATGTCTGTATGTTTGTGCACGCTAATCTCAGAAACGGCTTAAACAATTTGAATGCGGTTTTCAGGAATATATTATCACAGTCTTCACATAACATTTAATGTTTTTTTTTTCATCTAAATCGCTTAAGAAATAAAAAAGTTATGTCAATTTATGTCAATCACGTAATAGGTACAATGCAAATCTTATTCTATACATGTAATAAATTTGTAGAGGAGGAGTCTTTGTACATTGAAAATATTTAAAAAAATATACCAGGTTGTGAAGTGATAACTAACAAATCCATTTTCAGCATTTTTAAAATCTTTGTCTGTTAATCTTTTTGTCTTTTAGTTGTGCACACAACACGAAAAAAAATATTTTCAACAATTCATACAAAACAATGTTTTTTTCATTTTGGTTATTCGTCTGTATGTCTATATGTTTGTGCACGCTAATTCCAGAAACGGACGGCTATAATCGATTTGGATGCAGTTTTCGGGAATATATTGTAATGGGATTCACTTTATATTTTGTTTTTTTAACAATCTGTTAACAAATAAAGAAGTAAATAATCTTTTAGTACCATTGCTGCTTACCAGTATGAAGGTTTATAAATACATTGTATTATAAATACATTAGTTTTTACATACATTGGTAAGTACAAAAGGTATGTTTTATCAAAATCGAAATCTACGCGTATGAAGAAGAAGAAGCTAGTTTATAATATAATTGTCTTTGATTTATTTTTTTATGAAGAAAGTCAAAAAGAAGATTTTTTTGCAGTGGTTGCACTCCTCCTCATTTAAAGGGCACCTCACTAATATCAGGGGTTTGCACTCTAATATCTTAGCTGTTCATCACCACCTGGAGACAGAGCAGCCTTCTTTTTGACGGAGACGCAGATACAATGTCCTTTGAGCGCTGCGCACCTGGATTATCCCGGATACACTTTAGAGCATAACTTTCACTCACGTGCCGGAGTCTGTGTACGTGCGGAACAACCTCTGTATCTAGCGTTTCCGTCAGGTTGAAGACCCCACTTTTTCTTCTCTAAGGGCTTTAGTAGACGCAGGAAACGAAAAAATCCTGAATTCCTGTGTCTGTGTTCCTGTTCGCACAGCGGTGACCAAGAGACAACTACATTATTTGAGTGTCTCGGTGAGGCTGCTGATATGGCTCTGCATCAGTATCCTTCAGCGCAGCTCGTCTTTCTGGGGGACTTTAATACCTTTCATCAGGACTGGTTGTTCCAGTACCAGAAAACCAACCATGCTGGAAGAGAAGCGCGGAATTTTGCGTTGTCCTAGGACTTCTTTCAGGTGGTGAGTCAAGTGACGAAGGTACCAGATATAGTAGGCCATACAGTCAATTGCCTGGACATTCTGCTGACAACTGATACGGACAGGTATCGTGTAGAGGTCACCTCCCCCTTAGGAACCTTTGATCACTGTCTGGCGAAAAGCTTTTAGTCAGACCAACTAGCAGTCGAGCTTTTTGGTCTCTTGCCAAAACGATCGAGTCGAGCTTCTGCCAACCCTCACTGCCTGCTCTGCTGAAGCCGGGTGGATCCATGGCCCATACAGCAACAGAGAAAGCGAATGTATTTGCTCTGTTTGCTGATAATTCGCATCTAGACACTGGCAATGCTTCTCCAGCACATCTTCCTCACTGCGTTATTTCGATGCCTGAAATCCGAATGAAATATGGAGAATATTGTGTCCTTTAGATGTGAATAAAGCCAGTGGTCTATATATATATAAATACGAAGAAAAAATTATTTTTTTATTGTGACAAATTTTGGTTTACGTTTTACTCAAGTTTCATAAAACTTGTTAAACGTCAGCACTCTGTGTTATTTTTTAAATTTTGTTTACATCTCTGTGCCTTTAGGTGTCAAAAGTCATAATCACAAAATTCAATATGAAAAATTAAAAATAGGACAAAAAACATCCTAAAAACCATTTATTCTTTTATTTAACATTTCACAATGTTTTTCAAAAGGCTTGTTGAGTAAAGTATTGAAAATGTTGAGTTAATATTATTATTAAAGTTTATTAATTAAGCAAAATATTTGAACCTACTCAGTATGTTTAAAAGTCGAGGTGATAGCAATATTGTTTATAAATGTACTGTTAGATTATTAGAAGATACAGAAATATTAGAATGCGAATTTCATGTAAGTGTTTTTGGCGTTAATTTTAGTTCAGATTGGCTTTAAAATCTTATCAAATCGATGTAATGCTTATAAGCAATTTTGAATAATGATACTGATGTTTATGCTTAACAAATTAACATATATTTTTAAAAACACAATGTTTTACAAAAACAATTATTGTTTTAATTAAAACCCTACAAACACTTGGGATTACATTTATTACTTAAAAAAGTATTTTTTTGTTTTTGTATGATCAATTAATGTAATTAATTATATATACATTTCATAATAACCAATGGTTTTATAGAAATATTGTATTAATTTCAGCCAACTTACAAGGGTAAATTTCTGCTTGAACATGTATGTCAACAATTGAATCTGACTGAGACAGACTATTTTGGCCTCCGTTATGTGGATGCAGGTGGTCAGAGGGTCAGTAATAAAATTTATTCAAACTTATGAACGAAATTCACATATGTATCCATATGTAAATTTGTGGTATTAAATAACAGAAGTATTGTCCATTCCTGTTATTTTAGTTGAATCACATTTTTGTAGTTTTGTGCACAAATTAGTCTAAAGAGAATCTGTGTTTATTATATTCATTTCTCTTGCAGCACTGGTTACACTTAGCCAAAGTTATACTAAAACAAGTTAAGGGTAAGCAAAGTAAATAACTATGTAAATGAATATTTTATGAATGAATATGCTGTGAACTTCATTAGACCTAAGACATAAGTTATTTATAAACTTATTACAATATACATTATAATAATTATTTCAGATGCTTCACCAATATTGTTTAGTTTTCGGGTTAAATTCTATCCACCAAATCCGTTATTACTAAAGGAAGATGTGACAAGGTTTCAAATATATCTGCAATTGAAACGGGACCTACTCCATGGAAGACTGTACTGCACCGCTAACGAAGCTGCAATGCTTGGTGCACTTATTATACAAAGTTAGTAATTTCATTTTATTTTATGATAGTTTTTGTAGGAAATTACAATTATTCTGGTAGTATCATATATTTTGATTGGACATGTCTGAAATTTTTATCTTAATTTTAAATAGTTTTTTAAATAGGGTACATTATTTTATTAATAATAATATAATCAATGTAGGTTGGAATGTTATTATGTTTATGTTTATTATTTATTTGATTCTAATCTAATCTGATAACAAGTAACATTTATTCTATATTTTTATCACTATTTATTAAATTGAAAAATGTTGTGCAATTTTAATAGTTGCATATTGTCATGCTTCATGATTTCACAATACCCTGATATTTTATATTGCATAATATTTTGTTATAAATTATTTAAATGATTCTTAGTATACTACAATACAAACAAAATAAAAAAAATATCTGAATATTAAAATAATATGAATTCAGAGATGTGTTATATACATTTCTATAATTTTGTACATTACACCACAACATGAAAATAATGCTATACAAATATGCAGACTTTTATTTATAAATGATTAAAATTAATAAAGCTATTATTATGTATATAAAATAATTTCATTAATGTATCTTTAGTTGAACTTGGTGACTACGACCCCAATATACACGTAGGGAACTACGTTACGGAGATGAAGATATTACTTCGACAGACTGACGCCATTGAGGCTAGAATACAGGTAATAATAAATAGAGATTGTTTCTTTTAAAGTAATTTTTAATAGTTCTTAGTTATATGGTTTTAATAAAAACGTCTTTATTTATTTATTATGGTTAAATAATGTAATATCTGGTTTTCGAATATTCGTTATTAGTTAATAAATAGAAAAAATAAAACTTGTTACCCCTCTACAAACTATTTATTTAACTATATTTATATATAAAACATTAGTTATTCTAGTTTTTCGGAGGTGAACAGTGAATCGTTTACTTAAATATAAGTATTAAATCAAATCCAATTTAACTTAACCTAACATACAAACTACAAACATTATCCAAGGACTGCATAGAAAGTGATGATTTAACTTCCATGTATTTATTAGAAGTTGTACCCTGAGCCAGTAACAAAAGCTCGCTTGTGTATAACCTAACTATTTAGTTTTTTGAATTCACATGTTCCAAACTGGTCAGATTAGTTTATCTTCAGATTGCTATAACAATGATCAGTTAAAATACATATTACATCTATCTGCATTACTGTACAAATAAATGTACTCCACCAGGAGCTGCACCGTGAGTCCGTAGAGGCAGCGTGCGCGGTGGGGGGCGCGGGGGAGGGGGTGCGAGGGCTCGCCACGCAGGAGGCCGAGCAGACCTTCCTGCGTATAGCGTGCACCCTCGATACCTACGGAGTGGACCCACATCCTGTTAAGGTATATACTTTCTGTGTGTGTATTCTATTGAGATTAGGTTAATAAATAAGAATTTTGACAAAGTGGCGACCTCCGGCGTAACAATAAAAAAAATATAAACAGGCAAATGAATGAACAACATACATCCAAGTTAAATATAAAATTTTATTCAATATATTCATTATCTAATAGAGCACTTAATGCACCGGATAAATAGTTACAATGATATTATGAACAACTTCTCGATTTATTGGTTCGTGATACCAGCTGATAGGGCCGTCTGTCTTTTATTAATTTTAACAGGTTATGGCATTGACTCCATGCATCTACAATAAAAAAGAATTAAAGATGCAATACTATCCTAATAAACAAGGCGGATTTGAATAGCATTTTATTTTAAACTGTAACTGTTTTTTAATATTAGCACTGACTTTTTGTAAGAAGCTAGTACAATTAATAGAACTAATTATTGAGCTGAGTGTAGGCAAAGCTCTTAACCGTTTAAGAATCAATTTTTTGAGGCAACATCACAGGAAAACCACTTGACTAATTTTAACCAAAATTGGCACGCATGTCAAGGACGTGACTGGGCTTGTATTCCAAACAGAATAAAAAATATTGTTTCGTTTTAAAGGTGAAAAAACTAAATCTCCCATAGACTTAAGCTTAACTGAACCAGCGCGCGCTCGCCAATCGTTACTCTTAACCTTTAACTTAACTGGTGCCGGCAACTTTATTGGAAGTCCTTGGGGACGGTATGGACCGACTTTAGTAGCATAAAAACGGGGAAGGGCGCTCAGCTCAACTCTCGCAGCGCATTGTGGCGAATCCTAGTTAAATATTATCACTGAATTTTTGTAAGAAGCTAGTATTATCAATCGAACTATTTAATAATAAATAACTATAATAATTTTCTACTCATTAAAAAATACTGGTAGCTATAGCAATCATACTATGCTAATAATATATGTTTTATATATAGACTTTTATCATATTTAAGGACCACCGAGGCAACCAGCTGTACTTGGGCATCAACCACAGCGGCATTCTCACTTTCCAGGGCAGTAGGAAAACACATCACTTCAAGTGGGCCGAAGTACACAAGATCAACTTTGAAGGACGGATGTTTATTGTGCATCTAAATTATCCTGAGGTGTGTTATTATTTTATCTAATTATGTATTATAATCAGCTAAATTATTAATCTGTTTCAATCTTAATTTTTTTTAGCACTCAATCGTTATATATATATTTCTTGTGTGCGTGTGTATGTCACTGAACTCCTAAACGACTGGACCGATTTTTATGAAATTCTTTGTATGTGTTCAAGGGGACTTGAGAAATGTTTAGATTTACAATTTGGTCCACTGGAAAATGGTTTTTTGAGTAATTTTTAATGTGTAAGTAAGTGGTGATTTTGGAATGTTTCACATTGGTTCCGACGGACTGCGTTACCATGGCAATATCAAATATTAAATAATATTATATTTTTATTATAGTCTGCCGTGACAGTTGGCGTTGCGATCTAAATAAGAAAAATATGTTAGTACTAGCGGCCCGATACGTGCTTCGCTACGTAAAAAGTGAAATTTAAAAAAAAATATTGGAACAAATTCATTTATTCAAACAAAAAATCTTTATTTACATATTCATACGGTATCGATTGGTCGAATTATGATAAATGTATATGTAATGACGTCAGACATTGTGATAATTATATATACAGGGTTATTTGTAATTAGTTGAGCACCTTTTGCAGGCAACCCCTCTACATCAATCCTAACAACATTTGTTCTACGACTTTTTAAAATTAATAGTTTTAAAAATTTAGTTTTTCCCATACAAAATTTATTTATTGCCTCTAAACGTGCATTAAACTTGAGTAAAGAGAGGCCACGCAACTTGTCAAAATATGTGCCAAGGCCACGTGCATCGGGGCGCGGGGTGGCGGGGTGATGCAGAGCGGCGGCTATGCACGTTAGAACTTGATCATTTTCTAACGAGTAATAAAAAATAGCATCGTTTTCCACTTTTATTTATTAAAATATTTTCTTCAATAGTCCAAACACATATTGTCTAACTGTTTAAGAATCTAATGAAAAAACAAAATCTCCAATAGAAGTTGTCCACAAGTTGAATGTCTCAATATTTTTATTTGGTTTATGAAATAAGGGCACTGTAACGAAACCAAATAAATATTATTTTTACAAAACAATAACTTCTCTTTAACTGACATTATACATGTCATATTATCTCGTTTGTTAATATTTTTATCATGACAATAAAACAATAGGTTACTTACAAATTTCTTTAAGATGGCGCGTAACAGAAAAACGTCATAATTTCCATTAATATTAAAAAATTAAAACGTAAGAAGTGAATCGACTGTTTCTGACGTATAATATTCTCATAGAAGAAACACATAAGTACCATAAACACAGACAAATGTACACAATCCACTTAAAAAATAATAACTTTAGGCTTCTTAACATGTTGGATCGTCACTATAGGTATCACACTTCACAAATAAAATTATTCTTCATCATGGTTTCTGCTGTTTCGAGTTGTTGTTGGTTCTAGGTATAGCAAAACAGACCTTGTAAAGATCAGGACCCCAATGCTCCATTTCTCAGCCAAAACTCGTATTTCTTTTCATTCTTACTTCTTCTATTTCAGACAATCAATGTATTTTAAAAATATTATAAATTACATTTCATAATTTCTTCTTCATGTTATAATCTTGAATTTATTTATTAGTTTTAATAGCAAGTCCATAAAATCGTATTGTCCAGTATGTAATTACAATTCATTATTTAATTATAAAACTCTAATCCGATAATTTTATTTTTGGTTAATGTAAATTGTGTTTTGTAATCCACATACTTGTCATTTTGATTATTTAGTATTTCCATAGCAACATGGTGTAAAAGAGATGAAGTTATACGAAAAAAGCTGGCGCGCGCGTTTAACAGTTTCTGACTTTCGCTAGCCTGCCGCGACCTATACTTTAGACTGCTTACAAAATACAGAGTAATAAATAATCGAGGGAGCAAAAATTTTTTTTGTTCGTTTATTCTGAGTTATTTATCAAGATTTTTTAAAAGTCGTAGAACAAATGTTGTTGGGATTGATGTAGAGAGGCTGCCTGCAAAAGGTGCTCAACTAATTAAAAATAACCCTGTATAGTTAAACTATTTTCATATATATATTTTTTAAGTTTGATTTTTTTAATTAAGACGCGTGTACAAGACAACGTCTGTCGGGTCCGCTAGTATTATATATATATGTACTCTTTAATGCAAAATGAACTATGCTTTTAATTGTAACAATTTTGAATGTAATCAAAGTGTATTATAAAAATAATGAGTATTTTGTATATGTTCTAAATTGCATTTGTATTTGTATAATTACTAATAATAATGCAATATTAGTACCTAGTTGACCTATCGATTAGCAAATTGGGTAATAAAAAGGCTGCCTAATCTGACAAAACCAAATAAATGGTTTTTCAGTTAACTTCAGTTAGTTCAGCTCAGAGATTTTTTTACCTTTTTTCATATATTTTTTTTAATGATAATAATTATTATTTATCTCCAGAAAAAGCACACGGTGGGCTTCAAGTGTCCCAGCGGAGCCTCGTGCCGCCACGTGTGGTGCTGCGCCATAGAACAGATGCTGTTCTTCACGTATACCTTCATATTTTGATATTTACACTTGAAAAGTTTTAAACTGACTTCTTATGACCATGATATAAGACGTGTAACTATTTTTGTTTAGAAATTAGTTTTAATTAACATCTTACGAACCTATATATTACATGTCATTCTATTTAAATTTATAATTGTACCAGAAACCCTCAAATTAACAAAGAATTAAAGTTCGGATCTCAGATTGTATAATAAGTTTCGAACCATCTTTGAGATAATCTGAGCCAGTGCGAGTACACACTTCCCTCTTCAATAATATATTGTTGGTACCACCAGCCTGGCGTCGTCGTCGGACGCGTGCGTGTACTCCGGCGGCGGGCTGTTCTCGTGGGGCACCAAGTTCAAGTACGCCGGACGGACAGAGAGGGAGATACTAGAGAGGGACGGCCTGCTCACCCCGCAGGACGAACAGGTCACTGACCTACTACTACTACTACACTACACTACACTACTTGTACTACTTACTGGACTGCAGATACTGCTCATGTTATTTGGTTAATTGTATGTTGCTACTATTCATTCTTTGACGAACTTTTATCGACTTAACTCTGTGGTACCAATGATATTAAAATATTTTAGCGAATACTATACAAGTGCTTGAGTACTTACCGGTCTAAAAAAATATTTCTCAATAGTCAGCAGTAAGGTTTCGTTCAAAATCGAGCACCCTTATCGCCGCTATAGACTTAGTTAAAGAAATAATATTTATTTATTTATTTATTTATTTTTTTATTTATTGCACAATATACAATATAAAGTACAAAAGAGGGGCTTAATGCCACAAAGAAATTATCTAAAAGCCAACCTTTCAAAGTACAGGAGAGGATGTTGGTAGGTGTGCAAAACATAAAAAGTTAAAGAAAAAAAAGAATATTAAAAGACTATCCATATATCTAAATATACACATAATAATTTATAAAAATAATAAGATACTAATATAAAAAACATATAATACATACGATCTATCCGACATCATATTTAATACATATGAGATATATACAAATACTGTAGTCTAGTTCCTTCACTTGGTGTTTGAACGACTCACGACTTGTGGCCTTTCTTATATTTTCTGGTAAATCGTTCCATAGTCTGACAGCGGTTACAGTAAATGAGATGGACAAGAAACCAGTGTGATGAAGGGGTTTATGGAGCAATAGGTTGCTGGAAGAACGAAGCAATCTGTCATGTACATCCGCTAAAAATGAGTAATTGCGTTTTAAATAAACAGGAGTGGAAGGATTAAACAAAATAGAGTAAAGTAAACAAAGAGTCTGTAAGTTTCTTCGCTTACGAATGGGCAACCATTTTAGCTTTGACCTATAGTCGGAGATGTGGTCAAACTTACGTAGTCCAAAAATAAAGCGGATACAGGTATTAAGTAGACGATCTAATTTATTTAGGAGAACTTCATTAGCGTCGATATAGCACACATCAGCATAGTCTATAATATCAAATCAATCAATATCAAATATAGATTTAAAGAAAAAGATCTTTATCGACTTAAAGAAAGCCTTCGGTACGGTAAAAAACTAAAACCTTTGCTGAAAATAAGGAATATTGGTATCACGCATAGCTTTTACTTTAATTGCTTACTGAAGCAAGTTGTAAAAATACATAATTTTGCTAGTTAATAATGTTAAATACGGAATTCCACAAGGTTCCATAATTGGACCGTTGATGTTTTTAATTTACATTAACAGTATTATTAACATTAATCTAGCTGGAAAACTTACACACAGATATATGCCTTTTTTATAATGGTGGCTCTATTTAGGACTTAATAAGTAAAGTTCAAAAAGATCGTGATACTTTGAGTGAGTGGCTACAGTACAATCTTCTAACATTAACTAAAACCTCGTATATGATTTGTAAAGTGCAAAGAATTAACATTTTCCAGATATCCCATCCCTTACAGTTAACGATAAAATAAATGATAAATAAATCATAAATATTCAGGTTTTTGGAAAGACGATAAGTTGAATTGAAAAGAACACATAGAACACGTTAGAATCAAACGTACGTTAGTATATATACTATATAATACTGTGTATCATATAATAAACAGTACTTATGTACTGTGCCTACACCTGCATACTGATAAACACACACTCAAAAATTCTATACAATCTAATATCAAAATTGATATAAAACTAACTAAATATAATTTAAGAAATAAGGATAAACTGATGCTAAAAGGTCTGGTAAGAAAACAGTAATGTTTTACAAAATGCAGATATATAATAACTTACGGAGATTTGCAAGAATAGTTTGCTTACAAATGTTTATTATTTAAAGCATTCAAGACGTAAAATATTATATGTTATTACAGAAAATAGATTCTATCACATTTTAAGTGAACTTTATGTTTTTATGAGAATAAATTTTTTAACCTAACTATTACAACACCTTATGAACACAAGGTACCAAATCTACTGCATCTGTTTTTTAATTATTGGTTGACTGTATCTGTAGTTGTCTTTGAAACTATATGATTATTTGAGTGAGTGTGTTACTTGTTAACGTTACAGGACGAAGGATCTAGTACGGGAGGAAAGAGAAAAGCGTCAAGCGTTCCGGCAACACCGTCTACTCCGATGACTGGAGATTTTGGTAAATATGTCCTTCTGTTATGTAATACAAAAACTACGTTCTGTAGAGTTTGTTCGATTGTAAAACATTTCCGCATTTAGACCAAAAAATATTTTTCATGTCAAGTCAGTATAAAATAAACTAAAGCAAAGTAAAACGTTAGTTACTGGGTTTTGTAGACGTCAATAAGGCATATTTTCATAGCATATTTTATAACCAATAATAAAACACAATACATAAAAATGTAACTAATGTACAAGAATTTTACGCCTACGTCGAATTTTAAAAATACTATGAAGAATCTACAAAAAAAACCCGACTATGAAGTGCGCAAATAACCCGCGAAACACGTATTGACGGTACAGCGTACGGCAGTCGACAGTCCACGATACAATATAACATTATTTCCGTGTCCGTGCCAGGGTACAGCAGCCTGCCGCGCTCCACGCACAGCGCGCCGCTGGAGGACGCGGCGGGCGGGGTGGGCGGTGCGGGCGGCGGGGGAGAGCTGTGCGGCGCGGGCTGCCTGCTGGGGGGACCCGCCGTCGACATCGCCCTCGCCTGCTGCGACCACCGAGGACCCAACGACGACAAGCAACGTACGGGGACACGAATTTCTTTCGAATTAGAACTATGAGCTTCGGCTTCTTTCTCTAACCCGTGAGCTCCATCGCCTTCGAGGGTGGTGACGGTAAAGGTTCCGGGTGTGGGAAATTCAAGTATTACGTGAGCACTAGAGGGGGGCGGGGGGTCTTTGCTCTGCTTATTTTGGATGACATGGAGGGTAGGGGGGTCCTGATGATGATTACGTCATCGGTAGTTATTTACTTTTTTTACACGAATGGCAACCCTCACATTGTCTTTGCTTGAAACGCTTTTTCGGGGATTCCCGCAAATAATGCATAAGTTTAGGCACTCGCTTTAAAACCAACTAACTTTAGAAAGTAGGGGAAGTACCGCGCGATATTCACTTGTCTTAAATGTCCTCTGTCAGTGTATTGTTTCGTTTGGATACTATAGGGAGTAGACGTATTGAAAGCAAAGCAAATTAACATTTGTGTTACCGTTGATTCTATTAGCCAAAGTTTAATGTTTAAATAAGATGTCGTTTCAAATAGACAAATCCAAGTTATACCAAAAATTGTTTGAAAGTTTTAAAAAATCTCATACTAGTACGAAAGTACAAAATGTACAAAAGTTAGTTAACGAAGTGTGGCGAAATTATATATTACAAGCAAAGTCCGACAAGGAACTAGATATTATTGTATCTAAGAGAATTGAAGAAGAACTGCAAGCGGCGACTAAGAATAAATCCAATCTATTACATTTTTTTTCCAAGGTGAGTGACAAACTCATTTTAGGAATCTATGGTATCTATGAGTACTAGAAATATTAGAAATCGCCAAAAAGTTTCTTTTAACAATAATGTAGACGTTTTATTATTAGAAAACATTATGCCCTATCTCAAAGTATAGAGGTGATAGATAGTCATTTATAGATTTATTTTATATATTTAACTTTCAAATTAAATTAAATTATAAATTTTTAAATTAAATTTAAATTATAAATTTTGTATTTATGTATACTTTGTATTTATGTAGCTTATTAAGAAGAGTTTTATTTTTAGGCAACGACTACCTGTAAACCTGCAGAAAAAACACAAATTATACGGTCAGTTTCAAATATTAAAAAACAGGAAGAAGATAAAATAAAACCCGGTAATGAATCACAACAGCAATGCGAAAATAATGAAAATGCAGATAAACAGAGAGCAAAACCTTCTCAGAAAGCTATGAAAAATAAGATTGCTTTACTCGAAAAAAATCTAAATGCTTTGTATTCTGCCAGAGATACTATGCCAAGCCGTGCTGAAGTTGATAAACAGATTATTAAGTTGCGCGAGGAAATAAAAACAGCAAAACAGTCTTTAAACAGAAAGGTTCAAAACGCAGTTGCCCAGAAGAAACACAGGGATGGTATGAAAAGAAAGTTAGAAGATATTTGTAATGAAAATCCAGAAATAAAAAAAAAACTATCTCTGAGGGATTCAGTGGGACGTCCTAATCTTGAAAGCAATCAACCATTACTATTGAAAACAATTGCGGATATGGTTTTATTTGGGAGTGCAGCAGATGATAGAAGGCGAACGGAATCTATTCGCAGCGTAAAAACTCTTGATGAACTCACAAAAGAATTACGTAAAATACGATTTGACATTAGTTGCAGTGGGACATATCTTCGTTTGATTCCCAGAAAATCTAATTCTGTAGAGGGACGAAGACATGTATCTACAGTCCCTGTTAAGCTCATCCGGGCTCAAACTGATAATCACAAGAGCCACTTAGATAGCAAGTTCGCTGAAACATCAATCCATTATTTAGAAAACATAGCATCCATACTTGGACCAGATCAAGTATTTTTCATATCTCAAGATGATAAAGCTCGAGTCCCTATTGGCGTAACTGCGGCAAATAAGCAAGCACCTCTTCTAATGCACATGGAATATAGAGTCAAATTGCCTGATCACGATGGGGTAATCGCTGAGCGTCATAAATTAATACCATCAGTTTATGCTGGTATCAAAATCACTTCCAGTATGATAGGACAACAGCAAGCCGTTGGATATTCTGGACCAACATACATCGCCATTCGAAGTGGAAAGCATAGTTCATCCACTGCTAATACTCATGCACAGGATTTCGAGACGCTTCTCGAACTTGAAGAGTTTCGACCATTAGTTAAAACTGACTGTGGACTAATAAAACCAGTGGTAATCATGACGGTTGATGGTGGGCCAGATGAAAATCCACGTTATCAAAAAGTCATAGGGTTTGCTATACAACATTTTAAGCGACATGATCTCGATGCATTGTTTTTAGCTACCAATGCTCCTGGAAGAAGTGCGTATAACAGAGTAGAGCGCAGAATGGCTCCTCTTAGTCGGGAACTGGCTGGTTTAATATTGCCTCATGACCATTTTGGGTATCATTTGGATGAACGTGGCGTTACAATTAATGAACATTTAGAAAGATCTAATTTCGAATTTGCAGGAAATGTATTAGCTGAAGTATGGAGTTCAATGGAAATTGATGGCTATAATATTACTGCAAAATATGTTGGGGCAGGTGAACAAGATATCCCTGATTTTCCAGACATTAAATGGTATTCAGAACATGTGCGTGAAAGTCAATACTTGCTTCAAATTGTAAAATGTAGAAATACAGAACGCTGTCGTCCAAGGAGTGGCCTATTTAGATTACTAGACAACAGGTTTCTTCCACCACCTGTAAAAGTAAAACAAACTGTTGATGATTTGGTTTTGGATGAAGGAGGGCAATTTCTTAATCTTCCAGTCAATTTGGCTCTACGCTTAAGTGCTTCACTCAAAGATTTCCAGCAAATGCCCTACGATTATTTTTGTCCGACGGTAAAATTGAGGCTATCAAGTCGAACATGCAAAACGTGTGGTCTTTATCATGCTTCCGTCAAGTCACTAAATCATCACATCGAAAAGATCCATAAAAAAGTAAACACACACACTGATAGGAAAGTTAGACCTGTAAGAGTCGCTGCTCGTCGTGCTAATGAACTGATGTGCATTATTCAAAATTTAGAGCACCATGATGTTGAATGGCTTGATGAGAACGACGTAGACATTCCAAAATCGGATGAAAGTGAGCAGACTCACAACACTGAGCAGCAATCCAATGTCATCGAAAACTTAGAATCATGGATTTGGGGTTCATGGACTGAAGACTGTTAATTTTAATTTAATATGTGTACCAAAAATTTAAAACAAGTTTGTTATCTTCGTAAGATTATAATATTTTTGTCCTTTACTCTATGTTGAATATCGTATCAGTAAAATCTAATCTCTATCCTAAATCTATTTTCTTATTTTTAAAATTATAACATCATAATTATAATATTAAAAAAACCATTACATTAATTGAAAAATGTTTACGTAAGCATAGGGGGAGGGGGTAAGAGCTTTGCTTACTTTTGCTGACAAGGGGGATGGGGGGGTAAAGAATTGTAATAAATCTGCTTACGTAATACTTGAACGGCCCCTGTACCGTTAGGTCGTTTTATTTTTTAAACGGTTTTTTTTATAAGTGTGTTAGTAGAGTAAATTGAGCATTGAAATAAAATCATATATATTTCATCAAGTTTTCTAATATGTTTCAGCGTGTCCGGAGTACAGTCCGCGCGATCCGTTCGATCACTCGTCGAGCGAGTCCGCCGCGACCACGCACGTGACGTACGTGTCGCAGGCGTCGCACGCGGGCGAGGAGTGGCGCCCGCCCGCCCTGCAGCCTCCCCCGCGACCCTTCAGCCTGCTCCGAGCGTTCGTCCCCTCCTTCCTCTTCGTGTGTCTGTCTCTCTCCCTCGCGACTCTCCTGCTCTTCGAGACCGACTGGCCCCTCCTGCGACCCCTCAAACGCAAACCCGAACTCGTGACCCTCCGGCACCACTACTACGTCCCCCTCAAGGAATACCTCAAGAAGAAGATCGTCGAGCTTTTCTGATGCGTTCTCGGTCCTCGAGCTGAGATTTGTATGTTGGTTTAGTCAATTCTGAAGTGTCAAAAAACTTTTTGACACGTTTTGCGGACTCCCGATTTTGCATTTAATAAGGCATTTATTGGATGTACTTTGTTTACTGACGATTTTTTTAATGTAAAAGTCCGAGCTACGCTTGATTACAATTTCGTTATAAGCTTTGCTGTCGCGCACACACTTGTGATAATTTTTAAATTCATTGACTATTTATAAAACTTCCTTAAGACGAATTCTTGACACATATAAATTGTTATTTATATGTGTAGTAAATGTCGTGAAGAAAAATATAATTAGTTTTAAGTTTTAAATTTTATTAAGCTAATCTGCACAGAGCTTGGTTGATTGACATTAAAACGTAAATCGTAGGCGTACTTGTAAATGTTTGTCTTCACGGGAAATCGTACAAATCTTAGTGCAAAAGCTTTTTAGAGTAGTTTAGTCTACAAATATTACATTGAATCTCTTATTCTTGGTCTTAATTAAAACATTCCTGTATTTATTTTTAATGTCACAAGCATTTGATTTAGTTGTTAAGTAGCACAGTGATATTTTTTCTACTTTACAATACATTACTGAAAAAAAAAACACGTTAACAGAAGATTATTATTATACATAAATATTTCAAAACAGAAGGAAGTTTTTTGTAATATTTAAATGGTTTCTAGCCTTCGTTCCTTTCTGATATTGTTAAATGTTATGACTGAATCAAGTATCTAAAGAATTGCTTCAGGATCTTTTTCATATTTAAAAATCTCAAATTTGCGAAATGAAAAGAATTTAAGTACTTATATCGATGATTTGTACCTGAAGGTATCGCACTTAGTTACATGCCTTATTAGTGTTACTTACACGAGACTAAACTAAGATGCTTTCCTGCCTAGTCATGTATATAGTTTTACATTTTTTTTTTATAATTTATACGCCTTTTAAACTTAATAAGTTATATCGCAACTATTTATTATATACTTATTTTTTTTAATAATAAAGACATTTGAAACTAATTTATCTTATTTTTTATATTTATAAATTAAGTTACTATATACTTCTTATACTAATTTGAATTCTATTGTTCTAAATATTCACCAGTGTTACATAAATTTATCGGTACATAATAATACTAGTCTAATTTGAAACTATGCAAGCATGTATCATTGGCATATACAGACGGTAAACAAAATATTTTTCTGTAACTTGCATTTACGAAATATTGGAACTAAAATGCTTATATTTATTTGTACTTATATAAATGTAATTTTTTATATTTTACCGCCTTTTGCAAAGCTGCATATATAGTGATAAGAAAGGTTTTATTATGTAGTTTAGTCTAAAAATAGCGAAAAGATTTTGGGAATGTATTTTTTTGTAAGGACTGACTGCAATGCAGATGCCAAATTGTTTCAGACTTTTGTCTGGCATTCATCCTTTTTAATACGGTCCAATGTTTGCCATTCCACTGCTGATTTGTAGATACGACCATCCATTGTAATACCTGAATTTAGCACAAATTGTAATTAATAAATAATTTAATTCAAGCTGATATTTATTCAATTAAACCACCATTTCAGATTCACATTTTATTGTTTCAAAAGTAATTCAAAAATAAGCAACAAACAAATAACAAAGTAAAACATTTTAGCGTATACACGTCTATCAATAAACACTGTAGTGGATGTCAATTCTTTAAAATACTTGTAAATATATCTTTTTAGAGTCGGCTCGGGATTTTATAACATATTTAGGTAAGTATTCTAAACATGGCGCCGTCGGTGTGCCTTTTTGCAAACCATAATTAATGGCATAATTGAGTTATTAAAAAGTACCTAAGCTGTTTCGTTACTAATACCACTTTAGCATATACTTTGAGCATAAAAAATATAATTGCATTATACACGATTTATCGTCGCTATATTATATATTAACAATAATTAAGATTTTGATTAACATAACATTAAAATTAATAATAGTTTGAGCGATAGAATCGTATCGGTCCGGCGAATTAAACACAAGGGTAATATAAAAATTATAAATTCAGATTCATTCTTACGATTAAATATATCATGAGCCCGAGCTAAAACCGAAGTTTTTAATAAAATCCTTATACACCCATAAAATATGTAGGTACTTACGACGCAGTAACATAATAAAATTAGCGCTTAAAGAAAGAAAGAATTACGAAATATAATAGTGTGTGACCTCGTAACATTCGCGACGGGCGACATTTCTTCAGATATTGCGAGCGTCTTCGCTCACGACCGTCGAAATGCGAAAGTCGTCTATTCATAGTATTACAAACAAGACTCGCCACACGACCTCGAGGACGGCGACCGTGTGCCGTCCACGGAGCCGACCGCGTCGCGCGACACGGGCGCGGTCATCGGGTCGGAGCGGTAATTCTAAATTCGATTACACAGTATAACTTTATAAAATACGGCTCACGTAGAACTACTAATATTATTGTCCATAAGAGTGCGAGGAGGGGCGCAGGGGGAATTGGGAAAAATGATCGGGGTGGGAGGAGAGAGGCGCTCAGTCCACGATGGATAACTGAGCGTAGCCCACGAGTCCCTTCTCGTCGGGCGGCGCGGCGTCGGGCGCGGCGGCGGCGGACTCCAGGCGGAAGGTGAGCGAGCGGGGCGGCGGCGCGTCGCCCGGGAACAGCGCGGCGTCCACCAGCCGCTGCAGTTGCGACGCGATGGCGCCCGCGTCGGCCGCCGCCACCAGCCCCGCGCCCACCAGCTCCGTGGCGATGCCGTCCGCCGAGTCCTTGCCGGCCGCGAACTCGAAGCGGATGTCGTTGAGTTCGTCGCGCGCGTTACGCATGCGCAGCACGAGGTTGAGCTGGGGAGCCTCGTCGACGTCCACGGAGCCGATGGTGAAGCCGGCGCGCTCGGTCTCGGGCTCGCTGTCGGACGAGTCGGCGCGCGGCAGCTGGTTCATGGGACGGTCGCGGCGCTCGTCCTCCTCCTCGCCGTCGTCCTCGTCGCTCTCCCAAACCCACTCGCCCGTCTCCATGCGGTGGAGGCGGCCAGACGCGCCGGGTTGGCGCCGGCTGGCCTTGTGCACGCGCGTCTCCATGCTGGGTCCGATCGAAACTAGCGTCTGCACGAGGTACTTGCGGTCCTTAGCCTTTTTGAAGAACGAGTGCTTCAGCAGCTCGGTGGCCGTCGGTCTCTTCGTGGGATCCTTCTGGAGGCACTCGAAGATCATCTTTCTGAAAGTCTTGCCGTAGGCCTTGTATTGGTCCTTATCCTCGGCGCCGGTGTCGAGTGTCGGCGGGTCGTTCTGGAGAGTCAGCATGAGAACTTTCATCGGCGGATACTTGTGGTAGGGCGCGGTGCCGGTAGCCATTTCTATGGCGGTGATGCCGAAGGACCAGATGTCCGCCTTGAAATCGTAACCGTGATTCTGCTCCATTACCTCAGGGGCCATCCAACAAGGAGTGCCCACGAAGGTGTGGCGCACCTTCTGCCGTGACAGGTCCCGCCCCGTGGCGAGCCAGGCTGACACCCCGAAGTCGGCTATTTGCACGATGCCGTCGTCGCCCAGGAGAATATTACCCGCTTTGACATCTCTATGGATTTGTCCGTTTTGATGAAAGTACTCCAGTCCTTTAAGCACCTCTTTTAGAACAGTGGCGATCGTGGCTTCGTCGAAAACTCCATGTTTGCAATTGGAGACCCTCATTTTATGTTTGATAATGTCCAACAAGCTTCCACCCTCGAGGAGTCTTAGGACGAGCCAGAGCTCTTCTTTAACGACAAAACTCGTGTAATAAGTCACTACATTCTCATGATTACAGCTTGACATAGCTTGAATCTCTTTCAGGAGTTCATCCATGGAGGTATTCCATTTCTCCAGATTGATACGCTTAATGGCGCACTTTTCTCCACGGGGACGACAGAATGCAGCGTGAACGACCGCCGTCGCGCCCACACCGATAACTTCCAGAAGCTCATAATCATCTTGGCTGTTGGGCCACATGTGACCTGAAGTCGCCATTATTACTTTATTCTTATCAACCTATTTAAAACTAACACCCATATATTAGAAAGAATTTGTACTCCTAGTAAGGCTGACCTAAGGCAATAGGAAGATTTAAATGTTGAAATTAATTGTTGTGTTCAAGGGTGTGATCCGATCACCCATATTGAGATGATTTTTTGGTGCGTAGTTCTGTGTAATTAATGCTGATCCTTGATTACTTATTTCAAATCGATGCAAAATTTGATCTCTACCTCTAAGATCCTCTAGCGTTTTTGTTTCTTGTATAGTTGTTGTATCTTTTTTTAGATCTACATTTGACGGATATAGGTAGTCACCTAAAAAAATATTATTCAAATCAAGCCCATTAAACATAAAAAAATCTTTTTGCTTAGTAAAGCAAGATACATTATGTTTTTAAATTACCTGGCAAAAGGTGTACTAATCCATCAATGACTTGTATTACAGTAGGGAAAATAAGATCATTATCCTTGCCACTTATCTTCTTTGCAAAGTTATTTAACTCATCTATATCATTAAAATATGAAAGTCGGTGCAACTCATAAGCTTGAGGAGGATAAAGCTTGATTTTTTTGTTGATGTTCTGTTTTAATGTTTCTAAGGGGTTAGACCACTGAAAAAAAATATCATAAAACATCAATGGGTCAATAAGTTTTATAAAACCTACTTTAGAAGAGACAACTAATTGCTCCAAAAATCACACCTTACTTACAAAAATACATTCTTCTATTAAAAAAATATATAATTTGCACTAACAATAATAACAAATATTGCAAAATTGTTTGGTATATATTGTAATTGTTTAATGTATACATATTAGCTTAGTGATAATTTGAATAATTATTAACTAAAAACAAAAAAAATAAAATAAAATCAAGACCATATACCTCTACTTTAACCACTTCAGAACTAGCCTTAAGTCCTGTGGGTTTGTTCTCTATAGCAGCCAAAAAGAATGCTGTATCAAATCTTTGTGGCAAGTGAGTTGGAGACAACCAATTACTCCAATAACTTAAGCCAAATATATCAGGATAGCAACTATACTCTTTACAAAGTGATAGGAATTCCAAGGGATCTTTGTTTAACTAAAATATGTGTTTTTAACATGAATATGAATTACTTTACACCTTGACATTGATTTTTTTAAACATTTGACATCTTTAATAAACTATTGTATATATATTTAATATGAAAATAGTCTCAAGAAAATGGCAGAAAAGATGTTATTTATATTCTTGTAAATAATAATAAATAATAGTCTTTTAACATGAATATGAATTACTTTACACCTTGACATTGATTTTTTTAAACATTTGACATCTTTAATAAACTATTGTATATATATTTAATATGAAAATAGTCTCAAGAAAATGGCAGAAAAGATGTTATTTATATTCTTGTAAATAATAATAAATAATAGTCTTTTAACATGAATATGAATTACTTTACACCTTGACATTGATTTTTTTAAACATTTGACATCTTTAATAAACTATTGTATAAATATTTAATATGATAATAGTCTCAAGAAAATGGCAGAAAAGATGTTATTTATATTCTTGTATATAATATCTCTCTATTTGGAATTCTATAATTAATACTGTCAAATACAAGAAGTCGATAAACTAGATATTAAATTATTAACTCTTTATGTGACTATTATTAATTGTAGCAGGTTGTTTAACTTCAGCAGTAGAGAAAAAAATATGCAGTAAGAAGAGAGTTGATGTAAAAATTAAAAAACAAATTAATGAGATCTTACCCGATCTTGCCAATATTTCACATCAACTTCAGATATAATCTGCAACCATGAGTCACTTTTACTATTTTTATGTTGGGAACTGCAGAGCAGTAGGCCGAGCTCCTCAAATGTTTCTCTAATTGCAGATATTCTTAAAGAAATATGTCTGCCAACAATCATTCAACTTTAATACAAAAAATTACAAGGTCAAGGTTGAGCTGCATTCAACCACTTAAAAATCAAATCAAATTGATTTGCCTTGGTAAAATGAGTAGATCCAATTTGTTAGCATGACAATCAAGACAATGAAAAAAAAACCTATTCAAATATTTTTTAAGTTTAAATAGTTGTGTTTATCAGGAATAACCTTGTTAGGACTTCTAAGTTTCTATTATATATTTTGGACTGAAAATTAGTAATACACAGATAGTTTATAAGTAAAAAAAACGTAAATAAAAATAATAATAATACAAGATTGTACCTTTTAATGGGGTTACTTGCAAATATAGGGGTCACAGGAGCATTCGCTTTGTGTAGTGTCTCGAAATCGCTTTGATTATAGCCGAAAGACTTGAGGAGGTGAAGCCAATGATCACTCGAGTCCGCCTCCTCACTCACACCGCCCGGAAACACTACACTGTTCGAGAAAGAAGCGCTATGCGTCCGAGTCTGCAACAAGATATCGTAGTTACAATCCCCTGCTTTTCCAGTTGACGAAACATCCACATTCCTTTTAGCGATCACTATCAATGAAGCGGAATCACGCCAACATTTTCCGATTGCTCTTTTCATGATGCCGTTGTCACTGTATATAAGATTAAATTGAGTAATACTTCAGAAGCGACGTAGGGGTTATAATACAAGGCCGTAACTTACATATTCCTTTTTGCATTAGGTTCATAAAGTCTTTATCGCCTTATCTAATATGTTCTATGTAGAGTTTGTTTTTACATTCGCTTACTTTTGATTTATAAGATACTATAGATAATATAAAAATAGATTTAGAATTGACATTTACATCAAGACATTTTTTTTTACTTCACTGCTAGATTTTACCTGTTGTGGGTACTGGGAGTAAAGACAGTTTATTATTTACACAACCATTTTAGTAATAATTTGGCGAGTTTAGTTTAAAAATGGTTGATTAATAATTTAGGATTAAATATTGTTAATTGTGTAGGTAACGAAATACAAATGTGTATAACTCCTAATAGTATTTGTTGATGGCAACTCTATATTAAAGTCTTTAGTGAATTATATTAGCCAGTTTTACATATAACTCACTTAGTAAAGACTATATATAAATTATAGGCAGACAGAAGCAGAGAAATGCAATACTTACACATATAGAGCTTATTAGGGTTCGTCTATTTAAATTCTATTCAAGTTGCTACTGGGCTAAAGATATAAGGTGATGGAGACATATAGCATATTCAAAGAGAGCTTCATAAACTGGTATAGTGATGATGAAAGTGGACTGACGAAGTTGTCATGATTTTTTCTGTAACTTACTATTCATCTTGTCCATTTGATGCTTTTCTTTACATCGTATAAGAATAAAATTTGTGTTTCCCAAATTTAAATAAGTAAGGCTCTTATCATGTTTAACATTTTTACATTATTACTAAACAAAATTTATAGCATCTTTAATAGATTTGTTTACATAAGAAGGATAATCTTCAGAACCGATTTATCTATTCGAAGAACTCTTTCCTAATTTTTAGTTACATCTTAACAAGTATGCTCAATCCTACCTATCACTACTCAATCCTTCCTATCACTACTCCACGATCTTTAACTAGTAATAAAGGTACTTCAAATAAAATTTTGCAGATGCAGATCAAGCTGTTTCTTTGTTTTTTTTGCAGATCAAAGTTTTTATTCCTTTAAATTGCCTTGGTTTTTTAGTGCCTACTCTAAATATTAAGTAATAAAAATAATAATAATTATAATAAAGAACGAAGTTGACGAAGTTGTCAAGACGAACAACTATCGGAAATACATAGTAAAGGATGGCACTGTTGATATATGTCATGCGTGCCACCAACCTGGAGAATCCATCAGACATGTTATTTCCGGTTGTTTTCATCTTGCCAATGCAATGGAGAGTATTTGCACAGGCACAAGCAAGTAGCCAAGATTATCCACCAACAACTTGCTCTTCGATACGGTTTTGTACCTTTTGAAGTGCCATATTATAAGTACATACCGGAGCCAGTTTTGGAAAATGGTCACGCTAAGCTCTATTGGGACCGATCTATCATCACGGACTATTGTAGCCAATAAGCCTGATATCGTGCTGGTAGATCGGTTAGAGCGCCGGGCATTTCTTGTTGATATCAGCGTCCCGTGTGACGCTAATCTTGTGAAAGCTGAGAAGGACAAACTATCAAAATACTTGGACTTAACTCATGAGATTACCGACATGTGGGATGTTGACTCAACAATAATTGTCCCGACGGTAGTTTCCGTAAATGGTCTTATAGCAAAGAGTCTCGATCATCATCTCAAGAGGCTCTCACTAAGACCACCGACGGACTGGTCGTAAGGCCCACGTCGGCGGAAAACTATTTTTTATATTTATATTTATAATGTTGTTTTTTATGTTATATATATAAATGTAAATTATAAGATAAAAATTACATAAATGATGATAATAAAAATAATAATACTAATATCAGGACAAATTACACACATTGATCTAACCCCTAAGTAAGCAAATTATTTGCTTGTGTTAAGGGTGTGTTAGACAACGGTACAAATAGGTACATAGAAATACACATATAAAAACTTAGAATATATTTAATAAACGACCAAACCCAGAAACACAGACATCTATGCTCATCACATAAAGTGTGCGAGGCGTAAAATTTAGAGGCTGACTGAATGGGATTAGCCATGAAGATAAGTACCAAAGACAGTAGACACACGTGCCAGTAATATTCACAATAGAGACAACCTCTATTACTCTCTTACTCGACGACACTCTACTTACTTATTATTATAATTACTGTGTTCAAATTGTAAACAGATATTGAAGTCATATAATAAAAAATTAATGGCAAAAGGCAATAATTGAGCTTATATTTGGTGATCCAATAAAGGCGACTACAGGCGTCAACAATAATAATATCAATAGAAGCTTTATTCAGGTACCTAGGTGTTTAAAATGATTGTGAAAGCAAATTCATAATTAGGTACTTGTAAAACAATTATTTGATGCGGTATTTTCGTTGATTTAATTATAATTTATGTTATATCTTTAGTGTAGTTCAATTATTTCAGTTATTTTACATTTCCTAAATATTATTATTTTTTTATATTATTTTGTTTTAGTGTATAAATGTCTTTACAGTTCTAGATGGTAATGGCGTAACTAAGGATAATGTTAGTTTTGCTTGCTGGCAATCCTTGTCTTAATTATCTTATTTTATCTTATCCTCTCCTATCCTATCCTTTTTTTTTCCGTTGGAAAAAATCCGTTTCCGCATCGTTACACAAGCCAGGAAGGCGATGGCCGGGTGGTATGTGCGGCACCCGGCATCTTCCATTTTTAAGGCACCCCACTAAAAAAACCAACGGTTGCCCTCATCGCTACAATGAGACGCTACGGGATCGCGTAAGCATTCACCGCGACTCCCCACAGGAACCCCCCCGATAAGGGAACCCCGGGCAACCGGAGCAACCAGGAACCGAAATCCCAGGCACCGCAAGTTGCCCAGACCATCTCACCGTCGGGCAGCGATTCACTGCTCGGCGGAAAGAGGTCCAAGCCTCCCCCACGCAGACAGGCCACCCCGAAGGGTTACCCGCCCCTGTCAGCCATGGACCGGGCACAAACCCCTCATGGCCGACCTCCACCGCGCCGGGTATTAGCCAACGGGAGAACCCGAAGGTTCTCTGTAACCGTTGTTGCCCAGGGAGCACCACGAGGAGGTTCCCGGCGTTCGCCCCCATCCCATCCCATCCCATCCCATCCCATCCCATCCCATCCCATCCCATCTCATCTCATCTTATCTTATCTTAATATATATAAATTACGTGTCACGTTGTTTGTCCTCCATCGACTCCTAAACTATTTAACCGATTTTAATCAAATTTGCACACCGTGTGCAGTTTGATCCAACTTGAAACATAGGATAACTTACATCTTAATTTGTAGTTGCAATATTATTTTATTGCAAATTATTTCTTTACAATTATCTGTGAATCCAAACAAGTTTAACAGATTGCGTTGTATCTGTTGACTGGATTGAGTTAGTGTTCAACAGATGGCGTAATGTTAAAAGTACAAATGTTCCATATACAATTTAACATCATAACCAACACGCGATGCTGAGAATAAATTATGGGTTAATTTTTAGTGTTAATATAGTCCGCCAGGTATTACCTAGACTGAAGTATATATAAACTCATATTATAATGAACATAATACAGTCAAATTATATCTGCTTCTTCGTTGAATCTATGTATGTGAGACGGGACAACCAAAAATATTGTGCACCGATTAGTGCAAAATTAAATTAAAAATTAAACTATTAATAATTTAAAATAACAAATATTATTTTCAAAATTCAAAACTATCTGCCCTACATACCTTATTTATAAATTTGTAGTGTACTCATTTGTTACCATCTATACATATAATAAAATTGTCACTGATCCATTTATGTACATGGAATTAAAAAAAAACATCATAGGGGGGCTTTATAAGAGCAAAAGAACCCAAAACAATGGTTTTTCAGTTTGTCTGTTTGTCTGTATGTTTGTGCACGCTATTCTCTGAAACCGCTCAACAAATTTGAATGCGATTTTTAGGAATATATAATCACAGTCTCCACTTAACATTTTGAATTAATTTCATCTAAATCGGTTAAGAAATAAACAAGTTATGACAATTTATGTCAGTGACCATGACATGACAATAGGTACCATGAGAATCTTATTCTATACATGTAATAAATCTGTAGAGGAGTAGCCTTTCTACATTGAAAATATTTAAAAAATATACCAGGATGAGTAATAGAATCCATTTTCAGCATTTTTATTTTTTTTTCTGTTTATCTGTTTGTCTTTTAGTTATTCACACAACATGAAAAAAAAAAATATTTCCAAAAATTCATACAGTTTTTTTCATTTTGTATGTTCGTCTTAATGTTCGTATGTTTGTGCACGCTAATCTCAGAAAAGGATTAATCGATTTGGATGCAGTTTTCGGTAATATATAGTCATGGAATTCACTTTTTGTTTTTTTTTTTATAATCGGTTAACAAATGAGGAAGTTAATAATCTTTTATTGTCGTACCATTGCTTCTTACCAGTTTGAAGGTTTATAGTTTGTATTATACAAACATGCATGCTAAATATATAAGAGAACTACTGATAATTTCAAGATTTCTAATGCGAAGTCGTAAACAAACACATTGTTTTGCGCTTAAAATGCAAACGCTGGCTGAACCCTACGAGATAGATCAAAATAATGTACTAAGTTTTGTATACCTTAAAAAATTCTACAAGAAATGAATGTTTGTCATTTAAAATAGATTTTTTTTAATAAAACTGGACCTGCAAGTTGATGGTGAAAATAACGTCGATTGTGTAGCTCAGAATTCCTCAAGTTTACATGGTCATATTTTTATTATGTTCAATAAAAACCTGTGAGTGTGATAAATGGTGTGAATGGTTGTTAAGTACTTTTTTTAAAAAGTATTTAACTGGACCTTTAAGTAAAAACAATAAAATAAGTCATATAGAAGCCAATATAAAAAAGGGAAGTGGGAATTGTTTTACTACGAACTTAAGCCGTGCGAAGCCGCGGGCAAAAGCTAGTCTTAAATAAAACAATAATAATTAAATTTAAAATTCAATACCTCAACTGTACGATAATTTTGATCAATCATGTCCAAAGACCTTCTACAAATCATAATCCGGTGAATTTTTAGACCGGCTTTAACGTTTTCGTCTTCTTTGGTAAATAATAATTTCATTGTTGCAACCACCCTGTTGGTCAAGTAGTGGAGCGCAGACGCCTAACGTATAGCAGTATAGTATAGCGTCGTATAGTATAGCGTGGTGTAGCCAAAAAAATAGAAAAACTTAAACCGAATATATTCGGCATCCAAAACGAATAGTTCGGCCTACGAAATTTCGGAATACGAATTGCGAAAAAGATGACAAATACACCCAATACCGATTACTTACCAAATATTCGGCGCATCACTAATAATTATTATATTACTGTATCAAGGGTTAGGTAATGGTAGTAAAAAATCAGTCATAGAGGTCGCCATGTTCTTTACAAATACCGGTATAGACGAGGTCCCAACTGAGTAAGTGCTCCGTTGCTCCGGCGTTCTGCCGTCGGAGGACGCTAGTGTCCAAATTTCCTAGCTTCCCTCTTGACTAACGACGCCCCGAGCCGAGGTCCGTGTCTCAATCTGAGACGCCCTCGGGACGTCGTTCCCCATGGGGGCCCATCTGGCCCCCCTTGTTAAGGGTGGGTCTCCAGACCCACCCGTTCCCCCGGTGACGCTTTAATAGCCAACAGGGCTAACAGTATAGACAAATAAAAAAAAAAAAAAATTTCCACATCATTATTTTTAACCGCCGACCCAAAAAGAGGGGTATTATAAGTTTGACCTGTAGATTTGTATATCTGTGTGTCTGTCTGTGGATACGTAGCGGTCAAATACGTAAACGGATTTGAATGCGGTTTTTTTAATCGAAAGCTTGGTTTGTCGAGATGGTTATTAGCTATGTCTGGTCGAAATAGAAGCAGTCGTCCCCAAAATTTTATTGGTGCTGGCGAAAGGTTTTTATACAATATTGATAGTAAAAACCTAAACAGGGGAAATTAGTGTATTCGTAGGTTCATTTAGTACAACATAGAAAAAAGTGAAATAATTAAAAAAAAACAGAAAAAAACAAAATTAAATAAACCCCGATACTAGATGACGTCTAAAAAGGATAATAATATTATTATGTACTTATAGAAGTCGTTACGTCGGGGGACCTTTGTACGTACGTTGATGAGTGTCTATTTTACAAAATTTTCGGAGCTAATGAATGAGGTCTTTGACTATACGATAATATCAAAATATTGTTATTTCGTTATTGGCCTTGATAAATTTACTTGCATTTTGAATTTTTCTTTTACTTAGCGGTCGGGGGTTTCTACTTATTTTATTTTATTTTTTCTAATACCATGACTTCTTAAATAGTTTACTACAATGTAATAGGTATATCCAAAACCTTAGCAACCATAGCAACGCGTGGCCGGGTCTGCTAGAATATATATATATATATATATATATATATATATATATATATATATATATAGGTCCGCTAGTATATATATATATATATACTAGCGGACCCAACAGACGTTGTCTTGTACACGCTTCTTTATTTAAAAAATTCAAACTTTAAACAATATATATATTAAAAGGTTATCACATATACACATATCTAACGTCAATACATGTATATTTATCATAATTCGACCAATTGATACCGTATGAATATGTAAATAAAGATTTTTTGTTTGAATAAAAGAAATTGATGTACCAATATTTCTTTTTAAATTTAGTACTAAAATATTTTTCTCATTTTTATCGAAACCCCAACTGTCAGGGCAGACTATAATTAAAATATAATGTTATTTAATATTTGACATTGCCATTTAATATTTGATATAAAGTGAATCCCATGACAATTTATACCCGTAAACTCCATTCAAATCGAAAAATCCGTTTCCAAGATTAACGTGCACAAACGTACAGACATACCGACGAACAGACAAAATAAAAAACCATTGTTTTGGGTTGTCTTGCTCTTATGATGTTTTTTTTTTTTTTAATATTTTCCATGTACAGAAATGGATCATTGACAATTTTATTATATGTATAAAATTTTTCTTTTTCTACGTTCCGTATTATGTAAGGTTTTAATCCCTGTAGCAAAAAGTTAGTTGATAAAAGTTGAACGTGCATATACCTTGTAAATCTGAGTTTGTTTGTAGGATCGTTTCGCTTACAGGCTGATGAACTGATTTTGATTGAGTTATTTTTGTTTAAAAGTTTATTTAATAGAGAGCGTTCTACGCTTTTATATAAAATAACCTATCAATATCTATTTTCTAGTGAATGAAATTAATTGAACACAAATTCAATTATGCAGTAACTTACTTATATGTAATAGATAGATTGCTATTTGCGATAGTCTTCATTCAAGAGCATGTATTATTATTTTTTATGATACCTTATAAGGTATCCTAAAAAAATATTAATACATGAAATTACATGAAATATGTATTTTAATTCATTTATCCAGTAAACTATTTTTACGTAAAATCCATCCTGTCCTTTTCCTTCATATCATTTTACGAGCTCAAGTTAAATTATTCAAATTACAAAAAAATCACTTCTTGTACGAAAACTTTCACCTTGGTAAAATGTGCACGCACGTCCATATTTCTCCCTAAAAAGTAAAAAGAAGTTGGTGGAAACATTACAGAATATAGATTCGACACGCTTCAGCTTTAAGCTACTTGAATGGAATTATTAGTTAATATGCAAGGCACACTTTTAGTAAAAATATGTACAATCAATTATAAAAAGAACAACATCTATTTATGTTTTGATTTTGGTGTATTCTGGATACGGTTTAGTCTGTATGTGTCATGCGCGCAACAAGTGCGGCGCATAGCGCGGGGAGCACGGGTGAGGGGGGGTTTCATTGATCACCAGGCGCCTGTTGCCTGTTAGTCGGCGTTTCACGACCCCCTCCGCTTTTCAAAATTGGTTCTTGCGTCATTAACGTGACGAATGACAATGACTGCTATTTACGTTATACAGGGTTATTTATAATGAATTGGCTACCTCTAGCAGGCAGCCTCTCTACATCAATACCAACAACAGATGTTCTACGATTTATAAAATTAATAGTTTTAAAAATGTTATTTTTCCCATACAAAATTTATTCGTTGCCTTTGAACTGCCATTAACTCTGAGCGTAGGTATAGCGCCAGGGCGTTGACCTTTTAGGTTCTTCTTACAAAATACAGAGTAATACGTAACAGAGGAAGCAAAATTTCTTTGTTTTGTTTTTTTTTTTGCGTAGTTCAAAAATCTGTTGTGTGCGTTGTTTTACAAATCTTGATAGATTTGTAAAAAATCGTAGAACAGTATTCAATTATTCAATGAATGAAAATTTGTATTTTTTTATTTTATAAAGTCCATATCTAGAAATAATACCTAGGAATACAATATTTTGTGGTTAAATTTCCAACGCATTTCGCATGTATAATATATTAGTAGATAATTCATTTATTTCATATTACTATTTCACACGAAACAGTAAAGGTTATTAGCAAATTTCAACTTTCAATTACTAAATAAACTCAAGTGGAATCTTATCAATATCATTAAAAATATTACTGTTTTGCATTACAATAAAATAATATAATAATAATAATGGCAAAATGCATTGAATAAAACACACAGCATTTAGCGGTTGTAAACATGCCTTAATATGTTATGTTTAAACTTACCCTAATTGTCCTTAGTTATAAACTTATTTCTCTTTTTTGCCAGTAGGTGTCCTCTTCTTACCCAGAGGACACTTGACCTGAACCTGTCAATTGTCATAGTTTTCAACTCTCCGGCAAGAGAATTGCTGCAACGCTGTGTGTTTTATTCAACACATAATATCTCTTTGGTTGTAATGCATAACAGTAATATTATGTGTTTTACTAGAACACACAGCGTTGAGATGAAGACCTGTTTGGTATCTGTTGGTGATAGAGAGAAACCAGATTTCATATATTTTTGTAATTTTGGAGCTGTCATTTTAATTTTCTAAGCATGGTTTAACAATGTAAGAGCAAACGCTGGGTAGACGATGTCCAGGGGGAAACAGCTGAACGCCCCCTGCCCCCGCTCGGTACGCCCATGAATGTGAGGTCATGTAGCCTGCGACCTGAGACTAGTAATAGTATTGAAGCTGTACGTAATGTAATTTTAAATAATGAACCTAAATAAGGTGAATTTTTAGCTATTTAAATAATATTGTAATGTTTCAAATTAGTGGTTTTGCATTGGTGGTTTTGAAATTGAGATTGCTTTTAAAACCTGTTGTATTTTTTTTTTTTTCTGAAATTTTAATTAAGATGCTGCACAGTAAGTGAAAATTGCAGACTTGTGTAAAAGAATTGTTCTGTATCATAGTTTATCCCTTAAAAATAATTTTGCTAGAAATCTAGCAATTTGTTGATAATCTGGTACTTTTGGATTGATCTTTACGGTCATACACCAGGATAACCATTTTTTAATCGGAGCACTATATGTAGTCAAAGTAGATATCCGCTAACTACTTTTTAATAATTTTGTTCCTCTACGGACCAGTGAGCAACTTGGCCGTCCCACCCCCAATTGTCCAAGCAAGAAGATCTAATTTCTCCGCTTGTGGCAGGGCAGTTGCCTGTCCAGTGCGCGGTCGCTAGTGCCGCCATCTGGCGCGTCCCCCGGGTTGCGGATAGGGGAGGTCCCCTCAGATATGAGGGGCACCGGCTTCGGCCGGCGCGGACAGCTACTAGCACATGTGGCTGCTTGCCCTTCGGGGCGAGCATTGCACGGCCACAAGATCTCGAAAGCCCGCACTGAGCGGGAACGAGGGCTGGATTGACGGAGCTTGCTCTGATCGTCTGGCTGCGAGGAAGACAACCTCTATAAAAAATCACCCTTTTTTCTTGTTGTGTCGTCGTTGTGTCGTTGTTTCTCTTTCGTCCTGTTCTTCGTCTTTTCTTTTTTCTTTTCTTTGTTTCGTGTCGGTCCGGAGGTGCGGCGTCTGCCGAAGGGCCGGGTAAGGACGAGGGCGCCCAAAAAACCATGAGATGAGTGATTCCAAAATGAGTCCCCAGGCGGGTGCTGAATCCCGCACGGCCGCTGCTGCCGTCTGCCCCTCGTACTCTGGGGGGGGCAAGAATCGCTTACGTGCAGGAGTCCCTGCCCTGGTCGACACCACACCGACCAGGTTAAATAAAAATAGTGTGAGGCGTGGTGGCGTAGAGGATGAGGTCGTCGTCGAGACCGTCGACTCCGACGACCTGACGGATCCGTATCCTACACTTCGTAGGAAGCGTATCCATGGGGTGATCCGGTCCCCGGGTAGTGCTACCGATTCCGATCCCGAGTCGTTTGCTGGCGTGGCTAAGGTCAGCACGGCTCGGCGTGGAGGAGTAGCACTAAAAGGACGTGGCAGCGGGCTTGCGAAGGCGAAAGCCGAGCTCGCAGCTATGAGAGTCGAGGCGGAGGAGGCCGCTTTCGAGCGCTCTTTGAGCGCTCGGGTCCTCCGTAGTAGTGGGAAAGGAAAGGCTGAGCGCGCGCCGAGATCCGACGAAGATCTTTCGTCGGAGGCGCAGCTTATGCTGGACCCATCCCAACTGGGAGTTGAAGAACTCCGGGCCGTCGCTGGACGTCATGCGGCCTCAATCATTGAGGTGAGCACGAAGTCCAAGCACCTTAAGGGTACGATGGTCAAGGCCCTGAGGGAGGCTACCAACAGTCTGTTGGAAGTCGTGTCGGCCTTGGCTGTCCGGACGGAACCGGAGGAGTGCAGTCGCATTCGGGCGGAAAACGCCCGTCTTCAACGTGAAGTGGAGGCCCTTAGGGCGGAGATGCGGGTGACGAAGAGGGAGGTCGCTGAGATGAGGGCATCTGCGGCCAAAGCCGCGGTTCAGATGCCCTCATTGGAGGCGGACTCTCTGGAGGAGCTGAAGAGCTCAATCATTACCTCTGTTGGGGTAATGGTTAACGCTCGCCTGCGCGGTATCGAGGATCGTCTCCTTCCGGAGAGAGTCCTCCGACCGCCATTAGCGGCCGATAAAAGGCGGAGTGGGTTGGCCACTGCCGCTACCACGGACACGCGTCTGCAAGGGCGTTCAACGCCGGTCTTGCAGACGGGTAACGCGTCGTCGGTTCGGCAGGGGTTGCCCGCTACGCAATCACGGCCCTCGGAGGAGGAGCCGTGGTCGACGGTTGTCCGGAAGGGCAAGGGTCAGGGGAAAAAGAGGAGCCCTCCCCTGAATTCGGCTTCGAGACCAGTGGCTGGAGCCGAACCCAAGTCGAGCAGGGTCAAGCCGAAGAAGGGCGAGAAGTCGCCGAAGGATTCCCCCAAACTGCCAAAACCTCGGTGCCCTGCAGTTTTGTTAAAACTGCAGTCCGAGGCAGCGGCTATGGGGGTGTCCTACGCCCGTTGTTTGGGTCGCGCCGCCGAGTTGATAAAACTTGGCGACCTTGGCTTAAACGGCGGGCTTCGCATTCGGCGAACGGCAGCTGGGGCAAGGCTTCTGGAGTTACCCGAGGGTACTCCAGAACAGGCCGAAAAGCTTGCCGACAAAATGCGGATAGCGTTGAGCGGGGTCTGCGACGCCGTTCAACCGGTAAAGCGTGTGGCGGTCCGCATCAAGGGCCTCGATGAGACTGTTCTCAAAGAGGACGTGTTCGATGCGATTCGCCGCATCACAAACTGCCCTGGCGGGGCTCTCCACGTTGGGGAGATCCGTCGGGGTAGCTGGGGGGGCATGGGCGCTACCTTTGCCTGTCTCCCCACTGATGCGGCGAGATTGCTGATGAGCGCCGAGAAGATCCTGGTGGGCTGGAGCTCAGCCAGGGTGGAGCTGCTGGAGGCGCAGCCGCTGCGCTGCTTCAGGTGCCTTGCACCTGGGCATGTGCGTGCGGCTTGCCCGTCCGCGGTCGACCGAAGCGCCGCCTGTTTCCGGTGCGGTGAGGGGCATACCCGAGCCACTTGCACCGGAATGTTGCGGTGCGCGGTCTGTGCGGACCGAGGTCTCACAGCGACCCACCTATTGGGGAGCCGAGTGTGCAAGGCTCCGCGAGTTCGAGGATTAGCACCTGGTGCGAAACCCTCGAGCGCGGAGCCCAGCACGGAGCCGGCTGTGGCTATGGCAACATAGTCACATCGAGCTTCAGCGGGAGAGACTGCGAAGGAGAAGGGTTCAGCCCGTTCCTTCCCAGCCGTAGGCCTAGGTGAGAGGGGGGGGCGACGTCTCTCACCATTGCACTAGGTCTATGAGGTAGGGGTACACTGGTTGCCCGGGGTACCCCTATACGGAGGAGTTACGCCGGGGCGTCACGGTGAGTGCGAAAGCGATCCCGTGACGTCCCATGGCAGCGTCGTGGGCAGCCGTTGGTTTTTTAGTGGGGTGCCTTAAAAATGGCAGTCGCCGGGTGCCGCACATACCGCCCGGTCATCGCCTTCCTGGCCTGGGTGACGATGCGGAAACGCATTTTTCCAACGATAAAAAAAAAAAAAAAAAAAGGGCAGTTGCCTGTGCTGAAATCTATTAAGACCTTCCACAGGTTCTTTATTAGAATGAGTTCCGGTTTGGCTCTCGCTCGGAGGTCTGGTAGCCAAAAGCACTTGGTTTAGTTTGATGCTATCAGGATATAATCCCTTTTTACACTGTTCAGATGTGCAAGAAATCTTGGTAATAAGCTGGGTGGGGTGGGGGTAACAGTCTCTACAATCTAAGGTACAGAGTACATACTCTGTACTCTGTACGACAGCCGTTTCTCTTGACGCAAACAAGTCGACGTCTGGGACGCCCCATATTTTGGATATAGCCTCCGTAGCCTGGGGCAGAAGATGCCACTCCGATAATTTGCGACCCCTCGATAGGCGAACCGCAATTCCGTTCAGAATACCGGGGAGGTAAGTGGCTGAGAGGATTAAATTGAATTGTCTTGCTAGTTTCAGTAGTCTGGGAACGTATCCCCCCTCTCTCCTGAGGTACTATACCAGGGTCTTGTAGTCCGTCTGAATCAATGTGTGAGCACACTGTAAAGATATCCGCTAGCTGTTTATGGCTGCAAAAGCCGCATACATCTCCTTTATGTTTGAGTGCCAGAGATTCTGGAAGTGGGACCACATCCCTGATAGGTAAGTTTTGTTTAATTGTGCTCCCTATCCAGAGTCTGCAACGTTCGTAGTCAAAAAGTTATACACGCCGTTCTTGACTATTGCTGTTCAGATGTTTTCTACCGTTCTTAACCACCATTTTAGTTGAAATAAAACATTTTTTACGGATTTAACTCGAGTATATTGAATTAAATTTTAAATTTAAATTTTAAATCTAACCCGACGTTTCGAATGCTTTGCAGCAATCGTGTTCACGGTAAGACGAGATGGAGGTGTCTGTCAATAAGTCAGTTAATTAGTCATCTACCTCCAACGGTTTCTAAGCTTCCGGGCGTACAGTTCAGGATTCACACAAAACGCACTAACAGTATCTTGAGGTCTTACAGTGCGGTCACAGACATGGGATTTTATATTTTTCAAAAGTGAGTCCCAGGTGTTAGATAATCCCCAACCATCCTAATCTATTAAAATTAGGATGTTTTTTAATTTCAATAGCCTCACGAACCATTCTTGGAATGTAACGTTGTTCTTTAGCGAGGATTTTAGGTTTATAGATAGTTCAAATGGAAACCTTTTTTAACCTTTTTTTGGTTTCTGGAAACCATTCGAAACGTCGGGTTAGATTTAAAATGTAAATTTAAAATTTAATTCAATATACGCGAGTTAAATGTGTGTTAAAGTTATTTCAATGTGTAGTACTCGTGAAAACCTTATAAAACACCATTTTAGTTCTTGTTGAATTAGAAGAGGGAGATCTCTTCTTTTCTTGCTCTGTTTTGTTGAAATTTCCTCTGGAATATTTGTGTTCTGCGACAATGTAGTTGACCCCATTACACTGCGCAATTTGCGAAATTTAGTAACCCTAATAAGATCTGAGTTTCTAGAAGAGAACTGTTTCTCCTACTCAGCATCTTGGAAATGTTTTGTTTTATTTTGATCTTCTTTCTAAATGGAAGCTCTACACAGTTTTGTTGGGTATTCCATACCAGGCCGAGATACTCTATTTTTTGAGTGGGTTCCAGACCGGATTTCTGGTAATTTATGTGGTAATTAATGTCCTCAGTGTTTACGAAACTTAAAACACCAGTATTGTATGGTTCTGATCAGCCAGGAGGAAATCGTCTAAATATACAATTATTCGGAAACTCTGGTTTCGTATGGCTCCGCAACCCAATTTGTTAGTGTTGCAAATATTCTTGGAGCTGATGATTGGCCAGAAGGCAGGGCGGTCAAATGTAACACTTCGCTGTTGTAATTGACCCTAAGAAATCTTTTGTGTTATTGGCAAATGGCTCTGATATTGGCAAATGGAAATAGGCCTGATGGATGTCTATTCTGAGTAACCAGTCGTCTCTCTAAATAAAATTGAATATATCAGTTAAGGAATTAAATGGAAATTTTAGACTAAAACATATTTGTTCGGACCTCTGAGGTCGAAGATAGGACGTATCTGATTTCGTTACTAGGAATATTCGACATAAAAAAAAACTAAACTGAGAACTTGTGGTGTTTCTAGAATTTTCTGTATCTTTAAGCTGGAGATAACTTCTGTCATGTCCTTTATTACTCTGGTTGCTAATTTCATTAAAACTTGGTTGAATAGATATTGAAGAGGAGGCTTCTTCAGAAATGGGGTTGTTGCACCAAATCGTTGCGTCAAATACCGACGCATGCAAGCTGTTCCAATCCTTCGCTGTACGCACTAAAAAAGACGAGGCATAGCGCTTCGTTCGGACAGGTGGAGTGTCCACACCATGAGGATGGATACCTGCCGTGTGTCGGAACGTCCGGTGATGGAAGGAGGCCGGGAGAATTAGATCGTGTAATTCCTGCGCACACTCACCAAAATGTATACTATAGAATACTGAGAGGCTGTGTGCAAGGCTGCGGAGGTCGGCTGGAGGACCAATTCGGGATCGCTTATAAGCCTTTTTGCTCGCCTCTCAATTAAGTCCAGAACCGCAAGATGAGACTTTGCGGCACCAGCAAATATGTAACTACAGTACTCCACACACGACCGGATCTGCGCTTTGTATAATACAAGTAGCTGTCCCGGTGTAAAGTACTGTCGAACCTTCGCAAGAACGGCAAGTTTTCCTGCAGTTGCTCTTGCTCTGGGCTCAATGTATCGACCAAAGTTGAGGTTCGAGGAAATCTCTAAGCCTAACAACTGAAGCCGGTCACTGTATTCCAAGGATACATTCTGGAAAGTAGGAGCTAGGGTGAAAGGGCTTCTTTTAGCGGGGAACAGACACGTTTGAGTTTTGGTGGCGTTAAATTTGACAATATTGGCATTGCCCGATGCGGAGACTACCTGAAGTTTGTCAGTCAAACATAGCACCATGGCTTCTCTTTCAGACTGTACTTGATCTCTACTAGCCCGAGTACTCGGCAGATATCTGTCTACAACTGTGCTGTCGTCTGCATACCCATAGAAGGGCTCCACCAGATCGTTAATGTGCAGCAGAAAAAGAGTTGCAGAAAGAACGGACCCCTGAGGCACTCCGGCATTTATTGTCAAGGGTTCCGAGGAACACCCGTCGACAACTACTCGGAGAGATCTCTGGCTCAGAAAGTCCATTACCCAGCCGATCAGACCAGGAGATATACCGTACGTTGAAAGCTTGCTTATAAGGCTCGCATGCCTGACCCTGTCCAATGCCCTCGATACGTCCAGAGAGACGGCGACCGCTTCTCCGTTCTTCTCGATGGTCTCTCCTAAAATGTGTGAAGCATACACTAGGAGGTCCCCAGTAGACCTATTACGGCGAAACCCGTACTGTCGCTCACTGAGGAGATCGTTACCTTCTAGGTATGCTAGAAGGCGCAACTTCAATACACGCTCCATAATCTTGCAGAGTATGGAGGTGATTGAAATCGGTCTGTAATTGACAGGGTCGGCACGGCTGCCTTTTTTGGGCACGGGTTGCAAGCTTCCAGGATTTCGGCACTATTCCAGTCGTGAAAGTGAGGCGATACAGACGTGTCAGTATAGGAGACAACTCAACTGCGCATGACTTGAGCAGAATGGCTGTTATACCATCGAGACCACTGGCTTTATCCACATCTAAACGACACAATGCTCTTCATACCTCTTTGTTAGTGAGCGGATTTCAGGCATCGAAATACCGCAGTGAGGAAGAAGTTCTGGAGAAGCATTGCCAGTGTCTAGATGCGAATTGTCAGCAAACAGAGAAGCAAATACATCTGCTTTCTCTTTTTCTGTGTGGACCAGGAATCCATCCGGCTTCAGCAGAGCAGGCAGTGAGAGTTGGCAGAAGTTCGACTCGATCGCTTTTGCAAGAGACCAGAAAGCTCGACTGCCAGTTGGTCTGACAGAGAGCTTTTCGCCATTCTTAACGATCCGATCAAGACGAGCCTTTCGCAATGCCTTTTTATAGGACTTGGCAGCTTTGTTAAAGGGTCTCTTCTTTGTACTTACATCCGGAGTTTTGCGGCTTCGAGCATCAACTCAAATGAGGTAGGCCGAATATTTTTGGTCTTCAGCACGACCACATTCGGCATTAAACCATGGGTGAGCTATGCCACCGATGCGTACGTTAGGAAAAGGAATAAAACACTCCATTGCCTGATGCACCACATCGGTTATAGCATAGCAAAGAAGAGAAGCAAACATTCGGCCAAGGATAAGACGCAAAAAAGTGCCGCATCTCATCCCAATCTGCTGACTTGTATTTCTATACTCGCCTGTGTTTTATGAACACCATGTGGTTCGAAAGCTGGTGGGGAATATGTAAATATAGATTTCACCTGACAGTGATCGGAGGTTCCCAAAGGGAAGGTGACCTCTACACGATACCTATCCGGAGGATCAGTTGTCAGCAGGTCCAGGCAATTGGTTGTATGGCCTACTACATCTGGTACCCTTGTCGCTTGCCTCACCAGCTCAAAGAGGTCCAAAGACAACGCAAAATTCCGCGCTTCTCTTCCAGCATGGTCGGTCTTCTGGTACGGGAACAGCCAGTCAGACAGCCAGCCAGACTAGATGCGCCGAAGGGTAATGATGTAGAGCCATATCAGCAGCCTCACTGAGATATTCAAATAATCGAGTTGTCTCCTGGTCACCACTGTGCGAACGTTAGATACAGAATAACAGGATTTTTTCGTTTCCTGTGTCCACTAAAACCCATAGGGAAGAAAATGTAGGGAAGAAAAAGTGGGGGTGATAAGTCTTCAAGGTGACGGAGACGCTGGATACAGTGGTCGTTCCACGCGTACACACAGTTTCCGGCCCGTGAGCGAAAGTTGTGCTCTAACGAGTAACCGGTATAATCTAAGTGCGCAGCGCTCTAGGGACATTGTATCTGCATCTCCGTCAAAAAGAGCTAGTGTCGCTGCTCTGTCTTAACATAGTAGTGGACAGGTAGGATATTGGAGTAATAAATAAATTATAAGATTTTGCACGGTGACGTCTTTAATTTAATAAAACTTTGGCCTTATCTATCCAGAAAAGAAGATCAAGCTTGTAGTTGTCTTTGTTACAAAGGAGCTTCCAATCTGATTGTCGATAATCAGAATTGTCCATTTTTGAACCGTTAGTTGGGTACCTGAAGGGTTTTTATGCTCTACATTTTTAAAACTACACCAACCAACCCATCGTTTCCATGCACCATCATAAGTTTTCAAGGTAGACTTTTGCCAAGATTTTTTTAACAATAATATTTGTTCGTAGTTCCAATCTTTTACGGCCTCTGATCACCCCCACATCTTCAAACCTCCAAGGTTATGTTCTCGATTTTTGGTGGTGGAAGCCCCGTTGTTGTATCGATTAGATGTTTCTGTAGATTTTTCAATGTGAATGAAGCTTCGAGAGCAAGGGTTTTAAGATCCGGCCGCCAAAACACCTTTTTCCATTGAGGTATCACCACTAGAAATAAGCCTGTGTTAGGATTAGAAATAGTGGGAGAAATATACATGCTAGTGGGTAATTCCACAGAGTGCTAAAGGCATTGTGAAACAGAGCCTGAGGGTCTCTTACATCTCGTGAAACATAATTGCTTACTACACGCGCAGTTCTCGAGGCAAACAGGTTGATCATCGGGGTTCCCCTCCTCTTGTACACTTTCGTTACGCACGGCGGTAGTAAATGCCACTCTGGGGGTTGGAGATGTCGTGAAAGATGGTCGGCATGGTTGTTTGGCCAGGAATATACTGTATGCAGTGATGTATCCGATATTTGTCCAGTAAAGTATCTGAAAAGAGATTTCTATTGGAGGTAAAGATTTCGTGCCTCCTTCGTTCCGGAGGTTTTGTTGTCGCATTGTATCGAGCTTCGATACAGTAAATGGGCTTGGTTCTGGAGGGCATATAGTATGGCCAACATTTCTTTTTGGTTGCAATGTAAATTTTGTTCCTGAAGAGACCAAGTGCCCGATAGAACCAGATCGTTTATTTGAGCTCCCCAGGCTTGATCCGAGGCATCTGTAACTAAGAAAATTAGCGGCGGAGGGTATTGAAGAGGCGTCGTTAATTTGAAATTTTGTGCCCACCTTTTCAAATCCCTTACGACACTTTCTGACAATAAATAACTTCTTGGCAACATATCTTGTATTTTGATCATGAACAGTAGCAGACGTCGATAGTTTAGACGAACTCGAGGGATGCTGAAACTGGAATAATTCAGATGGCCTATTAAACGCCAAATCTCTTGCAATATGAAAATAAATTAAGGTTTTAGATATCCTGTCCTGAAATAGCCTTGCATTTTCCCTGTGTTTTCTGTTTTTAAAGTTTATTTATAACGCTAATATGTGGTATACAATAAAGTATAAAAATAAATAAATAGCGATTTCACAATGTATAAAAATATAACAACAGGCTAATGAAAGACATACAAATTTATTAATTGTATGTATTTATTGAATATTGTTCTAATCTACTAATTAATATTCTAGTAGCCCTGAAATATATCTAATTTAACACAATTTAGTCGAGAACATTTTCAAAACTATACTTTTGTTGCTTAAGGTTAAATTATATCAAAAGATTGCTCAAAGATGCTATAATGGAGCAACTGACTTAGTTATAATTAATTACTCATTAAAAGTATCGTAAAGTGCTTATTGTCCTTTGTTTAGTGATACAACTTTCATAATTAAAGCTTATATTTTTACTTTGTTAAGTCGAGAGGAAAAAGAAACTTTAGGCAATAATTATATTAAAAAGAAATTACAAACTTTACTCAACACTCTCTTATTGTTGTATTCTCTCTGTTGCTGGTAATAATTACTTATGTCGTCTTTCGTTTTGTTACTTTATATTGTTACATATTTGAATATAAGTCCTTTGAAACATGTCTGTTCATTAAGTTAGAATATGTTATAGTCTTATAATACTTAATAGATTAGCTTAAAATAAACATTTTAAATTATACATCATCATCATCAATAATAATTTTATTGTAGATTAAAATTAATTCATGTAAAGTAACTGTCAGAACATAATTAGTATAGTTGTTATGATCAGTTAAATTATTGAAGGGAATTTTACATAACAACATAACTCATACTATACTTTATGTATATCAATTAAGTGCAGTTAAGATATTTAGATTTAAAAAGTTGTATATTACTATCTTGTTAGCAAATTAAATGTAGAAAGTCAGCATACTCATAGCTTATGTGAGGAGCAGTGGCGTAACTATACCGTTCGAGGCCCGTGGCAAAATTCATCGGATGGGCCCCCTTCCCCCAATATACAAAAGCTGAACCAACAATAATATTTTTTTATTTTATAATACTTATTTATACACTTTTACTTCTAAAAGTACAATAATAAATCTTTATGTTAAGTAGATACCTACATTTAAGCTTTATAATTATACTTAGGTACTTACTTGACTGTCTAATTTAAAGTACAGTCAGCATCTAATAGATATAGGCACATAGAGTAGTCAAAATGATATGGAAACAAAAAAGCAAAGGTGTTCAAAATATAAAATGTTAATTATTAAAATTCCTTCCCCCGGACTTTCCGTTCAGCAAAAGTGGTAATAACATCCTCGAAGTTCAAATTTCGGGCCATAAAATTTTCGAGGGATAGAATAGCCAAGTTGCTTAACCCATTGAATTTCTTAAACTCTCGTCCCATTGAATTTCTTAAACAAGTTTTTATCAAATTCAGTTTTGAAACCGATCGCTCGGCATTAGCCGTGGTCGCAGGAATGGTGAGAAATAATAGAAATGCAGTGCACCTTCAGGAAAGCTTGAAGATATAAAATGATTTTTTATTATTAATAGTCGGCAAGTTCTCTCATAGAAGATGATGTTTTTATTGGGTGTCTAAAAGAAGATCGAAAACTGAGAATTTCCTTGGAAAACGCGTAAATAAATCAGTATTATTCAAATTTTGCAAAGTGGCAGGTTGCAAGACACTGAAATTGGAAACAATTTCAACAATTCATTCCAACGAAACGCGATCTTAGTTGATTGATGATTATGTCTAATACACGATAAAACGTATTCTACGTTCACTTTAAACAAGCTTTCAGGATTTTGGAGACGTTCAGCTTTACAAATTTCATGAAAATGACGTTTCACTTTTCTCTGACGAGTTTTAGGTAATTCAGGGCTTATAGACCATTGCACTGCAATACTATTTGCTTCCATTTTTAAATCTTCAAATTCATGTCGATACTTTTCAAGTTGTTCTAGACAAACTTGCAAACGCTTTGAAGCATTTGAAAGATCGATGGCTTTAGAAGCCGCGTCTATAGTTTGTAAGACTGCATTGGAAAACCAACAACATAATAAAATTGTAGTTTTCTATCTTCTTCTTCAGCAAGATAGATTCATTTCTCTCGTCTGTTTTGGAATTTAATAAAATACCTAGTTTTTGTAAGTGCTTTTGAATATCAACAAACCGAACTTTTAATGTAGACATGGCATCAAAGCGTCCTGCCCATCTAGTTGGATTCATTGTTTTTATGTTACTGAATTTGATGGTACTCCGGTTTCTAATTTACTGTCAGAAAACTAGATAATATATTCCATCGTTTAATACTACGGCCATAAAATATATAAAAATTTGTTGCACAGTTTCGAATAATCTTTGTATTTCTATGACCTTTGTTACTTCATCATTTACCACAAATTCTTTGAATTTCTAATACATTTTTAACTTGTTTATTATGCAACTAGAAATAAATCAAAGAGAGAATTTTTTTTTACTAAACATGTATGATAAATAATAAATGTTGGGAGTTGGGATTCTCCTCTGATCGGGGGCCCCTTCCGGCTGGGGGCCCGTGGCATTTTGCCGGCTTGCCACCCTGTAGTTACGCCACTGGTGAGGAGCTGGTTGAATGTAACTCACAACCTACTCAATCAAATTTAATTGTTGTTAATTCAACTATAATTGATTTTTCAAGTCATAATAAATTAAAAAGTATATCAAGATTAACAAACTAATCGAAAAATGTCATCAACTACAACAAGTTACAAAAAAAAAATAAGTGATTTAAAAATTTAACACTCAAAATAAATTAAAAAAGTTAGTGTTTATAATAGAAAAATGATTGAGAGTAGGACAATGTATGAGCGAGCCACCCAAAACTTGCAGAATGAAATGTCTCAATTAACTTGTTTATTGCAAACAATAAGTAAAAAATATGAATCTTATCAGAATAAAATTAAGGAACATATTCAAGCTACAGGTAACAGTCGCGGGTTGGAATCCCTGCCCGTGTCGGTTTTTTACATTCTATATTTATATAAATTTAAATAAGCTTAACATGGCTATACATGTTTAAAGATATTTTCAAAAATTGATTTCGGTAGTGGCATCTTTTCAATGTTTATCTATACTGCAAAGTTAGAAACATTGGTTAGGATTTTCGAAAGAAACCTAATAGATGTCACCACCGTCCCGATAAAGACGATCACATATAGAATGCTTAATTCACCGAGACGGACAGCGATACGGTGGCTCAGTTGGTAGAGCGACGGGACGGTTTCCCAGTAGTCGCGGGTTCGAATCCCTGCCCGTATCGGTTTTTTTACATTCTATATTTATATAAATTGAAATAAGCTTAACATGGCTATACATGTTTAAAGATATTTTCAAAAATTGATTTCGGTAGTGGCATCTTTTCAATGTTTATCTATACTGCAAAGTTAGAAACATTGGTTAGGATTTTCGAAAGAAACCTAATAGATGTCACCACCGTCCCGATAAAGACGATCACATATAGAATGCTTAATTCACCGAGACGGACAGCGATATGGTGGCTCAGTTGGTAGAGCGACGGGACGGTTTCCCAGTAGTCGCGGGTTCGAATCCCTGCCCGTATCGGTTTTTTACATTCTATATTTATATAAATTTAAATAAGCTTAACATGGCTATACATGTTTAAAGATATTTTCAAAAATTGATTTCGGTAGTGGCATCTTTTCAATGTTTATCTATACTGCAAAGTTAGAAACATTGGTTAGGATTTTCGAAAGAAACCTAATAGATGTCACCACCGTCCCGATAAAGACGATCACATATAGAATGCTTAATTCACCGAGACGGACAGCGATATGGTGGCTCAGTTGGTAGAGCGACGGGACGGTTTCCCAGTAGTCGCGGGTTCGAATCCCTGCCCGTATCGGTTTTTTACATTCTATATTTATATAAATTTAAATAAGCTTAACATGGCTATACATGTTTAAAGATATTTTCAAAAATAAAATTTTATGATTGGGCTACCGTGAGGCAATCGGAGTAAAATGTCCCTTCGCAATAAGGTGACACTTTACAAAGCTTGCATACGTTCCGTCATGTCCTATGCGAGTCCTGCTTTTGCGCACGCTAATCTGAAACCCCTTCAGGTGATTTAGAACAGGTTTACACGGAATGCAACAGGGGCGCCGTGGTTCGTACGCAACATCGATCTCCATAGAGACTTAAACCTTCCGACCATCGCTCAGTACTTCAAGGGGCTTTCCCAAAAGTACTTTGAACGTGCTGAGCGACACCCGAACCCACTGGTGGCTGACGACGCCGCAGAGTATAGACCACGTAAGACTACTTTAGTCAGAAAAAGAAGACCCAAGTCGGTACTCGTTGACCCCGACGACGCGTTCACAGTAGGTAATAACTTGTACGCGTAGGCATAAGTGACACCACACAACATACAGACACACACCGTCTATACCGGTATAGACGAGGTCCCAACTGAGTAAGTGCTCCGTTGCTCCGGCGTTCTGTCGTCGGAGGACGCTAGTGTCCAAATTTCCTTAGCTTCCCTCCTGACTAACGACGCCCCGAGCCGAGGTCCGTGTCTCAATCTGAGACGCCCGCGGGACGTTGTTCCCCATGGGGGCCCATCTGGCCCCCCCTTTTAAGGGCGGGTCTCCTGACCCACCCGCTCCCCCGGTGACGCTGTAATAGCCAACATGGCTAACAGCATAGACAGACAAAAAAAAATGGGCTACCGTGCGAATATATAAAAGAAGAGATAAGTTATATGAATTAATATGGTGAGAGGCAATGGAATCAAGATCCGGTGTTCTGGAATTAAGTTAGGAATTTCTCTAAAATACTTAAGAACGTTTGAGTACAAGTTAAGTCGATTTATATAAGAAATAAACTAGATATGTAACTTTCAAGTTTTAGAGATTCCCTGAGAGATGTTTTTTAAAGAAATCGGTATTATTATGGTCGCTTCTCAATACATTTTAATAACTTATTTTATATACGCCAAAATATAACAGCGACAGACATACGATATATACGAGAAATTGAAAAAAAGCAAGTTAGCAAATCCTTCATGGGCTGTACGGAGTGTACGCATATATAATAAGGTTCCACAAGATATCTTAGATCTTCCTTTTCTTAGTTTTAAATCTAAATTTAAAGTATATTATTAGATAAATCTCATTATAACTTTCAAGAATTTTTGGTTGATCGAATAGTGTGGAATTTGGGTCGTTGACTCATTTGCAGGGTTGATGTTATAATGTATAAGTCAAACATTGTTAAAATTCATTTTAAAAGAGATGAGTTTCTTGCCAGCTCTTCTCAGCAGAACAGCACCAGCTTTCGAACCACATGGTTCTAGGCGAGTATGGAAATACAAGTCAGCAGATTGGGATGAGATGCGGCACTTTTTTGCGTCTTATCCTTGGCGGCAGGTCTGCTTCTCTTCTTTGGATCCGTCGAGTTGCGCGGATGCTATAACCGATGTGGTGCATCAGGCAATGGAGTATTTTATTCCTTTTGCTGACGTACCCATCGGTGGCAAAGCTCGCCCTTGGTTTAATGCCGAATGTCGTCATGCACATGACCGAAAACATTCGGCATACCTCATTTGGGCTGATGCTCGAAGCCGCAAAACTCCGGATGTAAGTACAAAGAAGAGAGCCTTTAACCAAGCTGCCAAGTCCTATAAAAAGGCATTGCGGAAGGCTCGTCTTGATCGGATCGTTAAGAATGGCGAAAAGCTCTCTGTCAGACCAACTGGCAGTCGAGCTTTCTGGTCTCTTGCCAAAGCGATCGAGTCGAACTTCTGCCAACCCTCACTGCCTGCTTTGCTGAAGCCTGATGGATCCCTGGCCCACACAGCAACAGAGAAAGCGAATGTATTTGCTTCTCTGTTTGCTGAGAATTCGCATCTAGACACTGGCAATGCTTCTCCAGCACATCTTCCTCACTGCGGTATTTCGATGCCTGAAATCCGCATCACGAACAAAGAGGTATGGAGAACATGGTGTCGTTTAGATGTGAATAAAGCCAGTGGTCCTGATGGTATACCAGCCATTCTGCTCAAGACATGCGCAGGTGAGTTGTCTCCTGTATTGACACGTCTGTATCGCCTCTCTTTCAAGACTGGAAAAGTGCCGGAATCCTGGAAGCTTGCCAACGTGCAACCCGTGCCCAAAAAAGGCAGCCGTGCCGATCCTGCCAATTATAGGCCCATTTCAATCACCTCCATACTCTGCAAGATTATGGAGCGTGTATTGAACTCGCGGCTTCTAGCGTACGTAGAAGGTAACGATCTCCTCAGTGACCGACAGTACGGATTTCGCCGAAATAGGTCCACTGGGGACCTTCTAGCGTACGCAACACACATTTTAGGCGAAGCCATCGAGAGGAACGGAGAAGCGGTCGCCGTCTCTCTGGACGTCTCGAAGGCTTTTGACAGGGTCTGGCATGTGAGCCTTTTAAGCAAGCTTTCAGCGTACGGTATATCTCCTGGTCTGATTGGCTGGATAACGGACTTTTTGAGCCAGAGATCTCTCCGTGTTGTTGTCGACAGGTGTTCTTCGGAACCCTTGACAATAAATGCCGGAGTACCTCAGGGGTCCGTTCTTTCTGCAACTCTTTTTCTGCTGCACATTAACGATCTGCTGAAGCCCGGTATCTATGGGTATGCAGACGACAGCACAGTTGTAGAAAGATATCTGCCAAGTTCTCGGGCTAGTAGAGATGAAGTACAGTCTAAAAGAGAAGCCATGGTGCAACGTTTGAATGACAAACTTCAGGCAGTCTCCGCATGGGGCAATGCCAATCTTGTCAAATTCAACGCCACCAAAACGCAGACGTGTTTGTTCACCGCCAAAAGGAGCCCCTTCACCTTGGCTCCTACTTTCCAGAATGTATCCTTGGAATACAGTGACTGGCTTCAGTTGTTAGGCTTAGAGATCTCCTCGAACCTCAACTTTGGTCGGTACATTGAGTCCAGAGCAAGAGCAGCTGCCGGAAAGCTTGCCGTACTTGCGAAGGTGCGACAGTACTTTACACCGGGACAGCTTCTTGTTCTATACAAAGCACAGATCCGGTCGTGTGTAGAGTACTGTGGTCACATATTTGCTGGTGCCGCAAAGTCTCATCTTGCGGTTCTGGACTCAATTGAGAGGCGAGCAAAGAGGCTTATCGGCGATCCCGAATTGGTCGAAGCCGACCTCCAAAGCCTTGAACACAGGCGTAAAATTGCTAGCCTCTCAGTATTCTATAGGATACATTTTGGTGAGTGTGCGCAGGAATTACACGACTTAATTCCCCCATCCCCCTTCCATCACCGGACGTCCCGACGCACGGCAGGTATCCATCCTTTTGTTGTGGACATTCCACCTGTCCGAACAAAGCGCTTTGCTTCCGCATTTTTAGTGCGTACAGCGAAGGACTGGAACAATCTGCCTGCGTCGGTATTTCCGGCAAAATATAATGTGGGTGTCTTCAAGAGGAGAGTGAATAGGCTGCTAGGTTAATGCGCTTTTCCACCTAAGACTACATTTCACTTTCCATCAGGTGGAATGTAGTCAAGCATTAACCTAGTTTTGTATAAAAAAAAAAAAAAAAAAAGCATTCCGAGCTGGTGGTAGCTTACTCACGGATTGACTGATACTAACCAATTTAATGTAATTATTGGCGGTATAAAAGTGCGTGTTAAGGCCTACTTGAATAAAGATATTTTGAATTTGTATTTGAGTTTGAATTTCTATTACTTACTTTTCTCCCTCACGGTCTGAGTGAGACGGTAGGGTCCCCTCAACCACGACTCTGATGAGACACATTGACCGCAGCCCGCACAGCCTTTATAGTATTACATAAGACTTACGACAGTGATCGCTAATAAAGATATCGTCATTGAATAACATATACTATGTTATGTAATATTATACGTAGTTCAGTGTTTCCTTAAAGAAAAACTAGATTCAAAATGGCTGGCTTTAAACGTACCTTTAGTCGAAGAAAACGAAATACACATATAGTAAAAGAATAAAAGTAAGAAATCCTAAAATAGACTCGCTTATAATTTTTTCCTCTTTCAAATTATCGCAAATCACTAACTGGAAAGAATAATATGGATCTCTCCGAAATTGTCCTAACTCGAAACTAGTTATCTAACTTTGAAAATTCAGGAAAAGTATTCCTATTGCAAACATTTCTACAGATTACAAATTTTTGAAAAGTTCAATATGGATTGCTATTTTCTTTCTTATAAAGCATATTATAATAGACAGTACACTCTTAACTACACAATCACTTTAGATTATTATACCTAATAACTTTCTTTTCATAAATACGTTGTTTGAGCTGTAGTTTCTTAACGGACTCTATTGCATTTTTCAATAAACATGTTCCTGGTGTTTTGTTGTTACCAAATTCACGAGATTTATTTTTATTATAATAATTTTATTTAATGTAATAAATACTTGCTGGTTGTGACGGTATTATAACCGCTTCAGTAGACTTCATAAAGAATGTCCATAGTAATTAAGAACATTCCAATAAAATAGAAATGAAGCTTAAGCATTGGAGTAAAATAAGTTCGTAGAAAGGATAAACTTCTCTAACTAATAAAACTCAATCTGCTTATCTTTTTCCCAGGCGCGGCGTGACTAAAGGATGGATGTACAAATTACATTAACGACAGTTGTTGTACTTAAACTCTATAATATTTTGTGCAAACTGCTGCTGCTGCTGAATATATAATATTTCAGACTTAACGTACCTGGAATAATATACAAAAAACAACAAATAAACTTGAAAAATCATAGAATGTAAACTGTAGCAAACAAATGAGCATTTGTCTTTTATAATATATTTCTTATTTTATTCTATTTTACTGAACCCGAATGGCAGTCCCGCCATTACACTCAACTGCAATATCTGTCAAAGTTAAATGGAAGGTATGTAACCCTCGATAGGAACCTATAGGATTTATTTTTAAAAGCACAGTCTACTTATAGAATGTTGTTTTTATAGAATAAAAGGTACAATCATTGTTTGTGTTCAGCTTAATTCATTATCGACATGTTTTGTTTTACATATCCCTGTGGAGTTTTTGTTTTAGGATTTCATGAAGCTGTATAAAATCTTTGAGTAAAAAAACTGACATTTATGAAAAATATTTTAACTTGAAAAATTTATACGGTTAAATATAAATAATTCAGGTTGGCCTGGAATCATGAGTCTACAAAAAACTCAACTTAATAGTAGAAATTACTAAAATTTGAAGCAAGTGCAAGTCAAGTGCATATTGCATCTAAAACTATTCTGATAAAATACAAGAAATTATAGATTTTAAATTACTTTTACCATAAATACTACTAACCAAAAATGAAATACCACTAATTATCATCTTTTTAAAAAAAATAATTTAAATATTACCGCATAACTGAATTTATTTATTAATTGTTTATTATCGCAAAGATAATAAATAAAATCTGCAATGAAGAACCGCTGAAAACTGAAGGGTCTTTGCGCAGCGCGGCTCTTTGTAAATTTCTTTCAAAACTGCTTCAAGTAACTGTTAGGTATGTTTTTAATAACACTATATTTTTATTACCAAAAAATGTATACTATCTTTATTTAGCATTATCAACTAAACAGATAATTAAATAAAACTAAAACGGCTCAATCAACATATTCTATTTCATTATTTATTATGCACATCACATATTATCACACGTGTTGTTGTAAATTGCGGTATCTTTAATTATTATTTAATTATGACGTCAATTGATTTCGGATAAATGAAATCTTTCATATGTGCTGATAAATAACTGTCTGTGTTCAAAGCATGTGAGTACTATATAGAGCTAGCGAGCGATATTGATGCTCATGGAACGGAATGTGTGATGTGTGTGTGAATGTGTGATGTGTGTGTGAATGTATGATGTGTGTGTGAATGTGTGATGTGTGTGTGAATGTATGATGTGTGTGTGAATGTGTGTGATGTGTGTGATGTGTGTGTGAATGTATGATGTGTGTGTGATTGTGTGTGATGTTCCGGTCAGTGGAGGACGGAAGCAGGGTGTCTTGCTTTGTGTGATTTGTAACATCAGGTTTCAAATTATTGATAGATGTATTCATAATATATTACATTTCTTTATTAACTCCATAGTCAAAATATATTATTTTAACTCTTTAATATGTACTTTAATATTTTGGAAATATTAACAGTAACTTATTACCAACTAATTAACTTCTCTTAGGGAAAAAAAAACCTAGTTAATTTATCCTTTTAATAGACACTATTAAGATATTATTTCAAATCTTAATGACACATATTTAGTGGTACGGCGATTTATCTATGTTAACAAATTATAGTAAACAAAATATTTAAATATCCTTGTCATTATTTATGACCGTCCCTAAAAGTAAGTCCTAGAAAACTTAACATTTCCATTTTTAACTGGCCACTTAATTTTATGATCTTCTTACTTTTCTCATTCATTATGAAAGAACATTTTGAGTTAATAAACTTCATACTTCTTACAAACAATTTATAAAGCGCTATTGTAAATAAAATAAATATAAACATGGTACATTTAAAACTTTTTATCTAATATCGATTTACTATATGGCAGTTATGAAAGGTGTTTTCTAAACTTTTTATCAGATTTACTCCAAAGCCATTTTTTTAAATAAAGGTAGGAAAGCTGGAAAGTATTTCGTGCTGATCAGCACGTTGCACATATGCATGGCTATTACAGCGTCACTGGGGGAGCAGGTGGGTCAGGAGACCCACCCTTAAAAAGGTGGGGCCAGATAGGCCCCCATGGGGAACGACGTCCCGAGGGCGTCTCAGATTGAGACACGGACCTCGGCTCGGGGCGTCGTTAGTCAGGAGGGAAGCTAAGGAAATTTGGACACAAGCGTCCTCCGACGGCAGAACGCCGGAGCAACGGAGCACTTACTCAGTTGGGACCTCGTCTATACCGGTACAGACGGTGTGTGTCTGTATGTTGTGTGGTGTCAATTATGCCTACGCGTACACGTTATTACCTACTGTGAACGCGTCGTCGGGGTCAACGAGTACCGACTTGGGTCTTCTTTTTCTGACAAAAGTAGTCTTACGTGGTCTATACTCTGCGGCGTCAGCCACCAGTGGGTTCAGGTGTCGCTCAGCACGTTCAAAGTACTTTTGAGAAAGCCTTTTGAAGTACTGAGCGATGGTCGGAGTATAAAAGTACTCTATCACTCTGTAGTCTCGGCTCACATGTTTCTTTGTGATACATGTTTTTCTCTCGTATAATCACACTACAAAAAAACGGTTATTCTTCACGTCTGTGGCGAGTGCAATTATTCGAGAACTAAAGGCCTTTGCTTGTAGTACTACATTATAGCTTGCAATGTTCATTACAGACCCCGTTGTGTTTATACCCATATATTTAAATAACAAACAGGTCAATGAATTTATCATAAACTGTTCGAAAATCTAACTAATAAAACCATTTAATTTTATGCCAAAACGACTGTGTTAACATGTTTGACTTGACAAAGCAATCAAATAAATTATACATATCCCAAACTCGGAATATTTTCATTGATGGACGCTTTTTTCAAATGTCAAAAACAAAATTGTATATTTCATTTTTATGCATTACTCTCAGACGACTTCAAGCAAAACCACTTGAAAAGAAATATACATTAAGATAGTTGCACCTTTCATTTTAGGAGAGCTAAAATTATAAATTAGCTCTTTTGTAAATGAAAAAATAATAAAAACAAAAACAGTCAAAAAGCTCAATAAGCTCAACAAAATGAGAAAATCTAATATTGTTAAGTGTTTTACTCTAAGCAAAAATATTTTTCTAAGTTATTGTAATACCAACTCATGAAACAAATCACTCTCATAAATACATTTATTCACTATTTCGTAACTCGTAAATAAATCTCAGTTCTCTTACCGTTATCAGAAAGTTCCAATTTAAATAACAACCGGAAGAAAAGTAAAAGCTTGTATTTCGAGAATATTTGATGGAAAAAGTCTGTCAGTTAAGTGGAATGAACACAGACAGATGAAATACATATTATATTTCAAAAATAATAACTTACTAAATTATGAAGTGTTAGGATGAAGGCACCGGTACTCTGCACTCGGAGGATATTGAAAACTTTTGGTAAGGCTATAGTTTATAGTTCTTATGAAAAGTATGAAAGTATTTTTTAAAATATTGGCTATACATTTGAAATAAATTTTATTTGGATAAAATCAAGTCAAACATATTGCTCTTCGTTTTCTATCTTAAGAGTCGATTGAGACATGTAAATTAATGAAAGTAAATATATTGGGCAAAAGTGTAGATGGCTGAATTAGCAATATCTTTGTGAAGTGTATTTATAACAAGGTTGAATACACTCGCTGCTTGTGCTTGGTATTATATACTATAAAGAACAATGAGATAGAAAGAAAAAATAAAAAAATGCGATAGAAAGTAAAAAGCATAGCTATTACGAAATTGATAGATTGAAGAATGCGCGAAGAAGACAGAAAACAGAAATCCCCTAAGCTTAAGAAAACATTATACCAATGTTGTGATAAACATAAACATCAGGAAAGAACTTAATTACGTTGTTTACTATGTATTTTATGCCTGGGGTTACTTTTTAAATATCACAAAAAGTGTAAAAACAATTATCATATAGCAGATGTTGGACATTGTTGGCTATTCGGACCAAAATTATGTTAGAAATTTATTAAAATATTTTAATAACTTAATAAAAGTACATATTCTCCTCTAAAAGTGCACTCATCACTATTAATCATAGTCAAGGTCTTTGGCATTTATAACATACTTTGAGTACAAAGCGTCCAGTGTCCCCCGTAATTTAACGAAATAGTACCTATAGGTTATTTATCATACGAATATTATGCATTGATAAAGGGTTTCCGGTTTCGTTCTCAGGTACAACAGTATATAAAAAGTAATTTATAAACATTTGTGCTTTTAGATCGAAAAATATATTTGTAGAACATTTATTTTATATCATTATCAATTTTTATCAAATATCCAAATCGAATTACATCGAAAGAAAGATTTTTCCATCTAACCACACTAAAGTTATAGAAAGTAAAATTAAAATTTAAAGAATATTTAAAATAATTACATGACTTAAAAATAACAAACATGGTTGGAATCTCTTAAATATAAGTTTTCCACTCGAAATTTAATAGGGACGACGAGAACGTGTAGTAAGACAAAGTTACTTGTAATTTGTAATAAATTATAACAAACTTTATATGACACGTGTTACTGAAACTTTGTTAGTCTTCTCGGATTTATATCGTTCAGTATACATTTTATATATATCTTTATATGTATATTTGTCTTCTAAGATGTTGCCTGTTGCCATCCTTAGTTTCAAGATAAGTCTGTATATTAATGACTAGCTGTTGCCCGCGGCTCCGCCCGCCTGTAGGTCGCTTTTCGAGTAATCTGTGGAAACTACAATTATCCAGACATATAATAGACTTATAGTTAATTCTATAGTATCCTATTCCCGTGGAAATTTTAATATATAGGCATTACATTGCTACGATATCAAACTGAAAATAATAATATACATCCAAATCACACACACACGACCAGGACATTATTCAGATATACGTATTAAAGCATATGGATTCGAAATATTATGTTTTTGAGACATTAATATTAGAATATTCAAGTTTTAGTAATCATCCCTAATTTTTTGAAAATGAAACATAGCCTATGTCACTCGGGAATAGTGTAGCTTGCCAGCGGTGAAAGAATTTTTAAAATCGGTCCAATAGTTTCGGACCCTATTCATTTCAAACATACAAAAAAATAATCAAACCTTTCCTCTTTATAATATTAGTATAGATAATATTATATTACTTTGAATGTTTAAAGTTAGAATCCAAAGTGATGAACTATTGTAAATATGATAGCATCAAGGAACGAGTAGTGCTTGGTTCTTTCTTAGTTTTTGTAGTCTTCTAATCTGTACCACGCTTTACTGTAATTCTAATTTGTTCTCATGTATAGATTATGACTGCGATACAAGTAGGGTAGGCAGTACTATGATTTATTGTTATTCTATAAATAAGTTATCTATGATGTATCTTGTCGGTTCTTTTATTTTGAAATGGTTCGGTTAGAGTCTAGCATTTCATAACGTTTGTGAACCTAAAATATACTTTATTAATATTTATCGCTTTTCCTATGCCTTACTGAAGGACAGACATGACATACAAGCTATGCTAATGACAACCAGGTAAATAAATATTATAAGTTTTCTGAATGCATACATGTTTTCTGAATGCTACTTTCAATTTATAATTAAACAAATAAGCGCTCTTTCTGAAACAACTTGTCATGTCAATTTAAGATTCAGCTGTCATAGTACGTCTACGAGTATAGACGTCTAAGTACGTCTTTACATCCAACTTCACTATCACTCCTAGTGAAATGGTTGTTATGTTTACCTTCATAGGAACTTACAGGGTTTACCTAAAAGTGCACATTCTACTACTTATAGAATGTCTACTTGGAAATCTAATGAAATATTATAATTAACTTGAATTTTATGAGAATCGCATCAATGTTGTTTTCTTAATAAAATTAAAGAACTAATGATACATATAAAAAGTTGTACCTAGCCGTCTTGAAGCACACTTGAACACTTTTTTGTTTACAAAATTTGGTTTTTCAAATTTCCCCGTAATAGCTCATTGGCAGATGGTTTACGTTGTAACTTGTAGTGATCATGAGAACATTTGTTTAAGTCACTGAGGGCCAATAGCTACTAGAACTATTAAAATAACAATAATAATTTAGCCAATACTAAAATCATTGATTGATATTTTTCACTCTGAAAGTACCTTTCAGCGATAGGGCCGTTTTTTTGTGTTACCATAATGTTGTGTTTTTTTTGTTATCATTATTATATTTCTGTTTATTGGTGTGCCACAAAGAAAATTTATTATTATTATCATTTATTTCATTTATTATTATTATTAAGCTATACAATGTTGCTAAGTATATTAAGTATTACAGGTTTTGGGCTCTCTAAACAGATTCTTTTTAAAACATTTAGAGGTTTTTACGTAATCGAGGTTCTACTTGGTTATATCGATTCATTGTAAAGAAAAAATAATAGTTTCATTAAAAATAACAGTTTCACTCTCAGTCAGCATTAACCATGTTAAATGAATACAACAAAGAATAATGCAGCTATTTTAGAATAGGTTTTTATTCTCGAATTGGACTCACTATGTTCACAATTGTCAACATATAATGATGTACGGTACTTCTTCTTTGTAGTGTGAGTGCACTAGCGAGTAGAATACAATTATTGAAAAAATGCATTTTTATATTCGCCACGAACTCTTCGAACGGTTACGAGCTGAATAGTATTCATAATTATTATATTATCAATTCGTTTTAAATTCTTCATTTATTAACTTGCATAATTAATAATGTGTATTCTACTGACACTGTTCTTTATTAACAATAGTAAATAAAAAATAAAAAGTAATTAATCATTTTCACAAAGTTTAGCTGTAAATTAAAATCTGAGGTTTTTAAAAATGAATATTTAACAATAAAAAAACATGTTATGTTGATAACTGTGCAAAACACTCTGTAAGGTAGTTTTTAAGATAATTATAATGTTAAGCATGTGACAAATATACACTTAAAGTATAAAATGCACTAGCGACGTGTCCGTGGATAAAAATTGAAATATAATAAAATATATATATAAAGTAATATATGTAATATGAAATGATAACTGTTAATGAGGTAAGTTGCACTTTTAGGTTGCACCTGTATTTTTGTCTTTAAAAACAAATAATTATAATATCTTTGGTATATAATAAGCAGATTACGGAATAATACCACACATTTTTAAATAACTTATTTATTTTAATATGAAATCAAAAAATATTATAAAATCTATATATTTCTGCAAAACTTATTACACACGCTTTTGAACGAAATTACTAGCATAGCACTTTACTTTACACTACTTTAATACGAGCAAGAACTACAAATTTAATATAAATAAAAAATTTATATTAAATTTGTAATTCTTGCTCGTATTAAAGTCTGGATTGTATATTTATCTTCCTCCTAGTATTGAGACGTCCTGTTTATAATTGTTGTAGGTGGTAGGGCCCTGTTATTTTACTACAATATTTAATTGTCTAATTTGGTTACAGTTATATATTATTTACCTTAATGAGTTATACTTTTACATTCGTGTTCCTTCGAAACAGTTTAAAAGTCAAGCAGAAGGTCGACAGTCACCAGCAAATTTTCTATTAATGTCGTAACATTAAAATTTACCTACATTGTTGTTTGCCGAAACACTAATAAGAAAAAAAAATGTTTTAAAATAACTATTTTTTTTAATTTATATTAGTTATTTCATTAAAATTCTTTTAAATTCCATCTCATCTTAACTCATTTCCAATATCATATATTATACTATTACACCATGTATGTTTTCTTTGTATTATATGTTATGAATTTGTATGTAATGAATTTGTATTCAGTACAAGAACATTATTAAATAAGAGTGCTATTACATATATGCTTAATGAGATCCATTCAATGCTCTACAGAGGTCCTGCTCCGATAACTAGAAGAGTACTTCAACTTTATTTCTATATATTAATAATATTAACATTTAAATAATCTTTTATTGGATTTAATTCGGTCAAAGCTTACTAAAAACTGACTTTTCTATTGGTCTGAATTTTTTCATACAAAAATTTTTATTTTATAAAAAGGGTCACGTGTTTAAACGTCCTGTTACTTAGGGATAGCGCGTACTGGTGACTTTTGTCAGGGTGACAATAAATTCTTTGTCACTGTCATGTCACCATACTTTTCGCGACTGCGCGTACTTGCGATGACAGTGACTATTTTTTTTACATTTGACAAAATGGATCTTGAAGAGATGGTTGTCTGTGCCCTTATATTAAGAAATAGAAAAAAAAGCAAACGTAAAAAGTATTGGATTCACCCGCTTTGGAGTAATAGGCTGATAAGTGGAAAGTTCTACACCATGTTTTCCAACCTACGTACATATCCAGACAAGTTTTTCTGGTACTTCCGGATGAGTGTCACAAGCTTTGATGAATTATTGCTTTTGTTAAAGTATGCTATTACTTACGAAAACAGAAAGGACTTTACTAGCTGCAAATATACGAAACTACTTTTTTTCTTACTTTATTTCACCACAAGGTGCTGTTCCTTGGCAATACGATAAAATTTAAATACATAAAATACTTCTTTTTATGCCGACTGTAACTAATTAACCGAAGATAAATTGATTATTTAACTGGATATAAATTGATTATCTTAAAAGTACCTACTTAATCTACAAAAAACAATGACAAACAATGACAAAAAGGGGGAACGAAGTGACATTTAGTTTCTAATGCGCGCACGGGCATACAATTCTATGGACGCGGTGACAGTTGCGTCACGGGCGTGTTGCCATCCTCCGCGGACAAAAAGTCACCCAATTGTCACGTATCCAAATGCGCGCACCTTCATAAAGAGTGATGTACACGGTGACAGTGACGCAACAGTCACGGTGACAAAAATCACTAGTGCGCGCTATGCCTTAATGTTAAATATTCATTTCCTGATTTAAATAATAATAGTAATAATAAATAATAGCTACTTCTTCGCACATTATATTCGCGAGACTTGATTTGATTTGCTAGTTCTAGTGGAAAAGCTTATATAAGTTGTTTTAAATTATTATATATATATATTATAATTTACACTTTTACAAACGTGTCATGTGTTCGTAATACGTGTTACCTTACACTATTTAAAGAATATTATTATATTATAGTTTTCAACTGATATAGTTTCTTTTGTAAGTGAATATGTCGTAACATAGACCGCAGTCACTCAAGTGTCAGATCTCATTAGCAGCAGCGTTTTACTACTCACCGTTTTATAAAACGAACCTTACAACACGCTTATACGACGCTCACTTCAAACTACATTGTAGTCAATATTATATTACCGGGGAGATATTTTAACACATGCTATTTAATTATTTAAGAAAACATAAGTAATTGTAGACTTTGATAATGGGTAGAAGATAAATAATAAGTAATTTTGAAAACAAGAATCAAAAATAAATTGTCAAGTAAAATGTAAAAATTTAAAAAATTGATATTTTTGTCTTTTGGATAAATAACTTACATTTACCTATTATGAAAAGTAATAGGAAGATAAAAATATTAGTAAACATTGATTTTACGCGTCCAGCTTCTATTTACCCGCCGTTAGTATAAGTTACTAAAAAATAATATATATATATATATATATATATATATATATATATATATATATACATGTTGGTTATCGTATATTAAGAAAATCGAATTTTCTTCTGACTTCAGTTCTAAAAAATATCTTGTTAAGTTTGTTAATTCGTTACCTATGTACCTATAATCTATAAAGCTGTAATTGAATAATAAAAAAAAAAAGTATTTTTCAAATTTCTTTAGAACTTGATAACTACATGTAAAAGTCAGTTTTTACAAAGAGAATAGATCTGCTAGTTGCATGCGACAGTTCTAAATTAAGTGCCGTATTGTTCTTCGGACAAGGCTGGATGAAAAATTCATCAACTTGGTCAGAATAAAGACGATTCTCTATGGAACGGTTTTATGGATTAAATCTCCATTACAACACAAACACTGAAGCTAAACTAAAATTAAGTTACTAAAACTAATTTAATAGTTATAAAAAAAAAAATATTGGAGTTCAATAATTCATTCTTACTTTACTAACAATACATGTATATTAAATATAACTTCAAGTGTATGAACCATATTTAAATTATTAATATTTAATTATAATTTGTATGCAACCTAAAGTTGATATCTCATTAGCGATGTTTAGATCACACAAAGCAGCGGTTCTCTCGTCCTCTGATAACCATCAATCACTGTTATCACATTCACCACAACCGATGTAAATCAATAATACTCCTTAAATGCACAAAGCATTCACCTGCTTTGAATATACCTGTATCAATCAATATTGTATAAGTACATCTGTCTTCTATGTTTTACAAGGAAACTAAAGAAAGTATGGAAGCCGCTTCACTTAAAACATCTTATCAGTTTTGTATCGCATGATTAACACATTATTTACGGTTTGCTGTTTACCTGTGTCTTTAACTATTTATAAACATTTGTATGTTTTCTCATATCTGTGTATAAATTAAGTTTTGATGAAAATTAGAAAGTGACAGTCAGGTATACTTAGCCATAATGTGTGCATAGCTATATCTCTAAAACATTTTTATTCAAACAGGTTGAATAAAATAATGCGTATTTATTATACGCATTAGTATTTGTATCAATAATGATAAGAAAAAAAATATATGTATTTAGTATCAGTATCAGTCACAAATAGGACACGATTAATCGAAATTAAATTTTATATTATAAAAGTTGTCTTATCACTTGATAGCCTTTAATATTCGTGATATGACTAATTTAGGAGATGTGACAACCATGTTAGATGCTGAAATAACTGAAATGTTAGTAGTAAGTAGCACGACAGTTAGTATTTAGTCAAATACGTTATACATCTGAATAAACTAAAGTCAACTAAAGTTATACATTCAAAATGCAATAACACTTTTTTAATAAACAGGAGTTAAACACAAATAGTGAAATAAATAATTATCTATGTTTACCAATTACGATATTAATTTCTAAGATTATTCATATATATTTTATTTGACAACATGGCGACGCATATCGTACGACTAATAACGTTCTTTCTTGTACGTCCCGGGTTGGTTGGTAGAAGTGTTAAATATCTTCATTTTATCATAATTAAGTGCAATAAAGTTATAAATAAAATAACTTTATTTTTTAAGCATAAGACAAAAATAATATTTATTAACATAGTATTTATTGGGCAGAAACAATAGTTTATATTATATATAAATACTAAGTAATTAGAATTAAAAATAATAAAAATTAATGTTTATTTCATTAATCAAAAATAAGTTAATAAGCAAATCATTTATTGTAGATTTTTATCGAACTTTCAAAGTAGGTACCAGCTACCCTATTATACTATACCCTATTATAGGTGTGTTTCCAATTTTCATCTTAATGCTTAAAATGTAAATTATTTTCACGACCATTATGGAGACTTCTCATTTAATAATGATGACGAGACTTTCCAGGGAGGATCTAGATGATATCAGTTTCTCATTAATTTAAAAATTATCTGATCAAAAGAATAATAAAACTTATAAAAATTTATTGATACTTTTGGAAACATTTATTTATGATTTGAAATCATCACAGTATCGACGAGGAAAAAAAACGTAGTCGCTTATTTTTTATAGAACAAAACTAAGATTATAAACTTTATGTAAAACGTCCTGCTATCTGTCTATTCGAATTCATAAAATAATATTAGTCAAATTCTAAAATAACTTGCATGATAAGAAATAATCATAATAAATGAGTCCTACTCAAATTATTTATCATTTGAGACCCATTGACATGTAATATCCATCTTTTTGCTTCAATTAAAATCTCTAAATAGAGCTGATGTCTACCCGCATCTTAATTTGGAGTTAAGGGCTTAGTTCAATATCCACTAAATTTAATTAAACTACGTTTCATATGGTTATATAAAACTTTGCTGTCCTATACAAGTCTATGAGATGAACTATTGAGAGTTTTACTTTAATATTGGCAAATACTCACTGTACAAGAAAATATATTAGTCCATAATAATATATATATGGTTTGTAATAATATATATATGGTATTAGTCCATAATAATATAATAATATATAGATAGATTTAAATATTAATCTACATTCTAACCACATTTGGAATAAGATTATAATTAATTATAATGTTATCACTCATAAAGCCACAACATTTTATACACTAATTCTTTAGTAGTTTATGTTTTTTTGCATTTGTATTTTTTTTATATATTATTTTCTCAGTATATAAATTTACTCCATTTACCTACGCCTTATTTTCTGGTCTATTTATATGATTCCCTAACGATTTAAATATCCTTCTAATTTAAATTCTTTAAAACATAAAACTATAGATTTGCTATAAATTTATTATAATGGCATTAAATCTTTATGGGGATTATTATTATTTCTGATATAACAAATCCTTAAGCGGATAAAAAATATTAAAATTAATTAAAAAAATAGAATATATAAAGAAAATAATTCAAAACATGGATATTATAATAATAAAAGGATACTTTGAAACCTAAACAGACTTTAGTTTAATCACTAATACTAACTCTTGACAGCCCCATAATTACATTTTCCACTCAAGATAATATAATGTTAGTGGACTATATACAGTTAAGTATTCGAATTATTCTATTCGATTCCCGAGAAGAACATTAAATCGGAAGGCAAATAAGGAACTCAAATAACCTTTCTCCCTGCCTACACAAACACAAAGATCAACTTTAATAATGAAAAAGTTTTAGTAAACAGACAGATAACCATTTTTATTACAGATTATCGAGTTAAAGATTGAAGTTGTAAATGAAATAAAGATTAAGTTGTTTTATGTAATTAACTTATTAACTTTTACTATAAAAGCAATTAATTTAAATTTCCATTTTTGGAAGTCATTTGATAAGCCTACGTTCTGTTAATTATATTATTAATACCATAGAATACCTTTCGTACAAAAAATAATAATGTCTTGTGGCAATAGGGACTACAAATTTACCATATATTTAGTGTATGTACAACAAGAAACTTATACATATCTGTCTGAACATAGGAGCCTGTAAATTTTATGGTATATTATGAAAACACACACAAAAATTGCATAGGACGACATGATAGGCGTGACAGATTGTCATACTCTAAACCGTTAGAGCTGTCGAATGACAACAACTTAATTATTTTTGATATGGACCAAATTTTCCAAAGTTCTCCTCAACCAATCCCAACAGCATTTTAAGATACGGGTTTTGACAGCGTTATACGGTTCACTTCCGTCACATCCATGACAATGTTAGTTAGAGAGAGAAGCATGTTGTATGTATGTTGTTTTCTTATTTTCCTTACAACTTTACTCATTTTGAGGATTATTTGAACTTTTTATTTGAGGGTATATTAGTACTTTCGATGATACCGACGCGTTTTTTTTATCATATGTTTTAGTTTTGTGAGCTTCATGCTCTAATACATTGACATTTTTACTATAAGAAAAGAATTTATATAAAACTCATTATTTTTCAAAATTTACATAAACAAATAATTACATAAACTTTAAAACTAGATTACCAGCGTCTGTAAAACAAAGTCAATTTAAACCACAAACGGTCCTTTGAATTTATCATAAATTCAAAAACCTCATTTCTCCGCTCTAATAACTCGGTCACCTCAGAGCCACGACCTCATGTATGACCCTTGTAATTATTAAATAAGGGTCCATAAATACTTACATACATACTTACATATACTGCCAGTTACTTTTAATAAAATTATTTTATCCATAAAATATTATTCATATACTTTCAGAGGTATCACACTCAGGGAATAATATTTGTTTTTTCTTTATTCTGTGCAATTATTATGATTTTTTTATAATTTAACAAGAAATGAATAACTATTATTGAGAATTTTAAAACAGGGTTCTACGTTTCTAAACTTAAATAAATATAACAAAAAATAATGATAAGAACTGGAATGTCTGTTTCCACATTCACATAATAAAATAATATAAAATAGACAATGCGTTGTATATGTTTTATAAACTTTTAAACAATCTTTTCATTTATTTTAACATGCACAGTAATATTTATATATATATATATATATATATATATATATATATGTGTGTGTTTCTTCTTTGTGTGTGTCTCAGATTAACGTAAACGAAGGACTAAGAGAAACTTTAATATGAAACTATTTGCCACTAACCAACAGATAATAAGCACTTTGCAAAACTCTGTTTTTAATTAAAAAAATAATAAATTAAGTTAGTTGTAGTAGATCGAAAAAAGAGCTACACTCGTACCCTCTTATTGGTAAGTTTGAAAAGATAAATAACTGTAAAAGTCAAATAAAAATAAATAGTATTGGTCAATATTATATAGTACCATCATTTAATAATTTGTGTTGATAAAAAGTTAAGTCAGTTTGTGTGTGTGTTTCAGTTGTTGTATGCTGTAATTACCATAATATATAATTTACCATGTAGTAGTAAGATATAATTTACCATAATTGCTATAAGATATTGTTTATATGATTATAAAGTTGCTTGTTGTGTACCCAAGATGTCGATAACCAGGTAATTTAATAAAACACGGGTTATAAGGACGATGTTTGTATTGCAACTAATTTAGAAAATATGTAAGCAAAAATTATCTAAAGTGGCGCTCACGCACACTTACAAACTCAACATGCCGCCCACCAAAGGACCTAGTAATTTACTACATAAATACACTCTAAACAAGGTTAATATCTAATTAACAAGTAGTTAAGCTAATTAAAAAATATAATAAACTAAACAAGTGGACTGTAAATAATAAAGTAAATAATTGTCCTTTGATTTTATACAATCAAAATAACACCTAATAAAAAAATATAACAAAAGTTATTCCTTATTAAGTGGCAAAGCACAAATTTTAGAAATTGATCTCTGAACTATGTTACTACGGTATTTAATACTATAAACGCGAGTAATACCGTCTCCACCTGGATGTTTTGCGATTATTCTACCCAGAGCCCATTTAGCAGGTGGTAATTGATCATCTCTTAATATCACTATATCGCCAACTTCATATTCCTTCTGCTTCTTAATCCACTTTGATCTAGTTTGTAGACGAGTAAGATATTCGCTCTGCCAGCGATGCCAAAAATTTGCTACCAGTCGTTGACAGAGCTGCCATCTCGACAGATGCTTAATGTTGACCTGACTTAAATTTGGGCTGGGTATTGTAACAGGGGCTTCCCCAATCAAGAAATGTCCGGGAGTTAATATCTCTAGTTCAGTATCTGCTGTATCAACGGGTACCAATGGCCGTGAGTTGAGGCAAGCTTCAATTTGGCAAAGTATTGTAGTCACCTCTTCGTGTAAGTCAAGTGAGTGTCTAGGATTCGCTTTAAGTGGAACTTGGTAGACTTAACGGCCGCTTCCCATAGCCCACCGAAGTTCGGGCTATACGGAGGTATAAAGTGCCACTGGGTGCCGTCTGCTGCAAGTATATCTGCTAGATGACCTGGTAAATCAAGATTAACCTCCTTCCATGCTGAATGTAACTCTTCATTAGCACCCACAAAATTCTGTCCGTGATCGCTCCATATTTGAGCACACCTTCCTCGTCGGGATACAAATCTCCTAAATGCTCCGATAAAAGCCGCTGATGTAAGATCGCCGACCAACTCCAAATGTATAGCCTTTGTGGCCATACAAACAAAAATAGCGATGTATGATTTATGAGATTTTGCTCCTCTACCCCTTGACATGAGTATTTGTAAAGGGCCGGTAAAATCAACTCCACTATTAACAAATGGACGAGCAGGAGTGATGCGAACCTCAGGAAGGTCACCCATAATCTGTGATCTCGATATAGCTCGATGGCGAGCACGTATAATGCACCTATGTACATGCGTCTTTATAATGTTCTTTACACGTATTATCCAATATTTTGATTTAATGTAACTAAGCATTAACTGAATTCCTCCATGTAATGTCTTCTGATGTGCTTCAGCTACAATTAAGTGTGCAAGTTGATTCTTCGTACCTAAAATGATTGGATACTTCTGCTCTGTATTTATATTTGCGTTTCGTAATCTTCCGCCCACCCTGATAATATTGTTATTGTCTAGATAGGGATTTAGTGTTTTTAAGCAGCTTTCTTTCTTCACGCTTAATCCTTTCTGTAATTTTTCTATTTCCATTGAAAATTCTTCACTTTGTGCTATTTTTATACATTTAATTAATGCTTCTTCTATTTCAGAAGTTGTAATCGTTTTATCAATGTCTTCTAAATTTTTCTTCAGTCTTAAAAATCTTAAAAATCTTAAACAGTAAATAATTGTTTTCAAGAGCTCTTGTAGTGTATTAAAGTCTTCAAACTTAATTCTCATCATTTTAAAATTCACTGATATGTTTTTTAATTCAATCTCAGTAGGATTTATGCTTTTATCAAATCGTATGTTTTTATTTTTCAGCCATTCCGGTCCTTCCCACCATAATTTACTGTTTATTAGGTTGTCTACATACATCCCTCTAGAACCAATATCAGCTGGATTGTCTTTTGACCTAACATGAAACCAGTGCGAGGTAGAAACGTTATCCAAGATCTCTACAACACGGTTGCTGACAAATTGCTTCCATCTATTTGGATCGCCTGCAAGCCACGCTAAAACCACTGTGGAGTCCGTCCAAGCATAGACTTCCTTTTCTGGCAACCTTATTGCCCCTTTTACTTGTGACAATAGTTTGGCTAAAAGTACCGCGCCACAGAGTTCTAAGCGGGGTAGGGAAATATTTTTAACTGGCGCCACTTTAGTACGGGATGCGATTATTCCTATTTTAATTTCTCCATTTTCTTTTTCTACTCTATAATATACTACTGCACAATATGCCTTGATTGAAGCATCACAATATCCATGAATACTTAACTTTTCGTTTTCTGTTTCTGTATGTATCCATCTTTTTATTTGTATTTTATGTAAATCATTAAAACTGTCTCTAATTTTATTCCACTCTTCTTTATGTGATTTTTTAACCTCTTCATCCCAGTCGATTCGATCTTTCCAAATATTCTGAATTAAAATTTTGGCGTGAATAACAGCTGGTGATATCCATCCTAAAGGGTCGAATAAGCGTTGTGTGTCAGCAAGGATATTTCTTTTTGTAAACACAATTGATTTAGGTGGCAGTTTAATTTGGTAATGAAAAGTATCTGTTTTCATATTCCAGGATAGACCCAATGTCTTAATAATGCTTTCATTCGTGTCAACACTTATGCTTCTCAATGGCTGTGGAATTGAATCTATAAATTCTTTGCTATTTGATGCCCATTTCTGTAATGTAAAACCTCCACATTTTAACAATTCTCTTAATTCTCGACTTGCTTCTATTGCTGCTTCTATCGTATTGTGCCCGCTTATACAATCATCCACGTAAAAATCTTCTGCTAAAACTTTAGCTCCTATAGGATATTTATCCCCTTCATCTATTGATAATTGTTTTATCGTCTTGATTGCTAGGTAGGGCGCCGAGGCTGTACCAAATGTCACTCTCAGCAGTCTTCTACTTCATGACTTGGATCCTGTCTCCACAATACTCGCTGATAATCTGCGTCCTTCTTTGTAACCAATATCATACGGTACATTTTCTGTATATCTGCTATGAAGCAGATTTTATTCATACGACATCTCATTATTAAATTTCGCAGGTCATCTTGTAATTGTGGTCCCACTAATAGCAAATCATTTAGTGAATTGTTCTTTGAGCTTTTGCATGACGCGTCAAAAACAATTCTGACCTTCGTGGTTTCGCTGTCTCCTCGAATGACAGCGTGGTGTGGTAGGTATATAGCAAAATTATTTATCTCTTCTTTGGGAACTCTTTCCATATGATTAAGTTGTATATATTCTTCCATTACTTTACAATATTCTTCTTTTAGTTGTGGTTTGGTTTTTAATCTTCTTTCCAATTGTTCTAGTCTTTTTAATGCTATATCTCTCGTTGATCCTATTTCTTGCGGTTGTACTTTAAAGGGTAATTTAACAATATATCTTCCATCTAAATCTCTGGAATGTGTTGTTTCATAAATATCTTCACATGTGCGTTCATCACAGGTGAGTTTGCGGTTTGAGGTATCATCAATGCTCCAAAGATTTTTTAAAAGGTTATCCATGTCTATGTCCAGGTGGTGATGCATGACTACTACATCATTGTTGGTATGTTCTGAAATGTTACCAAATAAAATCCAACCTAAACTTGTTTCTTGAGCAGAAGGTGTACCTGGTGGTCCCTTTACTAAATTATTCTTCACAATCTCGGTATATACATCAATGCCAAGCAATAAATCTATTTTGTTTGACATGAAGTATTGTGGATCAGCTAACATTAGACCATCTAAGTGTGTCCAATTTGAATTAGGTTCCATTGTAGACCCTGGCAACTTTGACGTTATGTGTGATTTTAAAACATATGCTTTCAGCGGGAGACTGAATTGCTTATCACACCTTGATGAGATCTCCAACTGTACCACATAACGTACTGGGGTTGATGTGGATCCTACACCCGTGACAGAACCTCGTACAGGGGTTTTCTTTAGTCGAACTAATTGAGTTGCATTCTCGCTTATAAATGAGGCTTGTGATCCAGGATCAATTAATGCTCTTAACGTAGTCTCACGGCCACATTTACTCTTGACCGGTACTAACGCTGTCGCTAATAATGCTCTTCTCTGCTTGTATGCGAAGTTCACTATAAATGACTCATCCTGAACATTTTCTTGTATGTCCTTATGCGTGTGCATTGAGGAGATTCCAGGTGTGTTACTATTCTTCTCTATATCCTGAGAATCTTCTCCCTTCTTACTGTGATGAAGAAGTGAATGATGACGCCGTCCACAAATCTTACAAGAAATCTTCTGTTTACAATAACAAACTGGATGGCCTGGTGACAAGCAGTTGTAGCATAAGCGATTGTTTCTAATGAATTCATTTTTCTTCTCGGGATCTAGTTTTACAAATTCTTTACAGTGGCAGAGAAGATGCTGGCCATTACATAATTTACAAGTGACAGTTACAGCTGACGAATGGAATGAACGTTCTTTATGTGTTTTATGAATGTTTGTCGAAGGCGAGCAGGTTAATTCGAGTGTATGTATGCGATTATCCAAAAAAGTAATCATATTTTGTAAAGTAGGTAAATCATACTGGTATTCTCTACTTACATGTGATTCCCATTCCTTGTGCGTATCAGAATCTAATTTTTGCACAGTAATATAAATGATCATGGGATCCCACGAGATTGTTGAAATAGCCATCGAATTCAAACTATTTAAACACTCTTGAGTACTATCTATCAGAACTTTTAACTGTCCCGGCGATTGCGTGTTAACCTTTTTAACTGTAAATAACCTTTTCAATATTGCATTCACTATAAGTCGCTTGTGACTGTATCTGTTTTTCAAAGTTTCCCAAGCCCTGTTATAATTTGCTTCTGTAACTTGAATATGCTTAATTGTATTTCTAGCCTCGCCCGTCAAACACGATTTTAAGTAATGTAATTTTTGCACTTCACTTAATGTCTTATTTTCCGATATTAATGCTGTAAAAGTGTCTTCAAACGATTGCCATTCTTCATACATGCCCGTAAATGTGGGTAAGTTAATCCTCGGAAGTTTTACCTCGGTGCTGCTTGAGCTGTCCTTATATGATGACGCATCTACTCTCTCTGTATTTGATAACCGAAGTGTATCCGTAATATCTGTCTTCAAATCCAAATATGTTTCTTCACACTGACTATATAAATCTTCAGCGAAATAGGTTATGTTCTTACGTTGTTCCTTTTTAGTACATTTCAATAAATTTTGATAACTATTCTGGTACGAGTTCCAATATTCTTCTAAACACTGTAACCTTGCTTCCATAAAACCTTTTGTAATTCTTATTTTCGGTGACTTTTTATAGTTTGTCTTTATCTTTAATATACTGCCTGAATAGTGTTCCAAAACATCTAATATTTGTTCAATGTTCTCCATAATTATAATAAACAATATTTGATTCTTTATAAGACGTTCACTTCGTTATTTAGCACTGGAATGCGTATCACACTATATACCCTCAAGTTTGTATAACAGTCGTCGATTCTCTTTTGTTCACTAATGAGTTTCATATATAAAAAACTCGGCGGCGACAACTAGGTAATAGATCACTTGCAATAATAATTCTTCAATCCGGCTCGAAGGACCATGTTTATATGATTATAAAGTTGCTTGTTGTGTACCCAAGATGTCGATAACCAGGTAATTTAATAAAACACGGGTTATGAGGACGATGTTTGTATTGCAACTAATTTAGAAAATATGTAAGCAAAAATTATCTAAAGTGGCGCTCACGCACACTTACAAACTCAACAGATATAATTTACCATGTAGTCCCAGCAACTACCGTCTTTAGATTTTTGTTATACCGTATTTGTCATATCTTAGATGATTATTATTTAAGAGACGATAATTATTGTTGTTGTTATAGAACTAGTTGGGTTTTTCGAGGGAAGGGAGTTTATATCTTCGAATGAAGCGCCTCATATAATAATGATCGAACTTCACTCTGGAGTTCGTTTAATCATATATTATATTTCATCGCTTCATTCTTCAGATATAATTTACCAAGTAGGTGTTAATACACATAATTTTATATGTGGAATAATACAAGAGAAGAAAAAGTCATAAATAACTTTAACTAAGATAATATTATAATCCTTATATTTAGTTTAACTCTTACTAAATATTCTACAATTACAAACATACTGATTGTTTAAATTTTTAAGTGCACAATATTGCCAGCACAGTTTGTAAGAAACGCCATATTGTTTTTTAGTATTGTCAGAAAGTGATGCGAGCATAAGATTTACTGATTCTGATGGGATATTTTTTGAATTAACACTTCCCGGAGAGTGATAAACTTCAGGCAGTCTCTGCATGGAATATTGTCAAATTCCACGCCGCCAACTTACACAACACAACACAACAACACAACAACTACTTACTTTCCAGAATGTATCATTGGAATACAGTGAACGGCTTCAGTTGTTAGGCTTAGACATTTCCTCGAACCCCAACTTTGGTCGGTTCAGTTCAGAGCAAGAGCAGCTGCAGTAAAGCTTGCCGTTCTTGCGAAGGTCCGGCAGTACTTTACACCGGGACCACTACTTGTATTATACAAAGTACAGACCCGGTCGAGTGTGGAGTACTGTGGCCACATATTTGCTGCTGCCGCAAAGTCTCATCTTGCGGTTCTGGACTCAAGAGAGGCTAGCAGAGAGGCTAAATGGCGATTCCGAATTGGTCATTAACCGACTTCCACAATGTGACCTTGAACACGGGTAGAATTGCTAGCCCTCAGTATTCTATAGGATACATTTCGGTAAGTGTGCGCAGGAATTACGTCTAATTCCCCCGGCTCCCGTCCATCATTCCGTTCCGACACACGGCAGGTATCCATCCTTACGTTGTGGACACTCTACCCGTCCGAACGAAGCGCTTTGCTTCGTCTTTTTTACTTCGTACAGCGAAGATCTGGAATAGCTTGTTTGTGACGGTATTTCCGGCCGAATACAATGTGGGTGTCATCAAGAGAAGAATGAATAGGTTGCTGGGTTAATGCGCCTTACCACCTATGACTACATTACCACTTTCCATCAGGTAGAATGTAGTCGAGCATTGACCCAGATAATATAAAAAAAAGCTCAAAAATCAAATTTATTAATATTAATTATATTTAGCTTTAAAAAAAGCATCCCATACCAATTAGTCCAAAGTAACAGTAATGTATTACAACGTGGAAATTAGTCCAATTTCAGTAATGATTTGAAGGAGCGTTAACTATGAAGGAGTGACCGAGACATTTATTTGTGAAAAAGATCTCAAAACATCGGCACAAGTGTAACAAGTTACTATACTAATATCTTGTACCAAGTTGGTCCTGATATTATTTCATGACGTCACATTTCATGAGCACATTTCTATTTTATAAAATATTTGCTTCATTGAGCTTTGTAGAAGAAAACTAGCGGCTGGGATTTTCAGACTTTAGCAAGAACGAGGCATACAACTTAGATATAGTTTACAAGTAGGAACTTGAATCAAGAAGGCGTTCTTGTACAAATATACTATTACAGCAAGTCTAAGTTATATGATCCCTTTAAGCACCTGCTACGTTGAGACTGGGGTCAACTTAATAAAAGTTTTACATAATTTACATTACCTTCATTTTTATTTTGTAGAAAAAAACTTTCAACTTTCTGTTCTGCTGTTTATTTAGGATAAACAGAAACGTATTACTTTATATACATATGATTTAGTAATAATAAAGTAAAATCTGTACATTAAATATGTTTAAAAAAAATTGAAAAATTTTTGGTGCTTAAATCTCAGAGTTTCAACAGTTAATAAAATCTTAGTCTGTTTATTTATTTACGCATCACGCAAAGTCTTTCAGATGATAATGCAATTTGACATAATTATACGCTTTTGACCTAGTTAATGTGAAGAATACTTTTACTCCGAAAAAGTTTATTTCCAAAAAAAAAATGATGTATAAAAACAATACAACAAAACTACAGTACGAATGTTAAGTAATTTAGTGTAGACTATTATGAAAAACTATTGGTCGCTCGCGACTTCGTCCGCGTGGTTTTTAGCGTTGCCGCCGAGTTCCATACAAAATTGATATTTAAAACCCTTAAGGGTGGAATTTAATAATCTTTTCTTACTACACCACTACGTAGAAAAACAAATGTATCTTCCAATTTTACTATCTCTACGACCTGCGGTTTAGACTGTATGCTATAACTAAGTCAGTCAGAACCTATTAGATTATATTAAATTTGCAGCATTACTCACAGCGAGATGATATATACCCTATAGCCTTCCTCAATAAACGGACTATTCAACACAAAAAGATTTTTTTAATTCGGGCCAGTAGTCCCAGAGATTAGTGCGTTCAAACAAACAAACTCTTCAGCTTTATAATATTGGTATAGATTATATTATTTTCGGTTAATTTTATAATAGTTAAGTAATAATATGCAACCTAAAATTGCTATCTCATTTGAGATGATGACATCACTCAAAGGACGCGACCCAGCTTCAATATTAATATTTTTACTTTTTCGGGTAATATTTTAGAACTACTTTTTTAAATATCCAGTACTGTTTATTTTGCACTATGATATGTCGTATGACAGTGATTAGTTATAATCGATATGTAAATGACGAATGAAATGGGTTTATTGTCCATTTGTCGTAAAATTATAAAGGAAGAAATTAAAATGCAAGTAAGTTACTAAGGCTAATAAAGAAATTACGATATCGAATTTTAAAGTCTAAGCCCTCGTAATTTCGTAAAATAGACGCCGTCGTCAATGTACGTACAACGGTATATATATATATATATATATATATATATAGGAGACTACAACACAAAGTTATTATGTAGTTACATTTTAGTGTATTTATAATATATAAAAATATTAACAAATTGTATGCTTTAAATGGCGTTGAGTTTTGTCTCAGCTCCTTTTTTACACCAAGAAACAGTTTTTTTTAAATTTCAATCTCAATAAAATCGTCATGTTATTGTTTCGTCATCTTAAAAAGTATTTTGAGTACTCATGAGTCATGTTGATATATTGATCAAATCCATATGTCCATTATAATATAATAGGAAAATTACTACTTATTTTCATTGTCTGTTAATTAAATAAAAAAAAGGTTTATAAAATAAAAGTTGAGATGTTCTAATACAATTCCACTTATATAACCACCATAATTTGATGCACCATTTAATATATTTGTAAATGTATTTTAATATTTCTTTAGAAGGAAATATTAAGTTTATTAAATAAAATATAGGATAGAACGTCGCAGAGAGAACTACTCGACCGGATTAGAGCTCATCCCAGCTTTGTAGTTGAACACTAGCGGCAGGTACAATTTAGACTTCAATACGAACTAGACTTACTTAATAATCTTTTTCATATGTTACGTTACGTAGAAATTTAATTTCTGTAATTATTTAAATATTTTTAGCCACATAGGTACTTTTATATTCTGTGACTTGTAAAATCTGTAGCCATTAGGTTAATAAATTATCTGTAGGAAGCAATTAAGGATACATAATTTGTCTGTAACATTTCAGAATGTTTTAGGAATTAAATGTTGCTAGCATGATGTGACTCTAAGTTCCTTAATGTACTTAAAAAAAATAACCTTATGTTGTTAATGTCTGTTAATAGTTTTAATTTATTAATAGATTATTCTATTGGTACGGTACGAAATGAACGGTTTCCCAGTAGTCGCGGGTTCGATTCCCTGCCCATATCGGTTTATTTTTCATTCTATATTTATATAAATGGCATAGTATGTATAAAGTAGTACTGCGTTTCTTGCATTTTTTATTAACTCAATCTCATTTATATTTTTGCTATAGTTGTATTTACTACATCAATTGAATATAATATTTTAAATATTTTCTACAAAAAATCATTGATATCAGAGGACAATAAAATAAAATAAAGTTTCTTTGACCCGACCATTATACAGTGGTATACAACCTTAATTATTATAAGAGTCATACATCAGGGGGAGGCTGTGAGGTGATCCTCGGATACCCAGTTATTAGAACGGGAAAATTAGATTATCAAATTTAGGGTAATTTCAAAGAGAGAAAAATTCATTCGTGGCATAAATTGTCGTTTAACTTAGTTATAAAAGTTATGACGGTCATTTTAATTTCACCCATTTTGTTATAAAAGTTATTAATATAATATTACTAAATATTACCTGTTTCAAATATATTAATAAATGTATAATGGATATAGACTTTAAAAACAAAATACAATTGATTGACATTACACAACTACCTATAAACCGGTTTTTGTAAAAGTCAACATATAAGATCATCAAGAAGAATTTAATTGTTCATAAATGATCATCATAACTTTCCCTCATCCCTTATATTTGGAACTGGCAAAATATGTTTAATATATTGCAAAGGTTCGATATAAATATTTAAGACCACCCGCTGCTTGACATCTAATCTCCTTGGGAATGTGTGTTGAGGGAATTTTCGACACCTTTAGGATGAGTGATCGGAAGCGGTATCCGACTCTTATAAGGAAATCATAAATACTGCCAAAAAAGGTGTAACTTTAATTAATTTCACAAATATTAGAAATTTAATAAGGTCATTAACTTAAACCAAGTGTAACAAATTAATTATTAGAGTAAACTGGACACCAACTCGTCATACGTTTCACAGAAAATGACGTCTAATTAAATTTCCACGATTGGAAATAAATGACATGAAGGTAGAGATTGTCACTCTTAAATTCAAATTCAATTCAAATTCAAATTCAAAATATCTTTATTCAAGTAGGCATTTACACGCACTTTTGAATCGTCAATTACATTAAATTGGTCAGTATAGTCAGTCTGTGAGTAAGCTACCACCAGCTCGGAATGCTGTTCTGCTGAGAAGAGCTGGCCAGAAACTCAACAGTTGCTCTTTTTAAATAAAATTTAACAATGTTTGACTTATAAATTATAACATCAACCCTGCAAATGAGTCAATTTTATTTATTTTATAAACTTAAATGCAATTTTGGAACAACTAGAACCGTCGCAATCAATCGGAAAAGAAGCCCAATGATTTCAGGCAACGAAAATTAAATAATAATAACAGTAAATATATATAAATCTTCGGCCTGCCACACAACCAGTCACCGCAAGCAGCACCCGTTCACGAGCATAACACAAGAGCCAGCCATCACCCCCTTCGCACATATTTGAGGGAGGGAGGCAACCCGACTCCCGATGCTACCGCAAGTAGTGACTTCTAAGGAATCGGTGTGATGCAGAAGGTCGATAAAGCAAAATTAATTTACAACAAAAAACAAATTGCGGAGATTACTAGCTATTCGCAATACAGATTTATGACCCAAGATTTATGATACAATGACCCAAGTTCCACACATTTCGATCAACCAAAAACTCTTGAATGTTATAGTAAGATTTATTTAATAATATACCTTTAATTTTAGATTTGAAATCAAGAAAAGGAAGATCTAAGATATCTTGTGGAACCTTATTATATATGCGTATACTCAAGCCCATGAAGGATTTCTTAACTTTTTGAAGTCTAAATTTAGGCGTTACAAGCCTATTTTTATTTCTTGTATTGATAGTATGTCTGTCGCTGTTTTTTTTATAGTCATTTAAATTTTGGCGTATATATAGTAAGTTATTAAAAATGTATTGAGAAGCGACCGTAAGAATACCGATTTTTTTAAAAACTTCTCTTAGGGAGTCTCTAGTTTTTAAGTTACAAATAGCCCGTATAGCTCGTTTTTGTAAAATGAATATAGAATTAATTTCGGCAGCGCTGCCCCATAGTAAGATACCGTAAGACAATATACTGTGAAAATATCTTAAAAGAGCAATGTCAAAAAATATATAAACATTTCAAACTATGAACTTACAATTTTTGAAGTGAAACTTCTTTAGAATCGTTGTGATTTCAAACCTGATGCAACGGAAAAAACGACAGGTAAGAGACACAAATACAAAAATGTGTAGAATGAAGCCGGTAAAGAATGAGACAGAAATATACACACTATTTTACATTGTATGCGGCTGCGTATTAAAGCTTTTTAGTAAGATGTCAGCGTGGTTTGTTATTCTTTAACAGTGTGCTTGTTTTCGTATAGCTTCATCTCTTTTACACCATGTTGCTATGGAAATACTAAATAATCAAAATGACAAGTATGTGGATTATAAAACACAATTTACATTAACCAAAAATAAAATTATCGGATTAGAGTTTTATAATTAAATATTGAATTGTAATTACATACTGGACAATACGATTTTATGGACTTGCTATTGAAACTAATAAATAAATTCAAGATTATAACATGAAGAAGAAATTATGAAATATAATTTATAATATTTTTAAAATACATTGATTGTCTGAAATAGAAGAAGTAAGAATGAAAAGAAATAAGAGTTTTGGCTGAGAAATGGAGCATTGGGGTCCTGATCTTTACAAGGTCTGTTTTGCTATACCTAGGACAAACAAAACCTCGAAACAACAGAAACAATTAAGAAGAACAATTTTATTTGTGATATAGTGACGATCCAACATGTTAAGAAGTCTAAAGTTATTATTTTTAAAGTGAATTGTGTACATTTGTCTGTTTTTTTATGGTACTTATGTGTTTCTTTTATGAGAATATTATACGTCAGAAACAGTCGATTTACTTCTTACGTTTTAACTAATTAATATTAATGAAAATTATGACGTTTTTCTGTTACGCGCCATCTTTATTTCTAAGTCACATTTTTCTGTTACGCGCCATATATGAAGTGAAACTTTTTTTTCGACGGATGGAAGAAATGTTATAGCAATGTCAAAAAATTGTAACGTTTTTCTGTTACGCGCCATCTTTATTTTTGCTTAAACTTTATCTAATTTAACTAAATTAGCCATTCCTGTAAAGTTGTAATTAGTGAATTATTTTTCAAAAAATTATTTCATAAAGAAGTTTCACTTCTTACATGTGTACACTAATACACAAATTAAATAAATATAAAAAACCGAGTAAACATTTTAACAAAACTATTTTAAATAAAAAATTAAAAAGTATAATATTGCATAAGTAATACATGTGTATTAGTGTACACATGTAAGAAGTGAAACTTCTTTATGACATAATTTTTTGAAAAATAATTCACTAATTACAACTTTACAGGAATGGCTAATTTAGTTAAATTAGATAAAGTTTAAGCAAAAATAAAGATGGCGCGTAATAGAAAAACGTTACAATTTTTTGACATTGCTATAAAATTTCTTCCATCCGTCGATAAAAAAGTTTCACTTCAAATATGGCGCGTAACAGAAAAATGTGACTTAGAAATAAAGATGGCGCGTAACAGAAAAACGTCATAATTTTCATTAATATTAATTAGTTAAAACGTAAGAAGTAAATTGACTGTTTCTGAAGTATAATATTCTCATAAAAGAAACACATAAGTACCATAAAAAACAGACAAATGTACACAATTCACTTTAAAAATAATAACTTTCGACTTCTTAACATGTTGGATCGTCACTATATCACAAATAAAATTATTCTTCTTAATTGTTTCTGTTGTTTCGAGGTTTTGTTTGTCCTAGGTATAGCAAAACAGCCCTTGTAAAGATCAGGACCCCAATGCTCCATTTCTCAGCCAAAACTCTTATTTCTTTTCATTCTTACTTCTCCTATTTCAGACAATCAATGTATTTTAAAAATATTATAAATTATATTTCATAATTTGTTCTTCATGTTATAATCTTAATTTATTTATTAGTCTCAATAGCAAGTCCATAAAATCGTATTGTCCATTATATAATCACAATTCATTATTTAATTATAAGACTCTAATCCGATAATTTTATTTTTGGTTTGTTTGTTTTGAAATCCACATTCCTGTCATTTTAATTATTTATTATTACCATAGCAACATAGTCTAAAAGAGATGAAGCTATACGAAATAAAAGTGACGTCTCTTTTCCTCCTATTGCAGGAATAGAAAAGCATTCGTTCATTTACGTCACGTCTACGTCACTAAGCAGGAATAAAACAACATAGTTTTATAAAGTTGATGGTACGAATCAAAGTAATATTATTGTAATATTGCTACGAAACGTCTTAAAACTATGATAGTTTTTAAGAGTTCATGGTAGGCCCTATATCACAAATAAAATTATTCTTCATCATGGTTTCTGCTGTTTCGAGTTGTTGTTCATTCTAGGTATAGCAAAACAGACCTTGTAAAAGATCACGACCCCAATGCTCCATTTCTCAGCCAAAACTCGTATTTCTTTTCATTCTTTCTTCTTCTATTTTAGACAATCAATGTATTTTAAAAACATTATAAATTATATTTCATAATTTCTTCTTCATGTTATAATCTTGAATTTATTTGTTAGTTTCAATAACAAGTCCATAAAACCGTATTGTCCAGTATGTAATTACAATTCATTATTTAATTATAAAACTCTAATCCGATAATTTTTTTTTTGGATAATGTTTTTTATAATCCACATACTTGTCATTTTGATTATTTAGTATTTCCATAGCAACATGGTGTAAAAGAGATGAAGCTATACGAAAACAAGCACACTGTTAAAGAATAACAAACCACGCTGACATCTTACTAAAAAGCTGTAATACGCAGCCGCATACAGTGTAAAATAGTGTGTATATTTCTGTCTCATTCTTTACCGGCTTCATCTACACATTTTTGTATTTGTGTCTCTTACCTGTCGTTTTTTCCGTTGCATCAGGTTTGAAATCACAACGATTCTAAAGAAGTTTCACTACAAAAAGTTTAAGAAAAATACAATTTTTTTTCCTTAAATGTTTGATGAATAGTCTGATTCCTTGATTGTTTTTAAATAAATATTCGAAAAATTATACATATATACGAAGATATGCTGTGAAAAATAATAACATACAAACAAGATGCGGCAAGCACTGACGTGTAAAATACTAGTGAAGTGCTTGATAGCTCGACAGTTAATTAGTCAACTACAATATATATTACTATAAGTGATGTTAACTGAAGTAATAACGTTTAAAAGGTAATATGATTGATTGCAATAATCATGAGCTAGTATCTAATACCCGTTTTTAATTAATTATCGTTGATTATAAATTAAATACAAAGACATTCATAAACAGCCTATATAAGTAGTAAACAATTTTCTGTTCCTAACCAAGTGATCTCGAGCAACTTTTATGCACTCTCTAAAGAGCTTTAAGTATTCGTTTTGCTAAACCACTAAAGAATAAAAAATGCGCTTTTGAGTCTCCAAAATTATCTAAGTATTTATTATATACACATTAATGACAGTTTTTTCCGATCAGGTTGTTATATATATTTATTTAGTGCAAATTATAAAATAAATAAAATAAATAAATACCGTTAAGCTATGATTCTTTTGTAGTAAAATAAAATTTTTAGTAAATTTAAATGTTCTGTTTTTATTTTAGTGTAATGAAAGTTATATAGTTAAGAATATAATATAAAAAATAAAATAAGTTTTTATTAGAAAAAAAATATAGTGTAAATTACAAAGTCAGCTGTAAAGCCAGATGAATATGGATTTCTCAGATTTGAAATAAATATCTGTATAGCTCTCAAATAAATTGATATTCCAACTCATTGCTCTTCAATATTACAAAAATAAGTAAAATAAAAATTAAGTTATTAAAATATTCTTATTAATTCGAAACATCTATACGACCACAGTATATTACGAGTATAACTAAATGTAGAACTTATTATTATAAAGAAATTTATTTTTTATAAACTTCATTCAAGGTAAAAATTTAGAGAACATTTTGAAGAATAAACCTGAAATAAAATATTACATTTATTTTATGATATATTCACTTCTTTTTACTCGTAATAATATTTGTGCTTTATTTTTAAATTAAACTTACTGAGTTTTTCGATTTTTTTACTTTCTAACAATGGATTTTTTCCGTTTACAATTGCTCTTCTCTATGTTTTTTTATTTAACTCTCGCTAGAAAGAAGCTTCAGCCATCTTACTTCCTGTTTTCTTTCTGCCTTATTTGCAGAACTCACAGGAAATGCATGAAATCAGAAACCATAGTTAAGTTTTTTTTAATGCATTCTGTATAAGTGTGTTGAATTTGTGGTATAACTTTTTCATTTTAGATGTGAATAATGTCAGGTGTATATAAATCTGCAAGGTAGTTTCACATAATAGGTGTTCATAAATTGATATCTTTTTTTATAATGTAATAGTAACCAGTTTCATCAAGATCTTTGTGTAGCTTATTCATGGAATATTTACTATTTAAATACATTAGTTCTTATTGAAAGTATTTTCATTTACCATAATACCAATATATTTTAGGTTACCAGTATATTTAAATGAATTAAATGCTTGTATAAATCCATAACGAAAAATGTGACGTTTGTTTGCTAAATCTGCTGGTGAAATAATTACGAAATTAAATGTTTGAAGTGAAGTATACTTTGATGGGAAATATTTAATGAAATTACTTAAGACAGAGTTTAAAGTTGGACAGTTCGATGTAAATCCAAGGGTTTTTTTAAATAATTACGTCGGCTAGTTGCAGCTACAGTTGTAAAGTTAGTTTCGCATTGTTCTTGACTGGACAAGGGTTGATCTCGGACATTTATAAAGTTATATAATACTGAATTGAAAAAGTTAGTGAGATCGCTAAATTTAGTGTTTATATTGTTAGCGTTGTCTTAACAATGGACACAGTGAAAAAATTAGAATTAAGTAATATTTTTCATAATGTAATTACGATGGAATTCCATTCTATTCCAATTCCATGATAAATTCATCTAGCCTTCGGACATTTTTCTTAACAGAAGCTTTTCATCACTGGGTTTAAGGTGGCTTAAGTCTAGTTAGCATTATTAAATAATAAAATATTTATATATTAAGCCAATATGTAAGCCATTGTCGAGTAAGCATTCGCGTCCATTTCAACAATAGAATGTGTACCGAGTTCAGTTAATGATTGTACTTCTTAAATATAATCTTTTTTTTAAATATAAAGAGATATAAACGCAAAGAAAAGTAAATATAATCGATATAATTTACTTACATCAAGAAATCGTGGATTCATTAGTGAAACACGTATATTACACGTATTGGTACACGCTGATAGAACCTTCCACAGAATAGAAACGTCTGCTGGTTGACGAATGAACTACTAACAGATGCTAGTAACAGATGAGATGTTACAAGTTAGTCTTTCTCTTGAACCTATTCTATTATCTTTAATATAGATCTACATGTATAATATGATAAATTAAAATGTCCTTAGAATTCAATACATTAATCAACGACACTTTAATAAAAAATGTTTGTAACAAACCAAAAGCAGTTTAAAAGAGATAAGCGGGTAATCTGTTTTAAATAAGTTTTTAAAGTAACGTCAAAGAAAAGATGGCTGAGGTTTAAATACCCGTAGATAAATTATTTACTATACAGAATACAGACAGACTCGGGCATTAATTGTCTCATGCAGGGTGTTTATTATTTATCTGTAGAGTCACACTTCTTTAGTCTTCTAGATACTTTAGAATATTTATATTTTAAACATTAATACAAGGAGTTACTAAATTCTTCAGTAGAAACTTTTAATATTTTCAAAATTAGGTATAGAAGCACTATACTATAATTAAATTTAATATACCATTCCATTACCACCATTTAATATTACATATTATGTTTGCTTCATTACTTGTGTATAAACTGATCGAGATATGTCTCTAAATATTGACATCTTAAGTTTACTATTTATTATTTGTCAACAAAAATGGTAATAATATAATAACTCTATGAATAATATGCGGAAAATTTAAAATGCGAGGCATGTTAAAGTCAGATTAATATTAATATCAATCTGACTTTAAACCTCGGTCAAATCAAACGTATCAGCTGATTAATAATAATTATTTTTAAATGAAATATATTATTGTACAAAACTTTTCCATAACTTTAATAACTCGGCGCTTATAAGTTATTTTACTATTCCTCAAAAACAGTACTTTTCCGTTTTAAGGATTTTATTGAAAAAATGCAAAAGTGCAAAATTTCTCAATGTTCGATTAGAAAGTTAAGCTGTAAAAACGTAAGAAAGAATCAAACTCACATTCACTTCTATAAGATTTGTTTTATATTTCAAAATTATATACTTCATAAAATAAATAACTTGATTATTATTAAGAATCTCACAAAAATGTGTAGATATTTCTAATATAAAAAAGGAACAGAATGTTTTATAGGAACACGATATTTAATGAACATATTACAGTACTATGTTAAAGACAACATTGCTTTGTAGTCGTTCTCTTGTGGCCGGAACACTACTCTTTACAAAATACGACAAGACAGACAACTATTGTTCAGTAGGTTCTCGTATTACATAGCTCGTTGAAACTAAAAATTGTTTGTGATCTTTTTATCAAAAAATAAATAGAACCTTGAAGTAATTTAATTAAAATTACAACATTATTATACATTAGATATTTTTTTGGTTTTCTGGTTTTCCGTTATGTATACAATTGTATAGGAACATATACGTTTAAATACAATTTCACTTATCTCACAACTGTAATTTTGAATATCATCTATACTAATTTTATAAAGAGGAAAGATTGATTGTTTGTTTGAATTGAATAGGCTCTGAAACTACTGGACCGATTAAAAAAAAAAACCTTTAGAATTCTACATTATCCCTTATGACAATAGCCTAAATTTAATGGGATCAAAGAATAAGGATCCGCGTGAAAATTTGGACAATGTAATACATTATAAATGTATTAAGTAACTTGACTCAAGACTTTGTCATATATATACGATATATTAATAAATATAAACATTTAAAGTTAAAATGATTTACAATCACTTATAACACTATGATAAAGTGATTTATGTTATTTATTGTTTTTGCCCGTGATTATTTATGACTATGATCATAAGCTATATAAATATGTTTTTTATAGTCTACGTGGACGCAGTCACGGGCAACAGCTATTCCTAATAAAGTACTTTACTTGAGTAAGTGTAAAAACCTTTTGCCCTCTATAACAGGGTTTTTTTATCTATAGAGCTGGGAACTGCTAGTATAATATATTTTTAGTAATGTTTTATATTTTTAATAAGTAGAATTAATACTATTAAATAAAATGAGGGACAGAATGTCGCAGAGAGAATTACTCGACCGTATTAGAGATTATCCGAGCTTTGTAGTTGAGTGCTAGAGACAGGACAGTTCAGACTTTACTCAGACCTAGACTTGCAGTTTAATATTTTTTTTAGAATGACGGTATGTTTAGAAACTTTGTAGGTGTAGTGTACCCTCGTAATTTTCTACAACATTTAAATTAGCTATTTTAATTGTTTTGCAATATTGTAAATCCAATTTCATAAAAAGGTTTATGTTTTAGAACATTGTATATTTTGAATTTTAACATTTAAAATATATTACTTAATTACTTATTAATAAATTTTAACCATCCCAAGCATCCAACAAAAAAGTTTTAATTAGTATCTTAATTTTATTTTATAGGGACCAAAAGTCTTCCTAAATGTTTACACATTCTTTAACATAGAAAATTAGATAATATTTTATTAATTAACGAATACTTTTGTGTTATTATTTCCAAATATTTTTTGAATAATTTAGTACGTAAATTGTTGTATTTGTATTTGTTTAATAACAACAAGTATTAAATATCAATTATCTAATACCTATTAAAAAATAAAAAGAGCATTTCAATTTTTTTTTCTTAACTCGCCTGTATTTTAAGTTACTGTTGTAATTTTCTAATGCAAAATAAAATATTCTGAAGGAAAAAGATTACTTTCTTTAACACAAATAATGGACCAAAAACGATAACAATTGAAAGTTAAGGGAATAATACTTTCAATACAATTTTCCCAGTCATTCGTTTTGGGTCTTGTAACAAAGAATTATTATGTTGTATGGACTCATTGAACCGATAAGGATTTAATAATCTTATTAAAGTGGAAAATTAGGTTTTTGAATAAAATACTATTGTACTTATTTATCTTCGATAATATTTATGTTCTTTTTATTGAGCAAAATTTATTGAAAACTGTATTTTATTATATATTTAAATTATTATGTTTTATAATTTATAAAACCAATAATGTTGATGATATAAAAAATAATTAAAACAGATTTAAAACTACAAATATTAGAAGTAGCGTTGGAAATCGACAGAACAAAAGGTTATTTATTTCATTATTAATTCTCTATATTTATTTGATAATTTTGTGCCGCTTACAACAATTGTCAATTTTCAATTGCTATTTAAAATAAGATTATAAAAGTATTATTGAATGTTGATTAAGTGCCCTCGCTGCTTACTTTCCTCTTGACAGTAATTGACATCTCATCTCTGCTCGTCCCTAATCGAATTACACTTTTTTAACACGCGCCATGAATACTTTATATATATTACCGTATACTATATCAGAGCTTGTCCTAATATCTCCTCTACTCTACAAAATTATATTATGGTAATGTTTTAGATGTTTTAGAGTAAACCGGAAAAAAACAACATAGCTTTGTTAATTATAATAAAATAACAAAGCAGGAAACCAAGTTTGAGGAATTTATAACATTATAGTAGTATTAATATTTTTCTTAAATAAAATGAGTGCTGTGGAAAGTAGCTTTATTACATCTATATCATCTTCATTATATATTAGTTTCACATAATATGTTCACTCCACTACCACTTTCATGAAACCTAAATGCTCGGAGAATTCAGTAGCACTTAACATAATAAGATACGAGTAATGAAACAGGCTTTGACGATAATTGACTTCATATCTATACAGAGTTTTGAACGTTTTGCCACAATATTAACATTAAAATATATACAAACATTGAAATCTGTTTAGAATAGAAATGTAAATGTATTAAACAGATATTTTCAATAAAAAGAAATCGTAGCAACGAGATAGTTGTAGAGTAAGTTTCGTATTGTTCTTGACTGAACAAGAGACTAGCTCGAACATTTATAAAGTTGTATAAAATAGAGTTGAAAAAGAATTGTACGGTAGCTTCGAAGTCAAATCGTCAGATTTATTTACTAGCTTTATTTATACAAAACTTACTAGAACAGTAAAAATACGTATATATAATGTAATAAATAAAGCAAACTATTTATCCTACTAATGCAAATAAAAGAGAGCTCAAACTATTAAGCTGCTTTGTCAGAATGAATTGGCAGATTTAATTCGTATAGAAATAAAAATTATTGATTGATATTCGATTTTTTCTATAGATATCTGTAGCTATGTTAAGCCTATTAAAATGATGGTAAATAAATATAGAAAAAAAGTTATCAACATTCGCAGGAATCAAAGTTGAGACCTCTAGGAATCAAGTTAAGTTATTGTGTTGCTAGCATCTACGTGAGATGTGCATCTAGGTGACTAGCCATTGGATGCCCAATTTAGCATATTTTATATATCAACTTCATCAAAAACGAGTTGAGATGGTTTCTTTTGTAAATCTCAACCTCATTGCGCGTCAATCGATCGGTAGAGCGATGGGACGATTGCTACAGTTGTTCGAGTCTTACTTTCTGATGAAATTATTATTCTTTATTTATTAAAAAATAATTATTAGAGTCTAACAGAACCTTCATTACAAAATCGACACTGAAGTATGATTAATAAAATTAGAAGATTACTAAGTTTAGGAAACGTTTAATAGTTACAATTGATACTCAAACTGTACTTAATCCTCGTGCAACTTTAAATTTTTGGTATACTCTATATGTATATATATTATTTAAATGATAATATTAAGAGATTCGTCGTCGAGACTCGGAGGAGGGCGCTACTGTTTCCATTTGTTATAGTTTTAAAATGGAAATAAAATGGAAATAAATACATTTATATCAAAAAACCAGTGAAAGCGACTAGATAATAATGTGAACAATATCAGACATTGAAGACAAGGCCGAAATAAAAGTGATAATTAAGATAACAGCGAAAAATAAATCGGGAGTGTTACAACCATTTTCATATCTCGGCGGATATATCTGGACAAAAACGAAAGTTAAAAAGTGAAAGAACAACTAAAAACAATACGAAGTGCTATAATATAGAAAGACAATAAAGTGTTTTAATCAATTCCATTACCCAGTGAAATAACATAACCACACTTTCAAAATGTGACTTGCATAAATTAGCTTACTTGTACGAGGATACTAGCGACATCTGTTACTAATACCCCACACTACGGTGACAAACTAGAACCATCTTCGATCTTGTCCTTGTATCACACATAGTAATTTGGAACATCACCACGAGAGGGCACCACCAATACCAGAAAAACAAATAAAAATTTAAAAACCCAAAAATGGAAGAAATTTTAAACGAACTAAGGAAAATTCGAAAGGACCTCGACGAACAGAGAAATACTATAGAAAAAAGTAGCGAAAAAATTACAGCACAAGTGACACAGAATGTAAATAACATCTTGGAAGAAAAATTTAAATTACTGGATGAAAATTACAAAAATCTCGAAGCGAAATTTGAAAACCAGGAAAAACGACTACACTTTCTTGAAAAAGAGGCAAGAAAAAATAATATCATTTTTTTTGGAATTAAAGAAACGGAAACTTCTTATTCGCAATTAGAGATCAACATGATCAACTTTATAGGGAAACATTTTTCTCAGGAAATAGGTCACAGAGATCTACAGGAAGTGAAAAGAATTGGGATAAAAGGCGAAAAGCCCCGACCAATCACTGTAAAATTCACTACATTGGGAACAAAATTACAAATTATTAAGAAAAAAAAATTGCTACAAAATACCGATTTTTACATTAATGAAGATTTCCCACAACACATTTTAGAAAAAAGAAAGGAGTTACAAAAACAAATAAAAATAGAAAGAGAGAAAGGTAACTATGCTATCATTAGATATGATAAATTAATAATACGCCCCAATAATGCACACACTGTAGGCAACAAGAAAAGAATGCTACCAACGTCACCGAATGATTTCGATTCTACGGAAACAAAACAAGGTATACAAGCAAACAAAAAGAACAAAACTCAAACAAAGCTGCACAGGTCATCAAGTATCTCAGAGGGTGTTCTCAAACCAGGAATACTTAGTTTTATAACCAACAAAATCCCTGAAAATTCACCGAACGAGAAATCAGATAAAAACACGAAACAATAGCAACTAGCCCCCCCGTCTCACATGGAAAACATACTAAATACAGAAACAAAGAACAAAAAATATCTTCCAAGCCGGCTGGTCACCGAGGAAGATTACGACCAAAACCCTCCAGAGAAAAAAACAACAAATGGCATAAAAAACAGTAACCAGAATATTCTATACATTACAACATACAATGTCAGAACTTTGTCAACATATTCACGGCTATTAGAATTAACGGAATGCTTTAAAAATATAAATTCTGATATCACAGGTCTCTCTGAAATAAGAAAACTAGGAAATAAGATTGAAGAGCACGACGAATTTATTTTCTACTACATCGGAGAAACACCAGGACTATATGGAGTGGGATTCTTAGTCAAAAAACATCTAAAAAGACACATTTTAAGCTTCACAGGTCTGTCTCAAAGGGTGGCACTGTTAAGGCTGAAGATCAATAACCTAGAACTAAGCATTATTCAAGTCTATGCTCCAACAGAGATGTCGAACGAAGAGGAATTAGAAGTTTTCTACAGAACAATCGACAAAGCTATACAACTTTCAGATAAAAATATAATAGTGATGGGCGACTTCAACGCTAAAATAGGACAAACCGATCCCAATGAAATTGCTACTGGTAACCACGGTTACGGAGACAGAAACTGCAGAGGAAAAAGACTTATCGACTTTGCGCACGAGAATAATTTCGCTATCATGAACACCTTTTTCAAAAAAAATAACAAGCAAAGATGGACTTGGAGATCTCCTAATGGCAAAATAAAGAATGAAATAGATTACATCCTAACAAATTTGCACAGAAATATAAACAACATTCAAGTTCTAAACGTCACTTACCCTTCAGATCATAGGCCTGTTAGAGCAACATTAAACATTCTCCCCAAAACAAAAAGTAGGTGCAAGTTCAACCAATGCCCCAGATCCCAATTAAAAAACGAAAAGGAAGTACAAATCTATAAACAAATGCTGAATAACAACATAGCAAACCTACAAGGGAAATGGAGAGAAGAGAGCACCGTTCAGGATCTATACGACGATATCACAAATGTATTAGACACCAGTCTGAGAAAAGCCCATGAGGTTTCACACACCACAAATCAAGGTAAAAATCAAGTACTATCAGCCCGCACTCACACATTAATTCAGAGAAGACAAGAGTTACAAAAGATTAAACCAAAATCAAGAGCCATGAAAAATGAGCTAAAAGCACTCTACAAACTCATAAGTAAACTCATCAATCTGGACTACAAGGCACATCGCACAAAAATCATCGAAAAGCATCTTAATACTGCGAATAGTGTTAAGAAAGCATATAAAGAGTTGAGAACTCACAAGGTCTGGATCGAGGAGCTGAAGGACAACGCAATCAATACCCAAAATAGAGCAGATATATTGAAAATAGCAACTAAATTCTATAAGAACCTATATAGCGCACCGGATAATAATTGTGAAACCGAGTTACCGAATGTACCGAATGCTCATACAGCGGAGGAGAGAGCTATCATAGATGAATCCGAAGTAACCAAAGGCATTAAGTCACTAAAAATGGAAAAAAGTCCAGGTCCCGATGGGCTCACCAACGAAGTCATAAAGTTTGGATGTGAGTACCTAACAAAGCCGCTAACTCAACTGTTCAATCAAATACTGCGCACCTCGTACACCCCTCGCCAATGGTCAGAATCTGATATCATTCTGCTCTACAAGAAAGGAGACCCGAATAACATAAATAATTACAGACCGATAAGCTTACTACCATCACTTTATAAACTATTCTCTTCAATAATAGAGAAAAAATTAAAAGAAAAAACAGAAAAATATCAACCTATAGAGCAGGCGGGTTTCAGAAGAGGCTTCTCAACAATAGACCACATACACTCACTAGAAATGTTAATAGAAAAATACCAAGAGTTTAAGCGACCAATATATATAGTCTTTATCGATTACCAAAAAGCATTTGACTCTCTGTTCCACTCAGCAATATGGAAAACTCTACTCTCACAGGAAGTGCCACTAGACTATATAAAAACCCTTAAAAAAATCTACAACAATAGTACAAGTAGGGTAAAACTTGAAACCACAGGATCACCCATAAAATTAGGAAGAGGCGTACGGCAGGGAGATCCGCTCTCGCCGACTATCTTCATTGCGGTGCTGGAGGCCATCTTTGAAAAACTAAAGTGGGAAGAATTTGGCATACATATAAATGGTCGTCGCTTGAGTCACTTAAGATTTGCCGACGACATAGTTCTGCTTTCAGAAAGCCCTAGCCAACTGCAAGTGATGGTAAACACTCTACATGAAGAAAGTCGAAAGGCGGGCTTAGAAATCAACCTATCTAAAACTAACATCATGACGAACCATAATGAAATACCAATATATCTGGAAAAATCACCCTTAACATATGTTAAGGCTTATATCTATCTGGGAAAACAAGTCTCATTCGATCAACAAAACAATGATTTAGAAATAGACAGAAGGGTCAACATGACATGGAAAAAATTCTGGAGTCTCAAAGAGATACTCAAAGGCGACATGGCCATACGAATGAAAACGAAAGTCATGAACACCTGCTTACTACCCACGTTGACATACGCCTGTCAAACTTGGAAATTTACCACAAAAGTAAAAACCAAAATAACAACCTGCCAAAGAAGTATGGAAAGAAGTATTCTCAAAATCAAGAAAATCCAAAAGATTCGTCATACCCATATAAGACAAAAAACCAAAGTCAAAGACGCTCTCAGCCACTCACAAAAACTTAAAATGCGGTGGGCTGGACACGTAGCGAGGTTGAACGACAAGCGATGGACTAAAGAAACAACACAATGGACAGGCCCACCAGGACAGAGAAGAAGAGGAAGACCAAATGCACGCTGGGCGGACGATATCATAAGAGTAGCAGGTACACAATGGTCACGAGTAGCAGAGAATAGAGAACACTGGTCATCTCTGGAGGAGGCCTTTACCTTTCATGGAGAGGGTTCTTGCTAACTAATAAATATATACCTCTGAATAAATCTATAAATTTAATAATAACATGTGTTTAATGAATGGAACCAAAAATTCAACTAAAATAATTATATGGATTTGTTTAATTATGGTCTCAAATTTATTTTATTATTTATTATTTTATTATCTATTAAATTGTTATTCTTTTCATATCTACAATACTAATTTATTAAATTGAACTAGTAATAATGTTCCTAAATTAAATCATACAAAAATTAAAATTGTATTGCATATTAATTATTAAGATTGTAATTGCACTGCATGCAACTGATTATGAAAAGCGAGAAATAAAAGGCTTTTTTATTTTTTATTTTTTTTTATTTATTTATTATTAATTAGCAACTCATTAATATGGTGCAATATATTAAATGAACAAAAACAAAAATCAAAAAGTAATAAAGGTCACGTAATAAGTATAAGCAATCCTATATAGTAACATTATCGGTCTTTAAAAAAAATCTAATCTGGAAAATCAGATTTATTTGTGTATTTAAAAGTTAAAATATATATATTTCATTTTTATCATTTTTTTTTATTTATTCTATGTATACCTTTTATAAATATGTTTTCAAATTCCATCTTTTATATTTAGAATGTAAATTATATGTACGGTAATTAGGGCACTTCTCATTTATTAAAGCTGATGGAAGCTTCCTTCCAGGAAGACACAGTTTAGATGATATCAGCACCTCGTTCATTTAAAAAGTATCTATAGAAAAAAAGGATACGTCAAATTATTATTTGTTATTTTAAGGAAAATATTTATTATTATGTTTTTGATAAATTATTTAAGGTTTTAATAAAATAGGAAAAGAAAGGCTGGACTAAATTACAATTCTATGTTATTTGAATTAGTATGATTTTAAACGTAAAATACTTAAAATGATAAGTATTATTAATGTCTTACAGTTTTAACAATTAAACTCCCGGACATTTATTTACATTAAATCAAATTGTCAATCACTGAAGACACATGGACATTTAATTTCCGGTTGTTCGTTTCAATTCAAACCTCGAGACGGAAGTGATGTCTCACCCGTATCTTTTGGGCGAGTTTTGAAGTTAAATATCCACAATAGAAAATACAACTAAATTATATCCTTCATACTATTACAGACAACTCGGACGACTCATACTAGTTTAGACGTTCTCGGTCTAAGTAACTATTATACTATACTACATCTGGTCACTGTACAAGAAAATCTTATTGGGCTTAAAATACAATATAATTAAAATAGATTTTTAATAATATTTATATCACACTTATTGCATACAGGGTTTGTTGAACTTTCTTGTAATATTTATTTCATCTTATCGGTTAAAAATTAAAAAAAAAATGTCAATTTATGTCAATCACGTAAAAAGTACCATGCAAATTAATTAATTATATACATGTAATAAATCTGTTGAGGAGTAATCTTTCTACATTGATAATATTAAAAAAAATATACCAGGACGTGAAGTGATAACTAACAGAATTCATTTTCAACATTTTAAAAATGTTTTTCTTTTTATATTTGAGTTGTTCACGCAACAAGAATAAAATTTAGCTAATATAAACTTCTCTATATCAATTGAGCGTCACTCTGAGTAACATTTAGTTTATAACTTTCATTACACTCTGCACTCTATCAAAAGATGTATGTTTTTAAAGTGCTCGAGAAATCTATCTTTATACATAAATTAAAACTGTAACTGATCGATGTCTGTACATGTAAAATATTTTTTAAAACTCAAATATAAAGGTCCCCTACCTTTATATAAGCAAGAGAACCTAAAACAATGTTTTTTCATTTTGTCTGTTCCTCTGTATATGTTTGTATGTTGATGCACGGTAATCTCAGAAATGGATAATTCGATTTGGATGCAGTTTTTGGAAATATATTGTCATCGGATTCACTTAATATTTTGTTATTTTTTTAACAATCGGTTAACAAATAAAGAAGTTAATAGTTTCTTTTTTTCGTACCATTGCTGCTTACCAGTGATTAAACATAAAAAAAATATACATAAATACACTACAAATACTCCTACACGCTAAAAGTACTTGATTGAGTTTCATGAAAATTTAAAGGTTTATAGTTTCTATTGTTAGTAATATTTATTTATAATAATTGAAATGGTAAATACATTGGAATTTACATGTTTTAGTTCATAAGTTTCAACAGTAGCGACACCTACACAATTAATTATGGAATGTTATTAAGTATTTACTGTTAAATGTTTTAAGAATTAGAACCATAGAATATTTTATCACTATGTTTAATCTTTTATTAATTATTAGAACTTATTATAAGGTATAAACAATATCATCTGTAAGTTGCTTATGAAATTGTAAATTACCCTCACCTAAATATTATAGTGTTAAAATATTATAAAACGAGTTGTAAGGGCTGCTCTCGCCCATTCTATTACAAATGGTTGGATATTAAATATTGAAGAGCAAATACTGTGTATTACTGAAAGAAGTCCTAACACTGAATATATTGGTAAGTACAAAAGGTACTTTTTATCAAAATCGAAATCAAGGCAGCCGAAGTCGCAGGCAAGTAGTTATAAATATAATCAGGGGCTCCGAATCCTTCCATCTCTTTACCCGTTAAACATTGAATAGGAAAGAAATCGAGGAAGTCAAATAACCACCATCTCTGTTTAACGAAAGACGAGGACGAAGTATATATATATGTATATATAGAGAGAGAGAAATGAGCTATGGAATATTTTCCACTTCGAATCAATACCACAGATGGGTAATGGAAAGATTATTAAAATTAAATGTATAATTGGTCTATTGGAGTGGCTTGAAAAAAAATCAATACATTTTTATTTTAATCCTGGATTTGTTGGTCTTTTGAGATGAAGACCTTGAAGTAGACCGGAGGGAGTCATTTGGTTTATAATATATACCATGGTTTATATTATTGTTCAATGTTAAACCAGTTCAAACTATAATACAATTTCGCAATTTACATTTGATATAAAAGGAATAAATTATTATTCTATTGTCCAAAAATACTTGCAAACTACGCAGCTTAAAGCACAACTCATTTACATAATGTCCTAGTATTTACATTAACGTAACGTCACCTCATGCAGGTTACCACGTATGAAGTTCATCGTTATTGTACTATAAGCTAGATGACACAATACACAGCATTATAAGCCACATGTCTACTGTGTATAGTGGTCCTTTTTGTGTCTAGCTTTGTATTTAATTTGATAAAATCACAAATATAATGCTTTATGTCATGTACATATAATAAACAAGTTAATAAATATTAAAAAAAAATACGTTTTAAGACCTTTTCTAGAATATCTTTTGCACAATAATTATATTATTATAGTTAGAAGTCTTGCTATACATGCCCGTAGTAGTTATGAGCACAGCAAGTTTTAAAATAACTTACAAAATTCTCTAAATCTTTGACATAACATAAGGCAATATTATAGCAATATTCAAAAGCTACAAATAAACTTTACTACATATGTACAAAACACATCTCTTCCATTATTCTAGCATCAAAATAGTACTCATTGCCTTGCTATATCCGTCAGCAGGTTTAGCAAACTAAAAAGTTTTGGGTACCAATGCACATCCATCTGTATTCATGGATCAGAGCTCTGTATTTTAAGTACGCAATGATTTTACGAAATTATTATTATTATTATATCTGTGCGTCCAGTTTATACAAAACTTAAAATGTTCCCCGACAAGACTCAAAGTAATTCTATATTTATTATGTTAAATTGATTAATAATTGACTTGCTACATTGCCTGTTTTACTATACATATATCTATGTAAACTATACAGTTTTATATTTAATATAAATCTGGATACGTTACGTACTTATACATTAATATTTCAAACTGGGTAATAATGTATGCATTCTCTATTTTTGTTACTTTTAGTATGTTCAGTCTTAAATTTTCCATTCTCGTATTTAAATTAAAAACTCTTTAGAGAAAATTATTATAATAATTCAAATTTAAATAAGTTTCATTTCAGAACATTTTGCAGTTTTGCTTCACATTTGAAGTTCTAAAATTCTAAATAGTTGAAGTTACCACTAACTATCTAATTTATGTTTAATTAATTTTTATTACACTTAAATAGGTCCATAATGTTGAAATATTGTTCATCAGTTAACAGATAGACTAAGAGAGAATACCACAAAAATTAAAAATAGGCATGCGATTATTCTCGAATTCTGGTAGCTTGACAATCGAGGATTTTATAATCGACGATTTTATAATTTGTTTAATCGGGTTTTTTTTTTAATAAGCATGGAACATTTTGATTAAGTTTTTTTGTTTGAAAGGTAAATTGATCGAGACGTATCTTAGCTATCATTCAATAATATCAGTCCATCTGTTTGCATATCATCAGCTCTGTTCTCGCAGATGAAGGTTTAATTTTAATTTAAAGTCTTATTCTTATAAACATTCGTCAGGTAATAGAGTCCACTAATCTACATACTAAGCAACACACCTTTTCTATCAGAGCGTTAATCATGTTTACGTTTTTCAATCTTTTATGAGGTATACCAAATAACTAATTGGATTTTTTTTATTTTTTTATACGTTACCTAGCGATTAGTAAAAAAATTATATTATTAGAGCCTTAATATTTTTTGTAATCATCATATTAATTCAGTAATTAAAAGAGTTTGGTCTTTCTTAAGCTGCTTATGAATAATTCCGAAGGGCTAAAAATGATAAAATCTAAATCGAGGGGGAAACTCGCTTTAGCTTTCATAAGATGTCTTCATGATATCCTACTGTACTTTGTAATATAAAATGTATTATTCTTTACAGAACATAATCGTGAAAAAAAAATATCCCGTTAAATATATGATAATGTAATTCACGTACTATTTTAAAGTCCTAAAGTAAATTAAATAAACTTTGGTAACGTTTATTATTTCAAGTTCAAATAGTTGCCCTTGTGGTGCTTCTTCATTTAGTTAATTTATAAAAAAAAAACCCTTTCGCAGATGAAGGTTTAATTTGAATTTATAGTCATTTATTCTTATTAACATTGGTCAGGTAAGCATATAGTCCACTACTCTACATACTAAGCAACACACCTTTTCTATCAGAGCGTAAATCATGTTTACTTTTTTCAATCTTATACATAAATAATTATAAAAGAAAAGTCATCTTAGCTATCTTTAGTTAAAAAGTGCTCTTTCACAGAATTTCAAGATTTGAATGGGATTTATTCCAGGTTATAAACTTGTTTCAAAACAGTCACAGAAATTAACACCATTAAAAATATTTAAAAAAGCTTTATGTATGGAATGCTTCAGATTCTTTTAATATTTTTATTTTTTTCTTGTTATTTCACATAGAGCATTCGGACATAATTAGACAAAATTTCAATTACCTCTTTTCATATTCAATGTCAAAAATCTTTTCGTTATAATGAGTTTTAATAAAACATAATATTTATATGATAGTACAGAATCATTATAATTTATAAAATTATAATATATCGGATTAATGTATATTAAGTGATAAAGTAAAACACGCAAGGCACAAATAAACGACATAAAATTAACTTTAAATTATTAGAATTTCATAGCTGCTTGCATTTATATTAAGCGAGTGTAAAGGTCTTAATTACAGAACAGAAACTAAAACTTTATCGCAATGAACCGTGACTAATTAAGTAAATAAATTACTGAGTTAGGAAACTGTTAATAGTTACAAATGAGATTTACGAATCTATCAATATTCATTCTTGTTTCTTACAATAAAACTTAAAGCATATTAAAGTTAAAATACTATATTTCCATTAGGTTATTAATGAAATATATTATCAAAATACTATGCGTTAGTAAATATTCTGCAACCAAAAATCAATATCCTCATTAGCGATGTTCTAGTCACACAAATCAACTCATCTCCCGTGTTCGTTGACTGGACCATACTGTTTTGACATTCACCGCGACTGACGTGAATCAATACTGCTCATTAACTGTTCAAACCATTCACTTAATTAAAATGAACCTACAATCAGTTTATTTCAACATATATATTATATACTGCGTTTGTAGCCGGAATATATTGACGTCACAATTGAACTACATACAACCAGAGAATATATGAGCGTTATTTATTTATTTATTCTTATTATTTATTTATTGTTCCAACAAAACCTGCTACAATGCGCGGGCTTAATGCTAAATAGCATTCTCTAACAGGCTACCTTGAAAATGTACAGAGACTTAAAAGACGGTAAATAAAATTAAAATGAACAGAAAAGAATAACAAATATATATATAAGTTGTACCTGAGAATGATAATCTTTAATTATTATCAGAAATTAATATTTTTAATAATCTAGATATTTATACCTTTTGGTAAGTACATTCACATCCATTGAAACGAAAATTGAACATAGTCGAGTGCCTTCGTAACCGGACGTTTGGACAGAGTTCTCAAATGATAATAGACAGGTATGCCCTGTCTATCTTTCTAGTCCATGAAATATTGAACAATTAAGGGTGCAGTTTTGGTTGAATAAACTTTAATTTAACCAACCAACCAGATTATTAAATATTATATTTCTTTAAATTTCGAACGTAAGGTTAAGAGTTTCGATCCCTATTAAGAAACAAAGTATTAAAAGACAACTGATATATTATAATAAACAACTGGTTTTTGAATAGTGTAGTACCTTTTCAGTTTTATAAAGAATATTATCCCCTTGGCATGAATTAGTTGCGAATGTAATTAGAGACTTTCCTTGAGTTTTTTGATTATAAAAATAACAGTTTAATGTTTTGTGAAGGTCAGGGTTTTTTAGTCTCATGTAAACTTCAATATCCTAATAACAAGGCTTCTATCGTATTAATTTTTAAAGTATCACCACCGACAACACGCAAGGAGTCTCTTCTAGTAACATTAACATCAATAACATCAAATAATACTATAAACATTCTATTGTAATCTATACATATAGTAAAATTGTCACTGATCCATTTCTGTACATGGAAAATATTAAAAAAAAAAACATCATATGTGGCCTTCATAAGAACTAGAAAACCCAAATAATAGTTTTTCAGTTTGTCTGTATGTCTGTATGTTTGTGCACGCTTATCACAGAAATGGATTTATCGATCTGGATGCAGTTTTCGGGAATATAATGTCGTGAGATTCACCTTTATATTTTATTTTATTTTTTTAACAATCGGTTAACAAATAAAGAAGTTAGTAATCTCTTATTGTCGTACCATTGCTGCTTATAGCAGCAATACCGCCGGTCACGGCTTCATCGCCTCGACCCCCGGGTCCAAGCTGCGCTCCACGCTCAAAGCAGCTGCCTTTCCCCGGAAGCGTGGAGCCTTGCAGTCGCTGCTCTCCAACTGGTGGCCTGCAGAGAAGTCTTGATCGGTATAGACCGCGCACCGCAATATTCCGGTGCAGCCTCAACGGGTGTGACCCGCCACGTCACACCGGAAACAGGCGGTGCTGCGGTCCTTCTCGGAAGGGAATTGGCACGGATGTGCCCGAGCTCCTGCCATTTAAAGCAGCGCATAGTACGTCGCATAGTACGTCCAAGGATAGTCCCTCGTCCTCGGAAAGCGGCGCACTCCCAGCCGGAGCCTTCTTCTTCCCGCGGCGGAGATCGAGCGCTCAGTGCGCGCTCCATCTCGGCCTCCTCCACTTCTTCCTGTATGGCCCGCAATTCGACTCTCTCCTGCGCGATCCCACTCTCTCCTCTAAGCAAAGCAAATAATTTAAATTACTAGTGTTAGTTACTAGTACGTTAGTACTGATTGCTTAAATTATTATAAAAGTGTACAATTACTGATTCGTTTAAGAGAATAAATACACGAAAAGTCTATATTCTATTACAATCTTGTCCACAAAAGTAGCTTTTCACTAATATATATGATTTATCAGAAATTTCTCACACTGAAATATTATAAAGAATACTAATAACTTAGGTTTTACTAATGAATTATTACAAAGTTTTGAATTTACAAATAAAAAGAAAAATAAAGATTAATCCGTAGTCAAAATGCTATGTATTTGAATATGCTTGATTTATTTATTAACAATTAATAGTTTTAAAATCATTTAGGCTTATTCTCTCGCAGCTGACAATAATAAATTAAATTGTATAAATATTCAATTCTTTATTAAAATACTAAATTCCTAAATAAACAATATTATGGATTCTGTTAAGACGAGTTCTTATATGTCGTATTCCCGGAAAATACTTAGAAAGAAATATAAGAAGATGGATTGTAAAACTTTATTTCCAGCGAGAGTAAGATAAACATAATAAAAAACTAGCTTATAAAATAGATAATCGTAAAGATCATATACGTGAAAAAGCAATAAATAAATATCAATTTTATTTGAAGGTTTGACCCTCCTAAAATTATTACATTTTATATTGCGAATAAATAGTTGTTTATTTAACAGACGAAAATATTGAGTGGTTCGTAAATAACAAATTAGGAAAAGAATATTTTTAACAGACATTTTTTTTAGTTCTTGATCTTGGTGTTTTTTAAGTTATTTGTACAAATAACTCAGATTAGGACTGTTATTAAAAGCTATAGTGAAATATAAAGGTTCAGAATCGTTTATTATTAATTACCGCCTTACTACTTAAGTAAAAGAATTTATATTGCAGTTAAAAAATATTTAAAATAGTTTATTGAAACCTTTTAAATCACTAATTCATTCAGAATTACAAATTATAAAAATTGAATATATTTAAAAAGTTAAATTAGGAAACGTGACAACTTTCCTAAAATAGACCTAATTTGTAATATTATTTGGAAACTTTGTTTTGCACTACAATATTTTTGTTTTATATAAACCTTCAAAATATTTATTGTTTTCAAATATACCTTTAATCGGAAGAAAATTTTCATATATAGAAGTTTATAGATAGATAATTTAAATTATTGTTTCCGATTAATTGTTTTATAAACCCGCACGGGTTCAATGATTCCATACACACAGTATTAAAATATATTATCAGTATTTATGATATGTATTTCTATGTATTTGTATCGTTGTCTAACACCCTTAACACAAGCAAATAATTTGCTTACTTAGGGGTTAGACGATTTGTGTAATTTGTCTTGTTATATTATTATTATTATATTCCAATTGCTTGAATTTTTTGTCCCGTTTGTTTGTTTGTCTAAGATAGGTATTTTTTTTCATTAATTATGTGTTATTCTTTATATAACCGATTATTATTCGGTTTAACTTTTAACGAACCGAACATTTTGCCGAATTTTTCGGTTTACCATTTCATTGTTTGTTTTTCATAAGGGATGTTACATGTGGTTTTTGGTTAGATGTATAAATATGTTGATTTCAGGTTAAACATTCTTTTTGCGGGTAAAAATAGTATTTTTACCCGCAAAAACTATTGTAAATACTAAATACTAATTTTGATATACTAAGTTGACTATACTAAATACTAATTGTAAATTAGGAATAATAAAATAAATATGTTGACCTGATCTCTGTTTTTCAAAATAAAAGTTGATTTGAAGCTTAATTGCGTTATATTAGTAAGCTTTATTCAACACATTATTTATAAGATTTCTTTAACTTATAATATGAGAGAAATCTTAGTTTGGTCTTTTAGTTCTTTACCGTGTCGTGTAGCCAAGAAAATAGAAGTACTCGAACCGAATATATTTGGCACCAAAACCAATAGTGAAAAAGATGTCGAACATGACGAATACCGAATACTTACCGAATATATAAGAATAACTCAGTATATATCTTAGTGGTTTGTGGTGGAAAGTTCTATGAGAACATCCATCCAGAAAATCATGCATTCAGGTGGTAGGGATCGTAAGACGAGCGCTGCAATAGGGGAAATCGATGGCAGTAATTATATCGAATAGTGTTCTTCGAAACACTATCTTTGATATATAGAAGAATGGGGTAGAACTGGCACTGGGTTTCATATCTTCTACGCCAAGTTAAAGTATCTAATCTTTCATAGAGCAAGGGGTCCTCGACTCTTCTAACCACTCTGTGCTGTATACGTCAAATAGATGATAGGTTTGGTTGATCCGGCCCACAACTTTCTGTGCCCATTGTCTCGCTCCAAAACTAATGATCAGATCTTTACTAAATTAAAATTGGATCACACGGAAAGTACCTGCTTTACCATATGGTATGAACCTATATAGGTTCATTAAATATCGATTCACATAGTGAAGTTCTAAGGTAATAAACAGAAAAGACCTAATCTTATTATGGTGTAAAGATAACAGTGAGGCACCCTCTTATGATTATAATAAAATAATAAAAGTAAATTACAATAATAATACATTGTCTTGTAATATATTTTTTATTAAATGTGACTAATATATTATGCATTTTGTGCTTAGCTGTTATCTTGGTTTAAACTTATCTTTACTTAATAGTTGCTTTTTTTCATTCCGTTATAAAAAATGTTGTATAAGTAAATAAAACCATGGCAACGAATCTCACAAAGTGCCTTTTGAAATGGCCAGTTCACCTCCGAAGCTCGAGCTAATATAAAACCCTTATTTATGTTATTTGATGGTACCATGAGTCCCAAAGTAGATTTCGAAGTCAGTGATCTTAAGTTAGATATCACATTGTTTTAAAATCTATTACAAAAAAGGTTATCATCTGTAACTGTAATCTGATGAACATCTATGTAGGTTCTTTTGTGTTTTTTTTATTTTTATGTTAATGTGTTTAAATTCTATAATCTTAAATAATCAAAATGATTTCCTTCTACATTATCAAAATTTTTATTAGTAGTTAATAAATAAAAAAAAAACTAGTAGATAGTAAATTTTATTAGTAATTAGTTTAAAAATATCTATAAACATGTATAGCCATGTTAAGCTTATTTAAATTTTAATAAATATAGAATGAAAAATAAATTCGATGTGTATTCTTGAATACAATTTAAAAGGATTTCTAAATAACTATCCTGGTGTCTCAAATAAATGCTAGTTAAATTATATTTTTAGGCGTACTATCACAAAAGCTATGGAGCGGTAAATTGAAATATGACTTCAAATTGTTTCATTAATTTCACCAAACATTTGATCCGAAAGAAAACAAGGACAGATGTATTTGCCCTCCCTTTAAAATAAAAGTTTTTTCAGAAACAAAGTAACAAGTAACAAAGTAAATAAATGTATAGGAGCTACGAACAAAGACGAAGAACACAAGGAAAGTCGGGAACAACGAAGGGGGTTATTTGTTTTTTTTTATGTATTGAAATAAAATATCTTTATGTATTACATAAGGTTGCTCTTACCTTTCTCAAGATAATGTTTGAAGTTATTTATTAATATGAGGAACCATAAGGACTAAAAAATACAATAAATCTAACTTGTTTTCTTCGACGACTAATAAAATAATATACTAAATAATAATAATTAAATAATAATAAATTGCAAAAATAATTTAATTTCCTTTAAAGAAATGTTTATTAGAACAAGTGTTATTTAAGATTAACGTATAAAATATTAAATACCTATTTTTTAGTTATTATAAAAATTTTGTTATAGGGGACATTTAGGGGACACTAACACAGGTTTTTGTAAACTTAACAGAAGAGCTCCCGCACCATGTATTGTAAAACCATGTAATTGTTGAAAATAAAACATTTCGATTTTGATTTTTGAGTTATTATAAATGAATTAAATAATCATTACAAGACAATATTTGTAGGATATTTTTTTAAATAATAATATATATATTTTTAATACCACGGGATAAATTACACACACACATTACCTATATAGTGATATATGATTGTCCTTCATTTAGTTTTTATGAAAATTATCTTTTTTAATGAGTGAAAGGAAACATTTATTGAAGCTATCATAGAAACAACAAAACGACATGACGTTTAATAGAGAATTTTTATATGAGTTTTAGCCGATATTCTAAGTCAAAAACTGTTTGACGGAGTTTAATGAAATTTAGAAGGGTTTATCTATTTATTTATTTAATTTTTATTAGACAAAAAAAAAATGGTACTTAATGCTAAACACATTCTCTGCCAGTCAACTCAGAAAAACAGTAAAAGAATTATTTTATATCAGGCGCTGAAATTACACAATCAAACCTTAACAATAACTACAACGATAACATTGCATAAAACAACAAACCAAAAAAATACAAACAAACTAACAAGACAAACAAATGAAAACATTGTTGTTATTTTCAATTAATAAAATAAAAGGGTTATAGTTTTTTGTACAAAAGGTACGTATTCGTCTAATAATTTTTTTTTTTCAAAATGTAAAATGTTAGAATTTTAGGAGTGTTAAATCCTAAATTAAAACAAATATTTATTTATTATTTTCCACGTGTTCTTTACGATTATCTATTTCATATCACATTTCTTATAATGTTTATCTTTCTCTCACTAGAAATAAAGTTTCATTATCTGTCTTTTTATTTTTCTTTTATGTACTCTCCGGGAATTTGACTTATGAGAACGGATCGGAACAGAATCCATAATTAATCAAAGTTGGTGAGATCTATTGTATTTAATTGGAATACAAATGTTAAATTTGATTATTACAGTGTCATAATAATTTAGGAGAACAAAAGCTCTGTAATTGAGAATTGTGAATAGTGATTGACGGTGTGATCTTTGAGTATCAAGCTCTTTATTATTTTGTTAAATTTGTCATTTTTGTAACAGTCTTTTTTATTAAATTGGATTCTATTTTTTTTATCTTTGAATTAAAGTCCTTCTAGATCTTCGACGAATCGATTTCTGCAGATTACTAAAATTATATCTAATCATTGAATTATTTGTCATATACATACAATGATGGTTATAAATGCTTACAATTTACAAAGTAACTCTTGTTACAACTAAAACAGAAGACTAAACTAGATACGCTCTGTTATATGGATTTCCCGGTTTCTCTTAGCTCCTAACTTAACTTATCATATTACATTACATTTGTGTTCAACATATTGGTATAACATAAAGAGAAAAAAAATAAATATATAAATTAACATTAGGAAAACTAAATTCCCTGTTTAGTAAAATAATAGAAATAAAAGAATAAAAATCTATACATTAAATAAGCAGTAGGTAATAAGTTTGGTAGAGTCACAATTTTTCAAATAAGTAATTTTATTTTGAGAAACCAAATCAATATTTTTAATTTGATTAATGGAATGTGACTAATGATAGTAACTTAAGACAGTAAGTGCTGAAGTAATTAAGTAACATACAAATGTATAGAGTCTTACGTAGCCGGAAGCTCTCTACAGGCTGACGTCTAATCTATGGTAACAGATGAGATGCTACAACTTCCTGCGTTACCTAAGTGCTTGATTGATAGTGGGACATATTAGGGTTATTTTCTCCTATTATATATCCAGAAAACCAAGTATTAATATGGTTTAAATGATGGATTGTACGACGCATAAACCTTATATAAAGGGATATGGAGCTCGTCTGCCTGGAACTAAGAAAAATCATCTTCGTTTTCTTTACAATGTAGTGTGTTTTCATATATTTTTATGTATTTCTGAATATCACTTATGTAACAATAACTGGTAATAATATATACGGTTTTAAAAAATATACATATGTTACGCATTTACGTAAGTTACATACTATATTTAATTATAGACAGGACGTTTTCGGCCCTTTGAAGGGCTTAATGCTAATAACCTAGTTATAATAATTAAAAGAAATAATAAACATGATGTATTTAAAAACTTTAAATATATTTTAAAATAACATTCCTATTTATTGATACCAATCTGATAGTGTGTTTGTCGGATGATAAAAAATATTTGTTAATAAATACTATCTACGAGTATTTAAGCTTCACTTATCTTTTGTATGACGTAGAGCAGCTCGCTTCCTCAAAAACTTATTTTAAAGAGATTATCCGCTATCTCTCTTTAACTCACTTTATTTTCTTCTAAGTTATATTTTTTAACAACTTGTCTTTGATTAATGTATTTAAAAGTATAGACATTAAAGTTTATCATCTTATAAATGTAGATGTATATTTTAAAAATACGTTTTAACATCTCATCCGTTACTATTAGTTAATACGTCAATCTGCAAACATTACTTAGCGGCGCGGTGGAAGGTTTGTTTGAGTTTATCTTTACAAAATGATTTTGAAGAAGTGTGTATTTGATAACGTGTTTACGATTTCTTATCTTACGTTAATAAAATGTATTATGTTGACTAATTAAACAATTGCCCATTTATTTATTGTTGTTGCATTTGTATTTTCATGAACGACACAAACTCATTCTACTAAATATCTTAAAAGAGATTAAATATTATCGGTTAATCTCTCGGTTTGCAATCATTAGTTGAACTCCGTACACATTCTATTATTGAAATAGACGCGTATGCTCTTTCGATTTACATACAGCCTTTTAATGATTTAAAAATATAATAATGGTCAAGATGAAGTTGGTAAAAGGTTTATGTTAGAATTATGTGCGAAGAATAGATGATTTCATCAATGGGAACTTTATGGAAAATATTAGTCTAAATATTCTTTTTTCAATTAAAAATTAAATACAACCAGCCAACTTAATGACCTCAATAACTAACTTAATTCAATATAATATAAGTTTATAAATGTTCGACCTCGAGGTTTGTCCAGTCAAGAACAATGCGGAACTAACTGTACAACTCTCGCTGCAACTAGCGAACGTATTGTAATGTAAAATACTTTAGATTTACATTTAACACTCAAACCTTGATATAATTTGATAAATAATGAACCAGAAAAAGATTGATATAAAATTATGATTCGTAGGAAATTAACTTACTGTTCGTGCAAATTATTTCAATAGTAAAATCAAGAAATATGGAAAATAAATATAATACTGAAACTGATCTCTGTTGTATTGTCGTTTTGATAAAAAGATAGGTTTTTTATATTCTAAAATAAAAGTTATTTTAGTATTGAATATCTAATAATACAATTTAATTAAAAATTACTAATTAACCAATCCAATATAAAACCATTTTTTCTGAATTCTTATGTAAATATGTTTATGTAAAGTTGTGGATTGTGACGGAAATTATTTGATCGAGTAACTCATTCATTACAAATGAACTGTAGGATAAAAAAGGATTAATTGATTCTGGAAGTAGACATCTTTAAATTAGTTAGTCAATGAAATCAATCAAATCAAACTGGTCAATCATGAATAAATAAATTCCCAACGGAAGCAAGTATTTATTGTAATGAACTATTTCATTACAATTTGTTTTAGAACTTCGAAATTTCTACTGAAAAACACAACAAAAATGTGACAGTTATAATAGAAGTACCCAAGGGTTTTTCACAAAAGTGATTCTATAATAGATGAGAATAAATTCAAATGTTAACTCGGTGAGCCAATGAATCCGCGGGCAACCGCCAATATTTTAGGATTTAGTATCAAATCAAAGCTAACAAGTAACGCTAAGTCACTATTATAATATTTATTTAGGGTTATACATATTTTTGTCGGTCCGTGATTGATTATGTTTATATTTTTTTGATCTTTCATAAATCATAGCAACCAATTTGGTGGAAACATTTATTATTTAACATCAATGGCTTATTCCGTTAAGCTACTATTTAATTTTTTTTGGGTCTTATTTTTATAAAAAACCTTCAGAATATATTATCCAAGTAAAAACTTACTAGTTTCAATATCATAAGAAAATTAGAAGCCAATTGTAGAATATTAAATTATAATTTGAAAAATTAAAATAGTTTATGGTTCAGTTCATCAATGTATTTTTTTTACTTAATATAGAAATTTTATAATCAATTTAACCAAAATACTTTATACCTACTATAAAGTAATAAATCTAAATTATACAATTTGCCTTTGAAATATAGGTTTACATTTTTTTCAATTAGTTGTACACGGTAAAAAGAGATGGAGGTTAAACACCTCCATCTCGTCTTGCTCATCTCATCTCATCTCGTTTATTAAATTGAATTATTTCCGTTTGTAAATTTAAAATTTAATAAATTATATGCGAGTTAAATACTCAAAAATAGTTTTATTTCAATGTGAAGTAGGTACTCGTTGAAGTCTTAGAAAAAACAAGTTGTGTAGTTAATTAACTTAATATATAATTAACTTAATAAATTCTCACTTTTCTGTCAACATGAGCATTCTTATAAAAGTAGCTGAAGTTATTATTATTATTTTCTTCGTGTCTATGCTGTTAGCTCTATTGGATATGATAGCTTCACCAGGGGAGTAAGTGGGTACGTACAGGTTCATCCTTAAAAAGGGGAGCCTGACGGGCCACCTGAGGTTACGAGCGCCCTAAGAGTGTCTCATTTGAGGCTCGGACTTTGTCTAAGTACGTCGTTTGTCGAGAGGAAAAGGTTAGGATATGGCACTAGTGCCCTCCAGCGGCAGAACAGCCCAGCTGCGTGCATTAGTGGTATGTGTGCTGAGCTGGGTGCTGGGTGCATTAGTGGTATGTATGTTTTGCCTACGCGTATCGTGTTTCTAGTCTTACGTGGCCTTTTTTATGCAACTCAGCCACCAGTCGGTTCGGGTGACGTCAGCGTCGTCAAAGTAGTTTTGGGCATTCCCTTAAAATACTGAGCGATAGTTGGAAGGTCTATGTCCTTTTGGACGTCAATGCTGCGGACGAACCCCGACGCCCCCGTGGAAATCCTTGTGAACCTGTTCTTCTTGTGAATCATCTGAAGGGTTTTATTGCGTAGGGATTTTTTACTCCGCTTACCTACTAGGGAGATTTCGCGGGTTTTACCGGTTTGTGGATGCCTCTATGACCTCTTTCCACTAGGCTGGTAACGAGTATCTGGGTAGTAGAGTATTAAAAGTGGTACAGTAAAGGAGGCGGAAGGAGCTTTATCACAAGGCCTCGATATTATTGAGTCTTGGAGTCTATAATTTATAATAAGAGATCTTAATCTTAAAATATTTTCATGGTAAGTCATAAAATGAACAATAGCTATAGTATGCTGTTATTATGGAATAAACCCCAATAGTAATTTTCAACACGCACAATAATAACAACATTTTTGGTAATAAAAAAGGTATTATGGATTCGGGCCACAATCATCCCGTTGTTCCTCTCAAGCATATTAAAAAAAAAACGGAATGGGTAACATTTGCTTTCTTTTCATCTCTAAGTACTAGTAACTTCTCCGTCATTTAATGATGTACTTACTTGATCCATGTATTTGATTAAAACGTTAAAGAAATAGATGTTGTTCTTTGTATGTGATATAAAAAAGAATCAAGGGTTTCGATGTTAGCGCTTACGTCAAATATTCGTTAAATTTCTTTATACCATATTCATTAAAATTACAATAGAATATTATGAATATCAAAAATAGTAATGTTTGATATTATGGATTTTAATGTTAACAGACTCGCTGTGCGATAAAAAATAATATGATATGGGCCTTGTTATTAGGATATTGAAGTGTACGTGAGAAGAAGGAAACTGAAATCCTTCGAGCTTCACAAAACATTAACCCGATATTTTTATTTATATATATATATATATATACATATATATATATACATATATATATATAAACCATAGACATTAGAGCCTTCCCTGGAGTTTTTTTAAATAAAAATATATATGTATATATACATATGTATATATATGTCGGAGATAGATGCACATTAGTGACTTGCTCGTTCTTAATGGAGTATTCTGGTACAGGATCCGAGGCGTAGGTCTCAGGCAATTAAACCACACACACAATATGACAATTCTTGTATTAAATGTAGGTAATCAATTCTCACAAATTACTTAGTAGGTATACACTATACAATTATCAGAGTTGCGTGAACAACCGATCTCGTTTGGGGGTCCGAACTGTAAGGCTCTCACTAATCAATTCCTCCTCGACTCGATGCTCTCGAATATTTAAAATGTCTCCGGTGCCCCTCCAAACGATTCCGGTCATCGTTACGTCACGATGTTCACACCCTACTGTCACAATGATATCAATTGAGTTACTAATTATCGCTAAATTATCGTGATCTACGACATATATATATATATATGTATATATAATTTGATAAAATATATATATATTTTTTATCAAACTGAAAAGGTATTGCAGTATTGAACAGACAGTTGTTTATTTAAATTTTGCTTCCTATTCACATATGTCAGGTTGTCACTTTGATTTCCTAATTGGCTTCAAAAACTTTTAACTATATGTCCGAAGTTTGGAGAAATATAATATTAATAAATTTTAATAAAATATAATGTAAATAATTAATATTATCAATATTTATCTATTATTACAAATTATTGAACCAAAACTGCACTCTTAACTGTTCAATGTTTCATAAACAAGAAAGACCGATAAGAATTTATATCAACATAATATGGGAACATACGTCCCATACTGAAGACGGTCGACCGTGTTCAATTTTCATTTCAATAGATGTGAATATACTTAACAGAAGTACAAATATCTAAATACAATATATAATATATGTGTTCAAACAAACTGATTGTAGGTTCATTTTAATTAAGTGAATGGTTTGTACAGTTAATGAACAATATTGATTCACGTCAGTCGCGGTGAATGTCAAAACAGTATGGTCCAGTCAACGAACACGGGAGATGAGTTGATTTGTGTGATTAGAACATCGCTAATGAGGATATTGATTTTTGGTTGCAGAATAATTACTAACGCATAGTATTTTGATAATATATTTCATTAATAACCTAATGGAAATATAGTATTTTAACTTTAATATGCTTTAAGTTTTATTTCAAATATATTGTGCTTTCTAGAAACCGAAATTGTAAGAAACAAGAATGAATATTGATAGATTTGTTAATCACATTTGTAACTATTAACAGTTTCCTAACTCAGTAATTTATTTACTTAATTAGTCACGGTTCATTGCGATAAAGTTTAAGTGTCTGTTCTGTAATGAAGACCTTAATATACTCAGTTAATATAAATGCAAATAGCTTTAAAATTTTAGTAACTTACAGTTAATTTTATGTCGTCAATTTGAGCCTTATGTCTTTATCACTTAATATATATTAATTAGTTACATGGTAGTTAAATACATTTTAATAATTATCTATGTACACTTTTAACTTTAAATATCAAACTGTAAAATTATATTTAGTCTAATTATGTCCGAATCCCCTGAAAGTGCTATACCTATGTGAAATTACAAATATACAATAAGGCATATTGTCATCAGAAATTAAAAAACGTTTTCATATTTTCTCTTAAGTCATTAAGAACTGTGATGAGTAGCATTTGAAGTTTGAAGAAAAAAAAAATATTTTTTTCCTACCAAAAAGCGATTCATGAGTAATTTTTTCTAAGTAATTTATATAATGCAATTCATATTGGTCTCATTTTATAATATTCGTTTTGTTTCAAGTTTAATATATTTTATTATTTTATGTATGAATATTTTATTCCAAATGAAAATCTGTGTCTATAAAAGATTACATAAATAAAAAGAAAGAATATTCCTCCAGGGATAATGGTATTCTATTATTATTTCGTTTATTCTATTATTATCTATTTCTATTTCTATTTCTTTTTCCTTTTTTCCCCAAGCCAGTAAAATTCAAATTAATACGTTAATTATATATTTTATTGTATGTGTTATTTTATGTAATTGAATAATATTTTTCTTTGTAGATCTTAAAACCTCGCAAGATGTCTGTGAGACATCAGCCATTCAGAGTTTTGGAACCCATTCAGAGGATTGAATGGAAACGAACAGACGGAAATTAAATGTCAATGTGTCTTCAGTAACTGACAAGTTGTGTGGGTCTGGTATTGATTTATGATTTTAATAACTCGATTCAAAGTAAATTAAGATACTAATTTAAATAATAGTTGTCAGTGTAAATACAACAATTAAATTAATGTATTATTAATAATGATAATAATTAGTTTTAATATTATTATTATTTAATTATAATAATTAATTATTAGTATTAATTATTTTGAGTTTATCAACCGAGACTTATAATTTAACCAAACGTGCTCCGTAACTAAAATAAATCCCACGCGAATTATTTGCAGACAGTAATTTATATGTTTTCGATTGGATAAAGTTGTAATTTATTCTTTATATATAACGGCAAATAATTTTTCTTTCGTGATATATTTACTCAAATTATTAATTTATTATCTAGGATTACGGGCCAATTAAACGACATAGAAATAAGAATACACTTTAAGCTGAGAAAAAAAAAAAAACAAAATAAAAGACCATTTAAATTATAAAACAAGCTTAGTTACTAAATGATTTAATTTTATTTTTATACGTTTCTCTACTTACTAGAACCGTTATTATATCATTACTTAATGGTTAAAATAAAAAACGAAACACCAGAGATTCCTTTTGATATATTTGAATATAAAATAATTATAATACTATAAATAATATATTACTTTTCTAATTAAGGAATTAATGAAGATTTTATTCTTAGTTAACAATAACAAAATCTATATTCTATTTGATATGAGAACCTGACTGGACCTTGCTCAGAGTCTTGGGGTTTCTAGAAGGAAAGTTAAATAAATCTTAGAATGTCTAAAAATAACTCTTTGTATAAATAAAATTATCTAATAATATTTATATAAATATAGAATGAAAACTAAACCTATGCGGTCAGGGATTCGAACCCGCGACCTCTGGGAAACCGTTCCGTCACTCTACCTCCCTGACCGTATCGCTTTATTTTTAGCGATACGGTAGCTCAATTGGTAGAGCGACGGGACGATTTCCCAGAGGTTGCGGGTTCGAATCTCTAACCGTATAAGTTTAGTTTTTATTCTATATTTATATAAATTTCAATAAGCTTGACATGTTTATAAATATTTTCAAATGTATAAAAGTATAATAATTTTGTAAATTTCATCAAAAACGATCTAAAACCTTCTTCTTTTTTAGTTAAAAATATCACAAAGGATTTTTAGCTTCAACGAGCAATGTAATACGAGGACTTACTAAACAATATTTGTCTGTCTTGTCGTATTTTGTAAAGAGTAGTGTTCCGGCCACAAGAGAACGACTACAAAGCAAAATTATTGGCTATAAAATAATACTGTAAGATGTTCATCAAATATTGTTATCCTATAAGACCTCCTCTTAAAATTTAGAAATACCCACACATTTGTGCGAATCTCAAAAAATAACAAGTACATATTTTATTAAATGAAGTATGTTATTTTAAAATAATACCAAAACTTATATAAGTTTTCACACCAAAATTGCTCAATCAAACATTAACAAATTTTGCGCTTTTATATTTTCAGTAAAATCCGTCAAACCGGAAAAGTACGCAGAATAATAACGAACTTATAAAGTCCGAGTTATTAAAGTTATTAAAAAGTTATGTACAATAATATATTTATTTTATAAAATAATCATAATTAATCAGCTAACACGTTTGACTTGACAGAGTTTTATAAAATTATTATTAATGTTAGCATGGATCACATTTTAATTTTTCTGCATATTCAATGCAAACAATTTTCTATGACATAATTAATGAGATATCAATATGTAAAGAGATATCTCGATAAGTTATACAGGGGTAATGAAACTATAAATTGCTTTCTAGTCAATTAATTTTGCAAACTTAATCTGTGATACATTGTAGAAATTGCATATATTTATAACGTTTAGTATTAAAAGGGTATAATAAAATTCATTATTTCATTATAGTATAAATGCTTCTCTACCCTTTAAATAATCTTGATATTAAAAAATATATACTTGGTATTTTGGAAACATTAAAAGTTTCTACTAAATAATTTAGTTCACTTAATTAGCCAAACTTCAGTACTCAGTGCTAGATAGTTTAAGTGTAAGTTCCGTGATAAACATTTTAGTAAGTCATTTAATATTTAAGATTGAGATGTCATTGAACTGCCATTTAAGATGAGGTGGTTTAAAGATATGAAAATTAATGTTAGACAGTGTCCACTACTTTTTAGTTATAATTCTAGAGTAAATTATAATGGAATACAAACTAACTACCTACCTATCTTACTTTCTACCTATAATCTATGGTGCAGCGATTTTCTGCTTCGATGAAAACTATTGACAACTTATGTGTTTACTTTTATCATTAAAAACAAATATTGACAGTTTAAAAATATCTATAAACATGTAAAGCCATGTTAAGTTTATCTAAATGTTAAAAATAAAGAATAAAAAATAAATCGATACAGGCAGGAATCCGAACCCGCGACCTCTGGGAAACCGTCTCGTTGCTCTACCAATTGAGCTGTCGTATCTCTTGTAACTCGTCTCGGTAAATTAACCAGCACCACCGTCCCGAGTAAGACGATCAGATACTGAATGCTTAATTCACAAAGACCGGTAGCGATACGGTAGCTAAATTGGTCGCGAGTTCAAATCCCTGCTCGTATCGGTTTAATTTTTATTATATATTTATAAAAAAAAAATATTAACATAACAAAAAAAAATATTAACATAACATAATTTTGAAAACTTTAAGTACCAAAAATTACCAAAAACAAATGATCCCATAACATTATTTGATTTTTTTTTACTAATCTAACCTCGAACCCGACTCATGTCTCAAAACGAAGCAGATGTTTAAAATAGTAATAGAACTACAAATTACTTTATTAATAGATTTGTCGAAACCCGTAGATCAAGTTCTTGTCTGTAAACTATATCAAAGTTGTAAGTCTATTTCGTACTAAAGTCTGGGATGTCCTGCGGCCAGTGTTCGACTACAAATCTTAGTGAAACTTTAAAACATTAAGGTTGACATAATGTATAACATTTATAATAATAAAGTAATAGCTTTTCATATTATCTTATTATTATATATGTGTGTGTGTGTGTGTGTGTGTGTGTCTTTATATATGTGTATGTATAAACATACACATATATATTCATATGAATAACATACGAAAGACGAAGTCAGTTACCGTTCTTATTGTGTTTAATAAATGGTAATTTATTGTTCATTTCTATAAAAAATATAAAAGTAGATATTAAAATCTTTTAACTATATGTTGATATATCACTTTGATCTAGGTTTGAGCTAATGTAATTGTAGAATTGGTAACTCCTTGTATTAATGTTTAAAATATAACTATTCTAAAGTATCTAGAAGACTAAAGAAGTGTGACCCTACAGATAAATAATAAACACCCTGCATGAGACAATTAATGAACGAGTCTATCTGTATTCTGTAGAATGAATAATTTATCTACGGGTATTTAAACCTCAGCCATCTTTTCTTTGACGTTACTTTAAAAACTTATTTAAAACAGATTACCCGCTTATCTCTTTTAAACTGCTTTTAGTTTGTTACAAACATTTTTTATTAAAGTGTCGTTGATTAATGTATTGAATTCTAAGGACATTTTAATTTATCATATTATACATGTAGATCTATATTAAGATAATAGGTTCAAGAGAAAGACTAACTTGTAACATCTCATCTGTTACTAGTATCTGTTAGTATTTCATTCGTCAACCAGCAGACGTTTCTATTCTGTGGAAGGTTCTATCAGCGTGTACCAATACATGTAATATATGTGTTTCACTAATGAATCCACGATTTCTTGGTGTAAGTTAATTATATCGATTATATTTACTTTTCTTTTCATTTATATCTATTTACATTTTAAAAGAGATTATATTTAAGAAGTACAATCATTAACTGACCTCGGTACACATTCTATTGTTGAAATGTACGCGTCTGCTTATCCGAGTTACATATTGCTTTATTTATATTTAATAATATAATAATTCTAACTAGACTTGAGCCACCTTAGGTCTAGTTATAAAAAGCTTCTGTTAAGAATAATATCCGAAGACTACATAATTCCATCATTAATTGTAATTATGAAAAATATTACACAATAGGGAATATTCATGTTTTTTTTAATCATTTACCTTTTTATATCGTAGCAAAAAATATAAAAATGCTTTAAAATATTCTAGTTATTTTTCAAAGTGAAAATTTAAACATTCAGTAAATATCAGCCGTACAAACGCCGTCATTTTGCGCGCGGTTTGTGACGTCAAATGACACATTCAGGGTTTTTTACTCGTAACTTTTTAGTTACTTCATACAAATTTTAAGTTTTAATTGCTATACAAATCATGGAAGAAGACAAAAAGGTTGTGATATTAGTTAACCAGGACTCAGTACTTCCCTTATTAAGTGTGATCATCATCAGGCAAAGCCTTGCTTTTCTCATATTGAAGATAAATTAAAGAGTGAAAAAAATACTTCATATTTTATTTGAATGTTAATATTCTTAGTGACACTCATGACTTACAGAATTTCAGGGACTCGAAGTGCATTTTTTATTCTGTAGTGGTTCAGCAAAAGGAATATTTAAAACTCTAGAGATTTATTGCATAGAAGTTGCTTGAGGGCACTTCGTTAAAAAAACAAAATAATTTCTTACTTCCAAAAGTTATTTATGTGCAAAGGTTTTGTGTAACTTTGTGCCTATGTTTTTAATTTATAATCAACGATAATGACAACAACACGGTCGTTAGTGTCTAGCTCATAATTATATAATTATTGCAATCTTATGATATTTCCCTTTGTACGATATTGGGATAGTTAAGCTCATTTATACAAATATAAAATGTTGTTGACGGAATACCCACACATATGCGCTTTAATAGTATTTTACATGTCAGTGGTTGCCACATGCATGCATACATGTCCATATGTTATTATTTTTCACACTACATTTTCGTTTAGATGTATAATTTTACGAATATTAATTCGAAAAAGATTCAACTGATAAAATAACTAATATGAAGCATTTTCGTAAGTATATAGTTTGAAATGAATTGTATAATATGTAAATAATAGTATACTTGAGTGTATATCAATTCTGACTGTCCTCAAATTAACTTTGCTCTTTGTCTAATTAATAATACACAATATAATAAAAAATAGTACATTAATACCGAGTGAGATTTTATTGAACGATAAGCAAATATTGTTCTTTTATTTTCTTCAACCGTTCAAATTAATAAAAAATTCATTAATCAAATTACTTTTAGCTTGTGTTAAAATGCAAATATCACCATATTTTAAAGAAATTTAAATACATTATTTATATAAATATTCTAATTCTTAATTAGATTATTAGATAGAAATATAAAGGAATGTCTTTCGGAGTATGAAAATTGAATTAGACTTATATTTCTGTGAAACGTATGACGTTAAGTATATTTCAAAAAGTAATTCGGGGTTAGAGTTAACAACCTGATTCAATTTCTAATATCTGTTTTGTTAATCACAGGTTGCTGCATCTTCAGTGGTATTAAGTAATATAGTGTTTGATCACCGGCCGTTACGGATTTAGTATCTAACACAATATATCATTATATATATTATGATATTTATTTATAATACATTATATTACATGTATATATTTATATACTTGATATTTATTTATAAAGTCCCGAAAAATAAACCAACACGTATTATCAAGGAAGTTATTTGATGTTAGGCCGGCGAATGTTCCTCGATACTTATGCCGAATTTTTGCAACATATTAAACAAATTTAGGTAATAGGGATGTGGTCAGGTTATATTGATGATTTATAAACATTTAGATTCACATGCGTATTTCTTCAGCGGTTGATTAAATAGTTTTTTAATGAAATTATAATTTCCTAAATTCCTAATTTGTGACTTACATTCGAGCGTAATATTTATTCTTTTTTTCTCGTTTATTTCTTTTTATGAATCTTTCTTAAAGTTAGCACTGCTATTGTGTTCATATTTGGAAATCAAAACACAAAAAAATATGAATTATTTATTGGAAGGGGAAAGTAGCGACGACTATACAATTTTCTGAGATTCCAGACAGAAAGTTACAAATGCGTAAACGAATAAGCGATTTATGACTAACAACCTGTGACTTAAACTGTACAAGCCACCGGTTTTCTGTATTAATAAAAACACCGGTAAGTTGCTGGACAATCAACCAAGCCCTTAGGTTTTGCTGGAACTCGTAGCATCTCATTTATTACCAGAGATTAAGACGTCAGTCTGTAGACTGTTTCCAGGGCTCGAAGACTATGTACAGTCTCTTAATTACTGCAGTAGGTAACTACTGGATTATTTTACTTATATAGCCTGCATTTTATAATTGAAATAAAAATGACTTGTTTCACTTCTTACTCTTATTGGAATAAATAAATATTAAATGTGCTTTTTCTTTAAACACGGATATCAATTATTTTATACTCCACCGAAATGTTTGTTTTCAGAATATTTTTTTACTTTAATATTGACCGGTAATAAGGATTACCAGTTAAATAGACGTGTATAAATTGTTTGTATGATACATAATTAATCATCACTAATGCAATATTCATTAATTGTGAAACATAGGATATTTAAAAAAATTATACCAGAGTTATAGAAAAATGAATGTTCTCTTCCAGAGGACAATAGATAACTATTTTTATTTTTTATTTTTTATTTATTTACACTTTATTGAATCAACAAAAGGCGAACTTAATGCCTAATGGCATTCTCTCCCAGTTAACCTCTGTGTGTGGTGAAAAATTGTGGTAGGCGTTTAAAAATAAAATAAAAAATAAACTAGAACAAAAAAAAAATGACATTGTAAACATTAAATACATACATCTATCTATATACACTTACACTCTGATACATATATATATATACTGATATATAAATTGAATAAACGTATACATATATCTAAATACATACATACTATACATATTACTATTATTATAACATCATGTTTTACATTATGAGGTACACATTTCAAATTAACGCACGGGTTATGGGGACTTTAAAAAGTGCTCTTTAACAAGTTTCTTAAAGGTACTTTTGGATGGAGCTCTTCTTATCTTCTCAGGAAGTTGGTTCCAAAGAAGTGAGGCTTGGATAGTGAAGGATTTGTGGAAGAAGTCGCTGGTATGAGAAGGAATGGTGGTTGTGAGAGAGGCAGAGGAACGAAGTATTCTGTCGTGTGTGTCATGGAGGAGTTGGAATTTTTCTTTTAGGTATGGAGGAGAGGTTGGATCATTTATTATTGAGAAGAGGAGATGAAGAATCCGACAGCTGCGCCTCTGACCAATAGTAAGCCATTTGAGTTTATACCGATATCGAGAGACGTGATCGTATTTACGCAAGCCGAAGATGTAGCGAATGCAATTGTTGAGGAGGCGTTCTAATTTATCGAGAAGTTCATTATCCAGGCTTGGATAGCAAACATCTGCGTAGTCGATAATAGGTAAGATGAGGGCGTTAACTAAAATAATTTTGGTTTTAAGGGGCAAAAAATTTTTGGTCCGATATAGCGACCGTAGAGTACAGGTAACCTTACGAGATAACTCTTTTACCTGCTGGTGCCAACTCAGTCTATTGTCCATGCATAATCCCAGGTTCTTCACAGTCATGGAAAAAGGTATTATGTTGCCATTATACTGTACGGTTGGCAAGCTAGTAAAATCCGTTTTGGCTAAGAGTCTAGAACTTCCGATGACTATAGCCTGACACTTATCGGGATTTACTGATACGCCAAATCTGTGTGACCATTGACTTAACTTATTTAAGTTGTTATTGATAGAGCCAATGGCATTAGTAAGGTCATCGACCTTGGATTGAGCATAAATCTGGAGGTCATCAGCATACAAATGATACGAACAGCTGAAATTAGAAACAAGTGTATTTATGAATAAGGAAAACAGCATGGGAGAAAGTATACCGCCTTGTGGAACACCAGTTTCCATATCAGTCCATTTGGAAGAGGCATTCCCCGTGCGAACTGACTGCTGGCGTCCCCGAAGATACGATGAAAACCATTTGATAACCGATGGGCTGAATTTAAGGAGAGATAGGATCGCAATCAGGATTTCATGGTCAACTGTGTTAAAAGCATTAGAAAAGTCTACAAGCACCAACACTGTCAATTTTTTATTCTCCATGCCAAACCGAATATCATCAGTTACTTTAATGAGAGCAGTGTTGGTGCTGTGACCAGAGCGAAACCCAGACTGATAAGTACTAAGTAGGTTATGTTTTGCAATGTGAGAGGAGATTTGCTTATATACACAGGCTTCTAATATTTTAGAGAGGAATGGCAAAATAGAGATGGGCCTATAACGATTTGGGAGAGTAGGTTGAGGAATTTTAGGTAAAGGGTGCACAAAAGCTTTTTTCCAAATTTGAGGGTAGTCCCCAGAACTCAGAGAAAAGTTTATGATATGAGTGATCGGTGATAAGAGGCAATCTAAGATATTGAATATCATAGAACTGCTTATGTCGTCGCAACCCACGGCTTTAGATTTAATTGAAGAAATATATAACTATATAATGTATTTCAAAAAAATATTCGTAAACAAAGTAATATATAAAATAATAATGTATTCAATATACAACAATAATACATACAATGCCATTTTTAAGTAATTCATTAGGAACACTAAATAATATAGAAATAATATTTAAATTGTTTTTTTTTTTAACATTAAAAACTAACAGTCTAAACATAGTTGAAATAAATAAAAGTCTGTGACTGTGAACTACTTATTTGAAGGTTACAAGGATCTTATATTAAGAAAAATATTTTAAGGCTTCCCTTAAAAGCTATATTTCTATAATCATATTAGTCTCATCAATGTTTTAATGGTTTGTATGAAGGTTGGTGGCTCATCCTTTATAATTAAATAAGGAATATTAAAACATTTTCTCTAATCCTAGATTCATTTTAATCCACAGCAGCACGGCGTTGCATTCAGAGATTAGACTTAATTAAATCAAAATTCATTCAAAATTTATTTGAAATAAAAATGTTTCTTCCTCGTACATTATATATTTGTTAAAAAAAAACATACATTTCAGCAAAAAACATGCATCGTTCGTCCTTATTTAAAAAATATATATTTTGGTTCAGTTACAATAATTTTATAAGGCTCAAATATTTCGTATTAATAAAATACGAAATATTTTAGCCTATATTCAATTTTATTAAGAATGTACTCGTGCTGAATATGATTGCAAGTAGTATTTAAATTATTTGAGAATAAAAGTAATAAAAATAAAAATATAATAAAATGTATTCAGTTAAATAATATTTTTACTTATTTTATTAACATTACGACATTGTGTCGACAACATTACGATAATTTCAGACAAATTATGTCTACTTAATAGATTTCAAAAGATAATTAATCAATCTAATGGCTTCAGATTTCGCAAATTACATAAATTACATTTCTATGTAAAAAAACATGAACAAAAATGTAACAAAGATTATTAAATAAGTCTAGTTCGTATTGAAGTCTGAATTGTACCTGCCGCTAGTGTTCAACTACAAAGCTAGGATAAGCTCTAATCCGGTCGAGTAGTTCTCTCTGCGACGTTCAATCCTATATTTTATTTAATAATCTTATATTTCTGTCCAAAGAACTATCAAAGTACATTTATAAATATATATGTCGGAGATAGATGCATATTAGTGACTTGCTCGTTCTTGATGGAGTATTCTGGTACAGGATCCGAGGCGTAGGTCTCAGGCAATTAAACCACACACACAATATGACAATTCTTGTATTAAATGTAGGTAATCAATTCTCACAAATTACTAAGTAGGTATACAATTATCAGAGTTGCGTGAACTACCGATTCCGTTTGGGGGTCCGAACTGTAAGGCTCTCACTAATCAATTCCTCCTCCGACTCAATGCGCTCCAATATTTAAAATGTCTCCGGTGCCCCTCCAAACGATTCCGGTCACGTGATTTGTTACGTCACGATGTTCACACCCCACTGTTACAATGATATCAATTGAGTTACTAATTATCGTTAAATTATCGTGATCTACGACACGGCCATTCTGACAAGTCACACGCCCTCGTGTGCACGTATCTTGCCACCTCCATCGAGTGACGATAACCACCACGCCACCTCCATCGAGTGACGATAACCACCACGCCACCTCCATCGAGTGACGATAACCACCACGCCACCTCCATCGAGTAGCTTTAGGATTCGCGGTTGTCCTGGGATGTAGGGTCTGAAATAAAACAAATAACTCCAAGGATAACTTGCTCGGCTATTCTGACAAAACCAGTGAATGTCACGTCTCAGGTTTTTACTCTATATACATTCTTAACACAAGGTGTGCACTACACCTTATTTACAACAATTAAAAACTACTCTGATCATTAGATCCATCACTTTACTTTACAAAATCAATCATGATTTTACCAGACTTGCGTACTCAACTCAATACTTTTGCAATATGATACAGTCCATCGATCATATACAAACAACTACCATGAACCAGTCCTTCGGTCATGTATGAATACTTTTGATATATGATACAGTCCATCGATCATATACAAACAACTACCATGAACCAGTCCATCGGTCATGTAAATTACAAAACAGACCCATCGCCTACACGTGTTACACCACACGTGAGGTGCGGTCAACGAGTATGAGTAGGCAAGCTATTATCTGTAGTGAACTCAATATCACTTTGTTTAACTAAAACATTTAGTTCCTGAGGGACCTTGTGATCGGAATGATTTAAAATAGACTTTCTAATAGAAAATTATTAATCATAACCTCTGATAAGATCTATAACGTACTCTGGACACTATTATCATTGCCAGTTAGAATTACTGAGTTATTTAAACGTTACACAAAAATTATTTGCTAAACATTCTGTGATCAGAGAACTCTCACCACAAGAACCAAAACAATATGAAAATGACTCACCAAAGTCCTATAGTACCGTTAAGGTAGCTTACGTGACCACTTCAACCCTTCTTTCTCTGTGGCTGCCTGCCGCTGGCACTGTATCGAAACTACTCGTACCCCTATTGCACCTGTGCCTTTACAACTTATTGAAAAAGGAAAAATCAGTTATAATAAGTTGAACATCATAATTGAAAATAAATGCCCACTCAACTAAAGCCTAAATCAACTAAGCACCACTTTTCATTACATTTTAAACCAAAAATGTATTCTAAAAACAATATAAAACACAAAGCATGAATCTTATTCGTCACATATGGCTTTTCACTAAGCCCTACCAACAAACCTCCTGTTTGTTTCATGGCATTACTTTCAATTCCGAGTCCCACTGACTCCCAATTTGAACTAAGATTCACTGCTATCACTTTTACTCAATCGCTTTTACTACTAGCTCTATTTCAAGTGGTACTTAACCCTCTGGCATCGCTATATATCAAAAACAAAGGTTTTTTTTTAACTTTTTCTATCATAAGCTCTAAAAATGAAACTTTTGCAACCCTGGTCATTGTACAATTTGTCGCGTGTTGAATTTTATCTATGGCATCTTACCCCGATCGAATATTTCTAGTCTCTGTTGCGGAAAACATTTACAAGACGTAAATAATAAGTTCTTACTTTTGCTAAATTAACTAACCGCTTTATTTTACAGCATTTACGGGCCTTGATCGGCAATAATACGCATTCACAATATACGATTAATTAATAATTGTAAGTTCGCCCGTGATTCCTACACATGTAGTTAGACAAGAAATAAAATATGGCGAAAATCGAATTACATTTTTTTAAAAGTCTTGTCTGGTCTTAATCGGTTGAATCTTTAGAGCTATCGCGTTACCATTGTTTTCCGAATTTAAAACAAAGTTATTTAAAACAAAAGTTTAAAACATTGTTTTCCGAGTTTAAAACAAACATTCACGTTTACGAAAATCCGGGATAAAATAATTTCGCGTCTTATCATACGTAACAAAACGACGTAAAGTTAAAGTAAAATAATTATCAGTAAAAATTAAAAAAATAAGATCGTGAGGGTTGATTGCTAATCTCAATACCAATCATTGCAATAACAATAATAAAGTGCTTATCACTATACTTGATAGCTTAATTTTCTTTAACTAGCGAGTATTTAAAGCAAAAATTGGAAGTAAATTGTAACGAATTCACCTTTATGCTGTGACGTGTCCGATGGTGGACAAATTGCGCAGACCTCAACGCGTTGCTCGCACTGCACTTTACCAGTACCGCTGCCATAGCTGCCATCGCCACGACCGCCGTTACCACCATCAGCAACATCAGCACCATCAGCACCATCAGCGCCATCAGCGCCATCAGCACCATCAGCACCAGCCGCGCCGCTCCGTCACCGCCAGCCGCGCCACGCCGTCACCGCCAGCCGCGCCGCGCCGTCACCGCCAGCCGCGCTGCGCCTTCATCGTCAGCCGCGCAGTGCCGTCACCGCCGACCCCGCAGTGCCGTCACCACCAGCCGCGCCGCGCCTTCATCGCCAGCCGCGCAGTGCCGTCACCGCCAGTCGCGCTGCGCCGTTACCGCCATAATTTCTCATTTCTTTTCTTTCTTCATTAGCAACGATTCCTTCTTTCGTAGAATTCTTCCAACGCTTTGTCAATAAATCTAATAAACGACTTGCATAAGCGATTAAATAGGTATTTTCACTCGATTTTCTTGATATGTGGGTAGATCTCAATTTTTAAGTTTTGAGATAACATAAATTTAACTTGATTGATTGATTGATTTACAACCATTGATTATCAACTATTGATTGATTGTATTGATTCTGGAACTTCCTTGTTATTATCTTGTAGTGCGTTTCAAATAATAAAATCACTTCATTTCTTGCTTGACGTGATTTGTAGCTTCAATAAACTTATCTTGCGGGTAGTTGGTGGTTTTGATGCCCGAGTGAATCCCACTTCTGATGTCGGAGATAGATGCATATTAGTGACTTGCTCGTTCTTGATGGAGTATTCTGGTACAGGATCCGAGGCGTAGGTCTCAGGCAATTAAACCACACACACAATATGACAATTCTTGTATTAAATGTAGGTAATCAATTCTCACAAATTACTAAGTAGGTATACAATTATCAGAGTTGCGTGAACTACCGATTCCGTTTGGGGGTCCGAACTGTAAGGCTCTCACTAATCAATTCCTCCTCCGACTCAATGCGCTCCAATATTTAAAATGTCTCCGGTGCCCCTCCAAACGATTCCGGTCACGTGATTTGTTACGTCACGATGTTCACACCCCACTGTTACAATGATATCAATTGAGTTACTAATTATCGTTAAATTATCGTGATCTACGACATATATTTATTTTCTTGACCATATAATATTATATCTAATATCAAAACTCAAAATAGTTTAATATATAATAATTTTATTTTTAAAGAATAAATATTATATTATCCATTAAGTATCCGTTTTATAATTTACTTATTAGCTATTTATATTAGTTATTTATATTAACTTACTAGTTTCTTATTTTTAGATTAAATCTAAAACTCTTGCAACGTTTGCATTATTTGTAAATATGAAGGGTTGATTCGAGAATCGTACCTCTTGTTAATTTAAATAGATTAATGTTCATAAAATTGACTTATGGGGAGACAAAACGCATTAAAAGAGAGTCATTCGTGTTATATTTAACATGGGTCTTCGGAAGTCACTTAAAACTATTTTCCAAGTTGCTGCAATTCTAACACTTCTATCAATACAATGTATGTTCCATCAATATAATGGAAAATAGAGTGTAGAGTTCGGAAAAAAAAACATTTAAGTTAAATCGATACTTGCATAATATTAATACTAGATATGATCATAAAATAATAATTCCTAAATTCAAAATAACGAAAACAAAAAAAAAATGGGCAATTGAATTTATTTTGCAATAAATTGCCAAAATTATCTCACTAATTTATCGGATAAAAAATAATAAAAAGCTTATATTAAACGTGTTCTTTTATCTAAAGCTTATTACAATTCCAAAAAATATGCTGACGATAGGGAGGTTTGGAAATTGCCAACTTGTCGAAAATTCTGCATAATTTACTTTACTGTAATAACTTCCAGTGTTTTGGTCCATTGGCTTTCTTAGTACAAAGATAAGGTATTCAATTACTATTAATAATAATAATAATATACTTTATTGCACACCACAAAGTTGAAAATACAGTCAGTTAAAAAAAAAAACAGGCACAGAGACTTAAAAAATAAAAAATAATATAAAAATAAAAACAAAAATTAAAACTACTTATAGGTATACAATAAGGCGGTCTTATCGCTAGGTAGCGATCTCTTCCAGACAACCTTATTCTGCTAGGATTGGATCATGAGAGAGATTGGAGGGTAGTGCATAATAGAATAATATTAATATAAATACACGCATAATAAAATACTTAGTACAATATACATACATACATATACATACATACTTAAACATACATACATACATACATATACATACATACATACATATACATACATACATACATATACATACATACACACATATACATACAATACATATACACACCAACATACATACGTTTATTTATAATAAATTACAACTGAAAAAAAATAAAAATAAAAAGATGTGTAATACAAATAATAAACGAGTAGTAAGAAGTATAGGAAAGACGTTATAACATTATTCAAGAGACGACAAATCATTCCATAGAAATATAACTTATATAAAATTATACATAAAACAAGATACATACACAAATGATAAAGTAAATGATATAATAATTATGCCGAACTTAGTGATAGGTGTAGATAGTGGTCTTTAACCAACTTCTTAAAGGTGGTCAAAGACCGAGCTTGACGAATAGCTAACGGTAATGCATTCCATAATAAAACCGCTTGTACACTAAATGAATTTTTAAAGAAAGACGTGGTATGACAAGGTAATCGCAAACTAAGGTTATCAGAAGACCTTAGTACTTTACTATAAGTACCTAGGAATTCGAATTTGTCTTTCAAGTAAAGGGGAGAAGTTGGGATAAATAACACACAGTACAGAAGAGAAAGAATATGTAGATTCCGGCGAAGTCGAATAGGTAACCACTTGAGACGAGAACGAAATTCAGACACGTGGTCATATTTGCGTAAGCCAAATATGAATCGAATACTAAGATTTTGAAGTCTCTCAAGTTTATTAAGTTGGTCTTCAGATATACTAGGATAACTTGCGTCGGCATAGTCAAGAATGGAAAGCAATAGAGATTGGGAGAGCATAATTTTGGTAGGAATAGGTAGAAAATTTTGTAATCGACGCAATGAAGACATAGCAGCAAATGTCTTCCTGCTAACTTCATTTAATTGGGTCGTCCAAGATAATGTATTGTCTATATGTATTCCTAAATTTTTAACGTTATCGCTAAAGGGAATTACAGCTCCATCGAATACAAGAGGAGGCAAATTTGCCCAGTCTACTTTAGCGATCATTCCTGGAGATCCAACAATAATAGCTTGACATTTTGCAACATTGACATTAATACCGTATGACGCACTCCAACTTTGTATCGAGGTAAGGTCTGTATTAAGTCTAGTAATAGCACATGGTAAGTCTTTTAGGCCGGACTGTGAATATATTTGTAAGTCGTCTGCATACATGTGATAAGGAGAAGAAATACTGTGAGTGATCGTATTAATGAAGATTGAGAAGAGCAGTGGTGACAACACGCCTCCCTGTGAAACACCGGCACTTACAGTACACCAAGATGAGAAGGATTCGTCAATACGAATGCGATGCCGGCGTCCAAACAGGTAACTACGAAACCAATCCAAAGCTGATGGAGATATGTTAAGAGAAACTAACAAACTGAGTAAGATATCATAGTCTACGTTGTTAAAAGCGTTGCTAAAATCAAGCAAGGTTAACACTGTCAGTTGTTTTTTATCCATTCCCATTCGTATGTCATCAGTAACTTTGATAAGAGCGGTTGTCGTACTATGACCAGTGCGGAAACCGGATTGAAATGAATTTAAAAGATTGTTTTTATTCAAGAAGGAATTTAGTTGTTTATAAATTAGTTTTTCCAAAACTTTAGAGAGGAGAGGTAAAATAGAAATTGGTCGGTAGTCGGAAAACGAGGAAGGGTTGGATTTTTTGGGAAGAGGAATAACTTCAGCGTCCTTCCACATTGTAGGGAAATTACCAGAGGAAATAGAATAATTTAGGATATGCGTTATTATAGGAGTAACAATATCAACTATGGGGAGAATCATTTTCCGACTAATGCAATCGCTACCAATGGCATTCGATGAGATGGATAATATGTTCCCCCTAACATCACATTCAGCAAATGGAAGAAAAGTAAACGGTTGGAAGTCGGGTGTCGGAAGTGAAGAAATAAAATGTAAAGTTTTGTTTTTTGTAATATTATCCATAGCATTACGTGATGGTGAGAATGAAGCATTAAGGCTCTCGATATCTATGTTGTTGGTTTGTGTTGATTTTTTTGATGATTTTCCGACACCTAGAGATTGAAGAAATTTCCATATTCGTGCAGTGTCGCCGTTTTCGACGGATTGATGGATATGGCGGCGTTGTGCATCCCTACACAATGTATTGCAGCGATTTCGTATTTTTTTATATTTTTGAAATTTTGAGTCTGATTTATTGGCTTTGTATTCTGATTTGGCATAACATTTCTTTAAAATCATTGTTTTTAAGTCATCCGTTAACCACGGCGCAGGAAGGTGTTTAATTTTGACAGGTTTAATTGGTGCATGAATATCATAAAGCCGAGTTAAAAGAGAGTTGAATGTATTAACTTTCGAATCCATGCTTCCAATAGTCATAATACTAGCCCAATCGCTGTTCGATGCATCATCACAAAGACGAGAAACGTCCATTCCTCCAAAATTACGCCTCAGAAAGAGTTTACTTTTAGGTTTAGGAGGTCGTAATTTATACGACAGATAAATCAAGTCGTGATAAGAAAACCCATCCGCGGCACATTGGCCGTGTTGACTTATAAATTCAGGGGATGAAACAATTGCAAGATCGAGAAGAGAAGGTATACAGTTAGGTAAGTTATGAGTAGCAGACAAAGGTAAAATATGAAGGTTACAGCCCTCCACAACAGATAAAAGTTTTTTTGCTCGGATATCACTTTTAAGCAAACAAGTGTTGAAATCACCCATTATAATATTGTGATTATATAATGGAGTAATATTTTCTAGCAGCCTTTCAAATGAAACAAAGTAATCTATAAGGAGAGATGGACTATAAAAGACACCAAGTAGGATTTTATTATGTGACAAAGAGATTTCTAAGAGTAAATGCTCCGCCGCATCAACTACAGGTGGCTGAGTTGAGGAACTTATCATAGTAAATGGAATATAGGAGCGAAGATAGATCGCTACCCCTCCTCCACCTTTGCCGATGCGGTCGTTGCGAATAAGATTGAACCCTGGGATCGAATAAGAAGTAGTAGGTAAGCAGGGTTTTAACCAGGATTCTGAAACAAGGATAGCGTGAATATACCGTGACTCAAACGACGCAAGTAATTCGGGAAAATGGGCCGGAATACTTTGGGCATTTATATGAACTACGTTAAAGTGTTTATCAAAACTGGAAAATACATTATTAAGAGAAACATTAAGAGAAGGGAAATTTGTACTGTGGTAACTAGCATCACTAGAAAAGTCGTCAGAAGTAATAGATACAAATGTATCACTGTCATCAGAAACAGACATTATAACTTAGAAATATATATTATTTAAATATATATAATTTATATATAAAAAATAATAATAATAATAATAATAATAAAAAATAATAATAATAATAAGAAAAAAAAAATAAAATAAAAAATATAAACTATTGTTTTTAATGTTAAAAGATTAATTTAGAATAATTGGACCTACCCTTAAGAACCGTGCAAGTAGAGTCTGCCGTTTCATAAGAGCAATGTATGCCTATTTTAAATAAAAAAATACTTTGTCTTTGACCAAAAAACAATTTACTTTGTACTACATCCATGAACTAATTGAGCATGCTCAAATAGATTACTAACGCTTAAGTAATTACTAATAGCATATTAAATAATAACTTGTGACATATTAAAAACCGAATAAACATTTTTTGTACGAAAATTAAGGAGATTGTTATACATAATTACAATTGTCTGATTTAGTCCTACATAGATTATTTGTTTGAAATGTGGCGGAATCCAGCAAAATCCAACTGACAAATACAGGTAAGGCCAAAATAAATTTATTAAAACACTATCTCACTACAAATACCTGAATTCTACAAATATTTTATTATGGAAGTGAATTTAATGAACATAACTCAAATATATAAGTATAATTATTTTATTATTGTAATTAAAATATCAACTGAGACATTCGTTGAGTTAGTTATAAAAAAAAACAATCCAAATAATAATTACAAGCCGGGAGTATATGTGTAATAAGGCCTAATATATATATTCTTTAATTTTGAAACAAAAGTTCTCTCTTCTTCTTTCTTCTATCTTTATATTTGTTAGTTTATTTATAACTTTTAATCAAATAATTGTTTTCGCCTCACCACTGCGGCATAAGTCTTAGCTGTTATCATAACCGAAGTACGTTCTTAAGAGTTGTATTTTGTTTTTTTTTATGTAACTATTTGTTTCAAACAATATTAAATGTTGTATTTAATCTTTTAAAACTGTGCATTGATTGATTGATTGAAAAATATGTATACTATGCATACTTAAATTCTCTCTGTATGTGAATTTATATTTTTTAGTAGAAAAAAGGCTAGTTAAACCCTAATTTAATTTTATGTTAATAAATATAGTCCATTGTCATCTTTAATTAAAATTTGAAGTATTATACAAATCCTCTGAAAATACTCTCTTGAATTTTTGGTTGTATTGACAGCTAGTTATTGAAATTAAAGCTAAGATAACTAATCCTTTTTATAATTAACTGAAAAAAATATATTAGATTTCGATAAGTTTTTCTAAACACACTCAAACAATTATTATGAAAATATGTATTTATAACCTAAGATACCATTATACAATGTCATGGCACTAGCGAGATTGAAATATCTAATGAGAAATCTCCATCAGTTTTTATGATGTATATAAACCAGTAATGAAACTAAGAATTGATTGCTAGTATACCAATTTAATGAACACAATGTGGGATATTGTTTACAAATGACATATTATTTAATACATATGCAATAAAGATAGCTTCAACTATTTATTTGAAAAATTAAAATACAGCTAAATTGTTTATAATTTTACGACAAGTGGACAATAAACCCATTGAATTCGTCATTAACATATCGATTATATTATAGTCAGTCATTATCTGTTACTATACAGCTTCCATTAAACTAATTACTATCATATGATATATCATATAATATAATAGTGCATAATAAATTGTAATAGTTATTTTTTTTTTTCATACGTGTTATTATTTTCAGAATGTCAGAGGGGAAAGTAGACGAAGTCTGCCAAACTCTAGTATTGAATAAGTATTTAAATCACCAATACGATTGTAGACAATGTCTACGGCGTAGTCGTAGACTCTACGCATGTATTTCCCTAGTTCGGGCGTAGGGAGCACTATATTTATCTATATTCAATCAATAATTTGCTTTCCGTCTGTGACATGGATAGAAAAATAAGGAAGTGAAACTAAATGAATTCTTTAATTTACAATCTGCACAAAAATATTGGACCTCGTTACCTAATTTCTAAGCTGGACTGGCAAAGAAATAAAAACGATAATGTTACATATAGAACATCGCGTATCCTAAATCTATTAATTCCTAGACCGAACCTAAGTCATTTTAGAGGAAGCTTTCGTTTTGCTGCTTCAAAATGTTGGAACGACATTCCACCTCCTATAAGAATGTCGAAGTTTTCTAAATTTAGATTGCTTTGTAAAGATTGGCTTCTCTATGCACAAATACAGCAACACAATTGGTCTGAGCTACATTAATCCCATTTAACAAATACTCCTCAATTAGCTCAACTGGTTGTTTTATTTTATTTTATTTATTGATTTTATTTATTTATTTATTTTTTTTTTACTGTTTTTATTATTCATAACTCAAATAATTCGATCATTTAATAATCTAATAATGTATTTAAAACTTCCTTTTATTATTATCATTTTTTTAAATTATTATTTTATATTGTATTGTTTAATTATTGTTATACATTTCTTTGTGCGCAATCCTATATATGTTTTCAAACATTGTATAGAATCAGCTCACGTGTCAACTTTGGCATAACAACGCCTTTACTTAACATATTTGGAACGTAGTCAGTTTTTTTGTTTTTATTTTGTTTTTTTTTGTGTTTGGTTTTCTCTTTTTATTTTGTTAACTGTGTTTGCCTACTGTGGCAGCATTAGCACGAGGCGTGAACTGAAAAGCAGCTTTAAGCTGAGATCATGTCCTTTTCAGTAGCATCTTTTGTTTTATTTTTATAATAAGTGTAATAATTTCTCATTGATAAATGTATTCTTATTCGTGTATGCTACTTGAATAAAGCTCCTATTATTATTATTATTATTATTATTAAAGCCTTTTTCATTACTTATTATAAGACAATTATTGAAATATATTATAAATAATATGTAATAATACTAACTGCTTACTTAAAGAAAAAATCACAATAGTTTTAATACATATTAAAACTATTTTTATATTATGTAGTAATCAGTAAATAGACAATTTCAATAGTGCTTGTAATAATTAATTTAGATTCCTACTACTATACTATAACTTTATCTGCTACACAACTACTATAATATAAGAAAAATATATTATAATTCCGAAACGTAAGTGTGTAAGTAAAAATGAATGAATAATTAAAGGAAGATCGCACAAACTGATAATGATGTAGGTAATTAACGTGCTATGAAATTCTTAATAAGGACGTGGTTGGCTTTAACAAATAAAGATTAACAATTAAGACGAGATTTTCATGAATATATTGAAATAGTTAATACATTTTATAGTTACGAGTTAATTAGTTTCATGAATATAATGATCGAAGCTATAATAAAAAAATATATATTACAGTTACGACTAAATAAATACTTTTCTGTTTCATATGTTTTCTATAGTGTTTCCCAATAAAAGTCACAAAGTTGTTTCTTTTTTTTTATTTAGTTGTGAAGGAATTGTGTTGAAATAATATCAGATAAGTAAATATTACGAGAGCTAAGGTCCCTTGAAGTTGTACAAAAAAAACCGTTGCGTGGTTGTCTGTAAAGTTGCTTTACTGACGATAGTTGAACGTGACAACGTCATAAGAAAATACTGATGGAATGGTTGCATTTTTGAAAATAATTTTTTATATTTTAATTGTTTGATAGATGTTTCGTATGGATATAGAGTAGGAGGTAAATGGAAATCACAATAGAATTGATCAAGTTACATTCATTTGTACGCATAAATACAATTAGAACAGAAGTTTTAGTTTTTAGATGACGTCATCCTAAGTCATTCGTTCTTTTACCATATAAAACATTATTAACTCGTACCATCAACTATTTTTTGACAATAAAAACAGAAAAGTAATATTACTTTTGTCTAATTTTGACATTTAGAAATCGTTAGTTTTTCAAGACAGATTTATTATTTTGAGTTAGGTTATAGTTTTCCGCGACAGATTTACTTATTATTACTTTATAATTTACGTATTTATTTTAGCCATCAACTACAATAGGCATAAATACTACAAAAGAAATCTAGGCTAGCTAACCATTCATCGAATTATAAGACGTTGTCACGTCAAAAAGGAATAGAAAAAAATATATAGAGTGCTTGAGATTTGACTTGAATCACGAGTTAGACAAGAATCAAAATTTCAAGAGTATGTCACATTTTATGTATTTTTTTTTTCAAATAATTATAAAAACTATAAATATGATATGATGAACATTTGTTTTAAAAAAACCAGTTGAAACTTATCACACTATTTTATGAATATGTATCGTAAATCCTCTTTATTAACTTGAAATATTTTCCATTCCCATATAGTACAAAACATTGAAACGTTCCGATTGACGTAAATAGAACGTCAGTTTAATAAGTCACATTAAATGACATTCCGTAAAGAACCAAGCTCAAAGTAGGGGGAGGGGGCCGTGACACTCCGAGCAACAGGCGCCTGGAGATCAATGAAACAACTCCTTCACCCGCGCCCTGCGCCGCACTTGTTGCGCAAATGACAGATACAGACAAACTAATACTAGATTCATCTACTTATTTCAATAAGTTTAAATTTCGAGTAATGTCTTTACATAGAATTTATATTTACAGCCGGGTAAAAGTATAATCGTATCTAGAAACAGGAAAGTTAATAAAGTGCGACCATAAATTCGTGTATATATTATATTTGTTTACATCCAACTCATTATAGGTATATATTCAAACCATGTAAATGCTTTCTACAGTTAATGAGCACTATTGATTTAGTTCGGTCGCCGTAATTGTTGATGGTGCGGTCAGGAGAGGAAGGAAGCTGGGTCGCGTCCTTTGAGTGATGTCATCATCTCAAATGAGATAGCAATTTTAGGTTGCATTAATTATAATAAGTAGTAATCTACTTAACTATTATAAAATTAACAGAAAATATTATATTTTTTCTTAATGAGAGTCTACACTACCTAACATCCGTACAGTAGTTTTGTTGTATTGTTTTTATACATCAAATTTGTATTTGTAAATAAAACATTTTCGGAATAAAGTTATGCATTTCCGTTTATCCTAAATAATCTGCAGAACGGAAAATTGAAAGTATTCTTCTGCAAAATAAAAATCAAAGTTATGTAAATTATGTAAAACTTTTATTTAGTTGACCCCAGTCTCAACACATAGCAGGTGCCTGTAGGGGTCATAAAACTTTGAGTCGCTGTAATAGTAAATTTGTACAAGAACGGTTCTTAATTCAAGTTTCTATTCGTAAACTATATCTAAGTTGTAAGTCTTGTTCGTGCTAAAGTCTGAAAATCCCAGCTGCTAGTTTTCAACTACAAAGCTCAGTGAAGGTTTAATATATTGGGCTATTGTATATGGAACATACTGTAAAACATTTATACTACAATCGAAATAATATTTATGAACCTTCACTTTACCCACGAAATTATTTGTGGTATATATTATATTACACTTTAATTTATTATTTAAGTATTTTTTTTGAATAGTAGTTATTTTTATTCATCTCACACCTACCGACTTATCTTCCAATTAAGAAGTACAGTAATTAGTACAACTCGGTGTGCCAATTTTCTTGTTTAAACGGAAGCCTATGTCCTTTCAAAGAGTTATATAATAAAGGATAAAAAAGGACAGAAATATTTCTTTGAAGTCTTGCCGTTCATGCTTTTGCTCCCTTTTTCGTGCGAAACCTACGGGAGTGGCCAGATTTTTTTCGGTTACAAACAGAGGAAGTTTCATTGTAAATAACAAGAGCCCGAAACACAAAAGTTTGATTAATACCAAGCAGATGGAGAGCTCCAGACATCGCATTTGTTTCCATACCTATTACCTATGTGTAATGATAAAACGGGAATTCGGTTTTCTTTATCACCCCGTGCCAATTTAATACTACAAAAGTCTTTAACCGATTTATTGAACGATTCCGAATTCAAATGTAATATTTTGTTTTATTGTGACAGATTATTGATTTGAAAAATTTTAATTTTGAAACTTACGGAATAGGTTGTAAACACAAAAGTGACCAAACTCAATTACTTTATAATTTATGAATTTAAGCTTTGCTTCTATTGTTTTTGTTAATTACAGGCTCCGTTGTTTTTATTTATTTCAAAAATAATACTTGTTGTAGTTTAATGATACATGTATATCAATATATTTGAGGATTTTTGTTATATTGAAGAATGACATAGTTTTAAAGTAATAGGTCACAGATTCTTATTACTATTGTCTAAATTTGAATATTTAAAATGAATAAATTGAATTTTAGGTTATAATTTTATACATTTCCTTCTGACGACTTCAAACAAAGCACTTAAAAAGAAAACAGGAAGTAAGATGGTGAACCTAACGAGAGTTAAATAAACATAATATAAAATCTACTATAAAAGAAAAAATCAGGAAGTCTAGTAAAATATACATTTCAAATTATTCTTTTGTTTTCAAGTAACTTGATTCTTATTGTTTCTAAAACCATTTCTTTTTATAGAATTATTTGTATAAAAGTGAATTATATTTTTAAGAACTTTTTCTACGCTTAATTGTAATGTCAATAAATCATACTATATATAAGGTGGAACTTCTTATAGTTATGAAGTTATAGCGAAAACAACATTTTTGTTGTTGTCTTTGTTTTCTCAAATATTCTACTGTAAGAAGGAAGTTTCAGAATACTCCATTTTCTTATTTTTGTCTACTTTTAAAAATGATAATTATATAATACATTACCATAAACAACCAATCGAATAATTGCACTTCTATATAAATATATTACGTTATTATTTTTAAAATACATTATCGAGCACACGCTGCGTGTCTCTTGTGTTAAAGCAATCTCTCATCAGCAACATAGAGAGTAATATATAGCTCTTTATTTAATAAATAGTATTTAATGTTTAATTTATAGTTAATTGTTTACTTAAAATAATTTTTAATATTTCAATTTTACAAAATCACGGATCAATTCTTAGATGAAAAAATCAAATAGTCGGCATTAATTTATTATATTTTTAAACCGTTATCTCCAATATGAGATCTCAGATACCTCTTACTTATCAATCTCTGATATTAAGAAAAAATAATGAAAAAAGTACATATTGATAAAATGCAACTTCTTCTAATAAAGAAATAAACATAACAAAAATGTGAATAAGTTTTTGTTGTATCGACATTAAATAGTAATTGTGTTAATTATTCGTTTACAAAAAGGTAATTGCGGCCTAATTGGGATGCGGAGTAATAGGATTGTTGAAGTTCCTCAAAATACTAATAAATAAAGTGTAAAGAAAGATATCTATATCTTTCTTTACACAGTTCCTTGTCTTTCTATAAACCTTGCCTATTATATTTCCCTGTTTTATTTTAATTAAGTGCTTGAGAGAAACGAGAGAATAATAGTGTTCCAAATATATAATACGCGTTTAATCCCTTAGAGATTTTTTACCGTCGTCCGTGTTGAAAATAACAATTGAGGCTTATTTTAGAACTACCAAATAATGACATGTTCATTTAATGACATACAATTTCAACTCTAATATTGCCTACATTCCTTATGAATTACTTGATTATTTTGTCTGCCGAATACAGTAATCAGACTACAAACAACATATTACATATTTGTATTGGTAAATCAATGTTTTGGACCGTTTTACTATTTAATGTGTGCCAAGGAAATCTCTAGAATTTAATAAACAAAATGTTAGGCTTCTCATCATAAAACAACGGCGGAGGTTTTATGTATATACATATACATAGTATCTCTTATATATATATATATATATATATATATATATATATATATATATATATATATATAATTTTTCAGAAATTATAAAAAAATCTAATTTGAAAAGACGCCAAATATAAAAAAAAGTAAATTATTGTCTAAAATTTTACGAAGCTTTTAAACCAAATAACTTATTTCTGTTTCATTCTTTATTTCTAATTGATTATTTCTTATTCTATAATAGAATGCTTTATTTTATAATTTATTTATTTCATATTCTACAATAGAATTGTGTATTTCTATGTATTTCTATCGTTGTCTAACACCCTTAACACAAGCAAATAATTTGCTTACTTAGGGGTTAGATCAATGTGTGTAATTTGTCCTGATATTATTATTATTATTGTTATTATAAATATATCAACGTCATGAATATTATCAGACTTTTCCTTTATAAATCCTTTGTCTCACATAGCTACACGGAATCAACTAACAAATTTTTAGCAATACATTTTCGACATTATTGTCAAGTCCCATGTAATATTCTTGAACAGCTGCAACATTATGACGTTACAATTAGGGGTGACCAATCGCGGCGCGTTCATAATCACGTGACTTTTATTTAAATTTTATCAAATTAAAAAAAAACAGTTTTTCGCATGACACATCAATATAATTAATAACGAAGTTTTAAAAAACATAAAAAAAATCAATACATTTTTTATTTTCAATATCTCAATTGTCAAAAAGACAGCCTGTGACAAAGCTAAAACTTTTTGCTAATATAATCCTAAGTAAAACGTACCGTCTTAAATGTAACATATAATATATACTTTATATATTACGTACTTTTCGGCTAGTATGTGTTTTTATCAGTAATATTTTTTTGTACATATTTTTATTTTTAAAAGAAATTTTATATATTGAATAATTTACCACCCCGCCGTGTTGGTCGAGTGGTTGCCGTAGACGCCCAACGTGTCGTAGTGCTATGGGGTTCGATTCCTGATAGTGACAGGCATGTAGGTATGTGAGGAGCATAGATGTCTATATTTCTGGGTTTGGTCTTTTATTAAATATAATCGCAGTAAATATAATGTGTATTTCTATGTATTTGTATCATTATCTTACACTTTTAAAACAAACAAATAATTTGCTTTCTTAGGGGTTAGAGGATTTGTGTAATTTGTCCTGTTATATAATTATTATTATATTTATTAATTAACATGTTTTTTTTTTTGAGTTGAAGATGAAGTTGAAGTTGAAGTGCTTACACTACCCTAAAAAAATCCTACATTCTTTGTTAATATAACACATTATTTTGACAACAAATAAAAGTTATATATCTAAATATTAGGTACTATATATAGAAGAGTAACTCTTAATTTTAGTATAGTAGTTGTAGTACAAACGATTTCTAGCTCCAACGAACAGTGCAATTCGAATAGCCTTGCCATAAAGTTGTCGCAAATCCACTTTATACAGAACTCTAGATATTGTACCACTAATGGTTGAACCACAAAGCAAAGTAATTATTAATAAAATAAATAAATTAATTATTGCATAAAATATATTGTCACTCCTTCATAGCTAATAAATCACCAACCATCACTGAATTCGGATAATGCCCACGTTGCACTCTGTCGACTACTTGGGAAGCTTCCTTAGAGCTTTGAGCATAAATATTTTTATTTATGCTCAAAACTCAGCAAAGCAAATTTGTTTGTTAAAATGTTGCTGAATTTTAAAAAATTTCTGACTTAGAAGCACTTCTTTAGTAATAATTAATTGTAATTTCTTTAACTGTAACTCTTTATTATAACTCTAATAATTAAATTGAGTTTTCTTGCACCCTTCACTGCCACCAACTTTGTACCAATACAACAGCATACACCAACTTTGCTTGTGTACCAATTTTGTGTCTGGTTCTTTACGATTAGGTTGACAGTCAAACTTGTGTGGTATCACATAAATTTTAATCTATGCTTTACCTCCCATTGTTATATAATAAATATAATTTTTCATGTCATCTTTTAGCTAGAAAAAAAACATAAGCCATAATAATTATTTGAATATTATTATAACGACAGAAAAATCAGTAAATATGAAATTCATTAATTTTAATCTAGTCCAGTACATAACCTAGAATGTTATACAATTATTTAAATATTCAATTGAATCATAAATCATTAAATAAAAATAAACGAATTCATTACTTAAAAATTTTCAATTACCAGAAAAAAAAAAATAATGATATGTATATTAAAATTTGTGTTTTTATAATAATTTCAACAGAATTAAATGCATAAAAACTTGTTTTGTCTCCGTATCAACTGCATTGAGTTGAAACTAATTTTATTACGTCACATGCATTCGGGTTTGTTCGGGAGCTGTCGGCGTGTCTTCGGTACTGGATTCAAAAACTCATTTTATTAAAAAAAAAATAATTAAAAATAGTTTGTTATAAAACTTGTATATGATCTTTCTATTTAACGCAAAAAAAAAATCAAAAACCCAATTACCTACGTTTCAAATACTTCGAAGTATTCACAACAATCAAGTCTTTGCTTTTCAAAAACATTATTATTAATCAACAATCACATTTAATCAATTTTACACAGCAAAACCAAAACTAGAACCATAAAAAAGAACATAAATTATAATGTCCACTAATATGATCAATAAAATAAATAATTCAACTCACACATAACACAACTAGACAAACTAACTCATCATCAACGCAATTATTAAATGACGGTTATATATAATATTGATCGCTAATCACTTAACACCTATTTTTATTGGACTTCAATAGTTATTAGTTTTTTAAACTTAGCAATGAGAGGTACGAGTGTCGATCTTTTTTCGATCTATTACAACTTCCTTAACTTATTAGTATTTTTTTTATTAAAAACAGAGATTTGCAAAGTGTTTATTATCTGTTAGTTTCTGCTAAAAAGTTTCATAATTAAAGTTTCTCTTAGTCCTTAGTTTTCGTTAATCTGAGACACACACAAAGAAAAAACACACACATATATATATATATATATATATATATATTACTGTGCATGTTAAAATAAATGAAAAGAGTGTTTAAAAGTTTATAAAACATATACAACGCATTGTCTATTTGATATTATTTCATTATGTGAAGGTGGAAATGAACATTCCACTTCTTATTATTTTTTGTTATATATATTTTGGTTTATAAACGTAGATAATATAGAAAAAAATCTCTTTCAAATTTCTCTATAATACTTACTCAGTTCTTGTTAAAGTAAAAAAATCTTAATAATAGCACAAATTAAAAATAAAAACAAACATTATTTTCTGAGTCGTTTTTAATTAAAAAATATATGAACGCTTTACAATGATAATTTGAATTATAGATTAAAATAATTTGAGTAAAAGTAACTAAAGTAGAGGCACGCTTTGATGGCCGTTTTGACGTTTGTCCGCTCATGAAGTTTCGTATTAATTCATAACGACTTTGAAGGAATTAATTGTATGCTGTATTTTAGTGACGATGGTGATGAGCAGAGATTCATAAATTTTATCAAATGTAATTTTAGGACCCAAAATCTATTTTTTAAATTGATTTCCAATTTCTATTCATATGTTTCTTGTTTGCATATATAGAATGTATATTCCTTTTTATTCCAATATACAGTTCGTTCAAATATATTAAGTAAACATTTATATTTTTGTTTTATTAAACCTTTTTAATCCTGGTTATCTTTCCAACAGGCTCTTAAATAAAATATTAATAAATAAATAAAAATAAACATTTTTAATCTAGTACTACTTGCGACAAAACTTATACATTTGTTTTTTTTCGAGAGTAAATTGACATTTCACATGACTTTTGTAATATGTCAAAACGGCCATCATAGCGTGCCGCTAGTGTAACAGTAAGTATATATAATGTAAGTATATAGGGAAGCTTATTTAATAATTACAAGGGTTACATACATTAGGTCGTGGATCTGAGGCCCTTCTAATCTAACACCTACGAGTCATTTCGTTGTATGCAACTTTAGGTGTGTGGGTTCATACTGTACCACAAAATTTATAGGCTAATAAATTTACAGATATGTACTTATAAGTTTAATGTTGTACATACACTACATATGTAGTAGTGTTGTATTACTGTTACGTATTACAAGAGTTAAAACAAAATTCCCTTTTGTATGAAAAGTTTTCATATCAAAAATGGATAAAAAAAAATGCTTTTATATTAAAAGTTAATTTGACAGATTACTATAGTGTTAACGACCCCATGTATTGTATGTGTGATCAATGTGTTCACTTTAGCCGATATCTTATAATACTACAAAGTCAGTAGTTGTGTGGTAAGTCTTATGGTTTGTGTCCTCACAGACCTCTATATATATAATATTCTTAGGATTATAATAAAGTTGTAAATATATTTAAAACTATTACATAGTTTTAAAATAATTCCAACATTCACATTACACATTTCATTCTGTAATATATATATTAATTAATTGAGTTCAATTGTTAGAAACGTTAAAATTGAACGTGAGATATTATTTAAATCAGACTTTTAGAAGGTAACAAATTTTTTCAAATGTAAATAAGAAAAAAATTAAATCATATATCTACCTACCTGAAGTAGCTTAGATTGCGTATTTGTATTTTTTATAATATTAGGAACTATATGAAATCTTAACTCGTTTATTCGGGGGATATACTCCTTTTGAAATTAAAATCCTTTTGAAACCAAAATTGATTTTGTACAATAATACAACTATTGTATCCTTACTATATCTGTATATATTCATACCTCCTTTGTCTGTTCAGTACGGATAACCTCGAAAAGAAAACCAACGTGCTTTCAACCATTGAATTTTATATAGTAACTAAATATGTTACATAAAAAACTTAATCCTTAATTAATTCACAACTGCCTATAATATATTACTAGACAAATATCTTTATAAAAATGCTTGATCAAAATCGTTATAAAAATGCTCATCTGTATCTTTACTTCTTTGAAGATCCTACTATGTTGTGATGTGTTGGAAAAACTTTTTCATTATTAAAGTTTCTCTTTGTGTTTTAGTAAGGAGGGAGGAAGTGTATCTGACTTCCTTATTTGCCTTCCAACGGAATGCTCGATGGGAAATTAGAAAGAAGGATTTAAATATTTCCAATCAAATAACATTATATTATCATGATTGAAAAACGCAATGCAGGTGCTATCAAAAGCTAACATTAGTGATTGTCATTATTTATATTTTTTTCAAATCTCTTTGCAAATTATTATATAAAGTATAGTATATTTGGTAACTCATAGGTAGTACTTACCTCTAATTGTATAAGGAAAGAGCGGGGCCTCCTACTACAGGTATTGATATACTTAAAAGAGAGTACACAATGATATATATCATTGTGTACTCTCTTTTAAGTATATAGAAGTGTACTTACTACTTTAAAGGAAAATAAATAAATGTTATGATATCCATGTATTGATTTATTTTATTAATATATTGTACTTTTTAAAGTTTATTTAAATAATCATTGTCCGCTTAAGGATTTGTTTCTATTTATCATTAATAATTACAGACCCATAAAAGTTTAAACAAATAAAACATCCAAAACAATTAATATTAAATCTATTTTTTTATTTTAAACTATTTAATTTTCTTGTATAATAATTACTGAGACACATATAAAAAAATTGATCAAATGTAATATGTGGCAACATAAATTATAAGATTTTAGGGTTATAATGTGGTTTAGTACTAATATATTTTCTTGTACAGTGAGAGTTTGCCAAATTAAGATGCTAGTGAGATATCAGCTCTATTTAGAAATATTAATTATAGCAATAAGATGGATATTACATGTCAATGTGTCTCAAATGATAGATAAAATATTTAACCCGGCGTGAATGAGGTGAGTAATTGTTACACCAGCTATGAGGTGGGTATGAGATACCCAAATCTTTAATGTTATTTTTTTTATACAAACGTTTAATTTGCATCACATATAATAAAACAATCAAAACGCAATTTTAAACAAACAAGATTACAAAAAAGAAAAGAGGTTTAAGTACATACAGTTTTAATGATTATTAAAATAACTATGTTAATAAATATTCTATGAAAAAAATACAAGTTTCGGTGGTGAATTAACTTTTTGCATAAAAATCTAGCCAAATTCTAACTTCTTTGTTAAATCAACATAATAAGACTATTTTCTAACTATTCTAACTCAAAGAAGAACTGAACAATCTTATGAGATCATGTAACATATCGCTAAAGTTACACCTAAAAATCAGCACAATGTCCGCACACAAAAATCGCGTGTTCCATACATATTGGATTTATACATTTAGAACAGCAATGTTTTATCTTTTTATTTCTTTTTTGAGGACAGCCACCCTATCTAAGATATTTGCTAAACATTTTTTTGGGAACTGCTGAAAAGGTCCCCACAGGCGATGGGCAATCCTCTTTAGTATTTCCGCTGGAAGACGAACTTCCTTTGAATGTTGCAAGAACTATCTTTACTTAGTTTCAGATTTCAGACCTAAATTACGAATATAAACGGTGCGTAATGCGTTTTTTGCCCCATTAGTGATTTTCCCTGTATATTATGATAGTTTATAGTAGCCATATTGAGTATACCATATAACTCAGGTGGTTATTTCCCTGCGTATAGTTAAAGTTTTAGAATGTAAAACTTTTTCGTATATTGAACTTAAAATTTGAGTCCACCTTTGGCCGGTTTGTTAGGATTTTATACATGAAACGATAGTTACATTCAACAATAGTAGAGTTCTCGGAAGGCACATAATGGTCACTATTATTGTCGACTAAATTATCTAAAATATTCCTTATTGCAGCTAGATTGTCAACCTTCTTCATTTTTTTCATAATACATCTTGATAAATCTTAAAATAAATCACAAAATTCTAAAAATAAGAAATAATTATAAACTTACTGTCACTCCAAATATGTGACACCAACTACGAGGTGGGGTATGTCATACCCCGGCGAAGTTTGCAATCGTATATCTCCATTCGCAATTGGTGAATAAATAAACTTGCGGGACGGCGGGACTTGCATAGCAACAATAACATAAAACATTTTGCGTTTTAAAACTTCGCGGGTATGAGATACCTCACCTCATTCACGCCGGGTTAATTAATATTTTTTCTCGGTGGTAGGCCCTAACATCAGGTACCCGACAAAGTTACCACCCATTGTTAGGCGAGTATAAAATGGCAGCCGTGCCGATCCTGCTAATTACAGACCGATTTCAATCACCACCAAACTCTGCAAGATTGTGGAGCGTGTATTAAGAGAAGCCATGGTACAACGTTTGAGTGACAAGCTTCAAGCAGTCTCCGCATGAAGTTATGCCAATCTCATCAAATTCAACGCCACCAAAACGCAGACGTGTCTGTTCACCGCCAAAAGAAGCCCTTTCACCTTGTCTCCGTGAAAGACGGACATACAGTGACCGCTTCAGTTGTTAGACTTAGAGACATCCTCAAACCTTAACTTTAGTCGGTTCATTGAGTCCAGAGCAAGGGCAGCAGCAGCAAAACTTGCTAGTCTCTCAGTATTCTATAGGATACATTTTGGTAAGTGTGCGCAGGAATTACACGACCTATTTTCCCCGGCCTCCTTCCATCACCGTACGTTCCTACGCACGGCAGGTATCCCTCCTTTTGTTGTGGACACTCCACCTGTCCGAACGAAGCGCTTTGTTTCGTCTTTTTTATTTCGTACACCGAAGGACTGAAACAACTTGCCTGCGTCGGTATTTCTGGCCGAATACAATGTGGGTGTCTTCAAAAGAAAAGTGAATAGTAAAAATAGTAATAGGTTGTTACGATTAGAGACGAAGACGAAGCTTCTTAGCAATCCATGGATTCACCGTGCGGGTGCCGGGCCCATCGCGTTGCAAGGAGAGGAGTGCAAGCAGTGCCTGGGACTTGCGACCCAGGAGTAGGTTTAAGGGGCCCCTTTATTATGCGCAAAAACGCTCACCTTCACCCTAAACACTCCTCTCCCTACCTAACCAAATTTGGAAAGAACCTACTAATGCCGCCTTTGAAGTACGTTCTAGAAATGAACCGATGCTTGTTCTAGAAAGGCCAAGATCTTTAAGTAGGCTATAGAGAGATTTTGCTGTTATACCTCTCGCTCCCACTTCTACCGCGTACAGACTAACTATAAATTTATTCCTGATCAGTTCGTTGGTTAGTTCGTAATACTTATTGAGCTTGAATGTGTGATCCCTTGGGATGTTTGTTTCCCAAGGAACAGTAAGCTCCACAAGTACCACGCGCCTCAGATGTTTCGAATACAGGAATAAGTCCGGTCTGGATGACGAAACACCAACATCCCCAGGGATTTTGTAATGCTTTTCATACGTGTCCATCATGAGAATCCAATCGGGAGCCGCGCCTAATATTGAATAAGGCTTCGCTTTTGATTTTTTGGAGGAGCCTTCTTTTACGAATTCTATAGATCGTTCGGTGGTTGTTATACCCTTCCGCGCTCTTGCTACTGAAAGACTAACCGCTTCCCGTATGATTTCTAATACCTTGTCGTGGCGACGCGAGTATTGACCTTTATCTAGAAGTACCCTACACCCTACTAATAGGTGTTTCGCGGTTCCTATTGCCTCACCACAGATGTTGCAAGACTTTTCGGTGGCTTTGCCCCATCTTACTAAATTACTTTGATCTGGGAGAGTCATTTGGAATGCATTAAGATAGAATTTTAATAATGCTGGGGACCAATCATAAATTAAGGTGCGCCACTTCAAAGCTAGTGGAATACAAAAATCTCCTATGGTCACCCATTCGTTTTGAATTTCTAGGCTCATCGCGTGGAGTCGGTAATTATCGTTTTCGTCTTGTCGAATAAAAGATTTTGTTATGTCTATGTCTTGAACTTTCCTACTTGATCCTAGCCCTACTTTATTTGTTTGAGCACCTATCATAAACTTTTTATGGAATTGAAGTCGTGACTCGAGCTCTGAGGCAACTTTGTCTTTTGGGAGAGAAGTTACAGTATCATCTTTAGATTTTCCGATGATATGTCTTTTGGTAACTCTTAGATGTTTGTAGAGCTCCGATGGTTTCTTTAATTTTAATCCAAAGTTGTTACGGTCTCTAAATAAGGTTGAAGAGTCCGCTGAGTGCGCTAACCCGAGCCATAACTTCAATGTCTTTATGACGCTTGCATCTAACTTTGACAAAAGGGTTTTATTTATATCATACACGAGGAAAGGCCAATTTAGACGTGATGTTAAATAATTATCGTAAATCCAAGCTTTTTTGACGTTACTTATTGGTTGGTTGTCTACCTTTTTGAGATCGTTTAAAAAGCTATCGACTATTACATCCAACGATGGAGTACGGCCTTGGTAATCGATTTTTTTACCTAAAAATTTAAACGGAGCTGCTTCCGTAACCGTACTAACGCACTGACCGCCTATTATAAGACCCGGATCGTAAGAGGTATATTTGGTATTCCGTCTACCCAGACACAGACTAAAACATTTACTTGGTTTTGTCCTCAATCCGCCCGTCCACGTACAGAAATCCTCAACTACATTTAAAAGTACCTGACATTGTTTCGGATTACGTGTCAGTATCGCGAGATCATCTGCAAAAGCTAGTATGGATTCTGTGTATTTGTTGTTGAACTTAAACCGATAGCCCCACTTTTTTTCATTTCTAATTAATTTGTCTATTAAAATATTAATAACTATATTAAATATAATAGGAGAAATACAACAGCCCTGAAATAAACCAACGTTATAATTAAGTGGTTTTGAATGGTTTTCATTAAAAATTATTGAGAGTTTTAATTTTGAATAATATGATGCAATGATGTCGCGAACTACCATAGGAAAGTTATACCATTTAAGCGCGAACATCATTAGTTCATGTCGTACCGACCCAAAGGCGTTTTCTAAGTCTATCCAACAAACCGTAATTTGTCTCTCGCTAGTTCTAGCATTCAATAATTTTCGAATTTGACTAATATTATTTTATGAATTCGAATAGATAGATAGCAGGACGTTTTACATAAAGTTTTAAATCGTAGTTTGGTTCTATAAAAAATAAACGACTACGAGTTACTATAAATAGACTAAAATTAATTAGAATACATTAGAATTCTATTTGAAGTTGAGGTCAACCTTTTGTTACCAAATTTTTCTTTTCCTTCGTTATTGTGTTCAAATCATAAATAAATATATCCTAAAACGATCATAATATTTTTCCTAAGGTTTTTATTATAATTTCAAAATCCTTTTTCTTCAGATAATTCTTAAATTAATGAGAAACTGATATCATCTAGACCCTCCCTGGAAGACAGCCCTGTCATCATTATTAAATGAGAAGTCTCCATAATGGCCGTGGATATAATTTACATTTTAAGTATTAAGATGGAAATTGGAAACACACCTTCAATAGGTTCTCGTACCTTTTTAGAAAGTTTGAGTAAAATCTACATTCAATGTATTTTCAATAACCTTATTAATGAAATTAAATTTTATTATTTATGTAACATAGTATTTATTGACAAAAAACCATATAATCAGTAAGATTTTGATAACAATATATGTAAATATTTTTTTTGTATTATGCTTCTCTATATTTTTGATTGTAACTTTAAAACACTAAAGTATTATAAAATAAAGATATTTTATGCTTTTCAGTCAACCGTTGTTGATGTTAGTAGACGTACAAAGCGCGCTGCCATAAAAATATATAAATAACTAAAATATATATGAATAATCTAAGAAATTAGTATCATAATTGGTAAGCACCAATAATTATATTATTGCAGCGATTTGTGTTTAACTCGTGTTTATTAAGTTAGTGATAATGCGATTTGAATGTAATTAGGGGAGTTCAGTTTATACAAATTTAGGATGTAGGTATTTAACTAAATACTTACAGACCTTCTGTTATTACAACAGGTTTATTCAAAGCAGGTGAATACTTTGTGCATTCAAGGAGTATTATTGATTTACATCGGTTGTGGTGAGTGTGATAACAGTGATTGATGGTTATTAGAGGACGAGAGAACCGCTGCTTTGTGTGATCTAAACATCGCTAATGAGATATCAACTTTAGGTTGCATACAAATTATAATTAAATATTAACAATTTAAATATGGTTCATACACTTCAAGTTATATTTAATATACATGTATTGTTAGTAAAGTAAGAATGAATTATTGAACTCTAATATGTTTATTTTTTTTATAACTATTAAATTAGTTTTAGTAACTTATTTTACTTTAGTTTCAGTGTTCGTGTTGTAATGAAGTTTTAATCCATAAAACCGTTCCATAGAGAATCGTCTTTATTCTGACCAAGTTGATGAATTTTTCATTCAGCCTTGTCCGAAGAACAATACGGCACTTAATTTAGAACTGTCGCATGCAACTAGCAGATCTATTCTCTTTGTAAAAACTGACTTTTACATGTAGTTATCAAGTTCTAAAGAAATTTGAAAAATACTTTTTGTTTTATTTTTCAATTACAGCTTTATAGATTATAGGTACATAGGTAATAAATTAACAGACTTGACAAGATATTTTTTAGCACTGAAGTCAGAAGAAAATTAGATTTTCTTAATATACGATTACCAACATGTACAGTCAATACACTCAACGTGTAAAGGACAGTATAGATATATTATTTTTAGTAACTTATACTAACGGCGGGTAAATAGATGCTGGACGCCTAAAATCAATGTTTGCTAATATTTTTATCTTCCTATTACATTTCATAATAGGTAAATGTAAGTTATTTATCCAAAAGACAAAAATATCATTTTTTTTTAATTTTTACATTTTAGTTGACAATTTATTTTTGATTCTTGTTTTCAAAATTACTTATTATTTATCTTCTACCCATTATGAAAGTCTACAATTACTTATGTTTTCTTAAATAATTAAATAGCATGTGTTAAAATATCTCCTCGGTAATATAATATTGACTACAATGTAGTTTGAAGTGAGCGTCGTATAAGCTTGTTGTAAGGTTCGTTTTATAAAACGGTGAGTAGTAAAACGCTGCTGCTAATGAGATCTGACACTTGAGTGACTGCGGTCTATGTTACGACATATTCACTTACAAAAAAAAACTATATTAGTTGAAAACTATAATATTATATACTTCTTTATTTAAATACACTATTTAGTGTAAGGTAAGGTAAGTATTACGTACACATGACACGTTTGTAAAAGTGTAATTCGATTAGCGACGAGTAGAAAAAGATGAGATGTCAATTCTGTCAAGATGGAAGTAAGTAGTCCTTTCCGTTCCGTCTTATTTGAAGTCTTAAAAGTTTGGTAATTGTTCGTTACCGGACTAACAAAGATTTTGAGGCATTTTTTTAAATGAACATATAATAATACCCGTTTAAAAAAACAAATAACAATTTTTTGTGAAGTTAACGGTTAGAAGCTATTAAAATTTATATTTCACTATGCAAGGTGAAGCAATTTATTAAAAGTGGTTCTAATCTTGTTTCTCCTTTTTCAAATTCAAAAAAAAGCAAATCAGTTTCTCACAATATACATATATAGCTCTATAATCTCTAATTGAAGGTTTCTAAAGATAATATCTGATAGCTGTGTGAAGTGAGAATGAAAGAGATCAAAAGTTCTATCCTCTTCTTTCTATACCCTACTGAATTCCTACAGCTCTAGATAATTGTTTAGGTTATCTCTGTCAAAGAACCATATTGCGACTTCTAAGTTCTAGTGGTTAAGCATACATAAGTTGTTTTTGACTAACTTTTGTTCAAATTCAATCTATGAACTAAGCAATAATGTAACTAAATATACTGTTTTTTTATATATGTGTCGGAGCTAGATGCATATTAGCGACTTGCTCGTTCTTGATGGAATATTCTGGTACAGGATCCGAGGCGTAGGTCTCAGGCAATTAAACCACACACACAATATGACAATTCTTGTATTAAATGTAGGTAATCAATTCTCACAAATTACTTAGTAGGTATACAATTATCAGAGTTGCGTGAACTACCGATCCCGTTAGGGGGTCCGAACTGTAAGGCTCTCACTGATCAATTCCTCTTCGACTCAAAGCTCCCCAATATTTAAAATGTCTCCGGTGCCCCTCCAAACGATTCCGGTCACGTGACTCGTTACGTCACGATGTTCACACCCCACTATTACTATGATATCAATTGAGTTACTAATTATCGTTAAATTATCGTGATCTACGACACGGCCATTCTGACAAGTCACACGCCCTCGTGTGCACGTATCTTGCCACCTCCATCGAGTGACGATAACCACCACGCCACCTCCATCGAGTAGCTTTAGGATTCGCGGTTGTCCTGGGATGTAGGGTCTGAAATAAAACAAATAACTCCAAGGATAACTTGCTCGGCTATTCTGACAAAACCAGTGAATGTCACGTCTCAGGTTTTTACTCTATATACATTCTTAACACAAGGTGTGCACTACACCTTATTTACAACAATTAAAAACTACTCTGATCATTAGATCCATCACTTTACTTTACAAAATCAATCATGATTTTACCAGACTTGCGTACTCAACTCAGCTCAACTCAATACTTTTGCAATATGATACAGTCCATCGATCATATACAAACAACTACCATGAACCAGTCCATCGGTCATGTAAAACACAAAACAGACCCATCGCCTACACGTGTTACACCACACGTGAGGTGCGGTCAACAAGTATGAGTAGGCAAGCTATTATCTGTCAACTCAATATCACTTTGCTCAACTAAAACATTTAGTTCCTGAGGGATCTTGTGATCGGAATGATTTGAAATAGACTTTCTAATAGAAAATTATTAATCATAACCTCTGATAAGATCTATAACGTACTCTGGACACTATGATCGTTGCCAGTTAGAATTACTGAGTTATTTAAATGTTACACAAAAATTGTTTGCTACACATTCTGTGATCAGAGAACTCTCAGCACAAGAACCAAAACAATATGAAAATGACTCACCAAAGTCCTATAGTACCGTTAAGGTAGCTTACGTGACCACTTCAAACCTTCTTTCTCTGTGACTGCCTGTCGCTGGCACTGTATCAGAACTACTCGAACTCCTGTTGCACCTGTGCCTTTACAACTTATTGAAAAAGGAAAAAACAGTTATAATAAGTTGAACATCATAAATCAAAATAAATGACCGCTCAATTAAAGCCTAAAGCAATCAAGCACCACTTTTCATTACATTTTAAACCAAAAATGTATTCTAAAAACATCATAAAACACAAAGCATGAATCTCATTCGTCACATATGGCTTTTCACTAAGCCCTACCAACAAACCTCCTGTTTGTTTCATGGCATTGCATTTAATTCCGAGTCCCACGGACTCCCAATTGAACTAAGATTCACTACTATCACTTTTACTCAATCGCTTTTACTACAAGCTCTATTTCAAGTGGTACTTAACCCTCTGGCATCGCTATATATCAAAAACAAAGGTTTTTTTAACTTTTTCTATCATAAGCTCTAAAAATGAAACTTTTGCAACCCTGGTCATTGTACAATTTGTCGTAGGTTGAATTTTATCTATGGCATCTTACCCCGATCGAATATTTCTAGTCTCTGTTGCGGAAAACATTTACAAGACGTAAATAATAAGTTCTTACTTTTGCTAAATTAACTAACCGCTTTATTTTACAGCATTTACGGGGCTTGATCGGCAATAATACGCATTCACAATATACGATTAATTAATAATTGTAAGTTCGCCCGTGATTCCTACACATGTAGGTAGACATGAAATAAAATATGCCGAAAATCGAATTACATTTTTTTTAAAGTCTTGTCTGGTCTTAATCGGTTGAATCTTTAGAGCTATCGCGTTACCATTGTTTTCCGAATTTAAAACAAAGTTATTTAAAACAAAAGTTTAAAACATTGTTTTCTGAGTTTAAAACAAACATTCACGTTTACGAAAATCCGGGATAAAATAATTTCGCGTCTTATCATACGTAACAAAACGACGTAAAGTTAAAGTAAAATAATTATCAGTAAAAATTAAAAAACAAGATCGTGAGGGTTGATCGCTAATCTCAAAACCAGTCATCGCAATAACAATAATAAAGTTCTTACCACTATATTTGATAGCTTAATTTTCTTTAACTATCGAGTATTTACCGCAAAAATTGGAAGTAAATCGAAACGAATTCACCTTTATGCTGTGACGTATCCGATGGTAGATAAATTGCTCAGACCTCAACGCGTTGCTCGCACCGTACTTTACCAGTACCGCTGCCATAGCTGCCATCGCCACGACCGCCGTCACGACCATCAGCACCATCAGCGCCATTCACGCTGAGCCGTCACCGCCGACCGCGCAGTGCCGTCACCGCCAGCCACTCCGCGCCGTCAGCGCCAGCCGCTCCGCGCCGTCACCGCCAGCGCCGTGCTGTCACTGCCAGCCACGCCACGCCGTCACCACCAGTCGCGCCGCTCCGTCACCGCCAGCCGCGCCGCGCCGTCACCGCCATCGCCCCGCACCATTACCGCCATCCGCGCCGCGCCATTACCGCCATCCGCGCCGCGCCATTACCGCCATTCGCACCGCGTAGTCACCGCCATAATTTCTCACTTCTTTTCTTTGTTCATCAGCATCGATTTCTTCTTTCATAAAAACTTCACTAGATTTTTTTGATATGTGGGTAGATTTCAATTTTGAAGTTTCGAGATAACATAAATTTATTTTGATTGATTGATTGATTTACAACCATTGATTATCAACTATTGATTGATTGTATTGATTCTGGAACTTCATTGTTATTATCTTGTAGTATGCGTTTCAAATAATAAAATCACTTCATTTCTTGCTTGACGTGATTTGTAGCTTCAATAAACTTATCTCGCGGGTAGTTGGTGGTTGTAATGCCCGAGTGAATCCCACTTCTGATGTCGGAGCTAGATGCATATTAGCGACTTGCTCGTTCTTGATGGAATATTCTGGTACAGGATCCGAGGCGTAGGTCTCAGGCAATTAAACCACACACACAATATGACAATTCTTGTATTAAATGTAGGTAATCAATTCTCACAAATTACTTAGTAGGTATACAATTATCAGAGTTGCGTGAACTATCGATCCCGTTAGGGGGTCCGAACTGTAAGGCTCTCACTGATCAATTCCTCTTCGACTCAAAGCTCCCCAATATTTAAAATGTCTCCGGTGCCCCTCCAAACGATTCCGGTCACGTGACTCGTTACGTCACGATGTTCACACCCCACTGTTACTATGATATCAATTGAGTTACTAATTATCGTTAAATTATCGTGATCTACGACATATGAATACACTTTAGTAAAATAAATTGAAATCATATTAACCTAACTGAAAGTATGTAACCTTAATTGTATAGAAAGCAAACAAAAACTAGTGTTATAATATATAAGCAAGGAATATTATAATTTTGAAATTGCTTTTTAAATTATTAACAAAACGGTTTCGGATGAGTTATTTGACCAGCCTCGCCAATATAATGTGTCTAGAAGTACCTACGTCTTTGTAAAGAATATTATTTATTAATACTATTATTATTATTTAAATTACGAAATCAATATTAAGTAACAGGACGTTGAGACACATTACTTTTTTTCTTATTTTTTATGAATAACTTCAGGCCAATAGAAAATTCAGTTTTTATTAAGTTTTGACTGAATTAAATCCAATAAAAGATTATTTAAATGTTAATATTATTAATATATAGAAATAAAGTTGAAGTACTCTTCTAGTTATCGGAGCAGGACCTCTGTAGAGCATTGAATGGATCTCATTAAGCATATTTGTAATAGCACTCTTCCTTAATTCTTGCGGTGCGTACACATACATGGTATAAATTGTATTAAAATCCCTCGTACTAAAGTCTAAGCGGTCCTGTCGCTAGTATTCAACAACGAAGGTCGAATAATCCTAACCGGCTCGAGTAATTGTTTCTGCGACGTCTGTCTTACATTGTACTTAATAATGTTGATAGTTCAATTATTAAAGGCCGTATAAATAAATGAGTTTATAATATGATACAAAAGATAATGCCGAAAATATAATAGTAATGTTATTTAAATAAGTTTACTTTGAGTTTAATTAGTTCAGATTTAATCAACAAATCAATTTAATTATAACAAACATATTCAGTTATAATAAAAGTTAAAAGTGCAGATATTAATTGCGAAAAGTAATTTATGTTTCCCATTTATTGAAATAGTAATTTCCCCACTACGATTATCAGTGATACTTTTATACTTACTTATATACTTTTACTAAAATACGTAAACAAATAGTAAAATGTACAAACTGTGTACGTTAGTCAAAGAATGTCATGACTTAATCATTTAAATCACGCTTAGTGCGTAGATGTTTGTTTTTTTTTTGAGGTTAGTATATTACAAACATAATTCCATAATTACTTAATGTTTTAGTTACCAGAAAAAAAATATTGATAGTTGGTTTATGTTAATATATTTTAATATAGAAGAATAATAATTATATTCATTATTTTATATTCTAGTACTTGGACCTTGTTTTCAGTTATTTATTTAAAAATGGCACAAGGTTTGCATAAATATTCTTTTAAGCTCTTTGGTACAGGAATAGGCCGCCGGGAGCTTGCTCCAAGTCTCATGAGATTTACAGTAGGAAAGTTAAATGAGTTTTTTAACGGGATTCGAATAAATACTATCGATAAAAACGACTAATTAAATTCTATGCCATTTATTTTTTTCAAAAGCATATGTAATATAATTTACAGAAAAAAAAAATATTAATGTGTGTGAAGGAATGTTATAAATTCTAGAATGTAGAATAATATCTAGAATAATATCTATCTAATATATATTTCTCTTCTATATGATTGCTTTAATCACATTGCTTTCATTGTTAAAACTTGAGTAGTGAAAACAATATTTTTTTATGACATTTTCAAAATTTTCAACAAAATGTCAAAATTTGTTAAAACTTCAAAGCTTATTTACAAAAATTAAAATGTTCGGTAAAATATTTTGATCATTTTATTATTTGATCACCAAGTGTCAAAGACCTGTAAATTTTAAAATAATTAAGACAATTACTGTAATGTATAATATGTAAAATTAATGCGTATTATCACCATTTCGTTATTTTCTAAAATAAAAATAACCTTTTTTTTACATGACCAATATTTTTTATTCAGTCTTTATGTCGCATACTTTTAATATATACTTACACAGCGAGAAACCCCTATTGCGAGCGGCTAACTAATGAGACCCTTGTAAATAAATAACATATTATTTCATTGACAAATCATTGATGACAAAAAAAATATAATTATATATATAAATAATATATAACTGGAGACAACAGACACATTAGCAAAAAGGTATTTGTTGAAGTATGTATACAAATAATATTTAAACGTTAAAGTTAAATAAAGTTAAACGCCAGCTAATAGTGTGCTAACAATATCGTATTTTGTCTACATCCCCTACTTTGTTGATACTTTTCATTTATATTGAAATATAACGTAGGCTAGATAATTTTTTATGTATAATTAAATAAAATTAAATAAATAGTTACAATAAATAAGTCTACTTCCACTTAAACAATTATTATATAGATTTGTAGACAAAATAAAATAGGAAACAAGCCAACTACAAGTTCATATTATTTAACAGATATCAATATAATAGTCAGTAATATATAATAATCAATATAATATCAGTAATCTGGTTAGTATGTATGCTCAATATAGACTAATGAAATGAATGAATGACTAGAGTAATGAAACTGCGAACAGCTTTCTGGTTCAAAAGTTTTTGGAACATAAAGTGTACAGTTTAGTAATTGCATATTATTATTACTATGCAAATTTAATTAGTATATGTAATGATTCCATTTCTGGTTTTTTATCATACGACAAGGAGACATCAAAGATATTTTTAGATTCGGTTTTTACAAGAAACAAGATAGTGTGTCGTTGTTTGTCACAAAGCAGCTTTCACAAAATAAGATTTCAAGCACAAAATCAATATTCATGCGGATTTAGACAAGTTTCAAAGATCTTCAAAATTTCAGACCTACATGGGAATAAGAAAGAAAGTATCGGGTGAGGCATTAAATAAGTTTTAATTTAATTTTATTAGACCATGCCTATTTGTTTAGATTGGCGGGCTGGACTCCACTGTATGTAGATACATAAATCAGATGATTGTCACTAATAATTTGACGCCTCATTGTGAGATTGAGAATTAGCCTATAGATAATCATGGCATGAACCATTTCCAAAATAATCCTAATGGAACACCCATTAGGATTAAAACAATAAGACTAGTTTTCCTTTCTGAATACTCCGGAATACATTAAACGAGAGTAGTCGAGAAAAATAAACAACTTAATAGAAAGATAATTGTTAAAATATGTCCCTCACTAAAAAAAATGACAATTTGTACGTTAATTAGTGAAGTACTTTTTCGGAGATATTTATTATATTAATTGTTATGCCCGCGTTCAAGTAAATAGAGATCAAAATTTTCATATTTATCACGAAATAAAAGAGGTAGAAAGAGAAGTACAGAATAATGAAATTATGGTATTAATAATAAATTAGAAGGGAAAGTAAAATAGGTTAAAAGTATTAATAAAAATACCTAATTACTGTAATTCAAAATTTTAATCAGTATTGTAATAATATAAAAAGCATGTTGTTGCTAATATGAACAACTATGTAGGTATACATCCCCATATATTTGTCGTCTCAATAAAGAACTTTAAGCTCACATACTTTGACATTTCAGTCAGGAATGCTACTCATTTTATTACAGTATGCATAATCAATGTCACTATCATGTACGGCTTTTATTTTCAACTTCAAAGCTCAGGATTTCATGTTTATATTTGTATTTGTAAAAAACATCCAATAGGTATTCGTGTCGATCGTATAGCAATTTCCATTCGAAGTCGCACCTAGTGCTCGCTAGTTTGTAAACAAGGAGATTGATGGTTCGTTGATCACAGCACTCTTTGAACATTGTTTCGTATTTAAAATGTTGTGTACATAGAAAACAAAAATAGAAAAGTTTAAATTATTAAGATATAAGTTCTTATATAATTAATGTCCTTATAATAATGTTTGCTGGTATAAAATCGTCTATGTAATAAAGCTAAGGTAATGAAAAAATACAAAATCAATATTTTGCTGTTTTTTCGCAAGTTAACAAAAATATAACTACAGTAAAACCTGAACCAGTCGTTTGACAGTGACTCTACTATCAAGTTGCCAGATTGGAATAGTGTCTGATAGCTTTTTTTATAATTTAAATGACTCAGATTATCCGTTTTTATAATGACAGTGTAATAATTACAATAGGCTTATAAAATAGTATCCATAGTAATACATATGTTTGTTTTGGAAATAAAATAACGCTTAAACTTTGGAGCAAAATCAGGTTCCAACTAACTAAAACTTCAAAATCTCATTAACGCTATCCCCAAGCGAGACTGAAAGACGGATGGACAAACTACACTAAGGACAACAGCACTACTTAAACTATACTAGTTAAAAACTTGTGGCTTCACCAAGGTATTAAATTGCAGAAAACATAAAATCATCAAATAAACATGTTTAAAATGTTAAAAAGTAAACTGAATTTCATAAAATACATTACAATTATTCTACGTTTTATTTTAATTTATTTTCCCGCATATTATTTATTTACATTCAACTGCAATATCTGAAAACGTTAACTGGAATGCATTTATTCTTCGATACGAATAATTGCGTTGATCCCATAGCGCAAATTCTTCTTCTTGAAGGATTTCTCATTGAAATCTTATAAAAGATTTCAAAATCGTTTGTGTTCAACTAAATTATTCACAGTTATATTCTGTCTTATGATACTAAAAAAATCTCCAAGCAATGGCATCATTATGAATTTAAAAAGGATATTTTAATGAAAAATGCAACTTAGGTACCTGATTAACCGTTTTCATTACATAAATTCATAAATAGTAGAGGTCTTTCTTTGTCCGGTCAAGAACAATAAAAAACTTACTTTAGAACTGTCGCGTGCAACAACCGTGAGTATTATTTAAAAAACCTCAGATTTTCATTTAGCATTCTAATTTTATATAATTTCCTATTTATAACGATTAAAAATTACCTGAATATTTTTATTTACTACGTATTAATTGACAACAGCGTTAGCAGACTAGGATCATAATTTTCATAAGAAATTATATATCTTAACAAAAAGAAACTAAAATAAATTGACATTATACTAAATAATACTATTACTACCAACGAAGTAAAAATGGAAAAAGAGAAGAGCTCGTTGCGAATATAAAAAAATATTCCTTCAATAACTATATACCTACCGTCGCGTCGTTACAAGGAGATGCAGAAAGAATTGAGTATCTACTCTTCCGTGGAAGCTGCATTGACGGCAGATGACAAGGTCTCTGTTTTAAATAATATTACATTGAAGCTATTAAATGAGCATGCGCCTCTCAAACCCGTACTTATTTATGGCTTACCTAATAAGATATGTAAATACAATATATTTAAGATATTAAATAGCTACTTCCGATAGTTCGTCGAACCAATATCTTTTACTATTTTAATAATGGTATACAGCAATAACAATGATATTTAGTTCTAAATAATTCTAAATTCGTAAAACTAATTGTTACAACAATATTTCGCATATTTATTGTACACGGTATTATGTAGTTACATAAATAATAATATCTTTATTTTTCCTACATACAGCATCACTATGTAATAACAATCTTAAATGTAGCAACATTATGTATAAACCTCTCACACGCATAGGAAGAGCCAAAAATATTAATAAAATATATTTAAAGTTAGAAATTCACTAAACTTATGCAACGCTAGACTAATCGAACCATTTCAAAGTAAAAGAATCGACAAGAAACATCATAGATAACTTATTTATAGAATAAGAATAAATCATAGTACTGCCTACCCTACTTGTATCGCAGTCATAATTGATATATGAGAACAAATAATACTTAAAGTAAAGCGTGGTACCGATAAGAAGACTACATTTATACCGACATATTTGATACCGATAAGAAGATTACATTATCTTTCTATAAAGTTGTTTATTTTTCTCGACTACTCTCAGTTTAATGCATTCCGGAATATTCAGAAAGGAAAACTAGTCTTATTGTTTAATCCTAATGGGTGTTCCATTAACATTATTTTGTGAATGGTTCACGCCACGATTATAGGCTAATTCTTAATCTCACAATGAGCCATCAAATCATTAGTGGCAATGATCTGATTTATATATCTACATACAGTGGAGTCCAGCCATGGTATGGCATAGGCATGGTCGAATAAAATTGAATTAAAACCTATTTAACACCTAACCCGATACTTTCTTCCTTATTCCCACGTAGGTCTGAAATTTTGAAGAGCTTTGAAATTAGTCTAAATCCTCATGAATATTGATTTTGTGCTTGAAATCTTATTTGTGAAAGCTGCTTTGTGACAAACAACGACACACTCTCTTGTTTCTTGTAAAAACCGAATCTAAAAATATCTTTGAGGTCTCCTTGTCGTATGATAAAAAACCAGAAATGGAATAATTACATATACTTAATACTTATTAAATTCGCATAGTAATAATAATATGCAATTATTAAACTGTACACTTTATGTTCCAAAAACTTTTGAACCAGAAAGCTGTTCGCTGTCTCATTACTCTAGTCATTCATTCATTTCATTAGTCTATATTGAGCATACACACCAAGCAGACTACTAATAAAAAAAGTAGACTTATTTATATTAAATATATTTTTTTTCATTTTATTATACATAAAGAATTAACTAGCTTTTGTTATATATCAATATAAATAAAATAGAAACATTCAAGAATTAGCAATAAAATTAATGTCTCAGTCCCTTTTTTTTTTTTAACCTCAGGAATCCTCACGGATACACACCTCCATCAAGGAGATGATGGAGGTGGTTATGTGAGACTCCTACTCACTAAACCTGACGGTTGCCGCCGCCGTCATAATGGGACACCACGGGATCGCTTTCGTACTCACCGCGATGCCCCGACGTGATCCACGGAGCCCTCTCCCCCCGCAACGAGGAGCACCCATCCCTTTTTCGCAGGCTTGATAGATTGTGGAGGGATCCCCATCCCCCCACCCAAGCCTGCTGCCTCTGAAGGGGGCCGAGACCCCCTTCTAGCTGGACTCAGTCTCAGAATCGAACCGGTTGGACAGACCGACTCGACCATTGACCGTGTCCAGCTCCGCCGCCGGTAATCTCCTCGAGAGGAGACCATCGGTCAGACCCCCTGGAAGAGCACACTCCCATAAGACCCAGTGATGAGCAGACAGCCTCACTGTAACACACTGGAGTCGAACTTGAGTCCGCTCACGTAGGAGGCCCATCGTCAAACCCGACAGGCCTTTACCGCCGGCCACGGTGATCAACCGAGACCAGCAAGAAAAAGGCATAAGTCGGGAACCCACCACGCCCAGACTAACCTTCACCAAGCGCAACCGTGGCGTCGCACTCGGCAACGATTAATCCAGGACCCTCTCGTCAGGACAACGTCTCGGACCGTCTCCCCACCAAGCACCCTCTCTAAAGTGCTTGGTGGAAAGAGGTCCAGACCCTAACCGCCGCGGACAGCCTCTCCCTCAGCAAGAAAGCGACCGCCGCGGACCCCCCCCATACAGCCACGGAACCACTCCACAGTCCACTCTGCTATCAGAGAAGTACCAGGAGCAATTCCGGAGCTGACCCCGGCAAAGAGGGCTTGCGCCCTCCCACCCTCAATGCCCAGGTCAACTTTCCAACGCGATCAAACGATGGAAAGAGGCCCCAGCCCCCCCCGCGGGCAGGCCACCCCGAAAGATTACCCGCCCTGGCCAGCCATGGACCGGGCACAAACCCCCATGACCGACCCCCACCGCGCCGAGTATTAGCCAACGGGAGAACCCGAAGGTTCTCAGTAACTGTTGTTGCCCAGGGAGCACCACGAGGAGGTTCCCGGCGTTCGCCCCCCAATGTCTCAGTCCCTAAAGTATCAACAAAGTAAGGGATTCAGACCAAATTCAACATTGTTAGCACAGTATTAGCTGACGTTTAACTTTATTTAACTTTAACGTTTAAATATTAATTGAATACATACTTCAACAAATACCTTTTTGCTAATGTGTCTGTTATGTCCAGTTATATATTCTTTATATATATAATTATAATTTTATTGTCATCAATGATTTGTCAATGAAATAATATGTTATTTATCATACGAATATTATGCATGTATCAATGCATAATACTCGTATGACAGATAACCTATACTTAACTATAATATTTTGTTAAAATACGGGCGACACTGGACGCTTTGTACTCAAAGTTTGCTTAAAGTGCCAAAAAGATAGATTATGATTGATAGTTATGAGTGCAGTTTTGTATGAGAAATTGTACTTTTATTAAGTTACTATAATATTTTTATAAATTTCTAACTTAAAATAAAATATTTTGATCCGAATAGCAAATAATGTCCAACATCTGATATAAATATGATAACCTGATACAGGTATCAAAAATCATAATAACTATACGGTTTGTTCACTTTTTTGGTATTTAAAAAGTAACCCCAGGTATAAAATACTTAGTAGTTATACAACGTAATTAAGTTCTTTCCTGATGTTTATGTGTATCACAACATTGGTATAATGTTTTCTTAAGTTCAGGGGATTTCTGTTTCTACCCTTTTCGCACATTCTTCAATCAATCAATTTCGTAATAGCGGTGGTTTTTTACTCTCTATCGCGTTGTTCTTGAAAATAAATAATAACGAGCACACGCGGCAAGTGTATTATAGCTTTTTATAAATACACATCACAAAGATATTGCTAATTCATCTACACTTTTGTCCCATATATTTACTTTATTTATTTACCAACAATATTGTGCTTACAAGAATTCTTTGTAACACATTACCCGAGAAGTATACAGGTTTCAAAACCACCGAAGCGATTCCCTTCATCTAACGCTAAGGAAATCATTGTAAGGGTCACTTTTGCCTCCGCCGCCACCAGGAGACATTAAGCCAATAAGCCCTAAGATTTAATGTTATTTTATATTGATTATATAATTTTAAATAATTATAACATCATTTTACGCCCAAAAGGCGCATCTTATAGTATAGCACTGACATAATTTGAAAGATTTTCCTTTATGACCCAAACGTGTATTGAAATATGTGTCTTGAATGATAATTATGAATGCTCTCGATCAAGTCAACTTACAAACAAAACACTAAACCTGATTGTACTGGGTCGTATATAATATCGTTTATTCTAATCATTTGAGAAATTAAAAATTGTCAGAGCATTTAATTATCTTTTACATAAATGGTAAAATGGACGTATTTAACAATTAGATCTTAATCAGCTGAGTACTAATATATGAGTCGTTACGATTCGAATAAAATAATTAAATGCATTTTGCAAATATTACACCAAATACCACACATATAAAATATATATAGATAGATAGATAGATAGATATAAGAATATACTGAATACATTACTAGCACGTGTGTTAATAGCCTTTGGGTTTGAGTTATCTTCATGGCTTACCTTCCTCATTCAGTCAGCCTCAGAATGCTACAAATCGTACACAAGGGAGTATAAGAGGTGTGGTACTAACAAATAATAACAGAATATTTATATGATGGGGTGAATCTTACTTCTTACTATAATATAAGGGCGAATGTTTGGATGTTTGGATGGATGGATGTTTGTTACTCAATCACGCCAAAATGACTGAACGGCTTTTGAAGAAACTTGGCAATATTGTAGCTTGTGTACCAAAATAATCCATAGGCTATAGAAATACTAAAGTATGCACGTTGTTTTGTCTGTGATATAACATACGTTAACGCAATTACGTGATTGCCACGGGAGATCCTGTTTTTAATCTTTTGGTTCACTGAATTTTACAAAAATAAATATAATAGAAAATAAAAAAATAGTAAAGAACGTTAACTACTTTGGCTATCAACTAAATTGCTTTGTTTGGTCTGTAGAAACTAGAAAAATTTCAAGTTCAACATTTTCCATAAAACTTTTCAATAATATATATATTATATGACGTTTTAATGTTTCCCCCTTTTTTTCTTCACCTCTACGCCGCTATATAATTTTGTTTAGGACTCTTGCCACATTTCATAGTCAGCATCACCCACATTTCGATAAATCCTCAGTTTTTATTCATACACTTCAAAAACTTTTCAAAACAAGTTCCTGGTCACAGATATACATAAGAAACATAATTATTGTTTTTACAGTCCAATGGACGGAGTCAAGGGTATCAGCTAGTAAGTAATATATTATTTTAATTGCATTATGTTATTTGGTCGACTTCGGATAAGATCTATTATTTTTTAAATAGTGTAATGAAATGCTCATCTACCTTTCAAAATTCAATTTAATAAACTATTACTTTTTATTAATAAATTAATATACAATCAGTTTTTTTGACCTGGAATATTTTGAATGGCTTGCTTTATGATAAAATTCTATTATTTTGAATATGTTTAAAGTTGGAACCTATTCGATATTTAATTTAGGTACATTTAATTATATTAAGCCATCGAAATTATAGTATGACTCTATATAAATTTGCATTTCATTTAATAGGATAGGAAACGAAGAGCAATAACTGTCACATGTTTTTGTCCAAATATTTTTTTGTAAATAAGTATAAGTCTAATATATTTTGAAGAATACTTTCAGACTTTTATAAACTCACTGAAACTTTTCAATACTTCTCTCGAGTGCAGGGTGTCGGTGCCTATCCGACCACTCAATAATTTATTAAGTTATTTATGCAACACATGAATTTGCAAAATAGTTCAAAATTATTTGTTTTAAATATAATATGCAATTCATCTGTGTTCATTCCACATTACTTAACTGACTGACTGTTTTCGATCAAGTATTCACGAAAAGATAAGTTTTTACTTTTCTTTCGGTTGTTATTTAAATTGTAACTTTCTGCTAACGGTAAAAGAAATGAGATTTATTTACGAGTTACAAAATAGTGAAAAAAGAGTGAGAGAGTTTTGTTTCATGAGTAGGTATTAAAATCATTTAGAACGTTGTTATTTACTGGGAGTAAAACCCTTATAACAATATTAGTTTTTTTTTATTCTGTAAAAGTATTAGTAAAAAACAATAAAATAAAATATTTTTTCACAGGATCTTAAAGTTTTTGCAATGACTATGTAACTATGAGATGTTTCATTAATATAAAAATAAACAAAGAGAGAACTTCAAACAATATAGGTACTGATTTTAGTTCGTATAAATCCATTTAATGTAAATTTTGTGAAATATTTTGAATAAGATAGAACAAGCCTGAGAACATTAAGCTTAATGAGCTTTTTGCCTGTTTTTTTATTGAGATTACATTTTTCCATTCATAAAAGAGCTAATTTATAATGTATTTAACTCTCCTAATATAATAGGTGCAACTATTTGAACTTATCTTTCTCTTGAAGTGCTTTACTAGTTGTCGCAGTTCTTCTGTTGAAGTCGTCAGAGAGTAATGCACAAAAACGAAATCTACAATTTTGTTTTTGACATTTGGAAAAACCGTCCATCAATGAAAGTATTCCGAGTTTGGGATATAAATTATTTGATTGCTTTGTCAAGTCAAACATGTTAACACAGTCGTTTTGGCATAAAATTAAATGGTTTTTATAATAGGAATTTTTAAAAGCTCACGATAAATTCAGTGACCTGTTTTTTTTAATATATGGGTATAAATTGTTAATGAAGAGTATAAACACAGGGGTCTGTAATGAACAATGCAAGCTATAATGCAGTACTACAAGCAAAGGCCTTTAGTTCTCAAATAATTGGACTCGCCACAGACGTGAAAAATAACCGTTTTTTTGTAGTGTGATTATACGAGAGAAAAACATTTATCACAAAGAAACATGTGAGCCGAGACTACCGAATGATAGCGTACTTTTATACATTTTTATATATGCTACGTGCTGATCAGCACGAAATATTTACCAGCTTTCCTTTGGAGTAAATCTAATAAAAGTTTATAAAACACCTTTCATAACTGCGATATTTAACCGCCCCGTTGGTCGAGCGGTTAGCGCAGACGCCTAACGTGTCATGGCGCAATGGGGCTCGGGTTCGATTCCCGGCGGAGACAGGCATTTATGTGATGAGCATAGATGTCTGTGTTTCTGGGTTTGGTCGTTTATTAAATATATTTTCAGTATTTATATGTGTATTTCTATTTATTTGTATCGTTGTCTAACACCCTTAACACAAGCAAATAATTTGCTTACTTAGGGGTTAGATCAATGTGTGTAATGTGTCCTGATATTATTATATTATATTATTATTATATAGTAGATCGATATTAGATAAAAAGTTTTAAATCTTCCATGTTTATATTAATTTTCTTTACAATAGCGCTTTATAAATTGTTTCTAACAAGTACGAAATTTATTAACTCAAAATGTTCTTTTATAATGAATGAAAAAAGTAAGAAGATCATAAAATTAAGTGGCCAGTTAAAAATGGAAATGTTAAGTTTTCTAAGACTTACTTTCAAAGACGGTTATGAATAATTACTAGGATATTTAAATATTTTATTTACTATACCTAGTCTTGCCATAAATATTTGAACAAAGAAACAAATTATTTCTTTAATTGCAAATAACATTTATTACTTTTACAGCCTGTTAGCTTAAAACGCAAATATAAAACAATTAAAAATATAATAAGCTTATTTGAAGTGGTGTCCATTGGCTGCAATAGAGTCCTTTAAACGTTAAGTTCAGTTATCAATACAAGCACGCGCTCTTTCCATGGGGAAATTCGTCGCTGCCAATCGTATGGATTGATTTAGGGACTCCAAATTTTCATGGCTTTTAGAGCAAGCTGTACCATTTAAAACTGACCATAAATCACAATTCAGTGGATTAAGATTCGGACTAGACGAGGGCCAGTCTTCAGCTCTGATAAAGTCCGAGACGTTCGCTCCCAACCAAAACTGAGTAGATCGAGCTGCGTCTCTTATAGGCTACAAGTCCTAAGTCATCTCTTAAAATACGCGACATAGTTCTAGGTACTATTTTCATTTTCCCGAGAAAAAATCTTTTGCTTTCGGACAGGATTTCTTCGAATTCTTTCCCTTACTGCTTTCACAACCTTTTGCGTGCGACCACTAGGTGGACGATCAGGTCTTTCTCTGTCACAAACAGAGGAAGTCTCATTGTACTTATTACCCGGTACACAAACATTTGACAAATAGCAAGTGTATGGAGAGTTTTAAAAATTTCATTTGGCTCCATACCTACTTTGTGTAATGCAATCACAGCGATTCTTTTCTCTTTATCACCCCACTCCATTTTAATATCGTAAAATATTGTGCAATGTATTGGCGCCAAAACGCGAAAACACAGTGAACAATCGTATAGAATTGACAGATTCCAAATTCAAATGTAATATTTGTTAATTTTTAATTGTAACAGTATTTATGGCCAGACTAAGTTAAGTAATAAGAAAAATAAGGAAATAATATTTTAACAGTGTCTTAAAAGGATAAATTAATTAGGTTTTTATTTATCCCTAAGAAAAGTTAATTAGTTGGTAATAAGTTACTGTTAATATTTCCAAAATATTAAAGTACATATTAAAGGGTTAAAATAATGTAATTTAACTAAGGAGTTAATAAAGAAATGTTATATATTATGAATACATCAATAATTTAATTATTTGAAACCTGATGTTACAAATCACACAAAGCAAGACCCAGCTTCCGTCCTCAGCTGACCGGAACATCACACACAATCACACATTCACCATACATCACACATTTACACACACATCATACATTCACACACACATCACACATTCACCATACATCACACATTCACACACACATCATACATTCACACACACATTCACACACACATCATACATTCACACACACATTCACACACACATCACACATTCACCGCGATCCATGTGCATCAATACGACTCGTTAGCTCTATATAGTATTCACATGCTTTGAACACAGACAGTTATGTATTAGCACATATGAAAGATTTCATTTACCCGAAATCAATTGACGTCATAATTAAATAATAATTAAAGATACCGCAATTTACAACAATACGTCTGATAATATGTGATGTGCATAATAAATAATGAAATAGAATATGTTGATTGTGCCGTTTTAGTTTTATTTAATTATCTGTTTAGTTGATAATGCTAAATAATGTATCTTTATACATAGTATACATTTTTTGGTAATAGTATAATTTTTTTGGTAATAAAAATAATATTTTGCAACGCGATGGGCCCGGCACACACACGGCGAATCCATGGAATGCTAAGAAGCATCGTCTTATAGTGTTTTTAAAAACATACCTAACAGTTACTTGGAGCTGTTTTGATTAGAAATTTACAAAGAGCCGCGCTACGCAAACACCCTTCAGTTTTCAGCAGTTCTTCATTGCAGATATTATTTATTATCTTTGCGATAATAAACAATAAAAAATAAATTCAGTTATGCGATAATATTTAAATTAAATTGTTAAAAAGATGATAATTAGTTGAATTTCATTTTTGGTGAGTAGTATTTATGGTAAAAGTAATTTAAAATCTATAATTCTTTGTATTTTATCAGAATAATTTTAGATGCAATATGCATTTGAGTTGCTTTCAATTTTAGTAAATTCTACTATTAAATTGAGTTTTTAGTCGACTCATGTTTCCAGGCCAACCTGAATTATTTAACCTTATAAATTTTTCAGTATTTGCTAAGTTAAAATATTTTTCATAATTGTCAGTTTTTTGACTCAAAGATTTAATACAGCTTCATGCATTCCTAAAACAAAAACTACACAGGGATATTTACTTTTTCTTCTGTCTATTGATTTGATAATTTGTAGAAATTAAATATTTTTAATTTACGAGCATATCCCGATCAAGCTATAGTTCGATACCTTCTTTAAAAATGTATAACAAAATATGTCGATAATGAATTAAGCTGAACACAAACAATGATTGTACCTTTTATTCTATAAAAACAACATTGTATAAGTAGACTGTGCTTTTAAAAATAAAACCTATAAGTTCCTATCGAGGGTTACATACCTTCCATTTAACTTTGACAGATATTGCAGTTGAGTGTAATGGCGGGACTGCCATTCGGGTTCAGTAAAATAGAATAAAATATATTATAAAAGACAAATGCTCATTTGTTTAATACAGTTTATTTGTTGTTTTTTGTATATTTCCAGCTATCTTAAGCCTGAAATAATATACAGTTTGCACTAAATATTATAGATATGATATAAGATATAAGATAGAAAAGGGCAATTCAGATCAAATACATTCTTCAATTATTATTTGTATTCTGTAGGAATGTTCGTAATAATATTTTGTTCGTAATAGTTCGAATACTTTTCATGAATTTTCAATGCGATGCTTTGAGTTTTATTTATCATTTTAATTCCTTTACTTGAAATGAAAACTATACTTTTTATAATTTTTGTTACTAAACTGTTGTATGTATGTATTTTTAATTTAATAATAGGTTTATTTATACAATTTTAAGTTTAATTATTTCAAACAAACAAAAAAACATGGCAATAAAAATATTATATAGGTACCTATATTATATAAATTACTAAATAATATTACCTGTGTTTATAAAAGATATTAATGGAAATTAGTTCTTGGTTCAAATACTGTAATTAAATTATAGTAGTTATAGTAGAGATATCTAAAAGTTCGATAACTAGTTTCGTGTTAGGATGATTTTGGAGAGATCCATATTATTCTTTCCACTTACTGATTCGCGATAATTTGAAAAAATCTTCCTTTTATTTCTTTACTATATGTGTTTGATTTAAAACCAGTGAAATTGGTTTTTCTTTAAGGAAACACTGGACTACGTATAATATTACATAACATAGTATATGTTATTCAATGACGATATCTTTATTAGCGATCACTGTCGTAAGTCTTACGTAATACTATAAAGGCTGTGCGGGCTGCGGTCAATGTGTCTCATCAGAGTCGTGGTTGAGGGGACGCTACCGTCTCACTCGGACCGTGAGGGAGAAAGAGTAAACAGGCTTATTATAATAAATAAGTTTATAGTAAATTATAATAAATAAATGTTATTAAGTAAAGTTTACAACAATATTTTAATTGATCGTAAAAAACTGTATACATATTAATTTCTGACAGATATATTAAATGAAGATATTCTAATCTTTAATCGAAATTATTATAGTGAAATGAAAATAATATATACACTATAATTTTTAAGTAATTCTATTAAATATCATAAGACTATATGAACTAATTTAATGAACAGACACATCTCAAAGGACTTATATTCATACAAATATCTAATAATATAAAGTAACAAAACGAAAGACAACATAAGTAATTATTACTAGCAACAGAGAGAATACAACAATAAGAGAGTGTTGAGTAAAGTCTGTAATTTCTTTTTGATATAATTATTGCCTAAAGTTTCTTCTTCCTCTCGACATAACAAAGTATAAATATAAGCTTTAATTATGAAAGTTGTATCACTAAACAACGGACAATAAGCACTTTACGATACTTTTAATGAATAATTAATTATAACTAAGTCAGTTGCTCCATTATAACATCTTTGAGCAGTCTTTTGAAATAATTTAACCTTAACCAACAAAAGTATAGTTTTGAAAATGTTCTCGACTAAATTGTGTTAAATTATATATATTTCAGAGCTTCTGAATTATTAGAACAGTATTCAATGAATACATGATATAATTAATATATTTCTGTCTTTCATTGTCCTCTTTTATATTTTTATACATTGTGGAATCGCTATTTCAGGAGAGGATAATTTCATTCAGAGATATCTTCTACTTTCTTTCTGTTCAGCTTGTTGTACAGTTTTGTTCATTTTATTCCCTTTTGTTGAGACAATTTTTTTTTTGCCAGCAAAAACAAAATAAGTTTTACATAAATTTTGGGAATAAGAATATATATAAGAATCAGAATATATATCATTAATAAATATAATTCCTTAAATATATTTTCTCAGTAAATGTTTGACTATAAAGCATAGTCTCTACATATTATAAAATAAAAGTGAAGCCACGCAGTTTTGTTTAAAGAAAAACATCAGCCTTTATGCTTATAAATAAATCTTGACGTTTAATAATTTTACATTCGTATTAATATTTACTATTTAATTGAATAATTATTTAATTACAAGAATAATACGTGAAGTTTAGTAATGTGTAATTCAATGTATTTCTTATGTGTATTTTTGGACAATTCGTAGTTATATGTTAATATTATAAACTAAAAAATATATATGTGTTATAACTCAATAATTAAATGTTTAGTTATTTTATATTACGTTAATACAGGTCCATAGACTTAACATTCTTCTTTGTTTGTTAACTTATATATAATAAATATGTATATGTATATGTATATTTATATTCATCATTAGTAAGTGTATATCAATAATAGTAATAAGGTAATTTAGATTATACGCAGTCACTTTTTGGAAATATTAATTATTTCAGAATTGCCTTCAGTAATTAATGGCTCTAAATCACTCTAATTCTACTTAAGCTTCACGCTACACTTAATTTCTCTTATCATCTAATTGTAATCTCATTAAAAGCCGCTCTTAACCTATTAGTGATGCGAGATATAAGAACAACTTTAATAAATAAATTCATATTAATTAATTAATGTTAATATCGATTTCAATACTAACAAAATTAGCTCAAAAGTTAATTACATTTTATGATATCGCTGCATTTTTAGTTATGTTGGTTACATTACTATCGATAAGATTATATTATTATAGACACCAAGATAGTAAAATTTCCCTATTTTCAATCCTTAAATAGTAACCGTCAGGAGAGAATAACCGTGACTAACGAGAAGTCGTCAATATTAAAGAGTAGTTATATGCTTTATGGAATATTCGATTAGTGTTCCTCTTCAATATGATAATTAGGTTACAAACTGCACAGAACGTAATAATGTTGTTAAAATAATACTTAGTGAGGTTTGGCAATAAAATACTAAGTAAATAAGATTATATGTAAAAAAAAAATTATTTTAACATATTACTTATAAAAATTGCTTGTTATTAAAAATTGGTGGGTAATCTTATCGAGGTGAAAAAAAAGTTGGAGTATTTTTTCGTGGTCTTCAAATACCTTTCGTTGATATTATAGTATATTAAATATTTAACAATTCAACTGGCATGAAAAACGTAATATTCAAATCACCTTTAACGCTTCGAGCACTAAATCGAAATAAAAAGAAAGAAGTATAGCAGCCGTCTTTCTTCCTGTTTTGGAGAAAAACAAAGAACAGTGTAAAGACTGGATAATGAAAAGATGATGAAGGCGTCTTAATATTAATTGTTAATCAAATAGAACCTACGGAGAGAAATGTGCAGTGACTTGTAAGTTGCGTCTTTGTAAAATATGTAGTAGTATTGTATGCATTAAAAGAAACGAGATAAATACTAAATGACCTTGAATCTAGATATTACAATATTGAAGCTTACGTAGAAAAGAGAAAACAAAAATCTCCTGACTTTAACAAAATATCAGACCATTGCTGTTGTAATATACAAAATACTCCAGGGATTGTTCTAATTGCGTTATCTACTATTTTATTTATGCCAAGCGTAAATCAATAAAACTGCAAAGTAGCACAAACAGTATAGCCATTTCATATAGACTTTATGAAAATTTTTATTAGAAGCTGAAGTAATATAATTTTTAATATACCAAATTATTATTATTCAACAAAACTCACACCTTTAAATTTCGATATAAAAATTAAGATAAGACACATAAGTTTTTAGCCGAAAATAATGTTTTAATTAATTTAATTTCCTCAAGACATGCGCAGCTGAGTTGTCTCCTGTATTGACACGTCTGTATCGCCTCTCTTTCAAGACTGGAAAAGTGCCGGAATCCTGGAAGCTTGCCAACGTGCAACCCGTGCCCAAAAAAGGCAGCCGTGCCGATCCTGCCAATTATAGGCCCATTTCAATCACCTCCATACTCTGCAAGATTATGGAGCGCGTATTGAACTCGCGGCTTCTAGCGTACGTAGAAGGTAACGATCTCCTCAGTGACCGACAGTACGGATTTCGCCGAAATAGGTCCACTGGGGACCTTCTAGCGTACGCAACACACATTTTAGGCGAAGCCATCGAGAGGAACGGAGAAGCGGTCGCCGTCTCTCTGGACGTCTCGAAGGCTTTTGACAGGGTCTGGCATGTGAGCCTTTTAAGCAAGCTTTCAGCGTACGGTATATCTCCTGGTCTGATTGGCTGGATAACGGACTTTTTGAGCCAGAGATCTCTCCGTGTTGTTGTCGACGGGTGTTCTTCGGAACCCTTGACAATAAATGCCGGAGTACCTCAGGGGTCCGTTCTTTCTGCAACTCTTTTTCTGCTGCACATTAACGATCTGCTGAAGCCCGGTATCTATGGGTATGCAGACGACAGCACAGTTGTAGAAAGATATCTGCCAAGTTCTCGGGCTAGTAGAGATGAAGTACAGTCTGAAAGAGAAGCCATGGTGCAACGTTTGAATGACAAACTTCAGGCAGTCTCCGCATGGGGCAATGCCAATCTTGTCAAATTCAACGCCACCAAAACGCAGACGTGTTTGTTCACCGCCAAAAGGAGCCCCTTCACCTTGGCTCCTACTTTCCAGAATGTATCCTTGGAATACAGTGACTGGCTTCAGTTGTTAGGCTTAGAGATCTCCTCGAACCTCAACTTTGGTCGGTACATTGAGTCCAGAGCAAGAGCAGCTGCGGGAAAGCTGGCCGTACTTGCGAAGGTGCGACAGTACTTTACACCGGGACAGCTTCTTGTATTATACAAAGCACAGATCCGGTCGTGTGTAGAGTATTGTGGCCATATATTTGCTGGTGCCGCAAAGACTCATCTTGCGGTTCTGGACTCAATTGAGAGGCGAGCAAAGAGGCTTATTGGCGACCCTAAATTGGTTGACGCCAAACTCCACAGCCTTGAACACAGGCGTAGAATTGCTAGCCTCTCAGTATTCTATAGGATACATTTTGGTGAGTGTGCGCAGGAATTGCACGACCTAATTCCCCCATCCCCGTTCCTTTGCCGGACGTCCCGACGCACGGCGGGTATCCATCCCTACGTTGTGGACACTCCACCTGTCCGAACGAAGCGCTATGCTTCATCTTTTTTAGTGCGTACAGCGAAGGACTGGAACAATCTGCCTGCTTCGGTATTTCCGGCAAAATATAATGTGGGTGTCTTCAAGAGGAGAGTGAATAGGCTGCTAGGTTAATGCGCTTTACCACCTAAGACTACATTTCACTTTCCATCAGGTGGAATGTAGTCAAGCATTAACCTAGTTTTGTATAAAAAAAAAAAAAAAAAAAAAAAAATGTACTATGAGCACAAAGTCTGAAAAATCTTGTTCAGATAATAGAATTTAGCAAAATATTTTATATTTTTGATATTATTGTATGAGTTGAAATAAGAGAAGATAAGAAACATATGTATATATTATATTCTATAAAATATATTCAAAATACTTTTTTCATACATATGGATCAACATTACTTTATTAAGTGGCGGAGATTAAGAGACAGAAAGGGGCAGAAAGAGGCATAATAATATTTCGAGGAGACAAGTTAGTCTACCTACACTCATTATCTTATTAAAATGTTATCTTAAGAGTGATCTCAGATTAGGCTAATTAATTATTTTTTTCTTTTTTGACAAAAAGATGTACATTACATATATATATATATATATATATATATATACCTATATGTAAATACGTGTATTTTATGTACACTTCTCTTTGTCTCTATACCTGTATCAATAGGTACCTATTTTTCTGTTTATGAAGTTATGAAGTGCTTAAGGTCAAGAATGCGATAATTCTGATAGAATCTATAATATTTTTTTGTTCACTAAATAACAATTATTATCTTGCGTGTTGGAAATACCAAATGAGGGGCTTTCCAAAATAACAAAACAACTTGTTATTGTAAAATGTAATAATTATGATATATATGTTTTAGCTTAATAATATTTTAATTTTGATAAAGCGTTTCAAAACCCAATTTACTTCCCAATTATCCAACTTTTAATTATGTCAATCTAACAAAAACAATCTTATTTTATAATACTTAAATGAGTTTTTAAATGGTAAAACTATGTATGTATGTTACATGTGTACATTCGCTTACAAACATTTTAACTTTTCCATCCTTAGGTTACAGATACATAGGTAGGTAGTGTTTCGGTGCCTTGTGTGTTCTTTTAAGATTTCTCTCGAATTTCCTGCTAAAATGTTGTTGACGTCATGATAAAATGAATTTATAAATATTAAATAATCTCATCTTGATTAGTTGTGCAAAGACATTTCCTGCTTAAATATTAAAATGGTTTTCAAACCTTCGTTATAGAGCTGACAATGAAAGCTTATAGCACTGACTTATTAATACTTAATTACTCAGTTAATAAACTTTTATAATTTAAAAATTTGTTTTTTTTTTTATAAAATGATTGGGGTACCATATCTAATGAGATATTATCGAAATCCGTTTAATATTTCTTTTATATATTTACATTAATAGGGATATAGAAATCAATGTTTAATCATATTATAATATAATAATAACATCATTATTATTGTAATTTCTAAAAAATATAGTAATAATAAAATTAAATCTAAAAAAAATAATAAACACATGAAAACTCTCAAATAACACGTCTCTTATAAACTTTTTAATTACTCCCTTAAAAGCAGATTGCAGAGGCCTCTAATACGAAAGTTATAAATGTATAAGATTTTTTTATATTCACGAATAACTAGCCATCAATTCTGTTACTAACTGTTTGGATACTTTAAAAAAAAATGCTTCTACGATAAAAAATAGACTTCATTCCCGTCATTATTGTATGTTTTGTTTAGAAATTATTTCTTTTGAAAATGGAGTGGGGCATTAAATAGAATAGGATTGCAGAAATAGCACTGTTAAAAGTAGGTAAGGAGCCAGCCGACATTTTTGATACATTGAAATAGCTAGGGATTAGATGAATGTTTGTAAATCGGACCATCTAAAGGTACACTGAAACTATGCCTATTAAAGACCGTGTGAAATCCGGCCGATCGCAGTCAACTCGAAGAAATCAGGCCGTTAACGCAGTCAAGCCCAGAATTCGTCAAAATCCCATAAGGAAACAGAAAATTATTTTAGAAAATTCAAAGGACACTTTTTCGGATTATCAAACAAGAATTAGATCTAAGGGCTTACCGGAGATACACAGGTGAGGCACTAAAATAAGAGACTGCTCAAAAATCAAAACAGCTGTTACTTCAATACGTGGACGAAAAACACAGAAAAAAATTTCTTTACCGATAAAAAAAAATACAATCAAGGAGCACTAAAACAAACAAAATGATCGAGTGTATGCACAAAGCTCTAAAAAAGCTGCCGAGTTAGTGACCAAAGTTCAGCGAGACCATCATCCAGCATACGTCATGGTTTTGTGAGGTGTCTCCTACAAAGGAGTTACGAAACTCCACTTTTGTGAAAAAGGAGCGAAAATTTCAGCCAAAGTGTGTCAAGATACCGTGTTAGAAGCAATACTTAAACCTATCAATAACACCTTATTCAAAAACGAAGTGTAGACGTTCCAACAGGATTCAGCCCCCGGTCATAAGGCGCGTACTACCCAATTGTACACATCCCGGAAAGTACCAAGTCACTGTCGAGGCTCCCTTAGGGTCCTCTGATTATTGCTTGGTACGGAGTGTAGTGCCCATGGAACGCCCAGCTCGCACATGACCTGCGACTCGACGCGTTTGGCACTACAAGTCAGCGGATTGGGATGGAATGCGATCCTTTTTTGCATCCTACCCATGGGGGCCGATTTGTTTCCCTTCCAATGATCCTAGTGACTGCGCTGCGGCTGTAGCTGATGTGATACTTCAGGGCATGGAACTATTTGTACCAAGCTCTGTGGTACCACTTGGTGGCAGATCGCGGCCTTGGTTTGATGCGTCTGTCAGGGCTGCAGCAGCTGACAAACGGCAGGCTTATCAGGCTTGGGCTAATGCGTTAGTCACTAAGGATCCGAACTCTAAAGTTCTGAAGAGGAAATATAATCGTGCCTCCAGATTCTTCAAACGGAAAATCGCTAGAGCAAAGTTCAAGCATGTCGTCAAAATCGGGGATCAGTTGGCAAAGTACCCACCTGGTACGCGCAAGTTCTGGGCGCTTTCCAAAGCCAGTCTGGGAAACTTATGTCGCCCGTCCCTGCCGCCATTGCACACTGGGAACGACTCTTTGGCCCACACGGCAAAAGAGAAAGCCGATCTCTTGGGCACTCTTTTTGTCTCAAACTCGACTTTGGACGACCAGGGGAGGGCACCGCCTATCATCCCGCGGTGTCCGAGCTTTATGCCGGAAATAGTTTTTCGGCAAAAACTCATCCGAAAAACCCTCCTTTCCTTGGAAGTTCATAAGTCGAGTGGGCCAGATGGTATCTCTCCAGTTGTGCTACGAACATGTGCCCCTGAGTTGACACCAGTGCTAACGCGTCTATTTCGGTACTCTTACTTGAAAGGCGTAGTCCCGGTCTCATGGAAGCGTGCCCTTGTCCATCCGATCCCTAAAAAAGGCGATAGCTCGGACCCAGCTAACTACAGACCTATCGCCATTACCTCTCTTCCCTCCAAAGTAATGGAGAGCATCATCAATAAACAGCTCCTAACCTACCTCGAGGATCACCAGTTGGTCAATGACCGGCAATATGGCTTTCGCCATGGTCGATCGGCTGGTGATCTTCTGTTGTATCTTACACACCGTTGGGGAGCTGTTATTGAAAGCAAGGGAGAAGGTCTGGCAGTTAGTCTGGATATGGCGAAAGCCTTCGATAGCGTATGGCACAGGGGGCTTCTTTCGAAGCTACCTTCCTATGGGCTTCCCGAGAGTTTATGCAAGTGGATCACCAGCTTCCTCACTGGGCGGAGCATACAGGTCGTTATAGATGGTTTTTGCTCGGACCCTAAGCCCGACATTTCGAGCGGTTGTCAGTTTCGCGGTCATCTGGAGAGCAAGGCCAAGTTGGCCTCGAAGAAATTGGGAGTGATTAATAGAGCGAGGCAGTATTTCAAACCTGGCCAAAGACTTGCGCTCTATAAGGCGCAGGTCCGGCCACACATGGAGTACTGTTCTCATCTCTGGTCAGGATCACCCCAATATCAGCTTCTACCATTTGACCGCGTACAACGGAGAGCCGTTCGGATTTTCGGGGACCCGGTGCTCTGCGAACGGCTAGACTCTTTGGCATTGCGTAGAGACGTGGCTTCCTTGTGCGTCTTCTACCGCACTTACAACGGGGAATGTTCCGAAGAATTGTTCGATCTGATGCCTGCCACCGAATTTCATCACCGCATAGCGCGCCATCGCCTCCAATATCATCCTTACCACCTGGATGCGTGGCGATCCTCTACTGTGCGGTTTTCAAGGACATTTTTCCCACGTTCCACTCGCTTGTGGAACGAACTCCCTTCGGTGGTATTTCCAGATCGATACGACATGGGTACCTTCAAAAAAGGCGTTTACTCCTACCTACATGGCCGGCAACACTCTTGTAAATCCTCGGATGTTGCAAGAGTTCATGGGCGGCGGTGATCACAAGCCATCTGTGACCCGCCAGCTCGTTTGCCCTCCTCTAACTTAAAAAAAAAAAAAAAAAAAAAAAACATTTTTTATTTTTTTAAAGCTTGTAGTATATTTTGACTTCAGACTATTTAATTATTGAAGTATAGTATAAACTCATAACGCCAGTCACGCGACTCCTGTCCTACGCTGACCGGACACCATCAGTGTTTTGTTATTTTCAGTTCATTAACCGAACAAAGCATTCATATGATTTGAATATATTATAGAACAGATTACAGGTACATAATATATGACTGCAGTCTGCATGTATTTGTAGCCGGAATATATTGAAATCATAATTTAACTATAATGAAGGATTAAAGTAGCATTTCTTTATTTTATTGTTGTTCCATTTGTTATATTAACATTTAACAGTTATTTTATATTCATTTGATTACTTTTACAGCCTAGTATTATGGTAAATTAAAGTGTTCTATAGAATGAAACTCATTTTCATTCCATAGAACATTTATTTTATGGAAAGAAAATAAATAAATGTCTTAATATTAATATATATTTTTTTGTTCTGTCTATACTGTTAGCCCTGTTGGCTATTACAGCGTCACCGGGGGAGGATATTATTAATAACCCATTGAATAAGTGGATGAAAATAAAATATTTTTATGCATTTCTTTCTATAAATGGATGGAAATTATAAAAATAAATGGATTTCCATCCATTTAAATGGACATAATGGACAATGTTCCATGACACATGTTGTCTTCACAAACATCCGTGCTTCATATTATTTTTATCATCCATGCTTCGTATAAGTTTATTGCATTTAATTCATATATAATCGTTTCAAACTATTACGACTTGTAAAGAACTACTACTAAAAGATTACTAACACACAATTTACTACTAAATTACTACTACCTAATGGAAAAGAGACATTCGAAAATACCTATTTATCATGACATATAATTACATTTAGTTTATCTTATTTTTACGCTATATATGCTATATAACCAAATAACAATATCAAGTCGTAAAGTCTGAGTACTATCTTATTCAAATAGACAAAACCGTCAAAGTACTTTCAACGGTCCCCCGACACATCGACTTTAATCACTACAATAATTAATATTATTTTTATCCTTTTTGATGTCTTTTTGTTTCAGAAAAAAAAATATGTTTATTATTAGTTTTTTTTTATTATTATTACCGCCCCGTTGGTTGAGTGGTTAGCGCAGACGCCTAACGTATAGCGACGCAATGGGGCTCGGGTTCGATCCCCGACGGGGACAGGCATGTATGTGATGAGCATAGATGTCTGTATTTCTGGGTTTGGTCGTTTATTAAATATATTCTCAGTATTTATACGTGTATTTCTATGTATTCTTATCGTTGTCTAACACCCTTAACACAAGCAAATAATTTGCTTACTTAGCGGTTAGGTCAATTTGTGTAATTTGTCCTGTGATATTATTATTATTATTTTTTTTTTTTTTTATTAGTTTTATTATTATTAGTAGTTACTTTTATTCTTACAAACCATAAGCTAACTAATCTAATCAAATTTTATCAAACATCAAAAACTTTGACTATGATTAGTTCTATCCTCATCCAAAGTAATAAGTACTTTGGATTTTTTTGTATGTATGGGAAATAAAGGTATTCTATAGATATATATATAGATAGTTTGGTATGAATGTGTAAAAAATGAAGTAAATCAATGTTAGCGAATCCTTCAAGAAGTTGTAAGTATTTTAAGATTAAAAATTAATGCCAAGGCCAAATGCACTTTTTATCTATTGTGAAGAAAAGGACTAACATGTTTATTCCTAAAGAATTATTTTCACAGAAATAAGTTCTAAGTAAAAGAGTATTTACCAACTATTAGATAGAACAAATTTAACTACCGAAGCCTCTTATAAAAAACAAATCAATAAATCAAATAAATTATAGCAATTAATAATTAATATAGAGATGTCTATACTAGCAATTAATAAAGATTTATACAGAAATTATATTTTTTTTAAACCATAACAGGCAACTCTCTCAATATATTTAAATACGTAAATGGAATTAATTAAACAATATATTTTCCATCAGTAAATCTTTTACAAAAACAATGCATGGAACAATATTGATCATTAAAACCTCTTCGGTTGGTTGGTAGTCGTAGAAAATGACGCGCAACAAAAACTCACTCGGGGATATATTCTCTCTTAAATTTATTATTTGTATTATTTGCTGACATTTATCAAATGAAAACAAATATTAGGGAATCATGAGTTACCCTTTAATCTTAAACGTTAAGTTAATTGTTTGACTTTTTATTAAATTTAATTTAAGACTATTTTAAGATTTTTTTTATAGCCTATAATATAAATTCCTTTCGAGTTACTTCTATAATACCACATATATCCTTAGTGGCGGAACTTAAATACTGGTGGGATATAAAAATAAATTATAAAAGCCAAATGCTCATTTGTGTAATGTTATTCAATTCATTTTCCAACACTTGTTAAACATATAGGTTTGTGGTTTTTATGTTTTCTGCAATTTAAAATCTGAAATGTCGTGAAGTTCTTAACTAGTATACAGTTTAAGTAGAGCGGTTCTCATTAGTGCAGTTTGTTCATCCGCCCTTTAGTCACGCCTGGGAAAAGAGATAAACAGATTGTAAAGTTTTCTTCAGTTGGGACCTGATTTAGCTTCAAAGTTAAAGCTTTATTTTAACTCCTTTGAACTAAATATATTGTAGAATCTGTAATGTGGTAATAAATAAAAAATATGAGTGTGTGTATTAGTATACATATGTAAGAAGTGAAACTTCTTTATGACATATTTTTTTGAAAAATGATTCACTAATTACAACTTTACAGGAATGGCTAATTAAGTTAAATTAGATAAAGTTTAAGCAAAAATAAAGATGGCGCGTAACAGAAAAACGTTACAATTTTTTGACATTGCTTTAAAATTTCTCCCATGCGTCGATAAAAAAGTTTCATTTCAAATAAGGCGCGTAACGGAAAAATGTGACTTAGAAATAAAGATGGCACGTAACAGAAAAACGTCATAATTTTCATTAATATTAATTAATTAAAACATAACAAGTAAATCGACTGTTGGATCGTCACTATATCACAAATAAAATTATTCTTCATCATGGTTTCTGCTGTTTCGAGTTGTTGTTCATTCTAGGTATAGCAAAACAGACCTTGTAAAGATCAGGACCCCAATGCTCCATTTCTCAGCCAAAACTCGTATTTCTTTTCATTCTTTCTTCTTCTATTTCAGACAATCAATGTATTTTAAAAATATTATAAATTATATTTCATAATTTCTTCTTCATGTTATAATCTTAATTTATTTATTAGTTTCAATACCAAGTCCATAAAATCGTATAGTCCAGTATGTAATTACGAAAAAAGCTGGAATTAATTATTATAAATACGAAAAAAGCTGGCGCGTAACGGAAAAATGTCACCGTAACGAAAAAATGTTAACACTAAATTTTTTCCCAACCCCGATAAAGAAGTTTCACTTCAATAATATATGTTACACTTAAAAGAATAATAAAAGAGGATATTAGTAAAAACACACATAACAACATTTAGTATATGTATAAATTCTATAAATAATTCTAATTATTAAATAATTCTAGTTTGATCTAGAAAGTTATTAGGCTTAAATAATCTAAGGTTTACCTACTACTGTTTACTATCAGCTACTATGACTGTGTACACACTGCTTTATAACAAAGGAATGAGCACTTTAAAGCGAATTCCTTTTCAAAGAATTGTATTCTGTAGGAACGTAGGACCGAGACATACTTCTAGCTGTTTTTTTAGTTGATTTGATTTTTACGCTATTTTTTTTTATTAAATATATATTTTTTTAATTCTTCTTCTTATTATTAAATGGGTGACTGACTGTATCAATATACTGTAGATGGAATTTACGTTAGTTTTGAAAATACCACGTAGAAACAATACTTTTATTTAGTCTGGATGATACTATCTTATTCCCGAACATAATTATAAATAGGTAAATGTAGATGTTTAAAAACATTTTCAAACAATTTAAAAAAGGAATTGGTTTTATGTTCAACATTCTAATGTTATAAAAGATATAATTACACATCTATTAGTAAGATCTTCCTGCGTTTTAGAGCCTGGCGCTTATATTTTAAAATTATTATTTATTTCGAAGAAATTAAAACATTCAAATTATAGATTAAAAATACACTGTGTGGATTATATAAATAATAGTTCCGTATTGAAATCGATATTCTACAACACTAAACTAACTGAGAGTGATAGTTTGTGTTAAAAATATATATATGTATGTATGTATACCCGACAGTGTGTGTATATAATCTAATGTTTGTTTCCTCTTTTTCATACGATTCTAGTATCTGCGGATGTATCCTTATAACGTAAATTTTGAACTTCATTTTAAACCAACTTTAAATTGTCAGGTTAATTGGAATCTTCGCATACATATCAAGGACCGGTGACAATGAAATACCTATAAGGAGAAATAAAGTAAAAATTTACAAGTTTATAAAAATATAACTTAAAAAGAAAAGTAAATAATAGTACTTTCTAAAGTTTTCACGAGTACTACACGTTGAAATAATACTATTTTTACATTTTTTATTTACTCTAAAATTACGATATACCATTCGAATGCTTTTTTTTTTTTTTTTTTTTTTTTTTTTTTTGTTTCCGCGGGGAAAATGCTTTACGCACCGTACCCCTCGCGGGGGAAGCGAGGGGCGTGTGTGGGACTCCCGAAAACGGTGTACCCACTAAAAACCCCGCGGCGCTCCTTCCTCGCCTTATTGGCGGAGTCGTGGGTACGGCTAGCCCTTCATCCACGACAAAAAATGTGGAACGCTTCACGATTTTGCGTGTCATCCTTGCGCAGGGGCCATGCTAATCTTCTCTGTATCGTTCCAATTTTAGTATATGTACTGCCGAAGCGAGTACAACCATTCGAATGCTTAGATGATGTTATTATTTTAATGAAAGCTGTATTGTTACAGACAAAGACAAACTACATGAATTAAACAGCAATATGTAAATACTGAATAAAATGTGTTAAAGATAATTAACCAGTTATTTAGTTATTTGATTAAGGGTAATTTAATAATAAAAAAATAATTATATGTTCACAAAATTGGTAAACCAAAAAGCAATTCGCAGTTTCATTATAGGTACGTCAATATTGGGCACACAAACAGATCGAAGTTTCTCATTAGATATTGACATCTCATTAGTTTGATGTCATTCCTTGTAATCTTATTTTATAGATACTTAATAATATTAATAATAATGATAATAATAATAAATTGTCTTTACCAGGAAATATAAAGCAAGAAATAGTAATAGATTTTACGGTTTAAGAAAAAAAAAACAATTAGTTAGCTTAACTTGGCTCTAAATCGCAGTAAATATAAACCAACATTTCAAATTGTAAATACTTAGAATGGAAAATAAACCGCTACGGACAGGGATTCAATCCTTCTACCTGTGGGAAATCGTCCCGTCGCTCTACCAATTGAGCTACCGTATCGTTACCGGCCTCATATATAAATCATACTATATATGAGCGTCTTTATCGGGACTGTGAGGACTATTAGACTTTTTTGGAAAATATTGACCAATGTTTTTAACATTACAGTATAGATAATGATTAAAAAAATGCCACAACCGAATAATGTTTGAAAATATCTATAAACAAGTATGGTTATAACGATTTATGAATAAAAAGTTGAAACTGATCTCATTTCTTCACTTTATATTATCTTTCAGAAGTGCCATTACATAGAAATATATTATTTCTAAATAAATTGTATTCAATGAAAACTATATACATATATATATATATATACATACATACATACATACGTACATACATATAAAAACATTAATTCAAAATGTTTTATACATTATCTATAAATTATTTCATGAAAAAACAATTGACCTCTGAGAATAAAAAATAAAGTTATAAGCCCTTTAACGTCAGCTTCTATTTTTTTGCTATTTTTACACCTTATATAATACATACAATATGAATTAATAATGATACCCAGCAGAATGCTGTTCTATTAATATTATAATAGTTATCATAAGCCAATAATTTCTAAGAGAACTTTATGATAAAATAAAAAAAAATCTTTTCATTCAGTATTTATCTTTATATAAAGTATAATTTACTATCTTCTATATAATTTAATGAATAAATAATTTAATATTAATAAATATTGAATGAAACTATCTGACGTGATTCGTTCCTTTTTATTATTTGCCTTGAAAAAAATATATAAAATGTACATATTTCATACTGAATTAATTTTAATCTTTTTCTTCAGTAAGAAACTTTGTCCCTGATGGGCATTCTGTTATTGTATCCTAAAACAAACTTTTATATATTTAAAATTTATAAATTTAACTTAATATTATTTTCAAAATTGTATCTGTTGATCTAGATACCACGCGTAGGTGTGATGTTACATCAGATTACAGAATTAAAATCCCTTCAATGGTTTTGTTTTATCGTATTATAGGCCAAATCAGTTTTTGTGTTTTTCTGTAATAACGAGAATGTATTTCAGAGTGAAATGTATTCTATATACTTATATTTTGTTTGAGTTGACTTATGTTATCAATATATACAAACGTAAGTTCATCAAAATTAAAAAATGTTAAAAACCCCCGATACAAAAAAACCTCTAAAAAGAATAAAAATAATATTATTATGTACTTATTGAAGTCAGTGTGTCGGAGGATTGTTTAATAAAGGAAAAAATTAAAATGCAAGTAAGTTACCAAGGCAAATTTAGACTGTACGATATCGAATCGTATAGTCTAAGTCCTTAATAATTAACTTCGTAAAATAGACATCATCGTCAACGTAAGTACAACGGTCAAGAGTTTAATTATTATTATTTTTTCTGCTTTTTAAAGTTATGTTACTGGTTTCCTAATTGTACTAAATGAACCTACGGACACACGAATTTTATATTAAATATTTAAGTATTTCTATTAATATATCCTAATTCTATAAAGAGGAATGATTTGTTTGTTTGTTTGAGTTGAATAGGCTCCGAAACTACTGGACCGATTTAATAAAATATTTTACTTTTAGAATTCTACATTATCTTCTGATCAACATAGGCTATATTTAATACGAAAAAAAATGGATCGGCGTGAAATTTTCGACAATGTATTAAATTATAAATCTTTATCATATAGGTATATAAGCGGTTAGAGTTAAAATTATTACAATCACTAATTACACTATGATGGAGAGATTTATATTATCACTAGCTGTTGCCCGTGACTCTTTATGACTACGATCATAACCCATATAAATATATTTTTACAGTCTACGTGGACGCCGTCACGGGCAACAGCTATCCCTAATAAAGTACTTTACCTGGGTAAATAAGTGTAAAAACCTTTTGGCCAACAAGGCTTTTTTATCCTATATAGCGCGTACGAAGCCGCTGGGAACAGTTAATTATTGATTAAAAACCTTTCACCAATAAAACGTCATTATCTTGGAGACGATTGTTTCTATTTCGACCAATCATAGCCAAAAACCATCTCGACAAACATAGCTTTCGATTTAAAAAAATCGCATTCAAATCCGTCCACGCCTTTGGCCGCTACATTGACACAGATACGCAGATACACAGATCGACAGGTCAAACTTATAACACCCTTCTTTTTAGTCGGGGGCTAAAAATCGGTCCGAATGCTTGGCTGCGTGATTTGTACAAAAACATATAATAAGAAAAAACTCGCAGCCTGTAGTTGACATCTTTTGTAATATAATTTTAATAAATATATATTAACATGTTGACATTTCTATTATATGCATATTATAGTCTTATGTTATACTTTTATTCTTGTGTTCGTGTAAAAACCAATGAATATCACATTGGTTTTTACAAAAAATATTTTAACAAGGTCTTATCGTATGAATAAAATGAATTAATTATCATTCCTATACCACGTAATGATACCTAAAATACTTAAGATAATACGACCGATAAGTGTGACCCATGTTCCTCATATAAGCAGTCTTGTGTAACCTCTGGTAGTGAGTACATGCAGACATAACGAGATAACATGTTTGCTTTAGTGCTTCTAGGGTTGGTGGCATCTGCCAGCACAGCACCGTGGTACGGTGGGGATGACTATTATAATGGATTTCAAGATAGAATGAGATCATTTTGGGACAATTTTGAAAGAAAAATGAAAGATGTACATAAAAATGTAGAAAATATCGTGAAGCACTCAAAAAATCAAGAATGGTCTAAAATCGAAAACAATGAATTTAAGATATTTATTTCTATGCCTGGCTACAATAAGGAAGACATAGTTGTTAAAACCAAAAAAGGAACCCTTGTGATTCAAGCTAACCACAATGTGCTCGGTGAGCCTAACAATAACTTTTTGTATGTAAGAGATTTACCAGACTTCGTAGATGAAAATGGAAGTTGGTCATTCAATAATAATTTACTAACGATTTTTTTCACAATCACTCAACATGGAAGCGATAATACGAGGGAACCAAATTTACGTCATAATGAGTAACACGGTACTGATCGATTACGGACGACATATGCAAATGCATTTTGAAAAAATTATGTAATCTAAAATATATTTACCTAAAAGTATATATTTAATAGAGCCGACCAAAATACTAACACATGAGAAACACACACTTCAAAAAATTTAAAGACAAGCAACAAATATTAAAAATTGTTTTAGATGGTCCTATTATTGTTGTATTATGTTCTTTTAAATAAATGTTCATGTAGACTTTACCTCGTGTTTTTTATTATGTATGTGTGTCAACACAAAGAAAAATAGTTAGAAGAAATTAAAAGAAATAGTTATTTTGTTGTATTGAAACCTTATCAAAGGTTATTTGGTTCATTAAGAACCTGTTCTGTTTTTAATATATATAATAAAACCTGCTGTTATATTTGTGTTATAAGCGAGTATTAAATACTTTAATATTATGTTACAGGACAAATATTTTTTTTTCAAAATATCATAATATTTCTTTATACTCTTTGTTATAAGTTTAGCTACATGAATCTTTTTCGGAGTAGAATAATTAAATTAATCTATAGACTGGATTCGAATCCTCTTAACGAGTATTATATGTAGATACAAAGTCTTAATATAATTATATTATTGATTTTTTACATTTATTACATTAAGTGATTGATCATTTAAATATCTTAACATTTAGTATTCTTTTGTTATAAAGTAAAAAAAAATACTACAAAGAATTAAGATCGTTATTATTTATATTTAGTCCTTAATCAATTTAGTCCTTCATTGAGAAATACAATTCGAAGTCTTAGTAACCATCAGTGTTATATAAGTCTTGTCGTAATTTGTAAGGTGTAAGTTATTCTTCGTTTCAATAACAAACGAGTTTCATTTCTATTACCTATAGATATAGAACTGTTTCATATTTACCAGATCATTGATCAAGTATTTTTGATTAAAAGTGACTTGTAACATGTCATCTTACAAGAGATTTGGACACCAACCTTAAGGAGGAGGACCTTAATTTTCTGTTAAGGAGAGCTGCTTGTACGGTAAAAATAAATGAGGTATGTTAGTAAGTAAGAAAAGTTCCCTAACTATAAGTTTATTAAGTAATATTAATATTTTTAAAGGTTAAAAAAAAAGAAAAGGTAAACCTACACATCACAAATCCTATCTATATATTATTTTAAAGAGAGGTGACGAGCGGCTTTTGGGTTTGCTTATTTGTGTGTGTATGCGTATTTATAACATCCGGAATTCCTAATTACAAAATACTTAAAAAAAAGTTAGTTCCTCTTGCTGGCTGAAAATACATGATCAGATAATATCCTATAATCTGGGCTATTTATTTATATTTGCATAGTCAAGGACATTGTATTTTTAAAGCTTCTAACACCCGAAGAAAGAACAGGTGTTTGTATTAATGGTATTAACATCAAGCTTAATAGTTACATTTCAGTATATCTGTGTTTGACTGTGAGATGTCATTTTTTAGACCCTTTGAAGAATTTAGATTTTTTTATAAAATAGAAAGAGTTAATTTTTATAAAATATAAATAATATGAATAATATTAGTTTAGAATTTTAATTCCATAACCTTATTACTATATACTATTTTAATTTCTAATTGACTGTTATGTGCGATACACATAGGACATTATTCGAGAACAAATATAAGGATCTGTAGTGTATGTACATATGATACATACATAAAAAACTTCAATGGGGTTTACATAATACTAAACTCGCGAATAGACTTAGCTTGGCAGCTTTTGCAGTTAAGAAAATACGCCAGCTGATAGAAGTTACAGCGCGGATTGTTTATTTCAGCTACTTCCACAGCGTGATGTCTCATAGTTTACTTTTATAGGGACACGCAGCTGATATTCAAACTATTTTCATATTACAGAAAAGGGGTATTCGGGCAATCTATAATCTGCCTAGTAGGCTCTTCTTAAGAGATATATTTAAGAAAATTAAAATTTTAACTTTACCGTGTCAATATGTATTTGATAATTTAATGTACGTTCACAAAAACTTAGAAAAATTTTAAAAGAATAGTGATGTGCATTCAGTAAATACAAAAACAATAAAGACAAACTTGCTCCAATTCAGAGCAGGCTGGCAAAGATTCAAAAGTCATTTTATGTATAATGTGTTTATTTTTATAATAAAGTCCGGCCAGAAATTCAAAAACTTTTACATTCAAAATTTTAATTGCATATAAAACAGAAGCTACAAGATAAAGCCTACTATACAATTAAGGATCACATAAATGATAAAAAGGCTTGGGACTAAACTATTGTAAACTTATCTCATAAAAAATCTGTAATTGGCAGTTGAAAAGAGTGGCCATGAGTTTCTTTGCCTGGATTTTCTCATAAGCTCTACTAATTTGACGGGCTTTTTATTTTACAAGTCAAAATGTTAAATGAATATATTGTACAATTTTCCTTTTTTTTATTTGATTCTTATATTGCTATTTTTTTGCAACATTTGTTTATTTTGACGTATCCAAATAAATGTAAAACATTTTCATGGAATAAAGAATTTTTGATTTTGACTTTGACTTTGATAATATAGATATTACTGTCGTATCATGCTTAAGCACCGCGCGCTAGGGCAGCGGGTAGTGGCGGGGTTTGACACGTTCTCCCTCCCCCCCTTTTCACCCCGCACTTCGCCGGTGGCTACGAAGCGGTACGGAGACGCGTGCGGTGTTTATAGTAGGGAGCCGAACTTCACTACTTAATATACACATTTGACAGATGTAAACAGTACAGGATCCTAAATATCTTTTGAAAGTTAAATAAAATAGGCTTTCCTATTTGGCATGAAAAATGTACATTCCATTTAATTACCAAGTATTCTTCAGTTTGAAAGTTAAAAAAAAAAGAACGAAATATTTTAAATAATGCACGTATGAAAGTCAAACTCTGATAGTTCAATATGTTCTTCCCATCAGCAAATTACAAAGAAAGTGTATTCAGTTTTAGTTAAATGCTGTAAGAATATTTTACTTCTTACTAAGTTAAATAATTAAAATAAACTTCGCTAAATTTCGTCCACACAATATGTTCACACGTCATATTGCAAAAAGTAATATGAAGATCTGCAAGATTATGGAGCGTGTATTGAACTAGCGCCTTCTAGCGTATTTGTAATGTAACGATCTCCTCAGTGACCAACAGTACGTGTTTCGCCGGAATAGATCCATTGGGGACCTACTAGTGTATTCTACACACATTTTAGGCGAGGCCATCGAGAAGATCGAAGAAGCGGTCGCCGTCTCCCTGGACGTCTCAAAGGATCTGACATGCGAGCCTTATAAACAAGCTTTTAGCGTACGGTATAACTCCTGATCTGATCGGCTGGATAAGGGACTTTCTGAATCAGAGATCTCTCCAATTAGTTGTTGACTGGTGTTTCTTGGAACCCTTGATAATAAATGCCGGATAGCCTCAGAAGTGCCTAAGGGGGGATGCTGAAGCCCAGTGTTTATGGGTATGCAAACAACGACAGCACAGTTGTAGAAAAATGTCTGCCGAGTACTCCGAATAGTAGAGATAAAGTACATTCTGAAAAGAAATCCACGGTGCAACATTAAAGTGACATACTTCAGGCAGTCTCCGCATGGAGCAATGCCAGTCTTTTCAATTCCAACGCCTCCAAAACGCGGACGTGTAAGTTCACCGCCAAAAGGAGCTCTTTCACCTTTCCTCCTACTTTCCAGAATGTATCCTTGGAACACAGTAGCCGACTTCAGTTGTAAGGCTTAGAGATTTTATGGAACCCCAAATTTGGTCAGTTCATTGTATCCAGAACAAGAGCAGTTGCAGGAAAGCTTGCCGTTCTTAGGAAAGTTTGACACTACTTTACACCGGGACAGCTAGTTGTTTTATACAAAGCACACATCTTGTCGTGTACGGAGTACTGTGGTCATATATTTGCTGTTGCCGCAAAGTCTCATCTTGCAGTTCTTAATTCAATTAGGAGGCGAGCAAAGTGGCTTATAGGTGACTCCAAATTGGTTGAAGCCTGTTGGACCAACAGACGTAGTATTGCTAGCCTCTCAGTATTGTATAGGATACATTTTGGTGAGTGTGCGCAGCAATTACATGGGGTAATTCCCTCGTCCCCCTTTCATGACCGCACATTTCGACACATGGCAGGTATCGATCCCAACTTTGTGAACAATCTACCTGTCCAAACAAAGTGCTTTGCTTCGTCTTTTTTAGTGCGTATATCGAAGGACTGGAATAGCTTGCCTGCGTCGGTATTTCTGTTCGAATATAATGTGGGGTGTATTCAAAAGTAGAGTGAATAGGTTACTAAGTTAATGCATTTTACCACTTATGAATACACTTAAACTTTCCATCAGGTGGAATGTAGTCAGGTATTAACTTAGACAGTATAAAAAAATAAAATTAAAAAAATCGATGAAACGTTTATGGAATCAAGATATGGCACGTCACAGCTTTAAGCTGTCTCTAAGACACGCTTTGGATGTAAAAATATTTATATTAATTTTTGAGAAGTATATCATTATGGGCAATATGGGTATATTATGGATAAGGTACACATACAGACTAATCTGTATGTCTCATCTGCGCAACAAGTGCGGCGCGAAACGCAGGAGGGAGCATGGGTTTTTTCATTGATCACCAGACGCCTGTTGCTCGGCGTGCCACGGTCCCCACCCCGCTACTTCAAGCTGGGTTTTGTACTGAGTGTCAATAATGTGACGATGGAAAAAACCTCCTGTTTACGTTTATTTGTAATTTGATTTTTGTGATATATAAGATACGTTTTATAGTAGACGCTCACGTTCTACGCTTCATATATACAGATACGTTCTACAAATATCTTAACGGTGTATTGTACATATCTACAAAAACGTTTTACAAATATGCTCTCGCTCTACATATCTACAGATACATTTTAATGTATGCAAAATGAATCCATTGGTACATTTGCACGTTAATTATATTAATATGGTTGAACACAAACCCATAATAAACGGGTAATTCGATTTTGAAGTAGACATTCTACAAGAAGAATTTTCTCTAATAGGAATCTCTACAAGTTCCGATCGTGGATAACATACCTTCCATTCAACTTGGACAGATATTGTTGGAGACAATACAAGGACCTCAAAATATCTTACATTACAATATATATTGATTTGACTTAGTAAAATGAAACATAACATAAATGTTTTATAAAAGCAGGATGGTATACAGCATGACGTTACTTACATTATTGTAATAATATCCTTTCCCCAAAGTTTATAACAAATTTGCATTTTAAATCAAAAAGCGGTTGTTATCAGTGGATTTTGTGTATCCGTTCTTCAGTATGCCTAAGAAAAGCGATAAGTAGATTTAGAAGTTTTCTTTAGTTATATAGGAGTTGAGTTTGCTGTACAGTTAACAGCTTTTTATAAGTATGCTATTTTCAGAGATGCGCCGAATATTCGGTAAGTATTCGGTATTCTTCATATTTGGCATCTTTTTCACTATTAGTATTCGACCGAAATATTCAATTTGGAGCAGAATAAATTCGATTCAAGTATTTATATTTTCTTGACTCAATGACACGGTAAAGATCTAAAATATAAAGTTAAGATTTATTTCATATTATAAGTCTAAGAAATCCTATAAATAATGTGTTGAATAAAGCTAAATAATATAAAGCAATTAAGTTTCAAATCAATATTTATTTGGAAACATATCAGGTCGATATTTTTACTTTATTATTCCTAACCTGCACTAACCTTTAGTATAGTAAACATTTATTTTGAACTTTAAATCAGCATTTATTTTTAAACCTCAAAAAAATTTTTTTAACCAGAAATCAATATATTTATTCATCTAGCCAGAAGCCACATGTAACATACTTGTTTATGAAAAACAAACAATGAATTGGTAAACAGAATAATTCGACCGAATATTCGGTACGGTCAAAGTTAAACCGAAAAATTCTCAAAATCCGTCGAACAGTTTTACGTGATTATTTCAACGCCATATAAAAGAAGTATTGATTTATATCTCCATAATTATAACTATTACTTTATAGTAGTGGAATATTTCTCGTGTCCTATTAAATGTTATTTGTAACCAGGTAAGTGGAGTGTTAATAATTTCCATCTCAAATTAGAGATTAACAGAAATTGACGTTTAATTACCATCCACCCATCACTAATAGCAACTCACATCTTATAACATACGTTGTATACCTATATACAAACTCAAATATGTTATTTTATTATATACGACGAGTTCTTAGTTTTTATGTTTATGTACAAGAAGCAAACAAAAACTTAACCACATTACCAAATAGACTTGTAATATAAATTGATTAATTATTAGTCTAACAAATAGATTTCTGGTATAAATTATTTTGCATGATTTCGTAAATAACTGTTCTATCTGAAAAAAATATCCCTAGTTATATACAGGGTTATTTTTAGTTAGTTGACCACCTCTTGCAGGCAGCCTCTCTACATCAATCCCAACAACATTCTTACAAATCTTGATAAACAACACAAAAAACGAAAGAATAAATGTTTGGTCCCTCTTTTACTTATTACTCTGTATTTTGTAAGAAGTACTTAAAAGGTCCAACGCTCGGGCGCCATACTGACGCTCAGAGTTAGTGCCAGTTCAGAGATAACAAATAAATTTTGTAAGGGAAAATTTAAATAAAAAAAACTATTAATTTTAAAAGAAGTAGAACAAATATTGTTGGTATTGATGTAAAGAGGCTGCCTGCAAGAGATGGTCAACTTATTACAAATAACCTGTATAAGAGAGACATACAATGATTCTTTTTAAAATATAAAATATAAAAATGCTAATACATATGCAATAATAATTCTAACCAAAAAAAAATATTATATGAAAAATGTATTAACCAAAAATAAATAGGGATACGTTTATATAATAATAATATCAGGACAAGTTACACACATGGATCTAACCCCTAAGTAAGCAAATTATTTTCTTGTGTTAAGGGTGTTAGACAACGATACAAATACATAGACATACACATTAAAAATACTGAGAATATATTTATTAAATGACCAATCCCAGAAATACAGACATCTATGCTCATCACATAAATGAGTGTCCCTATCGGAGGTCGAACCCGAGCCCCATTGCGTCGCTATACTTTAGGCGTCTGCGCTAACCACTCGACCAACGGGGCTATAAATAATTCGCCAGAGTGCTATTTAAATTAAATGAAATGTCAATAAAAGTAAATTATGAAATGAATGAAATGTTGATGAAAAAATTTGAATGTATTTATGAATTATTGGTGCAATAATAAATAAACTAGGTCTGAGGTTATTAAAAACAAATGTAGGTTATTTATTACGTTTTCAGATCTCAAACTCAAACTTGTTAATCGTTTACTGATTTAGAAAGTGTTGGAAAATGTTTTATAGTTGCATTACAATTAAAGTACAAAACATGAAATTTAAAAAAAGTCAATACAGGCAGAACCAATGTAACATATATCTTTTATATAATAACATATGTATTAATATTGTAATTACTGTTATAAAAACGATTTTTTGTCACTTCTTTATACATTTGTGTGTAGTTGCATTCTCCTTGTTATAATTATAAATTGTTATGTACGTACCTGGAATTATGTTAAGACAAAGCCGTAGCCTTCTATTTCGTTAACAGTTATTGATTATTATTATAAATAACATTCATTAATCATTCTTTCATTATCTGTTCTTTACGCTGCTCTTTGTTTTCGGGAGCTATTATACTTCCCTGTTTTTATTTGAAAAAATGCTTGAGGAAGAACAATGAGCAACAGTAACAACCTTCATTTATATACGTTCATTAGTACCGAAATTACTTACTAATATAATGGCTATAGTTCATTTTATGACTTACAATGAAATCGTATTAATGTTATGATTTTTTTTAATATCAAAGACTAAAATTTTACTCGAATATCTTACTTTCTAGCTTAATAATATAATAATAATAATAATAATAATCTTTATTTCGGGCTCAACCCATATTTGGAAAAATAACACTAATAATTCAAGTCCAAAAATTAAAATTACACATCAATATAGTATTAACATTAAAATATAAAAATTAAATTAAATTATAAAAAGTTAATAATACAATGTCAAATTAAATTACACTTATTCGATATTTAAAACCAAAACAACAAGTAAAATAAAAAGAATAACATTAAAACAACATAACACATTAATTTTATATACAAAAAGTGACATAAACTTAAAAACATAAATTTAAAAATTAAATATTTATTTATTGATAAACTTTACCCAGAACCTAACTATTTGTGCATCATGGCTGTCTGCTATAGCCGCAATGATGGCGTTGCGACTGTCAAAGGTCCGTTGTCTAAGTGAAGCAATCCTCTTTCTCATGACAGCCACAAAACCATCAGTGCGAGCCTCACAGAACATCCATGATGCACTACAATATCTAGGCAACCGGAACATTGCCCTGAACACGTCATTATATTGGACGCGTAGAACACTAAACGCGCGCTTGGTGTAGTTCGTCCAGAGACCGCATGTGTATAGCGTCTGACAATAAGATTTAAAAAGTGTTATCTTCACTTGGTCAGTACAGGCAGCAAATCTCCGAGCCAACATGTTACCACGCATTGCCAGTGCTCTACGCTCCCTTTCCATGTCATCATCATCGGTTAACCATTCATTAATAATATGGCCTAAGTACTTGAATTTAGAGACATGATTGATTTTCACATTATTTAATGTAATTAGAGGTACAAAGTCTGGTCCATTTCTATATCTAAAGACCATGGTAACAGTCTTCATGGTGTTATAGACTAGCCCATGACTCTTTGCATATTTTTCACACATTGAGAGGAGTCTCTGTAGGCCTCTGATTGATGGACTGAGCAGCACCATATCATCAGCGTAGCTAAGATTGTTAACACTTCTACCTCCTATGTGACATCCTATATGCGAACTACTCAGTTCATCAATCAGTTCATTAACATATAAGTTAAATAGACTCGGTGAAGTAAGCCCCCCCTGTCTTACTCCACATTCCAGCTTATACTCTTCTGATAAAGAATTTGACCACTTTACAACATTAATTTGAGTATTGTACCAATATTTAAACAAATTTATAATCGCTGTAGGCAAACCATTTTTTTGTAATTTGTTCCATAATATATTATAATCAACCAGATCAAATGCTCGTGATAAATCAAGAAAACAACCATACACGCTAGTTTTACGAGCTTTATAATACGACACTGTGTGCTTTAGACTAAGTATGGCCATTTCAGTAGAAAGCTTAGGTCTAAAACCAAATTGAGCTTCATTAATATTTAAACATTTTTGCAGTCTAGCATCAAGTAATCTATCAAGGACTTTGGCCAAAACAGTAGCTAATGATATAGGTCTATAGTTACTTAATGAAGATATGTCACCGGTTCTATTTTTAACAATTGGTACAACTACTGTTCTTGTCAGGCCTGGTGGCAAATACCCATGATTAATACATAAATTAAACAAAATGTACAAAACTCTTGGTAAATGTTTCCCGCCATACACTAAATGCTCTATGCTAAGATTGTCGTGACCAGGTGATTTACCTCTTTTCATAGTTCTAATAGCAGTTTCTATCTCCTTGATCGAAAATGTATGTATCACCTGTCCAATACACTTTGTCTTTTTATCAACAGCCAACTGCGATTTAGTGGATAAAGGAGAATTAACACGAAAATGATCCTTAAACAAATTAGCTATGCTTGAAGAGTCACATATACCATTCACACTAACAGGACGACTAGGCTTATAGTTTAAATTGTTTGTTTGTTGCCAGAATTTACCGAAATTTTTTTCTGATCTACTATTTGCAATTATATCCATTCTAATCATATTTTCATTCTGTTGACACCATTTCACTTTACCTTTAAAACAATTACGCGATTCTATCATCTCTCTATGCACCATACCCGATAGTGGCTTACCACACCACAGCCACATTTTATACTTTTCACGTGCTAACATGTGACTTTCTTTAACATATCGATTCCATCCTGTTATATAGCCACCCTTTCTTTTTATTATTCTTACTAGTTTACTCTCCCTAGCTGCTTTCTGAAGAGAGGCAATAATTTTGGAGTAAAGATCACATATAACAGACCGATGATCCGAAACACTACATAAATCGTTACAACAGGTTAAACATTTGTCGGGTATTTGTATTTCACAAAGATATTTATTACTCAAACAAGTATATTTAATAATTTCTTTCGGACTCCTGATCCCCCATGTTACATTACTATATTCCCCATTACTGTCATTTTCAACAAGTTTAGAAACTACATAATTTAAGTTACAATTTACAGAAATAGGAAAGTGATCAGACCAGTATACGTCGTGTAATACTTGTATTTGAGTGATTGTTTTGAAAGCAGACTGAGTTGTCAAGACATGATCGAGCCATCTCCTACATCCGTAACCATGACAATCACTAACGTATGTGTATGTATCCGAGTCTATACCTAATTTTTCAATGTCTGCACAACACAAGCTATATTCATTACAAAACTCAATTAATTCTTTACCAAATAATGTACCAGGATGAGCATTATAATCACCCAGAATAAAAACACTTTCGGTATTATTGACTTCTATTATTGAACTTATGGTTGCTAATATACTAGTAAATTCTGGCAAGTTATCAATACAATCTGTCGGCATATACACCGAGAAAACCAAAGCAAACCTATTATTATCTAATTGAATACGTATTCCACATACTTGAGAGTTGTCACCACAGTCCAACACGTCCACATTTGTAAAAATGTCCTTCCGCCACAAGAGCGCAACGCCCCCGTGAGGGCGACCTCGTAGGACACCAGCTGAAATATCCACCGCACTCGTTCCCGTAAAACACACTTTTTTATCTATGGTAGCCAAAAAATTTAACTCATGCGGGAGAAGCCATGTCTCTTGCAAAGCTATTACGCTATATGTTTCACAAAAGTCTTTTACACATTGCACTGAACGTTTCACCGACTTACAATTAAAAGATAAAAATTTTGTGTCATTCTTTTGGCCCATTATTGCTCTTATTTTGACTTCTAAACTGAACAAATTTTCTAAAGAAAATACCTTCTGGCCAAATATCACTACTTAAATATAAATCCAGTTTATTTTTAGACACAAATAATTTATACGAACAATATTGCTTTTCCTCTTTCACCGTTAGTTTTTGAATAGTCACGGTATCTTGAGTCTTACTTTGAATGTATTCACAAATATCCCGTTCACTCGTATTTTTATCAACATTCGATATAAACAAAGGGATTTTGATATCCGCCGATTTAAACGTGTTCGTCGCGTTCACCTTACCCTTACCTAACTGTACTTTAAATTTATTTAAATTTTTCTTATATGTCACATCAATCCACGAGTTCGGGTTTTGTTCAGCCACTACATTAGGCATTTGCAATTGCATTTTTGGCGGGTTAGATGACGGAATAGCAACCATTGAAGCATAAGTAGCATGCGTTGTAGGCTCATGATTTAGCAAAGAAGCGCGCGCTGATACACTATTCACTTTTTCACTTATACCCCCACTCGAAGTCTCCGGCACCGCCTTTGTAACGGTTTCGGCAACCGAAGTATGATTTGTATTAAGTTTTTGCACTGCAATTTCGGATCTTAACTGCTCCATGCTGGCTTTAAGTACTTCTTCATCACATTTATGCACCATTTGCGACTTTAAGTATTGCAACTCCTCCTGTACAACTCGAATATCCACCAAAAATCTAGACACATCAATATGATCGAATGAAATGGGGGGTAGTTTTGAAAGATCGTAGGCTACAAACTTCGGGAATAGATCCATTTCACATTCCTTTAATACCTTAATCATGTCTTGTAGATCTTTCTCAATCTTATTTCCTCCTTTTCGTATCACTTTTCGTCCTCTTTCAGATGGGACAAAATCGTATAAAACTGACTTTGCCTTTTCTATATCTTCCATTTTAAATGATTTTACACATAAGCGTATTATCGCCACTTCATCCAATACATCACATTTATTCTGAAGAAAACATAATAACTCGTTAATAACAACATTACTTGACAAAGACGAAGACGACATCATTTCGCACTACATACGGACTGCACTGTTAATTAGCAACCGCACGTCACCACGGCGAGAGAATGTCAATGTTTAAAATGATAAAAATGGCATTTTTTATAGAAGCGATAATATTTTTGAATAATTTAGACGAAATATTGAATAATATATATTCTTACTGAAATAAAAGGCAAATGGCATGTATATAAACATATATGCTATATTAGGAGAACATTATCAGAATATTTTCAGCCAGCAGCCCTTATTTGCGCTATATCATAATGATCAGAAAAATAGCTTTAAATTTATATATAAATAATAAACGTACGCTATGAGTCTATCATTATAACAAAATCTTACCTGTCTAAACCTGGGTGCGTAGAGGTGTAGCCGAGTGCACAAGGGCAATTGTGATTTTTCAGAGTCTTTATATATATTGCGGTGTAGTGACCGACTTCCTTTAAAATACAACTGGGTACAATTTTTTTCCGACAGTAAATTTTTAATAATTTAATTAAAAATACTTGCCGCCATATTTTGATGGGCAGCCTGGTATATGTATACTCTCTTAATCGTAAATAGATGTAAAATATTGGTTTTTACAAAACACGCGATGGGTGCACTAATTTGCTGCCAGATCTAGTACTACTACCTATAAGTTCTTAGAAATATTAACTTGTGAATATAACTCGTATGGAAAAAGGAATATCGATGTAATGTATTTAATAAGTATTTATTTATTTTACTTATTTGATTGATATACAATTATTTCTAGGTAATAGAAGATAGGAGGAGAGTTTTTAAATTCAAGTCATAAAATGTATACCTAAATTTGTTTCAAATATAATAATGAACTTCCCGGACAATATTCAGTTATCAAATTTCTTTACATGCTCCAACTTCGTTGAGATTTGATAATAACATTGTTGCTTCTAAACTTATAATTGTTATTATTTGTATGATTTATTTGAGGATTTTATAAAACTCAACATATTTTTTATTTCCAATAAATGAAACTTTAGACTCTAAGAACACGATGCCTTATCTTGAAATGAGTACAATAGAGAACAGTTTTAGAATTGGTTAAAGTTAATACAATTTATAACACAAGCAATTTATATAAGTTATGATAAATAATAATTTTATAAAACAAATTGGATGCCATTATTTATGAAATTGTAAAATAATGAAAACATTATCAATCATCTACTGACACAAAACATCTACATATAAATTATGATAGTGGCTTTTCAATAAATGACAGCGTAACTTTATTACACTTGATTATCTATAATATATATATGGTTACAAATTGTTTTTTTTCTGTTGCTTCCTTAGTAAAATAATAGATTCTCAGACATACATTTTAAAATCCTGTGTGGGTTTATTATTAGTTAGGCAGAATTAACATGAATTCTGTCTAACTAATATATGTGTCAACGGGTATTTGCAGAATAAAAACATGTGGCTCTGGAATAACCTCAGATCAAGAGATAATCTCTTATAAGAGTCGAATTTAATTAAGTTGATTATTTATTTATTATAAGTATCTAAAGATTGCTTGTTCTACGTCTTTTTTATAATATTGATACAATAGGTAAAGTGGTTTTATTTTTTTTTTTAAATTTTGTCACACTCTTTGGACTTACTAAAAGTTATTTGTTTTGTCCAACTAAATAAACATATGAACCATAAAAATTTATTCTTAGCTCTTGAAAACTCTAGTTAAGTTTTTTCTGAAAAAATGTGTTGTAATTTTTTTTCAGTATTCCAAAGCATTTTATGTTCTCTTTACTAAAAAGTAATATAAATATTTCTATTAAAAAAGGTACTATTTGTCAAAATCATAGAAAAAGCAATTTAATTTTTAAAACATAGTTATTGTCTAGTTTAAACTAAATTTTCCCCAGTCAATATATTAAATGTATTAAAATAATAAATAATTGTAACTAAACCTAACCATTGTGAAAATGTTTTTCTTCAAATATTTTACCAATTAAAAATATCCTTTTTCTTCAGAAAGTTTGTAAATTAATAACGAACTGATATCACCCAGATCGTTCCTTCTTGGAAGAAAGCTCCTGTCAGGATTAATGAATGAGATTGTCTGTGACGACCACAGACATAATATACATTAAACATTAAAGATGGAGCTGAATGTACGAAAAAAATAATAATTCTTATATACGTGTTTTTAATTAAACAGTTTTAATTACTTAAAAAAAAGTCATTACAAAAAGCATACTTAGGCGTTATGTTTAACTAGAATATTTAAATGTATTGAATATTATTTAAACTTATTTATTTTATACTTTTTTTATTTAAAAAATAATGTTCTATTGTAGATAATGAGGTACAAAGGACCCACTTAATCTATTATTAGTTTCCTACAATGATTCCAACTTTTACTCCCGTTGTTCGACAAAATTTTACCTACTAAAGGATTTAGAGTTAAATTCTGAACCGCAGACTGGATCATCAGAGAAATTGAAAAAATGCAATAAAATAACTTTTTCAATGTCATTATGCTTAATATTATCACACTTAGGAATAGATATGAGTTTTTGTTCTATTCTTACTTACATATTTTTTTTCGTGGGTTAGGCCTACTGGGGAAATGGCTAAGGATGTTTTTTTATTTCTCAGGCAGGCAAACGCATGAATGTATAAATCTTATCTAAAATATTTGTCTTACAATCTATCACCTAAATAATATGAACTATTATTTTTCGCAGTTAAAAATACAGACATTTTCCAGATAATTAACCAAGCACTTAGGTTTTTCTAGAACTTTTAGCATCTCATCTGTTACGAAAGATTAAGACGTCAGCCTGTACTGAATTCTTGGCTAGGGAATACTGTTTCCTCTTTTATATTACTTACTAATGTTAAGCACATTTTAACTTTTATATTTAACGGTATTAGAAAAATGTTACTCCTCTATAATTATACATATCATTAGAGACATTCTTTTGGGCGTAATTAGTTACTAATTTATTTCCAGACACTTCCTCACGTTTCTATACTTATTATGTATAGCGGATTAAACAAACTTACAGATAATTTTAAATATTTTTTTTTATTAATTATTAATCGATTAACATGATAACTTGAACTTAAATTGTAAAATTAATAAAAACAGCGAATATGGTCTATTATACTACTTATTATGGCCTTGATTACTTAAATATGATGTAAATATGAAATGTACAATTAATCTATTTACCCTAATTCTATAACTGTTACAACTCCGTACAAAAAGTTATTATACGCTAGGTAGACTCGAAATTAAGTCGTTGCTTGAGAAATATATTAAAATAGTAAAAAATACATAGTAATAAACAAATACCGATTCTTATATTACAAATATCGAAATAAAATAAAGTATTAATGCAATAATTAAAAATTATTTGTCATTAAAATTGATGCTAATGCACCTTAAAACACACCGCGTCGCCTTCTACTCGTTCTCTAAAATCGGTTTTTCAGCGCCGACAACTCGCGCGCGTATTGCATACGGGGCGAGAGGGTGGGGGACGTGTGTTGTGCGTGTCAAGAGTATTTAGTTTAGTTTTTTTTATTATTATTTTGTTATTTCATTTAATGTAATGGTGTTTTTTTTTATTTATATAATGTTTCTAAGATGTTTTTGGTTGGTTTATTTTCTTTCTTTCTAATTTATGTCAAAACCAAAATATTCATAAGGTCTTATATTATAATTGTAGTCTATAAATATGTATATACCTGACTTAATCAAAAGATAAAAAATATTTGACCTCATTCCAACGAAGACAAAAATAACTAAAATGCCAAAAATCTCTTAAACAGTAGGTATTATAGATTCTGATCCGATGAGTTCCCAAATGCCAATATACCGGAGTCTACTTACAAAGAAAAATAAAAAGAAAGATAGCGAAACTTTATTTCTAGAGAGAGTAAGATAAACATCATAAAAGCTGTCCTATGTACGGAAAATACTACTCTTAATAATATAGAAGGTCGTAAGGCTCATACACGACGAAAACGAATAAATGAATATAATTAGTCTTATTTTTAAGATACTTTGTTATTTTATTCTAGCGAATCTTGCAGACATCAATCCTTATAAAATTAATAATATAAAACCTGTAAATTACTATATTTGATATAGCGAAAGTTTCCAGCAGGCGGACTTTAGTTTTTAAATTTACTTTTTCTTTACCTTATTACTTTTTTTTTTCAGGTACCCATACTTTTTTATCTACGGTAATATAAAATAAACGTTTGTTCAGTTTTAAGTGAACATAGGTTGTAACGCTGATTTAACAAAGCGATGAGTAGTAACAGACTGCTGCTAATGAGAGCTGCCACTTGAAAGGCTGTGGAGTATTTTATTATCATTCTTATGGACAATCTACTTGTGTGGCCAATATGTATTCACTTCCAAAAAATTATATTACTGCAAGTATATAATATTATATGGTAGAAATCACATATATTTGTCGTATGATGTCCATTACATGCTTTTAGAGTTTCCTACCCAAAACGGGACGAAAAACGGAATCCTAATACTAAGACTACGCTGTCCGTCTCTCCGTCTGTCTCCAGGCGCTATCTCATGAACCGTGACATTTAGATATTTAAAATATTCTCAGATGGTTTATTTTTACCTATAGCTGCTATAACAACAAATACTAAAAATAAAATAAATAAATATTTAGCAAATCATATTTGTTTCTATACAACAAACATGATTTATTTGCTCCATATTAATAACGGCAACAGGTAGACGCTCGAAATATTTACAGAATTTTTAGTTGTAGGTTCATTTTGAACAAAAACGTGTTTTTTTTTAATTAATAAAAACTATAATTTATATAATGTTTACAGAATCAAATACTTTTTGTACTTAACAGATTTGACTTTTTCTTACTTAGTTTAAAAAATAAATACAAATGGATAAAAAAGCACAATTGATTTTATAAAGTGATCTTTCAGATGGATCCTTTACCTCTGAGCCGCCGGGTAATGTACAACTCCTATTTTTGTTAATTAATGGTACGACGAGACCCATCGAACATTATGGATCAATGTTTGAAAATATCTATAAACATGTATAGCCATGTTAAGCTTACTTAAATTTATATAAATATAGAATGAAAGATATATTTATTTTTCATTGTGTATTTGTTTTAAATATACAAACATAAAATATTGTTGCACACTCTAATTTGATCCAGAATTTATATAAATATAGAATGAAAAATAAACCGATACGGGCTGGGATTCGAACCCGCGACCTCTGGGAAATCCTCTCGTTTGTAAGTTACTTAATTAGCCAACCGTAATGCATAATTGTATCGAATTGTGAATAACAGCTTATTCTATAAATAAGCATTATATTACAATAATTATAAAATAATATTGGACCCTACCAGAAGACTATGTATATATAGGATATTGACTAAGTTATGTATCTATTTCTATTGACTAAGTTATGTATCTATTCCTATTGACTAAGTTATGTATGTATTAAAACATACATAATTATAGATACGTTAACTATTATCCATATAAATCCAATGTATTGATACACTGCTATTTCGTAGTTTCGTACGAGTATGATTGCTGTAAAGAGGGCTTTGGTAAATGAGTCTCAATAGAGTCGTGTCGAGTTAATCGAGTGTAAAATTACATTGTGTTTTATAGGATGTATGAACAAAAGACCGAACATACAAATTTTTAAGTCATTATTTGATAAAATATATACTTTTTTAGGTTTAAATAGTCTTATGTTTTAAATTACGAATAAATATATTTTTTTTTATTAAAAACTAAGAAAATTGAGAATTTGTTTATATCAGACCGGTATCATGAAACTTTATTTTTAACTTCAAAGCTTGGGATTTCGTGTTTGTATTTGTATTTGTAAAAAACGTCCAGTTTTCGTGTCGATCGTATTCCAATTTCCCGTCGTACATCACACCTGCACGCCAGTTTGTAAACAAGGAGATTGATGATGCTTCATCACATCTCCGAACAGTTTATATTCAATTTCAATTGATATAATTATAAATATATCTAACCGAATTACATACAAAAGAATACCTATTGTAAGATAAGTTCACTTTACGAATTGTTATTATTTACGAGGTTTTTACCATGTTTTTTTCACAAACTAATAATAATGAAGGTAACCAGTCTACTATAAAATTCTAAACAAGGACAAGGCAGGCTCCTTCATATTTGGAGTCTTGTAGCGCTGGTGTTGCGGTTAGCCCGGTTAACCAATTAGCTATGACACTGAACCGAAAGTAGTGGTTCCGATTTCCACACCGGACAATTATTTCTCTGCGCCATTTATTGTTGTTTCGAGTCTGGGAGTACTTCGTGTCTGTAATTTCAATTATTGTAAAATTGCCAGACCAATAGGAAGTTCACAGTTGTATATAGTGACTAATAAATATATAAGAATATATAAAATACAATCAAATGTAGAAAAGGAAGGGATTTTTTTTTTAAATGGTGTTTCAGGTACATTTTGCAGCACACTGAAACTAGCCTTGGCCTATTTATATTATTGTTACCTATTACAGAGATTTTAATGAAATATTAAAATATTTCAAACAAAGTTATAAATATTACAAACAGAAATAAAACAGAAATTAAAATTAAGTTTCAATCTTGTGAGAAAATCAGGTCTAAAGCAAACTTCTTAATCTGCTTATCGCTTTTTTCATGCCAGCCTGCAGAACGGACAGACAAGCTAAACTAATAAGAGCAATGGGACTTAGATTGTATACTAGGTTAAAACTTCACGTTATTTTAGACTTTATCCTTTACCTCTTTCTTGTCCTGCGCCTCAACTATATATTATATAGTAGAAGTTTACCAAGGAAACATCAGTGTGATCATAGGTTAATTTAGGAAAATATAGAAACCAGTAATATTACCTTAAAAAAACAAAAAATAATAATAATTGAAACTCCCATTACAAAAAACCTCTACTAATATAAAAATAATTTTATGATGTACTTATATATTTAAGTCGTTGCGTCGAGAGACTGCGAAACAAAAGAAGAAATCGAAATACAAGTAACGAAGCAAAGCAAATGACGATATAACAATATAAAATCTTCTAAACTTAATAATAACTTTGTAAAACAGACACCATCCTCACCGTACGTACAACGAATTCCATAAGTACAAAATAATATTATTTTTATCTTTTTAGAGGTTTTTAATAAATTAATATACATATTTGTTAGGTAAAGTGTGTCTTGCAGTCTAACCTAATAATTCTATATATATGGCGTAACGCTGTAGCGTGCCGTATCTGGATTATATAAACGTTCCAATGACTTCGTATTACTTTTTAGCTGAAAACATAAAAGTGCGTGTACAGATTATGCGGATAGAACTAATTCTTTAAAATCTTAATTTCTGATAAAATTTTGTTTGGTATTAGCTTATTCACTGATTTATCTCACACTTTATTTCCAAAAAACAACACGAAAATTAAAACTTCTTCGAGATAAAAACAAAATAGCACTGAAAAAATATTCTGATTTCATTCAACATGATGGCTTACGTCACATTTATAAGATGATATGAGGTTTAATATTTTTTAAGACTTTCACGAGTACTACACATTGAAATAAAAATATTTTTACGGATTTAACTGGCGTATAATTAATTAAATTATAAATTTACATTTTAAATTAAGCCCGACGTTTCGAATGCTTTGCAGCAATCGTGTTCACGGTAAGACGAGAGGGAGGTGTCTGTCAGTAAGTCAGTTAATTAGTCATCTACCTCCAACGGTTTCTAAGTTTCCGGGCGAACAATTTAGGATTCACACAAAAGGGAACTAATAAATATTACATAATTGAAGTATGTAATGGAATTATATTAATTTTATAACAGTTATTTTAATAGGTCATTTTGTTGCTGTTTATGAAAATTGCTCTTATAATTCTAATTGTATTAACTATAAGAATACTGAAAATAAAGGCATATATATTGTTAAGACTTGTTTCAGTAATACACAGTACTTGCACTTCAATATTTATTATTCAACCATTTGTAATAGAATGGGCGAGAGCAGCCCTTACAACTCGTTTTATAATATTTTAACACTATAATATTTAGGCGAGGGTAATTTACAATTTCATAACCAACTTACAGATGATATTATTTATACCTTATAATAAGTTCTAATAATTAATAAAAGATTAAACATTATGTTAAAATATTCTATGCTTCTAATTCTTAAAACATTTAACAGTAAATATTAAATAATATTCCATAATTAATTATGTAGGTGGCGCTACTATTGAAACTTATGAACTAAAACATGTAAATTCCAATGTATTTACCATTTAAATTATTACAAATAAATATGACTAACAATATATTATTTAATTTAAATTAAACATTACACTTCTGTGAGAGCGACTGAACAAAAACTTAATACCATTCTATTAATCCACAATTAAATGATTCCATCTTCTCTTTAAGATGTAACGTTGCCGGCACTATATGTAATCAGATTGTGCTCATGTGATTATTTATTATGCACATCACGTGTTATCGCACGTCTCTGAGTAATTTTATTACATTACGGATATTAAACATAGTAGTTACAACAAAGTAATAAGATAAAATGTGTTTTCTATTATAAAAGACACCAAGAAAAACTCTCAGTACTATTAGGTATTTCATTGTACATTTTCAATCACCTCACAACTTTAGTTATTGAGAAAATTCGAGAACACTGAATGAATATTCGTATTTACTATTATAAAGATGCGGACAAACATGAAAGTCACGTTTTACGAAACTTTTAATTGATTTTTGTATTTTAATATACAAATATTTGTTAGTTTTGTTTCTTTTAAAAAGTTTATACATCAAATTACTTTTATTTTTTTAATATTCAGTATAATATTTTCGTATGAAATATATTTTTTAATTTTAGTTATAAATGAAAGAATTAACGTATTAATACTTAATACTTAACTTATAATACTTTTATAAAATAAAACACAGTTTTCAATGTAAACACTGCTTTGGACTGAAAATATACTGATCCTGAAAAAAATATTTACATTTATGTGTTAATATGTGAATATTTTTTCGGGTGGAAGGGGAACAGAATGGTGATAAATTTAGACATTTACTATAGATAGTAGCCGTGGATCATATACTAGGAGAAGATTCTCCTAGTTCAACACCTTTACAAAGATTGAGGCTCACCACCATATTGCAGAGAATTTAAACATGATTATAGGTACTTAAATACTAGTAATGGTTATAAAAAGTCTTTAACATCCCATACAATATCTTCACTTACCACAATACTGAGGCTGCAAAAGTAGTACGTAAACTAATACGGAATAGAGATAATTTTAATTTACAAATGAAACAAATGCAAATCTACAACCAAAAATAACGCACTGTAACATATATTATATGTGTTCTATGTAACTGCAATTCAAATTATGCAAATGCTTTGTACATCAGTATTGATTCACGGCCGTCGCGTCGCAGTGAATCCTACAACATTGATTGTCCGGTCATCTCCACAGACCGGACAATCAGACCGGAACCTGAATCGGACCAGAGACTGGTCGCTTGCCTTTGATGATACGAGTACATATTGATATTTAGGTATCGATACTAAATTGCATAAAAAATATATTTATATTCAGATACGTTGAACGGAAAATGTAGATACCTATTCCAAAAATATTTTCAGTATTCTATTTGTGATTTGCATAAAATTATTATTATTATTATTATTATTATTATTATTATTATTATTATTTACAGCAATATATCATATAATTAAGTGGGCTTTGACACTGCGCCGCAGTTTGTAACTTTTACAGTTATAAGGAAATCTTCAGTTATATATTAATTTATTTTATTACAAACATCCTACAAAGGCATTTATAATGCCACAACGTTCTCTTCCAGCTATTACTACAAAACAAACTACTGAAAAAAACAACCTATATAAAATCAATAATAAATTAGAAGAGAAAAAAAAAGAACCTAATAACTTTAATTATTAAGAAATAAATACGAAAAAAATATAAATAAAAAAATCATTTTACATATTGCGAGATTTATTCAGTAAATATATTGTTTTTCCTTCGCAGTTTGCGGGCTTATACCCAAAGAGCTACTGGTGGTTCCGTATCTCTGGAATTAATGAAAAAGGCTTTATTAAAGACGGTCCGAAAATAGAACCTGTTGTCGAAGAATTGGAAATTTGTCATATGACATTATATAGATTTTGCAGTTACCTATAAGAAAGTAATATAAGTTTTTAGTGAAGGACAAGACTGAAATACATGCATTTGTTTAACGAAGGGTAAAATGCATGATATTTACGGAATTCCTCATCCATACTAATTTTATAATTTCGAAAGTCAGAGTAACTTTCTGTCTTCGGTCTCTCTAATATGCTTAAACCACTAAACCGATTTTTATGACATTTGGTATAAACATAGTTCATACAGTGAGAAAGGACATAAGTTACTTACATACATAAGGTACTTACATAGGTTACTAGTTAGTTAATTTCCTGTTGAAAAGTATCTCATTCTAATGGGAAACAACGAGCAAGTACCTACGATAAACTAAGGCATTTTATTTAAAAAATAAATAAATAAAAAGATGATGAAAATTTAAACTTTAAAAACCCTTTTCTGAAAAGGACTTAATCTCGTTTAAAGACATCAATCTAATACAAACTGTGCTTGATAAGTAATGATAAATTTATCTTCACAATCAATTATTTATCTACGGATATTTAAACCTCAGATGACCTCATTTGTTCGATGTTGTTCAGCTCGATACTTTAAAAACTTATTTTAAAGAGATTACCAGTTTATATATCCTTTGCCTTATTTATTTTCTTTTTAAAAAGATTTACCTAAAGAATCCCCGTTGATTAATGTATTTAATTTTATGTTTCTTACCTTTTATCATTAATAGAGTACATATTTATATTTAGATAATTAGTTAGTTTATGGCAAAGAAGAAATATTTTTATAATGCTACAACCTATTTTCAATTCAACATTATGTAACTTTATATTTTATTCTTGTCTGAACAATGTGGAACTTACTTTACAATGTCTCGTGCTAGTAGCGGAATTATTCAGTTTTAAAAGTCTGAAATTTACTTTTAACTTGATTAATTATTTTTTTATTTTTATTATATAAAAATACATAGAGAATAAAATGTTATTTTATTCCCTATGAATTAATAAAACCAGCTCAGCAGACTAACCATTACACTTTTCGTTATGGATTCTTGGATATATGCCTTGGAGTTATAGTTAATAAATAAAATAACTAGAATAAAAGTTATATAATAAATAAAATAATGTTTTATATTTGGAGTAACACGATTTCTTTAGAAATAAGTAATATCAGAACACACTCAGCAGTCTCCCAAGTGGCAGTTCTCATTAGCAGCAACCTTCTACTATAAAAAAAATATAAAGTGAATTTTAAATCCTATATAACTCCTCTTCCTAAAACTATATGAAGGTTTTTAATTATTCCCTTGTAGCAGTTTTTGAACTAAGATTTTTTTAACTAACTAACTACATGTTATTTAATGATATAGAGAATCTTAAGTCCTGGCCTTACAATATCGATAAATAAAAAATAATAAAAAAAGCCATTCCAAGTTAATGTAATATCTGCATAAGAAACATGACACTCATACATTCGTTATATTACTACTTTATTACTCATAATGAGTTCTCTTTTTTCTTCCGTAAATAAGAAATTTATCTTCAAATTCTTTGTATTTGCAAACTTAGGACGTGTTAGATATTGATGAAATTTTGATACGTAGGAGAGGTACCTGCACTCTGCACTTGAGAAAAGCCATAAAGAAATACTATTTTAGTATATCTGAAAACTTTGTGACACAATAAAGTACTTTGTTAAAGTAGTTTTATTTTTATAAGATAAGATAAGATAACTAACTTTATGTTATTACCAGTAATAAAGAAATATTGAATTTCTCCAATTCTTCCAGTACTAAATTATTAGGGCCCCAATTGTAAATTTCATGCATAGCTCTCCTTCGTAGCAAAAATGGTATTTGGTATACTATGGTATCAAAATATGCTATGAATATAATTATAATAAACCAAACTGGTAGTAGGCTCGTCGGTGAGGAATCCAATTTTTGTACCAAAAGCTAAAACCAGAAAGAAGTATTTTGTATGCGACAAATGTTATTTATATAACGCTATATTTTTTTGTCATACTTGAATAAGTAAAATGGAATAAAATGTCATAAAAATAAAGAAGATTTTTAATTTAGATTTTACTGTGCTTACGAAGCTTTAAGCTTTTTTTCTTTTTTATAGTGTACAATTCTTTTTGTGAGAGGGCTTCTAGTTATTTTTATTTAATCTCCTTAGAAAAAAAAAATCAGCCATCTTACTTTTTATATTTCTTTGTGTGTTTGTTGTTCTTTTATAGTGCTTTGTAAAGTCGTCTAAGTCCAATAAAATCCGAATTTATTATGTCGAGAAAAATTTAATTACATTTTTGCTGTAGTGTAACCAAAAGCATTTTTTAAAATTTTACATTAACATTTATAATCAATAAAGTTAGACATTATTAAAAAATACACACAATAGAGTAGATAATTAGTAATGCAAGTAATAGTGCAGTAATACTAGCAAAGACCTTTAGTTCTCTAATTGGACTCGCCGCCGACATAACCGTCTACAGATAACGACGCAATTACTGTTTCTATTATTTACCACGCTCTACCAAATATTATTTACCACAGAGACAAAGGTTAACGAAGATTATAACGTTATTGGGAATATACATTTATATATTTTCTTTTTCTTCTGGCTATTAAGAGAAAATGTTAAAATTTAAATTATAATTAAAAAAAAACCATAATATTGTTTTACCCATATTATACTTGTCAAGAAAATGAAGTGTTATCTCAACTATATAAAATTATTTATAATATTCATTTTAATTAATTAGATGATGTTAAGTTATATACAAGTTATAAAAAATATATAATATGAAATATTTATTGGATAGGTAATTATTCTGTTGTTATATTTAATTAAATTGTTTTTTAAAATGTTTAATAATGAAATAAGATTAAAATTTATGTACCCATAAAAAATCCTTTCATTTTGTACGAATGAGACTAATTATAGTACGATCTTTTTTAAAATATTCAGGTAATAACTATTTGGTAAAAAAATAATATGAATATATATTCATGAATATTGTCTGAATTTAAAATATAAAACTATTTTATATTCTTTGTTTTGCGATTTAATATAATAACAAAATGTGTGACGTCTAGTCTACTGACACTGTACTGCTGTTTAATTATTATCAATAGTGAACAACATAAAATGATTATGGTAAGATTAATGCATCATTTTACTGTTATATGTAAAAATATGTTTTCAAAATAAAAGATATTCGCTAGTTGCAGTGGCAGTCGTAAAGTAAGTTTATTATTATTCTTGACCAGACACGGTGTCTTGTCTGCTTGAACATTTATAAAGTTACGTAATAATTTTCTTCTACCAATGTCTCTTCTTTAGTCGTCAATTATATAAACTTTTTGAATACTAATATAATTTGAGTGTATTTATTATATTACATATATATTATGTACGAACATATGTACGTATAATATATATTATATTAATCAGGCCGCTATTGTACTTATACTTTTTTTATTTTTTTATTTGTATTTTGTATTTTTTTTTATTTGTTTTACAATACGATATGTATTGTAATATTGAATTAAAATAGTATTAGGCTTAACATAAGACACTGATAAAAAAGAAAGGACCTACATAATACTTTCGTAATAATAGTCCATATTGATTACAGAATCCAGTATTCGGACATAAGAATTGTTACATTATTATTAAAAAGACCTTTACATCTTGGGTTTAATTAATATTAAATATATTTTTTAAAATATAGACCTTTTAATAGATATCGTTAATAAGCGTGGATCTCTTTATTACCATGAGTACACTTAGAGGGGACGTGGACTTCCTTTTCAACAAAGAATAATAATACCAAAATAAGATAACCACTGTTTGTCTTATTCAGAATAATTTTTAAGATATGTCGGTGGGATGAACATGTAAACTGAATGAGGACACCTTTAACAACAAATAAAATACGTAATTGAAAAATTTGAAAATATAACCTTTTGAATTATTGTAAGATAAAAATCTTAAATTAAAAAAAGTAAAAGCCATGCTTGTATAAAAACGAACTTGCGTGATTGTATACACGTATTCAGACTTTTCCGTAGACTAGAAATATCTGACTGTTGACCTTTTGATTACTTGTAACAGGTGAGAGATCGCAAATTCCAGCTAAACGATAAGAAAGGACTTCATTGATAGGTAATAAAATTACTGTTGTCTAACACTTAAACTAATTATATAAATTTAGTTATATAGAGATTCATCAAATATATAATAAATTTTAAATTGCATCAAATGTTAGTACGACAAATTTATGACTCTCAAGATGAAATTATTTTTAAAAATAAATGCAGTAAAAAGAACTAAGATGGTAACAGCTTTTAAATATGTTTCTTAAGTAGCGAGCTGCTCTACATTAAAGAATGGCTGAGGTTGAAATACCCGTTAATAATATTTATTATACAGATAATTTTTGTCACTTATTATTAAGGAGTTTAAGAGTGTTAGAAAAGAAAAATGTCGTGATGAGATGAGACAGTTATATGTAATAACTTAACATACGTAACTTATATATGTAATAGTTTAGAGCTCATAAATCTGTGTTAAGAGTGATTGTGTTTTTAATTTAAATATGTTGCCAGATAAATATTTATACTTTATTATATTATATAATAATTTTATTTTTTACAAAATTTAACAATAAGTTACGAATTTTTTACTTTGAAAGAACGACTGTCTTGCATACCTTCTGAAGTAAATACATTTATATAAAAGCAATAAATATATGTTGTGTCTTTATTATAAAGGTACAATATGTCTAAAACAGAATAGCTTAATGTACTAAGTGTTGTTGTTGGAAACTAACAGCCACCTAGATTTACAACAGTGATATAGTTTACGAGCAACAACAAAAGCGCTCGTGTATAAATACATTATTTAAGCAAGTAATAGTTTTATTGCTCTTGAAAACATCCGCTGTTTATTGACACAGGAATGGGGTTGTTAGTATTTTTTCATTACATTAGATTGATTTGTATTTTTTTGAATAAAATATTTAAATTTTCTTTTCTGAAAAAATATATATAACTCTATATATTTAACTGAGTATTTACAAAATCGTCTTTGTGTGCAGAAAAATAAAAAATCAGGAAAATAGAAACCTCTGTATCTGAGAGTCTAAATACCTTTGATACTTGGCATTTAAAGAAGTCGGTGTATAAAGAATTGATCGACTTTAGATAACAACAAAAAACTAACTAACTGAACTAAACTAACTAACCCCAATACATCAATAATAATTTTATCTGCGTGATCCAATTACGCACGTCTTTGTTTTCGGCCAAAACATAATATGACGTAGATAGTCGTTTACGGAACCCAGTACGGTAACGCATGAAATATTGTTTAATAGACAAAGCACGCATTGTAAGTAAAACATGTCTATTAATTTATAAAATCGATCAATTATAAATCTATTTACGGAAAGTAAAGGTGTATTAAATATAAAGCTTAGTCTGTATGTGTTATGTGCGCAACAAGTGCGGCGCAGGACGCGGGTGACGCGGTGAGGGAGTTGTTCATTGATCAGCAGGCGCCTGTTGCTCGTCGTGTCACGACCCCCTCCCCGCTACTATGAGCTTGGTTCGGTATCGAGTGTCATTAACGTGACATTTAAATGACGTACATTTACGATTAATCGAATGGTTATTTTAAGTCAATCAACAAGTATACAAGTATTCCCGTCATATAATTGTTCAAAGTATAAAGAAGCTGTTATTATTTTTACTACTAGCTACTACTAGAATGACATGGATTTAGAAGTTTATTCTGATCATTTTTACAAAAAATAAAATCTCTTACTTCTTACTCGCTTTAAAGAATAAAAATATAAAAACTAATCAAGTTTTGAATCAAGCACATTTTTTTGCAATATGATGCCTTATGTTATATTTCTATTTGGTTCTATTTGGTTTCATTTGAATCCAAAAAAATGTCCAACAATTATTACTGGCAGTTCTGCAGAGTTGGTAAAATGGATTTAAACACGATTTCTTCAATAGTTATTAATAATTTGAAAATATAATTTCTATCTCGAGTTAGAAATTTGGAACTGCATATAGACTGAATATTATCTCGGACAACTCAAGTAGACGAAGTATGTAAAATAATGAAGTCCGGCTCACGAATTCGGTACCGACGTAGACAATTTCTCCCCACAAACACTACAATACTGACTTATTAACTATGTAGATGTGTTATTCTGACATCAATGTTTGCTTCTAAATAAACTTGATCGTCTCTTAAATAAATGTGTACGTTTTACCTAGTCTTGCCATAAATATTGTAATAAAGAAAAAAAAAATTAAATTGCAAATAACATTGATTACTTTTACAGTATGTTAGTTTAATACACAAATATAAAACATTAAAAAATATAAAAAGCTTATTCGAAGTGGTGTCCATTGGCTGTAATACAGTCCTTTAAACGTAGAGGCCAGTTATCAATAGAAGCACGCGCTCTTTCAAGGGGGAAATTCTTTACTGCCAATCGTATGGATTGTTTTAGGGACTCTTAATTATCATGGCGTTTAGAGCAAGCTATACTCTCTAAAACTAAAACATAAATCATAATCCAGCGGATTAAGATCGGGTCTGGACGACGGCCAGTCTTCAGCTCTGATGAAGTCCGAGACGTTCGCTTCCAACCAAGACTGCGTGGACCTAGCTTTATGACCCGGCGCCAAGTCTTGCTAGAAGGACCATACTTGATTATTAAACATGGTGTTATTAAGAGCCCAAACTGCCTTCTCAAGAATGGTATCTTGATACACTTGTGCCGATGTTTTGATACCTTTTTTACAAAAAGAAAATATGGCTCAGTTACTCTTGCATAACTAACACCCCACCAAACCATCACTGAAGTCGGTTAATGCCCACGTTGCACTCTGTCGACTAATTGGGAAGCTTCCTTAGAGCTTTGAGCATAAATATGGTCATTTTGTTTGTTAAAATGTTGCTCAATTGTAAACATTTTCCTACCATACCTACTTTGTGTAATGCAATCACAGCGATTCTGTTCTCTTTGTCACCCCTCTCCATTTTAATATTGCAAAATATTGTACAATGTATGGACGCCAAAATGATAAAATACAATGAAGAATCTTATAAAAATGACAGATTTCAAATTCAAAAGTAATATTATATTAAATTGCTTAGTAGTTCTTTATTATTTACTTGATATTGGAGTTTGTTCTTTTAGAATCAATTTGCAAATTGGTGATCCTTACAAAGAAGTGATATAGTAATAAGTTCTAGTACTGCTCATACAAATGTCTGTGATATTAATCAGCCAAGACAATATTAAATGTGATCACAAGGCAGAGCCTTGCTTTTTGCATATTAAAGATAAATTACCAAGTGACTAAGCTGTGCAAGTTAATAATTAACCAAAGTACAGAAGTAATGGTGTCAATGTAAATATATCTGCTGAAAAACAAAATGTAGCATTGTTACCATTTCGTCATTCGACACACAATACTTTTACTTTACAGGTAAAACTAACTATTTTACATACTTTTACTTTACCAGTAAAACTATGTTTTAAAAAGAAAATTGTTTACTGAAAACACAGCTGATAATAGTTCAATAGCATCTTATATCTTCTATATCTGCTGATTATCAACAAAGTTATTTATCTGAGTCAAGTGAAGTGGAAAATTATTACCTAAACAATTGTATCATTTAATAAAACCTTTAAGCACGAAAATATAGGTTTAAATTATTTATTTTTCTCAGTAACACTAATACCACAGTATGAACTTTGATGCCGATAATTAGATATGTATATGGCATATATGGAGATAATATATAAATGGCGTGTCAAATGACGTCACATTTCCTTTCGACCAATGGTGGCGCGTTTTGGAAGTTTGAATTTCGCTCCCTTAATTTACACTTTTCACAAATTATTTTATGGCCTTAAATGATTAGTAAATTAAAAAAAATGTTTTTATTATAATAAGATGATAATAAGTATCCGAAAAATAAGTATTTGAGACCATTTTAAATGTTATGCATATTCAAAGGAATAGGCCTTCAATAATTAATCGAAAGGAACTTCGTTCCATCCGGGTGTCCCTTGTTATATTTTTAATTGTAACAGTATTTATGGCCAGACTAAGTATTTACGTCTTTTGCGAATGTGATCACATCTCCTTCTATAGTTCTAATTTTAAATGGGTTTCTATAATAATTGCAGAAGTGAAATAATTGGTGCGCTCTTGGTTTCCTTATAGGACCATGTACCAATTATTTGAAATTCCGTTTTAATTTCCTCGTTGATAGTTTTCAACTAGGCTCCTGACGAACTGAAAATTTAAGACTTTGAATACTTTCTCGTCTTATCTTTATTTTGTTTTTTTAATGCCCTCTTAAAAGTTCTCTGTTTATTTGGGGGCTAGCTGGAAGAGAATTCTTGTAGCATTAGACCTACCTACAAAAAAAATGCATTTGAAAAATAAATTAAAATGTAAGTCAATGCAAAATTATCTTTCTTTTTTTAAGTACCAGAATCATTCTTCAGTATTCATGATAAACTGAGCACTGAAGCAGCCTATCGATTAATCAATTAATCATTGATTTGAGTTGGTCAAAGTATGTCACAAAAAAAAATATAACTAAAATATTTTTTACTGTTTAAAGTCACAATGAATCCTTAAGTACGTATTAATATACGTATTATTTATTCAAAGTTGATATGTTTACAGCAAATTGCCGTAAATATTTTGAGGCCCACAAACTACATATCATTAGAAGTTTTATTGTATTTTGAAGAGGGCATTATATAACAAGAATGTAGGCTATTAGAACAGAGCTATAAGTAGATATCGAGGAAAACATACCCTGCATTTAAATTGGACAGTTATTGCAGTTGGGTGTAATGGCGGAAATACCTTCGGGTGGTACAATAATATAAAAGGGTACTATAAGGAGAAATGCTTATTTGTTTAATAGTAATTCAGGTCATTTTCTATCCTTTTTTTTTTAGATATTTATTTGTTTTATTTTACGTTTTCTTACTACTGCTTCCACCTTCTTCAATCTTTTTCAAATCGGATTGGTTTCATTTGTTCTCAGTAAAGAATCGCAAATGAGTACACGGTTCATTAGGTTCCCTTCGGTGAGTTCGTGTAGCACCCAAAAATATTGAACTTTTTTGTACCCAGCTTTTTTCAAATGAGTTTTGAGTCTACTGTTTGGAGCGCAATATTCAGTTCTACAGCTACGTCCTAATTGCTGATAAGCCGATCTTGGGCCACTTTTTCAAAAATAATATTTTTTATCAAAATTCCCGGATTGAAAACGCTCAAGTCTTGTGCTAGTCTTATTGACTCTGCGTGAGGTCCTAGACTACACAATATTTTATCGCGGTTTGCTTCGCATTTTTTCCTCTTTTGTAATAAAACTTTAAAATGTTACGAATTTTATCATAACATACACTCATTTCGACAGAAAGTTAAACGAATGAAAAACTGCGGTAAACAACATTTTACTTAATTGTTACCCTTTTAAAATATACCCGTTTTTATGCCATTAAAACCAGATAGATACAAATAGTTCAGCCAAGGAATTACAAATTACAAGTTCATACATACTCTACGCCAAAAGACTTTTTACCCGCTCTGTTATATAATATCATTGTATGAATTTCATAAAAATATATTAAGTTAACTTTGTTAATCAGAACATTAACTTGAGATATACTTAATGAAAGTTTAAAAGTGTTAAAGAAAATAAAACAGTAGAGAATTTTAAGTACCAGCTAAAACCCATTTAATTATATATTAAAATCTATATGGTTAAAAAATTATAGTAAACAATACTAGGTGTAGCCAGAGACTTCATCTACATAGGCTATACTGAAATTGTGAATATCTTTAAAAATGTTTTTTTGTGTCTAGGAGGCTTTTTATTTTGCACTTCTCGTATAGTAGTAGTTAATTAATGGAAAGCTACATTGCGACCAATAACCAACTACGCAATATTCAATGTTGAATAAATATGTTTCGTTGTTGTTAAATGATGATTTTAGCTCAATGTTTAGTTTCGAAACAAATAATGAAAACGCTACTTACTAAATAAGTATTATAACAATAGTAATATTCATTTAGTAAACTAGCACATATTATGTTAGCAAAATTCTTATTTTCGAAAACGATTCGCAGTTTCATTATGTCTTGTTTATTGACATCTCATTAGTTCAATTTACTATTTTATTAGATACATATTTATTTAATAGCAGTTTGAGTGAAATTGAATAAATTATAAAATAAATATTTTTTGTCAAAAAATAATTAACTAGCTATAAGTAAAGGTCTTTCTAAAATTACTGTCACCAGTCTCTAATAATACAATACATACTTTAGCAAACACATTTAACATTACAAAAGCGTGTATTGTATGAAGTTTTATATCCATAACATATCGGATTATAATTAGATAATATTATTAATTATACGTAAAAAATATGTTGTTTATTTAGTAAGCTCTCAATACTTAATATCTGTCAATATAGGGATGTCGATGGGTCTTTGACCCGGGGGACACTACAGACACAACATGTCCTCTTAAATAAAACAGTTACAACAACCAACAACAAATTATATCTTTAGCTTTTTAAATTCAGTAAATTAACAAGCGATGGAAATAAGTAAAGGTTTTTATTTAATTGATAATTAAACTTTACAAAAGCTATACAAAACAATAAAATGTCAAAAATCGTTATTTTAATATTAAAATTATAGAAATATTTGATCGATCATTTAATAAAGGAGGGAGAAAATCTGAAGAATGACTTTAGATTAATTGAATTTCAAATTCTCTGAGGCGCTTAAATTTCATATCATTTCGTTATCAAAGAGATTCGATGAATTTTAATATCATAGATAAATATTAAAATTTTATTTTTTTTTAAATTAAGAATAAAAATGTCATATATCTTGGGATAGCCTCAGAAGTAAAACACTATAAATATTTTTATCAAAAGACATATTTACTTTAATATTATTGTTTACACCAATATATGTTTAAGAATAACTCTTATTAATAATACTCGTATTTGACAAAGATCCAATCTTCAAGGCTCTCTGATCGACAGCTGAGCACCGACGGACTTGTCCTATTCTGTAACGAGTATTTTAAAATATTGTAGTGTTGCCAACTTAAACATATTTATAGTTGGCAGCACTGAACTAAACTACCTTAAATAAACGATAGACATGAAATCACAGTTGTATAAATTTAAACTGCTAACATAATATATAATATAAGGCATACACAACAAAGATGGCAATTATTGCAAAATAAATAAAATAAAAAAAACTAATAAATTCGTAGATATGGGTACATTGCTAGAATTATTTAATAGAACTACCCTAATTCCTGCTCTTAGTATATCGTAATATTATATTTAATTAAACAAAAAAATCGTTATCTTAGATATTTTAAATTTATACACTTTAAGATAAAAATACTCTTGTGAATACCGTACAAGAACTTAGCTGATATTTGTACATCGATCTCTGTTTTAAATGATTTAGAGAAAATATATTTATAATGTTTACGTTACAAGATTATAGACAAAATTATTTGGATTTGTATTCGCATATTATTGACTGGAATTGTAACTTACAATGCTCTACGATATATACCCGACTACGAAGACTCACTAACCAGTAGTATTGTATTGCTCGAAGAAACTCGATGAATTGACCGTCCTGATAGAGACGATCACATATAGAATGCTTAACTCACCGAGCGCTAGCTCAATTGGTAGAGCGTCGGGACGGTTTCCCAGATGTCGCGGGTTCGAATCCCTGCCCGTATCGGTTTATTTTTCATTCTATATTCATATAAATATAAATTGCTTCTTGTTATTTATATATGTGACATTGGCTTTTATTACAAATTTAACAACACGTATTGCTAAACTTAAATTATCCGTCGATCCAATCAAAATAAATTAAAATAAGTGGAAATGTTTCCATACCATTCCACTTCTATTACAATCATAATTTTCTGTACCATATAATATAGATATCAATATTCTTTAATATGCCTTTTAATATTAGGAGTATCAATATTATTAAATAAAATGTAAAGCGAAACGTCGCAAAGTGAATTATTCGACCGGATTAGAGCTTATCATAGCTTTGTAGTGAACACAAGCGGCAGGACCAATCAGACTTTAGTACGAGCTAGGTTTTAAATTGTATCAATACACTTTCTATCTATCTCTATGTTAGAGTCACAGTAGGTGGTAGAGCCTAGTATTTTACATATACTTAGATATCTTTCCTTTTTCTCTTTCCGTGTCCTAGTATCTTCTTTCCCCATGGAGAAGGTGCATTTTTAGGTTTCTATAGTTATAATTGTCCATGGGTGTCAAGACCTCTTCACTTTACTTTAGATAGGTATTTGCTTGTTGTATTATCTAATATAAAATAACGTGGTTATTTATAGTTCCTGCTATTTTTAGGAAGTTGTAAATTTTTTTACTACCGAAATAGTTTTCAAACTGAACCTATACGTTGCATTAGGACTTTAAATTATTGTCATAAAATTATAACTACTCACAATATACTCTGATAACTAGAGTATTGTTACTCTTTTCGATATATTCATAATATTAATATCTATCTAGCGAACACAATAGGTTTTTTGATTTTGCTTAATCTAAATTAAATTAAATAATACATGTAAATTAAAAAAATATTTGTATACTAACTTAAGTGCATAATACCATCTTATTATAAATAATAATAATAATAATACAAATGAATGATAATAATTACACACACTTAAAAATAAACAATGAAATCCTAAACTCGTTTAATTAACTTCTCGCTTTTAATTAACACTCATGTTGTCTTTCATCTTGTTACCTTACATTATAAATTTAGAAGAAAATGAGCCTGTAGTAAGTAAATGTTTATATTCTGTGAATGAAAATATTATGTTATGTTCTAAGATACACATTTTATTCTGGTTAATGAAAACTAACTTTTGTTAAAAAAATATATAAATTTAACATCACATTTTAGAATAGCTTCAATAAATATTATTTCATATTCATCATCATTCATCTTGTACAACACGTACAGTGTTCATAGAGTTATAAAAATACGACAATTCATTTATTATCAAAAGTATATCAAAAATATATAAGTTTGGTAACTAATTATTATACGTTTTTTACATTACTTAGTCAAATAGTTTTGAATAACATATAAGGAATAAATAAGTGAGAAAAATTCTAATGCTTTATAAATCCAGATATCCATTACTATTGACTAGCTTGATTAAATATAAAGATTTTGTTTCAATCATGACCCAAAACCAATTACACTCTTCAATGGATTTTTCTTGTTTTTGTTGTTTGATTCCTTTACATTGTAAGTTTGTTTGTAAAAATATTTTCCATTCTCAAAATTCTTAACCTTCCTTTAAGAGGGAGGGCTCTTTCTTGTTTGTCTAACAATTAAAGTGCTTCGTGGGGGATTCAATGGAAAGGTTTGAAACCATATTTACCGTCTAATAGCTATAATGAGCTTAAACGAAACGTTTTAAAATACAAAATAATAATAATTTATCAATTACAATGGCTTTTTGACGTCCATTTTTAATAGGAGTCATCATATTAAATTGAAAATATTTTTAATTTAACACCACTTTTGTTAATCAATTCAAGATTTGCATCGTCGTCATCTTAAGAGTTTGCTTATAATAAAAGTAATATAATTAAACTTTTTTTTATATAATTGAATTTTATGAACTAAAAAAACTACAAATAAATATTGCATTATAGTTGCGGCTAATATCGGTTTTATAATTAAATTTATAAAAAAATTACCAAAAATAATATATATCCAAATTACACTCTCCTACAATAAAAGCGAAGTATTCTATATTAAATAAAAGCTATAGTCTACTTTTGATAACATAATCTAAAAATTCCTTTTTTTTTACTCGTTGAGTCACATAAATAATAGCTGTATATTTAAAAATGCTGCTGAGTGGTGAAGAATTAATTTTAAGGGGCACTTTTCTAAATGAATTAGGGTTTTTTGTTCAATTATATAACATTTTTTAAAACTATACAATAATGTCAAATTTAGGTAATAAGTATCATATTCAGTTAAATATAAGCACATTGTTCAAACCTGCTGTTGTAGGTTCCTCAGAATCATTCCGTTGTGGAAATAAAGCGTTAATTATATTGCTATTTATTAATAAAAACTTACTGTAACAGTCTGGTCTTGCACATTCTTGAATAAATGGAGTCCTATCCTTAGGTTGATTTTTTTGATAACTCCACTAAGATTAAAATTAAAACTTCTATTCTAATTTAGGTTTATATGAATGAAATTTAAGACGTCCTTAGAAAAGTTCTTGATACGAGCTAGATGAGAATGAAGACGGATCTTCATTTTGATCACTTCGTCTTTATCTATAATTTTCGACGAAGACGTAATCAATGAGAGATGCACAATAATAAGACTATCTGTGTCACCTGACACGGTCTTCTACCAAAGCCACCTCCATGGTTAATCGAACGTTCTCTTATCTTCCGAAACTAATCTTTGTCTAATATGGTCACTAATAAAGTTACAACTCCGTCCTATTAAAGAGGATTATTTTTGTTCGAGCTACAGAATTGGTCGGCACTATTGTCCGATATCTTACAGGCTAGACAGGACAATAAAGCAAAAGAGAAACAGCGATACACTACATTACCAGTCAATCTCTTACAACACAAAAGTATTACTAAGTACTCTACCAAACTTTAAGAAAACGAATTATAGTTTCTATCTAGGAGACCTAACTGTAAGACTTCCACTTCCACAAGAAAAATAGAGCTCAATGATGTGAACATGCTATGACATTTGTTTGAAAATTTATTTTCATTTACTCCTTATGTTTAAAATGTTGATATAAAATTACATAAATACATTTTTTTTCGCTAAATATTGTCTGTTGTATTGTTTTAATGAATATAACAATTGAAAAAATAACTATAAGCAAAAATTAAGTAGACAATTCAATAAAAATAAAATAAAAAATATATAACATATAAGACTCGGAAACATTTGCTAAAATTCCTTAAAAATATATATTTCCAACATCACAAGCGTGTACCAAAAAAAAATATTTAATATCTTAATTTTATCCCTTTAGGAATCAGAAACTTTTCTTGATATACAATAAATATATAACACATCATTGTATTTTAATACTGTTATAGTTATAACTAGTTGTGCCTGTGACTTTGAGTGCGTACATTTTAAAACCCTGGCACATACCAATGTATAAACCTTAAATAACCCTTCAAAGTTTCATAAAACTCCGTCATATTACGCGATTGACATAAATTGACATAACAAACACAGCATACACTTCAATGCAGGATAATTTTATCCATTGTCAAGTACATAATAACATAGAAGAACAAAGGATTTGAATGAAACTATTTTAAGAATTAAACTCGTGCAAATCGTGAATAATTAGGTTGCAGCAGTTAACTTTTAAAGACTGCATGGTAATGTCACACAAAATAATGAGAGAATATGTTAGACTCAAATAAAACATGATTTTCTTTGACACTACAATAAACAAAAAATAGGTACAGATAATAAATAAAAAAATACTCTCATCAGAAAAAAACAATTGAACATCAGTAATATCAAATATCAATTGAATATCAAACATACTCTCCTCCAAAATAAGTATTGATTGATGGTTGGGTATAATGCTTACCAATTTAAAATATAGTTTTAGCTGTCGTTAAATTTGGAACTTGTTGTATGTAACTAAGAATTATTAATATGTTCGCATATATTAAATCGGTTAGGAGCTTATTATAAAGTTAGTTACAACGGAAATAAGATTTCTGAATACACAATATTCACCATCTTAAATGATCCATCTTCTCCTCGGTACTTGAAATCCAAAATTCATTTACTCAGGACCACTCACAACTTAAATCTCGTTCGTCGTCCAACCTTAGTTTATATATTCCTTTACACCATACTGGTTTTCTATCTTCCTCTTTTACAGTAAACGCAATAAAACTCTGGAACGGCCTGCCTGATCATCTTCGGGGTGCTCCAAATAAGCAGGTGTTCAAGAAACGTGTAAGTAGATATCTTTTTGAGAAGACGAAGATTTTTGAGTATATTGTATGTAAGGTATATGGTTAAGTTTGTTAACTTATGATATTTTAGTTTGAATATGTATTATATATTTTAGATCTTTAGTCATAGTTTTGATTTTTTTTTCTACTTTGTACCTTAGTAGGTAGTTTTTATTTCTCTGTATAGTGGTTCGGTTGACTGGTAGATAATGCTTTAGCATTAAATTCGCCAATTGTATAATTTTGTACAATAAAGTTTAAATAAATAAATATATAAATATTTTATTACATTCAATGTTATTATATTAAATACATATTACCTTCCAATTTACTTTTTTATTATTATCATTTAATATTATTTTTGGAGTTTTGAGTATTTCACTGTTTAATCGATGAGGATTCCACTATTCTTAAAATGTTTTCAAAAAAATATTATAAGATAAAACTTATGTTACTAGCAATCATTACATTAGAAGTCTCATTCATAAACAAAATATAAATTTATGTTCTAGTATTTTATTTTAAAATGTCATATACTTTTGATATATTTTTTTTTTATTGCGAATATTTCAATGGAATTAATGTTACGAATACTTCTTTTACGAAAAATTTTCTAATTAAATATCTTAAACTTATCAAATTAAGGTTGAAAAGTTGGGTTGGAAGTTTACTTAACACAAAAGATTATTACATTATTCAGTTACAAGTTTTCATAAACTATTCGATAATTTTGTGGACACAATGAGGTCTCATGGCATATTTTAATTATGCAAGAAATCTTTTAAAAACAAACAAGCTTTTATAAAGTGATTACCATTTTAAATAAAGTTAAAAATGTGTGATTGTATTTTAAGTAAGTCCTCCTCCTCTCGACATTAATTGACATCTAATTGACATCTGCTCGTCGCTAATCGAATAAGATCTCTTTTTAATATGCATTACGTCTATTTATATTCTATTAAATTAAAATTTTAAGCAAAAACTTTTAAGAATTCATCAACCTACTTTGCATACATTGTAATACTTACGTTGTTTTAGAGTAAACCAATAATACTTATATCTTATAGCGGTCATTTAATAGTACATATATACGGCTATATTAAATTAGATCCATCGACATATAGACATCTATAGCATTCTCAAAATAAAACTAAATATATATATAAAAAGTTCAATAATTAATCTATTCCAATGCTGAAAAAATAATTGAATCAACAAAATCTATAAAGGCGGTCGGGATTGCATCATTAGAATAGATATTTTTTTGCCTTTCAAGAAGTTGTCGAAATAATAATCTTTTGGAGCCTGGTCCAGCGAACATTATGGATGTTGGAGACATTTCAATTGTTAATATTCTAATTTATAGACAGTTTGTCGTGAAGTATGCTGTATGGGGTCTAGCGTTAGCCTGAAGTAGAAGTAGGCCAGTACAATTTACATTTCTTGGTTGTTTAAAAACTAAACCACAAAACACTTCCCAGTACCACCTACTTAGGGTTCGACTTGCGATTGCGACATGATTTGGCAAATTCTCCCGGGCTTAAAAAATAAAAAATTGTAATGAGTATTTAGGAATATTGTGTGTGTATATCTTAACTGGGGTGTCATGGGTACACTTTCACGATCACCTTAGCACTCTCCGATTGTCCGTAGGGTTTGTTTGTAGGTCAACGTTTCTAAAACGGAAATGTTGAAATACTGTGCTTGACTTTATAGTAGCCGCCCCATGCATATTAATTCTTCGAGCTGTTTTTGTAGTAGGTACCATGATTGAACTCGCATTTGTATATAACGTAATATCCATTTATCTTATTTGTGAACAAATTGTAGTAAAAGTGATATAAAATGTATAAAAACGAATGAATCACTAAATTTGACACAGAAATACATGAACCTAAATTTGAAAAAACATTAAATTCGGAATTCCTAATCAAACACCACATATTAGGAATCAAAATGGCCAGTTCATCAAAAGGCTAATTTCCTAAGTAAGCCCAATAGTACCGTGAAACCGATTTTAACTAAAAGTACATGTAATTTAATGATTAAGAGAAACTCAAGTGCTGACTTTCACCGATATGGGTATAAGATAAACAAAAAGTAACTTCTGAAACTAAGGGCTGACTACCAAAAACTTTCATCAATTAAATAAATAACATACAAATAGAAAACATCATGATAACAGAAAAATATTTATATATATTTTAGGTAGGTTAACCAAGCCCGCGATTATAAAAAAAACTCACCCAAAAATAAAATAGATATTTATTTAATTATTGACGATCACCCAGTTTATTAAAAGTTTTTTAGAATTATTATAAGACAGTTCATTTTTATGATGTTCAAGGTGAATTCTCGCTAGAAGTAAAGTTTTACTATCTTACTTTTTATTTTTCTTCGTTAGTACTCTCCGGGAATTGGACAAGTAGCAACTCGGGATCTGTATCCATAATATTTTTTATGTGATCCTTAGCCTTTTATGAAGAATATTGAAAGCAAAATATTATACAGTATATTTTTTATTTTTTTGTCTATGCTTGAATCGGACTAAAGAGTTTTTATTATGTTCAGTGTGTGCAGATGTGCAGAATTAACTACAATTTAAGACATCGTAAATACTTTGTTTGGTTATTTTTTACATAAAAGTTTTGTGTTGTTTGTAATTCTACATATTATTATTTATTTATTTATAAAAGCAAACACGATAAACCCCTATTTTATAACCAGTTAACCAAAAAAAGTTGTTACTAACTAACATAGACTTCTTACTAAATTTCAGTTATTAGTTAACAGTCTATGATTATTTCTGTCTTCATGTGAGTAATAAATAAATTAATAACGTATGAGTTAAATCACAACCCTTTTATCCACACAAGTATAAGAAGTATTCTTACAGACGTTTGTTGGTTTTGTAATTTATCAGTGTTTAAATTAGTAGAGTAACATTTTTCTAAAACCCACAGCTAGAACCTTCATAAACCATTTTTATTTAAATGATGAAATACGTACAATGCTAGTGTTGGAGTAACATACACGTACCTACCTATGTATAGTAATCCGGAGGATACAAGATGATGTCTTAATCTCTCGTAGGAGATGAGATGCTAGATCACTTAAGTGATAGATTGTTCGGCTGATAAATCTCTTCTATAAGATTTGAGCATTTAAGCGTTCGGAGCTCGACTTCCTGGGATGTTCGATTTAATTCAATATTATATTAGTGTCGTTGACATTTATAGTTGGACACTTAATAAAAGTGTTAGACTTTAGTAAGATCAATGTAATATAATTTACTAAAACTTGGTTCAAGAACTCGATCGAATAAGAACATATATAATATGCATGCAAGTTTGAAATTCTGACTAACAACAATTTTCAAGTTGTTCCCACAAACAGTTAAAAGTCGTTTCGCGCTTTAATATTTAATATACTTAAAGAATGTGTTACGAAATTGACACTGGAACTTTATCGCACTGAAGCATTACTAATTAAGTTATTAAATTAATGAGTTAGAATACTTCGAAAAGTTATAGCAGCGATCAATTCAAGCACTAACTAATTGTAATGTTACTTCAACTCTCGTCAAATGGTTTCAAAAAAATACAATATTTGTTACTTATGATAAAAATGAATGAATGATATTTTGATTACTTATTAAATATTACTATATAATATTATAATACCATGTATTCACAATGTGTATAATACCAAAATCGATATCCTCGTTAGCAATGTTTAGTTCATATAACGCAAGCTACGCAATTTCCGGTATTAATAATACTGCTCATTAGATATACAAAGCATTCAGGTAATAGTAATGATAATTATAGTTAAATTCAAAGTATGTATATTTTTACAAAAACGTTTTACGCAATGGTAAATAAATTAACCAATTTCATCATTTTTTACTAAGATATATTGTATCCGTAATTTAATTAAATTACAATAATATGTCAGAATGCTAGATAATGACATTCTGTCACAATCTGAACAGGCGGCACCAATAATTGACATATTGAAGTGCTGGTAAGTTGAATGGTATCTGTAACTATTTGGTCAATTATTAATATTTCTCCATAGGTTATCTTAACTGATGTTTAAAAATGTCTACCATGTTTGTACACATTTTTATGGCCATGTTAAGCTTATATAAATTGTAATAAATGTTGAATAAAAAATAAACTAATACGTCCAGGAATTCGAACCCGCGGCCTCTGGGAAACCGTCCCGTCGCTCTACCAATTGAGCTACCGTGTCGCTACCGGTCTCCGTAAATTAAGCATTCTATATATGACTAGCTGTGCTTGCGACTTCGTACGCGTAGATTTTGATTTTGATAAAACGTACCCTTTGTACTTACCAATGTATGTCAAAACTATGAACCCTCAAACTGGTAAGCAGAAATGGTACGACTATAAGAGATTATTAGCTTCTTTATTTGTAAACCGATTGTTAAAAAAAAACAAAACAAAATGAATACCGTGACAATATATTCCCGAAAACTGCATCCAAATCGATTAATCCGATAAAGACTAGGTAGATACGTATATATATATATAGCCTATATCGGGAGAGGAGTGAGATCTCTTATCTTAACTTCCAATACACATCATCTTACACACCAATATTTTACCATAAAATTTTAAGCATGTGAATTAAATCCTAACATAAAACAATATATTTAGTTTAAATAAATGATAAGGTTATTTGAAAAATTAATAGATAATACAAGCAGGTAATACATACCAATAAATATTTTGCTGTTTTTATCATAAACTATTCGTGGCCATAACTCTAACACCAGGAGCCAAGTGACCTCGGGCAACTTGTATGCATGTAAGTATTCCCTTTGATGTAGTAGTTCTATAGAATAAAAAATGAGCTCTAAATCCCTGAAATTCTGTAAGCCTAATTAGTGTCAGTAGAGAATTTAAATATTATAATTATACTTTTTGTAGAATATTTTTGTTCTCTAAATGAATAAATATATATTTGTGATTAACATATCAATATCTTTTTTATGTATTCACTTGAATTTAAATATTAGGTACATGTAAAAAAAAAAACTAAATAGAATTGAAACAATTGTTGCGTAAAAAAGGCAATGTGATTAGAAAAAGGTATAACCAAAGTTTACTAAAGTTTATTTTTTTCTAAAAGAATTTCTAAAATAAGATATCTGTCATGACAATTCACTTTCCAGGTCTCATTTTTAAAATGTAAATTATGTCTAAGGTCATTGTGAATAAATCTCATTTAATAATGCTGAACTTTCTTCCAGGGAGTAAATCTAGATGATATCAATGTCTCATTAATTTAAAAAATGTCGAAACAAAAGAGATATTTAAAACAACCATAAATATTTTAAGGAAAACATTTACTATGATGGTTTTTTGACACAATTATGTAGCATTCAAATAAAATATGGAGGGGGAAACGAAATCTTAATATTTTAAAGATTAATTCTAATGTTCATATTTGCATATATTCCTTTAGTAGTTTAATTATTATGCATAAGAAAATATTAGTTTTAAACTATGCATATTCATGTAGACTTTAACAGTCATTTACCTGCTTGTACTCATAATAAATATTTAAGCAAGAAATTAAGCATTTGTTTTCTTAAGATGAATTATTAAAATTATATTCAAATAATGGTCTTGTAACTTCGGTTATTGATTTTAACAAATCAGTAGCCGACGTGTACGAGTCCTCTGAGGTCTAAATGGTGTTGATGTCTTACCAGAGACTAGCTTGACAGTTTAGAAATTCAAAATTGATAATAGAACTCATAATGTAATTATATGGTTAGAAAATTAATTTGATATAATATTATCAATAATCAAAACTTATTTATATTCACTACCTTACAGTTCTTCATCTGTTTTTAATATTTCCTATCGCTTTAGAAGTTATTTTTAATATTAAAAATGTTAAACAAACTTGAATAACTACTTCGCTGGTAGTTATTGTATGGTTCTAATAACTCTAAATAGTTATATGTGTATTATTGTTTTACACCTTACAATTTTTGCAACAAAATATTTGAATCTGTAACAATATATACATACCAGTAAATCAATATAATGAAAGGATGCCTGGAATAAATAAAAGAGAATGGCTCCTTTATTTTGACTAACTTATGATGGTAATTAATGATATAAATTGTTACTTTCCACGCATGCTAATATATTGTTATTGGGCTGTATAAAGAATTATGGATACATAACCTTTTATCTGATTCCTCTAGGAGCATTTGATCGGAATAAAAATAAAAAAGTACAATAACCTTCTAACATAACAATAACAACATTGAAAGTTATCCACTTAATTTTAAGGAACAGCCACTTGCTTTCTAACCACGCACAAAACTAGCACACTCCAGTAGAAACTATATATTCCGTTTACATTTACACAGCGCTTAGAAAACGGTGTTCCACGGAACCCCGATTTTGGCTGTTGAGCCGTAGTTCAGTAATAAACAACCTACGGCTGGTTATCTCTATGGATAGAATATATGATACATAGAAAAAATCTACGGTCGAAAAAACCGTATCAATTGAAGTTCTGAGTATAAGACTTGCCTATTTTCAGATATAGTTATATTTATTATTTATATATTTAATTCTGGTACTTGTTGCATGTAACCAAGAATTATTACTTTGTATGGACACATTGGACCAGTACGGGTTTACAAAAATGGCGAAAATAAGACTTTTTAATAAAAGGCTATTAATTAATGATTATCGTTAAATTTTAAATATAATCATTACAATAACTGAGTACTATTTTCCAATACTATATATTTTTGAGGTTTTTACTAAGAAGTTTTGAAAATATTTGGTTTACATGCCAGTGCAAAATAGTTAAGAACTATATATATTTTTTGATTTTATTTCTTTAATTATAGTGAGAATCGTGATACAATAACTTCGCTTACTATAATTTTACTTATAATTATCTTCAATTTGCAAAAGTAGAATCTAATACCATATTTTAATTATGATCTCGTACCATATACAGGGTTATTTTTAATTAGTTGAGAACCTCTTGCAGGCAGCCTCTCTCCATCAATCCCAACAACATTTGTTCTACGACTTTTTTTTCTTGATAAACAACACAAAAACACAAAACAAAAAATGTTGCTCCCTTTTTTACTTATTACTCTATATTTTGTTAGAAGTACTTAAAAGGTAAACGCCCGGGCGCCATACCTCCGCTCAGAGTTAATGTCAGTTCAGAGGCAACAAATAAATTTGTATGGAAAAACTCAAATTTTAAAAACTACTAATTTTATAAAGTCTATTAACAAATATTGTTAGAATTGATATAGAGAAGCTGCTTGCAAGAGGTGGTCCACAAATTAAAAATAACCTTGTATATTGATAAATTGAGATCTTACATATATTAACTATGCAAGATATTAATAATAAACAAGTTTTTCAATTATAACTGGGAATAAAATAAGATCAGGAAGGGATGATAGAATTTTAAATAAGTTCCCTCGCTACTTACTGTCCTCTCGACAGAAATTGACATCTCATCTCCATCTGCTCGTCGCTAATCGAATTACAGGTTTTTTCACAAGTGTTATGCCTGCCCATATATTCAACCTACTCAAGTACAATCTTTAAAGCCTTATCCTATAATTTTTATATTTTGAAATCCGTATTCATAGGGAAATATTTTCTGTTTATTTACAATATATATACATATACATATATTGTATGTATTATCTATTGACAAATAGATTTGTGATTTTTATCGGTAGTGTATTAAGTCAATTGTTCGAAAAAAAGTTGAATCCGAAACTAATAAATTGTATGAAGGCGGCTTTGACTACCTCATTGAAGTTTATTGTTTTCCTTCTTACTTTTACTACCATGCTTACTTTTGAAGTAGTTGTGTCCGTAGCGATGGTAGTGCAGTTGAACTCGTATTCGTGATTACACATTACCTACAATTTTCCAATTTGTAAACCAAGTGTTACCTACACTTGGTCAAAGAGAAATAAAATGGTTTGAAGACAAATAAATCATTAAATTCAAAACAGAAATGCGCTAGCTTAGTCTAGATTTTAAATAAAATTGAATTAAAAAATTCCAAACCAACCGCCACATATTTGAGATCAAAGTAGACAGTTCATCTAAAGGCTGATTTCATATGTACCTAATATTACTTTATAAGTGGTGTTAACGTAAGTAATAAAAGTATATGGTTTTTAATGATTTAGAGAAACTCAAATAATGTGGTAAAAACTAAGGCCCGACATTGAAAACTTCCATTTATTAAATAAACAACTTAGAAATATTAAAAAACGTACTGATAGTAGGTAAAATATTGTAACTAATAATTTAAAATGGATCAACGTCGGCCGCGAGTATAAAATAATTCACTAATAAAATTTTTTTTTTTTTTTTACTTTTACAATTATATTTAGAGTGGAAACCTACTTATATAAGAAATTTCTTTAAATGACGTTTATCTTATTCTTACTAGAAATAAAATTTTCTATCTTAATCTAACCTCTTTTTTTAAGTAATCCTTGAGAATTCGACATGTTTGAACTCATTGGATCAGAATTTATAATATTATTTATATGATCGTTAGCGTTTTAGGAATAATAAATAGACTTTAAGTATATAAGCAAACATTTGCAATTATTTGTGTTGTTAAAACGTGTGATAAACTCAACATCAATTTTTATTTTTAACCCCGATTCAAAAAGAGGGGCGTTATAAGTTTGACCTGTCGATATGCGTATCTGTGTGTCTATGTATCTGTGTGTCGTCGGTACGCGTAGACGGACGGACGGATTTGAATGTGGTTTTTTAAATCGAAAGCCTGGTTTGTCGAGATAGTTTTTAGCTATGTTTAGTCGCAATGAAAGCAGTCGTCTCCAAGATATTCAGGTTTTATTGGTGCGGGTAAAAGGTTCTTACGCAATATTCTTTTTAGAGGTCTTCTTGTATTGGTGGTTTTTAAATTTGATTTTATTTTTTTCAAAGAAATTGTTTAAATAACACAATTATCGGTGATTAAATAAAATACCTAATAAAATATATTAAGCCTTTATAATTATAACGTATATCATATTGGTTTGAAATAAGTGGCTGACTTGAAAAAAAAATACTCAATATATAAAACAAAGATATCTACGTTATGATAACTCCAACACAAGTAGGTCCATATATTCTTCATGTACTCGTGTAGATATCGCATCGCTTATTCAGTTTTACAAATCTTTCGTCTTGTGTTATGTATCTGCTGGTGCTACGAAGGTGATGTATAAAGCAATATAGAGCTCATGATACTACCAAATATAAGATTAATAAAGAAAATTGTAGCTCGGGAACGGTCAAATCTATTGAAAAAACTTTAGGATACTTTTTCACTGTTCTTAATACCAAGAATTTTTTTTTTATAAAATATTTTGGTTTGATAGTGCATTTTATAAACATATATGCATTAAAAAAATATAAACTGGGGTCAGTAACATAATATTAATAAAAATTGTTAGAGCTTCCTTATTGACCTTTTATTTACCTCATTAAATCTGAAAAAGTAGACGACAAATAGACGTCTTAGTTATAAAATATATATCTGGAAAAATACTTTAAGTATTTTATTTTTAAATATTATTTACCTTTACCTTTTACTGTTAACTCGAAAAGTTTGAGCAACGAGAGCCTATTCTAGGTATGTTTTGAATGTACATTTACTCTCCGTATATTATATTTAGAAAGAATATTATATCTACGTCATTACGGAGAAATCTTATTTAATAATGCTGATGGGAGCGTCCTTCCAGGAAATTTTATCATCTTAAACATCCCCATAAATTTAAATTATCTAAAAAAATATTTAAAATTAAGAATCAATTTTTTAAAGAAAACATTAACTGTGATGGGTTTTGGATACATTTTTTTTTCATAATATAAACGGATTAAAAAAAGTAACTTCAAGACCAATTCTTATGTATGTATTATCTCATAGTGGATTAATTTTGTTTATAAGAGCTATGATTATAAATATGATTACTTATTTTAACACATATTGACCTGACTGTAATCAATTTTATTAAATCAGAATTGGCTATTCTGATTTAATAAAACTGATAAAACACCTGTTCGTACCTATTCAGTTTACTCGTATTTAATAATGAGTTAGGATTGGCAGATGATTATATAAAAACTCTAATTATATAAAAATAGTTTCGATATGTTCGTTAACTAATTTTATGATAGATCAATAATTGCAATAAATGAGTCTCACAAAACTTATCAATTACCTGAGATAGGTAAATTGATATCTGTTCGCTTCAATTTGGTAATTTTTTCTACCTGCATCTTGCTTGTGCGTTTAGAAATCAATATGTACCTACAATAAAATATTTAATTAAATTACATGGTTGATACAGCTATCCATAATTCATAACTATAATATAATAATTATAACATAACTATAATAATTATAACATAACTATAATAATTATAACATAACTATAATAATTATAATATAATTTTTCGGTTGGAGTATGGTTGAATGATTCATTATAGATTATATATAATTTATAAAAAGACTTTATTATAGCTTACAAAATGCTGTACTTAAAAAAATATCCTCGAAGTCCAAGGGATAATAAATTAACAAAAACTTTAAAAACTCAATTCCGATTAACGACTAAACATATACTTAATTACATTAAAATTTTATGCTTTCGTCTTGTAAATAAGGAAATGCCTTTTCCGTGAAAATACCTTTTGAAGACAAAACATGCCTTCATCAAGCCAAGCAAGATTTAGGTCGATATTCGCTATAATGAAGAAAAATTAAAATCAGACAATAAATCCAAAAAAAAATATTAAATGAACATTGAACTATGTAAAGCAATTTTAATATGCAGTAACTTGTGCGAACTAGAAAAGATTTTCAAATTACTGAATGTTACATAAATTTCATTCTTTCCTACGCTACCTCTAGTTTGTTCAGGCCAAACTGTTATGCAATTTTACCAAACTGAAACCGCAATGGATATGATTTTTGGGGACCTGGTAAAATCCTCGAAAATGTGGAATGAATTCCCGATACTTTTAATCGTCCTTTTTAGTACCCAAACCAGAATGAGCTTGTCGCTTAATTTTCAACCTTAAACCGCTGAGCAGTGTTTTAACTATAAAACCTTTTCTTCTGTTTAACTAAATTAAAAATTGTGATTGGTCTGAATTATTTAAATAGATCAGTTTAGAACCATCTTCAATATTTATGTAAAATGTAACTGTAAAATTATTTACTCTAATACTCTTGTACTACTTCACAATTTAGTAATAAAGTAACATACACAACTTTACATATTCGGGAAATGTCTGCCGACTAAACGTCTAAAATCTCTTGTTACAGATGAGATGGCATAAAGTCTAAATAAGCAATGTTTAATTAATAATAAAATTTAATTATTCCGTGGAAACATGATCCAGCCTCCTCTACCTCTTTATATTTTGAACAACAGATATTAAAATATACAGCTTTTGTTATTTAAAACGATTATAAATTACAACGTTTAATACACAAAGTAAAAATAAAGAATGTCCAGAATAAAAATAAAGTCGGTAATATGTGTTCAAATAACAAGTGCATGCAACATATTTTAAGTAGATTCCTACATAGTCCATAATATGGTGTCAAAATCTGTATTTAAATAAACATATTATCTTTATTGTCAAGCAATTTTGTAAATTTTATAAAATTCTTTTAATGTTCTACGACTTCTAAGATTATTTATTTTGCTTTTCGCTTTAATACATTGATATTTTCAGATTTACACATCTTTCTATAAGCTTAGAGTAAATATAATATAATAAACATTTTGGTCGTTAATTATATAAACTTAAAACAATTTCGACTTAGACCTCAAAAGGTCCTTGGAACTTGCCATAAATTCGAGAACCTCATTTTTCGCTCTTATAACTCGGTCACCTCAGAGCCGCGACCTAATGTATGACCCTTGTAATTATTAAGTACGGTTTATTACTTTAATAGATAAACATTGAAAATATGCTACAGCTACGATCGATCGATTGGTAGAACGACAGGACGGTTTCCCAGAGGTCGCGGGTTCGAATCTCTGCCCGTACCGTTTTATTTTAATTCCATTTTTAATAAAATTTAAATGATTATAATTTAACTTCGTTCTTATAAATTTTAGTTTAGTTTTAGTTAATATATCATTTTTAATAATATTATGATCCTCATCGTTTTTTTCCAATTCTCTGGCTCAGCATATTGCAGATATTTTTGTCAATATGCTCTGCAAATGTAGTTAAAAGGTCAAAGCAAAACCTTCATTTAAAACTTTTGCCACTAAAAAACAGATGTTTTTTAAACAGCTCCCTTTTTAAAGAAAAAATCTTTGGATCGCAGGGGCTTTTACAAAAGTAGAAATAACAGAGACAACAAATACCCAGACCCGAAACAACATTCTTTACATCACGAAACCAACTGCCCCGAAAGGGATTCGAACCCATGACAATTTAGCTCAATAACAGGATTACTAACCACTAAACCCACAGCTCGTCTGATATATGAACTTAATAAATAATATCTAAGGTCCGTTATTTCCATGTTGTTCTTCATAAATCATCTTACATGTTCTTTCTTTTAAAATAATAGATACTTAAGAAATCATAGCACGGTTTTGACACTGTGCTTGGAAGTTATTAATAAAAACGTATGAAATTATATTTTTTTTATATAGTGAACCATAAATAATTGATTTAAGAAATTTTTATATCTTTCATAAATATATACTGAACTACTTTTTTTTATTATAATGTTATTTACGAACTCAAACCTAAAAGAAAATAAATAATACATAAAATATTTAGTAACAAGAATTATAATATTTAAATTACTACCAAATTTATTCATAAATAAGGTTTTGGCGAATTAACATCGTTATTGCTTTGGTGAAGGAAATTATCATGTCCGAAAATAGATATTCATGAGGCGAAATAGCTATTTTATATTTTGGTTTAATTCACATTTACTCTCTTTCAACTACAATTCGTCAAATAAAACAAATTGTTAGTTAATTATTAATAATAATTAGTGGACGATGGTAAATATCACCATCAGTTATGGCTTTCTTTTGATAAAAGTTAAATGAGTTTTTTATTACTAAAATCCTTTTTCAACAGATAATCCAATCATTAAGGGCCTTACTTATAAAAAATTACTATGCAATGGTTATATCGAATTTAAACGATGAATACTTATATTTGGTTTAAGCTGTAAATAACGTAAGAATAATTTCTTACTAATAAACTCGGTAAAACATTGTTATAACTATTCTATAATTATGTCAAATGCACAAAACGGCAACGTCGGAATTCATATACAAACTTCCTAAAAAAACGAAAAATTATATTTTTTCTGTGATATACCTACTTTGATACTTTCAATGTTGACGTATTATGACGTTATAACTCAGTAGTGAATATAAAAAAGAATTATTAGTTTTATTTAATAAGAATTACAAAATGACTAATAAAAAAGAACGCACGTACTAACTGAAAAACACGAAAAAAGAGGAAAAGGTATAATTACAATGTTAATACAATATGAAATCCATACCTACTATTCTAATTCTTGTATTTCTCATTGCTAATATTTTTATTGCAGCGACTTCTAAGAGAATTATTGAAGCCACAATACTAATTAACGCAAATAACCATTTAAATATAAATACAAATAAGGCGAGACTAAAACCGTGGACTCAAGTAGTTGAGGAGATATTATAAACTTTTTTTAAGCTTCATTTTGTTATTTAATAAAAATTTTGAGAAGGACACCTAATTAAAACATTCTACATACATATACTTTGGTGTTTTGTATAGTACCTATTCCTATTATGCTACAATACAAGAATTCCGTTTTCAGATTTATTGTAATTTATAGATATAGATATAAAAAACAGATAGTTTAATAACATAAAAACAGATAGTTTAATTTCTCATATATTTATTTCAATTACAACTATTATATAGCTATATAAGCACTGCTGAAGCTACCATTTACATTTTGGTGTTTTACAAGGAAGTTCTGAAACCCTGTCGGTATAGACAAATCAATGTTTATTATAATAATAAAAATACATTCGTATCTCTCTTGCCTTAGCAATTGTTCTATCCTTAGTTGTCTCTTACTTTTTTCATGGTTGAGTGAAATGGTTTGTTCTGGTGAGTATATTTTACATCTCTGATAAAGCTACCTGAACAGTCAAATACTATATCCTTTACAATATTTATAGAACTGGCCACGAAAACCTTGTATTGTAAGTGCAGTCTTTTCTAATATAATGTAATATTTTTGACAATATTAATTTAGCAAGTCGCCTGAATATTCCAATAACGGACTGGTGAAATAACCTATGAATGTTTGCAGCATCACCTTGTATCTGAAATATATAAGAAACACATAAGTTCTGGTATATTTACATTTCTATTTCCAAAATTGTATAAAAAATTATGTATATCTTACTCGATTGCGGCTCAGATATCTTAACGCTGTTAATATCTAAATCAGTGAAGATAAGTCACGTCCCGTTTATCCACTGTTATTTCACCACCAAACAATCAACACCAAACAATATTGTTAATATTATAGTTTTTCCTAGACTGTTGCATTGGAATAGCCGTATTATTACTTCTTCAACTCCTTGTATTGAGTTAAAAGACATTGAACTTTTTAGTATATTTTTTTTTTTTTTTTTTATTTAAGATATAACAATTACATGTCACTTACATTTTTATTACAATAATACCATTAAACCCTTATTGGGTTTGACTTGGCATATTTATATTTGAGGTTCATTCATAAACAAAAGTAAAAGACATAAAACGTAACATTAGGTAAATGAATACAGTAAAAAATACAAACAAATAACATCAAATGAAAAATATAAGGTGGAACAACATTTGAACGATGGAAGCGGAATGAGTGTGCTCATAATAAGGGTAGATTCATAATTCCTTGCGGTCATTAGAAGCACATAAACAAGTCTTTGACGTATACAGTATGGTTACTTTTTTTTTTGAATAAATATTATTCACTTATTTATTCTTATAAATATTATATATACAGTCACACACACACCCACACATACATATATATATACATACATATACACATACATATATATATATATATATATATATACATATACACACACACATATATATATATATACACACATTGTTACACATTTTTAATTTAGCTTTTACAAAAGAATTTACAAAGGGACATTCTATGAATTAATACTAACATAAGGCAAGCTTACAATAGCAGTAAATTACGTTTTCAAGAATAAATTTGTTATATTTGTGTATAATATTGTTTTAACTTGTATTTAATATTCGTTATGTTTAGTGTGTTCCTAAAATTTACAGGCAATTTATTATAGATTCTTGGTATCAAGTAGCTACATGTTCGTCTACCGTAGATATTTGTAGTTTTACCTTTAGTGATCATATCTTTCTGATGGGTCTTCCTAGTTATAATTTTAGCATCAAGAGGTACTAGAAACTGCTGCGAGTTACGGAATTCATATATCAATAGCGCATATTCAGCCTTCTCATATATGGGAATTATTTTACAATAAGCAAATAAGGCGCGATGGTTTTCTTTAAGCATTTCTTTAACTTTATTAGGTACTAATTGTTTGAGCAGTCTAATTTGTAAGTCGTATATTCTACTAAGGTATGAAGTGTACGTTCGCCCATAGCTCGTAACACCGTATGAAATAACGGAGTCTCTGATATTTGTAAATACAATAGAATCTAGAATATAGCAAATTTTTGACGTTAGTAAAAACTGTTATTTGGTTGCTTGGTTACGATAGTTATATCGAACTTAAACTAGGGTGAGAGTTGGTTTAACGATGTTTTAATTTTTATTTGTTAGCACTTTAAACCTACGTTATGATAGGTTTAAATTACATCGAGTTTATTAGTAAGCATTTTCCCTATTCCGAATTTATATTAGGTTTAAATTGTTAAACCGTGTTTATAAGTAAGGCCCTAAGAATGTAAATGGTTGCTAATAAATAAAATATTTTAAAATCCGTGACACATTGATAACACTCACTAAAAAAAATAATTAAAAATAAAAAAAAAATCCCTTGCTTAAAAACCTCCAAAAGAGGTAAGAACAATATTATTATGTACTTATGAAAGTCATTGCGCCTGGGGGCCGTTGCACGTGGTGTCTAATTCACTAAGTTTTCGAAACTAATTAATGAGGACTTAGATATTCGATTTCATATCATTATTTCGTAACGTGCCTTGATAACTTACTTGCATTTCGATTTGTTACTTTTGTCCCCCGACGCGAGGACATAAATAAGTACATTATAAGTTTGTTTATTCTTTTTGGAGGTCTTTTTGTAAGGGGGAGTTTTTAATTTTTCTGATTTTTAACGTTTTTTATTGGTTTCTATATTGTGTCAAATAAACCTATGAATACACAAACTTTCCCTTGTTTAGGTGTTTACTATAAATATTATATAAGAACCTTTCACCTCCACCAATAAAAGCTCAATATCGTGAAAAAAACTGGCTAAGAATCATCTCAACGGACCAGGCTTTCGATTAAAAAAACTGCAATCAAATCCGTCCACTTCTTTGGCTGCTACTATGCCACAGATAGACACAGATACACAGCTAACACTTAAAACACCCCTTTATTTTTGGTCGGGGGTTTAAAAGTGACAAAATTAATGATAATTAGATCTAAAACCTTAATCTGACTGCATTCCAAAAATAGTGTAGCCTCTAAAGTATAACGACTAAATAAATTTCATATCTGACTAACCGAAATATTTTGATGAGTGAATAAACCGGAAGTTTTAATAACCTTGTAAAATAACCGAGAGCTTTAACAATAAATTGTATATTCGTATAAAGACGAACAAATAAACATATACAAATAGTTTGATCCGAAATGGATTTCCGAAGCCATGAAGCTGCAAAATTATACTATGAACATAATAATCTGTAACTGTAACTTTACTCTGTGAGATAAAAGAACCTTTATTTCACGTCATTTGAGAAAACTCACTTGATTAAAGTTGTAAGACTATCTGCTAGTATAAACTTTTTTCTTTTTTTTTTCATTTCGTTCTAACTTAACCCTAGAGTTAAACTACAATGTTCTGACTAACTCTAATCTTAAGTAACTATGGACAAAATAAAACTTATTAAAATCCTTAATAAGTTTTTTTTGTCCAACCATAATGATTGTTTCAAACTAGAACTGTTTTATCTTTATAGTGAATACACTACCTATAACTTAGATAACCTTGTGTTTGTTTTTTTTTTAATTTACACACCTATAAGCCTCTTTATTCGCCTCTCAATTGAGTCTAGAACCGCAAGATGAGACTTTGCGGTAACAGAAAATATATGACCACAGTACTCCACACACGACAAGATCTATGCTTTGTATATAACAAGTAGCTGTCCCGGTGTAAAGTACTGTCGCACGGTGAAGAACACGTGAACATGAACGATGAAGAAAGGTGAGCTTTCCTACAGATGCTCTCGCTCTGGAGACAGAGAGTCCCCAGCAGACCTATTTCGGCGAAACCCGTAATATCGGTCACTGAGGAGATCGTTACCATCTATTTACGCTGGAAAGCGCGAGTTCAAGAACGCATAATCTTGCTGAGGTGAGGTGATTGAAATAGATCTATAATTGGCAGGATCGGCAAGGCTACGTTTTTTGGGCACGGGTTGAAGGTTGTCAAGCTTCCAGGATTTCGGTACTATTCCAGTCTTGAAAGAGAGGCGATACAGACGTGTCAGTACAGTAAACAACTCAGCTGCACATGTCTTGAGCAGAATGGCTGGTATACCATCAGGACCACTGGTATTCACATCTAAACGACACAATGCTCTCCTTATCTCTTTATTCGTGATGCGGATTTCAGGCATGGAAATTCGGCAGTGAGGAAGATGTGCCAGAAGCATTGCCAGTGTCTAGATGCGAATTCTCAGCAATTAGAGATACAAATACATTTGCTTTCTCTGTTGCTGTATGGGCCAGGGATCCATCCGGCTTTAGCAGACCAGGTAGTGAGGATTGGCAGAAGATCGACTCGATCGCTTTGGCAAGAGACCAGAAAACTCGATTGCCAGTTGGTCTGAAAGATAGCTTTTCGCCATTCTTAGCGATTCAATCGAGACGAGCCTTCCGCAATGTCTTTTTGTAGGACTTGGCAGCTTGGTTAAAAGCTCTCTTCTTTAAACTTCCATCCGGAATTTTGTGGCTTCCAACATCAGCCCAAATTAGGTATGCCGAATGTTTTCGGTCTTCAGCACGACCACAGTCGGCATTAAACCATGGGCGAGCTTTGCCACCGATGGGAACGTCAGCATAAAGAATAAAATACTCCATTGCCTGATGAACCACATCAGTTATAGCATCCGTGCAGCTCAACGGATCCAAAGGAGAGAAGCAGACCTGTCACCAAGGATAAGACGCAAAAAAGTGCCGCATCTCATCCCAATCTGCTGACTTCTATTTCCATACTCACCTAACACCATGTGCTTCGGAGAGCTGGTGGGGAATATGTAAACAAAGATTCCACCAGACAGTGATCGGAGATTCCCAAGGGGTAGGTGACCTCAATGTCCTGATGACAGGCATTAAAGTCCTCCAGAAAGACGAGCTGCGCCGAAGGGTACTGATACAGAGCCTATCTGCAGCCTCACTGAGGTACTTGAATAATCGAATTGTTCCCTGGTCCCCGCTGTGCAAACGTAGACACAAGAATACAGGATTTTTTCGTTTCCTGTGTCCACTGGGTGAGCCGTCCGTCCGGCCCGTGAGCGAAAGTTGTGCTCTAACGAGTAACCGGTGTAATCTAAGTGCGCAGCGCTCAAACGACATTGTATCGGTATCTCCGTCAAAAAGAAGAGGCGCAGCTGCTCTGTCTCAAGGTGGTGGACAGGTAAAAGATTAGAGTGCCCCTGATATTAGCAAGGTGCACTTTGAGTGAGGAGGAGTGCAACCGCTGTATAAACTTGTTCTTTTTATTGTACTTTTTAATGAAAATATATATATAAAAGTAAATATAGGATAGTGATAGATAGTGTAGAAGTTAATATAGTATGGGAAATGGAAGTTGAACGAGATGATACGTATCGAACCCGTCGTCGAAATCAATGATGTCATGCCATTGGGAGGCTAGTCTGGAGATTGCGGGGACTCCTCAGAGGTCACCATCGGGCCTCTTCATCTGGTCGCCAACCTGTATTCATTGAGAAACTCAATGGATACTCTTATAACTAATTATTAAAAAATATTTTTGAATAGTATGGACTATTAGAGTCACAGTTATCATTAATATGTAAGATCCGGGAAATGGTTACAGGGAAGCAATTTGAGACACTGTTTATAAGTTGGTTATTGCCAGCCCCTTGGAATATTAATTACCTATCAAACCCGAGAGTACAAATAGCAAATAGTAATAGCAGATAGATATGTTTGTCTTTACGATTGTGTGTGTGTGCAAGGCTTATGTGGTAATTTCGCTCTTAGAATACTCTCAAAATATTATAACACATATGTCAAAGCGTTAATGTATCATCATTCAAAATGGATTCAAGATATGTCTCAAAATCTAGAAGTTTGATAGTCAAAAATAATATGATTATTGTAGTTTTTAACCCCTGAAGGAATAAAAGAGTGCTATAAGTTAAAGCGTCTATCTGTCTATGGCATCACGAATCGCAAACAGATGATAACATTATGGTTTAGTTTTTGTATGATGACTGGTGATAAAACACTTGATCGAGATTCCTTGAATGATTTCAAGAAAATCTGTTCAGTCCTTTGTATATTAACTGTTGTTCTCATGAATGATATTTACTGTTTAAAAATTTGTTGTTCATTTTTATGTTTCTGTTTTACATAAGCATGTGTTACAAACACTAAATAATATAATCGATTTAACATCCTTTTTATATATAAAGTGGAAATTTTCGTAAACTTATTTTTGTAATCTCATTATAATATTAATATTTTTGACAATATCGTAGCGATTAATTAAAGTAATAAAAATTTTGTTCGACTAATTTATCTAGACCATTAATTTATTCGCAATCATAAGATAAATAGTGTAATCTTGATAAACCAGTCTTACTTTAGCTTATAAATAATTCGGAAGGACTACAAATGAGATGAAATTTAAATCGTCATTTCGCAGACGAAGCTCGCTGTAGTATTCATTAGATTAGGTGTTCCATGATAACTGTAGTTACTTTATAATTACATTATTTACATTTTTGATAATTTGGAATAACATAATCATAAAAATGAATATTATAAAGTAGTGCACCTTATTTTCGAAGTCAAAGCTAAATTTTCTTAATTCAAATACAGTAGAATCCGTTTATTATAACGCCGGTTATATTGACGTTCGCCTATTATGATGTTAATCAAAACTAAGTTTGGTTTTCATGTGAACTTCTTTGTAAAAATATTTGATATAATGACTTCGCTTACAGTGACATGTCGATTATGTAACCCATTTTTAATAAATTATGTCCGGTTATAATGACTGACTTGATTCTAATGGTAATGAAATATGAATAAAGGTAATATTCGTTAATTTTTGACGACGTTCGGCTAGTTTTTTTTTTAATCACATTAAGTAATTAACATTGGAAGTTCACGCATTATTTTTAGTGATGTCCTGTGAAAAAAAAAGTCATCTGAACGCCGTAGAGCACCGCCGTAGAGGAGAAATGTGCAATAATATGCAGATTAGAAAAAAGGAATCAAACTCATCTCTCGCGTAGGAATTTGGCGTGGGTCATTCGATCTCAATCATCAATTCAATCTCAATGATTTTCAAAAACAAGACCCGGAGTAAACAATCGTTCAATTCAAATGTTTTGAAACTAAAGAGGCTTCGAAAATCTCGAAAAGAAAATACCGATGACTGATTTGATTGATTAATTCAATTCATACATTTAAATTTGTACCTTAATTATTACGTGAAATTTTTATTTTGGATTCAATATGTCTTTCTATTAAAATACATGAGTAGGTATGTGTATATTAAAATTAAAAATAAATATTTTTTTCTTAAAACGCTTTGTATGGCATCCGCGTATAATGACGTGTTTTTCAATTCTCTTCGATGTCATTATAAACGGATTCTACAGTAGTTAAAATTTTATTCATGAAACGTCAAAATATAATATAATTAGCAGAAAAAAACCATGTTCATATGAGTCACCATCCTTTATCCCTCCCTCCCTTTATCCCTATGAGTAGTTCATTAGAGAGGTAAACAATTTAATATTCATAACACTTAATTTGCTTAAAGACCGATTACATATATATCGTATACACTAATTTTTAAGAGGTACGAATGTTACAGAATTTTTATCAGTTCCTTCAAATACACACTTGTTGCTATTTGGAGGCATTTTTTAAAGTGATAAGACAAAACTATTACAATACTTTATCAGATATGCTAAATTTTAGTATAATTAGTTAGTTTCTGCAGCACGACAAAGTTTTAATTTCGCAATGAAAATTCAAAGCTTAATAGCCCATATTCATATTTTAAATAGTCTTGGAGAAAATTGGGTGATGGAAAAAGTTTCTTCGCATTTTATATCAAAAGTCAAGGCCTTTTTTTCAAAGTTTATTTACATGTATTTATAGTCTATATATATACTATTATTTACGATAAGTTTTTGCCATCTTGTAGGCTGTGATATAATCTAGTTGCTGTGGAAATTGGCAGTCCTCTCTTGATGTTAATCTGGATGGATTCTGTAGAGAATCTGAAAGTACAAGGTCAGGGCTATATGAAGGATAGATTAAGACCTCCCAGTCAAGCTCTCTCAATATTTGTTGAGTGGTTAAAAATGTGTGGTCTAACGTTATCGTGATGAAAGATCACACCCTTTGTATTGATAAATTCCGGCTACTTTCTTTCAAGTTCTTTCTTTAATCTCATCAGCTATTAGCAGTAAAGATCCAAATCCGATGGTCTGCCGGTAAAAAATCATAATACTAATTGAACGGGCTTTTTTTTTACAAGCCCAAATGTTAAATTAATATATTATATAATTTTCCTTTTTTTTTATTTGATTATTATATTGGTACATCTTTGCAACATCTGTTTATTTTGACGTGTCCAAATAAATGTAAAACATTTTCATGGAATAAAGAATTTTTGACTTCGACTTTGACTAATGAACAATGCTCTTCCAGTCCCACCCTACACACAGTATCATCTTATTGTGAGTTAACCCGGAGTTAGAGTCTGTGAATCTTGACCGACCTTTACACGTTCTTATCGTATGTGATCTCATTCTTATCACCAGTTATTTATCTTTTCAAAAACGAATAGTTTTCATTACGTCTTAGTAAAGAATCATAAATGCTAATGTTGAGTTTTTTATGTACCCAGCTTCACTTCAAAAGTGTCAAAACTGTTTTGTGGTCAATCAGGGCGATCAGAGAGAGGTGCATCTTTAACATCCAAACTACCGGATTGAAAACGCTTAAGCCAACTTTGTGACTCGCTTCGCATTTCGCAAAACTTTAATGTATCGTGAAACTTAAATGTATCGTATTGTTCGAAAGGAAATGTGATGTCACGCCATTCAAATTATCGGCGTCGAAGTTCATACTGTGGTATCAGTGTTACTGAGAAAAATAAATAATTTAAACCTATATTTTCGTGCTTAAAGATTTTATTATATGATACGATTGTTCAGGTAATCATTTTCCACTTCACTTGACTCAGACAAATAACTTTGTTGATAATCAGCAGATATAGAAGATATGAGATGCTATAGAAGTATTATCAGCTGTGTTTTCAGTAAACAATTTTCTTTTTAAAACATAGTTTTACTGGTAAAGTAAAACTATGCAAAATAGTTAGTTTTACTGGTAAAGTAAAAATATTGTGTGTTGAATGAGGAAATGGTAACAATGCTACATTTTGTTTTTCAGCAGGTACCTATTTACATTGACACCTTTATATCTGTACCTCGGTTTAATATTAACTTGCACAGCTTAGTCACTTGGTAATTTATCTTTAATAAGCGAAAAGCAAGGCTCTGCCTTGTGATCACATTTAATATTGTCTTGGCTGATTAATATCACAGACATTTGTATGGGCTAGTAGTACTAGGACTTACTTACTATATCACTTCTTTGTAAAGGTCACCAATTTTTTCAAACATTACTTTTGATAGCTAACTTAAAAGGCTTCATTAACCGATGTCAATTTTTGCCTTTTGACTACGCACATTCTCATTCTATCAGCTGGTGTTTTTACCACGAAAATATATGAAAAACAACTCCTTTCCTCAAACTTAGATTACATCTTTCTCCTTCTTGTTTCCTTATACATATTATATTCAATAGGTATTATTAGCTGTATCTTCCTTAACCTGAAATAAATCGACAACCATAAAAATTTCGTAAAACCAAAAAAAGAATATAGGTTTTATAGAAAGTTATACTGAACTTTTGTAAACTAAGTTAGGTTAATTTTAAACTGAAATTTTCTAATGTTCAATAGCAAATGCAACTTACTATAAATTTAAACTATTAAATTAAACTTATTATAAATAAAGTATACTTACGTTAAATTGATTTTCACAACAATATAAACACGTTTACGACATATATTATCCCTTTTAATTACCATAGACCATAGTTTTTGTATTTTCGCCTCTCTTGGAATAGGTATAAGAAACACTTTGTCGGGTGTGTTTCTAATACTTTTTTTGCACTCCGGTATTTTACAATACTTGTAAGATGATTTTTATCTTCTTCCATGACTTAAAACTTAAAATATATATGAAGTAAATAAAAAGTTCACAGTAAACATTCACTGGACGTCTCATTTGACGTCACGCAGGGCGCGCAAAATGGCGGCGTCTGAACGGCTTAAATTTACTAAATGTTTTAATTTTCACTTTGAAAAAAAACTAGAATTTTGTCAAGCCTATTTAATTTTTTTTCTACGATATAGAGAGCTAAATGATTAATTTACGTCAAAAAAAAAAGAATTTTACCTACTGTAATAAAAAAATATTAAATTATTAATATAAGCTAATATACTAATGAATAATATTTGTGTACTATTTTTGTATGATATTTCGCCGATAATTTATAATAAATGTAAATAAAATGATTAACTAAATTAAAAAGTGTTAATCAATAAACCCATGACTTATTGTCCCGCCACCGAGCGGTTTCACTTTGTACAGATATGTTTATATAACAGATGTAGTTATGTTTCCCTAAGGCATAAATAGATGGCGTTGTTACAAAACATTACGAGTATATTTGATCACAAATTTGTATTATTATTTTCATTTAAACTGTCTTATTTGCAAATTGATTCTAAAAAAAACAAACTCAAATATCGAAGCACTACTAAGCAATTTAATATAAGACCTCTGGGAAACCGCTTTACCAATAAGGTTATTCAAAGTTTCCTGTATTGAAAAGTTTAAAACATTGATTAGTATTTTCAATAGTAGCCTAATAGATTTCGCCACCATACCCATAAAGACTTGATCGTCTTGTAGATGTAGAATGTTTAAATCATCGAGACGGGTAACGATGCGGTAGCTTCCTCGTCGGTTGATAACTTGTCAATCGATTGATACACATTGACGATTAATCTTAGTTTGATAAAAGTACATTTTTCTTAATTCTTTCTCTGGTTTTATATATCTCTTATCCATTTTGGTAATTGTTGAAGAAATTATAATTTAAAACATTAGTAAGTACAGATTTAATAATTACTCTTACTGTTATACTCTTATCACTTTACACACACGAGCTGCGAGTCAAAGTGTGAAGTATGTAAGAAGAATATTTTTAGTATTCGTTATTAATGTGTTTGTGGCAATAAAAAATATTAAAACTTAAAATTTTAAATATATTAGTAATATATAATTACATGAATATCATAACAATGACGATGCTTAAAATAAAAATAAACAATTGCTCGTATATTTTATGCTAAGTTTTGATACATTCGTAACTATAATTTGAAACACACAGTAATACAATGTTATTGTGATATATATAGAATGGGGTTGTCGATTGGAATCCTTTCACCTGATTCACCACGGAGTGTTTAACCGAAAGACAAACATGGAACTCAAATAATCTTCCTTTCAGTTTACCAAAAGACAAAGACGAACTTTAATACTAAAAAAGTTTTTAGAATATATGAAAACATCGTATGATCGTCGAGATCATGAGATGACTCGAGATATTCAAGTCATTGGTAGCTAGAAAAGATCACTTTATAGAGATAAGCTGATCCTATGCATATATTTATATCCATATTTTGTTGTCTGTAAAACTCTGGTACATGAAATAAATAAATAAAATAATCGAGACGACAGAGAAAGAGCGATGCGATTTTTATTTAGAATTACTTAGTGAAAAAACAGCTGTAAATATTTGAAGAATTTAGTTGTTCCATGAATATATTTAAATAAAATATGTATTGCAAATATTTTCTCTCGTAATTATGTCTGTAGATATGTATGCTTTCTTTAGAGAAATGTAGAATAAAAATCTTTACTGTACCTGTATTATTATCCAAAACTTTATCAGATAAGTATAATAAATGCCCTCGATGTTAGATACTAGTTAACAAAGAGGGTTGATGTTATTGAGGCGGCCGGTTCCAAAACATTTGCTAAATCCTTTGCAATAGATTGAAGAAAATTATTGCACCGACCTCTAATAGTTAGAATAAGGACAGGTGAATAGAATTATTAGGATTAGGTCAGTTTAAATATTTGAACCCCAAATCGCCCCAAAGTAACTGTCTATAGTCTATACAATTTAAACCCAAAATTATTACTTAAAACGTTTTTTTCATTTAGAGTTATTTGAGAACGAATATATGTTTTTTAATATAATGTGTAATCCAAATATTGGAAGGTTTTGCAAATAATACTATCCATTATTTTTATAAATTTGATATAATGAAATATATTTGTATTTCTAAAATATATATACATGTATTTATATGCTTTGCTTCAGATCGACCAATAATATATATTATGGGTTAATCGATAGAAAACTCTTATTGAGATAAGTTCTCCCTTGCCAACACTCTTTTTGTAAACATGATTTATGCTTCAATATTTTAATGTGTAATAAAGAATATAGTAAATATAAAGGACTACAAATTTATACATTACCCGTGTGTTCGATACTACTCATAACTTGGAAGTACTAAGCAGTGTAGTGAGGAATATTGCATAAACATGTAGCAGTTAATACATTTATATTGAATCTGTCGATTAAATGTTACTTCAGCAATCAAATTAATTAATATTCCATTGGTGGCTTAATACATAATACATTTACATAATGTTGTACTATTTCTGATAATGTAGGTACACAGGTTAACTCGTGTGACTAAAGTGCAGCGTTATCGTACTATAAACTAGAATCACACGTATTGTATAAAGGTTATTTCTGTTTGTAACTTTGTACTTCATTTGAGAAAATCACAAAGATGATGATGTATTATATTATGTGCATATAATATATAACTCGTGTAATTAACAGTCTGACAAAGAATGATAAAAATACAATTAAATTGAAAAGCTTACGTTTAGGTCCAGATTTTGATTTAAAAATAGAATAATATTGAAAGTCCCGTGAAAACTTACAACAGTAGCTACGAGAAAAATTATAAATTCCAACACAATACAAGTGCTAATTCCAGTTTTAACACAGAAAGTTGCATAATTTGGTGTCTCATTAAGGATTATAAACACACTTTACGAAATGACATGTAGGAGTTACATTAAAAGCGTAAAGACAAACGGAAAATAAAAATCATTCATCAATGACTCCCAAACGGGTAGGAAGTTGTAATTGAATTCATTAACATGGATCAATTTACTCCAACTTAATTAACCCATATATAGCGATTTATTTGTATCTGCATATTTTTAAAGTATGAGTGTTTAATAAGCGCAACCCATATATAAAGAAATTTATTCGCATTCTACAAATAAGTTAAAAACAGACCCTTAATATTTTCAAAAACGTTACTTATTATTTATAATTAAGAATATTTTTTCTCGATCCTTTTTATTATTATAAGAAAATGGTACATGAAACAGATAAGACTAGGTCACCCATCTCATGAGTAAGCTGCTTCAAAATTATAAGAAGTGACTCTGTTATGTTTGTGTACGACAACGTTAAAATTTAACTACCAGTTCAAAAATTGTCTTTAATTGTATAATATAACTATACTGTGTGAAAAAAAAACAAAAGGTATAACATCTTTCCTAGTATGATATTTATTTCGACTGTATAGTATATGAGACAGGATAAACCAGTATAGTAAAGCCCTTTACTATATTTGAGACACGATAGACTGAAAATAAACCAAAATAATTTTTATTATAATATTATATACAATATTTATTCCTAAAAAACTCAAACACAGTCAACAAAAACCTTGTTCACCACTTATAATGCAATTATAAATACAGGTATTAAATTTAACAGCTGTGTTTGATTTAAACAATTGTAAAAAAGATTTGTTACATTAAAAAAGTGATTTAAAAATACCTAAAACACCTCTTTTATGTAGTTGAATATAACCTCAACCTAACATAAAGTCATGTCACAAGGCTTTCTCTAAAATTGCACCTACTCTATTCTTAAAGACCGAAAAAGCTTTTGTAGTTCGTCGTGTGTTACTGTTACATAGTGTTTGTATTCCCATACCATATTTAAAAAGTTGAAATATTATAAGAAATAATAATTCCGAAATTTCTTATATTTCAACCGTATGTTCCAGTCAACTTATTTTTTATATTTTTTTAATAGTTAGCGAATCAGGTAATAAATATTTCTTTAATATAAATGTAGTAAGCTATGGGCTTATGAATTATTATACATAAAATAGATGAGCCATAGGCATTCCTGACGCAACTGACGCTCAGTTTCAGGAAAATAAAAAACAGGCTAGGTGACACTATTTTACTATTTTATTCAGAATTAGTTTGGTTGTTAAACATTTTGTTGACTATAGTCAATTCTGACTATATTGAGTAAACACGAAAATTCAATTATTAATTATTCTAACTTAAAACGAAATGTATTTATAAATAAAAACTGTATTATTGATAACTATTTTAATTTTTCTTATGTATTATTGTGTATTTTTAATTATTCTAGTTAAGGTAAAAAAAATCTCTACTAATTATCAAGTAAAATCAGATTTATACATAACACTTAATGAGTCTCCCTAGAGTAAGGTACACCAATTATTATTGCCCTGGAAATATGAGTAGTAATTTATTGTAATACATTGTAATAATATTCTAGATTCAGCGTCATTTAATTTATCACTTTCATGTCATAATTTTGAATGATAAGAAGTATTAGTTGCTGTCTGTGATCATACAGAGGTTGCTGTTCTAAAATGTGATCAATATTATTTAAAACTTTAGAGGGCAATATTTTTTTTAAGTTTCTGTTATGATAGTAAAGTCAATATTTTTTGTAATAGTGAAGATTATGGCGTCTTAATGTTTTTTCTGTGCAATGAGCTATGAAAATCACATCATCAGATGTAAATGTTATTCCATTTCTATTTTCATTCAGTAATTCTAGAAATGTTTCAAAATGTGGCTACTGTTAACTTATTCGAATATTATGACGATTTTAATATAATTTTTTATTGTTATTTTAACTTTATGATGGCTTATGATGGCTTTCTGTACTTTGTAAAAATATATAGAAAAAGATATCTCATAAAATCAATGTCGGTAAACTTATTGGTAACTTCTTATGATCATTCTTTGCTTAATATCGAGAAAGGTACAGAATTTTATAGTAATCTTCTTAAAGTTGTATATCTATCAGTATTATGATATACTCGTAAGTTATGATTTAGTATCAAAGTGATCACTATAAATCTTTGAAGTTTTTTATGGATAAATTTCTAAAAGCAATCTTCCACTTAGTCTTTAAATATTTGTCCTTAGAATATTTTAAGAAAAAAGAAATAAATACTTTAAATATCTTATTAAATCAATCTTTTCTAACATATTTTACATTACCAATATGTCTTTTAAAATGTGTATGTCAAATATAAAAAACTGTACATTTCTTACATGTGAAAACGTCGACTATAGTCGAAAGGTATAGCTTCTTTTGTATATACAACGCAAGTTATTGCCATTTTATTGACTTAACAAAGATACTTTAAATTATAATTATGGTATATTTTGTATAACTTTTACTCAAATTTGATCTCACACGTTGAAATATTAACTTAGCTTTCAGCATTTTAGTAAAAATGATAATTACCAATTACGTACACGCTACAAATAGAGATAGATAGATAACAGATAGATAGAGAGACAGATACTCGTAGATAGAGAAACAGATAGATAGAGAACAGATATGTAATTTTGTTGCATTCTCTTTATTTTTCGATTACACATTTTAGGCTGGCTTCCCTACTCTATGTATAATAGCTCTATAAGTAAACGTCTCAACAGAGTTGCAACTGACGCAACATGTCCGTCACATGTGACGGACCGTGAACGGTGACAGTAAGGAGTTATGTTATCTCATTCAACCTGTACACACCATGCTTTCTTTTTATATATGTTAGCTTTTGTATTTACTTTTATACACGTTTATTATTTACAGTAAAATATTGTTTCAGTGATTTACTTCGCCCTGTAATACATTTAAAATGTAATACATTTTATGATATGAAAAAGAGTATACACGATACTTAGATAAGTTTAGTTCGTTTTTAATCCCCGACATAAAACCGAGGATTGTGATAAGTTATCTATGTGTTAGTGTGTCTGTGGATGACATTACAATAATAAACTCAAAAAGTGCTCTAAAGAAAAAATATGATTATCAAACGACGTCAATAAGTACTCATGGAGTATGGACGTCTCGGAGTCGGGAGACAGCTAAATAAAGAATGAAATTTAAATGCAAATAACCTAGGAAAATAACGGAATAACAATAAAAAAACGTATAGTCTATGTCCTCGTTAAAATCTCAAAAAACTTCGTAAAACATACACACCGTCAAAGTCGTACAATAGTCCCTCGACGCAAATATATCGATAAGTTCATAATAATATTATTTTTCTCCTTTTAACTACTTTTGACTTTTGTTTCTGGTTTTTTTTTATTTGATTTTTTTATAAAATTTTGAGAAATAGTCAGATAAACTTTAAACCTAGATAACTAACATCGGTAAAACAATGTCGATTTATCCCACAAAAGGTCCTTTGAATTTGCCTTAAATTTAAACCATTTCCAACTCATTTTTCCGCTCTAATAACTTCAGAGCCTGATGTAAGACCCTTATAATTATTAAGTAAGGTCCCATACAATAATATAGCGTACAAGATTATAGAAACTGTTAAAATATGTTTTGCCAGTTACTTTAAATTAAACGATTTAAATCTACAATTACGTAATTACCATCAGAAAATAATATTCTTTTAAGAATTATTACAATTTTTAATTTTGTAGTAACAAGATTATATTTCAGATATCACAATTATGTAACAAATATTTGAAGTATTAAAATATTTGAAGATTAAACATATTTTTAACTTATTGAACATTGGTCTATTGCAAAACATACTCTTATAAACATATATTTTCTTATTGTATTCCGCTTATATTAAAGTATATGCAATTAAAAAAAAAAAAAAAAAAAAAAAAAAGAAGTTTATTTTACTTAATACATAAAGAATTCAAATATTAATATTAGTGAGAAGTGTAATGTCTGGTCCTAATAAATAGCATCTTAACATGAAAAATAATGTAAATAACAATGTATGGTATAGTTTATCTTGTTTGTTAACGCTCCTTAATTGCATTTTAACACGCGCGGTAATATAACTCTTTTGGTTGCTGAAACAATTAATGGCTTCGAATCCAATTACCTTATTAATTATAATATAAATACTATTGAAGAGCACTAAATTGTGAGGTAAACAGGATAACAAAAATAAAGCCTTAATCGTGAAAAAGTTGTGCCCTCACACAATGGATAATAAACATTTTGTGATTCTCTGATCTGTTTTTAGTAAAACAATTATTACCAAATATTAGATAATACCATTATAAATGTTGTTGCAATAAAAAAATATTACAATTAATATAGTTTAAAATCCGCGACTCATTGAGAACACTTAGATAAAAGTATCAAAAAATATTGCTAATGCGAGCTAAAACTTAAATTATATAAACTTATATAATCAATTGAAATCCCACGATTAACCTTAAAACAACTATTGCTTATTAAATATTTTTGATTTATCAGGATCTGCATCATGTTTGAATATCAAAATAATCTCCGCTCCTATCTTTTGAAATCTTTAAAGATGCTCAATTTGAAACCCAACAAAATAAGTTGTTCAAAACAACTAGTAATAAAAGAAAACCTGATTGAGAGACACTCACTTCTCACCCTTTGCTTTAAATGGCATATTTTATAACGGAGCAAAAAAAAACTCAGACGAAAGGTTTTGGAATATTAGCATCAAAGTCATACTATAAATTAAGTAATGTTTTATGATTAACAAGATACTAGACATACGATTATATACTCCGAGAAAAGAAAACATTCATCCCAAATCGTATTAAAATTGTCGTTAGTATAAACTAACTTATTCTCAGAGATTAACTAGAATGTACAGATTCTAATCTGCTCGAATAGCTATGCGCAAAACTAAAACTAATAAAAAGTAAAGTTTCATAAGAAATATTTTATTATTATTGGATGGTTATATGAAGTAGAGTATATTATTACTTCTCTGCTCATTACTTTTAATTCCCTTATGTTTTCAGTTCTGAATAATTGAGATTTATTATCAATATAATTTAAACAGGAAGTCTTTTATGTTGTTAATTACACGAAGTAGCTATAACTGTTATATGAAAAGGGTAATAGATTCGTAAATGGATAGGAAATGGATAGTTTTTTTAAATTGATATTAAGTAGTTTTTTAAATTGATATTAAGTAACCAGCGCCAATGGTGGCTAGCAATAACAGATTATTCACAAAAGCGTTGCCGGCCTTCGAGAAGAGAGTAGACGCCAGTATCCAGTATTCATAGAGTAGTTGAGGAGCGCCATGTATCCAGATGTGATAGAGATATAATTGTGGGCAGTGCAATAGTATAAATCGGCTGTCTGGATAGTATAAAATCAGATTAAATAACGAGGTAGCATCAACCGATCAAACCTTCACAGAACACTGTAAGTCTCTAACAACTCGAAGGGCTCGTTATTGGATGCAGTCAAATGTTAGAGCTGAAACTGAAGGAATCATGGCCGGAGATGAGAATAGTACTCCATTTGATACAGGACCTGCGCTTTATAAAGCTCGATATACAGAGTAACCGGTACTGTTCTCCGCATTACAATTAATATTGGGTGTATTCAATATATCATTAATGTGCAGAAGAAACAATGTTCCCCCCACAAGCACGCACGTGCTCTCCACAAGCAGCCTTGGGAATATCATCATTATAATCATATCTCAAACAGTAGTTATGCGAATATATTTACGTAGTCTAGTCATAAGTTCTGTTACAAAGAAAATATCCGTTAATTTCTAAAAATATTTCTTAGTTTTTATATGTATTATATAGAGTGAAAAATATATGTAAACTAGTTATTCAAAGTATCCACTCTCAGTGTCACGCAAAGCAATGCAACGGTCGGGCCATATGTAGATGGATTGACAAACGATTTACATTGGAAATTTGGTCACTACTGCTTTTAAAGGTTTCTTGAGCCACTCAATATTTGGGTGATGATAGGAGCTGGCCATGTCCATGTGTACATACCAAAATTTATAGTCCCAAATGTTTAAATTTAGACTAGCCGAATACCAATCATCAGCCTCTATAAAGTCTGGAACATTTTGCTCAAACCAAATTTGGGTATATAGTGCGCGCCTTTTGACCCCGGGGGTGAATGATCCTGTCGCAATGTCCCCACTTTGTTTTTAAATAAGGTGTTATTGAGAGGTTTAACTATTGCTTCTAACACGGTATTTTGATACTGATCTTGATTTGGCTGTAGTTTTCACTCCTTTTTTGCATGTCCACAACAAAAAGATGAATACTTGACGTGCGTAGAAACGTCCGGTGATGGAAGGGGGCCGAGGGAATTAGGTCGTGTAATTCCAGCACACACTCGCCAAAATGTATCCTATAGAATACTGAGAGGCTAGCAATTCTACGCCTGTGTTCAAGGCTGTCGAGGTTGGCTTCGACCAATTCAGGATCGCCTATAAGCCTCTTTGCTCGCCTCTCAATTGAGTCCAGAACCGCAAAATGAGACTTTTCGGCACCAGAAAATATGTGATCACAGTTCTCTACACACGACCGGATTTGTGCTTTGTATAAAACAAGAAGCTGTCCAAATGTAAAGTACTGCCGGACCTTCCCAAGAAAGGCAAGCTTTGTTGCTGCTGCTTTTGCTCTGGACTCAATGAACCGACCAAAGTTGAAGTTCGAGGAAATCTCTAAGCCTAACAACTGAAACCGGTCACTGTATTCCAATGATACATTCTGGAAAGTAGAAGCTAAGGTGAAAGGGCTCCTTTTGGCGGTGAACAGACACGTCTGCGTTTTGGTGGCGTTGAATTTGACAAGATTGGCATTGCTTCATGCGGAGACTGCCTGAAGTTTGTCATTTAAACGTTGCACCATGGCATCTCTTTCAGACTGTACTTCATTTCTACTACCCCGAGTACTCGGCACATAACTTTCTACAACCGTGCTGTCATCTGCATACCCATAGATACCGGGCTTCAACACATCGTTAATGTGCATCAGAAAAAGAGTTGCAGAAAGAACGGACCCTGAGACACTCCGGCATTTATTGTCCAGGGTTCCGAGGAACACCCGTCGACAACTACTCGGAGAGATCTCTATCTCAGAAAGTCCGTTACCCAGCTGATCAGACCAGGAGATATACCGGACGCTGAAAGCTTGCTTATAAAGCTCACATGCCAGACCCTGTCAAGTGCCCTCGAGACGTCCAGAGAGACGGTGATCGCTTCTCCGTTTTTCTCGATCCTCTCGCCTAAAATGTGTGTAAACCTATTAATAAAATACTCCATTGTCTGATGCACCACATCGGTTATAGCATCCGCGCAACTCGACGGATCCAAAGAAGCCAAGCAGATCTGCCGCCAAGGATAAGACGCAAAAATCCGTATCTCATTCCAATCTGCTGACTTATATTTCCATGCTCGCCTAACACCATGAGGGTCGAAAACTGCTGGGGAGTATGTAAACACAGATTTCACCAGACAGTGAACGGAGGAGGTTCCCTAGGGGGAGGTGACCGCTACACGATACCGATAAGTTTTCAGCAGAAGGTCCAGGCAATTGGCTGTATGGCCTACCACATCTTGTACCCTTGTCGCTTGCCCCACTGAAAGCTCTGAAAGAGGTGAAGAATATTTTTAAAAAAGAAGTTTTTTTATAAAATAATAACTTAAACATAACAGTTTATCTACTTCTTATTAAAAGTTTAATCGCAACCTGCATTCCTTCACATAGTATAAGGCTATATTATGATAGTACATATAAGCTAAATGTGAACATTACTATATACAAAAAAATATCTTTTCATTTATTCTGAAATCGCCAACAATTTCTCGCTTCAACGAACAATACAATTCATAAAGTCGTGCTATTAAGTTGTGTTTCCAGTTTATCCACGATTCTAAATTCTCTGCCACTAGTGTTCCACTTTAAAACTACACATTATTTGAAGGAATAAGAAATTATATGTTTTTTTATACTAGACTATACATTTATTAGATAATATTTAGTCCATGAAATAATGGTTTATTACAAGAAATAAATACTTTGTAGTTTTTTAAATACATTATAGAAGATTAATGTAAGAGAAGTTAAATAAAGTTTTTTTTTGTTTTTACACTCAATTTATTTCATGTTTTCTTATTTTATTTATTTCTTAATTTATCTTTATATAATGAACTTTATATTGAATACATAAACATTTTATATCCATTTGTGTTTATATCTTGTTATATATGGGCATTGTTTATTTTTTTTCTTTTGTGTACAATCTTCTATAATATGCATTGTACAGTGTCAGCTCATGTGTCAACTCTCGGTAATATTTGGATTGGTGTCAGTTTTTGTTTTTATTTAGTTTGTTTTCTTTTGTACTTTAGTTTTCGTTCTCTATCTTTTTGTTGTAAATTGTGTTTTCATACTGTGGCCACATTAGCTTGAGACTTGAACTAAAAAGCAGTTTAAAGCTAAGATCATGTCTTTTTCAGTAGCATTTTTGAAAATAACTGTAATAATAACTCAAATACATATATTCCTACTTGTGAGCGCTACTTTAGAAAAGCTGCTGTTATTACCATTATTCATATAGTATGGTCATATAGCTTTATTTTTAGATATATATTTATGTTTCAAACTGGGTAATTATGTATGAATTTTACATTTTTATTACTTTTAGTACGTTCAAATTATTATTTTTTTATATTAAATCATCAGTAAATTACTAAATAACTGTTATTTATGTTGTTCATAAAAACATCGGCCAAATAATAAACTAGAATTCCACTAATTTAATACACAACACGCTTTAACCTTCATAATTTGATTGATTATGTTTACATTTTTCGACCCTTCATAAATTATACCAGATAATTTATTGGTCTTTTTTTTTCTTTTAGTCTTTAAAGTAATTAATCACATAGACATAAAGTCACTATGGATACAGATACTAAATAATATTATCGTTAAAACATTATTTTTTTATCAAGAAGCCAAAACTCGCAAATAATATTTTTTTATTCTAAAATAATCAGGTACATAAAGGCATTTTTTTGCCCTTTCGTAACAATGAATTAAAAAGAATAACATTGATGTTATAGTCTAAATTCTAGATGTTGAATCATTCGCAATCATGAGATAAATACAGTAGTTTTAGAAACAGTTTCTAGCGCGGCGGCTGATTGCCTTACACAAAATTTCACTTGAAGGCGCACTGTTGCTATGAGTGTTTGAAATAATACGGTATTCATAAAGATGAGGTAATTTATTAATAACTGAGTAAATATAAAAATAATAACATTACAGACCAATTACATACTACACATAGTAATTTTTAAGAGCTTTTTCTGTTTCTGAATGTTCTTCAGTGATTAATGAAGAATCGCTCTGATTCTACTCAGGCTTCCTGATAATCATATAATTTCATTTAATTTATAAAAAAAATATCTTAAGATTAGTAAAATAAATTAATTAGTAAATAAGGTAAAATAGGTAAGATAGATAGCCTGGGTAACTTCATGAAATGATTTTATGATAAATCAATAATCGCAGTAAATGAGTCACAACTCATACAAAACTTGTCAATCGCTAAGTGCGTTGTCTGTATGTGTAGGTACACAGACATTTAATTTCAAATCAAATCAAATCAAATCAAACAACTTTATTTGGACAACATACATTAAAAAAATAATAATAACAATAACCAAAACATTAAATAAAAAAGTACAAAAAAAAAATACAAAGAGAAAAAAATAAAAATAAAAAAAACAAAAAGGGCAAAAAATAATTAAAAGTTACTTTAAATAAGGTATAAAATAAATAATAAAATAAAATAGAAAACACAGTTAATTAAAATGTATATATGTCATCCAAAATGGAAAGCCACTCAGCTAATGTCAAAGACGTCTTCGACGCTGGTATTCTGTGGCTGCCACTTACAGGGTTACGTCGCGCCGTAATAACAGCAATACCAAAATATTTGTTATCATAAAATAATATTCATATACACATATACACACATACACACATATATATACATACACATACATATATATACATGCATTTCCGTCTGTTCGTTTCAATTTAAACCTCCGAATGTAGCTCATGTGTCCCGCAACCTGCTTGAGAGTGTTTAAATTCATTATCCACAATAGAAATTTTAATTAAATGACACGTTTAGTAGAAAAAGTGTAACTCGGCTGTCCCATACGTTCATATGTTCTAGACCCAACGATGTTATAACTTCATAGTTTTATTTAAATTACCTGAATTTTATTCTTTAAGCAATACAAAATTGCCTGAAATATCTATTTTTTATTAAACAGCGCAGGGGTAGCTGCGAGAGAATGTGTGACTCTTATAATAGGGAATAGTAATTTTTTTTTTACTTAAATGAATAATGTACCTTTTAATATTGTAGAGAAAAAGTCAAATAGGCTTGAAAATATTCTACCTTTTTCTCAAAGTGAAATTTAAAACAATAAGTAAATGTGAGTCGTTCAAACGCCGTCATTTTGTGCGCGCTTTACGTGACGTCATGTTACAGGTCCAGTGTTTGTTTACTTTAAACTGTTTAGTTACCTTATAGAAATTTCAAGTTTTAATTGCCATACAAATCATGGAAGAAGACAAAACTATCTTACAAGTATTAGTACAGTACCGGAATAGTATTAGTAAAAACACCCGACAAAGTCTCTTTTTGTATTCCAAGTGATGCAAAAATCCAAAAACTATAGTGTGAGGAGATGAGAAGGAATAATATATCTCATAAATCGTTTTTGTATTGTTGTGAAGATCATTAGAACTTTCGTATAATTTATTCATAAACATCATAGTATAAATTAGTAAGAAGTAAGTTTTTTCGTTAGCTATTGAACCTTAGAAAATTTGGTATAAAATTACTAAACCTAGTTTAACAAAGTTCAATATAACTTTCTATAAAAACTTTATTCCTTTTGTGATATTACCGAATTTTTAGAATTATTCCTTAGGACTATTGACATTTACTATTTATTTATATTCCTGAATATCATTACAATGACAATTTTAAATTAAATTAAACTATGATTCGTGGATTTATAATTTCTCCCGCACAATAAAATGAAGTTTTTGGGATATAAATAGAATTATGGATTCGAATCCTTCCATCTGATTCCCGTAGAACATTTAATCCAAGCATTTAAACAAAGAAGGCAAATAACCACAAAGAGGAACTTTAATAAGGAAAAAGTTTTTCTAATACATTGCAACACTGTATAATACAGTTCAGATTATAAAGAGGGTTTCTTATTAAATACTATAAAATTGAACTTGTACAACAGATGTAAATAAATTATTAATTATATTGTACTGTATATAATATATTTAAATAAAATGTATAATGATAATGGCTATGTTTATTTTTTCGAAAGTTGTTATTTTAGTCATTTTGGTGTGAAAGTGTTCATGTAACCGAAAAAGCTATTGCCGCAATAATATAATAAAACAAAAGTATTCAAAACCGAAGATAATAATTTTATAAATATGATAAATAAATTTTACTGTTCACATATTGGATTGATTTATAAAATGGGACACAAATTAAAAAAATATTTTTAAATTTAATATTTCCCTTCAATGTTTTATATATAGAAGCCTATAGAAAGTCACACATTCAAGACCTGTCTTCAATACCAATAATGACTTTGAAGTACTGAGCGTAGTGGGCGCAGTTAACACATTTATATTGGTTGCATTCATTTATTTTTAATATAAATGCAATTAATTTAATATTCCATTGCTGGCAAAATGCTTGCCAATTACTGAGCTTAAACCACAACACATTTACATAATTTCGTAGTATTTGTATTAACGTATGCACATGTATGTGGTTACCTCGTGTAACAAAAATACAATGTTATTGTGTAAGCTTTGTTTTTTGTTCTATAAAAAAGGTCTTCTTTGCATCTAGATTTTTTATTTCATGGGACAAAATAATAAAAATGATGCATTAATATTTTATATGCATATAGTATATGAGTTAAATCGAGCATATTGACCAATATTTATTTAAAACCTTTATCCACACGTCATGGTGCTTAAAGAGAAATGAAATGTGAGCGGTAAATTAGAAGCGTACAGACAGAAGGAAATGAAACATCAATGACTCTCAAACGGGTAGAGAGATGTGATTGCATTCATTAACTTGATCCAATTGACTCCAACTTAATTATAAACCAAGTTCAACTAACAGAAACTAATATTCAGTGCTTACATTAGAAATAAGCGTTTGAATAAACTGGCTTCTTTGATCGGAGATATGTGGTATTTGCTTGGAATTCCAAATAAAAAATTATTTCTAATTTAAGGTCGTTAATTTAATTTATGTATTCAGTGAATTATTTCTTTCTATTCATTCTTGTTCACATAGTAAAAAAACTTTAAAACGTCGCTATTTACGAATACGACTACCGCATAATTTTTTTAATATTGAGTTAATCCACATATTACTTAAAGAAGTTACACATATTATGCATAGAAGCATGATAAGGAAGGTATATAGTACTAAGATAGTAAATATACAACACGCTTATCCTTCAAAACATGATTAATCATTTCAGACTGATGTCGAAATCTTACCGGCTTGTTAAGGCTTCGAAAACTACCTTGGGCATGGGTTCCGAAGTCTTTAACAGAATCCCTCACTCTATTAAGAACGCATTGAGTTTTAACTCATTCAAACACAAATTTAAACGATGGCTTGTCGAGGAGTCTTTTTACAGTTACAATGAATTTTTAAATATAAAATTTGACTAAATATATAACATCATTTTAAAATGACATTCAAATTAATTTATATAATTTTGACATAATATAATAAATAATATTTTTGACATGTATACAATTTAAAATTATAATGGAACTATATGTGTAATTGTGACATATAAATAATTAAGTATCCAAAACTGTTTGACATGTAATTTATAATTATGAATAAATGACTATTGACTATTGACTATACGTTATTCGACCCTTTATAAATATTACAAGATAATATAGTGTTTCCTTTTTTTATATATTATTAAATCGTTACAAATAAAGTACTAGAGTACTCAGTACTAGAGATGCAAGAACTAATGAATATTGTTTTTTCTATACGTAAGGTAATAACAAAATAAATTTTGAAGTCTTAAAATATGTATTTATATTTTCAGACATTGTTGCCAAATGTTCAAATATATACTTCCGCTATTGCATCGCGATGAATAAAAAACATTGTTTTGATGTTCAACTAAATTAGGCTCGCTTTGGCGTACTTTAGATGGAGTGTTCCATGATAAAAGTTACTTAAAATAATAAGATTCAAAAATATCTTGTATAATCAATAAATTGGATACAGTAACGCTACTTCTTTTGAAAATCAAAACTATAGGTTCGTCAAATAGATTACAATATAATTGATTTATTAGAAAATCCTATTACCATGTGTGACACGGTATTACAATAGATTTCAAATAAGTCTCATTAATAAATATAATAGTAACAATAATAATTATTTGGTTAAAGAGGCATTATGGATCACACACAGATTTTTTTAAGAGGTTAGTTTATCTTTTGTGTCAGAAATTTCTACATTCATTAAAGGTTTCACCAAACTGTTCTGATTGTACTTAAGCTTCACGAAACTCTTAATTTCTTTCATTATATAATTGTTATCACATTAAGTACTCTTAGCTTATTAGTGCTGCTAAGATGTTAGATTGTGAAATAATACGTTAATTATCTCAGTGAAAAAATTAAGATATTATCTACTTGGTTAATGTTAGAGATTATAAAATCTTCTCTTTCTTTTTTTTTCTATGTTTAATCTTTAAATATTATAAGTCGTCTGGAGGGAATGTTCGTGAACAGTAAACTAATGAGATGTCAATATCTACTGAGTGGTTCAAGCCTTATGGAATACTCTATTAGTTTGTGTTCTCAATGACGAGAATGAAACGAGAATACAAACTACATAAAACATGTTTATATTGTTAAAATACTACTTCAAACAGTTAAACCGTTACATTCATTTGGGACATATGAAACAAGGATTAAATTAGTATAATAGTGAGAGAATATGTAGGTATAGTTTGTATATTTGTATGTGTGGTTTTTAAAAGCATTTCATTAACTAAATCGAATATTTGTTGATTCGTTGTCTGTATCACTGGTACTCTTATTTAACAATAATTATACAAGTGGAAAGTTAACAGTCATTGCAATTAAAATTCTCTATCAGATATGCTAATTTTCCTAATAAAAATAAAAATTCTAGTGCATAAAGTATTCATTTTGCGTTGAAGATTTAAAGCCAGTATTCATGTTTGAATAGGTCTTTGAACATTGGAATTAAGAGATTTTATAATTTTGACGTGACAACGTCTTAAATTAGGTTAAGCTGGGAGTCACTTATGAAAAAGTGTAACGCCCGGTAACGTAACGATGAGTCACACACACATAGAATGCCTTGCGTCTCTCTCCCACTCAAACATGATCGGTCCGCCGAGCAATGTTTTGATTTTCAAATTGATTCTTTAAAATTACAAATATGAAGAAAAAGTGGCCGATATAAGAAAACTTGATTTAAAATGTGTTGAGCAAGAATTTTAACATCTAATTTAAGTAAATGTTTTAATTTTCAAGTTCATTATTTACAATTACAAATTTTAATTAATTTCAAATTTATTTAGCAAAAATTTGAACCTTCGATCTGAATAAGTGTTTTGATTTTCAAATTAATTCTTTAAAATTAAAAATATTAAAATATATAAAATCAGAAGTGACGTCACATAACATTATCTGTACTTATTATTATTTAATATATAGGCCAGTACATGTGACCATACTTGGTAGACACAATTGGAAATAGTATTTTTTTATAACTGAAAAAAATAAATATATAAAATACTGGTAGCAAACAATAACTTCAATGATCGATATCTCCGCAACTAATTGATGTATCGAAAAAGTCTGTAAATAAATTTTGTAAAAAATAATAACATCAATAATATAATATAAAATAAATAATATATAAAATGATTTTACGTGACAACGTATTCATCGTCCTATCCTCAACAAAATCACTCAAATTATTAAAATATTGTGCAATTTAATAATATTCATATCAATAAATATTCTACCGAGAAAAAGACGTGGTCACGTAAATCTTCGCCCGTAAAATCGACTTTACAGGCAACCATATTTTTTAAACTTTATATCAGTCCATTGCGTTCATTGTTTATTGAAGATACTGACTGAAAAACATCACAGTACTCACTATAGTAAAATAATGATTTCGTTATAAGTACGACTAACGTGGGTATGATTCTTAATACGTAGTAAATTTTCTTTTTATTTCTAGAAATGCATTTTATATCCGTGTCTATCATTATTATATAAACTTAATCTAAAGTTAAGCTATTGCATGTTTTTTATTCACAGTTATTTCTACTGACTAAATTATATTATTTAAATGGTACAACATTATGTTATAACGTCAACCAAATAAAAAATTTGAAAAACTATGGTATACATTTTAAATTATAACTAATTTATGATCCTCTTCCTACTTTTCGAACTTAATTATTTATAATTTTCAAACTATTAGAAGTTAAAATATCTGTGAATATCCATTCATATCATTTTTTACGGTTTTTTTAAACGTGCAGTTTGATTAATTGAATCGCGATATCGAATCATATACTATTATAAAAAGAATAATTACATCATTTTATTGTAAAAAATTTAAAAGCTTCTAAATGTTGTCATTTTAATTTAAATTGTTATATTATTTGACTTATAGATTGTTTTATAAAATTGCTCTATTTGTAAATTCTAATATACAAATTTTGCGTTGCAAAGATTTGACGTATAAATATATATAATATCTTTACCTATACGAAGTACAACTATTTTCATGTAGAGATTTAAAAACAAACTAAATAAATATATAGTGTTTTCTTAGGTTTTCACGAGTACTACACATTGAAATAAAACAATTTTTACGGATTTAACTCGCGTATATTGAATTAAATTTTAAATTTACATTTTAAATCTAACCCGACGTTTCGAATGCTTTGCAGCAATCGTATTCACGGTAAGACGAGATGGAGGTGTCTGTCAGTAAGTCAGTTAATTAGTCATCTGTAGTCATGACAGTAGTTAGTCATCTGTTACGCGAGTTAAATCCGTAAAAATAGTTTTATTTCAATAAATAAATACAGGTAAATAATTCGTTCCATTTTCAGGGCAGAGGGACGTAATTACATTCCTCCAGACTGATTGAAGGCGAACGAAGAAACCCGAATTCTATAGAGTCGTGAGTGGATAAGGCCTTATTACAGGCTCTTGACGAATTGACAAAACGTTGTTGTTGATCTGTAATGGAAGATATACTTTTTTAGACTCATTCTTATTCCAAATAAAAGGAAAATATTTCATGGTAACGTTATCCTTTTTAGGAAATGTAATACCATTTGTATAAGAAAATAATTCACTATTATGAAAGCTTTATTTATATGATTATCTACCTTGCTAATTTTTCATCTAAATAGAAAGCATTTATTACGTTTATTTAATTGTCATGTAGTTGTATTAACTTTCGTGACCAGAACTGATAAGGATCATTTTAATTCACGCTGAAGTTGGATATAACATGTTTGCACCACAGACACCAAGAATGTATTGATTTGAGCCGTGAGTCACGTTATAACTTTTATGCCTCATCCTATACTTTAGTTATCAAATAATGGTTTTATATTGTATAGTTAGATTCTATATTGACGATATAATACAGCCAATAGATAAGAGAGTTCTTTGTAAGATATTACAAAACTTGGGAGTTTTCCCTTTGTCATCTATTGCTACAATTTCACTTAATTTAGGTGACATGTAGACATGCATAAAATTATATCACATAAAAAAATGTAATAAAGAGATAAGAAGAGCTGTACACAGTAGAGTGGCTTTATATAAATAGCTCTGTCTATCATCAGCACTGTACATGGATAAGCGGATATTTACGCGGGCTTCATATTTATTAGTCTGTGAAAGTCTATACAAAATCAATTTAGATTTTTACAATAACACAACATTAGTGCTAACAGTTTCATATGTTCGTTGCATTTTTAATAAAAAATGTGGGATTTCACACAATGCGCTCTCTAGCTTTATTTGTTAAATTTAGATGTACCTTACATATACCACAAAAAATATTTCCAAAAGTAAAAAAACAATAGTAGGTTAAATTGTTTTTAAATGATACTAGACTATATATCCCTTGGACTATATATATATATACTAGTATATGCTGACATTTTACATAATGAGAAACAAATATTTCCTGAAGGCCCGACTTAATTAAGGTGTAATGGCATAATTTCACTGTTTACATAGTTCATACAACAATAAATAAATGTTAAATAAATGATATTTGCACACACAAGCGTGTTCAAATAGAACCTTTACACACTCCTAACAATAGTTTGCGTTAGTTCAATATCAGTGGCACTTAAATGGTGATCGAAAGCCAATGACTCAGGAAATTGAAGACGATTAACGCAATCGATCTTTTCAATCTTCAGAGACAGATTGGTCACTTAACAACTTTATTGAGCCAATCTTTATTGCCAACTTGTATACAATACAGTTAGTATTGTACATTTACAACAACAAAACCACTACACGTTAATAAAATACAAAGCTGCATCCAACCATGCAACCTCTTTTGTTTACACAAAAGTTTCTCTTCCTAGGATGTGGGAATCGAATCCACATATTCTGTCATTTTACTCTTTCACGTTTATTTATATTCAGTTGTTAAAGGGATGCAGGTACGGGAGATCCGGGCGTGCGACTCGAGCCATCCGGCATGGGTAGCATCATCCGTTCCCCTTCCCAGTCCTCCCCTACCTTCATTATAGCTGTCCGGGTCGTAGGGGCGAGGGGCGGGAAACAGGGTTGCCAATTACAATGGTACTTTTCATCCGGGTTGCGAGGTAATGAAACACGCCATTAGAACGTTCATAAAGGAAGTCTATTATTAGGGTTCATGAACAATGTCGAAGTCGCAATATAAATCTCCGGGTTAAGTCGCAATATAATTCGAGGTAATTTTTTTTAAGTATCATGATATTTTGTAATTCCTTACAAAATTATAAAATATTTTTTATTCAAAATATTTCTTAATACAAAATACATAAAGCCAAACGTATACAAACGTTCCACAAATGTTTTAAGTGAACGAACGTTCTAAAAACAAAAAAAATCAATCATAACAAGGGCAACTTTATGAAGGTTTTGAATAGTATAGTAAAAGCGGACAAATGGGGAGTTTGCGTGTTGCGCTGGCAACACAGTCATCGGGTGGCTGGGCGCGTCCTGGCGCTGCGTTAGTCCGCGTGAAGCGGCGCGGTTGCTCAGCGCTCCGCGGTGTCCCGGCCGGCCGCCCTAAGGTACTCGCCTCCTGTTGCGCACTGCACTACAATGTTTATGTTAATGCCCTCTCACTATCAACTTCTATGTATGAACTGTGCGTAGTAATTTTTCGCGCGCTTTTGAGATCTATTTTTTTTTATTTGTTATGCCTTTTTTGTAGTTTAAAATCGATTACTCGCATTTTAAAAGTGTTAAAATCTTGCCTTATTATAACTGTAGACAATTTCGTGCTTAATGTTAGTTAGTATGCCTTATTATTTCAAATTATATTCAAAAAAAAATGTTTTTTATGTTAAATTAAAGTTGATTTCATAAAAAACTTCTATAACAAAAGTAATATTCTCTTTCAGATTTTAAATCATATATTTCATATATAATCAAGTACATATTTCTGGCATTTTATAAACATATTGTGCGTAGATATGATAAGATATTTTCCCAATAGTTCTTTATCTCTTTACCTATGTAAATAATTTAAAAGATGAAGTGGCTCTTGTAAATAAATTATAAGCAATTCTGAAAACGAAGTGCACTTGTAATGTCTTCGGAAAAATATTTATTCGAATACATACTGTCATATAGTAGAATACATTATATTCTATAAAAAAATATATAAATAATTATTATAAAATAAAAAAAACTTATATTTCAACATGTTTTTTTTTGCTTTATATTAAATTTATTTGCTATATCTATATCTATTCTTCTCGCACAAAAAGCTTTGTTATAAATATAGTCGTGGCATACTAAACTAAGACATATTTTAATTTTTAATTTAGTCTGTATAATTATAATGATCACATATTTTTTAATTATATTGACAAATGATTGATGTTAAGGTGTAAAAACCTTATATTTTTCCGGGTCAGTGGGCGAGATGTTATTTATTGCACTGTTTGTTTTGGGAAAGCCTTTGTCTGAAGGCGGCAGGCGGCAGGTGGCCAATTTTAGGCACAATTACGAAGGAGGCGGTGTAATGTCATTTTCTCTGTAAACTTTGTATTCAACAAATGTTTTCCTTTGAGCTTAGAAATTGTTTACAAGTAAAGCTACCACATAAGTAGTTTAATCGCCTTTCTTTGTCTGTTTTCTTAATCAAATTTGTAATATAAATACATTGTAGTAAAGAAAATACAAACAGACAAAATAACAAATGAACCTTAAATAAATAGGTAATAAAACATATCTTATTAAATTGTTTCTAAGCATTCCAACAAAACATAAGGCAATTAAAATAGGTGGCACTTGCTCGAGACTGAGAATTACTGGCATTGTCAGTCGCAATTACGAAACAAAGCGTTTTATTTCTTAACAACCTGACATTTTTGTGTAGGACTTGAAACTAATTGCTTTTTTATGTGCTGTTAGCAGGACAATTATCAGTATAGGTATTTTAATTCAATCCATGTATATCTAAGGTACTTTAGGTCTCTTTAGGCAAGTTTACAAAGGATTTTGCTTTATTGTTATTCATGATTTAAAGTTGGCGTGCAAGCCTTCTAATCTTTCCTCTCTTTGGGGATTTGGAATCGGAATTTTAGCAATGGATTAGTTTTGACTCACAACTTACTGAATCAAACCTCAGGAGACTTGTTTGCGGTACAATTACAAAATTTCCATAAAGTTGGAGTTTTTGCTTTGTTGTACATTATTTCAAGTTGATTTTTTCTTATTTTTAATTATAATAACGGATATATTAAATTTTAAATGTAAATTTGTCAACGAAAAGTGCATTTAATTATGATGTTCTGAAAAAACCTACTTCATTAAGTTTATATTCGAGTCGAAAGGAGAAATTTAAATACAATTTATACAATTTGATTACATTATCAACAAATATAATTGAATAACTGTCTTGGCTAAATTGATTCTCGGTAAAATTTCAATGTAGTATATAAACATTTCATTTAAAATAATGACTATAGCTTTTTAAAAGTTGGATTTATTTTTGTACTTACTCTTTCGATACTACTCTTAACTAATCCGAAACTAAGTCTCATCGTTTGTCAATCATAATGAAAGTAGAAATTCGTAGCTGCGTAGACTCAATCGTAGAACTCGTAGCTTACAGTTAGTTATCTTACAATTTGATGCAGCCAATTAGTACATTTTCTTAGTTTTATTTGATACATTTTTTTCTTGAGGAGAATTTTCTGCTTGTGAAGATTAATTCTGATTCTGGAACGCCATTCAAAAAAGACTATTTCTTTTCAGACGATATACTGTTGTCGTTCTAGCTTGATTACGGTTTTAATTTCTGTGGAAAAAAGAAAATTAACTACTAAACCTTTGTAAGTTACTCACATTAATTATGAATACACTTTTATTTATATTGGGTTAAAAAATTAAAAATTTAATTCATGATTGCTCCAATTCTTAATGAAATTGAAATTTCTAACTCCTACACCAGATTTTATTAATTTTATAATATGATAATGAAAACTCTGCCATTCTAATCCATTTTTATAATAATTAAGACATAATATATCTATGTAATTTGGATCATGTACGGTTTTTCGAGATTAAAACTATCATATTATCTGTTAATCCCAGGTATAATCTGACTGTATACCAAATGTAGTTCAAATCCGATAATCCGTAACAGCGTGATTGAATAACAAACATTCGCTCTATCGTATATAATACATATTAGAAATATATTTATACCAAATTATTTGTTAAAATAAATTTCAAATGCATCGATGCGGTTTTATAAATGTTAAAGTAGTTTTAAAGTAAACATTGGTATGCAATACCGAGTTGAATTTATATCGAGAAGTATTACGTTAGCGGACATCTGTTGACTCTGTGGATGTCATTGTACCGTGTTGGTGCTCGTCCAATAGAGATACGATATCTTTACCATTTTATTATATCTGTACCGTAACTTCTGAATGTTTTCTTTGATACTCATGTTTTATAATTCTTTTGTCCAGTCTATTCTAGTGAGATGATTTGTTTTCATCTATGCGATGACTAACACTCAGTAATAAACCATTAATTATCACATACATATTTTGTCAGTTCTAATTTGATTGTAATTATATTTCATACCAGTTCTTGTTTTCTCGTAAAATGAGATTTGCTTCGATAATAAAATGTTATATATTCGTAAATTGTATTAGGCAATGAAATAGAACCATGCAGAGCATAAAAATCTATCCAGTTTTAGGATGACGCCGAAAAAACTTATCGGATTCAAAAAAAGGATATAGAGTAACAATAAAAGTAATTGGTAAATAATTATCCGTGATATACATATTCAAATACTTCAAATTTACATAATATCTCGTGACTATATCATTATAAATTTTTGAATCAAATATTTAACATCATTTTGAAAATCTATAACAAACGCTAAAATCTATTCAAACGTAAAATAATATGAAATGAATAACATCTTTGACATTTATTTGATAGAGACAAGATTGGATGATACACTGGTTGGATTTGTGAAGTGGGTTTTGCCTCAAAATTTATCAAATTTATTACCGTCGTGAGAGATAGCACCTCAAGTACATTATCTAATGAAATTAAATAATTCATACGTATGTTATTATTCGTGTAAGTTTCCTCGAGGGTTTTGTTTTTTTATATGGAACTGTGATTAATTCATGATCCTTTTATTTTAAATACTCATACCTATTTTATTTATTATTTAGTATTGAGCGTTTATTTACTCTCAGAAAATAATATTACAGCACAATAAACATGGTATATTTTCATACTAGCTGCTCGTTACACCGTCTGCCTCAATTCCGACTTAAATTATATATCATCTATCATTCTATAAAATGTACACACATACAAAAATGTTAAATATTATTTTAATTGAACAAAGCAATTTTAGTATTTGAAAAGTATCCTATATGTTGACTCAAATATTAAGTAAAGATATTAAACTAACTCTACAGATCGATGGTTAAAGCAAAATCTGACTTGTAGTTTTATATCATTGCAATTATATCCAATTCTACTTTAAAAGCTTTTTTTACGTACTACAGTAAAAAATAGTAATTTTCAATAGACAACATTTTCAGAAACTGTAGATGTTTATAATGTACTCGTATGTGTATATAATGTGCATGTAAATAATGCATAATATATAATGTAAAATATGCGAATATGTATTCCAATATTATTTGTATCCACTATATGGACAAGATTATAACCGAATAAAAAATAGTCAATGAATACAAATGAACTTATAAAAAAGTACTAAACTACTATACGGTCAGAATATTTATTTTGTGGGTATGAAAGTCGATTGTTACGAGATAATCTAGTAATCTCTACTACAACATAAATCGATTGTATCTGTCTGTACCATTCCTTTTTTTCTTTAATTTTGTAATTAATAAATGTTCAATGAGACGGACTCAAACTTATTGTTTATTAAATTATAAAGTTTGTCAGTCTGTGATAACTCAAAAAGGGCTTGTCTGCTGTCAAAACTTAAAATAAACTAAGAATATTAGATTGCGCAAATGATAGATTGTGTTATGACAAAAAGAAAAATATACGATTTTTGAAATATTTTTCATGTGAATGTTTTTAATGTTTAAAATTATCATTATTAGAACTTGATAGTATAACTTAGACATAAACTAGATAAAAACATATATAAAAAAGTTTTTACATATATCATGGCATGGTTAACATTTTCATAAACAATTTTCATTATAAATTTCAGTGGTTTCATTTTAATCTTTATTATAGAAATATTTAGTAAGATTTTCGAAAGAAATCTAATAGAGGTCACCCTTCCTCTTTAAATTAAAGAAATTATATTTAAAATATGTAATAAGCTGATGAGAATTTGTGACAGTAAAAAACTACATCAAGTCTCCAGAATAAATTTGCTAATTAAATGTTATAAAAATGTTATTTCTATTTCTCTTTAATCTTATGTAGCGTAACGTTGCTACGTTATATGTAAAATAACTTTTTCAGTACTACAATGCCTGTGTACGTGTACAATGCACGGATCGTTAGATTTACATGAAAAAGCATTACTCGTATGTATCATGAAGTTCTGAAACGTAAAATATCGACCATCGTAGCGAGTGTGTACTCGTACATCTGTCCAATTATTTAATACCGTATAATATTCATATTTAATTTTATTTTATGAATAATGTAGGTTGAGTTGTACGCTGCAAATTTATTGATTAGTTAGTTCTTCAATAAAAATATATAATAGCTACTCATTTTCTCTACAGTTGTTTTATCGCTATGATAATTAAACACATAAACTAATAAAATATTTTTTTATATTTTTAAAAATATTTTTTCTTACATAAATAATTATTCACAAAGTACCTAATTATCTTATTATTTTATCCATTATTTAATTCAACTATTAATAACAAACTATTTTTTTTGTTATAATAACATTGCTTAAAAGAAATATAAGTTTAAGCTAGTATGTTATTATTTCTTATATGTTATATGTCAGCGGTAATATTGTATGCAGGCATTATAAATGTGCCGGAGCCTGGGCCACGAGATAAGCGTGAAAATAGCGAAACAGGTTTGTAACTCCTCAAGACTTATAGCGAGATAAATGTTATATGTTTTATCTTTTGGATTCGATGAAAATATAGAATATATTCTTTATTATATTTTTTTACGTCTAGAAAAGTTTATCACATCTGTTTTTATATTTAAATTTTTAAGTTGATAACTAAGTGCTTTGGGTTACCACTTGGACATCAATGAAAACAATTGATTTCGTATGTAGATACATTTTATAATGTTTTTTCTTTAATATAATATTATTTCAAAATATACCACTCTTTATTTTAGTCCTTTTTAGTAGGATAACTCAATTATTTTTTTAATTAATAATACAAAAACGTGTGAACATTAAATAGTACTTTATTTCTTTAAACTGGTTGCTAAGTCTGTTTAAATATTATCGATGAATTTAACTTTATCATGATGTTTATGCGTATGTGTTATTTTAGTAATTTCTACAAACAATACAGAGTTGTTAAGATACACAATTGGGGCGCCTTTATGATAATAACAACTGTGTTTTGACTGCCCGCACCAAACAATTTTCACATGCAAATTGTTCACAGGCTGAATATATTTTCTACAATATACGTCATCAAATATTTTTTTTATAAAAACATTGTTCTTTTAATATTAAACTTATTATTATATAAAAGTAAGTTTGCTCTTTTTTATAGCTTTACGTTAGCTAAAAAAAAGACATTTTTCCTCTGCTTCATTAAGTAACTCGCTCTAAGCGGTTCGTGGAAGCTACAAGTAAGAAAGCCTCTATGAAAAAGTGTTTCTCACACATCGATGAGTAGCTACGGTCCATCAAGTTATTACCTCAGCTATTTCGCTCTCATTTTTCCTGTTTATTTTTTTTACTCCTTTATTGCTCGCAGCGTCGCGGCGCTGCTGTCAGGTGCAGGACAAATATTAGAACTTACCGACACAATAAAAGTCAAACTTCAAAACATGCTAATTATATTAAGCACTTCCGAATAAAATACTGTTTATTGTTGGTATATGATATAAATTGTTCTATACGTTCTGAAATAACACAAAACAGACATTAACGGTTACAGAAGTGATTGTACGTGAAACTTTATAAGAGAGCGCTAACGGCTCCCTTTACGTAGATTTATCAAGTTGTTCAGACAAATGGACTGTGGTGAGCTCTCTTCTAACCTAACTTATTCATTTTATTCTTTACTTTTGCAACAATACGTTTTCTAACCAAAGTCAATGCATTGTATCCTAACGAAAGCTGATGTAAAGTTACTTAAAATGCTAGAAATATATTTAAATATATTGCACGGATGTTGATTTTTCTAAAATAATGTTAATGATAAAAGGTTACATTTCAATATTTATTCACTATTACTTTATTCTCGGTATAACTGTATACTTAGTAGACTTTAAAACAACAACAGCGTTTTCTGAAAAAGCGAAGTATTTAGGAATACATTCTATAAAAAATACCAATAGCAAATGTGAATTATGCTATTTGTTTTCGTGGTACAGTGAATATATATGTAATATTGAAGTTGGTGGCTTGATTCCCGAATAGTTAGTTATAAAGTAAAAAAAAGTGCATAACAATATCGGTTCGGCAGCTGTTAATTTGTTCATAGTCTAATATTTTACAAGACACTTGTTTGCTTGAATAATGTGAAATGGAAAATTTATTAAATTAATGCAAGCGCACGATCTCCACTATCCTACCTAAGGAGTAATTATATTACGTTGATGGAACGTATTACAACAAGCAACTGTTCTCTTTTGTTCAAGCTTTTATTAATTTAACTATAATTTTAATCTTCCGAGTTTTACGCGTATTAATATTAGAGGCAGGTGCTCGAAAGCACTTTTTAAAGATATTTTTCGCGCAATATTCTTTAAAAACTGCTTTTCATTTCTAAGTTCAAATTTCCCGACAGTAATGTCTTGCTCGGTTAAGAATTATCTCTGTAAGAAATTATTTTATGCATTGTGAATTTAAGAAGATTTTTACTATTTGTTTTTTATTTTGGACTCATAAATTTAACTGTTTTGGCGCGTAGTCTCAAGTTAATTGCAATTATGTATACCTAACACATAAGTACATAGATTATAATACATTTTTGACACATAAACAAACTTATAAAACCAACAAAAAAGTTTTAAAAGTCCTTATATGTATGTATTTTTTACCGTCAATACAATTATGACCTTTATAAATTTTAGTTCACTTTGCTAATAGAAGGTTATTACTACGTTACGAGATATTCATTATATGTCACGAGGATATCAAATCACAAGAGAGATAATAAAATGACTCATAACATTTTTGAATGTCACATAAAGTCGGCTCTACACGTCATGTTTTCAATTTAATTTGGGATTTTAATGAGCCATTTTAGATGTTAAGATTTCATGTGACGTCATGTTTTTCACTTGATTTTTTCGTGACTATATTTTAATACACATACAAAAATAAAGTATGAAACGTCTTTATTTCATAATATACCATGATATTTATAAAACTGATACATTCTCAAAACAATCTAAAAGTAATTTTAAGTCGGAAAACTATTTTGAAACCGAATATTTGCAATTTCCTCATCTCGCCGTGCAAACTCATTCTAATAACGTGTCAGGGGAAAACGACACAACCCGTTTTCGAATACATTTATTCGTTTTTGATTTGTGAAAAAGCGGTCCCATATTATGTTAAGTTTATTTAAATATGTTATCAACTGATTAATGGAAATCCATTAAAGGTATTATAAAAGTAAATTGATTTACCTACATTATACATGTTTCATCAATTACTGAATTCAGATTTATAATTGTATTTAAAGACGAATTAACAATTCTATTTAACATCCAAAACAAAGCTTTTTGATATTTTGGTAACTAAGACTGAGTTGACACAAAAATAATACGAAACAGAGAAATGTCCTCGAAATCTCGCTAAATAGCTTCTCCCGGTTGACAGCGTCTAGTAAAAGAGCCCCATACCTACTCCATACACAGCTAAAAGGGTAATGTTAATAGATACATCCTTAATGTATTGTTTTAATTTGTTAATTGATTCATCCGAAACGTTTTTTTCAATGGGTGCACGTTTATTAATATAATATTTTCACTGTAACAAAGGTTTATCATTACTGTCTCTCATTACGAGATTATGTCCCTCCCTGGGACCTTCGTGAAAATGTAAGATGCCTCTCGTAAGTTGTGTTCGTCGTAAACTGTATCTCTGAAATAAAACAAATAGATCATTAAAACGAATACTGTTTGTGAAACGTCGGGTTAAAAAAATACAAGATATATGGCGAATAAAATTATAAATTATTACAATTTTTGAGAATTAGGAAATTGTACGATGATATATTTATGTTATTATAATATGTCATACAAAACAATATTTTTTAAGCATAGTTTATTTACACCTTTATTTTTGACAAATATTTTTTTGTTTGCTTTTTTTAGCTTTAACAATTTTTTTTTAGTTTTTATTATAATAAGAACTTAAACAGATTAATTTAAAAATTGTATTAAAACTTTTGCCTTGTTATCTCAATTGATCTCGTTGTGAGGAGAGTTAAAACAAAGTTTCCATTTATCTTCTAATCAACGTTTTGTGGTTGAATAATAAATACAATAAATATATTAAAGCTCATCTGAGCTGTCAGTAATTATAAGTTCACTGTTATTATCTTTTACAATATATTTAAATAATTTTTCTAACATTTAATCTACATACTTCATCTGTTATAAGAATTTGCAGGGGAAGGGTCCAGCTAAGTTTTTCTATACTATTGAAGCCCAGATATGATAACTTAAATCATTTGATCTTCTTGTGTTCGACGAACTTGTGTTCTTACGAACTCATTAATTTAATGAAAATTTTTCAGTAAGAGTTTAAAAGATATGATTTCTAAAGTAGTAATTAATAATATAAAAGTATTAAATCCAGCAACTACAAATAGTAGTATCGATTGATTTAAACTACAATTTTTAAAGTACCTTCAGTTTACATTAGCATTTACTAATATAAACAATTAACTGTGTAAAATATTCACTTCCACGATATTTTAAAATAAATAAGTAATAATTAAATATAATTTTATAATTATATAGAATATAAAATAATTTACAAAGTTAATTGGCTTTTTTTATAAAATTCTATTTATTAAATTGAATTTTTATCAATTCAAATTCTCCTTTAAAAATTAAAACTTTTATTCTTGATGCCGTAAATCGTGGTTTGCTGTGAGATTTTGTGATCGTAAATGTTCACTGGAAGGGTAGGAGTTGTTGACACTCTACTTGAGTAGGAGTTCGTTAACGTAACGTCGACACAAACATTACAGACAACAATGAAGTATTAGTTCTACATCGGTAGTTACTTTATAATTTTAAATAATTTCTTGATAATATTTAATAAAAAAAATATTATCATTAATACTAAAACATAGAAATCTAAACTAAGAAATCTAGGTTGTTCTAATGAAAGCCAAAAAGGTATATTTTTAAAATAGCTAAGCTACATTATATTATTAAAATAGCGTATGTACTTAAAGTTAATCTATATCATCTCTGTTGTCACTTGATCTTCATATTATGATAGCACTAAGATAATAAAAGGTCAAAGGAGAATTGTGGCTTGGGAATTAATTACTTTGTTCAATCTCAGTCAATGTAGAGATTCATTTGTAATGGTTTAGACTACGAATAGACATCCTGGCAAATATCTTTACATCGATTAAGATAGTAACGACACTGTCTAGGTTTCATTTATTATATATATTTTCTGTTTAGATTTCTTTTCACTTTCACTCTTTCAATTTTTCACTTTCTTACGGTAAAAATCAAATTTCGTTTTGACTATACCTTTTACAACAATAAGTTTCAAGAAAGAAAATATGAATTTGTGTACATTTTAAGTTATGATAGATAGTTTATCATCTGTATTAGAGCAGACAAGGCTAGCAGCAACTTGTGGAAAATAAAATGTATGTAATAAATTAAAATAAAATTAAAATATAACATTTTCTAAATGATCGAAGTATGAAACCATTTCACTGCAGACCCACTTACAATAAAGTATTTTTTAATTCGTCTACATTGTTCTGTTTTTTCCAAAACCGAATATTTTTTATAAGCTCTACTTGAGCTTCTACCAATTATTTTATTCAAAAATGTATTTCACGAGGTATTCCCATTTTTATTTTTCCCATTTTTATATATTCAAATATATAAAAATGGGAAAGGGTTGAACTTAATGATTTAAATAAAAACGGTCTGCGCCTAAAGTATTTTTTTCGGTATCATCGCAGTTTCACTAACGTAATGTAATAAAAAGATACATATCGTTAAATCTGAACTGATTAATTGAGCAGTATATTTTATAAAGAAAAAGTGTGATCAAAATCACAAAAGTGTGATCAAAATCAGTGTCAAAAATACTTCAGATACAAAATACAAAAGCCGACTGGTCGCAGTTTATGTTGCAATTTCTTCATTTAAAAATATACAATAAACACACCAGATGTTGAAACAAATCAACTCCTTGGACATACAATGTGTACAAAGCTATAGTACGAATAATAAACGTCCATGTTGTTGAAGCTCGTACGAAATATAATATAGCAATGGCAGCAGCCCAAGGGAGAAACTACACTATTGAGATTCATGTACCCGCTTTTGTGTATTGTTTCAGCCTCATACGACATAAACGAGTTATTCTGACATGTTTTGCATATATTAAATTGTATTATATAGTTTACTATATAATTATAATATAATATATATTTTACTTTTTTAATAACAAAATTGAATCAATTTAAGCATTCTGAGCACGAACTAGCTGTAATCACCAAGATATTACAATGAGAACGTTTGAAGCATTTCGTGTATAAGAATCGTTAGTGAGCTGTTGTAATACATTTATTTCTGATTTTTGTTGTTGTATACTTCTTCTTTGAAAGTAATTTTATCATTTAACGAGATCATGTTCTTATAAATGTTCCTTTTTTAGGGATAACTCACCTAAAACTTGAACAGAGGCGCTTTTAAGCGTTTCGTAATTAAATAAGATTGCTTTTCATAATGGAAGTTCTGTGTAACTTTGCGAATAAAATCAGGTGTAATTTATTTATAGTGAAGTTTATGTGTTCTTATTCTGGACTCACAAACAATTATGATAGAGCTTAAATTGGATTGTAGAACCATTAGATAGTTCCTTACAATTAGAAAATTTGAGTATAATATATATAATACAATATGTAATATATATGAATATTTCGACGGAGCGGACGTTTGTAATATAAATAAAATCTCATACTTCACTTTGATTTTACTCTCACATCGTACTATTATTATTCGGAGCAATTTCTCGCTCTGAATTGTTGATACTATTGTCGCAGTCTGAAATATTGAGAGCGTATATAAAGACTCAGAGGAAAATGTAAGTGGTAATATATTTCTTTAAGTAAAGACTACGCGCGTCAGAATTTCGCCTACTCACTAGCTTAATAGAGCTAATATTGAACGTCAAGTAACTCATCTTTAATGCTTATATATGTGTTTTATTTCTTTTTTAAAATAATCAATAGATTCAAGGACTTTAGTTTCAAGTCAATTGCTATATAGTAAGTAAATTAGGTTAAACTTAATAAAAATGTTCAATACTTTAAAGTTAATGAATGGTGTAACTTTGCCTATTGTTAAAGATTTTTAGGTTAACACAAGTTTTACCAATATCTTGTCTCACTGACTGTTGACTGACAGTTACTCTTATTAGTAACAAAATTCAGCTACACTACAGTGTTGCCAATAAACTATCTTATTTTACCATAAAACCCAAAAGATATATCAAATTATGCTCACTAAATTGAGTATATTTAAGAAATTTTCCCTTATTTTCACTTAGTGGTATGTTCTTAGCGTCTCGCGTCGAGTTTATCCGTAGTTATGGATTTTATGTGACATAAACGAAACCCATTAAGCCCAAGCGTTGCCATGTAAAATAAACTGTCAACATACTTATTTGTCACTTACCGGGTGGACTAGATATTGCTTGATTGGTTTTGACTTTATAAATTAATGGATACATTTTGTGATTGGGGAAGTTTTTGTATTTCGTATTTAATTATGATTAATGATTAAAGTAGACCAAAATATTGACCTAAATTAACAAATATAATAGAATTATGATTTTTATCTTATTTATACTTCTTTATTTAGATTATTATTTTTTATACTTAAATGTTGATTTTCGAGATTTCGTTTAGGTTGGTCTCCTAAATATCGGTTTTTAGATAAACGTCAATAACAATAACGTAATACTAAATATTTATAATAAATGTGTATTATAATGATAATATTTAGTAGACATGAGCCACTTGTTTCATTCTTCTGAATTAGTTTATTTGACTAGTTTGCAATAACTGTTTAACTCAGTAATACAGTTAATCATTGCTCTAACTATATTACTGAAGTTACTTAATTAACTAACAAAAAAAGGTATTTTCGTCATAATTTCTGTTCCATCTAATCTAATTTGCAACACAAGCAAACATTATTATAACTTATTCTCTAGTATCTAGTACCTACTGATGTTATGTCATCAATTTGTATCTGACCACCAAGACTTGGTCTGTCTTGTTCTGGTGACCTGGTTTATAGGAATGTAGACATTTCAAGTATCTATTGCACTGATCTATAATAACCAGTGGCCATTCAGTCATCTGAAAGAATATTCCTAAACATTGATACGGTATTAATTTTATTTAGGGCATAACTATTTAAGTTTATTTATATCTTGCTAATAACAGGGATTGAACCCGGGTGCATCCATGTAAAGGTAACAAACCGACCTCTCTCCATACAGTCGTGTACTAATTAAACGTAAGAAATATTATAACAACGAAATACCTTTTCACAAAGCGACATTGAAAAGAAATGGGGTGAAAATAAATTAGATACTTGTTCACGAAAGATTTTTAATTAAAAGTTTTAAGTAAATAATGAAACTTTTTAAATCCTCAGAGTATAAAATCCGGATACGTGCGAGTCAGGGGCCCTTTATGGTCGTTTCCAAATCCAAGCGAAGCACACTCAAGTGTTGCCATTTTTTTATATCGAAAGTTTTAAGTATTAGGTTTTATATCGGTTTTTTTCTAACACTTTAAAATTATTTTATGTTTGATAAAATGGGGTACTGCTTTTTTTAACAAACTCTGTAGAATAGTTTGCTTTCCGTAATATAATGAAACTAGTTTTTGAGAAAATTAATTCATTGTTCAAATGGGAAGATGAAGATTATAAAATTGTTGTAGTCTAGATTTTACTACTTTTGGCCGGAACTTGGAATAGTTTCGGACTGTGATAGTAACGTCAAATCGATTTAGCATTACAAGCAATCACAATTTCCAAGGATCCGAATTACCCAAATACCAGATTTGCTTTTTGCTCTTCATTATAAAAAGTAAATCGCGCAAAATTTCTAATTTCAGTCAGATATCCTATATTTTGGTTTTTAAGTTTAAAAAAACTACTTCTTACTATGACGATGGTACCTAACGTAAAGATGCCAACGTGTCACGAACCAACGTGCTTAATAGTAAAGCATATGATATAAAATAGATTTTGCTTTTGTGAATCCGTTGATCCGTTGAATGTGTGATGAACGTTAATAAAATAAGAGAAAAATAATTGTAAAATTATGCTGCCTCGTTTAATAAGCTCTTGTAAGTATATTTTTTTGGCAATTCCATATTATCTGGGAGTTATTTTCATAAACATTGCAAATTAATGTAAATCGTTGTTGTCATCGCAGTCACATCAGCCCTGGTGCCGTCATGGTGTCATTATTGCAAGATAACAACTAACTGAAGATAAGATCCCTCAAATCTATAAATCTTTGTTTTCTATATGGTTTATTTATACGCGATCTTTTTCATTATTAAATTAAATTATTAAATAAATACTCTTTTATGTAGAATTGAAGAGTTTTTGGTCGGTGTGGAACTTGGTTTGTTGACTGAGTCATTTGAAGAGTTGATATTATGTTGTAAACATTGTTAAATTTCATTTTAAAAGAGCAACTGTTGAGTTTCTGACCAGCTCTTTTCAGCAGAGCAGCATTCCGAGTTGGTGGCAGCTTACTGACAGACTGAATATACTGATCAATTTAATGTAATAATAAACTATTCAAAAGTGTGTGTAACTGCTTGGTTAAATAAAGATATATTAAATAATAAGACTTTATACACATATTTTTCGAGAATTGCAATTGCATTGTTTTTTTTTTTAATTAACATTCATACTATTTAAAACATATTAATGAATTATATTACTCTTCACATTTTGTTAAAAAATAGGTTAATTTAATATGTTTTTTTATTTGTTCTTAATAGTCTCATTGTTATATTTTTTATTTGTACTTAATAGTTTCATTGATATACATCACAATTCTAATTTTCGTGTTTTGTATGTTTTTAAAACCATCATAGGTGGTATATGATGAGGAGGAAACAATCAACGTGTACGCAACAAATTACTGCGAATCCATAATAATTGCAATTCTTATTAAATTTTCGATCAACTCCTTACTTATTATTTTGTTCGTGAATATAACTTAATCATATATTGCAGAAGTGGTGTTGCCATACCTTAAAAACAAATTACCAGAATTCGTTACCCTTCGAATAAAAATATCTCAATAAATTAGGCGGAATTAAAATAAAGTTTTTTAACTTTTTAAGGTGACTAAAATATACTTTCGCCTATTTGCAACGCTTAAAGCTACACTTACCAACTTAATTAGCTTCATACTTTCTGAAAGCGGTGCACGAAAGGATATAAAAACGCTTTTTTTATGCAATTCTTTTATAGCAACTGTTATATGAGTATAATTATAATTAAACGCCATGCAACTGTATTTGTGATTATCAAAGTAAAGTAGTAATGCTAATTACATACTGTGAATGTGTTAGCATTACAAAAATAATAAAATGTATGAACTTATTACATTATATTTAAACAACAAATAATAATAAGAAATAAAAATATAATATTTAACTATTATTTTTAATTTTTCAAAATGTAAATAAGTGTTATGATGAAAAACTCTTTTTAAATACCTCTCAGATTCATCTATAATTGGTAACATTATCCTTTATAATTTTTCAGGATTTTTTATGCTGAATTTCACAAGTATTAACCCATTACATTGATAGGTAGGTTGTTTATTTCATTCTCCTTTCATACATTGATAAAAAAAGATAAAAATCATTAAATAATCATAAATATTCAAGACATACCTAAACAGTTTGCATTAATTGCAGGCTATATTGACCTACGGTGAAACTTTGTGCCTTTATCCAACTATGACGGGTTGTTGATAAGCTACGCCAAAAGGTTAGTAAACTTCAGAATTCACCGACTTAGTCCTTTGTTAGTTTAACTTTAGTTTATAATTATTTGATTAAACTTTGGTTTACCAAAGTGTAGCATTGTGTAGTATGCTACAATAATGTTTGGGCTATCTAAATATGTTAAAATTATTAATATATGTATATTTTTTCATTTGACTTCTATCAAAATATTATATTTAAATCGAAGTCCCATAATGGGGAACATTCACGTATTTTTTTTTTGACGTAAATTAATCATTTACCTCTCAATATCGTAGAAAAAAATATAAATAGGCTTGAAAAGATTCTAGTTTTTTTTTAAAGTGAAAATTAAAACATTGAGTAAATTTGACCCGTTTAAACACCGCCATTTTGCGCGCGTTTTGCGTGACGTCAAATGATACATACAGTGAATGTTTACTATGAACTTTTTAGTTATTTCATAGATATTTTAAGTTTTAATTGCTTTACAAGTCATGGAAGAAGATAAAAATCATCTTACGAGTATTGTATTTTAACGGAGTGCAAAAATAGTATTAGAAAAGTGTTTTTTGTATTTCAAGAGATGCGAAAATACAAAAACAATGGTGTATGGTAATTAAAAGGGATATTATATGTCTTAAATCGTGTTTATATGGTTGTGAAGATCAATTTAACGTAAGTATACTTTATTTATAATAAGTTTAATCTAATAGTTTAAATTTATAGTAAGTTATCAACATTAGAAAATTTGAGTTTAAAATTAACCTAACCTATCTTACAAATTTCAGTATAACTTTCTATAAAAACCGTAATCTTTTTTTGTTTTACGCAATTTTTATGGTCTGTCGATTTATTTCAGGTTAAGGAAGATACAGCAAATTGTATTCAATATAATATGTGTAACGAAACAACAAGGAGGAAGATGCAATCTAAGTTTGAAGAAAGGAGTTGTTCCTTATATATTTTTGTGGCAAAAACACCAGCTGATAGAATGAGAATGTGCATAGTCAAAAGGCAAAGATTGACATCGGTTAATGAAGCATTTTAAGAGTTAGCTATCAAAAGTAGTATTTAAAAAAATTAGTGACCTTTACGAAGAAGTGATATAGGTAGTAAGTCCTAGTACTGCCCATACAAATGTCTGTGATATTAATCAGCCAAGACTCAGTACTTCTCCTATTGAATGTGATGATCATAAGGCAGAGCCTTGCTTTTTGCATATTAAAGATAAATTACCAAGTGACTAAGCTGTGCAAGTTAATATTAAACCGAAGTATTATATGGAAGTAAAGGTGTCAATGTAAATATACCTGCTGAAAAACAAAATGTAGCATTGTCACCATTTCCTCATTTTACACACAACATTGTTACACAACAGTTTTAAAAGTAAAACTATCTGTTTTAAAAAGAAAATTGTTTACTGAAAACACAGCTGATAATACTTCTATAGCATCTTATATCTTCTATATCTGCTGATTATCAACCAAGTTATTTATCTGAGTCAAGTGAAGTGAAAAATGATTAAGAGGCAGAAACATTTTAAAAATGTATTGTTTACCTAGTAGCATGCTAACTGCTATTCAAAAAGAGTTTGTATGTATTTGTTTTGTTAGAGTTGTTTGAGTATTTAGAAAATGTTTTTAAGATTACCTAAACAATTGTATCATTTAATAAAACCTTTAAGCACGAAAATATAGGTTTAAATTATTTATTTTTCTCAGTCACACTGATACCACAGTATGAACTTAAACGCCGATATATTGAATGGTGTGTCAAATGACGTCACATTTCCTTTCGACCAATGGTGGCGCGTTTTGGAATTTTGAATTTCGCTCCCTAAATTTGCACTTTTCATAAATTATTTTATGGCCTTAAATGATTAGTAAATTAAAAAAAAATGATTTTATTATAATAAGATGATAAAAAGTAATCGAAAAAAAAATATTTGAGACCATTTAATTTTTTTTGCATGTTCCCTATTAATAGACCCCTAATTCCCTTCGGTTAAAATGTCAATTTTAATAGAATATTCATTAATTTATGAACCAACAAAAATAAAGTGGTCCTTTCATCAATTTAAAAAATGAAACTTCAGAGCTTAACACCTGACCTCATTTTTCGACAAAAGTACCTAAACTTTACTGTTTGTTTTTTTTAAAGGTTGTTTTAGGAAGTAATTCATTTTATTCGCCGGTGAAGTGAGACATAATTCGATTTAATTGCGTTGAGATCGTTATGATTATATGATGGTTATCGTTACCGTTATTTTCTTTTTTATTTTGATTTTATTGTTCGTTTTAGATTTAGAAGGTTATTTGGTATGTTTTTAAATTATTTTTGATTTAGCTTGTTTAACCTTATTTATTATAAGTTAGTTCAAAGTACCTGATAGAATGTTTCACGATCATCAAATAGTTTGAATCATCAGACCAGTTTGGAGTTCCATACAGAAAATTAATAGTAAACACTCTGCAAATTGTTACGTGCACAGATTCAATCAAAGTTCGCTTGGTAGGTATGTGGAGGTAATGCGAATACCTACATTTTTGTTATTTTGAAACAAAATTCAATTATGTTCACTTTTCAAGTTGAAATTCAAATTGGAATATTGGAAAGTCCCTGCATATTTGTGAATATAAAGTGCAAAAGCGTTATAGACATATTTAGACATATTATTATGACAACATTAATAAATAATGCATATTAAATAATAAACAACATTTCATAAGTCATAAGTATTTTAAATCTCCTGTTTATGGACAATCTATAATTATTATTATAGTACGTGATGTTACTTCCGGAAAAAGGATATTACCTATTATATTAAAGACCAGACTAACGCAACACATAAACAATTCAGAAGAAATTTTTCATGTCCTATAAAATGTTTCTATAAAAAAATCTATAAAAAGATAATTGATTTCAGGAAAATTTATGAGTTCCTTCCCTTTACCGCATTATGGAGGAAGTTATGTGAATATAAAATGGCTAACAAAAAAAGCTATTCACTCAGTTATCCCTAAAAGACATATTTATGTGTAGATGGGGAATTCATCAAGGCTTTTCCCTATGTTTCTTAAATATAAGAATAATATTAAAATATTATACGTATACACTCAACTATAACTTTTATATAAAATATGTCGTATACTGCTGGTAAAAGCAATGTTAACTAACATAGCATTGCTATATGCAGACGCAGGCGCAGGCGGGGCGGGCGTGCGGCGCGCGAGTGCATGGCGCTGCTGTACCGCGCCACACGGCTTAAAGACCGTGCGGACACGCACGTCTTCACCTTCGTGGTCACCCGCTCCGCCACTCGAGAGCCGGATCGTGATGTCACTTCTAAAGACTTCTGCTGTGCGCACCAGCGATGGGCCGTCGCGTTCAGTCGCACCGAGGCATCGCTGGGTTGGTCTCGTAACCATAAATATCAACCAGGAGACAAATGTCATAAGCTGCTAATATTTTTTTTTATTCTAGGCGTCTATCTGGTGTGGCGGGGCGTATGCGAAGGCATGCGCGTATACGTAGATTTCACCTTCACATTGCTTAGTCGGGATCACTTTACAGCCAATGAGGGGTTCTCAGGCAAACAGGTCAGATTCTACGCTGGTTGTGCGGCACAAGGTCGTGGCCGCTGTGTCTCACTTGCAGAGCTCAACACCAAGTTTGCGGACGCACGGGGAGAGTTTCAACTAGAACTGAGCATGTCACGTGTTCGAACACTCTATTCATGTGAATTACGGGCCCCAAGATTAGATACGCCTCCAATAGCCTTCGCTAGTTTCGATTGGTCCGTGTCTGCTACTGGTGGGGTCGGAAAAGAACCACTAACTTTGCGGCTAGTGAGGTTATCCGGTGAAGGCCAGCGGTGCAGAGTACGATACGCGCTCGCACTTGGGGAAGGAGAACGACGGATACACTCAGGTCCTCTCGAATACCTTTGCGATGCAGACGGCCGTACTCCAGCATGGACTCCTCGTCCACCTTCCCGTCTTCTTCAAAAAGGAGTTCGACTAACTGTAGAACTGGTGTCTGCAAGAGCGCTGGCAGAGTTGGCAGTCCCGGTAGCTGGTCGCGCTGCAACTTGTTACGATCGTGACAAACAGGCCTGGGCACTCCGTTGTGACACTCATTCAGAGACAGTACGATTACATATGCTCTATCGGGACGTGCATCATGTACCGCGAAATCATCTTCGGTATGTAAGTTGGTCGGCATGGTTAGTACGCGCGGCTCCAGCTCCTGGAGAGGCAGAGGCTGAAGAATTGCCAGGAGCTCCTTTTGAACACTACTATGCTCAAGAAAGTGCTGACGAAGGACTCATGATGGAAACAGCCTTAAAAGTCGAAGACGTGTCTCGTGCTGGTTGTCCATTTTTACATCCGGGTGGAGAACTTCAAGTGCGTCTTGAGTGGACGGACACATATCTTCTCTTTCAAGCGACGTATCATGTCTATGACGATCTATGTCGTTTACATGCTCATCAGATGAGGTAAGAATAAGCCTCGATGTAATAGTTTTCAATCGTGTATTTATGTTTGTAATAAAAATGTCATTATTATTTTAGACGCGAGATAGCTGCGCTACAAGCAGAAAACTACTCATTGGAACGGCAGCTATTCAGCTATCAAAAAAGTCTAGCGTATGCCCAGGCACAGGCAGGTGATCCGGCGGTAGCGGAAGGAAGTGGCAGGCGCTCTCCTGCTGAACGGTCGCTATCAACCGACACTGAGTACGCGTGAGGCGGGTTCCGGCAGCGTAACAATATGTTGACCGCCTTCTACATGCCCGCACTCACTTTTCTATCCTTTCGACTGATTCTGACGTTTTTGAGCGATTTATCTATTTTTCTAAACGTTTTATGGCGAGCTGCGTCCTCGTCCGCACCGCTTCTCGCCGGTCGCCTGCACTCTCGCCGCTCGGATCTATCGATAGCTGATTATTATATTCGACTACTTTTCTATTTATCTGTACATAAAGTATATTTAGATATAATATATTATGTATATTTCTTAACTTGAAACTCGAATTCATATACTACGACAGTCGATTTATGAACAAAATAAATTAAAAATGTACCGCTGGTGTTTTATTGAAAGGATAGTTTTTTAAGATTTATTGAAAATTGTATTATACATACCTGAATGACGTGTAAGAATAAAAGTCAAATTGTTTATCTTTTAAAATAAAAATGTACCTATTTTCATATTTTTTTTAACTAACACTAAAAGTGTTTCGAGTCAAAGACAGTGGGTCTTTCATGAGAGAAATCACAAATATATTTAATATTCATAATAATAATACAGGACACACATACACACACTGAATTAAGCCCTAAGTAAGCATATTATTTGCTTGTGTTAAGGGTGTTAGACAACGATACAAATACATAGAAATACACATTATAAATACTGAGAATATATTTAATAAACGATCAAACTCAGAAATACAGACATCTATGCTCATCACATACAAAAGCCTGTCCCTGTCGGGAATCGAACCCGGACCCCATAGCGTCGTTATACGTTAGGCGTCTGCGCCACTGGACCAACAGAGTGGTTAAATAATAATACATATAAACACATTTAATGAATATTAAAAATCCATGGGCAAGTTACCTGAAAACCAACTTTTATTCTACGTTATCTATATTCTTTTGAAACCTTCATTACTTTATCTTGTCAATTTGACAAGATGTCCCCATGCAACATGCTTGTATTTTGACAGTTGACGTTTCACAGTTTATACGCATTAATTGTTTATAGTGTAAAAGTTCTAAGTTTGCTTTCTAATTATTTCTGTTAAAACTAAACTAATTTCAAAAATGGCACAAGGCAAAATGAAGGTCAAAAGTAAATTACCAAAAGGTGCAAAGGCTAAAAAAGGGAAGGGAAAAGGCAAATCCGTTACAAAACGACCCAATGCTCCTGTGCGTAGTAAGAACCAGGTTATAGAAAAGAATAAGATGAAAGCTTCAGTAACTAAAATGGTGAATGCAGCGGCTGAGAAGCAATTAAGATCCCTGGCGACGGACACGCCTCAGCTATCTGCGGCGCAGCAGAGAGTGGCGGCGGCCCCTACTGCGCCCGCTGTAAAAAAATAGCATACGAGTATTCAGTGTAAAAATAATATTAAATTGTAAATGTTTTGCTAATAATGTTATAATTAATCGTTAAAGTTAATAAATTGTACATTTAAAAACTCTGTCTTATATTTTGTGCATGGTGTGTATAAAAATTTATGGAAACAAGTGTTTAATAATAAACATCAAGGCATCCAATAAAAAATAAGGAAGCTATACTGCTTATTCGAAAACATTAATACACCTAGTATTATTATTATTATTTTAGAATCTTTAATAGGACCGCAGCACATCATGCATTATACTTAATATTCAACTAGTAGGAAACCAAAGTAAATACTGCTTCTGTGGATCATAGAAATATAATTGATGCAAAATAATGAATATTTTATAAGTATATTTCACTAAAACATATATCATATGTTAAATGCAGTAGTATTCTGTCCCAACATATAACCTGATATAAGGCTTTTAATTAATAATAAAAAGGATTAAGTATGTTTATTAATGAACTAATATTATAATTTGATACATAGATTTTTTTCCCGGTACATTAGTTTAAATACTAATTTTCTGCCTATCTCCGAGTGTTTTTAAATAGTCTATTTGATTAATCTATTCTACGAGTCTTTCACCAATATACTGCAGTTTAGGGCTATGAATCTTAATATGGTAGCATTAAAACATACTCATCTAATTAAATAATAAAATCAAAATGTATAGCTTCTTACACCAACGATATTGTTGGTTACACCAATGGTTTAAATTTCTCCTTATCCAATGATAGTGGATAAATAGTGGATTATTTAGATATGGAATATTTTGCCAACAATGTTTTTTCATACCACACTGTTAGGTCATATTACTGTCATAAATAATTTGTTAGATAATGTTTAATATAATAGTTTAATACATTTTTTACATAAATATCTGTGTTTTGGAGAAATAGTTTAATACATTTTTACATAAATATCTGTGTTTTGGAGAGACAAATATCAAATCAATATATATGTAACATTTATGGTAAGCTATTTATTAAATCAATTTATATTATTTTTAAAATAAATGTCATGTTGCTACATCCTTAGTCTTGATTCAAGAATAACATCTTTTGTTTGTAATATTATTGTATTTATACTTTTATAGGTGAGTAACATAAAAAGTAGGTATAAACCAAGAGTGCATTTTGATTTATCTTTTCTTCATTCTATCAACTCCAATAATTAAAATAATTTATGACCAATAATATTTCTAAAAGTACCTTTTTAACTTTTTGTTGTTATCTTGTGTAATCCCTAAAAATATACATTATCTCTGAGTATAAGAATTTGCCATTTGCCTATTAGTTGCTGAAAAAAAAAATTACAACCAATAGTGATATTGTGATTTCATGAATGTTTTTCCACGATCGCACTCGCGCCTAAATGTAAGAACTATAATTTGAAATTAAATTCTCATGTTATAACAAATTACGAGCAACATAAAAATAAATTAATCAATTAGAATATGGATAGATTATAATATGTGAAATAATTAAAAAAAAAATTGAAATAAATTTTTATCAGTGTTGGAGGAAAAATAAGCATAAAATTAACTGTCCTTATACTAAATTAATAATTATTTTATTTTATTTATATCTTTTCCACTTAGAATCATAATCAGTGATCACTTGTGTACGTCAACATGGAAATGTCAGGAGGGCCTATTACGATACTAGATTTATCGTAATAAGCCCTTCTGAAAAAGCACTTTCCATCTTAATGTTAAAGCTATGAGGGTTCCAAACGCGTCCTGGTCTGAGAAGAACCACACAACAAACTCAGCCGGATATATTTTTTGTTATTGTGATCACTGTTTCACAAACGTCAAACTTAAATGCAATTTTGGAACAACTAGAACCGTCGCAATCAATCGGAAAAGAAACCTAATGATTTCAGGCAACGAAAATTAAATAATAATAACAGAAAAAATATATATATATATAAATCTTCGGCCTGCCACACAACCAGTGCAAGGAGCACCCGTTCACGAGCATAACACAAGAGCCATCACCCCCTTCGCACATATTTGAGGGAGGCAACCCGACTCCCGAAATTCAAATGTAATTCAGGCTAATACGTTTTAATATCTGAACTATTTTATACGTCATCTCGCTCCCTCCACCACCACCCACTAATAAGTAATCAATCATCACAAAGTTTTGACAAACTCCCTGTAGTTCTAATTTATCTACGTCTATTAAAATTATAGCATTAAACAACTATAATATTTACTTTCTATGTGTTGTTACTCAAATATGAAACTACAGAAACAATAACTTTTCTTTAGGGGCCTGTATCATGCACCATTCTTTTTATATAGTTTTATTTTTTTATATATTAATATTTTATGCAGATATTATTTTATATATACAGATAAGTTAATAACCAAATGTTGCCTGGGGCTACGATTACCGACTTTCACGTAGGTGTCTACCCTCATTTGAGAGATTTAGGAATGTACTGCTCTTTATAGCACCGTATAACTGTATGTTCAGTCAGCCTTTTTTCTAACTTCGATTCACAAAGATTTCCACAAGAATATATATATACAAACTTAATCTGAAAAAATATATCGGAATGTGGATACTGTATATGTTTTCAATAAAAATATTATTTCCTGTTATCTTGTTTGATTAAAACTTACCATACCTACTATTGTACAGCTTAAGGTGAAATAGCAAGGTACATCATTTTATGAGAAAAGTTGTATATTGTAACTTATCTAAGGTCAATTTAAATAGACTTTACACGATTCCTTCGAACTTGTAACATTCCAATAACAAACGTAATACATATAAAAAAATGGTAACCATTACACACTCAATAGGTACTATATGTACGATATAACGGGGACGCCAAAAACAAACTGTAAGCTGTTGTCAAAGTGAATCTGTTAAATAATTTCTAAATGATATCTTGATTGGAAAGTGATAACACAATTTATATAAATTATGGATAAGTTACGGTAGGGTAAGATATACAAATTCATATACCCTTTGACTCGATTGGATTTCTGTATATCATAGAATAGTCAAATACAATTCTACAGCTGCAAAATAAACCTATAAGCATATTCATGTGTTTATTTTAAGTTATCGACAAGAGGCGACAGGTCCGAGTAAACCAATACGGCAATCTTCGTTTTGGGGCCAAGATTACATTTTTTTTTCAAGTCAATTTCGTTGTAATTCGGTAGAGTTTTTGGCGGTTTTATTTTCGCTTATATTGCATGTTGCGTATGTGGGTAACATATTCAAGGTAATGTCGCACAGTGAGTGAACGAGGAGATAAGGATGGATCGGTTATCGATTAATCAAATATTATTTGCAATATTTACATTGTTATTACGCTTTTAATACGTAATCATTGTTGGAAAAATAAACATTTCATAAGAAAAAAATAACAAATGTTATTCTCATTTAACTTCTTGGTTAAAATTTCTAGTTACCATCATTACCTGCATGTCTATACTGAAAACATTAAAACGTAATAAATATGTCGAAGCTTATTTATTAATGTACTTTTAGTTAGCAGCTCGTCCAATCAAACATGTAATACCAACCAATATCAGTCTTTGCTTGAAGATATGACATATCACATTAGCCATAAACTTTTGATAGTCTTCGATTTTGTTGTAATGAATAGTGGGTATCTCAGATAATTGTATGTAATTCATCGACACGTTCCGTATCGAACATATATTTTGACGCTTTTCACTTATCAATATCGATAAGATGGTGACCGCACTGGTGCAGTTCGGGATGTGGCCATCAAGGGGAGAGGGGTGATGCGATTTCTCCGAATAAGATTAATAAACGCAGGCGGGCGGGGGAGTCGCGGCTAATGACACCGGCCTGCAGATATTTTTTATCGCGAATTTAAACAAAACTGGTTGCGGCGGTAGCTCCGTCCCTCTGCATTTCGCGACTCCTGCGCACAGTTGTCACACCTTTGTTTGGAAAATAGATTGTTACACTTTCTGTTTTTATTTACTATGTCCGCTATAACAGGTAAAAAGCTATACTGTTTACAATTATATTAAGCAGTATTAAACTTTTGATTCTGTTTATCGCTATTGCATTTAAAATATTGTTTTGACAATAATTGATAGCACTGAACACCTAACATCCAGTCGATGTAGCAAAATAAGATGGAGTCAAAGATAACATTAATTAAGGATTCTTCATCGCAAAACATCTATATATCTGAAGTCTGAACCTATTCGAGATAAAGTATGTAAATACGTTGTTAGTGAGATATCAAAGATCTGTCAGAGCTGAGAGCGAATGCAAAAGATTTCCAATTCCAGTTGAACTAGTTAGGGTTAACGGTCCAGACATGTATCGTCACAAAAGTACCGTTTTAGAAGGGTTTATACCATGAAAATACATATTTATATATATTTACATATATTATTTTCTTTTGTTTCCGAAATGTCTTATATCGATAAATGTATCATTTATTTTAAAGACACTCTTTATGTTATACTTATATTTGCTAGTGCTAATACGACCAGTCTGATTTAGATGAATATACTACTAAAGACAAGTTTCTATGATTTATTATATTTTCCCTCATTGTGATAAACAAGGAAGACGTTCAAGAATAAAGCGTTACACACTTAACTTTTGTGGTTAACACATAAAGTGAACTTCTAATAAGGTTTTTCACCACTCACATTAAAAACAAAAGGTTTTACAACCAAGCCTCGTTTAATTATAACTAGCAACCAAGAAATGGCAAACATAAATATTTAAAAGTTTTATTTTATAATATAACATTTTTTTATACATTGTTGATATATTTCAACATGCCAAATTTTATAACGCATACTATGATAAATTTGTAAACCATTTTATAAATTAAATTAGTTTCAATTTCATTTGTTTGAAAAATACTAATAAAAGTGATAAATTGGATAATTATTTCTAAGTAATTTATCTTTCAAACATATTTTATGTATTTAAGATCATATCTTTGAAAATAATTAAAAAGTAATAAAAGTAATTGTTTTAATGTCTAAAGTAATAAATTAAAAAATTAATTACTTATTTCAGTGATGCATATGTAGAGCTTTAACGAACGTAGCGCGTTGGTGTCTTTTGTTCGTGCGGTAAAGTAGCAAGGATTGCACTCTTACGCCGCGCTGGTATTAACTCATTGTACATTTTAAAAGAAAAATCAGATTAATTTAATATATATATATATATATATATATATTTTAATAAATTAATAAATATATTTTTTTATTAATTACTCTAAGGCACGGCATATTTGATTAATAATTGAACACCAGATAATAAGGTGTAAAGCCTAAACAATTGTGTCAGACATGTCGGTGTCTGGCTCAGTCTGTAGTCCATTTACACCCTACTTAGTTTCCGTCTGTCTGCGCGAGTACCATGACAGCGGAGGTGATATCGACGGGAGACAATAAATCCGGTTCTGCAATGGCTGCAATTAAACTAGTGTCGCGACGGGTTCGCGACCGTGCGAAAGTGAAGCCAAGGAGGAGGAGGGAGGGGAGCGGGGGTCTGAGGCTTTCGGACTTTGCGTCTATGGAGGTGTCAGTCCGCGCGCAGCCGTCGGCGCAGACGCACGCGCAGCGCCGCGATAGTGCAATGTTGCGTTAGCGCCGCGGCTCCATGGTGTACCCCGAAGCGTCCCGCTGGGGAGCGCCCGACACGCTAGCGCCCCTCTACGATGACGTCTACCGAGGTCAGCACTGCAAGTACCGCGAATTGCATCCTTTGTTCTAGCCTTAACTTAAACCTGTCACTGTTCCTGTTCTCTATATATGTTTACGTTTCTGTATTTTCTTATAACAAGCTTAATACATGTATCTAACTGACTGGTTTGTTTTCATTTACTTATTAACTGATACTAACGAGGTGTGGATATGATAACTTTACGTCGGTTTTAAATTAAAATTGTGAAATGCGGAAGATTTCGTTTCTAAAGATGTTTTCTTAGTAATTAAATATACCCTCTTAACATCTTGTTCTTACTAATCACTAAACTTTACTCCGATAACCTTTTGATTTAGAGAATAAAATAGTGTATTTCCTATAAACTGTATGTTAATATTTATTTGAACTGTTATAGTTTCATAATTACATAATTTCACCGGTTAAGGGTTAAGTAACGTTAACTGAGGTCAGTTACTCGGTGGGTGACCGTTAGTGCCATCAATCGTTATTGATCTGCGATACTCACGTGATATGTTCCGGTTGTTATAGAAAGCTCGAATGTGAACTGGATGTTGTATACAGTTTCATATTTCGCAACGCTCTCATCAAATCAATTGAAATTAAAGATTACAGTAACTTTTAGATAAAAACCGTTATGTCAGTGTGTTTGTATGTATGTTAATGTGTGTGTATATATCGTATAGGACCCCACCGGTCAATGAGTCAGACGTTAAATGGTTATGTATTATTTTGCACTCATCACATTTCACACGGGCTGTGCTCTCGACTCGTTTATCTTATTTATAGACCAAGGATACTGATTTTGTAATCAGTTTTATTATATTTAGGAACCAACTTTGATAAGTTTTAGTATAATATTGCTGTTTAGAAGTATACAATTTTTTGGTTGTTATAATTAAGAACAGCAATGAAAGATAAATTTACCGAAAACTTTGCGGATTATAATATGATATGTCATATTTTATATTATAACGGGTATATAAGACAAGAAAATCATAAATTTATTAGTATTCTCATTAATATTCAGTAAAATATTTAAGACTTAAGTCATAATAATATATCGCCGTAGCCGATTAAAATTAAATACAAAGTTTACACAGCCACTTTGTTTACAGATTATTAATTATAGAGTTCCCTCTGTGTAGTTACGATTATGTGACCAAATATTATGTAGGAATAAAACAATGCTTTGTTAATAAAACTTTATAAATGTAGGTTAAAGTTTTTACAGAAGTTATATTATTAAAATGCAGTGCTGATGCGTTGTCTTCAAAGAGTAAATTAAGACCTCATTTCAGTTTACAGTTCTTTGTTCCGTAAAATCTAATTGACAACTAAAAATTAATTTATAATTTAAATTACTTGTAGTTATAATAAAATAACAGTTGCTATTACATTTTAATTTTGAATCCACAGGAATACGTTAATTAATATCGTATCTAAATTAATCAATGTTTTCTTCACAAATACAAAATTTGTTTTTCCACTCACATAATTATATTTTCACGTGTAAACTACCTTGTTTATTATGTTTTAACTATATTTTCCTATTTTAAATTTCTACTCTACTTTTCAATATTACTTTAATATATTGCCAAAAATTTGAATTTTTGTTTAAAAATGTCATTTTTTTTAATAAAATAATATGAGAAATAAACTATATTTAAAATAAAATAATTGTTCATAAAATATAGAAACAACAGAACTTAATATAGCGATAATTCTCAGCTGTGGTCTTTACTAGGCAATACAGTAAATAAATACCCAAGCTATCACGACTCAGGGATTTATAAATTGCTCGATGTTTCGCAACCTCCGATAGCAACGAGATTTATGTGACAGATACACTGTGCATTAGGTACTGCGGCCGAGGTGTGGAAACTAGGACGCCACCAGGATATTGACAACAACCAAAAACCTTATCTCTTAGAAGACAGGCTCTACCATCCAAATTTAGTAATTTATTCATCCAAAAAGAAAACTTGCTAAAACATGTCCACTAAAAGATAATATGTTACATATAAATGTTAACGGTATTATTAAATAGATTAGCTTTTTAGTACAGGAAGCATTAAGAACATGCAAACGTTTATAGCAATCTGGAAAACTTCAAGTCCTCGTTACAACCGTTAAGTTAGAGCTTATAATTACATTAAGTTTAACCGACGTTGCTAATGGTTAGTATTTATAAACAGCGAGGCACGTCGATGCATGCTGGAGGCTATTTTTAGAGCCACTATACTGACTCACGGTCGTCTGTTCTTTATACCTATAATTACGCTGGTGTCACTCATTGATTCGCCAACAAAAACTCTCATTGTAATCTTTTTTAAACACATCAAAAGGAAGTGGAGAAATAATTATATTCGGACTGCTGTCGTTAAATGATTTAATACTAGTTTTCTAAGTAGCAAAAAATAGAGCCGGTCGTAAAGTGTATTATGTAGATTATTAAACGTATTCATAGTAATATTGTCACGAATGTCTCGTATGTTTTAGTTCTTTTGATTATTGAATAATAATTCAGAAGCTCTCAGATAGAATATTGAAAATAAATCATATATTAGATAAAATAAACTATTTGACTAAATCACATAGACGCAGTCTATGTCATATCGTATCATATATAAATTGCATTATTATAATCATATTTATTAAAATTAAGAAACAAAAATAAATTTTAAATATCTTTTATATATTTTAACAAAAAAATATATCAATAAAGAACTATTAATGAAAAACAGCTAAATTAACTGGACTACAATTTCAAACGCTCGTTTGATTCCAATTCATCAAACTGTCTCATCGAATTCCTATTAGAAATGACTGTTCAGCGCTGAAACTAGCAGAGATTCCGTTTCGACTTGTATAAACGTGTTACTGCTAGTAGTGGGCGAGCGAGCCTCCACTTGTCGGGGTTCATATAGCTTATTTACAATGGAATATAACTAAAGGTTTAGTCGAAAATCTTTATGTTAACGCTATCACAGCTTTTATGTTAGTATCATGATTTATGGTTAATATCTGAACTTGTTGTCAATAAAATAAACATTCAGACAATGAGTTCTTAGTATATATAAATTATTAGCTATATGTAGTATTTTAGTATATGAGTAAAGTATTTAATGTGCCTTTAAGTTGACAAAAGCTTTATTCAGATCACGTCGCAACAATATGTATTTGTTAGTAAATAATGTAAGTTTTATAATAAAAAACGTTATGGATCTTGTTGGTGAAAAAAAGATGCATGTGACAACCCGCCAGAAGGCAAAGTATGAACTACTTTACTATCATCTTATATTTCGCTCAACAAAGACGACGAAGAATCGATATAGAACTTTGAATTTTTTAAAAACAACTACGTCAATGCTGAAGATTTGGTGGGGATTTTTGCGTTCTCATTGTATGGACAAGCTTTATATTGTTTAGTAATAAATAAAAATAAGTGTACAAAAAAAATATACTGATAAGATCTAGTCAAGTATTCACTTAAACTCACTGCCTTTAATTATTTTTTTTTATATTATAGTTTTTTTTTTATTGGTTTATGATCAAAAGATGCACACTGGGAAAAATGTTACCACAGTCACCGCAGGTTCTATTTTTATATTTGTTATAAAATCTATGATAAACCAGATCTGAAAAAAAATAATATTTAAAGCCCATATGTTCATGAAAAACTTTTATTTCCTTTTTATTATTCTATGGCAAAATTTGGACTGGTGTATGTATTGATAGAATTTTCATTTATTTTTCACCTAACAATTTATGCAGTAAGTATATAATATTCACTGAGCAATACAAGGCAAAATATCTTCGCCTTAGAAAAAAAAAAATGTCTCCCTGGAATTGTGATCCTCAGCGTCAGCAACAAATTAAAACAAAAAAAAACTTAAATAATTGTACTAATATTATTGTTGTTTTAATACTATTCTTTGCAAAACATTTTGGAGTAATCACAACAAGAATTGCTATTAAATGTAGCAATTCAAATAGAATTAAATATTTCCTTCAATAACAATATATTATCGGCATATTTTAGCATCAATTTCGAAGACCGAAGATAGATATTCTGTAACCACTGAAACGTTTACATCGAATACAATAATCATTTGAACTCTAACCAGAAGGTTCTCTTGAATATATTATAACTTTGGTATATACTTAAAAAGTACAAGAACTTTTAAGTCCATAAAAGAAAAATTATGCCTAATTTTATGGAATTATGTACCCTTACTTTTTCTTGGATTTAAATCACAATAATGGGCAAGGTGATTGCTAATCCAATTTCATTTTGGCTTTATATAAAAATCTTAGAAATATTCATGGTTTTGTTTCGGTAAGTTCGCAACGAATATCTACTTCATAGTAGAGGAAGATTGACTCAGATATGCGTCTATGGAAGCACACTATCGAATATTCAATACTGTAAAGACGTGTTCCTAACATTAATGACGCAAACTCATCTAGATTAAAATTTTCTAATATATATTATTCGAATAAGCATTATTTTCATTAATTTATAATTATTTTTAATATTTTAATCACATTACGTAAAAATATTCGGTAAACTAAGTGTTTCATATAAGTAGAAACTTTAAGAATAACCAAAATTAGAATTCGCTACTCCATATCTAAATACATATTAAATAAAATAGACGCTAATTAGTCACGTTGATTTGACAGTTTATTAACAGATTATTTATTATATTTTATATTTAATGTCAGATTATTTTTTTCGTAAGTTTTTAATAGATCCCGCTTTTAACCGAAATCCGCAAGATATTTGCAGAATTTGAAAATAACATATTATTATCTTCATGATAAATTATGAATTAAGGATCTTCGTAGATCTAAAGGGATGAGGAATGATAAGAGTTCTTTAAAGGGCGACCGACTCACGTAACCTACCGACCGACTGGGTTCAATTTGTGAGTATGGATTAACTGTTATGTACTTGTACTGGCTGTTGATGGCAATAACCGGAACTAATCGTTGGAAGAGATTTATCTACAGATATAATTAAGATAAATCTACTAAAATGGCCAAATATGGCAAATTTTTAAAGAAAACAAAAGAAAAATACATAGTTACCAGCAATTATGCTCTACATAAAGTAATAAAAAAAATAATTCACTTCAAAGTAATCAACACACATAATACACACTTACACATTTTCTAGCACAGCCAGTATTATTTATTCGCACTATTCTAAGATTCTCGGAACTTTCTAGATTTCATCTCGTCGACTTCGTGTGAAATGACTTGTAACTTACAGAATACATTGTTACGATGGAAGCTGCTTCAATATGTCGCTTTTACTTTAGTAAGTTGATACAAATGATATATAATATTACAACTTTCGAACACTAATTGTTGTAGAGGAACATATAATGACTTTACCATAACTATAGTTTGTTCATATATAATTTAAAATATATTATCATTATTCTTCATCCATTGAGAAAACAGCTAGGAATGTGTGTTAATGACTGAGAATATGTGTATTTGCAATACCGGAGAATTGTATTTTAAATTGGTATTAATTTGTTTTTAAATGTTATAAATCATGCTCCATTTAATTTCCATTGATTTATTGGAACTAAATCATTAGCCCTAGAATAAGAGGATTCTGGTAATTCATATTAAATTATGGATTCTCATGAACTGTTCCGCACTAAGTTACAATCTATGGAAAGACACGTATTTGGGGTAAAGTTATTTGTTCATTAAAAGCATCATAATTATAATTTACCAACTTGAGTAAATTTTTCCCTGAAATATAGTGAAAATATATATTTAGATTTATCTTTAACTAAAACAAATTATTGATGATTTGGAATACCTCTAGCACATGTTATTGTTATATCCTTTGTTTGTCTTAATGAATGAAATGATTCATTATTTTATTGGTATAAACATTAGGAATCTGACTGTCCTCGTTACCTAGTTGCATATACTTCAGTTAAAAGCTGTTTAAACAGGTATAATTACTAAATATCCTGTAATGACCCATTTCATTATCTAATTTACGGAGTGCCTGGGCAAATAGTGTTGTGAAGTGGCTGGTAGTGAGCCAGTGATCACATCTGATTAGGGGACACTTTTACTTGCTATTTTTTGTTAACAAGTAGTGCCCTGTAAATTGGATAATGAAATGGACATTTTAGTGTGATGTCATTTAGCTATCAAAGCGTATTTATCATGAAAGCGTAGACAGTAATGACAGGAATGAAATTCAATTAACATCAATCAATATTGTCAATATAGAAATTAGGAGTAATTGCATTAATCGGTAATGTAGGTTCGATTAATTTATAATGAAGGTAGATATTATGCTTTGATGATTAAACTTCACTTCCACTAATTGTAATTTAGATATCTATATATTTTATAGGCACTAAGTTTATATTGTTTAATTATATTATCCAGTATATATATATACTATATACAACAATATAACAATATAATACAACAATTTTATATATCTAACTATAATTATTTTATATAGTATATATATATATATAAATTTGTCTAATAAAATATAAATCTAAGTTTGTTTCCAGAATATTTGAATATTAAATATACCTAAATTCAGAGTGATTACTTGAAAAAATACTATATAAATTAACAGTAAATGCCTTACAGCGGACGGCGTGCTATCAACAGTGAACGTGGTAGAAGCACTTCAAGAATTCTGGCAGGTGAAGGCATCGCGGAACGGCGGCGCAGGCGCAGGCAGCAGCGGCGCCCTCGTTATATATGAGTCGGTGCCGGCAGCGCATCCGCCTTACGTCTGCTATGTCACGCTGCCAGGTGGTGCATGCTTTGGCAGCTTTGAGGTACGTTCTTCTCAAATAAAAAAAAAAACAGTATAATATAATTATGTTAAAAGTAAAAACGTTAACTAAGGTTTTTTTTGTTCAGAATTGTCCCACAAAGGCTGAAGCGAGGCGAAGTGCAGCGAAGATAGCTCTTATGAACAGCGTCTTCAATGAACACGAGTCGCGACGTATTTCTGAACATTTTATTGAAAAGGCGGTGGCGGAGGCGCGGGCCTCCTTTGCGGGGGACGCCGCCTCTCATCACCAGGACCCTAGTGCGGGGATAGCCGCATTTAGGTAAAAAAATATTTTTCATTAGCATTTTTATTTCATATTAATAATAAAATAATTTCTTTTATTTACAAAAACAACACTAAAATGAACAAAAGTATTGTTTTTATTTTGTCATCTTGTCCATAGATTTATGCTGGAAGCAAACAAGGGTCGCACGATGCTGGAGTTCCAAGAGCTCATGACAGTGTTCCAGCTGCTGCACTGGAACGGGTCACTGCGGGCCATGCGCGAGCGGCAGTGCTCACGGCAGGAGGTGGTAGCGCACTACTCGGCGCGGGCGCTCGATGACGCTATGCGTGAACAAATGGCTCGCGAGTGGGCTAACAGAGAAAGAGAGGCAACAACAGGTATTACTCACTTTAATTTATTTAAAAATATTACATTTAAAGTGGCTTAAGTATCGTATAATATTTTCTGCCTTCTTCGGTTTAAAAGTATGTAAATAACTAAAGTGTGTTTGGTATTGTTACATCCAACATAATATTTTAAGAAGTATTGTTAGTTGTATCTGTTTCATTCAGCAGGCGGTGTGTTGCGGAGCGAGCTGGCTCGTGCGGAGCTTGAGTTGCGCGCGGCGCGTATCGCGGCTCGAGAACTTCGCTTTCCTAAAGAGAAACGCGACATACTCCTGTTAGCCGCGCGACAGGCGCCCGCGCAGCAGCAACAGTGATCTCATCGCGCGACTCTATTTGTTATTTAAGTATAGTTTTATAGTGTAAGAGAAATTGTGTTTTATTTGTCTTTAAACCTATAAATATAAAGCTAACATTAAAATTTAAAGTTAATCATTCTATTAATTATTTCTCCACACAATTTAATTTTAAATAATTTAATATATTTAGCGACAGCAGTCTGATCCATTAAACTTTCTTATTGTAAAAACAATAACAAATATCACTTAAAATTACTCTTTTTGAACATTGATCATACATATTTTAGAAAAGAAAATAACATTCTAAATTAAAAATAAGCATCTTTAAATCAGAGATAAACCGAATTGATTTTAAAATAAATTAATGTCGAAATTTGAACATAATATGTTAAATAAGCTCAAATACAAAATAGAGTCGAGTTAAATGGTGTAGGAAATTGCCCACAATTAGGAATACCCCTCGAATATAAGAATTTTACCAAATGAGAGTTGGATTCAAAATTTAGTTTGTGAAATGTATTTCATAAATTTCGTTGGCCGAAATTAATACGGTTTGCTTTATGTATTTCGACCGAAAATTCAATTACTGCAATGTATTTTATCTCAGAATATAGTGTGGCGCGTGTTATCGAAATATCGGCTTAAACGAATTTAATCTATCTTATATTTGCGTAAATAGTATCGTCCTATAAAATATACGTCCTTCTATAATACCTTGCTATAATTTATTTCTCATAGTAGATTGCATTTATTAATAGTACCTTTTTATTTCTGGAATGTTTTTGGTTTCTAAACGGATTAGGAGGTATAGAAGTAACTTTATTCTAAAACTAAAACGCGGTTGATGTTTTCAAATACTCTTGACGCGTGAAAAATGTTGCACCCTGATGTAATCTATGAAATCGTGAACATTCGATAATTCTGAATTATTCATACTTGTCCTCTGTCCGTACTTATTATTATCTCCATTTGCTCTAATATGGGACGTAAGGAAACAAAATATACCTAACACTTATATCCACAGAGTTTTGGTAGAGTCAGTTTTGGTTATCATATATCAAATATATACATGTATACATACACTCATTTTCCAAACATACAGTATTCTATGGTATTTAAATACTTTATCCAATGTTTCTTTTGCACTATGAAGCACTATGATGTAGGACTGGGTTATTAAATTCAAGCCCTTTCATCTTACACCTCAAGGGAAGTGAGGTCTTAAGATCTTTACCTGCACTAAAGGTCACAAAGTATGACCTACTTTAAAATATGCTTTCATATAAATAAGATAAAAAGTAACACGTTATTGAATATTAATAGAAATGTCATTTTAGTATGATAAACGATTATTTCGTACATTTAAGACTTGCCTTTATTTTCATATATATTTTAATTAACAAAACATGAACCATGAATACCAGTAACTCTTGTTGAAGTAATTGAAGGTTGAATAGGTATCCATTTGCGCATCGGTTCAATTACTAGGCACTAGGGAAAGGGATTTATTGATTATTCAGCCAATGGAGCTACAGGCCTGATGGTAGTTATATAGTAACTATATATATTACAGACAGATGCATATAACATCTGTTTATAACACTTTTTAATATAGAAGTTTCTATTATAATACGACTGCCTTAAAATAACGGGAATTATATATACTTACTTTGAATTGGAGAGGTTGTTCCAACGAGTCCGTTTTTATACTTAAAAAAAAAAAATCTTTAAATGATTAAGAAAAGTTACAAAAAATATTACAACTACAATTTCTGACATTTAGTTTCTTAGCTATATTAAATATTAAATCTTGAAAATATGAAAATATTAAGTATTAAAGATGAATATTAAACCTGTCTAGACTAGAAACAGGCGCGTATTATACAATTTGGTTTCTAGAACCTAGTCCTTAATGTATAAGATAGTTTCATAGGTCTCACAGGAATTGTGGCCTGATCCTAACAAAAGAGCTTTTAGACTAGACTAGACTGAACTATAACCAGAGAAACAGAGGTTTTACGCTGGTATAATAACCACAAACATTTATCAGTGCAAACTTATCATAAATGTACATACATAGAAGATTCATACATAAAATAGGGATAAGAAAATAAACTACAAAGAATATATATTTTGGCAGCCGAGGACATAAAGTATGAATACACGACACTCTACTTTCCACAGCTTACTAATATACACGATACAAGCTTAAGTGTTTTTCATCTCCGGCGACACAAAGCTATTGTGAAAATTCTTCATTCTCGTAACGCCATATTCTGTAAGTAATATTTTTCTCTAATACAATATTCTTAATATTTATATTACATTATTAAGTTTGATAATTCATGAGGATAAGTCTTTACTATAATACAATGTATATAATATTATTTACAATAATTGAGTCGTATATAAAACAGGTTTTTAAAACGTACAACCATGAAATCATTACATAGTATTATTTATGCTAAACAACCTCATGAATTGTTAAAAGTATTCAAGAATTGGTATTTTATATAATAAAGATATTGAAAATATGAAATTGTCTATGTAAATTACTTTACTTAGTAAAGTCAATACCCATTCCATGAGATTAACACTATCATCCCTTTGAACTATGTATTTTATGATGCTGCGTGTATCTTGTACAAGTTTGTGTGCTAATTGAACTGGTTTATTTGTAAATTAAGATATTTCTATCTTTATTTCGATACTAAATAAACATTGTATTTTAATTTTCAAGATAAAGTAGTAGATAATAAATTCTTTATATAATTACATTATTCAAATGAATTTTAAACATAGTTTGTATTCAACTCATACTAAAATATTTTAACTTAATACATTTTTGTTTCGAGAGCCTCTACATTAATAACGCCCTGACAATGTTGCGGCACACTCCGCCGCAGAAATGAGTTTCTATTTGAGACAACGAACAATGTCTTCAAAGACCGACAATCATATGCAACGCTTGTCGTTCTTGTATACGCGATTTCATCAAACTTAGAAAATTTAATATTTGTCTGTGTTGTTTTATGGATAGAGACACTTGTACTGAGCTTACAAAGGCTATTTTTCGTTAAAAGTTATATATTCAGTACATTAAAATACAGACATATTTATAATGATATTTGTTTATATATGAAGAAGTATTTGTAAAAATAAGTGCACCTATTTATCCTCTCCTGCATATCCTAAGGTTGGAGAGCATACCGTTGTGGCATTAAGCCCGCACATTGTGTATTGTTTTAAATATTAGTAAAAGAATACGTAAATAATAAAATATTTTAAGGTTTTCTTTCATACGTTTTAGATAAAATTGAACGTATTCATGTTTGTGCTTAAGTTAAACTCTTTAAAAACTGTCTATTTTGCTGCGCCTGGATGGATGACTCCGATAAGGTATTTTTACGGTGCAGATTAGGCGAGCTGCTGTTAAATAGTTCAGTTATATTTTACGTCCTAACGAGCCGTCTACTGCCAAGTTACAGCACATCTGTTTATATAGTTAGTAGGTTCTTGGCAGGTTATATTTAGTTTTTGTTGAAACAAGTGCATCCTCAGTGAGAATATCTTGTTATTAATGTTGTAGTATCATTATACAAACATAAATATAGGGTTTATGAGTAGAATATATGACATGTAGTTTGAGATACTTGAATGATAATATGTATTTCTTTTCACTATATTTTCTCTCTTTATTTCATAAATACGATATTATTGTAATCTTATGGTATTTATATGCTTGGCTTAATGAAATGATTACACGAAACTTGTTAATTTGTAGAAATTTTGTAATTTTTTTGCCTGTTGTTACATATAAATAAATAATCTTAATTCTTAAGCTATAGCTATCTCTTCAAATATGTAGATACAGATAAATAGGTATATCTTTTGTGTTATTTTATGAACTAGAAGAAAGGTAAAGAGACCGATTTTATGTTTTTTTTCTATTTCCAGCAGTGACAATTATAAAGAAAACATTTGAAGTACACTATTTATATGAATAACTAAACTAAACTAAGGTTATTTTAGAGACATTTAAAAAAACAAATTTTAAAGGATTTAACTCGATTATAATTGGATTTATATTTAACATTAGTGAGACTGTTGTTCTACTAAGAAGCAAGTTTAAATGTCACATATTTAAAATTATTTCATATGTATTATAAATAAAAAATACTTATTTATCTACATGAAAAATACAAATATCCAATTGGAGTCTCCATTTTTATTGTTTAAATATATTAAATTTCATTCATTTATATTAGTTTATTATAAATAGGGTAAAGTGCTTTAGATAAATAATACGAACTATTTATCACTTGGTCTTAAAACTGTGCTCAGTAGACGTCATTCACGCAAATACCTTGGAACTAATATAAGATGGTGAAATGAGTTATTGGTGTCTGTGTGATCAGGTGTTCTCGCTCATGTTTGTATTGACTGGCGGCAACCGTTGCGTTCTAACGCCACTATTGTGACTACATAAATGGGTTTCAGGCTTTATTATGTTATTTATAGCATAGTACAATTCTCTTGTAACTGTCTTTGTTACTTAATAAGCAAGCGCCATAGCTAACATGACAGGAAATATGTTAAATATATCATAAAATTAACTGACAAGGTACTAAAGCTGGTAGTGGTTAGCACTGAAGAACCTAGTTAGTCTTTTTGCCATAAGATATAAGAGACTGGAAAGCCTAAAATGTTAAGTTTCGAACACTAATACGAACATATTTCGAACGCTTGTAACATAGTTTTGCTTCAGATTCAATTATGAAACACATGGTAGGTATAGATGTAGGTAGGTACATCATTCTATTAAAATAAATCGTAAAATGTCACTTTACTTCTCGTCTAATGAGGACTTTCCATAGAAAAATAGTAATTAAAATTCATGAATGTTTCAAAAAGACCACCTCATTAGGAAAAAGTCCACTTTTCATTTTCTTAAGCGTAGAGGTTAAGGTATGTAAATGACTTAAATTTGAAAAAAAAACAATAATTTGTTTAGATTTGTGTGCAGAAAGGCAACTCAATAATTGTTCGTTATTATTGACATAACATGTACTTAAATGTAACGAAGTTACTTTAATTCCATTAGATTTAAGTATAAATGTGAAGTAGTTATTTAATTTTTGAAACGTTTTTCTCTGTATTTTGATAAAAACTTAGCTTTATTAAGTGATTAGATTTGCTTCCTCAGCAATGAAATATTCATGATACCTGAATGTTCACCGAGATTCTTTGATTACTACAACATTTTAAATATATATTAAGTATCAGAAATGTCTGAATAATGTGATACCATTTTCTAAAAACACGTTATTCTATTTCTAATACCGCGGTTACCATGAAAGGTTCGATATAAACGAATTAGGGAGAGAGAGATTCCAAGATTTACATGCTGACATTTTAGGTATAGGTCAAATTGTTGGAAATTTTATAATTATTTTTATCTGCTACTGTTCAATTCAATATCTAGTAACTTAACTGTCCGTGAAGTTAACTCATCAACAAACGAAAGCTTCAATATGTTAAATTTAAAAGCTTATTATAAAGAAAAACTGGGAAATATAAAATATTGTTTAATATTAGACAAACAAACGGCCTAATTAGAAGCAAGCAGCACAAATTATACGACTATGCTTGACATCGCACTTATGAAAACACAAAAACACCATTATACATTTCTGCGGAAATTGCACTGCGATTTTTGAGATAATTATATTTTTTTTCAACTTTTTGATGCGATTTAAAAAGTATTTCACCGCACAAAAAATAAACAAACTTTTTGTTTGTGAACTTTTAATGAGAGTTTTGTTGCAAAACAAATTAGATGAGCTTTATGTTTAGTGAAATTGTTTGTAATTCTATTTTATCTTACGCTTCTTTGTTTTGAAATGAAATAAATTGGGATAGTCATACCAATAGTTAATGTAGAGTCCTGTTAAATAAAAGTTACAGCGTCATTGTGTGGTTTACCGTTTATGAAAACAGAAGTCAATTAGGGAACTTACTTGACAGGTTAATGTTTTGTCTAAGAGTACCTATTGTTATTATTTTGTAACACCTAGTAATTCTCTATTTATACTTATTAGTTAATAAATCTTTATATTTTACCTATATCTATATCTCTTCAAGTCAAAACAGAACCTCGAACCATAAAACTTAAAAGCTGATGTTGCATAAAATAATAATAATAATAATAAAAAAAAGGATAACTTTTAATTTTCCACTTCTACGATTACTTAAAGAAAATGGAAGTTTCTGTACATATCGTTTTTTTAGTAATTTCGTAGTATAAATCTATCTCAAAGTATTTCAAGTATTTTCGCAAATTTAGGGTTCGCAATATAGACTTGAAGTAAGTTTATATATTGTTACTAAAAAGTTGTATAAGGGTGAAGAACAGTGTTTCATTAAATTATTCTGTCTGAAACAACCGAAAAAACTTTTCTACTATTACGCGAACAAAGGCAACAATTATCAACTATGTATTTAAATGTAGAGATGGTAACAAGAACAAAGTCAAAAATACCAACTAATTACTTGAGTACGGACATCCAGCAACATCAATAGAGTTTTGTTTATAAAAAACAAGTTCGCGATGTCGGGTTTTGTAGACGTTGGCGTCGTTATCACGTCGTCAATACTCGTCAAATTACCATTAATGCAGACGGGGTCGGCGACCGCGTTTGGCGAGCGTGGGAGCGGCGCGCGCGCAGTTTTTGCAACTACCCTGCGCAGTGCGGCAGGTAGCCGTGCACCCGAATATAAAGATGAGCCCATATTTATTAATTTCGTCAAATTTGAACCGGTTTAACGTTTTCGTTTTGCTAACGCTGGAAATTCATTCAGGTTTTGTTAACATTAAATATTTTACTTTAGATTATTATTTTGTTTTGAATGTATAATTAAAAAATAATATAAAAAGACCGTTTCATACAACATAACATAATCATAACGTATTATGTAATCATACAAATCATAAGAACGTTGTCGTATCTATTTTATGTTACGAAGCAAATAAAATTAAATATTATTGTAATTGGCATTTACCGGCTCCCGAAACCAATTAGACCATTTATTTCACAATGAAAATAACGAGGTTCTAGAATCACATTATAATTCTACAATTTATTATTTATCTATTTAGTAGAGGTCAATGAACCGCGCTAGCTACTTAACATAATTGAACCAATTACACGACATTATAACATTAATTTAGTTACCTACAGGTTTGTGTTTTAAAATCAACACGAGCTGATGCCGGTCCAAATAAAGCTGCAAATCTGCAACAAGATTTTAAACAAGTTCGTATAAATACAAAAACTCGATGGGGTTCAATATACTTGTTTTGAAGTATCAAAATTTGTTGATACTATATCTGATTTATACAATAACTTTATACCTATATTATTTTGTAAATAACATTAACGGCGTATGTGTAAATATTGTTCTGTTACATATAATGTGCCATCACAAAAATTACTAGCCACATATCAAATATACATTTCTTCATAAAAATAGACAATGTTATTCTGGGTGCTGTTATTTTTTAATATCAGACACAATATTACTCGACATTGCGTTATTCATTTTATATAAAACAACCCATAAAAGAAACAGAAGTGAAATATAAAAAGTAGTTTGAACGACAATCACCGCACATCGATTTCCAAGAGTGTATTTGTTGACAGCGAAGGTATACTGAAAAAGAAAACCTTTTTCAATCTGACTGTCAACTGAAGCGAACTAGTACGGCCCACTGACTCTATGTGTTCAAGTACCCAGCTCGGAATTTCCATCATGAAAACCGACGTAGTTTCCGTTTCAATATGTTTTTTTATCTAAAACAGCTTTAGTTTGAATATTAAAACCAAGCTTTTTAATATATTTAGTGATTTTTTAATCCTTCTGTAAATAAAGCATTTTTATTTATATCAACTAATTGTGCTTTATGAGATATAAACTATTATGGTATATAAATGAGTCTGTATGAAGATGATTAATCACTGTCCTCATCTTCCGAGCTCACGGGCAATCTTCTAAAATGTTTGCCAACTGATAACAGGAAGCGAACGTGAAATACCTTTTAATATAATGGAAAACAATTAATATATATCTCTTAATCAACCTTAAAGTTTATAATGATGACAAAACGTATAATACTTTTATAATATTTTAACGAATAAATTCTTATTCGTTATTGAATAAATTATATTACGATGTATCGTTCTTGACACACGAGACGAGAATCCCGAAGAATTAAGTCTAGAATAATAAAAATATCTCAATACTGTTATCCAAAAGTTTTTAGAATATATATTGATGTTATATACCTAAGTAGTTAAGAGCGGGTGAATGGTCTTCGAAGGTCGTGTATTCAAATCGGTTACAGTCTGCGTTGGTGCTGATTCATGGGTTCGTGAACAGTGATATTTTGTGAAATATTGATATCCAATTTAACTGGGTTTAGTTAATGTAAAAATAATCTTAAATTGGAATAAAAAACATAAACAAGTATAAACAATTATTCAGTGATTTATATTGCATTACAAAAGAAACTTTGTATATGAATATATTTTTGTAAAAAAAACAAAGTCGACAAACGCCTTTTCAAGTCAAAATAAAGATGTATCTCTCTTATCGCTATTGGAAGCTCAAACTCATTATCTGTTCACTATTCTCCGGAGTTAAAGTTGAACGTTAAAGATAACTAGGCTATAAAGTTCTTATCACTTTTATAGCCCCGTATTAGTAACGAAGACATTTACTCTTAATACATTTAGCCTCTGTAGAGAAACATGGATTTTAAAATAGTTCAATCTATACCTTTGACCTTAATATTTTATATTATTAAAAATATATTTTATGAAACATTGAATCCAAATACGATACAAATATTATTACGATACGATACGATATAATATAAATCCCAATATCTATGAACTAAATTAACTGTACATGTAATTTTATATAGGATTGCAATATCGTAAAATCTGTGAGAATCAATAAATCATTCCAACGGCCACCAGAAGACATTTCGTCATTGACAAGATGATGAGAAGCAACCGTTGAATGAATAAGAACTTCGCGTCACTGAAGTAAGTTTTGTATGATCTCCCTTTGCGAAGCCTTTATTAATGTTTGAGATATCGGGGTCATGAAGATGAAAACTTTAGGAATTTTATTACTTGCCAGATTTCAAGCTCTTCAATAACAACCCTCTGACTGTGAAACATAAAACCGATATTATTAAAATGAAAATCGCCAAGTGAATAAATTGATTTTTAAGTGTTTTTCTGTGACCTCGTCAACTGGAAACTACTTTGAGTTTCCCTTTTTTTTACATTTAATTTATTTGAATTTAAATTGAAAAATGTTAAGAGCTTTTGTAACAAATATATACAGAATAAATTAAATTTATTAATGTTATGACTACAGATCTTTTTATACTTGCTTACGCAAAAAGTTTTATTTTCAAATAATGACAAATTTATGTTAGTAGGTATGTTAAAGTTTGTAAATATTAACTTTCATTATATATATAAGATTTATAGAGTCAAAATCCTCGGGACATTTATTACTTCATTAAGTAACAGTATAGCTGTCTCCAGACTTGTTAACAGAATTAGTGTTCAGGGTTCGGGGCTTATTCTTAACGTGTCCTAAGAATTATGACGTCATAAAAACTTAATTTTTGCTGTACGTAAACTACAAGAAAATTGTTTGAACATTTTTTTTTTTTACTTAACCTAATTAATTACTAAAATATACGCTATATGTAAATAAATATTCTTGTAAAACAATGTTTACAGTGAGTAATCAACAAAACGAGGATGCGGCATGCGCTGCGGCACACTTACCTCGTCCAAAACCTGTTGTGTACTGGTTGATGTATATTTATGTTAGATATGGTGTATCACAATTTGCCAATTGCAATGGATGATATAATGTGATCATTCTTTATTTATAAGCTTATTATAACCTAATATACATTATTGAATTGGAAGAAAGTTTAACACAAAACATTTTATTTTATAATATTTATTAATTTTGTACATACATAAAAAAAATATTTTAAATGTGTAATATTTTCTATGGTATTTTCCGGTCTTGGGCGTATTGTAGCGTTTTTGCTATATATAATTTTAGATATATATTCCAAATGTATTACTCGTTTTCAAGTTATAATATTGAAATTTGACAAAAACTTTATTTCTAAAATGATAATGGAAATTTATATCAATTTATATAAATATAGAATGTAAAAAACTAAAACTAAAATAATGGAAGCTAAAACTATTGATTTAATAGCAACCGTTAATAATAATTTACGCAGCTTCAGTTGTTAAGGTCACTTGACGAGATATCTATTATAAGTCATTTCTAATAAATACCGTAGTCTTAACATTAATTGATTGTCTGATAATTATTTTAGTTAAATTGAAACCACTTTTATAACTGTACCCAGATCGTACCTACAGTAGACAAATTTCGAAATCTAGAATAGGTATAATATAATATTTAATTATGAAAAGAAATCAAAAAACTACAATTAAATGTTAATATAAGTAATATTATATGTAACTATCTTTATTGGTATAGTAAATAAAGCATAATAATTGTTATAGTGACTTCGTCTGCGTGAACTTCTGTAGTCAGTTCAGTCTTCATTTACATTAGTTCAAAGCGACTTCGAAAAACAAAGAATAATATTTACATATGATGATGATGATATTCCGTGATAAGTCACTTAATGGAATAAAAAATAAATCTCGATTAAGTTAATTAAGCCTTTACTATTTAGCCTATTATTGAGGAAATTTTCACTTACCCTTCGCGACAGTTTTAAAAGAAGTGAGTTTTCTAAGGTTCATACACCGACAACTACACTATTATAAAATATGTCTGTTTGACAATAGTAAAAATATATACAACTCCCTTTTGCCAGTGACTTTGCCCGTGTGTAGATATAACAAAACATCGTCTTGTGATATGGGATAGTCGTCTAAAACATTTATCTATCCCTAAAGCAACAGTACCTCCTTTTTTCGGAGATAAAATATGAATTTTTGGAAAGATTTTCTTAAGGTCTCCCTTTCTCAAACTCCATTGTTTTCACGGGCAATAATTGACTAGTTGTCTTTCACCAGAATTACAAAAAAAAGACTTCAGATTCCCTGATATTGGAAATTCATTAAATATATAAATGCACCTGCCATGTTCCCGACGCTGATACAATAAATAATTAATCTGTACATGTTTATTGCAGCCATTACTGTGACGTCATGAAATTAATTTAACGTCCAATAATTAATTATTCCTTTCGTGATTTTAACATACAATTTATTAAAATTTATGAAATGGTGGATGATTTCTGAAAAATACTAATAACTACAAGCAGCTGAAATTAACTGAAAATCTTAAAAAGAATACTAACTTGCCATGGCAAGAGATGGCGCTGGTAGTACTTTGAATCACGGTATAGTTCCATAAACTCAAAAGCCTAAAGTCTAAAAGAAACCACTTTTCACCCTTCACGAATACGTTTTCCTTCACACCTTTGGTTTTATACCAAGCTATTTTTGGAACGTCCGGTGTGAGTTGTACACACTTAGGACGCTATATTATTACATAATTAGAAATGCCAGCCATTTCGTAGGTACTGTTCGTAGTTCGTACGCGTAGATTACGATTTTAATAAAGCGTACCCTTTGTACTTAGCAATCTATGTAAAAACTATAAACCTTCAAATTTTTTCAAAGTCAATCAAGTAGTTTTTGCGTGTAGGAGTATTGCCAGTTTATTATTATTATGTATATATTTTTTAATGTTTAATCACTGGTAAGCAATAGTGATATGAAGATAAGAGATTATTAACTTCTTTATTTGTTAAAAAAAACAAAATGTAAAGTGAATCCCATGACAATATATTCCGTTTCTGAGATTAGCGTGCAGAAACAGACGAACAGACAAAATGAAAAAAACTTTGTTTTATGTTCTCTTGCTTATATAAAAGTCCCTCATTATGATTTTTTTAAAATATTTTACATGTAAAGACAGCGATCAGTTACATTTTTATCATATCTACACATATAATAAAATTGTCACTGATCCATTTCTGTACATGGAAAATATTAACAAAAAAACATCGTAGGGGGCCTTGATAAAAGCAAGAGAACCCAAAACAATGGTTTTTAAGTTTGTCTGTATGTCTGTGTGTCTTTATGTTTGTGCACGTTCATCTCAAAAACGAATTAATCGATTTGAATGCAGTTTTCGGGAATATATTGTCATGGGATTATTTAACATTTTGTTTTTTTTTAACAATCGGTTAACAAATAAAGAAGTTAATAATCTCCTATAGTCGTACCATTTTGGCTTACCAGTTTGAAGGTTTATAGTTTTTTCATACATTGGTAAGTACAAAGGGTACATTTTATCAAAATCGAAATCTATGCGTACGAAGTCTCAGGCACAGCTAGTATATAATAAAGATAGATTTCTGGAGCACTTTAAATACATACATTAAATACATACATCTTTTGATAAAGTAAAGAGTGTGAAATGAAAGTTAAAAACTAAATGTAAAAGTTTACATTGGCTATATTTTTTTCATATTGCGTGCACAATTAAAAGACAAACAGATAAACAGCCAAAAATTTTAATAATGTTGAAAATGGATTCTGTTAGTTATCACTTCACATCCTGGTATATTTTTTTAAATATTTTTAATGTACAAAGACTACTCCTCTACAGTTTTATGACATACTAGCTGTGCCTGCGATTCGTACGCTTAGATTTCCATTTCGATAAAATGTACCCGTTCAAAGTTTCTTCAAACTTCGGTAAGTAGTTTTCGCGTGTAGGATATTATTTTGTTATTCCCTGATGGTATGATCATCAATATATACTATCAATATGTGCCTACCATCAATATGTACTATCATTATGTACTGTCATTACGTACTATCATTATATACTATCATTATATACCATCAATATGTACTATCAATAGATATTATCAATAATATATATTATCCATATGTATTATCATTATATACTATTTATATATGTATATATTGTTCCATATATATATTTAACCGACTTCTTCAAAAAGAATAAGGTTATTATATGTATATTTTTTTATGTATGTACACTGATTTCTCCGCGGTTTCTGAACCGATTTACGTAATTCTTTTTTTTTTTGTTTGATGCGGAATAGTTTCGAATTGGTCCCATAAAAAAATAATTTAAGTAGGCCCTTTAGTTTTTATTTTATGACCATTTTTGTCCAAGTTTTGTACTAGCTCCTCCAGAAGGAAATCAAAACGTGCTGTGACTGATGACATCTGTTGTTTTGGATATAATAAATTCTTACAGACTGTACATGGTACTTCAGCATATTGATTTATGGTGGTTATAAAATTACGCTCATTCATTGAACGTTGCTGAGCAGACTCGGTTGCTGTACGTTTTCGTATTACTTCTTATCTTTAAGCCCTCTGATCAGTCGACTCTTTCTCTAAACGCTCATTAATAAGACAAAGTCTATGAGTCCTCTGCTCGGATGACTCGTTGGTCAGACGCTCATTAATGAGGCCAAGTCTATTAGCTCTCTGCTCAAAACACTCATTCGCAAGACGCTCTTGTATCTTACCGAGTCTAGAATTAAGCTGATCAAGAGTTTCTTGAGGTAATCGTGATCTCATATTATTCATGGCCAACCAACGTGAAGTTGTGTTTCGAAGAGCATTTTTACAGAGACGACTTCTTTTTATCCGTTCCCGTTTCTTTAAATCTGTATTTTTTAGAAATACTACGTTAAGAAACCGACTTTAAAACTAAAAAGTAAAAAATAATGAACATTTAATATTTATCATATAATATCTATTATTTATATATCCTATTAACTAATGGGTTTAAAGTCGGTGCCAAACAAATAATTATATTTAATCACTTAATGAAGATGAGCAAATTAATACAATGAAATGCCTATTTTAATGATTAAGATACGTAAACAAATATAATAAAAAACAATTATAAGCAGTTCAATCAATACGAAGAATAGTGAAAAAAAACAAAATTATGAGAATGTATTCAACAGAATTCTTAAACTAAATGGACATGTGAAATATGAAATGCCTAATTCCAAAATTAAGATACGTAAATAGAGCTATAAAAGAGCAATTAAATTTTAATACGATTACTAGCTTAAATCGATACGAAGAAAAACAAAAAAAGAAATAATTACGAAAATATATTCAACGGAATTCCTATACTTAATGGCTTGGCACCGACTTCAAACCTTTTAGTAAATAGGATATATAAATAATAGGTAGTTAGAATAAATATTATTTTTTCATTATTTATTACTTTTTAGTTTTAAAGTCGGTTTTTTTTAAAGTAGTTATTTTTATTAATATAATATATTATAAATTAATATCCTACTTATGAAGCTATAGGTACATCAAAAATATATTATATCCCCCATCATGAAGGATAAGACTACCAATTATGAAACCTAAATTAAACTAAATTAAATAGTTTTGAAAAAAATCTTACCGAGATAAGCATGCACTAACATACGGACATAGACATACAAACATACAGATGAACAGACAAAATGAAAAACCATTGTTTTGGGTTCTCTTGCTATATAAGCAATTTTAAAAAGTCCCCCATTACGATTTTCTGAAAAAAAAAATCCATATACAGACAGACAGACAGACATCGATCAGTTACCGTTTTATTATATGTATAAACATAAATTTCTTGAACACTTTAAATACATATATCTTTTTATAGAGTGAAGAGTGCAATGACAGTTAAAAACGAAATGTTACTGACTGACTGACGCTCAATTTCTATGTACAAAAGTTATTTACATTAGCCATATACTTTTTGACGTGATGCGTACACAACCCAAAGAAAAACAGTTAAGCAGGAAAAAAATAAAAATAATAGAAATTGATTCTGTAAGTTATCCCTTTACGCGCTTTGTTATATTTTTAATGTACAGAGATTACCTACTCCTCTATAGATTTATTATTTATTTTATTTTTATTTATACGTACGTTTTATATATATACACAGGATAACTTATCTCTACAAAGACATCTCTTCCAGCCACCCAATATACCTATGTATATATTGGTAAAAAAGGTAATAATAATATTAATAATAGTAATTATATTGATAGTGAGAGATAGTGCTGCTTCAATGTATGCTTAAAAGAACTAACTGTGGAACAATTATATATTTCAGGGGGAAGTGAATTCCACAATTGTGCTGCTTTTATTGCGAAAGATTCTGTAAAAAATGTGGTGTTATAACAGGGTACATCAAGGAGTTTAAAAATGACACACGAACGTGATGGTTTGTTATTAGGTACAGACAATTGAAAAGATTGTCGTAGAGAGGGAGGGGAAGATTTAGACAATACGTTAAAAAGAATAGTTAGGACGTGAGTATTCCGGCGGAGTCGAATAGGGAGCCACTTTAGTTGACGTCGGAAGTCAGATACATGATCAAATTTACGCAGTCCGTATATGAAACGAATACATACATTCCGAAGTCGATCCAACTTGTCTAGTAGCTCTTCTGTAGCATCTAAGTAGCATAAGTCGGCATAGTCGAGTATAGGAATCAATAAAGTTTAGGCCAAAAGTATTTTAGTCTGTAAGGGTAAAAAGTTTTTGAAGCGTCTCAAGGAATGAAGGGAGTAATAAAGGCGTTTACTCAACTCATTAACATGTGCTGACCAAGACAAATTGGAGTCAATTGTTAAGCCTAAGTATATTGCTGTTTCCGATAATGGTATTGTAGTAGAATCGTATATAATATCTGGTGTTATATTGAAATTTATTTTGTTGCGCAGTTGTCTACTTCCAATGATTAGCGCTTGAGACTTATTAGGATTAAGCAAAAGACCAAAGCCCTTTGCCCATTCCTTTATGCTGTTTAGATCCTGATTTATGACCTCTATTTCTCTATCAAGTTCGCTTAAGTTAGTATGTCGGTATATTTGCAAATCGTCTGCATATAGATGGTAGGGAGAAGATATGACTTTAGGAATTTCATTAATAAATATGGAGAAAAGCAAAGGAGATAGAACGCCGCCCTGTGGAACGCCAGCAGAGAGATCAGCCCATTCCGAAAAACTTTCGTTACAGCGTATCATCTGCTGACGACCGTGAAGATAAGACTGAAACCAATCAATCACGGGTGGAGATATGTTAAGAGAGTGTAGGACAGCGAGCAAAATACTAAAATCAAAACAGTTAAAAGCATTACTAAAATCTAGCAGGATTAAAAAGTAAGCTTCTAATTATCCATAGCTAAACGAATATCCTCAGTGACTTTGAAGTGTGGATATAATATGTGATAGTAATGCTGTGGATGTACTATGGACTAATAAGGAAAGGACTAATAAGGTTATGGGTGTTTAGGAAATGCGTGAGCTGTTGGAGTACTGCATGTTCAAGGACTTTAGATAGTATTGGTAATATGGATATAGGACGAAATTGCAATGGAGAAGAAGGATTGTTACATTTGGGTATGGGAATAACATAAGCTTTTTTCCAAACTAGGAAAAGTATTGGAAGTTAATGAGAAGTTCATAATATGCGTGATAACTTTCAATACATAATCCAAGATGGGAAAAAGCATCTCACGGCTAATGTCATCGCTTCCAATGGCGTTAGATCTAAAGGATGAAAGGCACTTCTTAACATCACACTCCGTCATTTCACGAAACAGAAATGGATTACAGGGTAGTCGGAGAGCCATATTTAATTTATGAATGGTAGCTAATCTCTCTGTATCGGCTATATTGATGGAGGGAGTGGAGAAAAAGTTATTAAGAAGATTTATATCGTTGAACTGATGAAGTTTTTCAGAGGCCTTCCCCACACCTAAGAGTATTGCAGAGATTTCTCAAAGGGGAGAACCTCCGATCACTGTCAGGTGAAATCTGTATTGACATATTCCCCACCAGCATTTGAACCACATGGTGTTAGGCGAGTATGGAAATACAAGTCAGCAGATTGGGTTGAGATGCGACCCTTTTTTGCGTCTTATCCTTGGCGACAGGTCTGCTTCTCTCCTTTGGAACCGTTGAGCTGCACGGATGCTATAACTGATGTGGTTCATCAGGCAATGGAGTATTTTATTCTTTATGCTGACGTACCCATGGTTGGCAAAGCTCGCCCATGGTTTAATGCCGACTGTGGTCGTGCCGAAGACCGCAAACATTCGGCATACCTAATTTGGGCTGATGTTGAAAGCCACAAAATTCCGGATGTAAGTTTAAAGAAGAGAGCTTTTAACCAAGCTGCCAAGTCCTACAAAAAGACATTGCGGAAGGCTCGTCTCGGCGAAAAACTATCTTTCAGACCAACTGGCAGTCGAATTTTCTGGTCTCTTGCCAAAGCGATCGAGTCGATCTTCTGCCAATCCTCACTACCTGGTCTGCTGAAGCCGGATGGATCTCTGGCCCACTCAGCAACAGAGAAAGCAAATGTATTTGTATCTCTAATTGCTGAGAATTCGCATCTAGACACTAGCAATGCTTCACCAGCACATCTTCCTCACTGCGGTATTTCGATGCCTGAAATCCGCATCACGAATAAAGAGATAAGGAGACCATTGTGTCGTTTAGATTTGAATAAAGCGCAGCTGAGTGTCTCTTGTTTTGGCACGTCTGTATCGCCTCTCTTTCAAGACTTGGCAAGTCTTTTCAAGTGCCAAAATCCTGGAAGCTTGTTAACCTTCAACCCGTGCCCAAAAAAGGTAGCCTTGCCGATCCTGCCAATTAAAGATCTATTTCAATCACCTCCATACTCTGCAAGATTATGGAACGTTATTGAACTCGCGCTTTCTAGCATAACTAGAAGGTAACGATCTCCTCAGTGACTGATATTACGGGTTTCGACGAAATAGGTCTGCTGGGGACCTTCTAGCATACGCTACACATTTTAGGTGAGGCCATCGAGAGGAACGGAGAGCGGTTACCGTCTCTCTGGACGTCTCGAAGGCATTTGACAGGGTCTGGCATGCGAGCCTTTTAAGGAAGCTTTCAGCGTTCGGTATCTCCTAGTCTGATCGGCTGGGTAACGGACTTACTGAGTCAGAGATCCCTCCGAGTAGTTGTCGACGGGTGTTCCTCGTAAATCTTGACAATAAATGCTGGAGTGCCTCAGGGGTCCGTTCTTTCTGCAACTCTTTTTCTGCTGCACATTAACGATCTCCTAGAGCCCGGTATCTGTGGATATGCAGACGACAGCACAGTTGTAGAAAGATATCTCCCAAGTAATCGGGGCAGTAGAGATCAAGTACAGTCTGAAAGAGAAGCCATGGTGCAACGTTTTAATAACAAACTTCAGGCATCCTCCGCATGGAGCAATGCCAACCTTGTCAAATTCAACGCCACCAAAACCCAGACGTGTTGGTTCACCGCCAAAAAGCCCATTAACTTTTGATCTTACTCTCGAGAATGTTTTCTTGGAATAGAGTGACTGGCTTCAGTTGTTAGGCTTAGAGATTTCCTCAAATCTCAACTTCGGTCGGTATATTGAGTCCAGAGCAAGAGCAGCTGCAGATAAACTTGCTGTTCTTGCGAAGGTCCGACAGTACCTACTTTACACGGGGACAGCTACTTGTATTGTACAAAGCACAGATCCGGTCGTGTGTGGAGTACTGTGGTCACATATTTGCTGGTGCGGCAAAGTCTCATCTTGCGGTTCTGGACTCAATTGAGAGGCGAGCAAAGAAATTTATAGGTGACTCCTAGTTAGTTGAAGCGAACCTGCACAGCCTTGAACACAGGACTCGAATTGGTAGCCTTTCAGTATTCGCATTCGTAGTGAGTGTGCGCAGGAATTACACGACATATTTAACCCGTTCCATCACCGGACGTTCCGAGGCATGGCAGTTATCCATCCTTACGTTGTGGACACTCAACCTGTCCGAACGAAGCGCTATGCTTTCTCTTTCTTAGTGCGTACAGCGAAGGATTGGAACAGCTTGCCTGCCTCGGTATTTCCGACCGAATACAATATGGATACATTCAAGAGAAGAGTGAATAGATTGCTAGGTTAATGCGCCTTACCACCTATGACTAAATCTCCACTTTCCATCAGGTGGAATGTAGTCAAGCATTAACCTAATTTTGTATATAAAAAAAACTATTGTTTTTGGGTTCTCTCGCTCTTATCATGATTTTTTTTAATATTTTCCATGTACAGTTTTCGATGATATATGAAAATATAAGTTCTTACGTTACGTAGAAAAGGTCAAAAGAGTAATATATTATTAATAGTTACTGAGAACTAGCAGTACAGATTAATTATTGAAATAGATCATTTGCTTTTTATGTTACTGTTATCAATAATATGAGTGTAAAACAAAATACACTGAGACTCCAAAATTCTATATCTTTATTAAAATCATGAAATAAAACTTGTCTGTAGGATAGTTTAGAGACTTTCTCTAACGGATTCTGCAAGTATGTAGGTTTCTAATTAAGAGCATAGGCTTATCCGCGTCGCATCCATTTAAGATCTATTTATTATAAACACATAAAGATTGATTTATATTTCTTGATTTCTATAAGTATTTGACAAACCTGATATGATGTTGACAAAGATTTTGTCGTTTATTATGTGAAAGGCAATAATGTAAGGACCTAATTAGTAGGTTGCTTATAATTATTGTATTGATTATTTCGTGAAATATTAAGAAATTAAAATAATATATTAAAAGAATCGACTTTATAATACCTTAATACAAATATTTCATTAATACCAACCATTTAATGTAAACGGTCTAATTATAAAACTAATTAAGATTGCGAAGAAAGTTGTGATGTTTTATGATTCTGAGGAAAAGTATTAAATAAAAGTTTCTTCAGTTGTAATTGTATTCAAGAATGTCTGAACCGCTTTGAACCATTGTTTTACACTTGTTAGACGTTATCACAGAATATTACATTTTACAAACAGACTGTTTAGAAAGAATTATGGATGTTGTGGGTGAGAAGCGGTCTTTTGTAAAGTGTCCAATAATTATAAATTATATTTTAACGAACTCTTTGCCGATTATAGTAATAGTTACGTATACATTAATATGATTGTATTAACAATCTAATTAAATGACATTTAATTACCAAAGGAATAAGTTATTGCCTGTTGCTAAATTAAAACTGAAGTTTTCAGCAATCTTCTCTTAAAATAACCTTTTTGCAGCACAAAATCACTATACAAAACAGACTTTCTAATTAAGGTTTTAATAAAATGACGTTATTTAATCAACATTTATTACAAGAATATATATGCATGTTAAACTATGAAATAAACATGTATAGTAATGAAAATTAAACCTATACGGGCAGGGATTCGAACCCGAGTTCTTGAGACACCGTCACCCGGGACGATTCATTTATTATTATAAAATGTAATACAAATACATTCGCTAACATCCTATCACTTGAAACCTAGATGTTCCAGGGTTTTCATTTTACTAACAATGTCTGGTTACGTTAGCGGTGTCTTTAATATTTTTACATAAATTACCAACACACTTACTTGAATATATAAAAACTAAATATACACCTCAAAATAATATCTTTAAGTCTAAGGGCCTTATGGAAGTACCACATCAGTATTCAGTACAATTAATTAAACAATCAATCATTCAATACAATTCTAAATTCTAGTACGTGTATTAAAAAAAATACATCTATTTCTTAGAAAATAAAAAAAGAAAACAGTGAAGATTAGATAGTAATGTATTTATTTATCTTTACGTTATCATATTTTGATGATGTACTTTCTTTGATACCAAAATTTCATGCATTTTTGTTTTCATTATTTAAATTTATGCATGAAACTTGAAATTATTAACAAGATTTCAGCTTAGAGATTAACTTCCAACCAAAAAGCAAAACTGTGCGAGACATGTCTTAATTATATACATAAGGTAGGTATATCTCATTCACGGTTAAAATAATTATTTTACACAAATCCTGGAATAATTTATTATTTTTTGTTTGTAATAAAAATATAAAGTGGCAAGTAAAATATGATGTAGGTGAATTAGAAAATCCTGTTAATAATAAATTTAGTAATAATACTACTTTCTTATAATTACAAAGAAATATCCTTGAAACAAAACTTTAATAATAACATAAATTATAAATAATCTAGCAATAGTCAGGAAAAGTAATGATATTATTAGTTTATATCCAAAAAGTTTAATCTAACTATGTAACCTATATAGTAATAGGCACTCACAACTGTCGTGTGTGTACGCAGATGTTGAAGGGTTGGTCGAGCGGGAGATCACGCGGTGTTTGCACTTTGCTCTGCGCCTGCGCAAACAAAGCGTCTGCGCCCGCGCCGGCTAGAAGCCGTTTTACCTTTTTTACTCCCCGCTACTACAGTAACCTCCGCTGACCGTCACGCCGTGTGTGTGGTCGGTGGGCTAAAAGGATATTGTTGTGAGTGTTATGAGAGTTGTAGGTTTGTACGTTGTTTTAATGTTATGTTATTTGCCATTGTTTTGGAAGATTTGTTGAAAAGATGGTCAATTTTGAAACGTTTTATGATGTACGAAGTAATTTAAACATGTTGTTACCCTTAAGATCTTTTCTAAACACCAAATTACTACACGATTGTATCCTATGTAGAGAGATATGTAGAGTATCCTATAGTAAAACTAAACAGTCTTCAATGTGTTGTAGAAATAAATTGAAGTGAGAAAACGATATCTAAATGGAGACATTCGTTGATCTTCCCAGTAATAGAACGATTACGGTTATTATGGGATTGCGAACAAGCCCCGTGCCATATATGTGAAAATAAGTACACGCCAACCGATCGTAAATCAAAGGTTTTTGCTGCTACAGCGCACTGCATGTATCGAGTCAACAGCAATCCATTTCGGTAGGCGAATTTTCAACTTTTTCTCGGTTAGTTCGGCCGTCGGCTGGTGGTATCAATCATAATTGGTCGGTTTTTGCGATCCCCAGAACCAGCGCTCTGCGTGCACGCACGTATGCGACGGAGGCGGGGGCGCGCGGGGGTGTCACTGTGCAAATGCACTCGTAAACCCGCCGCGAGGTCAACGCACCCCCTCTCCGCGCGTCGCCTGCGCCTGCGCACCCCGAACCTATAAACGTTGACAACTATGCTTTATTTGTTTTGTATATTGCAAAATTATGTAAAAACTATTATTACATGCAAATATAAATATAAGAACAGGAAAATGAAAATAGTAACAATGTAATATCTTAAGTTTAATAGAAAATTATCTTAACAGGTAACAGTTAAAGTTATATTCTACAAAGAACACATTGAACCCACTACAACCTAGTGATGTGCACGAGTTTTGACAGGCGATGGTTAAACGTGTAAATAACGCCTCCACGTCAACTGTAGAGTGCGCTCCTAGCGGCTCATTTAATAATGGAAACCGGAAAGGAAGCTTACCTGTTCACATCTTAATATGGGAACATTTTTAGCGCTAATTCATTGGTTAACTCGGAGAGCTCGCTGGCTTCGAAGTCACTTGCGTGCCCTTGTTTTCATCACGATTATTAAACAGTCATATATTATGTATAAAACTAAATAATATTTTTATCTCTGATGTAACATGATTGTAAAACTTGATAAATATTTTAACTTAAAAACAATCCTTCATGGTCGTAACAATTATAAAGATCTAAACCTTTTGCCAACTGTATTAATAATAAAAAAATATGTTATGCGCCATAATTTTTTTTGATGAATATCATTGGTCTGTATTACCTTTACAATAAGAGCAAATAGCCTCTAGTTTTTTGTTTTCTATTTTTATGGATAATCTTTATACCCTCATATATACTATCAGATTGTCTTTGACTAGTAGTCATTATATTTTATTATATACTAAGTACATATATGTAATATTTTTTGGTGATTACCAGTAATATAACAATGTATACAGCACATCCAGATTAGTGTATTAGATGTAAAATAATCATAATTATGTTAAAAATTACATTTACAATTTGTTTTCTTTTCAACCCGTCGAAAAATGAAAAAAATATGAGTGCCGAAAATTGTCATAGGTCAGGAAGACACAAGTTTAAACGATTACTTTAAAAACCCACATCCTTTTTAACATCGATATTTAAGTGCCTTCTTTTAAAACTGCGCCAAATATCAGAGAATGTACTGGACAGGTACATTTCAATTAACTCTCTGTTCCACAAACATCTGGAAAACAAGATCAATATTGTCTGAAGAGTAAACAAGCTTCATGCTTATAAACTATTTCAAACATTAATTTCTGTTGTGAATCTTTGAATGTAAATATACACTGCTAAGTTGGAAACATTGATGAGGATTGTCGAAATAGGCCATTTATATGATATCCCCATAGTCCCGGTAAAGATGATGATATAATGCTAGATTGATTCGGTGAATCTACAGCTCCATTGGCAAAGCGACTGGACCGTTTCCCGGATGTCGCAGATCCGGCTTTAGCGGGTGTCGATTAATTGTTCATTCTATATTTGATTAAATTTTAAATAAACTTAACATGGCGTAATATGTTTATAGACAAATTCAAGCAATATAAAAATTGTTAATATAGTTTATGTCTCCAAAACGAAAAATATAAAACACTAGTGTTTACCCGCGACTTCATCTGCATTAAATAGTTTCTTTGTACAGCAGCTTTATTTTTTACGTCAAGTACTTGCATAGTAAGTTTTTTTTCATGTGTGAAATGTGAACTGGATGTTAGAACAGTTCTTATCTCTCCTGTTTGCCATTAACCTAACCTTATTTACCTTATATCAATAATATTTTTTTTTTATAAACTAAAGAAAAGTAACCAAAAACAGCTATTTTCATTAAAAAATACTCAAATGTTAAGGAAATACTATAGAAGTACATTGTATTAACTTACCACCTACTATGACACCACTATATTTGCCAACGATCTATGTTTTTTCCCTATCTATGGGAATGACATATTTTTCCGCTGTAAAATGAATCTATGTCCTTTCTCAGTGTGTTATATATATCTTTACCAAATTTCATCAAAATCCGTGGAGTGGTTTAAACGTGAAAACGTAACAGACAGACAGATAGACAGATATAGATACTTTCGGATTTATAATATTAGTATGGAATTACTTTTTTCTTATACAAGTGACGTATTTCCCTTTATTCGTTATTCGTTATCGAAAATTACTCAATATAACTTTACACAACACACTCCATAAAATAAAAATACATACAAATTCAATATAGTAATTAAAAAGCAGATTTCTGAGTTCTTATATCGATATAAAATCCCGCTAATTATTTTAATGTTTTGTTTACACATATTAAAATATTAAAATGTCACAATACCTACTAACTTAATTTCAATTTACTGAATAAACTTTTTTACAAAACCTGTATAAGTGTAGTTCTCTTAGTAGTTTATTTACTAGTAGTAGATCTTGTGTTTTTATAAAGGAAAGGAAAATGTTTATCTACCATATGTAAAAATAGTTTTATATTTATCGTTAGGAGACATGTATTGATCATTGCTATAATTAAACGTACTAGTAATCGCCCAACGGCCGAAATTCGACCGTAATCTAAAGTGTTAATATTTATGAAAGTTTGGATTAAAACCTCTATGCATATTTATTTTTGATTTTTATTCTAATACGTCAAGTGACTATTAACTCTGTGCGACTATTGGACATCAGACTAATATACATTGAACATATCAAACTTTACATTACCAACGAAGTAGTGTGTAATGTTTAACATCGCAGTGTGTGAAATGTTTTTACAATTGATTTAATGTATTAAAAGTGCATTATTATTGAAAAATATTAGCTATCTGCACTTCTCCTACACATAAACTATAAGTATGCTAAATTTCATACTCCTTCGTCCGCGCAATTTTCGTTAAAAGGGATCCAAAGTTTTTGCGTCACGTAATTACATATGGATTAGGTATACAGGTAGGTAATATTAACATTAAAACCTAGCCCTCCTTTATTGTTGTTTAAAACTATAGCAATTAATAGTCCTTGTTTCCACAACACATGCGTCACTTGTAAAATGCAGTCACACGCCGTGCGCCAACGCATGTCGAGGGGAATGCCCTGGGAAACAATACACCTCCTATTACTTCACTACACCTGACCCTATTAGCTTAAGAAAACTACACTATTGTAAATTTATTGTAACATTAAAATATTTTGTTTCTTTTTTATGATAATAAAAAACAATGTTTATTATAAGTACAATATGTCAATGTCAAATTCAAAATTTGGGCATTTGACGTGAAGTGAACGATTGATTTTTTTTATATTGTGCATGCTTGTACTTCTAGAGGATATAAAAAAGTACAGTTTTTTTTTATTCGAGGTTTAGTTGTTACGTTATAATACTGTAAAGTTTTGATCTGATTGATGAACGTGTTTTTTGGATTTATATTTTCACATTGATAAATAATAAAAATAATGTTTAATTGAAAAGAAATACTGTTTTTTGGATTTTTAAATTTTAGGTAATAGGTAAATACAAATTTCAATATTAATTTTAAATAATTTCGTCAATTTTAAGGAATACATTTTTTAAATTTAAAATAAGACTAATAATTAATAATTGTAGAAATTACATATTAATTAATTTTAAGCGTATGACAAGACTATGTTGTAAGAAAAATGTTTTTGATAAAAATATCTTAAACTATTATTCACAAATCACAGTATAGTTACAACACTGTGATTTAGGACGGTCTAAAACTACTCTCTCGCGGGATGAAAACTCGTCACAAGAGGAATTAAGGTATCGTAAAAGCTATCGAAATAGGAAATAACTCTATCGATACCATTTCAGCTTTGAAATAAACATTTTGTTGAAACACGGAACAGAATATTATATTTTCCAATATTGGAAATAGTTTCATTTAATTTCATATGAAAACTATTGTATTATTATATTTATTAAACATAACAATTAATTTTGACCTTCCAATTCACAGCACATAAAAACAATCATAAAAAAGTTTATCAATAATAAAGAGGGCTCCAGACAGATACATCAAACCTCTTTTATGTCTTCGAACATATCTATTCATTGTGCTTTATTTAATTCTAGGAAATTAAAAAAAAAACCAAAAATAATATATACCTAAATGTGTGTGTTTATGAGTAAGTAATAGTAAAGAGTTAAAAATAAATAATCAAAACTTTTCTAAGTATATAATTTGAACAAATTGAATGAACCATTTAATGTTTCATACCTACCTAAAGATGAAAACCACAACAATGTTATGTTTGTAAAGGACCCTCTGTTTGTATGTAAAATATTTTTCATCTAGTTGGTGTAAGGAGGAACTTCACATAAACTCCACTTTCAACTTTATAGGCTGAGGGAGATCCCAAAATGAAAAATTATTTCCTTCTGAGACTTGATAGTTGAAAAATTCAATTTAAAGAAGATATATCTGCGCGTCTCGAGGTTACACTTACCAGACGACATCTTTGACAATTGCCAGGAGTAAATAATTGATTAAATAATGTTGTTATTGTCAAAAACAACAACAATAAAGAAACACCTGTCTTTTAATAATAAAAAGGTGATTTTAATAGTTATATTCAACTACAAAACAAATGTAAACATACTAAAAGAGCGTTCGAAGTTACATAAAAATTATAAAATGTTCATCTGTTCAATTTGACCGTTCATATAATAAAATGTAAAATAAAATGACAAAATCCCCTACATATTGTGTTTAGAGTGTTGCTTATTAAAACGTACATCGGTTTATTAAGTACGGTCTTCTCTAAACCTGATCTGGGATACCATCGCACTCGATGCTAAATTTGATGTTCGGATAACGGTGAAACCATCGGCTAACTTCTGATTAATTTCCGCAATTATCTAAACGGAATCCGCTGCGATGGAGGAACTTTAAAATTATATCAATGACAATACTCTGTAATAATTAAATAAAAGATATTAAAAAAAAACAAATGAGGTGAACATTTCGTAATTCCAAACGAAATGTTCACCTCATTTGTGGATTTATTTTCTATGCTATGCTCATGATATATTTTGTAATCTCTACCTGAAGTTTGTCAAAAGTAATTAACACTCAGCTCTTCACAGTTAGAGGCGAGGACAAACACTTCGTTTCGACATATCCTCTACTAGGAATAATGCGGCTTCTTGAGTGGTAAGAACCGTGCAATCACTATTAAGAGGATAATGGAACAGCACGCCGGTAGTACAAACAAACAGACTGTCCCCTGTGAACTCACCGACCACCACATACTGTCTGAGTGTTCATAAATATACATATATTACATATATTATCTCCGCCATATAATTTCTGAAGCTATTAACGGATAAAAGCCGCTTAATATTCATAAATGATAATCACTTGCACCAACACCGCAAAATACAGAACAAACTATTCGTACGGACATTCCAATTTAAAAATGATATTTATGGAAATATTAATTATAAAACTTTTCATTCGTAAATTGCTTGAATAACATCAAAACGACGCCGGTGACTGTTACCATAATACCACGCTAGTTTATAAGTCTCTTGACCCGTTTAACTTAAATCCGTTACACCTGATTGTGGTTTTATCATCCAAACAAATTTCTATACACATTTATATTATAATCGTATTGATATTCTATAACTTTCGAATTTATATTAATTTTACAGCAAACGATGGGGTCCGCGAACAGAGACCCTGGGGGGTTTATGTAACGTTTAAAATAAATCTTTCGTAATGGCTTTAATCAGTTCCGTTTGAGCAGATGAGGAGGAAAACGCAACTGGGTTCCTTAAATATGGGAAGGTAAGCGTTTGTAAAGATAAAAACAAAGCCGAAGTAAAAGAAAACTCATTACAAAAGATAGATGTGGTCATTATAGAAAAGAGCTTTCTTAAATTTTTGAAGTTTAGAGTTTAAATAAATTTAATTTAAAAAAACAACAGTGTAAGTATGTGGGTACTTTGTTTCTTTATTTGGAAATTTAAAAATCCATTATTTTGATTTTGTTATAAAGGCAACAGTGTTTTGTTTGTTTATATAACTTGCGATTACATAGATATATATTTAGATTTAAAAAAACATAAATATTTAGCGTCATTTTGTTTCTTGTTTTGTTTTTTTTCTTTAAGAACTGCGAGAAATGTTAATGTAAAACTACCTATTTATTAAATTATACCTGAATTATACACAATAAGAGCATTAGAAAAAAAAAAATTTTTTTCATATTTTTCTTATCTTCTTTTCTTATATGTAGGTAGTTGCAAGCTTCAACAAGGTATTGCAACATCTTGTTTACGATATTCTCGGCCGGCACTTAAGACTTTTTTTTATCGTATAATAAATTCGACCTTTTTTCTTGTACAAATTATAAAAATTGTTTTTCTTGAACAAATTCTGCGTATCAGAAAACGTAAATAATTACGCCGACGCTTAATATATTTTAATTTGCATAAACAAAGAAGACATCCTCATAATATACGTTGATAATATACTCAGAGTCTTATCTTCTCCAATGAAAGAGATGTTTAGTATTTTACAATCTTGCCAACATAGCAAACTGACATTAAGCGCTTAACTTTTAGAATATTTCAACTATCAATGCGTTTGCGAAAGACAAATCTCAAATTTATTAACATTTTCATTATAAAATACAAAGAAAACCTTTAGGTATCCACTATCTTAATTAGTAATTTATTGTACTTATGTTATGTATATTATTTTACACTAGGTATATTATTGTCACGTCCGGTACAAACTTTATTTATAATTTGTATTGTTAATTATTGTATATATATATATATATATATGTATATATATATATATATATATATATATATATATATATATACATATATATGTGCAGTGCATTTTATATTAAAGCGCCATCTCTCGATGTATTCAAGTAACATTTTGTTTCACAGGTAACTATTTAATAATATAGTTCAATTCCCAAATGAGGGCAGCACAGGATAGAACTGTGATTATTTTATAATAATACAGAAGTATCATATCCTAATAAAAATAATAAGAAATAAAACTGTACATTAGTAAAATATATAATTTTACAATACAGTAGATAAATAATTATCTTCATCTAATTTCTGAAGTGACATCAACTTTCAAAACCAATTGTTTTTATAAATCAGTCGATGCCGCTCGTGGTTACTGTCAGTGTCAAATTGTGTCGCACCGTAAACGGCTGTCGCGTTTTGTAATTTAAAATTAAACACGATTGTGTATGAACAAAATTATAATGATCAGTATTAAATTATATTCTAGTGTTTAATAAATTTGAAAAGTTGTAACTGTTAAATTGTATGAATTTTTCTTGCATACGTATAAAGTTTTTTATTTAAATAGTGAAAGATGGACGAAAATCACAGTCGCTGTTAATTTAGATTATCGTTTCGTTGCGGTCGTGAAAGAAATGTGATCTAGTTGGGCGGAAAGTGAAGATTGTCTAGTGTAGTAAGTTGATTTCTCAATTTGTACTACTTTACCTAGCACATCAAATTAGCACTGTCTGTAAAATATAAACAAGATTCGTATCGGTTTGATATTCTTATCAGTTATGATTTTCATGTTTTGCTCGTACTTTGTTTACAGAGTGATTTTTAAAATATAAATATTAAATTGGAAACAAAATTTAAATATTTTTAATTGGATATTAGATAGAAACTTATATCAACTAAATAAAATAATAAGAACAATAATAAAATAATATATTTAACAGTGTTTTGAAAACTATCAAATTAACTTTACTTCTCTGTTGGCTTTCATACCCAATTTTCTAAATATATATTTTTCCCTCAGGTGATCAAATGCAGCCATGTCCAGCGATGAGTCCAGTGTACGTGTTGCAGTCAGGTACACCCTATACATGTTATTTATTAGCATTACTTAATCTTACTATACCTATATATATACATATTTATAATTTTATTTGAGCCTTGTGAGAAAAATAAAGCTTTATAAAATTCACTAACTATGCAAAAATACCTTGGCTCTAAATGGTACTAAACTCACATATGCCACTCACACATGCCACTAAACTCACATATGGTATGTATCACCTTATTACCTAAAGGAACAGAAAAAGGATTACCAAAAGGACCCATTTTGCTTGTTCAAATCCTACAAAGGCAAGAAACCTTGTAGGACAATTTATAACTTCTAACCTTAAATAATGCACAAATTAACTAAATCTAATTATTTATATAAGGTCCAATAAGAATTATAAATAAAATCAATTATTCATTGAACATGTATAAATATTAATATTGAGTAAAGATTGTATACATGACCAAATAATCAGCAAAAATATCGTAATATTATCTTAAGATATAACACATGAATGCTAATTTAATATTACCTCAACTATTTGTGTTTAGATACCAAGGTAACTTGAAATTGATTTGAGTTACAAACTCATAGACATACTGACTTGCTAAATTTCGTAACAGTTGTATAGGTTCATAAATATATAAAAATATAATGTAAATTATGTATTTAATTATATTTATAAAGAAAAATTAATTTATATTGTTAAGATAAGCCTGATAAACTTCATAGGCAGACTAATAATTAATGTGCTATAAAACTATAGGCAGGATGTTGAAGATTAAATATTTCAATTGAAGCTCCATTGGCCATTAATACAATCTTTCTAATTAATTTAATAGGCTCTCTCTCTCTCTCACTATCTCTCTCTCTCGCCACCCCCCTCTCTCTCTCTCTAGATCCCTCCCCCCCTCTCCCTCTCTCTCTAGATCCCTCCCCCCCTCTCCCTCTCTCTCTAGATCCCTCCCCCCCCTCTCCCTCTCTCTGTAGATCCCTCCCCCCCTCTCTCTCTCTCTCTCTCTCTCTTTCTGCTATTTCAAAAATTTAAAGAGACAAAGATTTTTTTTTCTTTGTTTTACTTTTTGAAGAACACGAATACCATCGACAGCGTTCCGTAAATATTTTTATTTATTAAGCATTGTGTCTATAAAACTTTAAACTACAGAGTTTAAATGCTCTCCCAAAGGGAGGATCCATAAACACAAAAGCCCAAGAAACTCGATGGTTTTTCTTTTTACTTATTTATTAATTTCTACTATTTATAGTATTGACTATATATAACAATGGGTCTCACTCATTGTTCAATTGAATTGTCAAACGCAATATAGTTGTATATGGTGGACATGTTTTAGTATCGTTTGTTTTAATGTGAGACATATACATTATAGGTATGAAAACCTTCAACATATTTCAACCAACTGCAGATTTATTAAAGGTATTGATCCTTTACAGTCCAGTCCTTTATAAAAAGTCACCCTTCAATGTTGGGCGCCTGCGGGGCGGATGCGGGAACCGCGCCCTACCCCAAACCCTTCGTTAAAGTCCTGCGATTTATGTAATCAACGGTAGAATCCCTACGACAATTGGTTTTTGAGTTGTCGGTACAAACATGTAGAATAGAACATTACTTTTTAAATGAATGTTAGTGGGTTAAGTGGAAATAAGAATTTCCTAATATCTGTTTCAATACGCTAAAGTGCTAAAACGCAATTCTATTTTACTATCGACCTGACATTACTCATTGCTCAAGACTAGTTGTCGTCGTGTCAGTACACGGTGTAGCGCCGTTCATCACCAGCCATTTGTTTATTAGATATTGTCTAGAACTACTTTAATGTATCTGCATACATATTTGTTCCTAAAGGCCCAGATGCACATATAGTATTGTATTTTCCGATTCGTCCGTAATTATGTCGTCATTGTGATTTTATTTTATATTACAACAGGTCATTAACCTATTTAAAATTAATAAATACTCTTTTGGATGTTATCAAAATTAGTCTGCGGTCAGACCAGCAGATAAAGATAAATGTTACTTATATGCTTATTTATTAAAAGAATTATATAAGTGTTATTATCTATATCTACTAAGAAACGCAAACCCAAATAATACGATTATGCATATTTACCTAACTCAATATATCCCAAAAATATACGTAAATCCTTTTACCAATGTTTGTCTGTCCTGTAATATTATTGTAACAATGAAGGTGTGGTCGTGTGAATAAACCCATGTATACACTGTCAAGAAACACTTCTCTAATATATTTATTATTTATTTAGTTTTTTATGAGGAGAAATATTCAAACGTAAAACTAAAATATCAAATTGACCCTTTTTATTATGTGGCCAACGATTGTTTCACCTGTTGTACTTGTATTTATTTTTTATACGATAGATACGCAATTGTCAAATGCAACAATATTTATAATAATGCAGGAATAAATTTATTTTAACGAATGAAGCCACAGACAATACAAGACGTCGCATTGTATTAAAAACGTGATTAAATAATGAGATAGCTATTTCTATTATTACTCAAACAATCAGCAAGCGATCAATCTTCAAAGACGAAGATACGAAAATGACCTCTAATGCAATACTTTAAGGGAAATATTGTTATGAACATTCATTGATGAATAGAGCAAATCGCATCAGCTCCGGTGTACGTTCAAATTAAGATATGACAATCACCCATCGACAAGAAATCTATACAAGATCTAAGTGCAGGTTTGTCGTTGACTGTCCTAATTGATTTTACCTTAAGGAGTCTATTTTAGAATATTAATACATATTGAGTAGTACCGCCGTCAATGGCGACAGCTGATTGCCCTGAACTTCGACCCGTCTCCGTCGGTATAGCAATACACAAATATTTTTTAAAATGTCTTTCTAAATATCAATACTTGAGTCTATTTTTTTTAAAAGCAACTCCTTCATCTAAGATGAAATTCAGTATCGCGGAGGGTTCACAAACATATACCTAAATAACACAAAGTACACCTAAAATTGGCACAAAAATCTGTTAATCAGACTAAAAATTATCGTGTGTGGTAATCGATTCCAGAACCTAGTTATAAAAGTCAAAGTCACAAACCACTACACCAACAAGTATTCTTTTTCGATTTAACTCAAATCTTATTTTTTTTTAATCTGTTTCGTGAGTCACTCAGCTCAAACATTATATTTATCGTAAGTAGGTACCAAGGCAGCTAGTTAGTATTATTACGTTTACATTGATATATGTTCGATCTGAACGTGCAAAATGCGGCCCAGATTGATAAATTAACGACCTCAGAGACGAAGGATTCTAAAATCGTGGGTTTTATTAAAATCAACCTTTACTTGTATGAAGTAATAAAGTTGTAAAGTAATTATTTATTTTATGTGCACTTCAATTGTTAATAATAATGTTATATTATAATGAAACCGACTTTAATTAAATTCTTACCATTCGTTTCATAAGATGATTTAAAGACGGTAACTTTTGAAAGCAATTAAGCAAAGAAAACCTTCTAGATAGTATAATTTAACTGTAGGAAAATAGTTTATAAAACGTAGGACTTATTTAACTACTATAGACGCGGGTTTAAATATTTGATGAATATTACAAGAGTAGATATCTATTAATGATTGGTCAATACTCATATTTATTATTTATACGACTGGCTTGTTCTAATAATTAATTCAAATAAGAAGTTTGTTTAATTAAATATTGACTTATAACATGTTATTAAAATAACAAGGTACTTCTTTTTATGATCACACTGACTAGAATTAATAATAATAATAATAACTTATTAAAGACGCATATAGTAGTGTAATTCACTAAGATCTAGCATAAAAAATACATACTTATTTTAAAACAAATATTTGTAATTCTCATTTGACAATATACGATCATGATAGGGCGAAATTTTATTATTTTTTGTCTTATTTTCGTCTCAAAGTCAAAGTTAATTTATATTTTTGTGTTTCGGTAATAAACAATTATATATAGATATATATCTATATATACAAGCACATACACGTGCCTAGGAATTTACTTTTGCGTAAAAACGTAATTAATAGAACAAAAAAACATAAATATGCGCATAATAAAGTTGATTTCAACAACTTTTGGTTAGGTCAAAGAACTATGTATATGCATTATGTAACGTTATCTGAATCTCCTATCAAATTCCATTTACGTACGGATGGACAACACATCGGGAATAATATGGTTTACAAGTGCATAGCAGTTTAAAATTAAAAAAAATAATAATAATTAAGCAATTTTATTTCAAATCTTGCCATATAATATACATACCTACATGTTATCGATTTTGGTTAAATAGAACGCGAGTGGGCGATCATTCTCGCCCACCATTGAACCGTGGGCTTGAAGAAAACTACAACCTTTAGTTTAGCCTCTCGATTTATTAAACTGGTTATAAATGAATTAGTATAACCAGCGAGGTCCTCACAGAACTGGAAGTATTGCTTAATTTATACGAATTGAAAATTATTATCAAATTAACGCTCACATTTAAAAGGTTATTTCATATTTGTCGCATATTAAGTAACCTCGCATTGAAATGTTTAAAATGAATTATTTGTAACAATTTGTTTATAATTGATCTTGAAAACGAAAGTGTAATAAATAATTCATAATAAATCTAATAAAAATTAGGTAGGTATATTTAATAGCTATAAAACCTTAATAGAGAATGATTCTTAGCTTTGATTTTACGACATGATTTAATTTTATGACAATACGTAAACAAATTATACTCCTAATGATGCGACATAGAACTTCCATTGACTCTTTTGTGTTGCCCTAATTTCAACTATACCAGTAAATAAGTAGTTTATAGGGTAATTTGCGTAATGGAGTCGTAACAGAACTGGGTCTTTGAAAAGAAAAAGATAATGTGTATTTCTGGATGTCTTCAAACATGCAACCCATAAAACAAAACGAGCTATATTCTCTCTGTAGGATGCATTTCAGATATTGATTGTCATACGTGCATCGAGGCACTGACGCGAACGCAGTATGGCAACAAAAAGTAATAACGTCTAGACTTTGACAGTTCTGCTGTCTGGCTGTATATGAAAATTGTAAACACTCGATACTAATGTACTGAACACATATTTCGCCCTGGTTGTTAGTTCGTCGACGACAGTGGAAATAATATTATTTTTATATATTAAACGTATATAAACTAGTACAATTAGGTAAGGGTGAGTGCAGAAGATATCTTCGATTGTTCGCGTGCTCCATTGTGTAAGCATTTATTAAAAAAAACAATTAAAAATGAGCGGACATAAACAAAGCCAACATATAGCGTGCCGCGTGCGTTCCAACGAGCATCCTTCACGTTAACTAGTTTATAAACAACTATTTCTTGTATACCTTCTTTGTTCAAAAATGCATCCACTTTGTCAAATTCTTGATAATATGTATATATTTTTATGTATAATATATACGCTTATAATATATACGCTTATAATATTATATATAATAAGCTTTTCCTTTTAACTATTAAATCATTTAATACTGATACTTTTATGAGAGAATTCTACTTTGAGATCCTTTCCTGACGTATTTGTGTTCTACTCTTCACTGTTTGATCGATCGTGTAAATAATAAGTCCTATTATCTGATAAAAATAAAACAAAAAAATATTAAAGTTATTTTTATTTTAAAGTGATTCATAATTTCAAATGGCTGTGCCGAAAAAAAAATCCCACATGTTATTTTATTGATGTGATCCCTCACATGATATGAGAAGTCAGGCCGCACCAAGACACCACGTACGAAGATCATTTTTGAAATAAACTTTTAAATAGATAAGGTTATTCAACTCTCGTAGTAAACATATTTTAGGAACTTTGTAAAACACATCACGTGATCGTTTATGTCTGCCGCATCCGTCCATTAAAATTGGAAAGGGCCTGTTAAATAATCATTTGAAATGCGTCTCTATCGTAGGGTTATGAGCCTGCGCCTGCGCCTGCTACCACGCATACATTAGACAAAAGGTTTTGTTTGTAGGAAGGATTTTGTTATGCACGAAGGGATTCAGTAACGTGATTGAAAAGTTGTATTAGAATTATAATGACTTATTACTCGTCTTATTTTATTATTTTCCTTAAAATTATCTATAATAATCTGAAACTAAACTATCTACTCCCATACAATAATAATTACTACAAAAACAAACACAGAATGTCTGCTCAGCTGGTCCGATATAAAAAGTACCAATATAAATAAACAAATAAACACTTGTTTATGCACGGTGCGCACGCGCAGCCCTCGCTACACCCAGACAGCGCGGCGTGTTGTTTCCGTTTGGACTAGTATTTTTAATACTGGTTTTATAATAAGAATATACTTAATAAGTATTGAAAAAATCATAATTGCTTTCAAAATATATGATTTAATATACAAAAAATACCGTTATAGTTAATTCATCGTGTACTATACAGAATTACGTAATATATTATTGTTTGATATTCGAAGCAGCTACTATGCTATCTGTAAACACTCTGAATATTTTACTACACGGATAAAGAATAATATTTAAAGAAAACATATTGTTTTAAATTGTAAATAAATAACAGATAAGTCACTCAAGGAAAATTAAAGGTTTTGCCAATCTGAGATAATTCACAAAAACAAGTGAAGCGTTTAATCTTGAATAATAATGTTAAATTATTTTCAGAATCCGTCCTCAAACGCCGGCGGAAGTGTTGGAAGGATGCGGTATATGTGCCCGAGCTGGCGGGGCGGCGGGCGAGGGCGGCGTGGCTCTGGGCTCGGAGCGCGCCTTCACCTTCGACTACGCCTTCGAGCCCGCAGCCGGCCAGCAGCAGTTGTACGACACCTGTGTTAGGAAGCTGGTCGAAAACGCCCTCGATGGCTACAACGCCACTGTACTCGCCTATGGGCAGGTTTGAAAATATTTTTATAATTTATTTAAAAGAGTTTAAAACTACAGCATAAAAACTTATAAGTACACAATACATATATCAGGCGTTAGAATCGAGACAATATTTTACTATCTGATCATCTGTGGCATGACTTGATCAGCCTTCAAATATTGAAGAAGCATTGCTTTTATCCATTAATCATTAAGGAATAACTGGACTTTACAACAAACGGTAACCACCACCTACCACCAGTGACGTGAAGTTAATTGGGTCCAGTTGTTTTTATAGTAATAGTAACCAGACCTCTCCTATTCTAGAAAACTTACTTTACGTATTGATGATTACGACGTTCTAAATGGAATTGGTTAAATACCTTTGATTCCATGTTACTAACATAAATTTTGATTGAAATAAAATTATTTTTAACGATCTCAAGTAGGTAATTAGATTTACATTATTAACTTGAAATTTAACTAGATGTTTCGTTCATGTAGGATTACCTACATCTCGGCTTCCTGTAAACAATGTTGCACTAAAGTAAACTAATTTTATTTTAAATTGCAGTACTAGTCGTATTTAAGAAGACACTATAAATGTAGATATAGACACAATAAAACCAAAAAAAAATACATTTTCAAAAGTGAATGTTCTGATGACCTGTCTGTACATACTCATACATACAACATAATCCGTGGGAGTCGTAAATTGGATGTAAAATTATCCTTATTCTGCGTTTTTGAACAACTTATAAGGGCGCGTCCTCATCATAGCGGGTCATGCCGGTGCAATGAAAATGTACTCTGTGGTATCGAACTCTGCTGCCAAATAGAAAATACATAATTGACAAAATAATATTTTTAATGGGATAGTATTCAAGTGTAGACATTCCCTTACTTTTAATTAAAATGAATTCTAAAGCTTACACGAACCGATGAATTATGTAATAAATCCCGTAATTTCACATTAGGTAGAGACATTTTTATCTTATTTCGACATGAGAGCGACAGTTATAGTGCTTACTCACGAATCTATTTTTTACCTCATTTATTTAATTAACCGTTGTTTTAATATTAATAAGTTTGACGCTACAACAATGAGTTAGTGATGACTGAAGTGACTGAACCCAGCGCAGGTTGAAACGAAACCGGCGTCGCTTAATTAAAGACTTACGTTCCCTATTTTGTGAGAATTCTTTTAAATTTCACATACGATAAAAATAATAAAGCTGTTACATATCAAGAAATCATGAATTCTTTAATTATTCTAAATATTTAGGTGAGATTAATAATATAAATGGATTATCAATTACTAACCTAGATTAAAGTTGTAGAGGTCGTTTTTGTTTATTTCCCTGTATATTATAAAAATAACTATTGTAAAGATATTGCACCTGCGTATCAACAAAGGAGTTCTAAATGTGTAACATATTAATAATATATAATTGGAAAGGATATTCACCTGCGCATTAACAAAGCGAATTTCTCAAAAATAATAATTTAGAGTTATTTTTAGCTTGTCTTATAATAGCTAAAGTTCAATAACACGTGCCAAAATGACGCATGCTGCAATACGGCAGCTCAGCACGCAACAGCAGCAATTACGTGGACGGTTGCCACCTAGACTATTGTAGGGAAACGAATCAACGGTTCCCGGTATATAGCGTTTACACAATACATAAATACATATTGCGAAAATGAGACTTTTAGTACAGAAACATTGTTAAATTATTGTAATGTTTGTATTATTTAAACTATGTTATTATTTACTAACATACAATTTAAATTTGAGGTAATGTGATTGTTACTGATATATCTATGGATGCAAATCTGATATTAGATGTATATTATTTTATTAAATAATAAAACTCTAAACACTTGTTTGTTAAATAGTGATAATAGCTAAGTCTGTTCACCTGAAATAAGAAATTTTGTATGATTTAATTTCTTATGCAATTTGTCAATAAGCAATTCCAGTTAACTACTATTGTTGCTATTAGAAGCTATATTATCTAGCTTTATACAAAAAGTCTGTTATTTTAAGATGTTTCGAACGAAATAGCGTTAACCTAGCTATTTTCTACGTGTTGATATCTTATAACAAATAGAATTAAACAATAAAATCACAAAATCATCACGACATGCAGCTGATTCATACACACACCTATAGGTTTACATACATATTTTATAAATGAAGTAAAAATATCCAATGCATAATGAAAACATTTTCATTTACAAGCAAGTGTCCGTTTTCTCAAAGGTATTTGTGAACTCGGACGGTCGGGTACCTTTGTTCTCGTTGGGAGGGAGAGAGGGAGGGCTTGACACTTGGATATAATTACGACTTAACACACACCGTGAAGGTTGACATACTTAAACTATCCTTAATATATATAGAAGTCTAAATAATTGTAGTTGCACTTGTGTGCCGAGCAGATAAAACATTAACATAATAATGTTTACCTTTTATGTTCATCTGTCATCAAGGCGTGGCTAACATACACTACATGTTTGTTTTCTAGTTAGGTAGTCTTGCTGTGATACTCTTACAATTGTATAATAAATCTTTATATATTATTGTTTTGTTCTTTGTATATAAATATAGTAGTCATAAATCTGATAAGTTAGAGACGATATATAGATTTCTTGTAAGAAAATATTAATATATAATCCTATAATGGATTTCAAAGTAGGATCTTTGTTGACTACGGCTTAAATTAAAACATAATAATACAATATAGAGCAAATTGAAATTTACGATATCATATTGTGATAAAATATCCTTGTTTTGTTTCGGGAATAAGGAATTTGATATCGACCCCCCAAGACGTTCCCTCAAACCCGCAGAGGCTTCTGAATATGTCAAGTCGTATAAAGATCAACTCAGAATGCGGAATACTAATAAGTCATATCACCATAATTATATGTCAATGGGCGTCACGTTTTCCTCGTTTTTCTACATTTTATTCAAATGTGAATGTATTTGTTTACTGGTCGTTTTATTTATTTTACACGAACAAAACGTTACTCTTGTACTAAAATAACTATAGAGCTAAAATATATCCGGTACATATATTTTTATATTAATCGTAAGATAAGGCACCTACATGATCCACAAATAACAAACTTATGAGTTAATTTGATTTTTTTTGTATATAATATACTAAATAAACTCAAGGTGATAGAACGTAGACGGAGTCATAGTTTACTTTCTTAATATCATATTAGTTTATGTGAAACAAAATGCCTATCTCACAAATTATGTCACAACAATTAACAATGCATTTTATATTTTTGTTATAAAGAAAAGATCAAACAAGCAGAGTGACTCTATGATGATAAGTGATACGTTCATTGACATCTGTAACCATGAGAAGGTGTAGATCCGTCCTCTCTGGCTGGTAGGGAGAGGTGATCAGGATCTGGTTTCAACTCTGCACTCTCACTCTCTCACCTTACTCTACCTTCTAAACGCTACATAATACGTGCGTTAAGCTGTTACTACAGCATTGTAGTATTACAGAAGACTGTTGTAATGCTGGTCGAGCCAAAAGGACACTAGTTAAAAAAAGATCGACAAAAAATACAAAAAGCGTTAAAGAGTTTATTATTAGAATAAAACTAAGTGTGTTCAGTTTAGCAACCCTAGCCCAGACCCTCCCCCTGACCCATTTGGCTCAGCTGTGGTAGTCTTCACCTCGCTCGAGTGGCCCAAGACCTCTCTTGTTTCACAATGCACACGTCTCGACTTCTTTACTTTTCCAGAGTAATTTATATCGTAACAACCATGCTTCTGTTCTTTGTCATTCGTTTGTCACCTCCAAGGAACATCTCTATTTCTAGCGTAGTATATCAAAAACATATTTTTTTAATAAAATAGTAACATCAATAACAGTTCGTTAAACTTTGAAATATAACAAAAGATATTATTAAATGATGTCTATTAATTAAGGAACATATTTTACAGCCGTCTGATGTTCTTTCCGTGCAGTTAATTATTTCACGCTGCATTTAGCAATCGACTACATATTATAACAATTAACATTTTTTCTTGTATATCGTAAATGATTAAATATCTTACAAAAGATTTCAAATTTATAGAGAATATAAAACTTAAAAAAAGCTATTGGTATGTATGTTAAATAGAAATTATAATTTAAGTTTATACGTACTCTTAATAAAGAAAATAAACATCAAAAAGAATAAAACGTACATTAGATAATAGATGATAGCTAAGGTTAATGAGATAATTTAGTTCGACCTCTATTAACTGCCAAATAAGTATCTCTAATCTTAATATTCAGTTTTGCAACGATATGTTATACTCTATAAAAAATTATATTAAACGATCACTGAAGTTGATTATTACAACGGAACAATATTATTATAGTATCTTTGAAATTTTATAGAAACGTAAACATATGGATGTGGTCACGGCTTAGTAATTTTTTTTTAAAGTTAAGTAAAAAATAAATGTATTTAAAAATTATAAACCAACGTTATCTTACATTTATATAATTAAACATCTGATCTTTCTAGAATATGTTTATTATTTGTATCGTTGCAATTGACAAAATCGTTGTCTGTGAATTCTGAAACTGGTTCTTGTATATATTTGAAAATTACGGTAATTTATTTTTTTATTTATTTATTACTTTTAAATTGCAGGTTTGGATGAACTTAGAATTTGGCGATTGAAGTACCCTGTTCTAGGACCGCGAAAGAAATTAGCCTCTGAATAGAAATGCTATTTTGCTAATCACATAATGTCGCAGTCTGTCTGTTTCAATGTCTATATTAACATATGATTGATATTCAAACACGAGCGCATATGCAAAGACAAATTGAAATTAGCAGACCACGTGCTCAGTTTGTATTCAAGTTGCGCTTCAAATAGATTATCCAATGTATTAGTTATTAGTGGAACGGGAACTTTAAATTTGTTAAGGTTTAATGTGGATAGATTTAAAATCATTTGCAATTTAAAAGTAAAACGCAATTCAAACCGTATAAATTACATTTCAAAGGACTTTATTCCATTATAAAATAGAAATATGCTTTTGAAATGTCATTCAGGTTCAAGGATGTTTAAACGAAATTACTGAAATGGAAAAAGTACTTGATAGTAAAGTGCAAAGCTACAAGGCTCTGTAAGAGGAAAGATAAATAGAATGTGAACGAGGTAATACGTCGTGCTTATTTTATTATAAAATACTAAGGAAAGTGTCTCGTTTAATTATTTATTATTATTATTAACTGAGCTTTTTATTGTTGATCGTCACTATACTAATGTATTCTATAATCGATCAGAATCACTAGTGGGTTGCAAACACTCGTAAAGTCCCTTTTTTTTTAAACGACCTTTTAAAGCCTCCTCCAGTCTCAAAAGCCACTCAACTGTCGAAGTGCTGTAGAGCACCTGGAGGCAGTGTGGTCTCCGATGTTTACAGGAAATGAGTTTTTAGTATAAAACATACTGATTGGAAGCCATCGTTAGCTGACAGGATGTGAAATTTTCAATAATAGTTGTACTCATACATGTGATCTAGATTCTAGATTGCTGGTTGTCACGACGAATGTGTGTGTGTGCGCGTCTGTGTTTGGGTGTGTGTGTGTTTGTTTGTTATATAGCTCATACTGATAACATGTCATTACTGATGTTTAAGCTCATTTTATTAAAACCATCACTAATGTATGGGTACAGCTAGCAACATATTTTATTACATGAAAATGAATTTGTTTGTAATTTTAGCCCGTGTCAAATTAGTGACGGCTGCAAAGTTTTTGTATACCTTATAAGTTCGGAGAGGAAACCGTACTTATAAGTTATAGTTGTCCGAATTCCAGTCGCCCACTGTACTCGATAATTGTTTTACAAAAACGAACCCATGACGTCTATGATTTACATGTCAAAGGACCGTTCAAGTTTAGGAATTTGAACCTAATGCTATTGCAAAAAGATTGAATTTGTAATGATTGCATTTGCCAAAGTATTCGCAAGACCACCCACGTGTACGCATTACATTTTCAATTAATTACAATTATTAACGCTCCGAGTTTTTTGTTTTTGAAAGCTTTACATGATTTTAAGTTATTCCCAAATTGTTGGTTGACCTTTTTAAGTGCAATGATCCAGTATCACTTAGTACAGATAGCAATTATGTTTCCTCGCTATTAATAGACAAGAGAGTACTTGGGCGTTTGGGAGTATTTTAAAACTTTTAGAAGAATAATACTAAGTATATAATAATGATAGTCACTTTTATAATTAATTAATTAGTTTACATTAGAATAACGTTTTATCGATGTTTGTATATTGAATGAGTCTCCGACGTGACTAATTCTTACAATTGCATAAGAAACCTAATTGCCTAGGACTATGTAGTTTGACGGCCAACACCAACACCAACACCTGCCGTGACGGATCCGATTAGTGGTGCCAGTATTGTCTTTGAAGGTTCTTACTACCCAAATAATCCCACAATCGTATGGTGTAATAAGGCTTCGTTTTCATAATTGGTTATTATTATCTTTATTTTTAGACAAATGGTTTTTCGCGACCCCATCTCCGAGTACAACAGATAAACAATACATTCGAAGCTACCCATCTGCAGTAACGATTAGTATAAGCCCATAATAATCCTCAATAAATATACTGTCATGTGCAAAAAAAACATTTATATAAATACAGGTTCCGTACACTATTTTATAAGTGTTGGTTTGTTTAAAGATTTGGAGGTTGTGACTCAAAAATAAATAGAGTAGGTAAATTGGTGGGCCAAATTTGTCGCTATCTATCCTTTAAGAAATGTCTAATATGTAAGTGCTGATCTATATTGTCTGTTATTATTTGTTTAGCTCACTAGGCAGTCGATCGAACTAGGAGTCTAGATTCTATTGAAAACAATAGTCAACGACTGTTTGTTTTATCTGCGTCTATCAGCGGATATCCGTTGCTTTAACAGAGCCCTTTATCAGTTGGTAATACCTGTACCTACCTACGCTATGCGGGTGATTACTAGTTACATTCTGTCTGTGACTATGACAACCTTCACCTGCTTTGAGGTTTTTTAAGGACAACTTTCGGTTTTTATATACGGATATTTATTTAACTAAACTCATAACGATACAACTTTAAAACTATTATATTACGAATATATTTTTCTATTTTGAAGCACACGCTGTAGTTACCTACTGACTATAGTTTTGCTATGTTACTAGGCACTAAGATACAAGGACTTCTATGGAATCGCTCTACCCATAAAAGGAAGGTTCTGTTCCTTGATGTATATCGATCTGCGCCGGCGCATGCCTTCGCTTCCTACATACTGAATGAATGCTGTCAACTTTATTCATTAACGCGTTGTGAGGTCGACTTGTTAGCTTTATTTGCTAATATTCATTTTATATGTAAATCTTATACATACTAATTAAAAACAACAACATTTTTATAAATGCAGATATTTTATAGTTACCAAAACATTTTATAAATAGTTAATTTTAACACTTAACTACTACATATTATTAAATATAGTTTTTTATTCTATTCTTATTGTAATTCTTTGACAGGTCTTAACGATTTCTGTTTCTTGTTTGTTGCTCTATTTTTAATATACTTTTTTACTTATAAAGTCCTGGATATCATAAAACAAACAATATAACTATAAATATTAAAACCGTTTGTTGGAAGCATTGTTTTGTGTTGGGAAAATCTTTTGTGCATATCGAGAGGGAGTTAAACATGAATCGGTGCCAGACCATTTTAATTATTATTATTTATTATATTCTTTATTGCACTTTATAAAAAAAAAACAATACAAACATGTTTTTAAAAAATGTTGGCAAGGGCGAACTTATCTCTATAAGAGATTTAATTTAATTCACTCTATGAACCCGTCATCGTAGTAGCGTTCAACATTCATGGTATTATATTATACCATAAAAACATAATTCAAAAGAAAAGTGAATTCGTAACGCCCTCCAACGCAACAAATAACTTTGATATTACAAGCTAATAACATAATTAAATAATCTAAGCAATAGAATCCCGTAATTGAAGGAAATAACAGAGCTGAAGGCTTTATTCATACTAATGACATACAAGGTCTATTCGATGGTTTATTATAGTTTTTGTGTTCGTCTTCATCTGTTTGTAGTTACGTATGACGTCACTATAAACATGTTATTTCTTTTATATTAAGGATTACGACATAATGATATCGCAACTGAATACGTGGCGTAAAGTCCAATTAAAACATAGTATAGTTAGCTTCTTAGTAATAGTCGTTATCCTACTAGGATGTATGCAAAGATGCATATGGTTTTTATGTAATATATATTTTTAATCGATATGAATAAGATAATGTCTTTTGTTTTGATATTTGCATTCCTTATAATATTGCAAAGATTAGAAAAATACAAAGAATAATAACATGAATGTTAGTAAAATATAAGCATTTTAAACCCTATTATTGTTGACGACGGTTTAATTGAATTGTTCCGTCTTTATTTGTTGCAATTTGAAAGTAGAATAGTATAGAGGGGGCGAGAATGAACCCATTGTGTAGCACTTCTAGTGATTGGCCACAGCGGAAATTACGATTTACAACTAACTTACCATCGACAATAATACTACTTATTATCTATAATTTGTTATGCATATGTTTTTGATCATATCTCTTTTGAGTTCATATTTGTACTATGTAACATATTATTTTTAAGTCGATTTTTTAAAGATATGCTAAAAATCGTTGACAAAGATTTAAAGTGAGGTAGAATAGACATTACTAAGTTTATATATGATGATATCATTGTAGTTTGCATTAGTGTCAAGTTAATAAAACTATGTCCATAATGTTATAACAAATTTACCTACAAAATGCGGAAGGTGTACAGTGTGCAGTGTCTGTTTGTTACCTACACGAGACTAAATTAAAAATATTATCTTTATAACAAAGCTAGGGTTGATAGCTTGTATTTTTTTTTTTAAATATGTTTAATTCGCTACTTTTGAAATTAGTTTGTTATGTTTTTTATACAAAAATATTGTACTAATAATGACACTCATAATAATATATATTTTAATATTCAACTGTAATCACTTTTAAATAAACCCACTAAAATAATTGGCTACTATTAAAGATCGTACATTTAACTGTCCGAATAATGAATCAATTAGAGATCAGCTGACAGCCCTGGTGATAAGTGAACCCGACCACGGATGTAGTTGTTAATTCGATCCCTGTTGTTTTTAGACACTTACCAAGTTAATGAAGCAATTAACTTCACATCAAAGAAAATGCCTTTTATTAAAATGTATTTTCCCAAAAAACTAAAGAATATCTATACCTATAAAAGAGAATGTATGTATGTGTGTTACGGAAAAACTTCGAAACGGCTTGACCGATTTTAACCAAAATTTCAGAGGATCTTAAGATTGACCCAGGGTAATCCTGTCCCAGTCTGTGACAGTTTTTTTACTAGTGATATTGTTTTTTACATCAAACTATTTAAGGTCAGTTATAGCGTCATGACACTATTCATGTACCAGCTAGAAAAATGAGTAGAAGAAAATTAAATTCAGGTTGAATCATAATTATTAACGCGGTCGTTAATTCTAAATAATATATTTCTAATATTTAATATATTTTTTATTCTGTATTTTGAGTCAATACATCTTTAAATTAACCCCGGCGAAGCGGGCTGCATATGCTAGTAAATCATAAAAACGTTCTTTGAAGTTTTGTTTGTTTGAAGTCAACCAATTAGGAATGAGACAAAATATACTAGTAAGAAAAATAAAAGAAGTACCTACATATGATTATGTTAAATTGTAAAATATATATTCATTTGTCAATCAACGAAGTACAAAAAAGTGTCTGACGTAATTAAGGATGCGAACTAAAAACTAACTCGAAAAATACTAAGTCGGTATTTAAATAGTTAGTTACATCACTATAGTTTTATTGGCTATTAGTCATGGAAGCCAGATTCCTTACCAAACCAAAGTGATATGGTGATATCAGTACCTAATACGTTCATACTGGCGCCTAAACAAAACACATTTGCAAAATAATAAGAACACAAGCGAGTATAAGCCTTAAATGGTAAGGCATAACAACTATTTAAACATGTATTAATTACACAATCTCCATCACAGTGATCTAATCAGTCACGTCAGATAAGGAGATAAGTGCTCTGTGATAATGGCGTGGACTAACAATATTTGCATGGTGTGACGACTGACCTTAGAGATAAAAAAAATCAAATCGATATTTTGAGGGTACATCCGATTGATAATTCAGTACCTTCCAATTATTATATTATTTTGGACTCCTCATATATATTATTTACATAAAAAAATACTTATTACGTTACATATTTGGCCCTAAAGTAGTTTATGAAGAGGAAACGCAATAATTATTAATGTTTTATTTAATAAAAATCTTTTGATTTAATATTTCCTGACAGTCAGTCAGTCTTTCGTTTAATAAATAAATAAACATTAGAAATCGTAAATGCAATAAATAATAAATTTATAAAGTTATAAACTTTACTTATAATTAATGTACAAGTCCAAGTCTTGAACATTTTTTGAAACTAAATTACTTTGGTTTCTATTTTTTTCCTCCACAAGTAAGAAATATTGATTTGTATTATTAAGAATTCTCTTTTCAATGTCTGTTTTATTTATTAAGGTCATTTCTATTACAGACTATTTAAATCGATTGTTTTTGTGTATTTTATCTTGTTTGTTTGTTTGATAAAAATATCTTTGGAAAAGTTGTACCTTTTAAAGACAAGCTTACACTAATTGTCATATCTTATATACATATAGTCAATCATCTTTATGGCTTTATGTCCTACCTTTATACATATAATTCGCAATATTGTAAATTATTTTATCCATATCTGGTAATAACATTGAGTTCTATGTTTCACGTATAGATTACAAAATTTGCTTAACACAATTTGAAGATTATCAGACCGATAACAACGGGCTTAGGACAACGTCCTTGATATTCCTGGGAGAGTGGAGCATATGTCATGTTATACATACTTGTGTTGTTTGACCTACAGGGTCAAGGCTTAAACTAAGAGCTGTATAAGAAGTCTTGAACAATTGTGTTGGATGTTGCCATGACTAATAATACATTAAAATTATTGACTACATACCCAAAGCAAACACGAAGTACTGAGTTCTTAACTGTTAAGCATTTAAAGAGTTAAAATACCTAGTTTATATTTCTTCTTGAAAACCTAAATCCATGTACATACTTGGCAGAGAGTAACTAAACTGATTTAATTATATTTAATAATATTATGATTCAACAGTAGACAAATCATAATACTTCCTGCATTATAGCCATGACTTTCTCAATTGTTTAGTCGTATCAGATCTAGTGACGCATCCATGGATTGTTCTGTAGCACTTTCCACTCGTGCAAATACCACAAAAGATATGTACAAACAAACATATGTTATTGCTACTTATTTATGTTCTTTATGCCATAATACTTATTTATCATCACAATTCAATGCAGCTATAAATATTTATGCTGGAACTCAGAATCAATAACAATATTGTATTTTCAATTGAACACATTATTAACTTTATCCATATAAAATAAAACTACAATAATTGTCAATAGTATTATGAAAGTTCACTCGGTACTGTTTCCCGTCACACAATTTACTGAAGCGATGCGTGAGGGCTCCCGGTCTAGCTGATGTGGGCTATACACATACATACATACCTACATACGTCTGTCTGATCGCGTATTGTGGTCACGCGTAGAGCATAACAGACGGGACGACGCCGGGTACCGCTAAATTGCGCAAGACTGGTTTCAATGAGGTTAAACTTGTGATCTTTTATGGTTTATGTAGTCACTTATATGGATATCTTAATGTAAAGACTGTAGTAATCTCTGTTTGAAGTAAAGTTAAAAGATAATTGTTAATGTTAAAAAAATATATAAAAGTTGTTACTATTGCATCTTTATTCTTTTGTCGATAGACTGGGTCTGGTAAGACTTATACCATGGGCAGTGGATGGGAGGGGGAAGATGTGTATGAGGAAAAAAGGGGTATCATCCCCCGAGCGATCCGGGACCTGTTTGCGGGTGCTGACGAGAGAGCGGAGACTGCCAGGGCGCAGGGCCAGCTGCCTCCAGAGTTCTCTGTACAAGCGCAATTTATAGAATTATATAATGAGGACATTGTTGACTTGCTTGATCCAGCCAGAGATAACTTTGCTAAGGTTTGTAACACTAGTTTAAAAATATATTGTATTATTTTTTGCAGTTTTCAAACATATTAATTTATCTTTAGGGTACCTTACGAATAACTGAAGATGGTGTCGGAGGAGTACGAATAGTAGGTGCTTCCATGCGAGCAGTAAGAGGCGTCAAAGAAGCCTTAGCAGCATTAAGAGCAGGCGCCCTAGCTAGAACTACAGCAGCCACAAATATGAACTCTTCATCTTCTCGGTCGCATGCGGTGTTCACGTTATTACTACGTCAGAGGAGGTTAGCACCAGACCAAGACACGGTAGATAGGGAAACGGAGGGTGAAACTCCAGAACAATACGAGACATTAACTGCTAAATTTCACTTTGTGGACTTAGCTGGTTCAGAAAGACTAAAACGAACAGGTAAAGGCATATAATTTATTTTCCTGATTGCTATTTTTCTATCTGAATATAAGTCAACATTTTTTTTTGTTTTAGGCGCTACTGGAGATCGAGCCAAAGAAGGAATTTCTATTAATTGTGGTCTATTAGCCTTAGGAAATGTGATATCAGCCTTAGGAGATAAATCTCGCAAAGTTTTACACGTACCTTATCGGGATTCCAAACTGACGAGGCTCTTGCAGGATTCTCTCGGAGGTAATGTAGCATAGTAACTCCTTTCTGCAAAAGGTATTTGAATACTTATTGATTAATATTTCTCAGGTAACAGTAACACAGTGATGATAGCCTGCATATCATCAAGCGACCGGGACTTCATGGAGACCCTCAATACACTGAAGTACGCAAATAGAGCACGAAATATAAAGAACCGCTGCGTGGTGAACCAGGATCTTACTTCCAGGACCATCAGCCAGTTGAGACATGAAGTGGCGCGACTGCAGCTTGAACTGGCTGAATATAAACAGGTGCCTGACTGAATCAGTTTTGTTATGCTGTTAGCTGGTGTGGTGCTTGAATGGTTCATAATTCATTCGTCGTATATAAACTATAAAATATTTATAATTGATATAATGAATGAATTGTCTAAGGGTAAACGGGTCGTATCCGAAAACGGAGAAGAAGGTTGGAGCGATGTGGTCCAAGAAAACACTATACTGAACGCCGAAGTGGAGTCGCTGCGTCGCAGAGTGAAAGCAATGCAGGGAACAATTGAACAGTTGTCTGCAAGAAATAGCGAATTAGTTGCCGAGAAGGCTTTAGGCAACTGGTGTCCTAAAAATGGCAGCCCCGATCCTCAGGATTGCTCCTTGACTGCGTTAGTCCAGGTTAGAAATTAATACACGTGTCAATTTACTCAAAATTATATCGAAAAGTTCCAAGTTTTAACCGTGGCTATACTAAATATTCTAATGGTCTCTACTTGTTATTGATCTGAATCGGTAAAGAAATATGTTCTAAAATGTACCATTAGGGCTATGTGAGTGAAATAGAAGATCTCCGAGCGCAGCTGATGGAAGCCAACTCGCTGTACGAGGCCAGCCGGCGGCGGCAGGCCCGCTCCAGGCACGACTCCTCGCTGCTGGACACCTCCTCCATACTGGACGACGCTAAACGAGAACTCTATAAGGTAACCACTCACACAGCTTGCTACAATTATTATACAATATTTTAAAGTCAATGTTACATTGGGATTATAAAAAATATATTATTATTATTTGCTTTTTGAGTTGAGGGGATTTTATTAAACGATTATTCTGAATATTTTACATCCGTACCTAAATAATAAACAATATTATTTTTATATATTATTGCATATTTTTTTATGATCTATAAGGGCTTATGATAAGCATTTAAAACTATCGATTTAATATCACTCCCAAATTTATTTATTATTTAACCCTGTAATAATCTCTAAATTCATTTTAAAACTTACTTCGTACATTTTTATTATTGTAACTAAATGTGGTAAAACTGCAATAGCAAGCTTCAAGTTATGTTTTGGTAAGGAAAAGTTTTGTTAACTGGCATTTCAATCTGTATGTGTCCTTAGTGACCTAACAGAGGCCTACAAATATATTCTGTGAGAAAAATAAAAATTGCATAATTGACCTCGTGAGTGCCTTGATACGTTTGTGTCATTCTGGTATGTCACCTCTTTATATAGTACATACATACATATAGTAGTATACTTAGAAAAAATACTTATTTAATTTTCTTTTAACAATAATCGTATTATAGTTTCCGTTTACACTCCAGATGTAAATGCAGTCACAGTTAATATTCAGTCAAATAGAAAAACTAGAAATTAATATTGATGGCTGATTAAATAATTAAATTAATGCATTATTTTTTACTTGTAACTTTTCTCACGGTGTTATTTTTATAGTAATACAATACGATTAATCAATTTTGATAGAAAATGCATTTTTTTTAAACGAGAAAAACTAATATAGAAAGATCGGTTAATTTATGACCAGTTTGTTTTCGTTTCTTTCCTAGGAGAAGGAACTACTGGCAAGGAGCATGGGTGAGCTGGAGTTCCAGCGCAAGCTGTCGGAAGGACCCCTGGAGGAGCGCGAGCGGGCGGAGGGGGAGAGCGCCGGGGACTCCGAGCCCTCCGGAGACAGCGACGACGAACAAGACGAGGAGGCCTCGGGTGAGGAGGCGGGTTCTGTGCCTGCGGTGTATGTATATACTTGACCATTTGAGATCAGAATAACTTGCGTCGGCGTAGTCGAGGATAGAAAACGGAGGTTGGGCATAACTTCGATGGTAGTGGGAAAAAATTACACACGTCGCAGAGAACCCACCGCCGCGAAAGTTGTTCTGCTAACCTCATTTATTTCACAATGTCAAAGAGTTTTGTCTAGCTGTAGTGCAAGATTCTCAACTTTGTGTCTGTAGGCTACAATGACACCGTCAGACAAAACGGGCGGCGAGTCCGATCAAACAATTCTAGTAATCATTTTAAGAGATCCATTAAGTACAGCCTGGCATTTGGTTTCATTGACCTTTATTTCAAACGAAATGCTTCAAGTCTTGATTGAGTCGATCAACAACAAAAGACGGATGTGCCAGAATTGATTGGGAATGAATTTGTAAATCGGTTGCATACATATATATATATATATAGGAAGAAGAAATATTATGAATAATTATATTGATGAAGATAGGGAAAATTGATGATGACAACACGCCTCCCTGAGAGACACGGTGTTTTAAATTACACCAACACGAAAACAAAACTTCACTGCGAATGCGCTGCCGGCGGCCATGCAACGAACTATTGAACCATTTAATTACCTAATGAGGTATGTTACGAGCAGCCAGCACACTCACACTCACACTCACACACACACTCACACACACACACACACTCACTCACACACACACACACTCACACTCACACTCACTAGAACAACACAGTCATGGTTATTAAACGCGTCACTAGAGGCAAGGATGACCATTTCTGTGAGTGACTTACAACCTAATCCCATAAATGTCATCGGTAACTTTAATTAATGTAGACTTCGTACTGTGACTGTGGAACGGTGTACAAGAGTTATTTAGAAAGGAGTTCAATTGATTGTAGACTAAACAAAATTCAATATATAACTATCGGCATGAAGCAGCGCTCACAGACTTGACTGCGCAGAAGTCAAAATAAGGTATTTGAGAGGACTGCGAGGGATGAGGGAGGGGGGGAGGGGCGTACGTAGCGCTGATTGGCTCTACAAACGCGTTACGTCGTTGAGACGTTTCGTGTTGGCGCTGGTAGATGGTTCCTTGTAACAATCTTAATGGGTGCATGAATATCATACTACTACATTGAGAGTCTGTTGGAGATAATAAATTTTGAATCATCGCAAAGTTACGTGTTCTAATAAACGTTCAAAGAAGTAAAAAGAATAATATAAACTTTCATCTCTTCTCCGAACTCGTATCCGTTCTGTTTCTAAACATAGTTCGTCCTCCAGGTCAGCGGCTGCTGACGGCGCAGCTGGCGGCGCTGAGCGAGGACATCGACACCAAGGCGCGGCTGGTGGAGCAACTGGAGGCGTCCCAGCGCCGCCTGGCCGCCCTGCGCGCGCACTACGAGCAGCGCCTGCACCACCTGCACGACCAGATCAAGGCCACGGGCGACGAGAGGGACAAGGTGCTCGCCTCGCTGGGTGAGTACACCGCAATATATAAGTGGACGGATAGTGAATCCATTATTTAGATACGACTTCGAGGTTCGATTCGACGTCGATGACGTGCGAGCGATGTTCCAGCGTCGCAGTCCTCCCAGCCCAGCGACAAGCTGAAGCGCGTCAAGGAGGAGTACGAGCGTCGCATGAGCGGCATGGCGAGGGAGCTGCGGCGACTGCAGGCGGCGCAGCGCGAGCACGCACGGCTGCAGCGGTCACAGCATCACACCGGACAACAGATACACGCGCTCAAGAACGAGCTGCAGAACCTCAAGAGGGACAAGGTCGGGGACCTCGATTCGATAACCAGTAACTCTGATGGATCGGGGTTTTAGAGTTTTATATGTAGTATTTTATGTGTGTGTGTGTTTGTGTGCAGGTGAAGCTGGTGCAACGTATGCGAGCGGAATCGAAACGACACGCACAAGCGGAGGCGGTGAGAGCGAAAGAGGTAGGCAGAGTAATTTTGTTTTGTTGGTTGTTGGTACAACAATGCATTAACAAAGTCGTCGTTTAGGTGGCACAACTGAGAAAGGAGTCTCGAAAAAATGCAAACCTAATAAGGAGCTTGGAAGCCGAGACAAAGTTGAAGGAGCAGGTATTGAAACGCAAGCAGGAGGAGGTCTCGCTACTGCGACGAGGTCACCGGGATAAACTCAGCAGCCGAGCCGCCGGGAGGCTGCACGGTATTAATGACAGCTTGAAATTTGCCACTATGAGCTCTAAGCATTGTAGCGCCATTTCCAAGCTAACTGCGTTGATTATTTCCTTTAACAACGACTTCCCCGTCCCCCGCAGAGCGCTCCCGGGTGCGTCACGCCCCCCGCGAGCTGTGGTCGCGGCTGCAGTGCTGGGTGTCCCGGGCGGTGGCGGCGCGAGCCACGCTTGGCGACCTGGAGGCGGCGCTGGAGCACCAGCTGCGAGAGAGGGACCGCGCCGCCGCCTCCGGGGACCCCGACGCGGGGGCTCTGCTGCAGTACCTCAGGGAGGCCATCGCGGAGACGCAGTCGCAGATCATGCAGATCGAGGTTCGTGTCGGCGGACATTTCATTACACCGGTATCGATCGATTTGAACAGAGATAATATGACCGATATCCCTGTACCGATCCTCATACGACTGGAAATAAAAACGTAACAAAAACATTCTTTGTTCAACAAATTCTTTAAACGGCACGCGATTCTTAATTTGTAATGACCGCCGAGGACCCAAGCTCACCATGCACCGATCTCGTCAGGAGGAGAGCGAGGAGTCGGAGCTGCCGTCGCTGGTGTCGGCGGCGGAGGGCCCGGCGGCTCGCTACGCGCTGGAGCGGCTGGCGGCGCTGGCGCTGCAGCACGCGGCAGACGCGGCCAGAGCGCTGCGAGCGCTGGAGGACGCCACCGCGCAGAGGACGGAGGTACCTCTCACCATCGCCGACCCTCCGCTTACGATTGATCTCCTTATAGCGATAATGGGACGGCGAGTTTTCTGACTCCTCCGAATGTCCCTTAAAATTTAATATCGACGGCGAGTCGACCGATTAATGTTACAGCTGGAAGAAAAGTACGACCGTGCGACCAGCGCGCTGCGTGCCACGGAGGACCAGAACCTGAACCCCTGGAGCGCTCCTCCCGCGCTGGCTGCGCTGCTGGCGGCCGTGTCGTCCGGCACCTCCACGCGCTCCGTGTCGCCAGTCGACACGTGAGACACTGCTTACTGTGACCGAGGGTTATAACTCTCTAGTCTCTACCCACGACTCATGACCATAGGTTGTATTAACGACGATCGATTATTATTTTTATTAATTGCCCGTTGGCGGCTCCCGGTAGTCTTCAAGACGGAGTAAGAAGTTAAACACATTCGTTCAAACCTACCTACGGCTCTATTAAAAGAAACGACTTTGTCCTTGTCTTGTATGTTTTAAAATATTTTTTAAGGTCCATAACTTTCTTCAATAATAAGGCTACAAATTATTGTTAAACGACAGTTCGTTCTCTGATTGGACCGGTCCGAAATCTAGGGATATGTACAAATAGATACAACATGTTCGGTTTTAAACGAAGCAACAACCATGCGGCCATGCACTGGGTCGTCTGTTAATGTCGTGTTACTTGCAGTGCGCTGTTGGAGGTGCGCCCGCCGGCTTTAGGAAAGCGAGAGTCCATCACCGCTCCCACCTCGCCTCCAGATGACAACAGAAACTCGCCATTCCAGCGTAACACGTATGTATAGTTTTTAATTTTAAATATATATGATTTAATCTGTTACTTAATGTGTTACGTCATTATATAATTCAGTGGTCGTCGTGGGTCCGTACGGCTTCGTGACCTCGGCGTGTACGGGCGAGGCGGGGACGGGGAGGACCCCATGTCGCAGTCCATGGTGGAGCCCGAGGTCCTTCGCCCCGCACCGCTCAGTAGAGTACCTAGCGCGCCCGGGAGCCTCAGGTACGACTTCCTACGATCATTATATCGTAAAGTTTGCGACTCTTTTGATTCTTGTGTGGCCTAAAACTGACTAAGGATCCACTCCTCCCAGGGGTCTCCAGCCGCTGGGGTCGCCGGTGACGTCACGCCGCGCCCCGGAGAGCCCCCGACCCGTCAGGAGACAGCACAGCCTCGCCAAGCCAGCCTCCTTGTACGTACTTTTACAGTATTTAATATTTATATTTCAATAATTAATTGAAATGACGTTGCACTCATTTCATTACATTTAACGAGATATTATATTGTTTGTTTATTTGATAATACTTGCAAGCATAGTAGCTAGTTCACGGCGTCGCCTCTGCATGTCACGATCGCTTGGGTTTATGTGCTATGTTTCGGGATTGTTGTAGAAGTATCGTGTAAGAGAGTAATAGTAATTGCATGTATGGAATAAACTGTCAGGTGTCAAAATGACAGTTATATTTTTCTGTCACAATTGTCTGTAGTAAAGATTTATCCACATTCCGCAAGATGAATGTAAATGAAGCCAAATATTTTAAAACGGTTAGAGTTATATAGTATTGGAATTATACCTTTAAATTATTGGTCACGTCTCCATATAATGTTGTCTGTGCAAGCTATATGCATAGATATATTTTGTTTGAAATGTTCAATAAACTCATTTAGCCATGTGCAGCTTATATAAGCTATACCTACTAGGTGGCAAATTTTGAGCCCTGACGAATTTTCATCGTGTATATATTTGAAATTTGGATTTATTTTATTAAATATCTTAATATATATTTGAATAGAATATTTTTAAAATATATTTGTAAAAATAAAAGCTTTGTATGTGCACTGGAGAATTAATTAAATTTTTTAAATTAAATTTGCTCTACTCTATATTTTGTAGTTCTAATATTATACTCGGCAAGACCATTTGGAATCTCAATTTTTTATATAAGAAACATACTAATTGTTTGGCCAACGGTTGGGCAGTAATTGCCAAATTTGGCGCCAAGAACCAACAATACCTAACCAACTGCGAGGTGCAGAGGCGAGGTGGCTGGTGACGTGTGTTATGTTACAGCCTCCTCACCGACCTCTCCATAGTGGAGGACTGACGACCGACCGGCGGGGGCATCCTTTAAGTTATTAATTTTTTGGTTTATTTTACAGTAGAATGAAATCTTTTGTAGTAATATTTTTGTTAGTAAATGTAATTTAATGTTTTATTAATTATATTTAGATTTGAATGGCTTCTGTAGTTAGAAATGTATAAAGCTTAGAAATTCACTTGTATATCTGCATGCTGTGTGAATAACTAAAATATAAAATAATTACGTAGCTTTTAATATTGATGCAATTTTATAACAAGAAAGCTATATCTTACCAAGGTAAGATATAGCTTTCTTGTTATATACAAAAGAACAAAGTCTCACTGATAGTTATGTATACAAAATGGAAATACCACATTATAATCAATTTAAAATTGAATTAAATAAAAAATATACACATACAGAACTATATTTTTACTTTTTTTCTTAATACCAGATTTTAAAAATTTAATATTTATTGTTTCAAAATTAAGTACAAACTGTAAGTAAATCTATAATTTCTATTTTATTTTGTTTTCTTTTTATATTTAATATGATTGATACGTTACTTTTATTCAATTATTCTATCTGTCTATCCTTTCATATATTGTTGTTTTTTTTCATTTTAAGTATGTAGAATATCACATCTTAAACTTGGTAATTTGTAGTACTAGCAAGCTTTAATATGCCGTAGACAATAAAGAGGTTGTATAAACTATAGCTTATAAACACAATAAATATTTTATTTGAATTTTGTGTTTGTTTGTCTGCACCCTTACATATTAACTACGAACATTTCATTGTTTTTCTCATTTCTCAGCGTTATATTGGATATACGTTCAATGTAAGTCTTTTATCGACAATATATTATGCTGTAAATTTATTGCAATTTAAATTTAAAAAAATGTAAATATAATTTAGTACGAATCTTACATCGATTGAGTTACGCTTTCATTTTGTGATAAATTATTAGAGCCTTATAAATAAATTAAGAATACAATTTGAAACAAACCTCATTTAGCCGCTAGTACTTAATAAGTTTCAATGTATGAAGAGTATGTTAAGTAAGTACCGCCATCCATCACCGGGTCCCGGTGCCACCTTCACGCACTCATTGTCATCGTTTCGGTTCGTGCCGTTTTTTTCAGTAACTGCCTGTATTAAATTGTCCTATTAATATATGTATTTATAATGATATGTAGCATACCATAGCATAGAATAACGCTTCACAAATTTATTACAGCGTCCACGCTTCTCTACGTCATCGCTTTTTTATATAATTAAACACGTAAATATCGTCGTATCACCCCCGCTCACACCACATTATAACATTCCATCCATACTTTAATACCGACCCCCCTCCAGCGAGCCGGAGAGCACCCCTCCCGCATCCCCGGGCGCCGCCCGCCGCGCCAGGGACGACGACGTGTTCCTGAGACTCACGGGAGCCGCCGACCACGCACCTCACGGGACCGTCAAGGAGGTCGCCGTTAAGGTACGGGACACACTTACATCCAGCGAATAAACGGTTCAATAAAGTAACATGATGTGCGATCTAGAACCATTACCGTTACCGTGTGTAGCGCGGGGTGTCGTGCTCGGCCGCGGGCGGGGCGTGGCTGCAGTGCACGCACGTGGCGGAGGGACACGTGGGCGCGGCGCTGGCGCTGGCCGCCACGCAGCACGCACTGTACAGCGGGGGCGTCGGTGAGTCACTGCACCACGAAAGAAGAAATAAAAAGTTTCCATTGCCTCCCTGCTCCAAAATTATAGCGACTACTGTAAACCGCAAGCTCCTAACTAACCTTGACGATCGTCAGGTATTCGATGACCAGTAAAATCGCCATGGTCGCTCGGCGGGCGATCTTCTGGTGACTCTCAGTGACTGAATTCCTAAAAAGTGAATTAAGTATTGATTCCTTCAAACAATAACCTCATCAGACCGCACGGTCCGCGGCTGGGACCTCACGGGCGGGCGGGAGGCGTGGCGCGCGTGGTGCGGCGGCGCGGTGGTGGCGCTCGCCTGCGGGCCCGGCCCCACCCCGGGCTCCACCCCCGGCCTCGCCTCCGACTGTGACCCTCGCCTCGTGCTGGCCGCCGCCGGCGCCGCCGTCAAGATTTTCGACACTAGAACTAACCAGCCCAATGCCGTTCTTTGGTAATATATTATTTGTGTACATATGTTTTTCCGTTAGGACCCAGTCATAATTTCCGTTCGTAGTTTCGTTCATACCCAAATGAAACGCTTTCGCACCTTGGGTTATTGTATCTTGCTTACATCTCAATTTCTGTAGGTAGCAATGCGTCTGCAAACTTGTATCGCTACTCGTTTGCTACATAAATCCAAAAAAATATGATGTGATCCCTTGTGGTCCAGGTCGTCGGGCGCCACCGGTGCGGCGGCGGCGGTGCGGGGCGGGGAGGCCGCCGTCACCGCCCTCGCGCTGGCCTCCGCCCACAGACTGTACACGGCGGCCGGAGACAAGTTGAGACTATGGGATCTTCGCATGTAAGATATTATACTGTATTACAGTATAATTCCGAATAATCGGTATCGATTTAATACCGGTGGATATTATATGATCGGATGTCGCTCGTCAGGTCGGAGTGCGTGTACAAGGCGTGGTCGGGTCACGCGGCGGCCGTCATGTGTCTGGCCAGGGAGCCCCTGCCGGCCGGAGACCGCCTCGCCACCGGCTCCAGGGACCACTGCGTGCGCGTGCTGGACCTGCAGCACGGGAACGGTACGCGCACACCGGCGGCACACTAGCAATATACTCAATCGTCGATCGAGACGGACGGTTCGATCGCTACGATTACTAATTTCATTGCATAATATTGGAAACATTACATCTGTAGGTACGTGGGAGACTTGCAATCGTCGTCTACTGGAGCCACCTCACTACGACGGCGTCCAGGCCCTCCTCCTGCGAGGGTCCCTGCTGTACAGCGCCTCCAGAGACTCCAGCTTGAAGTGCTGGTCGCTCTCCGACAACACGCTCACTCACGTACGTAGCGAGCTTCGATCCCTTCGCTAGCGATTGGAACGGATCCTCGAAGCGACTCACTCGTAACGATTACATTCCAGAGCGTCATGAACGCCCACAAGGGCTGGGTGACTGGCGTGTGTGCGCTGGGCGGCGTGCTGGCGAGCTGCGGTCGCGACCAAGCGCTGCGGCTGTGGAGCCCTGGCCTGCGCCCTGCCGCGCCGCCCGCCGCACTACCGGACGTGCCGCACGCACTCGCTGCGGGACTGCACGCACTATACACGGCTGGCAGGTGCGTACACACACACACACGAAACACGCTCAGGTGTGTGTGTCGGTGTGTGAGAGAGTGGTGCCCGGGTGACGATTGCACACACGAGTACTCATCTGTGAAGATACTGCGGTGTTTAAGAAAATGTGATTGGGTTCCTTCGTCATCCGGTGATCTGTAAATAAACCGACACTATCCTTTAACTTGGTTGTAGTATAAAATCGCTTTATTAAATATAAGATCAAAAATACACTAGCAAAATTTAATAGTAAATACTAATCATATAATTTTTGACAGTTGTTATCATGCATAATCATAAAGGTTTCGTTTCAAGATTATTTATTTTTAACAACCTCTTACTACTATTAAAATCTTAATTCGAACAAAAAAATGTTTACATGATTGCCCCGTTTGTCGTTACATTGTCGTACTACGTCTACGTTTACATTAAACAGCGTATTATTATTATTTAACATGTGAGTATGTTGCAGCGGCGGCGAAGTGCGCGCGTGGCGCCTGGTCAGCGAGCCCTGAACTACACAGGTGCACACACACAAACATACATATACACACATACGCACCTACACACGCATACACGACGCTACGCACCACCATTTTAATTTACATACACTCGTACAAACATCTAAAACTCAATTTTTGCAACCACGCAACATACAAAATACAGAGGCCACTGCAAAAACACCGCAGACGAGCGACTCGACATCTTCCCTTTTAATTATTGGTCCTAATCACCAAATTATATAGAACACCCGGTAAGTCCGTCCGTCGTGTTTCTGCACGCCCACTCCGCTTGCACACGTCGCCGCTTCACCACTCATTAACAGACGCTTAGCTGATTTGATCTCTATCTGTGAAGACTTTAGATCTCTTTTTCTTTATCTATATTTTCGTGTGACTAACCACTTGTTTGATGTACACTCGCAGTTTAGCTTTTGATGTCCGTAGTAACGAATCATCACTGTATTGAAGATGTTACTTTAAAATATTTAGCTTCAAGTATTTAGATTTTATTAAAAAGAATTCGATTGAATTTTGTGTGTGTTAATAGATTTAATTGAATTAATTACTTTATAACTCACTTATAAGCTTATAAATGTAAGGTCATTTTAGACTTTATTGAAATATAAACTTCATTATTAATAGATATTAGTTGGAAATTATTTCATAGTTTACCTTTTGAACTATTCTAATTTATATTTATTTCTTATTTATCACAAGTTCTCGTTTACATAGTTTTGATATTTTCGATGTTTAAAAAAGCTGTACCTTGTAACAAAACAGCAATATAAACTATTTGCTTGTAAAGTTTTTACAATATATTTTATTGTTATTTTGTACCTATATATTGAACGCTATATCCGCTCCCCGCAGCTCCGGTCGTGTTCGGTGTTGGCGCGTCCGCAGCAGGTGACAGCCGCCCCCCTCCGCCTCCCCCAAGCCCTCGCCGCGGGGGAGGCGCGCCTGGCGGTGACGTCACGTACGCCCTCCTCGTGACGTCATAGATGCACACACACACACTGAGTCACGCTACACGCATGCTCGATAACCTCATTATTAAGATATTAATGTGATCGATGACAAAATTACAAGTGATGTAATATCTGGCAATAATTATACTTTAGTAAGTGGAACTCGGCGCTGTAACGGTGTTGCGAAAAACCATTAAACTAGTAATTGACAAAGTAGTCTTAAGCTTATATAGTTCCTGGGACGTCAAATATTTCGTATTTGACTAAAAGTTGAAAAGACGTGGATAATCTACAATGCGTATCGTATATCGGTTATAGCAATTAGGAAAATCCATCCTTGTTTACAATAACGAAGAAATAAAAAGACAATACTTAGGAATTTCACCGCAAACATATATACATAATGGTAATTATCGTTTTAAAAGGACCTTAATGTTCCAAAATAATGTTAAGCGATTAAAATTAAGAATAAAATGTAATCCTTGCAATGTTACAAGGACGCCTTTATGGAAAGAGTAATGTAATTAAAAAATATGATTCAAGTATGGCCTTACCTTTATATAGTAATCATTAGAGATACGTAGTGTCAAATATTCAACTCTCTGGGAGTGTCATGAGGCTGATGCTTTATTTTCAAAATCTACGCACAGTTCGATAGTAAATGATTTTAAATATTTTTATTTTATAATTAACGAATTGCTCGCAATATTTATATTACGTTACAATGATTGTCTGTAGTTTTTAATTAATAACTCCGTTAATTATGACTTCCTGTATATTGTTTTAATTAAAAGGGCAAAACGATGTAATAAAAATGTTATGTTATGATACTTGCAAACTTATGTTACCGGCTCCCAAACAAAAAACATTTATAATTTATATATAAATAGAATAATACAGTAAACATGTCATTTATTTATATTTAATATGGACTGTGATGACGCGATCAATTATATTTTTGTACATTCCTGTATTACGGGTAGTTTGTAACATGCATCTATATAATACGAACTGTATCGTCTGTAGTATTTAGTTAATAATAAGGTACATAAAACCTAATCTGGCGACTAATATTTTATCAATCAACTCTAATTTTCTGTCAATGCTAATCTATAATCTTTTTTTAAAATGTCTGGAAAAAATAAAAGGTTTCTTATGATCAAATTACACTTGCAGAAAAAAATCACACTTGCAAAAAAATAATCAATTATACTTACAGAAAAAAAATCAAGTAAGTAGTAAGTCATTTGTATATCAATAGTAATCGAATTAAACTTCGAAGATTCTATCAGTTTAAGAACTAATAACGTGATTTTGAAGTATCATTAAAATCTGTAAAAGTAAATTTCAACAAAAATATGCTAGATTGTAAATCAACAACGACAGTTTATCCTAGGTATATTTAAGGCTATGATTTTATTACCTACAGCAGTATTATCACACTGTTCTGATAAATTAATAATTTTATAAAATTATTTTACTTTTAAATTAATTTTAGGAAATCACGAGGCTATGAATGCTTTATAAATGTTTTCAAATATACAAGAAAATGCTCTATCATTTATAAATTGACCGCATCGAGATGCTTTAAGCCCACTCCTTGCACTGTATTTGTAAGCGTTATATTAATAAAATTATATTTTGCGGATGTACGAGTACAAGTGAAACTATACTAGCTTTTAACAAGTTACCGAAACTACTGATAAATATATGTTATCACAATTATCACTCATAAGAATCTCGATTTTATATTTTCTCTCTATGTTCTTTAGTCGTTTGGATGTAAATTTTGTCATTTATAAGTTTTAGTAAGCTCAATTTGATATTGTTATATAATTTAAATTTTTTAATTGTATTAGCAAACTTACGGAATAATTTTTCAGTTTTAAACGGTATTATTATTTTTATCGACGTCTAATAACCGCAGACGTGTGTATTATTAGTAAAATTTTATAATTTGTTTTTAGCAACAAATAAAATTTGGTTTTATGCATAACTGTGTTTTATTGAAATCCATGACCAACGTTTCTAACTGTGTAATACTAGAGGAAATAAAACAATATTTTTTAAGAGCCACGATATTTTAATACACAGAAAAAAGTATACTATACTATCTCAGTACTTATATTTAGCATGCTTGACGTGTTTTCTGTGGTGAGGGGGCGTGGTCGGGGAGCGTCGCCGCCTCTCCCTGTCTCTGTCCCTTTCACGATCACGATCTCGGTCCCTTTCCCGCTCGCGGTCTCTATCTCTATCTCGCTCACGAGATCTATCTCGTTCTCTATCTCGATCTCGCGATCTGGATCTCGACCTCGATTTCCGGTCTCTGCAAATTAAATAAATTAACTTTTATGGACCCAAGTTACAAAATGACGTGGACTTATAATTGTATATCATGACTAGTGTTAAGATTATAGAAATTTTGAGAATACAAATATTAGAGAAACCTTAGATTAATTCGAGTGATTCTAAAATACAAATTCTATATATTGGAATCTTGTTCTTTTGTAGGCGTGTACCGACCCCGGCCGTGTCCTTTTAGAAGGCGGCGACAGCGAGGGCTCGCGAGACTTCTTAGACTTGCGCGAGCTGGAGGAGAAGGCGTCGTCTTCCACCGGGGAGCCCGGCTCCTCCGCCTCGCGGGCCTCCTTGGCCTCGCGTAGGGCCTGCGTAGTTAATAATCAAATCATTGCATAAATAGTGTGCTAGTAAGTCTACAAAAGAAGAAAGTTATTAATAAAGACATTCAATATATATAGATATAATCATATTTTCTTTTCTACTGTCTTTATGTATTATGTGTTTGCATTATTATTATGCAATAATTTATTGTATTTTAATTCAGATCAATCGTAGCACGCTAATTAAAAAGGGCGTACTTTCTTGATGAGTTTTCGTCGGTGGTGTTGTATCTGCAGGGCGGGCGGCAAGCCTCCCCTGGGCGGCCGCAACCCCGCCTCCAGCTCGTCCGCGTACTTCAGCACGCGCACCTCGATCTCCCGCAGCGTCTCGCGCCGCAGCTGGCCCTCCCCGCTGTCGCCGCCCGGACCCCCCGCGCCTCCCCCGCCCCCCAGGGACAGCGACGGAAGAGTACGCTCCGCATCCGGACTGCAAGGAGAGACAAATTAGTTTTAGTTGATAATAATAAATATATATAACATGACATAAATATCGTCGCACCTGTCGCGCGGCGGCGAAGGTTCCCTGGAGTGCGCGGCGGGCGCGGGCTCTACGCTCTCCCATCGCGAGGGCACGAAGGCGGCGGCGCTTCGCCCCGCGCCCTCCGCCCCCGAGCTCTCCTCCACCTCCAGAGGGATGCCGTCGATATCTTCGTCAACTAAACGATACGTTGAAGTAATCCAAAACAGAATTAGTAAGGGTATCGTATCGGTCTGACCGAAAACGTTGCACAAAATAGAGGGCTTCAGGCGGTCACCTGGAACACCGTCGATATCGTCGTCGACCTCGGCTTTTATATTGAGATGCGGCGGTCTCTGCTCGGCCAGTCGTCTGAGGGCCGCCCCGTCCAGGGGCCCGGAGCCTCCCGAGCCGCCGGAGCCCCCCGAGGCCCCCGACGCGGACGACCCGGGGGACGCGTCACCGTCCTCCTCCGCCTCGTCGCGCTCGGCCTCGATCTGGGAACGCGGCTCGCCTTCCTGGGATCGGAATCAGAATTTATATATTTTTAATATTTTCAATCAGTAGGATGGATGAACCGATAGCTCGAAGCTTACACATTTCACAAATCACACCACATAACATAATATTATTATAGGTTACCGTTCGAACGCTCACCTTTTCCTGTCCCAGGAACACGTTGTTGATATGCATGAGGAAGTCCGTGGGGTAGACAGCCCAGTCGGCCCAGGCCTGCAGGATGCGCGTAACGCGTGCGCGGAAGCCCTCCTGCTGCATGCGGGACGACATTCGCGTCCAGGCCACGCGGCACTCGCGCATTATTTCCGGCAGCCGCGCTTGGAAGCTGATGGAATTGTCGTACGCGACTTAAAGTAACTTCTTCCGTATCGCGCTAGAGCTCGGGGCCCGATGTGTTCTCGCACGATACCTCCGCGACGCAATACCGTACCGCGTTACGTTAAAAAAAAAAAATGGAAAACTTCATGCACACTCTTACGGCGACTCTGCGGCCGCCACGAGCGACGTGCACGATATAAAAGCCGGACTCACGCTCCGCGGTAGGCGCTGGCGTTGGTGAGCTTGGCGCCCGCGTTGTGCAGGATGTCGGACAGCAGATAGAGGCGCGCCACGCGGCGGGCCGGCGCGGTGCGAGGTTGGCCCAGCGCCTCGGCCAGCGCGGCGGCCACCTCACGCGCCGCTTCCGCGTGCTCCAGGCACCACGCCATGGCCTCGCCCACGCTGCGGCGCGCCGGCGTCAGGCCCCGCAGCAGCTCCTCCAGGCGGTCGCGCTGGCTGGTGAGGACACGCCCGGGTCACTGACCGCTCGCTGCGGGTGCTGTTAACTCACGGTGCAGATAGCTACTTGTTGGAGAGCGTGCCCCGGATGTTCTCCTTGGTCTCGTCCTCGTCCACCAGGTCGTCGGGCATGCCGGCCGTGTACATGTTCATGACGGGCGGGCGCCATACGGATCCGCCTGCGGACAGATTAAATGAACATATAATATTCTTTAATATCCTTCGCTTGAAGTTTTACGATGTCGGCGCAGACTTTGAGACGTACCCTTAAACATTCTAAAGTCCTCCAAGTTCCAGGATTTTGGCGAGTCCCCCTGGAGCATGGAGAACAGCTTCCATCGATAGTACACGTGAGCCGGAGACTGGTTCTCGAAAAGAAAGCGGAAGAACGGGTTGTTCATCTCCTTGTTCATAATGATCGCTTCGAACATCGGACCCTCGCGAATCACGAACTCCACCATCCGATGGATCAGCATTAGGACGCTCCTATAAAAAGAAACCATTTACGAAAACATGTGAGACTTCTTTTGAACCAATTTTAGCTTCAATTCTTGAAATTTTAATAAAACTTTGAAAATAAAATTTTCAAACATACCTTTCAGTCGGAATGACAACTTTGACTATAGATTGAGATAATATCTGCAATTGAGAAATTAGTGATATAATAGTGCCTAAACAAGTGATCTCGCTCTTGATCATCTACGAATAGGGAGGGTTATGAATATAATCTAATATAAAAATAAATCTCACGTCGGTTTACCATGAGGGGCTCGGAGCAGGTAGGTATGTACTACCAGCTATACATTTCCTAACTATGAAATTCTTACCTGATCATATATCTGTTTGTCTTCAGGGTCACTTGGATAATATTCACCTGGTCGGATTCTTGGTATCTGAAGCGAAGAAAAAATAAATATGTATATTAAAAGAGACAATAAATAATATGTTATTTTCTGTCACTGTGTACTGTGGCACACACTCACACAATAATATGTTATTTTATATATTTGTAAATAGAAGTAATTTCACCTTGGAGGCGAGATGCCTGGGCGGCTGTGCGTTGAAGGGCAGGCCGGAAGGCGGGGGCGGCTTGCAGGGCTGTTGCAGGGAGGGCGGGATGTAAATGGGCACGGGCGGGATCACTACCGCCTTACCCCAGCCCAGCTTCATCTCGTAGTTCATTATCTCCTTACCTTTATAGATAGAGACAGTATTTAATATATACTTTTTCCAAGTAGAGAAAGTTTTACCAAGGAGTCTATTATGATGATGTTGTAACCGACGGTGTCGTACCGTTGATGCACCGGAGCGCCCTCTCCCCGTCCTTCCGCGACATGAAGGCCACGAACCCGCAGTTCCGTCCGCGCGCCTTCTCTTCGTCCGAGCGCGGCCACATGATCTTAATGCTGGCCAGTGGACCGTAGCGACCGAAGATTTCCATTAGTTGCTGCTCGGTTATCTTGAATAGAGGAGTTATAAAAATAAATATTATAATATTTATCAACCCCTTTGGTTGAGTGGTTAGCGCGGACGCCTAACGTATAGCGATACAACGGGGCTCGGGTTTGATTTCCGACCGAGACAGGCATGTATGTGATGAGCGTAGATGACTGTATTTTTGGGTTTTGGTTGTTTATTAAATACATTCTGGGTATTTATAATGTGTATTGCCATGTATTTGTATCAATGTCTAACAACCTTAGCAAATAATTAGCTTACTTAGGGGGCTAGATCTAGATCTAGGATTGTAAAATTTATCCTGATATTATTATCTAGCATAGCACTAGTATCATTTATTTATTATCTTTTATAGATAACAGGAATAGGTTAGTTATAGTAATAAATTTTATAATTATTTATTTATCTATTTATTAGGCTTATTTATTTCCACAAAAAAAAAATTATAATACACTTACATTATTTAATTTTTGCTCTTTGAAAAATTAAGTTGGAAGTATTTTCCTTTACATTAGATATGTTTTCATTGCAACTTTTATCCAACATTGTTAGTCAAATAAATTTATGTCACTATTGATGTTTCTATTCTATGTGTGAAAATAACCTTTAAATAGATGACCATACCTTTGGATTAAGGTTACCCAGATACAAGTTAGTAGTATTAGGGTCTCCAGTATCATAAGAGCCCACATCTGGTATGACATCCATGACTGGCTCGGGACCCACCACACCACGGTCTCGGAGAACATTCTTATACTTGTGACGCTCAGATCTCTCTTCTTGTATCCTAAAAATAAAGGTCATCATTGTCTAATATTAACTAAAAAAAACCTTATTCATAAGATTATTGTTGCTTTATCATTACTTTTGCAGTAAATTAATCCAACTTACTGTCTCAACTCCTCCTTAAATAGCTCTAAATTACTCTTCTTCTTATCTCCACTCTTCTTTTTGGGTCGTCCTGGTGGTTCCAGGCGCACCAAACTACGCACAACTTCTGCCTCAGTGACACTGCGTTTATCATCCAACCGAGATATAGGTTTGTAAAGCTTTCCTCGTTCTGATGTGTCTTCCTCTATTTACAAGAAATAAGATAAATATAGACTTTACAATTTACATAAAATAAGTTACTCCAGTAATGTCTTAGCTTGTAATTCATTGGTTTGAGATATTTCTTACTTTTGATAAACAGAGAAATTATTAGGAGTTAAAAATAACTAATGCACTTCTTAAAATAGAAACACAATTATTTAGTTCTAAGCTTCTACTATTAATGTTAATTTGACTTACTTCTAGCCCCAGCGTCATAAGTGCCAGCCTTTACCCAAACCTTAGATGTGGTGCTTGGCACTTCTTGGAATGTTTCTACAAACTCTTTAAAAACCTGAGGCAAAATATAATAAATATGATTAAATTTAGAAAATGGGTAGGATGTTTTCTTTTGTGACAATTTAAGTTACACTAATAACAATTGAATAATAACTGAATTAGTGTGTGCTGAGTTAGATGTTTTTGGTCTGAAAAAATAACTGCCTTGCAATTTCAGTTTAAAGTTAAAATACAATTCCCTTACGTGTGCCGCTGCTTCTTCTTCTTCTTTCTTGCGCAGCTCCTCTATCTCCTTCTTTGATAATCCGCGACTACTCATATTGATTCAGCTTTTGATTAGTTAAGTGAAATATGAACAATTTATTTTACTTATGGTAGAAGTTAGCATTGTATAAGTTATTTTTAACACTTTCAAGAAAACATTTTAGATCGATTAAAATTTTAAAGAAACTTTAGTTACACGTATTTTAGATACAGCTTTATCTCACTAATTAACTATATTATATTATAAAGGAATCAATGGTTTTAGTTGTAACTTGTAACCTTAAATATACAACCATCAAATAAACAAACTGACAGTTATTTTCTTATAACTTTGACGTTTAGCATTATCAATTATAACACAGATTATACAGACTTAGATTATATAGAATGTAAGTTCTATATAACTATGGTTCGTAAGCAAATGTAATTAAATAATTATACTGGGAAAGGTGGAGGGAAATATTCAAATGTTTATATTTAAGCTAGCATATTAATAGCAAGAGAAGCGTCATGTAATACTTTTTAATTTTGATATAAATATGAAGTTCTTATTTTTACGAAGAGCTAAGTCACCCACCTTTTGAGTTTTTCCTCGTTTAGTAAAATTTATGAACTGCGCGAAAATATAGAATGAAAGATAAATCGCTCAGCGGTACGGAAACTCAATTGATAGAGCGACGGGTCGTTTTTCCAGTGGTCGCGGGCTTGACTCCCTGCCCGTATTGGTTTCTTTTTATTCTATATTGATTAAGAGAAAATCCTGAATTTTTTTGAAAAATAACAAATTCATACTTTTATTAGCTTTTAGTAGCTTATATATTTTTTGTTTATTTATTACTTGAAAAAAGGAATAATTAATAAAATTGTAGAGATGACCTAGACATTTATTTTGGTTTTAAATTCATCTGGTTACATATCTTTTCTTAATAAGCAATAAATAAGGAAAAATTAGACTTACTTCTTTATTCACCGAAAAAAAGATAGGTCATAAAACATCACAGCTCTATGATCCTTACCAGCAATTAGTGTACAAAAAATATCGGTCAAGTTCGGTAATTTTTAAGTAATCTTACGACCGTGTAATAATTTTCTAGTTTTGGAAATCATTGTTAATCTAGTATTATATACATCTATTACAACATGAAGAGACCATGGAGAATAATAAAACCACATAATATATTGGTTACATATTTATTGAAAAAGTATACATCAAAGTTTTCGATGTAAAATTAAAAAAGTGTGTGTAGCTTTGCGCATTTATAATGTTCACAATGAATGTAGTAACGCCTAGCTTATGAAATAATGACCATTTTACGTGCTTTTGCCAAATATAAATATTTCCGAATCACGAAGTTTCCAAAAGAAAATGGCTATCTTTAAAACATGTAGTAATCAAGTACAATGGTTATTGTGCAGGTTATCTTCGTTCTAATTCAATATACAGTACTAATATACGTTACATATACACTAAACTAATATTAAATTAAATAATACAGAAATAGAATAATATACATAACACAATTTAGCTGAATATGTTTGAAACCGAACGATCGGAATGTTAGAAAATATACTAACAAAATTGATTGGATATCAGATACGACCCTTATTTTTGTTGGTATAGTTCGATAGACGCGCAAATATTTGAATAAAATGCATATTTAAAAATCATTTAGTGGTTAATATTAAAGTATTCGTTTCTTATGCAGCTTTAACATTAATAGTAAAATATTTTGTGCATTACAAACCTTATCCTACAAGTACATGCCACATAATTCACAACTACTTACTGTACAGGTAAATAAATGTAAAGGAAACAATATTTATTATTTTATAGAAATACATTAATTTACAGAGCGAATATCGTTCACGAAATGTACATAAAGCAAATTAAAGATTTCGTACCAAGTTATTTTTAAAAATTCACAATAAAAGGGGATCATTATAATCGGTAGAATGTATGAAGGTACCAAAATGACGATGTATTAGTAGATTTTCTTAAAAAATAAATGTATATCAACATGACACCTATGTTTTATAATATTATTATACAAAGTCAGTCACGCCATTCTCCACACATTCAATGTTTTGAAGAGTCGCTCTCCTAAATCATCATCGATAGCTGGCTCAAATTTTAATTATTTTTCATCATAACTTCTCGAAACGTGTCCTTCGAGGAAGATTAAATTGATTATCTTTCAGCCGACGATTAGAATCTTTTACATTCCATTTCACGCACTCATATAAAAATGTTTTATTTTTTATAAAAAATTTCAATACATTCAACATCGATAGTAATAAACCGGGCCCCCGATATTACCCAAACGTCAGAAACTAGAACTGCCCCCGAAGGAGATAACATTTAAGGTACAAAACGTTTTTATTCTATAAATGCACATTTAACAAACATCATGTCACTAAAGGAAAATCGACGGACAATCATAAATCGTTTTAACGTAAAGAAATAAAATCTAATATTGTACTCACATATTTTATAAACCTATTTAAAATATTTTTCACATATAATATACACCAAATATTACATAATAATGCATCAACCGGCGATGCCCTCCCCGCCGTCCGCTCGGGACCATCGTATAACGTCCGGGTACAGAGCAGTACAGACTAGTACAGACCGGTACAGAGCAGTACAGACTAGTACAGACCGGTACAGAGCAGTACAGACTAGTACATGCCGGTGCAGACTAGTACAGACTAGCTGCGACGTAGAGGCGTGACGGAGCCGTCCTCGACACATTACACTGTACTTCGTCCGCGACACTATGTACGGGAGCGAACGGTAAGCGTGTGTGCGTCGCCCACGCGGGCCCGACGGGTGTGTGCGTGGGCGCTCAGGCGTCGGCGTCGGCGCCCTTCAGTCGCAATCGCGCGAAGTCCTCGAATATTATATCATCGTCCTGCTCCTGTCCGTTCTCGTCCCTGTAAGTCGATTTATAAATAATACGTGATGTATTTATAAAATAATTATTAACTGAAGATCCACCGGCACGTGTCCGGTGCGCGTATGTCGGTATATGTCGGTATGTGTCGGTACGCACTCGTGGTTCCTGTCGGGGTGAGGATCCAGCTGTATGAGGTCGTGGTCCGGTCTCGGCGGCTCCGGCGCGGCCCGGGGTTCCTCGTCGGGCTTGGGGTGCATCAGGATGAAGGGCAGCTCCGCGCTCAGCTCGCTGCACAACGGATACAGTTACTCTACGAACGCTTCGGGAGCATCCGCAAGAGACTTAAGGCGAACTTACCCGCCCAGAGGTCCGAGACATAATTTGACTTTCACTTTGTACTGTACTATGATGCCTAAGTTTTCCCGCTGCGACGGATCCGCGATTCTATGGTGACACAGTTAGGTTAGGATGTATCGTCGATTGTATAAGTATGTATAATTGGATCGATGCGATGTTTGTTTGTTACTCACAGCGTGCTGGAGGCGAGGTTGGTGTCCTCGTGTTTTAGCTGTCCGTCGAGGGCGAGGCCCCACTTGTCCTTGTTGTTGGCGAGCAGGGGCGTCAGCGTGAACACCTTGCTGAGAGTGAACCCGGGACCCACGGGGCAGCCCTCTCTATGAACGTAATTTGATATTTAGTTTGTTAGGTTTTACTTTTTCACTTTTTTACTTTTTGTATTGTAAAATAAAAGGATTTTTTGGGGTGAAGCCGGGATGCATATGTTTTAGAATGAATGACAAGACGGACCAAAACGAGACATGTAAGTGTCATGACATGTGCAATCATCGCAATATTTTAACCAATCCAATGTACCGTGGGTTAGCAGACTGTAGAGTATGAAGAAATTAAATTCAAACCATAAATAAACCATATTAGTAATGCAATAAATTTGGAATAAACTACAAAAACGCACATTCGCCATGCGCAAACACTTACACCGACTTTTTAAATTTCTTATTGTATGTGCCGAAAAATGGAAATTTGATTTCCTTCCACACTGCCCCTGCCCTGGATTAGAAACTTGCACTTTACTTATTGCAGTTACTATCAAAACATCGTCTCTCGTAGACTCTGTATAATATTTATAAATGTCGAACTTTGACAGCAGTTGTAACAAAAAAACAAAAAATATATATATTAGCACGACTTTCATTATCCGATGGTGTCAAAAAGAGTAGGTACATTTATGCATGTATCCATCGTCTTGCTAGTTAGCACGCACCCACACACATGCAAATCTTTCATTTATAGCCATATTATACATACTTATAGCCATTCCCTCCGTAGGACACGTCAAGCACAAACCTTCAACTCAAGGTTTAGATAAGGCCACATAGTAATCCATCTCACTCGGCCACGAGTCATTGACCACACACACACACACACACCTGTTCTCTTTTATATATGTATATGTTCAATCCTTTCTCATCGTACCGTGTACCTCCACGCACCACGTCCGTGTATATCCCAATCGCCCTAATATCCATCCGTTTCTCCCTCGTGTATTCACTCTCTCACACGTCCATCCCTCTCTCTCTCACGTCCTTCCCTCTCTCTTTCTCTCGCGTCCATCCTTCTCTCTCTCTCTCTCTCTCTCGCGTCCATCTCTCTCCCCGCTGTACTCACTCGCTCTCCGCCTCTGCCACGGTGCACTTGTACTGCGCGGTAGAGAACAGACAGATGTCGGCGAACTGTCTGACGGACACCTTGATGCGCTTGACGGAGCGGTTGGAGTTGTTCGCTATGTGCACGTTGACGGCTATGTTCTCGCCGTGGTGGTACAGCTCCTGGAAGATACCGCTTGTTAGTATTGTTGATAGCGGGACTTGGATTTTAAATAAATAAAACGAGACGCGGTTAGAGCACCTTATCCAAGGAAGCCTCCAGGTACAGCTTGTTAGGGCTCATCATGAATTCCTTGGACACCTCGACGGAGGGCTGCTCGCCCTGCTTGCTCGGAGCGTACATTATCTTTCTGATGGCCAGTCGGACTGAATTTCTGTAATGTGAATGATAATCGTCTTATGTTTGTATATTGTATAAAACTTTTCTTATAACTGGAAGTTATTCGTCACCGACACTATATTTGGACACGGCAGAGCGGTGGTAGGTCGTGAAACTGACCGTTTGTGCGGCTTGTCGTCCTGCGTGTCGGCCACGAAGGCCTTGAGTTCGTAGTCGACGCCGCACGGCTTGCCGGTGTCGCCGGGCGCCGGCTGCAGCGTGACGGAGGCGGGACAATGCGGCGGCAGCTCGAAGTAGAAGGGGTGCGCCGCCGGGCCCAACTTGCGCACGAGCCGCTCCTGCAGGCGCGTCAGCGGCCGCTTGGGGCTGCTCGTGGCGGGGTAGATCTGGAAGACAGTAGATGTTTATGGCTTAAGAAACTTTTAAAGAAGCCGTAGTGAGACATCTTTGGAGTCGAAACCCGGGTGTGGATAGATAGATAGACTAAATAATAATCGTCCAAAGTTGATGAAAAAATCAGCCAGAGGAATCAATCACTAATCTGATACCAGATGCCTCCTTAGGTGGTCGAAGGTGAACCTATCCAGAAAATTAGTTAAAAAATACTGATAATAGAAAACTGTGTTATCTACATTTAGTACATACGAGTATGTTGAGAAGATACTTTCCATTCTATAAGCGAGCCGTGTGGTTGTGACTTAAAATAGGACCGATTTTGTCTATTCCGCTGCGTATCCTAAAAACTTTTGTAGTATTTTGGATAACTACCCAAATATTTATTATACTTAATTTTCCCCAAGAGTTGGGTAATCAATTAAAAAAGTATTTGAAAATTCTATTTAAAGTTCTAAAAATTATCGAGATCAAATAGAAAATTGTGCGATCAAATAAAAGTTTAATCTATAAAGCTGGTATAATGAATATAATTAGTAAGTATAAATACCCAAACTAACTTGCAATCATATTTTAGACATTATTCTTAATTCCTGAATGTAAAACAATTATAAACAATTATTAACATTTATTACCTGTTCTGCCGCCAAGTACAGGTCCTTGCGGAAGGTGAGACCAAGTACGTCGAGGTCCTCTCGTCCGTAACGGAAGGCGGCCAACACATGACCGAACACCTTCCTGTCCTTCACGTACTCCGGATCAATCAGGACCACTCCATCTAATATAGGATAACGTTTCATTTTATGTGGTATTCTATTATAGATGTTGTGCTGTGGGTATTCTGGTTCGGTAAAACTCACCAATCGGGTCCACGTGTGTGATATGATCGACGAAGTCCCTTTTCCCTAAGTATACTGTAATCTGTAAAGGACAATACAATATTATACAAACAGGAAACACTATTTTATGTGCAATTATATTTTTCGTAATTTGATTAATATTGATTTTATTTTACTTTGAGTTTATAGATAATATCATAATTGAATTAAATGTGTGTTATATACAAGTTATGGTATTTTCAATAATGAAAGTGAGCCGTGCCGACCTTCCCATTGGGCGAGCTCTTTTTGAAGACCCTGGTGGCCTGGCGCTGCTTGTTGCTGCCTCCGTCGTCCATAATGCTGCCGCGCCCACCGCACCACTGTCACCACCAGACATGTACCGTTTACTTTACATTTAAAAAAAAAAGTTCTTAACAGGTTTCAACATCAATTAAATTGTGACATCACCGAGCTCTTAAAGCTCTCTTGGGTAGATATGACTAAATGGCGTTCAGGAGTGTTAGATTCCTTGACATCTGCAACTCAGTTCAGAGGACCAATTAGACTCTCTTGGGACTCAACTAGCTCCTCTCGTAAAACGTTGGGGACGAATTGAAATGTCTTTTTTTATGTAAGTATATAAGATGATTGTACCAATTAAACATAAAATATCCATATTCTACATAAAAAAATCTGTACAAATGAGTAAATATCCATAAAGTGACATACAAATTATAGTTTTAAGACAATCTAAAAAATACACTCAAACCTCAATTATAAGACTTTTACTCTACTCTCTATGTGAAAATATTTAAACCCAATATTTAAGTATTCATTGTTTCACGATCGATTTGTGATTACGATAACTGCACAGAGTCGTACCGATACTTTCATTAAACAAAATAATGCCACGAACTAAACAGCAAAGTAATACTAGCACATTTTTTTTCATAATAAGCCCTTGAAGTTTTGTAACACTTAGGTTTCTAGTGGCATTGATGAATGCCATGGAACAAATCAGCACGTTACACAGTAGGTACTGCGTGTGCTAAATGCCACGCCAAACTACAAAACATGAACATACAAAAACAACACAACTATCAAATTACGTAGACATATAAAAAGAAATTAATTTTATATAAATATAATACTTATATTATTTACCTTATTTGATAAATCATTTTTCGGCTTTATAGTCATCTTTCGACTTGTATTATATATTTTCATAATAATTTTAAATTATAATAACTTTTGAATCAAATTCACTGACTACACTGTTTCTAAGCGGGATACGTGGTCGACTGATGGTTTATTTACCCCAACTGAGTAATAAATAGCAATAATTATAACGTTAGAACCAACCGTGGTCACATAACGTAGAATGTGACGCGCTTGTGTTACTATGAATAATACTTACTGTGAATCAGGGAAAAATGGAATGCCAGCTTACAGGTAGTGTCAGACCTACTGACGACTACGACGACTAACACACGACTGATGTAACTTGTTTTGTGCACTAAATATGACTAAATAGTCAATTGTTGTCATATTAACAGGCATTGGGCTTCTTAAACTGTAATGTTCTTAAGTGTTTCGTAAATCTCAAGTGACATTTAACAGCACATGAACCAGACCACTCACACTACTATCGAATTATTTATTGACACTCTTTCAATTATATTAAATTAGTTTTTTTATAAATAACGTTTATTCTTTTATGACTCTACGACCGCTCCGTTATTTTATATCTACTTTATCTTATTGCTGCACCATAGTCGACTCGTTTAAATAATATTAAGCCTTTTGTACTTCTTTGGGATACAGAAAAGAAGTAGATAATTTAATTGCTAACGTGAGCTGAATACGATAAGATTAACCACATCGATTATTAAAGAACTACTTGATGCTCGAAATTACAAAGCTGCATGACCGATAACGTTATTAACAAGGATAACATAAAATTAGGTCATATGTATTTATTAATTAACTTACAATTTCCCTTTTGCGGCTCCAGTGTGTGCTCTAGCACCTCACACTCGCACGCCGCGCCGCCCTTCAACAATACAAACAACAATAGATAAAACATTAACACATCTGTATATTATTGATTAAAAAAAATATTTGCTTTTCGTCAAATAGGAAATAAACACCCAAATAAAATAAACAAACAACATTTTATGCGTAAAAGATAAAAGAAATGCATAATTAAAGTAAGGTCAGTAAACAAAGCCATCGTAATTCATGATGGCTGACAGTTACGAGACTTGTTACACACACCAAGCGTTACTATACTACAAATTTGTACAAATAGATTAGACAAATTAAATTTAAAAATAAATGAATATTCATAATAAATAATGTATTCCCTTATGTACAAATTTAAATAATCAATCAATCAATCATCTCTGTCTATCGAACTAATAAAAGGGATATCGCTCTAACACTTAACAACTCAACCCTTTTACACTTCAGTGTTCCTTGTACACTTTGTACACTTGTACTGTATTACTGTATAGCTTCAACTTCTCATATCGAAACTTGATGTAATAGTTACTAACTACACATTTTCAGTTACAATTAGAGTAAAGAAAGGTAATTACGAAGTTATCATTTAAGACACCGTTTATCTTTTAAGGTAGTATAAGGCAAAAGAAAGGACGGTCAGTCTTTTTCGTTTATTATTTTATAAAGTTTAAAAACAACAGATTCAGAGGACCCGAACAATTAGTTTCAGTCGGTCGTAGATACTTATTTGATTATATTGTAATATTAGTTGTAAACGCTTAGGCACTCCCTAAAAAGGGAAGGACGATGGAAACTGGGTAAAAAGGATTGAACCACGTCTGCCAGCGATCATTCAGCATAAGCTTTATGATGGTATTACTTGGATTGAGCCTGTAGATAGATACAGTTACACTTAAGTTCAGAAAAACGAAATATGTGAATGGTTAAATATTTTTTTAAAGAATATATTTTTAAAAACCAAAAAGTAATCAACCTATAGGTATTACCTATTACTATTAACCTATATTGGAGCACTCTAATTCGTGATAAATTCGAAGTCAACAATCAAAACCCCGAGCTAACTCCGACTGATAGGGGATTGAATAATCTGATCGCCGCACCGGTTCCACTCGGTGACCATCATAACAGAAGACATAACAGAAAATTAAAAAAATAGTAAAATAAAAGACGGATGAAAACTAATATTCAAATGACATTTTATGTTAATAAAAAGAAAAACCAATGTTATTTTTAGATTTATACTTAATGATTTTTTATAAAAAACATGGTCACCGTAAACAACACAAGTTGAAACGACATGAGATCTTGTCTAGTTTTCCATTTATAAAAACTTCAATTCATTCTTATTGAACATCCCAATTGACCCTGTCCCGATTGGACTTGATGAACCACACCCCATATTTCTATACGAAAATACTGCAACGTTTCCTTATATAAATATTATTAATGTTTATATCTATTACTAGAAACTTCCTCTAAATCGATTCTCACAGATTTTTATGACTCAATGAAAATGTTACTGGAAAATTAAAAATGAAATTGATGTTTTTTACATCACACTGACATGAAGAGAATTAAACTGACGTATTGTTATTTAATAGCTCATACATACACTTGTGTATGGAAATGTTTTCGTATTGGTTCAATGGGTGAGACTCCCATAGTTTTATGAAATCATTAGTTGAATAGTTTCAACATCCTGTCCAAACCACAGCATTCAACGACAGTCATCGCTGAGGTTGAAATACGGAAATTGGAAACTTCTGTACGTTATTGAAATAATCCGATATGTATATATTTTTCATACATTAGGGGATTCATTCTAATCTCTATTAACCGGCGCTTGGCGTATTGTTTACGATGGACTGTGGGGAAACCGCTCGGGTTCAGGATATTATATCTTTTTTATTACTAAATGGTTTATTTTGCTTTATTTCTTTGATTTAGCCGAATTTAATTGATTGTATTAATTAATTAAAATATTATAATATACACGTTGATAACAAAGAATGAGTATTTCTTTCAGACACACGAGTAGAGAGGACTTTACCCTTGAAGGATATTTGCACAAGGAGCATGTCTCTAAACCAGTAATTACGTCAACAGATAGGTACTCGAGCGAGATGAAATGTTACAGAGTAATCAGCAAGCCCTGCTTTGATGTCGTATTAACCTCGTTCGGAAATATTATAGTCCTTACATCTCCATGCTTATGTTGACAGCTTTTGTTTGTTGTAATATACTATATTTATTTACTATACAACCATATAAATAGTTAATTTCTTGATCAAGGAAGAATTAAGGGCTTTTATAATATGGCATAAATAAAGGTACATTACGTTAAATTTTAATTTATAAAATAGAGTATTGTGTTCTAAACTATAGACGGCAAGTATTTGGTATGACATAGTTTAGTGAGACATCAGTGTAAGTGCAGGTTCAAGAGATATCAGACTGGCGAGTGTTGTCAGCATAATATAATATATACGAGTACCTTAACGCTGCATGGAATCGTTATTCATAATTTACTTTTAATTTTCTTCAGTATGATATTTTTTGTAAATTATTTATAAATATTTAAAAAAACAATAAAAAATGCAACAAGATTATGAACTCATTAAAAAGTTATTATAATAAATATACAGGACAAATTACACACATTGATCTAACCCCAAAGTAAGCAAATTATTTGCTTGTGTTAAGGGTGTTAGACAACGATACAAATACATAGAAATACACATTATAAATACTGAGAATATATTTAATAAAAGACCAAACCAAAAACACAGACATCTATGTTCAACACATACTGTCCGGGAATCGAACCCGAGTCCCTATACGTTAGGCGAGGACCCCATACGTTAGGCGAGGACCCCATACGTTAGGCGTCTGCGCTAACCACTCGACCAACATACCAACATTTCCATATGAGGTGACCACAAAAATACGGAGTAATGCTTCATAAAGTGAGAGGTTCTTAACAAAATAGTAACGGCAAACTATAGGATATATATTAATCGTTCGATGAAAACAATAGTCTCACACCCTTTAATATATTCGAATTTTGTGATCTTGTTTCATAAAAAGATTTACTTTCAAACAATTATATCTAAGTTTAATTAAATGTAACGGTCGGTCATTAAGTTAATCTTTTCAGCTACACGTATATTCTACTCCATACATTATGAATACGCAATTGCGTCGGAGAGCTAAGTGCCTTTTTATTACACTCACGATAAGATTTATATTAATAACTTTGAAGCCAAAATTAAACGAAAATTAAATTCCTTTTAACCCAAATCGGTAGTTAAAAATATTAATTATTTAAAAGTGTTCTTTATTTTACACGTGGAAGTGGTGTTGTATTCAAATTAGTGAGACAATAGTGATGCTGGCGTGAGTTGTCCGCCATCGTACATCTGTATTCTGTACAATGGCGACCCGGCGACGTATTGGCGGACGCTGTGAGAACTTACTTTGAAATTATGGTGTTCTTGGATTACCTACTATGCAAATTATCCTCTTGTTTTACTAACAAATGGCACTACTCACTTTATTGAAATTTTATAAAGAAAATGATGACAATTATATTTTCATTTAAATTCTTAGTATTTGTATGAAAGGAATAAATGCATAATTTCTAGAAGATACTAGAATAAATAATATGACATTTAAATAGATGCTTACTAAACTCTGTTAGTACGCGGTGTACGGTGTAGATAGTACCTGAGATATCTGATGAGAATCGTGATCCCATCACGAGATATAAGATATCTTTGTGGTTTGTTTGCCGGTTTCTAGACTTGTAGGTAAATGGCAATTGTCTAGCTCTTACCACAAATATCTCATCTATCACATAGTATATATATAATTAATAACTTGTTGTATTTATATAATAAAATAGGGAGCGAACACTATCAACAGTTAGAATCACATAAAATAGCAGAAACATTTGAAATAGTCACAGATTGAGAGAGAGATTGAAGAAATAGGATTGAAGCCGTAAATAAAAGTCAATTTAAAATGTTACAAGATTTTCATAATTTAAACTCTTCAGACATTTTATATTTTCTCCCCACTTAGGTTGGAGATTAACGGTTTTAAAAACGACCCATTAATTGAGGAAAGTTTAATTTACAGAAAATCGTTAACAAGACGAGCTCGTAGCGCCATCATTAACGACTAAAAATTAGTACACGAAATATTAAATACGTTTCACAAGTTATTATTTAACATATTATTTAATAAACATTCTTATTAATTATTTGTTTTTATAAGTATTGCAGTATTTGTTATTGCTGTGAGTATTTATTATAGAAGAATACTAACTTTTTGCAGTCTGATCCAGAGAGAACCGTTCAACCCGTCAGTACCGTCGTAACAGTTGAGTTTCTTTGACCTAACTTTAACCATTTCGTCTCAACCGTCGTCTGTTGCACAAGCTATTACAACTTAAACACATATATTATATTTTAAATATACTAGTACGTTTCTGGATGGAATTGGATCTTAACCTAGATTCAGGCCTTTACGTGATCTCTTTGATTTAATCATTATTATTATTGCCATTTCAAAGTAAGTATTATGAATTATCCGAGAAAATAAAATAACCTACAAACATTAGTATCTAAATAGTAAAAATATATATACCTAATGTTCCGTCTTATTTATCAAAAGGTCAAGAAGTCACAGTAGTTCAATAAAAAGAGAACTAAAAAAAGTAAGCCATGTGAATACTTGACTTTTTAAAGAGAATACTATATTGATGTATTATCAAGGGGTATTAATAGGAGAGTTATATTAGAGAGTGTCAGCGCCACCCTGGCCGCTGCGAGGTTACCTAATGTGGGGTAACACTGAATAATGGACATTTTTACTACATTAGCCTCTTTCACTCGCCTCCACTTTATATTTTGAAATAAAATGTCATGAATTTTGAATATGCATGTTCTTTGAGTGCGGCTAATAACCTGCATTAGTACATGCTGCTGGTTTTAAATATAAATGAGAATTAATGTACTTTACAAAAAAGTATAAAATAATTTTATTTTTGTATAATAAAAAGTATCTGTCATAAAAGTTAACAAAAATATATTTCTATATTAAACTAGCAGAGTACCGAGAACTGAATAAATATGATAACACTACACCCACGGGACGGTTAAACGAGATGAGGATGGAGAATATCAGAGTTCAGGAATCTAGAGTCAAATTAAATCAAAACAAACGAAGCGAACCACTTTTATCAATTTATATAACAGTAAAATATTTAACAGTATTAAAATATGGACAATTTAGACAATTTTAACAAAAAAATTAATAAATAAAATACTTACATTAAATATAAAAACCTAGACTACTTTGAGGACAGGTTAAGTCATACATATAGGTCGACTGTGTCAGCCCTCAGGCGATCCCGTTTTGGACGAGAACTTTAAGCCGACCCTTTTTACGAGGAAATTAAGACCAACTTCTCTAGGAATTTCTTCCATGACATTTTAGACGACGACGGCCCTTAGGTATTTTATATAATTGAATGTTATTATTAAGTTTGAAAATAAAACTAATATGTCGTTACATTTTGTTTAACTATTATTTGATATAAGGATGTCTTATTTTGATTTCCTTTATTTGATCCCAGGTATTTCCGTGGTATAATTACATTTTCCAATATTACAACAATATTTTAGATTTTTTATTATAAATATTCTGTGAACAGAAAATTCGGTAAGTAATCAATATTTATCAAATTAATATGGTACTAGAATAAAAAAAACAAGTAACATAATCTCCTATTTGCGTATCAATCAGTTATAATATAAAAAAAAACATTAATTTTAGTTGCGTCAACAACAATGATGTGACGACAATGACGACAAGTAGTTAATTAACATATTTTAAGAACTAATATTACACTAGTATATAAGTTCAATTTATTGTATCATAAAAGTACATAATCTATAAGTAGGTTTTATTTTCTGACAAATTTATTGACATATAAAAATGAGAAAACTATTTCTCCAGACGTGGTTTACAAATTTCGAGATTTTGAACTCAAACTATATAACAAAAATAAGAGTGTAGTCTATGTAATCCATTAGCTATATAGTTCTTAACATATTTTAATTCATATTTTGCGACTAAAGACTATATATACAGTTTCTTTGTTCAGTTATCAGCGCAAATAACAGACCTGTGGATTGAGGGTGTAGGAGGTCATCTAAAGTTTCATTAATTTCAGATTGTAGTTGGAATATTTAATTATTGATTTCCACCGTATATGATAATTAACGAAAAATCTGAAGGCTAAAAAGACCACGGAAATGACTGGTGACTATTAAAATGAATTAAATATATAAAACTGTACACACCAGCAATAGGTACGTAATAAATTTTGCGATCTCCATAGGTAACAAAACGTTATTTTTACGAGCCATAGCAGGAATAATTGCTATGGGAATAATAAAAATGTTATAAAGAATATTCATTACCGAGCATTCCAGGGCGTGGTTTGGTTTTAAGTCGTCTATTAACAATGGATTGGGCCACAATACGGTCACTATACGGCACCTATACCGCCACCATATCGCCACTATACGGTCACTATACAGTAACTATACCGCCACTATACGGTCGCCATACTGCCACTATACGGTCGCCATACCGCCACTATACGGTCGCTATACGGTCACTATACCGCCACTATACGGCAACTATACCACCATTATACCGCCACTATACGGTCACTATACGGTCACTATACCGCCACTGTACCACAACTATACCACCATTATACGGCATATATAGTGCGGTCAAGGTTCATACAAGGTTAAGAACATCTCACTATTTATTGCTCTCTTATAAAAACGTTCAATGTACGTCAGCTAGTTTTACGCTCTTCATAAACAACACTTAAAATTAAAGTGCCCGTAAAAGATGTGATATTATCCTACTAAGATATTGACTAGCATTTGAATAGTATATACTCTATGTTACATATAAAACGTTAGTCGTTACACACTCACATAGACACATACACGTTAATATTATAAATACCATATTGTGAAAAATCAAACCATAATAATGATTTAAGAGCAGCGTGGAGTGTGGATCAGGAAAGCAATCAAAAGCTCAAGCCAATAAGCGTCAGTGTATTGTCCCCCGTTGATAGCTGTGACGTCATAACATTGTTATAACTTCCATAAAACCGGTTAGAAAAATAAATAACGGCTTTTCCGAGGAAATAGTTAAATATATTTTATGATTAAAGGGTGGGGGTTGCGGGGGAGGCGCGGTCAGAGCTAGCAACGAGCTGTGTCGAGTGGCGACCTCTCATTAGAGAAAAAGCATAAATAACATTTCAAAAGTCTAGCTTTTCAACTTAGCCTACCTTACATTTAGAGTTACTTTTATATTTAAATATTTATAAAATGCAAGGTTCATTTAAAGGTTAAAATCTCATCGATACCCATAGAGGTGACAGAGTATGGATCGAATAACTCGTGTCGTCACAAAAAACGAGAGCCACCCTTTTCAATTACCTGGATACGTAACATCAATCTGTATCCGGAATATTGGAAAGCTTTTAAAAATATTTTACAGGAAAGGATTTTATGGTCGAGGAACACGATTGGACTGCTGGAAAATGTTACAGCGTATAGATCAAACGTTATAGAATCGTCAATTTATATAACAGAATACAGAGCATTCGCTGGGATTTGTATTACAACTACTACATATAATTCTATTTATATTGTGTTGTGTGTGTTGACCTGTCCTGACTCGATTCTAACTATAACTGTTCTCAGCTTTCCCCAAACGGATATTAAACTGGATCCAACAGCGATATTTTTTGTTTCATCTGAACAATCACCAGCGGAAATTACTGTGGTCATACGTATTGTATAATAATAAAAAATAAACAACAATACTGACATACATTTTATATTTTCAATTCGTGGCATATTTATAGAAGAGAACGCGCCTTCAAACTAATGAAATAACAACTCCTGAAGAAGGACGCAGGAGGCTTTACTGTGTCATATTATTTATGTTTATTTAACTTTAGAAGACGTCTTATTGAGTTGGCATTTATTGATTACTTTTCTTTGCTTTGATCTTAGTGTTTTAAGTTGTCAAGAAGAGATCAAAGAAACATAACATACATCTAACACCTTATCTAGAGAACAAGGTGATTATTGTTATAAGTTGGATATCCCACGCATAACAACTACAAAATATACATAATATTCTAAAAGAGATTTATAAATAAATGTGTCATCTTCACATTTGAATCGATGATTGCTTTAAATGGTCTTAAATGTAAAAAATATAAACTATCTATACACATGACAGTTAGATTTTTTACTATATCATAAAGATATTTATTATATAATAATAATTGTGTTGTGTACTCCATAAACAAAACAATCTGAAACGTATTAATATATTTTTTATATATAACACTATTACCATTTTACCTAATAATATATATGTAGCTAGGACCTCACAGATGACAACGGTATTAACGCCAACGTGGGTAGTAACGAGACTAATAATAATTGTAATTCACTGAGATGTCCCAAGGGCATGGAATATTGGGCTCGTTACCTTCATAATATAAAATTCCAAATATTACATAATATATATTAAATATAACAATTTATTAAATGTAACAGAGTGTTTGTTACGCGGGAACTGAAACGTTATGTAACAAATGAAATAATTTATAACTTAGTTACCTAATACTGAACGAGGCACACGGCCCTGAAACAATGTAACTAACTTATAATTTAAAACACCCTTAAGGGTACTTCAAATTTAAATAAACGTAACAGATTACGAAAGTTCTTTATTATATTATGATGTTCTAATATTAGTTCTAGTCTAAGGTAAACATATTAAAAACAAACATAATCAAAAAGTCGATATGACTCTTGGAAACAAAGAGTAAGAAAAAGTATAATAATGTTGATAGCAAGTTGTATAAAACTTTGAAGCTTTGATATTCTCGTAAAGAGCACTCGTATGACCACTATCAACATAATGATAAACTATCTGATAACAAAGCCAATGAAACTTTAGCTCAGGATCGCTAAATATTTTTACCAGTATTTCTAGTAATACCAGATAAAAGACGGTTGATGCCAGTAATGTTGAGAAAATATATACATATTTATATTTTGAATATAATATATAAAGCAAATATTAATTCCTTTTGTTTTTAAATTAAAAGTTAAAAAATAACTTTTAATAAACATGTCAAAGCGACGAAACCATAGAAAAGCTTCTTATAAAACCATTTGTAGTACTAAAGGAAAACCATTAAAGGAAATGAATGAAGGAAGTTTATTTCTTGTTTAAAAATTAAAATAAAAAATCAAATGATATAGAACGAATTAATGATAATAAAACAATAGGAAACCTGCAACGTAACTGAAAATTTGAATAAACTTAATATGACTAGACTAAACATGTACGTATATAGATATTAATTTATTATATAATTTATGCTCCAAAAAAATATTAATATTGTAAAGGGATATTAGTTATTATATAACCTGAAAACTAACAAGTTTTGATTACATTTATAGAGTTCTCGAAGGTAAGTGGAAATTTAATTAGATTGATAATGTGATTTAATTATTATTTTGTACTGTGGCTGCAAGTGTAGAAATTGTTCTCAAGGCTTCATTTCTTTATAAATGAGAAACAATAACGAATTGGTTTAAAAATAATAATAAAAAAAAAACTAAAAATATGTATACTGAAAATTCTTAATTAAAAGAAAGCTAATAATTTTCAAATTATTATACAACCTGCAAAGTTTATCAGAACTTGATGAAATACTGGTTGAAAAGTTCCGTAATTATTTCAATAAGTTGCTTTGTTAAATTTTTTAAACATTAACATAAACGCCTTGACAATCACGAGAAAGATCTGTGAAGGTCATATCTTTATTTTTAATTTTTAAAACAAGTTATAACTAAAAATGAAATTGTTTTAAATACTTTATGTAATTAAATCGTTATTTTAGAGTTATTCAGAAATAATATAAAAATAAAGCAGACTACATATTTCAAATTGAAAGATTATTATTTCAAATAGACATCTATGTAACTTATGAAATGTCAAAGGGCAGGTCCATGGAGAAGAGCCAGTAATAAAGTGCACGGATACTCTTTAATTTATTTATATTGGGAAATAAAACATATAAGTTACACTGAGAAATTTAAAGTACTAACCATTTAAAAGAAATGGTCTTAGTATACATACATATGTATTATATCAAATATGTTCGTTGTTTATTTTGTATTCTTCTATAAGTTCTCAATTATATTGATTGCAATATTATTTGTGTACTTTAGTTTTATAAATATGAAATCATTATTTATTTTGTTAGCGGGGTTTTGTTGAACAGCCGGGGTCTGTTTACGTAGCGCTCTTGTTCCCATCGCTTGTGTTTATCTGAAACACTAATGTTATTTAATATTGTTATAATAAAGCCAATATCAAAGAGAGATCTATGAAACTGTTTAAATATATATTACTATATTATCCATACAGTACCCTTTCCTGTCTGACTCATATAACTATGCTTAGAAACACAATTTAGGCTATTTTAACGTTCTATGACGTCATAAATACGGCAACGCCGCATATGTACGTCATAGATATGAAAATAATGAGAAAAAATAATTCAATTTAATTTTCAATTAATCAATCACTTTTATTTAGTTGGCACAAAAGTGAGGTAAATGTATTAATCTGTCTCCAAATATCACATAATATCTAAATAAACGAGCGCCATTTTTAATTTGTTTAGAAGCAAAAAAACAGTAAGGCTGTTAAACCGAAAATTTGAAAGGAATGGTGTAAATAAAAATAACTTTATGTTATTGTAAACGAAACGATCAGACAAAATAAGAAACGACTGTTATTACAGTTTATTTATATTACGAATAAAAAGAATAAGTCACCTTTATCTTTGGGCAGTAGCAGTTATAAACAGACACAACAAACATCATATGTAATTATTATTATAGTATAAATAATTGGTACCTACTATAAAATTTCAAAGTTCAGGTAACATCACTACGGTTTGATAGGCATTTGAATTTATCATCCAATAACTATTAGAAACTTAAATATTGACTCTATTATTTGTTATAACTCTTTTTATATAAACATTATATGTATTTTATATTTTATTCAGCCAGCACCACTTCACGCCTCTTCAACTCACATTGATTACTTTTATCTTTGAATACATCTAATAAACAAATATATTATACATAAAAATACTTTAAAAAGACATCATGCTTTGTTTCGTATATCTGTTTTCGAAACTACTATGTATATTAAAGTTATTTTTTTATAATATAAAATAATATCGAATGTTTCATCTATATAAGTACATACTTAGACAGATAATATCTTCACATAAGACTATTTCATATTATTACATGACATGGTCGGTGTGTTTTAAGTAGCAAAAGACGTACTTCAAGTTGATTTGCGAACTCCTACTAACAGACGGATTATAGACGGATTTTACTTAAAATATATTTGACTTTTGCGGTTGGCGGTCAGCTGTGACCATAAAAAACAACCAAAAAGGTTAACAAATTAGCTTTTAAGAAATAGGTTGTAGGAAATATACTATATATATTTAATTTTCAACCAAATGTGATAGCGCTATGAATACAAATACACAGACAGTAAGTACTGAAAGTAATATATGTATATATTTTTTTATTAATCTAAGAGTGGAGTAAGTGGAGTTTTATCACAGTAATGTATAGAAAATCCATTTCACCTCATAGCTTTTGTGAATTACAAATCATACAGTGAGATATAAAGTTAGTTAATTAGATTAAACTCTGTGCTCGTGTTTAATTAGGGACCAAATGTCCGTCGCTAAATGAATGGGAAGATATAACAGGTTTAAATATTTAATACTACTATGTATACCTTAAATAATCCTATTTTTATTAGTCCCGTACAGGGTTCTAGTTCTCGTAGTATGATGTCGTTTGAAAATCAATTAGGTAAAATGCGGAAATTCCGAGTTAGGTATGTGAGATTCAATTGACACTTGTTTTCCAAACTTTAGAAATTCATACGTCAAATATTTATTCACATATACGTCAATGAATCAAGTGAATAATAATAATGCAATTAAAATGGCATCACATATATAGATGTATATATTTACACATATATGAAATATATACACACCTATATAACAAATGTACACATATAAGAAAATATAAGGTATTCCTATAATAAAATCATTCGCGCTTATTAAGTTGGTCTCGAGTTCTTTGAGATAGTTTCTATAGTTTCATTAAGTCATAAGTTTGAAAGATGAAACTTTCACAAAGTGAAAAAGGTGAGCTATTCGTTGAATGCCAAAGTTTTTATATTACCTCTTTAGGGAGCGATAGTGTTATATAGAAGCTCAGCAAAGAGACTGACTACCTACTAGATAGAAAGAATCCCTGGATTCCTCCACTCAGTCTTCACAGAAAGGCTTCCAAATATCTACTAGAGAATAAAATATAGATAAGATTTCTCATATTTTTAACTACAAATGAAATGTCTACTAATGGACATTTAAACAATGATCCAAGGTAAGTGGTTCAATCCACATTCTTTCTATTCTGGAATCATTGTAGATGTTATATTACGAAGGGATCAATGTGAGGGACATAGATTGGCTGACAACTTGGTTGTGCAAATACTGTTAATAACTAGGTTGACAACCATCCTCACTGTTTGTTGATCAAGAGCATATTCAATGATTTTATTAATATCATTCGATGATTTTTTTCGTACATTTTGTAAAATGTTTATTCCTCAAGTGGGTTCATGACCAATTACTGATGCTTTTGTTACTAAACCATTGATGACAAAGCTGCTATTAAATAAAGAAGCCAATCATAATCGGATCAGTAGTTCAGGAGAAGAAGCATCAGGGAGATCGCATTGAAGTCACTTCGCTTCGCTCAATATGATATCTCACTGCGAGGCTGCCACTTAGTTATATCTAGTAGCATACTACATAGTACATAGTACATATACTATGATAGTATTCTGAGGTAGCGCCGCTGATATAAATCACAATTCCGTTTCACAAAAGAGAGCTATCCGTTCAATTTACAATCTGTCCAGATTATATGAAATAACTTTCAAGAAATTTAATGGACTCAGGATCACTAAAATATTTGTGAGAATCTTAAATATCTTTATATTAGGATATTGATAATTGTATTAAAATAGTGATATATATAACACTTTGACAGGAGAATAAACACAAGTTCGCATTACCTACTCGAATCACAAAAAGCTGAGTAGGTCTTTCATAATGAATACTTGTACATGTTTTTCTACAAGCTCCCAGCAAACCTTTAACAGATTAAAATAGCAATAAAGAAACCCTTACGTGCTAATGAATACTACAGGTGGTATTACCGACTGTTTGGAGGCTGATGCCAGATAATGCCGGGTATGAAGCGATCGCAGACAGACTACTTTAAAAAATATCATGCTTATAATTTAATCTTTAAGTATGGCAATAAATAAATAACACAAGATAATTTCGCTTAGTTTGTCGAAAAGGGCAGTAGACAAACACAGCCAGAAACAATAACTTTCCCCGACCTAAGGGTAACTCTAAAAATGAGAAAAATGATTTATTTTTAACCTAATTTATGAATAAAAATTATGTTCTAAAGATTAGTTTAAAACTATTGCTCGAAATCTTGAAAGACACACATAATATTCCTAAAAAAAGTCTATCATACAGAAACATATTTTTTCAAACCTAGTAGTTCCAGAGATTATTTAGTTAAAACATAAATACTAAAGAAAAATCTTTATGAAACTGATGTCTCTATATTAACATCTAGCACCTGTATTTGAACACGATAGGTAAGGAAACTTCTTTGGTCTACGATATAGAACACTTGTAGGTAGAGGTGTTAAGTCTTCAAATATCATGAAAAGACAAGATTTTTTTACAAAAATAAAACTGCTTTAATTTAATATTATAGCATTGTAAAAACTTCGCTATTTTTATAACACTGAACATAAAAATATATTAAAAGAATTGTTATCCTATGTCGCTTTTTTGAAGTAGGTACTCTCCGAACTAAAAAAATATTCTATTTGGTAATAAAATTCATTTGGAACGGTTTTATAAAAACGAAACAAATATAAAACATTACTTATAGATATGTGTAAATAACATATAAATAAACAATTAAAAATTATATCATATACCTACCTACTGTAACAATATGGCCTCAATTTATGTGTACCTAACTGAAGAACCCGTGAGCTTATAAATGAGTCGAACCATATGTGCGTAGGCGCAGGACGTCTTGGATCTAAGAACATATTTTAGGTGTGTAATAAAATCACGACTCTGAGAGAGCTAATAATAAATAAATATATAAATTTAACTTATAACAAATAATATTTCATAGTAAGACAGAAAGCAGCTTCATTGACAGCATTAATTCCTACAAGAGAACTAATTGATGAGATGAGACTAAATGATAACACACACACACATAGAAAATATCACAAGCAATTAATTTTGTTAATGGGTTATGACTTGCATTGAACAAAGTACTTTAGAACTACTAGCGAACTCCAAACTCTAACATTTTAATACTTTAGTGGAAACTTAAATTTATTATATATTAGAATAGTTTACAACATACGGATAGAAGATTTATTACGAATAAAGCCCATGAACCAAATGAATTGTAGGCTTGATATTGAGATTGCGGCCACTGCAAGAGCATCGAACTCATTTCATTAACAACTTAATAATCTTAGAGGATAAATCTTATAATAAAACATAAAATATATATTACATACTAAATTAGTATTATACTCATAAACATAATATTTATTGTACAATGTTGATACAATATCAACACAATTACGAAACCATTAATTCAAACACTTTAAACAAAACCATATAAGTATTATATACTTGGTTTCTATTATTGCTTAAGTTTTACAAGTATCATTTCGTTTTCCTTTGAAGTAGTGAAACCTTTGTTTCCTTCATTTTCACGATCGTAAATTCCGATAGTCAATTTACAGCTTCCATAATAAGATTTTGTAATTACACGACTCCTATAACGTCCCTCTCGACTTTGATTATTTACTTTAGCTTCTGTTTAAAAAAAAATATCTGAATTAACGGTACAAACTTATTTAAATAATATTTAAATTATTATCTAAATAATAATATTATTAATTATTTGAAGAAGCCTTTTATATTTTTAATTGTTTTATATTTGTGTATTAAACTAACACACTGTAAAAGTAGTAAATGTTATTTGCAATTAAAAAGAAATAATTTTCTTTGTGTTGTGTTTATGACTTTTTCATTGCATCCAAATTTAAAAACTTATTTAATATATATTAAAAATAAAAAAAATCAAATTGTACAGAACTAAAACGGAGAATAACAACGAAATTTTCTTTTAATTATCACCAAAAAATACCTATATATTGAATAACGTATGTACAGATACCTATACACATTAATTAAATAATATATATGTAACTTATTAATAGAAGAATATTAAGGTTCCAGATTAATAATATATTCTAAGCAAAAACATGTACAGTCAGCTATTATTCAAACAATACACAAGCGCTAAACAATAATTAAGATTTTATTTCATCGAGTCTGCGCAAGAAGCACCGATTTGAATAAAAAATACCTTTTATATGATAGACATAACGAACCACGACAATATGTATATTAAATTATAGACTCACTAGAGATTACATGAGCGAATAATAATAATACGTACTAGGTAATCAACAGAAGAAATGTCTAAGAGCATCATGACTCGAGAGGTAGCCATGCAATGGTAACATGTACTCCACCAACCCTGAAAGACTTTCAGTTTCGTACCTTTCAAGGTGTCTGATAATTGGAACATTCATAGGATTTGCTTTGAAATTATTTACATTGATATTAAAAACCTATTACGTACAAAACCACCATAAATCTTCTTATATTTAATCCAATTCACGTAATAACAGATATTCTCTACTAAAGGAGATAAAAGCATGAATACATAAAAGTGAACAGCGCTACAGTTTCCATTAACTTAATTGCAATATTTTGAAAGATAGCACATCTCGCTTGTATCCATATTGTTACAGAACATTCATATTTTATATTCTGTGAGAGAAACCAAATATACATAATTAACATGTGTAGGCATATTTACATCATTCTCAGTACATTTAAATTACTTTCACTTTAGGTTCGTGTAGAATTATTATTGTAACGCGAATCTTTTTTATACCATAGTGCTATTAAACAAATACCTTCCAACTTTTAAGACTTAAAGCAAACAACTCGATTGTTTTGAATAGGTACGTAACAGACTAAAGAGAGCAGCAGATTTGGAACACGGGTATAAAACCGTGGACTATATCCTTGATAAAATCAGGACAACCTTCGTTCATCCCAGCACTCCCTGGGGTTCCAACTTTTCAAACTCCACGTATAAAGCGAGTTAACGTTATCGTTGTATTCTATACCTACTTTAAAAGTTTATTCTCTGTTGTTCAAAACCGTTCTTACATGTCATAAGACTTTTATGATTTTTAATTGTTTGTATGATTATGAAGTTTATAGCAAATTAAATTAAGAAATATCAGAAAAGGACCGGTTTCAATATTCAAACAGTTGGACATAGAGACTATATTTTAAAGTGAGTTACTATCTAAACTTTAAAACCTTATTAACTGAATCACTGCAATGTTCTAAAACAGCGATATTTCTACTTGAGCTGCTATTAAAACTACTGCTTAATATAGAGTCCTAATACTTATTCATACAAATGAATATAACTTAAAAAGGGATCGATCGGCCCAAATCATGAGATAAACATTTATTAGAGAGCCAGTACAATAAGGGCCGGAGGAAATATTATTTTCATGGAAGTAGTAACACTTAGCAGCTACCTGACATTCCGATGATGATGATTATGATGACGATACTGATGCTGATAGCCAACAAGTGGAGACAAGTTTGTCGTAACGTTATTGGGGCGAACAAAAAAAAATTATGATTTTCCTATCATTGGTACTGCAAAAAGCTGATAGACTGAATATTAGGGATAACTTAATATAACCTTTTTGAAATAAGTGTACATTTAGAGCCATTGTTATATCTGTTATCACTTAATACAAATTCAAGATATCTTTATTCAAGTACGCATTTACACGCACTTTTGAATCGTCAAAGATTACAATAAAATGATCAGTATAGTCATTCCATTAGTAAGCTACCACCAGCTCGGAATGTTGTTCTGTTGAGAAGAGCTGGCCAGAAACTCAACAGTTGATCTTTTTAAGAACGTTTGACTTATACATTATAACATCAACCCTGCAAATTAGTCAACCACCAAGTTCTACAGTTTGATCAACCAACAGTTTCTAAAACTAAATAAACTAATAAGTACAACATGATCATAAATTATAATTTAATAGTCATATATTTCAATCATAAATAATCATGGTAGGTGGTTATTATGACAGGTGGTAAATTTTTTTGCACCTCGTAGTGAGATGAGCGTAGGTACATAGACGATTACTACGAACACTCTTGAATATGTAAAGGAAGCATCATGTATGATGGATGAGTCTGGGAATGGAAACTGAGAGGCGGCTAGTCTACGACACGATAACGACACGATCGTGGAACTCGAAGGAGGCATCGCATTTAGATCAATTAACCTAAAGCATTTCTTAAATGGGGGTGAATACAAATACTTGTATATGTATTTAATTAAATGCAGGTGAATTTGCTGAATGCAGTGCAAAAGAATAATGATTCGTGTGTTAATAAAAAGGAAATGTGGTTATAATTTAACTTACAGTTTACAAGGCGGCCAGGCGGCGCGGTCTTTTAATTAGATATGTACGTAATTGCTGCATTAACCTGGAAAGAAAACAATTTTAATATAAAACATTTGTTTGTATTTACATATATACAGTATACTACATAAGTAATTACTTTACGACCAGAACTAACAGAACCCTGGTCGCTGGCACGCAATAATCTGCTGGGAAAACTGCCTAATATATATGCTAATTCGGTACATAGCACACACATGCATGCATTATCGTCCCTCTGTTAATGAATACACGTGATTTGAAAACAAAGCTTAAGTATCAAGTATAACTGGCCGACCACTTGCATGTGTTGCAGAAACTATTATATATTACATGTATATATTATATAATAATAAATTCAGTTTCATACATGGATGAGCGAGCGAATCAAATTCACTCATGTCTAAAGATCTAGAACAAAAGACAAAACAATTTACTTGTAGCGAAACACACAACAATACTAGCTCTATAATATAATTACGAGGCACTATAGACCTAACAGAGTCAATATTTGTTTTCATATTGGTTACTTAGTGACATAGATATTAATGTATTACCAAGCACTTTAAAATCACTTAAGTTTATAAGAGACATCATAATTTCATTGTTATTAATACCTTCCTAAATGTAATAATGATGACGAAGGTTGGTGTACTGTTTACTATATTAGAGATGGTTACCGGAGATAACCCAAGTAATACAATTGAATACAAAACAAAACTTTAATATAAAATATATTTGCATATAATTTATTAATTTATTTAACTTCGTGAGAATACACAGTAAGTACAGTGTATAATTATTTTTTAAGTCGGTAACTCACCTACGCAAGTCGACCGACTGTGTTCAACACGCCTTTGTCGGTGTTTTAATTCCTAGAAACTATGTGAATTTAGCGAGGATGTTTACTATAGTTTATATAATTACGAGAACGGTTTGTCATAATAAAGACGGCGAAGTCCATTTACATCAATTCTTGTAACTTTAAATACTTATGACCTTCAACATTTACCTAGTTTTTGAACATTAACATAATAATAGAATTGTTTTTTCAATTCATTCAAAGAATAATATCTAAACTAAAGAAGTAACAGAACAAAATATGTAGAAAAGTATTTTAATGTAATATATTGCTACGTGGTAAGTATAGGACACTTAAAGCTAATAGATTTGTTATAAATTGTGTAGTTTATCTGTTTGTTCGAAATTCTTGGACGGAATGAGATGAAATCTGTGTTATAGCTAATTTGGTCAACATATAGGACCATTACCTACTAACCCTGGGCAAAAGTGAACAATGTTTCAAACATTCCCTACAGAATAAAATAACATTGATATCATGTCACAAATTAATTATTTATATAAATTGTCTTTATACAACATAGAACAATTTAAAATAATGTAGAGTATTTAAATGTAAAATAGATGTGAAAAATGTTACACTTACTTAAAAACACAAACATAACCGTTTTTTAAAAAATAAGTACCACAATTAATAATAATATTACAGGACAAATTTCACAAATTTATCTCATCACTAAGTAAAAAAGTTATTTGCTTGTGTTAAAGGTTGTGTTAGACAAAGATGCAGATACATAAAAATACACATTATAAATGCTGCGAAAAAACTTAATGTACAATCAAACCCAGAAATTCAGACTTCGATGCTCATTACATACAAGCATGTCTCTGTCGGGAATCAAACCCAAGTCTCTTTGCGCCGCTAGTCGTTAGGCGTTATTTAAATTTTTATTTTATCCACACCATGTATATTAAAGTTCAAGGTCGTATAAATATACACCGGTGCAACATGTGAGTAGTGACGTCAGTGACGTGACACGGGACCAATGCCAAGGTTTGATAACAACCATCTATCAGTTATCGAGACAACACTAACATCTGTTACAGTTTCAACATCTACTACAGATGTTATTATTCAGATAGATGTCAGTTATTCGTTAATATATGTTATTAAATGTAAAATTGACTATAAAAACATTAATTACAGTGAAGCCATAAAGTAATTAATTTTGCAACAAAAAGGTTGGTTAAATAAAGATGGCGTCGCGAGTTTAATGAAAATCTTGTTTATTAAGATTTAAATGAGGTTACACGACTAAATTAAAAGTACGTTCTGATGGTTCAGTGGTCAGTGGTCGAAGGTGGTGGGTGGGTGGTGGTAAAATGATCTTATTAAAATGTAATATAAAAAATTGAGATCAATCTCCCAATGTTCGTGAAGTGACCTCACGGTAAATCATTTCGGGATGACTCTGCCAAATTGGCAAATGTGGCCGGTCATCAAACATCTGGTATTATTTTAAGTTTCGCGCCATTTATCAAGCCTGCAATAAATGTGCTATTTTTTATTTTAAGAGTATCAGTCAGCTTTGAAGTTTTTTTATAATAAATGTTGAAGAAAATATTGAGTAGGTATACATTTATTTTATCAATTGATAAAGTCGTTTTTAGACTATAAAGAATTTAGTAGTTGTCATAAAAAAGTGCGCTTGCACTACACTAATAGCAATAAAACTGAAACACTGTAAGCAGTCGATTCCTTCAATTTAGCGAGACTAAATTAGCCGGCGTCATGATTTTAATTATTTCAAATATTTGTTTTACGCAGTAGCTTAGAGAGTTAGACCTCCTAATTACAGACCGTATTGTGAGAGCAATAAGAGCTATAGTGAGTTTTCGTTAAATACTCATAATATTGATGTTGAACTAAGATGTTTGAACTGGCAACATTATGTACAGTGTAAACTTACACGCTGTAAACAGTATCTTTTATGTAAGGAAGTGAAATGAAAATAAGAAAAATAATCTATACCTTCTACAATAATGTGGCAACTAAGCAAAAGTTATTTGTTTGTTAAACAAAACATATTTTTTTGATAATTATTTAGTTGCTGTCTGTGTAGACGGATTCATATTAGATTTATTAAAGTTATAATGCATGTTTAATATTTAAGATAGTCAGTATTATGATAAAACAGAAATTAAAGTGGAACATTTATTGGTCATTATTTTATCATAATAATATCGTGTAGTTATGATTTTCACAATACAAAAAAAGTTGATAAAAAATAAAGAGCAATATTTGTAGTATTTTGTCACTTTATTATTATATAATGGTAATAATAACATCACCGGATATACCCGGCCAGGAACACTAGCTCGCAGCTTCATTCATTACGTACTAATAGTATTACTTTACATTATTGATTTTAACAATAAATTATTGGTTATGTATGTGAAGATAATAGCTATATATAGTTTCTATATATTTTTAAGTTTATACATTATAGTTATTGTTAATAAAGTTTATAGGTGAAGAGTTCTTACATTTACATAATTTTATATTTAAAACTGAGTTAAATGTCCAAGGTGTGACGTGAGCACGTCTAGAGCCAAGAGCTGATAAATAATAAAACAATGAACGTGAAGCCCAAACAACTACGTCTAGATTCTTGATATTTGGACAGGAATTTTCTATATTATTAAGTTAGTAAACACTGAAAAAGGGTAACTGTTTCAAATAATTTCCACAAACAAGAGAAGAGCTGGTGACAGAAACTCGGCTTTAAAGACATTTCAGAGATTTCGATATGTTAGAATTTGACGGAACTGTAAGGAAAAGTAGAATCGCTTTAATAATACCTCATAATAGAAATAAAACATTGATCAAGCAAACAAAACATTTAAAATATCAACCTCATACTAATACATATATATTATAGAGGGTTATAATTTTTTTATGGATTCATGAATATTATATAAAAAGGCTAAAACGTTATTTCATATAAGATTACAGAATTATTCCAAGAACCAATGAAATATTCTGATCCCATTCGGTACATCGATGAAGCCTCACAGGATTGTCTGTAGACGTATTAATATATAATATTACAAATTGGTTTAATATTGCCCATCAATTTTAGAATATTAAATGTTAAGCTAAATTAATAATTCATTTTGGTAGTGAACATGAATATAATATTATACCAAAACATATCCTAAAAATACAAAATTCTAATCAAGAAAACCGTAACTAATTCGCAATGACATACCGACAGAGTGGACGCGAACGATTTACAACAGTTGTAATCCGTAAAAATACTTTTATACAATTTTTACTACCATAAAATAAAAAAAAATATAAATGTGTGTGTGTATTAGTGTACACATGTAAGAAGTGAAACTTCTTTATGACATAAATTTTTGAAAAATTATTCACTAATTACAACTTTACAGGAATGGCTAATTAAGCTAAATTAGATAAAGTTTAAGCAAAAATAAAGATGGCGCGTAACAGAAAAACGTTACAATTTTTTGACATTGCTATAAAATTTCTCCCATCCGTCGATAAAAAAAGTTTCACTTCAAATATGGAGCGTAACGGAAAAATGTGACTTAGAAATAAAGATGGCGCTTAACGGAAAAATGTGACGCGTAACGAAAAAATGTTACACTAACTTTTTTTCCAACCCCGATAAAGAAGTTTCACTTCAAAAACATACTCAATAAATAAAAAATAAAAATAATAATAAGGCATCTAAAAATCACCTAAAATATGATCATGTTACAATACGAAGATACGTAACAAAACAAACAAATGTAAGTCCTAAAATGTTGTAAATACAAATTGTACGTACGTGTTATTTCTTAAGGTGTTAGTTTCACCCGACACTTGATACCACCATTGCTTACATAACAATCTTTTTAGCTTTAACCAAGTATTATATTTATTTTTATATGTAATTTATGGCAATACTAGTTGCTGCTGCGTCTCCTCTCGTGGTTAAACGATTTTACTAACTCAATGACAAAAAAAAGGATAACTTCAGATTATAGGTTTTTTTTTTATTGTATATATTGTGCATATGAGCCACTTTGGTCTATTTAAAAACTATTAGTTTCCTATATACACTGTCACGTCTGATTTCATCCCTTCTAAAATTTATTTAACAAAATAAATAGCGTATTTCTTGCAAAGAGTCTCTGTATCAAATTTTACTTCACAAATAAATTTAAAAATGGTATAAAAGAATAACAAACTGACAAACAGATGCATCATAATGTTTTTTTTTATAACTATTTGTGGTACATAAATAAATAAATAAATAAAAATAAATAAACAAATCCGAAAGTAGCTCTAATAAATAAATAAAAATAAATAAACTTTCGGATTTGTTTATTTATTTTTATTTATTTATTTATTTATGTACCACAAATAGTTATAAAAAAAAACATTATGATGCATCTGTTAGAGCTATTTTAATAAACAATAGTTGTAAATACAAAAGTTCAAACATACTCTCTACATAGTAAATGTATAGTATATAGTATATAGTATAGCCATTAGCCTCTCATGTAGTACACTACGTAGTTGCGGCTAGCTATTCAAAACTACTTCTATTCAATGAATACTTTTTTTCTTATAGGTACCTGAAATATGCTTCACCGAGTTTCAAATATAAATTATTTGCAATACTTAGAACAGTTTTTCGTCTGAACCAATAACTTGTAATATTTTGTTGTATATTGATTTTTATATTTATTTTTAAAAACAGATTGTAAATAGTAAGAATGATTATATTTTTAGATCTCATATAAATATAAATTTTATAAAGCCAGTATAAATCTTCGCTTTGTTGGTCGACACTTATGGCTATGTGAACTTGGCACCCGACTTTAGAAAAAAAATACTTTTATGGGTTTAAATGATAGATTTAGATAAGTAGTGGTTAGTAGTAAAACTAATTTCGTTTGTAGTAAAACTGAAAAAAAATAAATAAATAAATAAAAAAAAATCATAACCCCGATCTAAAAAAAAATTTTTTTTCGTGCCGATTCTTGTAAAAAAACGTTAGTAGTTGATTGTAGTAAAAGTAGTTTTTTTTTTAGTAAACTAATTATACTGTTAAACAAACATCTCGAGATTTTTCCAAATCAATATTTAATAAATAATTGTATTTCGAAAGCACACGAATACTACAAACGCTTAAAATGACTAAGAAACCTTCCTAGAGGTTTGTAGTGAAATAATATTTGATTGTAGTAGATCAGAAGTTGGTACAAATCGATCACTTTGACCGGAACATATATTTCACTAAGTTTCACAAATATTATTTCACTACAAACCTCTAGGAAGGTTTCTTAGTCATTTTAAGCGTTTGTAGTAATCATATTAACCTTCGATCAGAAGTAATTCAGATCAACTTAGTGAAATATATGTTTCGGTCAAAGTGATCGATTTTTACCAACTTCTGATCTACTACAATCAAATATTATTTCACTACAAACCTCTAGGAAGGTTTCTTAGTCATTTTAAGCGTTTGTAGTAATCATATTAACCTTCGATCAGAAGTAATTCAGATCAACTTAGTGAAATATATGTTTCGGTCAAAGTGATCGATTTTTACCAACTTCTGATCTACTACAATCAAATATTATTTCACTACAAACCTCTAGGAAGGTTTCTTAGTCATTTTAAGCGTTTGTAGTAATCATATTAACCTTCGATCAGAAGTAATTCAGATCAACTTAGTGAAATATAAGTTTCGGTCAAAGTGATCGATTTTTACCAACTTCTGATCCACTACAATCAAATATTATTTCACTACAAACCTCTAGGAAGGTTTCTTAGTCATTTTAAGCGTTTGTAGTAATCATATTAACCTTCGATCAGAAGTAATTCAGATCAACTTAGTGAAATATATGTTTCGGTCAAAGTGATCGATTTTTACCAACTTCTGATCTACTACAATCAAATATTATTTCACTACAAACCTCTAGGAAGGTTTCTTAGTCATTTTAAGCGTTTGTAGTAATCATATTAACCTTCGATCAGAAGTAATTCAGATCAACTTAGTGAAATATAAGTTTCGGTCAAAGTGATCGATTTTTACCAACTTCTGATCCACTACAATCAAATATTATTTCACTACAAACCTCTAGGAAGGTTTCTTAGTCATTTTAAGCGTTTGTGGTATTCGTGTGCTTTCGAAATACAATTATTTATTAAATATTCATTTGGAAAAAACTCGAGATGTTTGCCCAGTATAAATAGTTTACTAAAAAAAAAAACACTTTCACTACAATCAACTACTAACGTTTTTGTACAAGAATCAGCACGAAAAAAAAATTTTTTTTAGATCGGGGTGATGATTTTTTTTTATTTATTTTTTTATTTTTTTTCAGTTTTACTACAAACGAAATTAGTTTTACTACTAACCACTACTTATCTAAATCTATCATTTAAGCCCATAAAAGTATTTTTTTTCCAAAGTCGGGTGCCAAGTTCACATAGCCGACACTTATTCCTAATTTGATTGTTTCTCCACTTGTGATAACTCTCTTGCTCTTATCTTGTTTTTTTATTATTTTATTTAATTTATTGCGTCTCCTTAGCTATTTTTATTTTCTTCTACGTTTGTTTTGAATCTCTCTTGTAGATTTAAAATCTTCTCCTCTCTCGTACTTCATGTCCATTCCATTCAATATATTATAAACAAAATATTATTGTCATTCAGGTCCACGTGGCTTCCCATTAATATCAAACAGTTGACCTTGTTATGTTTCAGGATTTGAGTGAAGACCTATTCACTAGGGCTCATCAAGTAGGTACTCATTAAATTTGACTTTAATTTTTCAAACTTATATAGAGTCTGACACCCTTATAACATCACATCAGATAGTTTCTGCATTAAATTCAAGATTTCTAAAATATTCTTTATTCAAATGTATATAACAATATTCACGAATATTAGGTACTATGTTAATACAAATAATGCAGGAGAACTCTACATTAATGCTCAAGGCGCATGACCGTCTCCCGTCACATAATTAGATTTTCTTTACTTCGTCGGAAAGCTTTCACCGAGAAAACCAATACTACATCTCCTCTTGTATATGTTACACTATGTATAGGTTAAATAGATTATGAATTATATTACCTGGCTGCCGGCGAGCAATGTACTACTGTACAATAAACGTTTCTACTGCCTTATAAATTTATTCTTGAATAAATTCTCTAGTAATTGCATTTTATACCACAATTCTTATGAATCCTCTTTGATTATATAAAAGAATATTGTGTACATGTTTTCGTACGTATAGACATATATATTCTTCACAGAAGTCATGATCAAGTACAATATAATTTATTAGAGTACCAATATATCTCGTTCGCTGTAACAGTGACTGACCCAAGCACTTTCGACTGATACATTAAGAAATCAAATTACTTTGCATCAAGTAATATTATAACTCATATTATTTCTGGCTCACTTCATATCTGGATGATATTATAGTAAAAAATACTTTTATAACAGATATTTATTTGACGTTTAAAGATCATAGTTTTAGTAACGTGAAAATTCTTACTAGGGGAACAGTAATCCAAAATTAATTTAAAATAAAGATGTGCACATAAAATATTATACATATTCAATATAAATAACGTCAATTATAAAGGACATCCATCCCTCATACAATTTATAACGACACATAAACCAAATACATTGTGTATTCTACACGTTTAAGGTCGCTTGTATTCGACTCCATCCCGGTAAAACCAATACCAATATAATAACATGGAAAACCATAAATCAGGAGGCTTGTCTGTTGACAAAGGAACCCAAATAGCTACACTACCTTTTATGGGCAATATACAGGGTGCGATATTAAACCGACACCGCTGACCTAAACTTACCCTGATGACTGCAAAGGAGTCCAGCCACTGGTAGTCTACCTTCACTACGCAATATTTCGTATACAATACCTCATATAAACAACTTCAACAAAAACTTAATGAGTCACACGTATTTCGGTTCATGAATGAAACTCATGTCCTAAGTTCAAGTGACGTCACTGGTAAGGAAATGATTTAAAATTCAAATTCGTTAATCTCCCCAATAATACAGACAGGGTACTTCGCCCGAATCAAATATGATTAGTGGCATCAGAGCTGACAAAAATAAAATTTTTACATTTATTTTTAGGAATCGTTAAATTTACTTCCATTAAGACACTCTGAAACACAGTTAAGGCTGGTTGTTTGAAGAATGGTAGGACATAAACATATTTAAATTATATAATAATAATAATTTAATTTAAAGTTGTTTGTAACATTTGGATAACAAGATTTGATGTAAGGTTCATTTATAAATTAACTGTTTTATGGAATAATAAAATCTTTAAAAATATTCAAATTAGTAATATAACAAAAAAATGCCAAACAATTTCAGCTCTGGTAAAGCGTCGTCTATAAAGGGCGTGACGACGCGGCATCGGTTCACGGTACAGTTATAATGTGAACGGGCCTTAATACTATATATGGTTCTACGAAAATAGACATTGAACTGAACTGTTAGTGATAGTCATGTAACATTACAACAGAATCACTAATAAATCTTGGCTCGGCGCTTAAATCTGTGATCCGTTGCAAGAGGTCGTTGCTCCCGCCAATTAAATGTTTGTGAGATTCAATGTCATGATCGTATTTAGACGTGGTGGTTACGTTTCATTGTCGTGTGTAACGTAACGTAACTTCCGTTAACAAACTATTTAACTGACCTTTGTTAAAAAACATGCACGGAAAGAAATAATCATACAAATGAATATATATATAATAATAATAATTTATTCATGTAAAATACAGCAAAAACGTGTCGAATTAGATACAAATTAACTTTTTCAAACTGTGTCTATGTATTTTTTAAAAGGAACCATAGGTTATAGTTATCATTAGAGAAATTATTAATGCATTAAGCATCTGCTTTAGTTCTCACGCATCAAAGAAAAACAAGTTTTAGTTATAACAGGCCTATTCGGATTAATATCTAGCGATAACCAACTGTCCACTTCTATAATTAAATGTAATTACAAATAGTAAATAAACAAACAAATAGTAAATCTATAAATAGTAAGTGTTCGTTTTATAAACATACATAAATAAAACTAATACTTTTAAAGGCCATGTTATTCGATAATACTTCAAGTTAAAAATAACGTACTAACTACAATATTTAAGGTCACATTAATGTTCTAAACATTATAGATGTCTTTTTCAAATTAAATAAATACACACACATACACACACACACAAATACACACACATATATACACACCCACATATACACGCACACAAACACGCGCACACGCATACGCATACTTACACGCACACACACAGCTAAGTAAAGGGTTCGTCTAGTACTTTTGCTCTCTGTCGTCATTCGTAGACTAAGTGTATACCATAATATTTTGGCGTCGCGCCAGGAGTCGAACTTGAAACCTATTAATTCAAAGAAAAGCTATACGATACTGCTTAGCCAGATTCGTAAACATGGATTCTAATTTCTTACTAAAATCATATTATAGTATTGGACTAATTTAAAAAAATCTGTAATAAATTATTACGGTTGAAAAACAAAACAATTCTTTATTTTTTACAAATACAATCTATAAAAATACATGATATAATTTCATATGGAAAGTGAAGTTTACTGGTGCCGTGGCCTGTAATATCTACCTGTATGTATGTATGTATGTTTCTACATTACGAATACATAGTAGTGGATTGATGTCAGGGTGTTCTGATGATATTGTTCATTATTGACGTACCTACCTACATTATGAATTCAACCGCGCTGTCCGGTGACTGGCCTTCACTCTAATACATAATACAAATAGTTTTAACACGCCCTGGGACGAACAAGTAAGATTTGATCACTGCAAGGAGAGTTTTACAATGATCTTTATAGGTTTAGATACATATTAGAAATATTTAGTCAAGAGCGCACTGATATTGTAAATGTTCATCTTCATTATTAAACTACTATATATAACAGCCTCACTATGTTTTCCTTATCTACAGCGAGATACCACGTTATCATTGTATTTAAATAACTGTGGAATATTTCTAGCAAAATAGTTACAAAATGATATAACTGTACTGAAGCCGGACATTGTAAAACCCTGAAAGCAGTATTGACAATCGAAATCTTGTCATTATATATTCAAAAAGGAAATATTCGAGCGGGGAGCTCGTTAGAGGCAGACGAATGTCGATCTCATTAATAATTCATAACCCGCCAGTTAGTTAGGACTAGTAAATGTGGACAATATGTCGACGTTGTTCTATTAATATGAGCATATACCACTTACGTGACGGATTGTCTGTCGGGAAGGCGCGAGATACAACTACATTTTGACATACATACGTCTAAATGTATTATCCAATATACAGGCATATACAGGGTTATTTTTAATTAGTTGACCACCTCTTGCAGGCAGTCTGTAGAGAGGCTGATATGAAATTGGCTTTTGTATTTGTATTGGGAGGAACAAAAAGTGAAATATTGTTTAATAAAAGGTATTTAATTAATCAAAGTTAGAAAATAAACAATGAAAAAAGTCAAAAATGGTAATCTGTTTTAGCAAGGTCTGTTGGAACCAAAAACGAACTGTGTTTTCTTTTGCAACATGACCGAGTCATTTCCGCAGCACTGTTGCCACGGTGGAACTAGTACTCGTAAATAATGCGATATTTTAAGTTTTCTATTTTGTAAACTGAGTAACGCAAACAGAAAAAACAAGAAAAAAACAAATGAATCAATGAAACAAAAATATATGTGAAAAGAGCATTAAAATTTTGAATTAGGAATTCCTTACCAAAGAGGAGAAATTTGTGATTTAAGTGGCCAGTACGAAAAACGCCAATTTCATATGTAAAGACCTAATAGTACAAGTTTTTCATTTAACAAATCAAAGTGAAATTATAATTCAAATTTGTATGATCAAAATCGAAAGTCATGTTGAATTTTAAGATTCCTAATTTATAATCGCGTTGCTAATCAAAATACTGATACGAGCTTATTTAAATTATTTGATGTCATCACCTACTACTATATTAGCTACTAATTCGTATTAAATCGATACCGGATTCGTTTGACGCAATTAGATAATTTAGTTTGTTTCCATATTGACCAACATTTACATTATTATATATTTTATCACAACAGTTACATTTGCTATATTATGTATATATAAAGACATAGGTATTATGTATTTATAACGTCATAACATGATAAATCAGATGTATTGCTTATCGGATCAACCTTTTTTATCTCGTATCGTGGTGTTCCCATTTAAACCGTATTATCAAAAATAGACCCGATAAATAAGAACCATCAGGTAGGTACCTACCTACCTATTGGTATGAAATAATATGGATAATATATTTGAAAAGTGTGAGATCATTTGAGAAATAATATTAAGATTAAGTTAGTCTGCTTGATATATTCGTGTTTGTTACATTTATACAGCAAAATCACAAGTAATTTTCAACGCTACTGGATATTAAATATATGCTGAACTGTACAGTTTGCAATACATTATATTATATTATAAGATAACTCCAACTCCTATCAGAGGTGGAGAGATAACACTTATCCATTGTTATTATTAGCCAGCCATTTATATTATTTTATTATACAATATTTTATATCAAATCTATTAAATACAAAAATTATGTTAAAAATATTGTTTGATAAAAGTTATGCGATCAGAATTTTATAGAAATATTTTCTTTGTAGGCTTCAAAGACCTTTGAGATTCACCTTTAGAACTATCGTTAATTATTGAATGTCTACAAGGACTACTATTTATAAAAAAAAAAACAACAACAAAAATAGCAAGTTTTAGAAAAAAAACTATCCTCAAGTAATAATTTTTTTGAAGAAAGATGTAACAAAAACAGCATTTTTACCTTAAGAATACAACCAAGACTTCTTAAAATATCGTTATAGAAAGTTTGGTTTACGATAACAATAAAACTTCTAAGAACTTGAATGTTAGAAAAAATATGAGAACAATTTGGAAGTACAAAAAACACAGAAGGTATCACCTTGACCAATGTCAAGTACTTATCGCCGCCACGTACTACACTTATAATATATAGTAGGTTAGAATTGTTTTTCGAAATATAGGAGGGCAGACGATTCCCTTCATGGCTAGTGACCATCACTGCCCACCACCTCTTGCAACATCGGAGGATTAACACGAGTGTTGTCAATCTTTTAAAAGTGGTAGGTGCTTTATGTTACCCACGTGTTATGGACCTAGCAACACCGCCAGCGGATAAAAGTTACATATCTATATTCTTATGTGCTCCTTATTATAAAGACCAGTATTTTATGTGTTCAGAGAAATATAATCTTCTTTATACAGAATTTGGGATAAGTATAAATAACAAACAGATATATTCCTCAGCGATATTCTTTATTTTTGGACTGTTTTTCATAGTTTTAGTATATTACTAGATAATGATGTTGATAGGAAAAGAAGAGATACAGAGCACAGGTTCATTATTAAAGCCAAGTGTTCCGCCGTCTAACTTTTCGTTCGTTGGCAAAAATCAGGAGATTTTTTTGAGCTCTTTAAAATGTATTATTACATATTTATGAAAACCTAATCCCTTAATGTTTCCCACATTATAGAGATTATATGAAAATAATAATGAAAACTATATTTTGTTTATTTCTTTTTATAATAAAAAAAAGAGTGAAAATTCGGGGACGGTATGCCGGAGATTGCAGGATCGATTTCTACATAACAATGAATTTACTATTTAAGTATTTAAATATTATTAATAAGCATGGTAAATGTACATAATAAATTCGTTTTAAAAATATATATTTAATGTACCTAATAGTTTCGACCTCGTCACTAATTTATAACATGTATAGACTACAGTTGCATAACACACTTGTAGGTAATTGTCAATAAATAGTGTTTCAATGGATGTTTATCAATAGGGCTTAATAGGTATTACAAAGCATGATGATATTAGGTAAATAGTCAAAACTGCATTAAAAAAAAAAATATATATTATAACAACAATTCAGGCATTTTATGTCGGAGTTTTTATAGTTTACATACATAACAATTTTCCGAATAAGTTTCGAAACAACGTTTCGTTATCAAAACAAAGTTAACCCGTAGAGTAGTTCGCAGTTGGAACTACGAAGCTTAAATCGGTTGTTGAAATCTAAATGCAAATGTTCACTGAATAATAAAAGAAGTTCGGTCAGAGCAAGCGGCATTGTGCGTGGTACCACCCGCTTGTGACGGGCTTGGAATGCCATGCAGAGTTGACTGTTCAATGCAGCAGACCCTGAAACGAATTATTCCACTTTCTATTAACTTCGGGTTTTCACTCTATGCCTTATTTATTTTACAAAGACAATTATAAAACTTTAAACCCTAGTTACACGAATCCAAGGTCATTAAAGAATAACAGGAAACATTTTTATTAGGTTTAGGAAAAACGTGTAGATGATTCAAACAGATTTGTGGTCTTATAAACGTCATAAACCATAAACCATAGGAGTACAACACACACAACTACACAAAGAGAAACTTGAGCATGTAATACCTCGCGCAACAAGCAAGTTTGCTTCAGAAAACCACCTATTGTCCTCTTGCGCAGATTAACCATTTACGACACAAACCAACTCGTTAAGCATTCAAGCAATGGCGACGATTGAGTTCCCGTCTCGAATATTTACTTTTTCAGACATAGTTTCTGCCTCAATGACTTATTCCATATAAATTCCTCTTGTAAATAGCGAGTTAAATTACTTGGAGCAAGAAACGTAAACACTGTCACTGGAATAAATTGAGCGTCGCCTTAACAATGGAACTGTGTTACAATTTGTCGAAGCCTTTTTAAATACCATTTATAATATTTTATAAGACGAACTCTGCCAAATATTGATAAGGTTATTAAGAATGATAAAGAAGTGTTAGAACACTGATTAGGCTCACTTTAGAGATAATGTATCTTCCACGTATCTACGCACACCAATTAACTAAATTTTATGTTTCTGTAAACTAAAATAAAGTTTTTAGAGTGAGTATTGAAAAACAAAAGACAATTTGATATATGTATATATATATATAAATATCTTGAATATTTATTTCGTAACAGCTGAGTTCTGACAAATTATATTCAGAAACAATTTTACTTAAATTTTGTAACTGTACCTAATATGCTCATCAATATTTTATGGTTTTAAACTATTCCATTAGGCTTAGTTTTAATTATACCTCACGTCCTTTACCCTAAAGTTGCCTAAAAGAAGTTGCATAAATAAAACAGCCTGTTTTATTTATGTTTTCATTTTATTTTTACCAGTTTGATTAAACTATAATAAAGAATGGAGAAGAAGAATATCATAAAATATTTAAACTTTAAAACAGTGCACTACTTGTATAAGTTAGATAGGCTTAGAACTTGAAAAATGTGGTATAACGAATACAGCATAACAAAGTCTAAAGAGTTGACCGGTAACGTCGTGAGCTGAAAAAGGATCATGGTTATCATGAGGGACATTGCAGCCAGGTGTAGCGACGCAGGCGTCAAGGAGACCCGGAACTTCAATAACTTGTTTATCACACGTGAGGAAACCCAGTGGGGAGGCGCCAAGTGCCAGCCAATAAAAATTCACCGATGATTTCATATTCGCCTTTTGTTTTCTACAATGAAATTGCATTTTTCAGCTTCAGATTATTCGAATGTCGTTTATTTGATATATCTATCTAATTTATAACGAAACTTGAATTAGGTTTACAATTTATTACTTTTTAAATAAACTTTTCCTTTAAAAGCGTATTCTGCTACGGGTACTAGGGTACGCTTAGTGAAATACAATTAAGCAAAGAAATCAGTTTGCGGACACTTTATTTATGAGAAAAAAATTTAATTTTTAGGTAAACACTTTAGGAAATGCAACAATTTATGACAGACCGAAATACAAAAACAAAATGTTTTGGGTCCTATTCATTTATATACTTACATCTCTAGATATTATTTATGGACATATTACCTATACTATAGAAATATACAAAATATATTTCTTAATTTATTTTATAATAAATTAAGAAATATATTTTGTTACTCAAACATCTGGGAGAAATACTTAATACAACCTACTTAATAAACAATATACTCTCCGTAGTCGAAAAGTACTTTCCACGATCTAACAATACAAGTTAGCAAAGTTTCCATAAAGTTACTGTTACTCTGTTATCCTGTAACACGAGTGCTAAGTAGTAATCGAGTTCGCGCAGGTTCAAGCCCCGAGATGAGGAAGTATCTGCTTCCTCTTAACTAAATCATACGCGGGACGTGTTACACGGCAGGCACGCACACATAGTAAATAACATACTAATAATATTTTAACTAAAAAGTTTGAGTTGAAATACTTTTTCGTGTATTTTTCCATCTAGGAAAGTAGGTCACACTGTAGTCGTTTTAAAATAACTCTGATCATAATTAAGCGATATTAAATATATATCACAATGATTGGTACAGCCACGGGACGGTTTCCCAGTAGTCGCGGGTTCAAATTCCTGCCCGTATCGGTTTATTTCTCATTCTATATATATATAAATTTAAATAAGCTTAACATGGCTATACATGTCTATAGATATTTTCAAACATAGGTATATTACAATTTGGTTATTTACAAAATGTATCTATATGTAAAAACAGAAACAAAGAGAAAGAGAAAATTTAATAAAGATCTATATACTTGATTACTTACAATAAAATCTTTAAACTAAACAAAAACCCATTGAGATATTATAACTAACAATTCATCTACTGCATCTCTCATAGATAACCAACAGAAATAAACAATTACTATTAACATTTTCATTATTTTAATCGTTTAATTAATTTATCTAATGGGCCATTCCATAGACTAGATATCTAATAAGTTTTATGTACAATATAAATAATATATTATATATAAATGTCTTTAATTACATAAAATTAATAGATTTTTACTATCGACCTTTTATAAATGTGGTATTTTGTAATGAAGGGGAAAAAGACTGACCACCATTGACGCAAATTCCCAACTATTATTAAAATACATACAGATTACTTTGTTTTGTATATTAAGTAATATTAACAATTCAATGTATAGTGCGTAATGTATGTGAATTATCTCGAAACCTCATTATATTTATATTTATTTTTGTCATAAAGTAGGACTTCATTTCTCATCATGCCATGTTATACACGAGTCAAAACAATCACTGGATGTGACAACCTTGTTAATATTAAATAAAATATTATTCATAAGTATGTCGTTGGTAAACCTGGATAATTCTTTTTCATACTGGTAAGATATTGATATTTAAAAAAAAGCCTTTAAGAACAATTGATAAGCCCTGATATAGTATTTGTGATTCTTAATAACTTTTGAATATTATAGAACGGAATATTCATAGTTATTTTACGGAACATTGGATTTGATTTCCAATAAAGTGATGTGTATGATTCAAACAGATAAAATATAAATCAAATGGAACGTTACAAGATGGAATCTGATGGAATGGTTTCGTAGTATCAATTAGTTGGATGAACCCTAGAGCTCGAGTAGGTATTTGTAAACTTTATCCATTTCGTTCAAAAGTTAGAAGGGTCTGACAGATACGGGCGATGGTACGAAGCCATTAGTAGAACAATAAGCTTCTGGTTCGATCCCAAAAATATTTTCAGCTATAGAGATACTGTTACAAATATAATATATATGGAGTATATATCTTAAATAAACGTGCAGACAATAGTAAACTTGTTTATGTAGTTTAACTAAATGTTATCAGAGTAGTATATCAAACAACACAAAGTTTTAGTGGAATTCTTTAGTATGACGTCACCAGCCGCGGACGTGGTCCGGGCAACACTTATCTGTTTTCGGTTGGGAGCGCATTCCACGGAGTAGTCTCCCCATTCTATATTTATATACGTGGTTTACGTTGAAACTATATGCCGTAACCGTTTCACGTGAGGTACGTTCACATCAACTAGCTATTTCAATAAGCTAACTACATAACGTATGCACCTCGAGAGTTTTTAATTCAAATACCATATCCAGGTATAGGTGACTGGTGGGGCCGAACTACGCAGCCCAGCGGAAACAAACATTTACGCGTTCTGATGACCCGTGACTAACAACATGATGATCCCCGCAGCCTCATTTCTGATGTCGATTTGTTGCTCCCATCCGACGCGCTTAAATAATTTAGATGTATTACTATGACCCAAAGAAAGGAAACATTAGGTCATGGTATTTATATACTTCGAGAAGTACTTTAGGTCCAGTGTTAAAAGTTATTATTGTAGATCAATGAATAGTCGTTGATTTACCAGAAATAATTAAAGTGATTATACTTAATTAAGAATTTAATTATATGTTAATTAAAAGGTAACTTTCGAACCATCACCAAAGATATTTGAAGTTCAGAGAACCGTGTGTAATGTAAACAATAAACGAGTGTCAGAGAGGTATGTGTCCTTGGAAACATCTATGCCCCTTAGACGTAATAAGCTATGTCAAAACATATTTAACAAATATTGCGAGAAATAAATTTCAAAGATGTGATATAAGAGTATGATAAACAAGGACAAATAATAATAATTTATATGTAAACGCTTTAAACCAATATTGAGAGAACATCAGAGTAAACAGTCTTGTTGGCGCAAGATGATAAAGTGGAGCAAGTTTGTACTTTTGTAGTCGTATTTATTATGATTTATAATACGGGTTCTGGCCTGTATTATATATTCACCATGTAATTATACGTTATATCATAACGGACCATAGTCAATTTAGAGCCATCTTTCAAACTTTGTAATAACGCTTCCGGCAATGAAGATAATAAAACGTACAGAAAAAGAAGCATCTGTCGACGTCAAATAGCACAGATATCAAAGCGACGTCAAATTTACAAAATGAACTTAAAAAAATCTGAAACACAACCACATGTGTATTTAGAAATTCGTTACTGTATTAAGTATAAACATATAATGAACATGAAAAAAAATATATATTTTCTGTTAAATTTAAGTTAATGGTTGATAAATTAGCATGTCGCGGGTTCAGCTATTGTCCTGACAATCATAACACAAAAGACTTTCGCCATCATGAAATAGGAGAGCTCAGAGGGCGTCCTCTCGAAAGAAGTCACGGGGTTGATGGTGATAAATGACTTTTGTAAAAAGGTTAGAAGATTTAACCTATTACGTATTAGAAAGCCAGTTTTCATGACGTATACTTTATTTTAGTGAGGTATCTATTAAATCTTTATTTATTATTGTTCATGTTATGTAATATACTATATGAGTATAATATTGGCAGATATTGATTTCCAATTAATAAAAATACATACACTTTTATATTTTTCTGAATTACAGTTGAGTAAAAAATAAAATACCTTAACTTTAATGATAAAATTTCTTGTCGGTTACGCTTACGTAGTTTAAAATGTTCAATGTTATCATGGTAACTAATGAAAAAAGAAATGCTTCTAACTTTAGTTTATATTGGGCTTTACTAACTCTATCTGACAAAAGTAATTATAAATGTAAGACACTTTGCAGTTACTATATGATGAATGCATATTTGAATTAACTGATATCTGTTAGACTATCTATTGGATAGACAGGGATGGGTCATGATAGCGGTCGAAGACCATGTGCATAGTTGCTTTTAGACTGATATTTTATGGTTGTCACCAGCAGTAGAACACCTTTTTTTTTTTTTTTCTATCGTTGGAAAAATGCGTTACGCATCATCCCAGCGCCCAGGAAGGGCCGAGGGGGTACGTGGAACTACCCGGCAGCATAGAAAACGCTGCCATTTTTAAGGGTACCCACTAAAAAACCAACGGTTGCCTCATCACCTTAGTGGGATGCCACGGGATGGCTTTCGCACTCACCGTGACGCCCCGGCGAAAACCCCTGCGAGGGGCCCCCATCAACTTAGGGACACCCTCACCGCGTTGGCCTATGTTGGGCGAGAAACGTCACCCCCCTCTCTCTCAGGTGATGAAGGAAGCTGCGGGCGTAATCCCACCTCCTTCGACCCAGCCTACCCCGACGGGGCGGTTCAGAGGAGGCTGCCTCTCTGTCCCGCTCCGCGGCCTCCTTCGCGGCAATGACTTGCTCGCAGAAAGAGGCCATAGCGTCCCAGCACCTCTCGTCACCGAGCATCGCGGAAACAACGCTCGGCAACGAGAGGTCACTGCGAACCACGGTCGTCAGCTACTGAGCTGAGCGTACTGACGCTGACGGTCCCAGGCTGCGCACTCCGTCAAGGTGTGACGAACCGTGTTCACGGACTCGTCACAATGGTGGCAGAAGGGGGCCGCATCTCTGCGTTCTATCTTGTGCAGGAACTCACCGAAGCACCCATGACCCGTGGGCACCTGCACAAGACGGAACGTTAGAGTCCCGTGTCACCGACCGTTCCAACGATCGAAGTGGGGGGAAATAGCCCCCACAGTCGCAAGGCCGGTCGACGGGGACTCTAGGTCTCTAGGCCCTACTCCACTGTCCGATCAGGGCTCGGTGAGTTAGAGCCCTGGTCCGATCCGCCTCGAGCCTAACCCGCCCGACCCTGGCTTCCACCCGCTGCCAATACACTCCGGCGAGCATCCGCGCCTGTAGCTCCCAGGGCGGATCGCTTGCCAGGAGTGTAGCTGCAATGAATGACACCGTACGGTCACCCTCACCGCTAGGACCTTTTGCGTACGTCGCAAAATGGCTCTGGCATCCGCGGTGAGGGATCCCGACCATATGGGAGCACCGTACAGCCATGCTCCTTACCACGCCGGCGTATAACCGGCGGCGTTGGGCAGAAGCCTACTCAAGGCAGCTTCAGTGGAGATCAGCTTCGGGGCCAGCGGAGAGAAGTGAGCCCCGAAGTTCCATCTACCGTCCAGAGTGAGGCCCAGATACTTCATCTGGGCCTTTACCGCCACCCGCGCACCCTGGACGGAGATGTACGCCCGTCGAGGGGGAAGCAGTGGAACACCTTCATCATCAGAAAGAATGTACACTTAACATCATCAGACATTAGCTCTCAAGTAAAGATATTTAGATCGAAACCTGTACACTGAGCACAGTTCAATTGATTGAGGAACGCTTTCTTATTTGGTCACGTTGTCCGTACACCTCAAGCCATAGAAACAAGAAGAACGAACGCGAGCCATGACACCGAAGACTAAGTTTGAATTAATTCATGTATCCAGAAATACTATCAGGTATAAACAAATTCTAAAGCATGTGCATCACCTCGGCGTAAAATTAATAGCAAATTTTCAACAACGTAATGATCGCAACTAAGTTCTAATTTACAGTATATTTATTTACAATAAATTGTGTTGAAAGGAGTGTCGAAATCATGGTGCCCTCACCAGCCGATTTCGATCTCAACTGGATATAAATGAAGCTAGATAGTGATGTTCGTAATCGATTTATATAGACGTAGTAAGTTTTATATATAACAATTGACAAATGGTAAAAATAGACAATCGATAAATTTAGGTTTTATACCTTTAAAATGTAGTTTTCATGTTTAAATAATTATAAAATTTTTATATACTTGTAATATGTTATTATTAAGGATATAACTGTTCCGAGCTGTATGTACATTGTTTTTAGTTTTTTACTAAATACATAGTATATTTATAATAAGCCAAATAACAACTCTCACAGAGATTCCTTATCAAATATTTGGTGACATACAGAACACACGCTCAGCATGACGCACTAGTTAGCGCCTAATTATAGTACATTATTGAGTTTTAGAGTCATTATCTAGTCCCCTCCGGATACTATATCGATTACGTAATTGTACATAACCATGAGACTAAATCTATGCTAAACAACTGCTGTTCAAACTGCACGCGATTATGATTTTACATGCATAGGATATTAGTCTTAAGATCCATTGTGGTCTGTGGAATGTAACCAAATAAAAAGAAACCGATTAGTCGTTATCGTTTATATTGAAACCAAATGTAAATATAGTATCAGTCGAGATTTCTATAACTTCATTGTATTGGATTTCTTTCTATAACTTCATTGTAATACGAAATGTACGTATCTGTTTTAAAATGTACTAGCGTATAGATTAATTTAATGGTTATAAGATATTTAAAAACTGTATGAAATATACATAGTGTTGTCTTACTCATCACTCATTCTCACTATTCATACTTTATAGTTTATAGTGATGGGTCCCCACTCTAACCACCCCGTTCCTATAAACAATACATCGAAAGTTTGTCAGAGTTAGAAACTACTTTATAACATATTATCTTGAGTAAGATAAATATAACGACGTATATTATATTAAATAAATAAAGACAACGTTTACGTGAACATAATATTTGTAAATATATTTTTGATTAAGGTTTTATTTTATTAAATGTCGGTGGTTATTTTGAGTAATGTGGTTAAACAGGTTTGGAATTGTTATTTAATTTATATTTTAAATTAATAAATTTATGAAATTTACAATATGTTATGTTTTCATCATCAAAGTTTAGTAAAATGTTCGGTTCGGTACTGGATTACGAATTACATTTACGAAAATTAAAAGATAGCATCGAAAAGAGTTAACCTGGTGTGATGAAAACCAAATAAATTACCATTCAACTCCATCTTGAGTCACCATTAAGTTATCCGCCATGACTTAAGATACAATGACTCAGCGGTATTTGATAATCACAGCGGAAGATCACGTCGTGAATGAGGTTTAATGGATTAAATATTACAATCAAATGTAAGGAGCAAGTTTTAATTTGAATCTTGTATTGTCATTTGTAGTGTAAGGACCGAGGTACGTGCTATTGAAACAAGGGCGCGTCATTAGAAGTGACGTGAGGGATAAAACAAGGGAGGCTGCTCGATCCCCTCGTTACAAATACATTTTTAAAGTACATATACATCTACCACATTCGACTACGTTTTATTTAAAAAACACAGATATTTTTATTCAGTAATTAAAACAGCAAATAAAAACCTACACTCGGCAATAAAATAGCAAGCGCTGTGTAAGATGATACATTGTGATAAAAGCTGACAATAAACTATTCAAGCATGTGGCATGTGGAGACTATCAAGTAAAGATCTGCTCGGTGCATACTAATGTAATAACTTATAATTTACGTCACAAGAGGCCTATGAGTAATTGGCGCGTAATGCAGCCAAGGCGCGCCGCGTGCGCACTAAATATTAATTAGGTTCTTTTGAACTATAATACGTACTATTTGGTTTTTTTTTGCCCATCTTTTACCTATTTTGTATTTGCTTTTTTTGTAATGCTTTTAAAGAAATTGGTACTTGCATTTAAGTTTTTATAAATAAAAAAGATTCTAGGGTTTTGCCTTGAGCAAAAATTTTGCAGCTTGGATTGTAAAAATACTTTATTTAAAATATAAATTTATTTTTAAATGATGTATTTATTTGAGATCAATAACTTGGACACTTAAAGCTTACTGTAAATATTGATGACTCATAAATATAAGTAGGTATATATCGTAAGACTTCTAATTTAAATGTACCTTATAAAGATAGTGTGATGAAATTAAAAAAAATATTTATTATATATTTATTTGATTTAGAAAAAAGTCTGAAATTTATTGCTTGCTTAAAATCTAATTATAACTTTAATTTCATTAATGAACTCAATACAACACTCAAATAAGAATTAAATAATTACATGGATTTTATTAATACACATAGTGATCATTATTATTTTTGTTAAATAAGCTTATCAAAGTGTCTTGTCTTGTCTGTTATTATAATAATTTAATTGCTGGTTTTATTGTACTACTTAAACACAGAAAAAAGTAGTTGTTTTTAGTTCTGAATATAATAAATATTCATGTTTTGTATAATATTTGTAGATAGCATACAAGCTGATAATTGTAATGAATAAATAGAGATGAATAGGCCATTCTATTTGGAATACACTGACCCACTTATATTATATTGTAAAAAAAATACTTTCAAGGCTACCAGGATATGTCACGCGTAGTATTTACAATGGCATTTAAGAGGTTGCTCTTTAGACTTAACGACGATTTATTTACAATATATGTATATTTAATGTTCGTTTTGTATAGAGGAGTAAAATTGGAAAAAATATAAATCATTAGGATTAATTTTAACTATACGGATTAGGCAAATCCGTTGTTTCTCAAGAAAATAGTATCTCCACACATAAAAAGTGTCTACGCAATTAAAAAAAATAATTAGAAAAAAATGTACTTACTGCTTGCCTAATAAAAGTGGATGCTTCTTCTTTGTAATTATTTCAACTTGCTCTCATGGGGCACATCGCATTGCACTGTTCGAAAAATACAGTAAATACCGATTGATCCAGCCACAACTGTTTTGCCGTTAAGGGCGAACTACTTATAGAGTAAACACATACACGAAATTACTATACCTACTAATCACTGTATATTGCAATTTTACTAAAAAAAAAACTAATTCGTATATTCAATTTGTATTCAAATGAACAATCTCATGGTCTTTACGCCAATGTTCACAGTTCACACCACGGTTCATACTCAACTCTCAAGTCTCAAAATCGAGGAATATGCGCACGCATCCGGCAAATAGATGACACAAGAGTTATCAACTGTCTGACATTAAAACATTGTTGCCTTTATTTTCAGTGTATTGCCCCTGCTAAAAAAATATTTGTAATTACAGACTTAAAATAAAACACTTAATGTAAATTTAACAAATAATAATCTATTAAAAAAAATTACATTGTATGTGTTTAAGTGAAATTGAAAACATTTTCTGATGGGCAATGTGACAAAAATTGATAATTTATTATTTCCCGTGGCAGTAAACTGTTCACTATATGTCAGTGTTTGAGTTTGACATTTGGATAATCTCAAAAATTGTGTAAATATTTCATCAAAATAACAAAACTGACGTGTACCTAACATAATTATTGAGAATAATTGTGTTGCATGTAGTTTCTATTTTTATTCAACATTATGTCGGATTCAGAGAGATTGGTTAATACTGAAGGGCCATCCCGGGAGGGCGAAGGTAGACCTGAAGGAGACCGGCCCGTGACATCTGAGCGAGAAGCTTACTTTCAGGCTCTACGTTTATGGATTCAACAGGCACAAATGTATCAAAATATATCAACATGTTTCCCTTACTACATGATGACTCTTCAAGGGCTCCATAATAATTCAACAAGTGTTCCTTTGCTAAATAACAATTACCAATTCAATGGTCAAAATTTTCCTTTCCAAGTACAATTTAACCCACGCCCAGCAGGAGACAATCAAGCTCAAGGAGAACCAATGACTCCTGCTGAAAGTATGCAAACAATGTTAAAAGAGAAACAATAATTATATTCTCAAGTTGTAAGTTATATAAAATACATTATTTCAGTAATAGCAAGACATGGAGGATATGAATATGTGATTCCACCCTTATACAAGAGAATGGTGGCAGAGTTTATTGACTTCTTGCTTCTCTTCATTCTCAAATTGATAGTCACCTGCATTGCTGTAGACTTATTTGGATTAATGTAAGAAAATATTATTAGAAATATATGTTATTAGATTTACTATGTAAATAGTGTAATAAATTTAGAAAGAATTCTTTTTTGATAACCTACTTAAGAATGATTGTACAAAACTGAATTTGTTTTTTGTTATTAGTGACCTGGATAAATTTGACTTCTATAAATTTAGTGAAGCCTATGATGATTACAAATATGCCATGGAACTCACTACTGAAATTCTATTATTGGAAATAATTTATCGAGCCTTGGTTTGCATTTTTGAGGTATGACTTTATACTGGTTCTAATATAAATATATATTTTACTTTTGTAAATACATTTTCAACAACCTTATTTGTTGCAATGAGTATCATATTTTAAATTACATTTTATTATACATTATTAAATATATTTATTATTTTCCAGGCATTCAGTTTAAGCAGCAGTGTTGGAAGGACTGGAGGAGCAACACCTGGGAAAGCATTACTTGGTTTACGTGTTGTGACTGCTTCTACTATTATACAAGTTGAAGGACGCCCAAGAGAGACAGTTCTTCTATATCCTGGCAAACCTTTGAGTTTCCTTTTAGCACTAGTACGCTCCTTAATAAAAAACTTCCTTATCACCCTCCTGTTTCCCCTGTGTCTTATTCTATTTGTATTCCGTCATAATCGCACTGGCTATGACTTGGCTTGTGGAGTGCTTGTGGTTGAAGAAAATATGTTCCCACCACGACGGCATGCACCATAATATTTAATTATTTATATGAAGTCAAGTCTATGGAATTAGCAAAATAGTAATTCACCTGAAAACTCTTAAATATCTATCTTAAAATACCAATTTGAAAATTATTTTTTAAAATAAGTAAAAATTAAGTGCCATTGTATACAATTGGTCTCAAGTGCTGGACCCAATACAACTTTTTATTTCCATTGTATTTTCCATTACTAAAGTCAATCAGTAGATTACTGAAAGAAAATACTAATGCAGTATGTACCTCACATATGTATCAGAAATAAGTTTGGAAATGTTTGTATCTTAAATAGATAATTTCAATGTTATTACTACAAATACAATAAAATAAAGTTAATACCAAATATTAAATGAATAGGTTTAGCTCCTTGTATAAGTACTGGTTACTTTTGTTCGTGATATTTCAAATTATTATTTTGTAAATATTTATTTTAGTAAAATTTAAGTTTCAATATTTGTCTCTTACTTTTAATCCTATTTATGTACAAGTGTAAAAAAAAGTTAATAATAATACAAATATCCTACTAAAGTCTAATAAACGTTTTTTTAAACGTGAGCCACATTCACTTGTTTTGGTATGAATATAAAATAAAAAAAACAATTTTAGCAAGTCTCGCCTCTTAAGAAGGCGTTTACGGTTACGATCAAAATTAACCACTTTTCGGTACATAATGCTACAAAATCAAACTTAATGTTGTGAAATCAATAATTGCAACGCATAGAAAGTTTCTTAATTTGAAAAAATATGGTAATATTGTAATTTTTAATATTAAAAAAACTATTTTCCGTCACGTATTTTACGAAATCGGGAGGAGTTTACGTACATTTTGGCGTAAATATATAGTTATTTAAGCAAAAAAATACCTTAGCTCAGAAGACATACCTACTCAACTAAAAATGTGAGAAAAAGAAACCTTAAATAAGTCACGAAATATATAAGAAAATAAATAATATTATTTAAATTTTTATCAATACACATGATACTAAATGTATTTCAATAAGGTTCATTTTATGTCCTATTTTAGTTGATCTTTTTTAAATATTTCTAAAATTAAATTATCACCTCAGTCGGCGTCACAGAGTACTATAAAGTCGGCGTGAGGCCGTTGTCGGGAGTGGTCACTGTATAGCTTGTTAGCAAAAATGTCTATTAGTAAAGATCGCTGTATGAACACAAAATATGTAATCAAAACTAACTTGTTTTAACTTTACAGTTTATAAAGATTTTATTGGCAATTTGTCAAAGTGTTTTTTTTTGTATTTAATTTTGCTTCTAGTACGTACGGATCATTACCGATTTGTCTTGACTTGATCGAGTGACCCAAGGGCACCCTGATGGATGGATGCTAGTGGATCTCATAGACGAATGGAGCTGGGTGCACCGAGTATGGGCTTGTTTTGTAGCTTTTGATGAGATCTTACCATTAGACTTGATGCAGTGATTTGATAAAGCTGGGAGCGAGGAGTATGTAATCTTTCTATTCGTCTAGGAGATCCAGTAGCATCCATCCGATCCTTTCCTTCAGAAGAAACCTTCAGATCACTCCATCAAGACTGATGGTAAGATCTCATCAAAAGCTACAAAAGAAGCAAATACTCGGCGCACCAAACTCTAATCATCTAAGAGATCCACTAGCATCCATCCGTCAGTATACTTTCAGGTCCACTCCACCAAGCGTGGAGGTAATACCTCTTTATGTTTAACACAACGGGCCTTAACTCGCCTTGTATTTTTTTAGTCTGAAAGATCAAGAAACAGCCACCGAAGTATTCAGCTATTTTTAGGTCACAGAATAATTAATACGTACCTATATCATATATGTAATAATAACCTGTAATTTTATCATATGTAGGTATAATATGTACATACTTGATCTTCAATAATATAAAAATAATTTTAAAAAATAATAATTAAACATATGAAAAAGAAAAAAAAAATGATATATATTAAATAATATCTTTTACTTTTTAGTTTTAAAGTCGGTTTTTTTTAACGTAGTTATTTTTATTGTTATTTGGGATAAAATAGTATATACTTTAACTATTTGGTTGTTACATAAGTAATAAATGAACGCTCGATTAAATGATAGATTTTGAAAATATCTTTAAACATGTATAGCAATGTTAAGCTTATTTAAATTTATATAAATATAGAATGTAAAAAACCGATACGGGCAGGGATTCGAACCCGCGACTACTGGGAAACCGTCCCGTCGCTCTACCAACTGAGCTACCGTATCGCTGTCCGCCTCGGTGAATTAAGCATTCTATATGTGATCGTCTTTATCGGGACGGTGGTTTTTAGTTGGTGGTTTTTACATTCTATATTTATATAAATTTAAATAAGCTTAACATTGCTATACATGTTTAAAGATATTTTCAAAATTGATTTCGGTAGTGGCATCTTTTCAATGTTTATCTATACTGCAAAGTTAGAAACATTGGTTAGGATTTTCGAAAGAAACCTAATAGGTGTCACCACCGTCCCGATAAAGACGATCACATATAGAATGCTTAATTCACCGAGGCGGACAGCGATACGGTAGCTCAGTTGGTAGAGCGACGGGACGGTTTCCCAGTAGTCGCGGGTTCGAATCCCTGCCCGTTTCGGTTTTTTACATTCTATATTTATATAAATTTAAATGATAGATTTTTAACAATTATATAGAAACTAGTTGTTGCCCGTGACTTCGTCCACGTAGTCTGTAGAAATAATATTTTTATGACTAGAAACATAAGCAATTTAGACTGTAGCAGAACATAAAAATAACATAATTGGCTATATTTCTATTAACATACGTATATTTTAATAACATAACAGTCCTTCTAAAACGTCAGGTAATAAGAAGTATTTTCACAAATCATTATGTTAACATAAGCAATTAGTTATCGCGCTACAATATAATATGTTATGTAACCAAAAGTTAGTATTTCTATAGCCTGTGTGTTATTTTGGTACATAAGCTACAATATTGCTAAGTTTCATCAAAATCCGTTAAGTAATTTTGTCGTGATTGAGTAACAAACATTAATCCATCCAAACAATCGCACTTATATAGGTATTAGTCAGATGCGTCATGTGTGTTTAATATAAAAGGTCAGATTCTAATGTAACAATTAGGATTCATGGTATATGAAAGATTGATGGTAAGTAAGATTCATCTTTAAGCTATTCTTAATCTAAAAATACGCATATTATTTTATTATTTGCAAAAACAACAATTATATAGGTTCTTTACCGACTGCTGCTGTCACGCAGGTATATATATATAATAAGAAGACTCTCTATTTACAGAAGATAATTCTTCAAGTCCTAAACCATGTATGGGCAACCTTTGGCAAGTTGCGGGCCAAACTTTAGTGTGCAAATACATTCGCGGGCCGCGTTTAAAAGTAGTTCATTTTAAAGTAGTGTTGTCAAGTAGTGATCATAATTTTTTGCACTATTGCAAATATCTATATATCAGACATGAAATAATACGACAATATTATTATCAAAGGCTTTTATGTTTGCCGCCTCACTCTTTGATAATCGCCGCCACTCTGCTTGCTCGCTCACTTGATTCCGTGAGTATGAGAAAGTAGTGTAATGTTTTTTTTTTAAATTAGGTTTTACAAAATGTCTTGGGGCCGGATCAAATCATACAGCGGGCCGGATCCGGCCCGCGGGCCGGTTGTTGCCCACATATGTCCTAAACTAATACATCCTGTACGTAATTGAGCTGAGCGTAAGCGAAGCCCTTAACCGTTTGGTGATCAATTTTTTGAGCAACATCACAGGAAAACTACTTGACCAATTTTAACCAAAATTGGCACGCATGTCAAGGACGTAACTGGTCTTCTACTCCAAAAACAGAATAAAAAAATATTGTTTCGTTTTAAAGATATGGTCAAAACACTGAATCTCCCATACACTTAAGCTTAACTCAACCTGCGCGCGCTCGCCAATCGTTACTCTTAACCGTTCCGGTGCCAGCAACTTCATTGGAAGTCCTTGGGCGCGGTATGGACCGACTTTATTAGCATAAAAAAGGGGATGGGCGCTCAGCTCAATTCCCGCAGCGCATTGTGGCGGATCCTAGTGTATGATATCCTTCCTTCTAAAATTGCTCTCCCTGTAAATGTTGAGTTTTTATTGTTCTCAGTATTTAGTACATTTTGTTCTTTTGAATGTACATTTACTAGATTTAATAAAATAAAACCGTAAATAAAAGTATTATGGACTTCAAAAAGAATGTAATCAAAATTATATTTCCTGCAATATCGCCTGGTAAATATCAAACTGTTATGTTCAAATCTCAAATATACAAATATATAATATAATATATTATGGCATTTTCATTACCATTTCACTATGGCAAAAACCCTTACCCTATTTAATAAATATGGCAACAAAATAGTATTATGACATTGCCTAAACCGTTCAGAAATTACTTAAGCTAACATACATCATAACATTAAATCAAATAAAAAATATTATCACTAGTTTTATCAGAAAAACTATAAATAAATTAAGATATTTGTGTTACTTTTAGTGGAAATACTACCTCACAATGATGTCATTTTGCTGAGTTGGCTTTTCGTGTAGTGCCGTCAGTCTGCCATAACGTGGCGGCGCTGCGCTCGTGTGTGCCGCAGGAGTGGCCCGAACTGTCATTGTTCATGTAGTTTTCTGTGATAAGAATTACTGTGAAATTATAGTTTAGCGTACTAATTAATTAATCAATCATTATGTCTACGTCGGGTGAATTTGGTAACCCCCTACGCAAATTTAAGCTTGTGTTCCTCGGTGAACAGAGCGGTAAGTAGAAGTCAAATTGGCTAAGTAGTCATACATTTTTAATACATAGTTTTAGATTTTAAGACACGTATATATATATATGTCTAGACTTATTTAATTACTGACCTACAACTATTCGAGGTCCTTAAAAACGTTATAATACCAAAAATAATACCGAGTAAATGTAATTATGGTTTTACGATACGAATTAGGCACCATAATGGATGTAGGTTATTAAAGATTATTAAGTACTATTTTTTATATCTCGCTCTCGCACTTCTCACGCTATTCTTTGATCTTTATTTCCGTTACGTGCTTTCTTATATCGAAAAGGCATTTATTAGGTGCATTGACCCGAAGCTTGTGTGTTTCAGTTGGAAAAACGTCGTTGATAACTAGATTCATGTATGACAGCTTTGACAACACTTACCAGGTGAGACAATAGTCATATTAAAACATAACATGAATTTATTAAAATTAATCGATAAATTATCAATACAAAACTGATTACATTAAGTTAATCTATATGGCATTTAACAATACTAGATAATATAACAGTATTTTGATTGATAAGAAGTTTTTAAACAATTAATTTGGAGCGAATCATAATAGATACCAATTTTATTTATTTATCTCAATGAATGTTCTCAATTTATATAAATTAGTGTTAAGCTAGGGGTGAGTAATAGAAACATTCTTTGTTAATGCTTCAAGATTATGAAAATAAAAATTTATTACTAAAAATGTACCTGCTGCATAATAAACAAATAATTAGGATCAAATATAATAATATTTGTTTTCAATGATTATACATAGTATGTTTTAACAAATATAATAGCATTTGTGTTTGATTACTGGTTTATAATATTTGCTTCTAAATATTTGTTCTTTATATGACATATTCATATCAGTAAACATTTTGTTAAAATCTTCTCATACAATCTTTAACATGTATATATTTGTCAGGCCACAATCGGAATAGATTTCCTGTCAAAGACAATGTACCTGGAGGACAGAACAGTGAGGCTCCAATTGTGGGACACGGCGGGTCAAGAGAGATTCCGTTCTCTCATACCATCCTACATCAGAGACTCCACCGTTGCTGTTGTTGTTTATGATATTACCAGTGAGTAGAATTCTATATTTACTTAATTTCAAAATTATAGATCTAAATGAAGAATTTGTGGCACATATATTATGTACATTCATATTGAATACCTTGCCTGTGAAATATGTAAATAGAATACTATTTAAAAATGTGGGCTGTATATTATACACATATATATACCCTAAACACTCTTAATTTTCTGTTTGCTTTTAAATGCAATATTAAATTAAAAAGCCTTGATCAGATTGAGATGTATATTATTAATGCAAGGTTTTTTTTGTTTAAGGGCTATTAAAGAGTTGTATCAGATATAAGATACTTCTTAAATATAACTGTTAGATTAGATTAAGTTAGATTTCATAGTTAAAATTTTAGACCATTCAATGTTGTTTATAAACAAAAAAATATTTTTGAACTTTTCTGGAACAATTTGTTTTGTGCTTGAAAATAAACTTATACTAATATAAGTTGAAACATAATCTTCAACACATTATTGGGTTTACTAGCCCAGAGTAAATGTCATTAGGCCGTTTCTAGTTTGTCTAGACCTACATAAAACCAAAGTTAAACTATAATGTACATAAGTAATCTTTATATTTACAGCCCTAATGAAAATATATAGATTACTTATGTACATGACAATGTTGATATAATTCTAATTAAATTGACAATATTAAATGTATTTTTCTTTATCTGTATACTATAATTTTCCCACGGCTTCGCACGCCTTAAATTCGTAGTAAAACAATTTCCCTTTTTTTTGTATTTGGGTTCTATATGACTTATCTTAAGTGATAAAATCAGTGATAAATAGGCAGACAAGTTAAGTTAAAGTTTTTAATAAGTATACCTCTCTTGTTTTTCCTTAAACGTTAATACTTTTAAACAGGGTACCTAATAACCATTCTAACCATATATAACACTTCTAGATGTTTATTGAATATAATCAAAATATGACCATGTAAACTTGAGGAATTCTGAGCTACACAATCGACGTTACTTAGACCATCAACTTGCAGGTCCAGTTTTATTAAAATAAAAAAAAATATTTTGAATAATATGTATTAGACATTCAGTTAGCTAAATGCTTTAACAAAATTTTCAATCCAGAACATTCACAAAGGTCATGTGTGAGACGGTTTGCAGTGTTCCATTATTCCATACCCAGAGTGCGCCGGCCAACCGTGCCGCCGCAAACGCGATGTCCCTATATTTTAAATCTTTAATTACTTCGAAGATATTTATTTAAATTACATGCTGTAAAGGGCTATATTGTTTAATACTAAATGTAAAATTTATTTAAGTTACTTAATTAGATAAGGATTAATGCTGTATTGCTTAAAACCGCTTCGTAAATAAGCCATTATTTCTCGCAAAAAGTAATGGATAAAAATTGGTTATTGTAGATTATCCCTAAGATATAAACATATACCTACCATCGCGGACTTTCTTGTAGAACTTTTTAAGGTATACAACACTTAGTACATTATTTTGATCTATCTCGTAGAGTTCAGCCAGCGTTTGCAATGTAAGCGCAAAACAATATGTTTGTTTACGACTTCGCATTAGAAATCTTGAAATTATCAGTGGTTGTGTCGTTTTAAAGATCTAAGCATACATACAGACATAGGTACAGACGTGAAAAGAGACTTAGCTTTATACTAATTAATATTACTTAAATAAAACTCATATTATATTATTGGTTAAAGAAAGCAGTTCAGTTTTTCATGATAAGAAATAATAAAAATGCTTGACTTTATTCAATAATAAACTTATATTTGATTTCGACAACATTAGCACGTGAAGTTTATTTATACCCGAGATGAGTGTTGAGTTACGTCATTGAGGTTGACAATAAGGTCCGTGGTCTAACCTGTCGTAGATGAGTCACTTACTGGTTAAGTTACGTGATATAGCGGTCTCATGTTAAGTACCGGTTACCGCTCACTTCGCCGCTCTTAGATCTGAAGACAGTAACTTGATAGAACTAAGAATATTCAAAAAGGTATACAAAAAAATAAACAATAACAATTCAAATAATTAGAATATGTAATGTTACATTATATTTATTAAAATGGATATAATCTTAATTTTTTTACAAAGTTACTATAATATCAAATACGAATAAAATAAATTATTCAATAATGAATAATTTATTGACCAATAAAAGCTTTTAAGTTATAATATTTATCGCAAATAATTAAGTATTATTATATGATATGTTATTAAGAACACGATACAAAATAACATTGCTAAAGTATGTCATATATATACCAGAGACATACAGATACAGAGGCATACCTTGTGTATTGAAATATCAAATAATGTATGTTCTCTACGGAGAGCGTGCATCCTGTCGCGGTCTTCTAGAGACATTTACGACCCTGCTGTAGGTATAAACCCTATTTTTCGATCCGTAAATTTATGAACGACTCAAATTTATTGCGAATTAGTCTTTTAGTGCGTTTTTATAGTCATCTATTTAGTATTATTTCATTCGGATAATTTTCTCTCGAAGAACTTTTCATCTTAGTCTTATAATACATACAAATCCAGTTTGTTAATCTACGGACGCTTGATTTTCTGTGCAATATATTTTTCTTTATACATATAAAGTTAGTATGTTTATAACCTATCTGTTATTCTGTTGCATAAGCTACAATAGTGACAAATTTCATCAAAATCCGTTCAGTAGTTTGGAATGGTTAAATAACAAACATCCATCCAACCTAACATTCGCACTTACATATTAGTAAGAGTAAGATTAAAATTTTTAGATTACGTGCAGACTTAACCTTGTTGTTAAAATGCGATCTCTTCTAGACAACCTTATATAATTGTAGAAATCAATATAATATACATATCTCTTACTAAAATTAATAAAGAACAAAATATATTCAATATGTAACCACTATCTAATACATTAAATGTTTAACCATGTTATATTTCTTGAAGGAGTTGCGCCTGAAATGAGGTCAAAGGTGCGTTTCTAAAGTTGGGTGTATTTTTATATATTTTGTAAATCCCTTCAACACCTTTTATATTCTTATTAAAATATAAAACAGGCTACAGCGTTTTATTATTACATAAGAAGCAATGAACTCACTCTTCGTATAATTGCAGAATTATTCTACTTTCGTTAACATTTAGAGCACTCTTAGAATATTTATATTTGATTGTGTTTTACGTATTATGTTATGCTGTAACCTCTGTTACAATTACAAATCTTACGTTATTTTTTGAGCGTTAAGTACGCCTTAGTTTTTCGAATACATTACTGTTGTATTTTTTGTTTATATTTAACTATCAAATTATGTAGTATTATACTGTTTTTTTACCAAAACCTATTCTTGTACATAATATTTCGTGTCCTCTCGTTTACACAATCTGTCTGGAAGTATAGAATACACAGACAAAAGATTCGATTACATCGCGTTTCACGATGCACCTGAAACTCCGAAAGCGTGCCTTCGACCTCGCTTTGGAGGCTGAAAAAGATTTATGATTCTATTACAGCTCCTGATTTGTACAATATTTCGTATAGAAATCGAACCTAAGTTAGTCTGTTTGAAATCCATTAAATATCTAAAAAGATATTTCTATTTTTAGTTATATAGAACAGTTCGTTACGCCTAGTGTTTCACGATTATTCATTACCAAAAAATGTAACAATGCAATATATTTCATAAAATTGTACGATCTACAGCCGTTATGAGTTTTAATTAAACGAATTCACTTTCTCGATCTATTTCAGACCACGCTACTATGAACTCTATCAGTACTAATGAAGGTTTAAAATTGATTAAAAATAACAAAAACATGTTTGCGTCAAACTCCGACGTCCCACCAGTTCAAATATTTGGCTCAAACCACCCCCGCCTTTATTGATACTGGCTAATTCGAAAGACACTAAAAGCCAAGTAAAGAAGAACGATACCGATCATTACCATTCACCATGTTTTATATTATAAAAAATCTTCATAAATAATAATAAAATACTTATTTTAGTTTCTGATAACATTCATATAATTTACTACCCGTCATATTATATATGTAACCTAGATATAATAATATAAAAGCATAAAGAAGTTTGATAAATAATGTCATTGGCTGCGCGCTTCGTGCCATTACTTCAAAGAAATATTGCTTAGCTACTTTTACCGAAGCCAAGAGGATCAACGGAGTTATACAAGCTCGCTGTAATCATTAACTTGGGCAGAATAATGAAATAAATAATATAATAAAAATATGTGTATTAAAACTTTTAATAAATTTAATTTCAGTCCGAGTCTTCATTTAAATTCTGTTGTACAATATATTTATGTTCAATTTATTTTGTACGTTTAACAGAAGCTGTATCAGATATGTTAAATAGTATAATAAATAAAGTACAATTTGCCGACCTCGTAGCTAATAAATAAGTCCAGACCGTCTATGACCTATGTTTTACTACGACTGACCGATCCTTAACACACGAAAAATATATAAACGTGCAGCATAGCTCGGCTATAACTTGAACTTCAGAGATATACTTTTCAATTTCAGTTCTATGATTCAAAGAAATCACACAACATCGAAAAAGATGTATTTATTACCTACTTTATTTTTTAATTGTAAACGGTTAGACGAAGCCCGGAATTGAAAGACGATAAAGACGATCGATGTCTATCCCACCACAGACAATGTAACAACAGGATGAAACGTATTATAAATTATACCTACCATTCAGACTCAGATAAAGCGATAAAGCTCGGAAATTGCTCGTAAAACTACTGAATTGAACTGTAAATGCGATAAACAAGGCGACTGTTTTTACATAATGTTATTTAATGAAAAAAGTTATTACATTATTTTACATTATATGCCTCTAAAACACAGAAAATCTCTTTTCCAGATGCAAATTCATTCCACCAGACCTCTAAGTGGATAGATGACGTCCGCACCGAGCGTGGTTCTGACGTCATCATCATGCTGGTGGGCAACAAGACGGACCTCTCGGACAAGAGACAGGTCTCGACTGAAGATGGAGACCGGAAGGCCAAGGAGCTCAACGTCATGTTCATCGAGACCAGCGCCAAGGCTGGATACAATGTTAAACAGGTAATCTTCTGTTGCCGGTGTTCTACTAATCCTCAGGGCTGTCACAAATTGACTTCCAAAAAAATTTAATGAGTTATTTATTATCTTCAAATTACTATTTATACATGCCCTTAGTATAAAAAGATCAATAAAAAAGTGAATAATGTTACATATTTCTCGTCAATCAAGCGCCCTAGTGGCGGGTCATCAGAGTTCACAATTATTTATTATCTATGAACGTTGGTATTGTTTTATATAAATAACACATGAAGATGAATATCTATTTTAACGTCCGTCCAGATTAAAAAGGTTCATTCGTTTACTCACACATAGACAGTTAATAAACGTTTTAGTAACTAGCGTATATATTTTTAGATTTCAACTCAATAAGTCATTTCGTTGATGAAAGGTCTTAAGGTCTTATCATACCATCTCGGGTCTGTCTAAAAATAATATACATGCGGGTAAATTGAGTCTCAGCCGGCTTTATTAAACTGTCAGATGCAGTAGTTTCTCAGTAGAGTCTCTGATCAGATTTAGTTCTACTTGTTATAGTCCTCCGTCGTTCGTGCAAATGACAACGGAGGAGGTACGTCGTTTGAGTGACAATTAGTGATGTAATAACAATAATTATAGATATTATAATTGTTCCACTTCACGACACAGACCGACCAGATTACCTCAACTATTTCCGTCACCGAGTAGACGTGGAAAAATATAAGATTTGTTTTATATCTCGCAGAGTGTACCCAGAGTAGGTACAAAGTTGGACGACTTAGACTTAGATATTTTTGAAGATATTTTTAAAACTGTATGTTTACACTTTAGAATGAATATATGCCTCCTAAATTCCAAAGTCCACTGTTACCACTAAGGCACCAGTTGTAAGACAGTGTGTACGGTCCCTTCCAGCTGTTCCGGAGGGTGGCGGCCGCGCTGCCCGGCATGGACTCCGCCGAGAGCAAGCCGCCCGAAGACAGTATCCTTTACAAATACTACACTAGGATAACAACACAGCTCACACCGATTAACTATCTCATAGATAAACAAATTAACCATTATCAAACAAATGTGGCGAGAGAATTGTGTGGTATCTATCAGATAATTGATCAGGTATCGATTTTTAAACACATTCATACATCACGCAACCCATACACGCACAGTAACACTATGTATACAATATTTATTATAATATGTATGTCCGTACTATGGTTTGTTTTATTCGGCTAGATTAAGTATGACACGTGGTGGTTTTTAACCTGGGTGTTTGTTGGGTGTTTGTTTGTGTTGGCTATAACACGTTAACCCTTATCGGTGTCTGCGGTGTGATTACGTCACAATGGAAACTATTAATATATAAAAATAAAAAACCGACTGGAAGCACGGCGAGTTGATTTAGAAGTATTTAATTGTACGTCAGTACTAGTGACGACTCGTGGCGGTGATGGTACTAACGACCTAGTGTTTGTAAGTAACTCCATATTACTAATTATTATGTGCTTATGTCTGTCTGTCCGCCCCGCTTCTTCTCAGCTTTTGGTTTGTACTTTGTTTATTAAGCAATAATATAATTTTAAAGTATTTTTTATATAAAATATAAATTAACTATATATTATTTCTCATTGCATGAATATTTACTTCTAAATCTGTTGGTATTTACTAACTTGGTGGTATAATTAATACTTTTAAAATATTTATATAAATTTATATATAAAAATATAAAGATTTATATAAATTTCATCAGTCTCTTTAACAATATGTAGCTTTATTATAGAAAATATCGTATACTTAGTGTAAACTTATTAGACTATTTCACTAGAACTTCATTTCGTTAGATATACATTTTTATCAATGAAGCATTTTATTAATAAGCTTATTAGGTTTCAGTCTTTATGTTAATACACAAACTATCAAGATGCTCTATTGATTGTTGTAATTTATTAGTTTTAGTGTCATTTTTATTTTCCTTAATGTTATGTTCAGTGCATGAGGTGATCCTCCGACAGGCGCCCGGCGACAGCAAGGAGCCCGACAGCAGCTGTGCCTGCTAGCCGACCACCATCACTACCGTCACACCCACTACCACCAGCCCTTGCTGCACGCCACTCTAAGTGGTGAAGCCGGCACTGTCTAGTGCCGGGTGATTTCGTGCCAGAATATTAAGAGCATAACATTTAACTTTGGCAATAATATTTCAATTAATCGCACTTAATGCTATAAAAATAAGGTGGAATATTGTGTTATCGAATGCTTTATAGATCACAAGATATTTCCCAACGCACATGGTTTTGTGTGCGTTCTTATCAATACTATCATATAAAATATAAATTATTCAATGACCGAATCTGAGTACATTTAGCATTTTTTTTATATAAAATACTAAGTAAGGTTCAAAGATAATTTAAAAGGCGTGAAGTAAAGATGTATTTACGTTAGTGATATTAGATTTGAACGCGACATCGACTCGGACAGTTGTAGATGACTTGCAGTTCTGGAGCTGGAGAGCTGGAGTATGTGATGTTCTGTTCTCACTAGTTACAGAACACAGAACAGCACACACCACAGTTATTAATAATATAAATGTGTTCTTTAAATTGCTATCAATCAGAATATAGTATCTATATGCGATGGCACTACTTTGTGCCGGTTTGTTTTTATTTGAAATTAAATAATTGCTCAGCGATTTATTAATGAATGTTTTGGGTTGTTATAGTAACGGGTCCGTTGAAGACTGAACCGACTGAGACTTGTTATTTTCAAGCCCCATATCTAGTATTGTTTTTTTTTTCATATCTTTTTGTATTTCAAGTTACTCATTTTATTTTAAAGTTCCTTATTAATATATGACCACATCAGTCTGCGGACATACGAGAGGCGTTGAGTTCAGTTTTAGATATTTTTTAAATCATTGTGTATATAGTACGGTCGTGATCTCTCATTTTACAAAATATTGATTTGAAAACATTCGCTGGTTGATTATGAACTCTATTATTGAAGACTTAGGAACTTTATTGGAAATTATATAATATAGATTAGTGGTGGTGTCGCGGCCCATGTACATTAGTATTATTTATTTACTTTAGCGCTTAAGAACTAAATCTTATGATTCTTATGTTTTAACTAAAATAGAGTGAGACGTTCGTCGGTAGCTTAAGAACATTTTAGTAAAAAATAACATTTATATTGTCATTCCAAATAGCTTTTTTAATAAATTTATAATCAAAAATTATCTGCATTATTATACAAAGTAACCACATTTTATAATACAATATATTTACAATAAAATTTATTTTTATTTTTCGTTTTATTGATTTTCTTATTTTATTTAATACAATTTTTATGTTTATGATCAACATGTTTTTTTTTTGTTGAAATAAAGACGGTACTTCGATGTATTTCACTCTTTTCGACTTAACAACCTTGATACACTGTTGATTTATATCAAATATTATTTTATACGATTGTGATTCTTTCTTTATATATATAAGGTCGAGATTACCTAACCAGCTAGCACGTGATAAGGCATAGTCTTAGTGCTGCGGTGTCGACTTGTTTGTAAATATGTTTATCTCACGCTAAAATTTCGAATAAATTTTTTAAAATACTACGAGATGTTTTTTATTAGTTTGCTTCTTTTCATTAGAGGCTCTGCCTCTAGTTTGTTTGTTGTTTTATTCTATTTGAAAACAGTTGAAATGTTTGTGTGACAGACCGTCCCTTTCATTACACCGATTGATCCTATTTTATTTGTTTATTTTATGCTTAATGTACACTATTCCATCCTTAATAAAACATTTTTGATCGATATTTTGAAGTTTAATTAAAATATGTAATTGGATGATTTTGTCTTATAAATATATATATAGATTTATAATTTTACTAACACGTTTGTAAACTTTTCTATATGACTTTAGAAATCAGACAACAAGACACATTTTAACTATCGTCAAAAATTGAATGTATGTTATTAACTGTAATGAGAGAATGTAAGTGTAGTTTTGGTTTAGGTTGAGACAATTAGATATATTATGATTAATTATTTTAATTAAATGAATGACTAACATTGTATATCATATGAGAATGTAAAGAGAGATGTTGATGAAATTGATCAACGTTTAAAAATATCTAGTAAATAATACATTTAAAAATGGTTTAAATCAATTTCCTTCGTATTATATCTATTGTAAACCTTAACTCACTGCACCAGCTGTGGACCTGCAGACTCAGTCGCCGATGGGCAGCGAGCAGGAGGGCAACGAGAGCGGCTGCGTGTGCTAAAAGGGCCTCGTCTCATCCACCTCCCCCCTCTCCCCCACACCCCCCATACACCTCGCCCGCACCCCCCGCACCGCTTGACGGAGCTACGCGTTATGTGCCTAGCAAATTCAACGATACTATATTAAATCTAAGTTACGTTTTGTCTTATAATGTAGAATTTTGTAAGCGGACCTGGCCGAGGGACTCGGAAGTAGGCAATTGAGTGACGAAGTATTTATGCAAATAGTGTTTCCAGATATCGTTCTCGTGCTCAAAAGAGTGGTCATTGTTTTAATTTAAGAAGTTGACCAAAAAAAGATATTTGGAATTATTCTTATCGTATATATTTGTAATCTGTCAGTGAGGTGTCCTTGGCCGGGTCCGTAGAACTTAACAATATCGCTACACTTAATTTCGTAGATATTTTTGATGTGATGCGTCTTAGTATTGTGGTACAGAATGTCTCAGACATGGGGGATGTGCTTTTGAGGATACTGAAGTGAAATTACTGTATTTGTTTACTGCGTTATCTTTATATAGAGGTTGTAAGAATAAGTGATGTTCTGCTTTCCTCAACGTGTTGGATGAATTCATGAATTCTAGCGTAAAATAATACTCTTATTTTGAACAGTAACGGCAGTCAGAACATTTTTTTTGGCTGTATTAATAACATGTGCCTTCAGACAGCGGCGATACATCTGTATTCTGTACCCGAGGGATTAATGTTGAACTTATTTTATCATGGTTTCTTATGTACTATATTTATTTATATAGATAAATTGATTTTAATAAAGTGTACTTGACGGGGACTAAGGAGAAAAAAGAGGGTATTGTAAGGCATTTCATAAAAATAAAATGTTATTAAAATAATGGAAGGACTGGAAATGCTTCTTGAAGCGATCTGTGACTGACGTTTTTATTTTTTTATTCTGATAAATCGCAAAAAATGGTCGCTTTTGACGCCTTTTTTGTGCTAAAAAGCGTGACATTTTGTACATAGTATGTTGATTTTATCTGAATGTAAACGCTTGCAATACGACGTCGTCGTTCTGCTGATGATCTAAGACTAATCTAAGAATTTAAATTTCATCTATAGTTATTATAGCGAAAGCACAATTTGTGTTTTAACTTGCTAGTTATTATGTAGGTAAGTTACTCGACACTGGCACAGGCGCTGTGCGAAACGGTTTCATAGATTTTTTTCTAATATAATTAATTCATAGTGAGCCCACTGCCGACATAGTTGAAAATATTTCATTTTATATTATAGATAAAATTTTAGTAGAATCATTATTACATGCGAATGTGAAGGTTTTATAGTGTTTTATATGCAATATAGTCAGTTTAATAATAAGTTTCGTTGGTGCATGTGCAATGTGCTTTAGCTTCGTCAATAGAATACAATTGTTTTACCATAATTCGAAATTAGCATAATGTTCCGGATAATAAAAGCATTTTAAATACATTGTTGTTGTGTTTTATTTAATTTATATTGTAAGAGAAAAACAAACAAACAAAAGGAGATTGATTCCCTACATACAGATTTTACCAAATCGATCAAATTGATCAGTACATATTATTTTCTCGTCACCTACTGTACAGTATGTACTATGTACAGCATTTTCTTAAAGTCGTATATTATCATTCAAGTATGGTTTTCATTCTAATTCTTCAGAACTAAAAAAATCCACAGGACTCGATCTCGGTATCTTTTTATTTGTACTTTTTTATTACGACTTAATTGAATATGTATCTTTTCCATTGTTAAAGCTGATTATGAAATAGGTATACCACGAAATCGACATTAACGAGTGGCGGCCTTGAACGTAGTAAAGATCAGTGAAATTGATGGTGTACCTGCTGTACCTACACTGTACCTACATTGTACCTACTGTACCTACACTGTACCTACTGTACCTACACTGTACCTACTGTACCTACACTGTACCTACTGTACCTACACTGTACCTACTGTACCTACACTGTACCTACTGTACCTACACTGTACCTACTGTACCTACACTGTACCTACTGTACCTACACTGTACCTACTGTACCTACACTGTACCTACTGTACCTACACTGTACCTACTGTACCTACACTGTACCTACTGTACCTACACTGTACCTACTGTACCTACACTGTACCTACTGTACCTACACTGTACCTACTGTACCTACACTGTACCTACTGTACCTACACTGTACCTACTGTACCTACACTGTACCTACTGTACCTACACTGTACCTACTGTACCTACACTGTACCTACATTGTACCTACTGTACCTACACTGTACCTACACTGTACCTACTGTACCTACACTGTACCTACTGTACCTACACTGTACCTACTGTACCTACACTGTACCTACTGTACCTACACTGTACCTACTGTACCTACACTGTACCTACTGTACCTACACTGTACCTACTGTACCTACACTGTACCTACTGTACCTACACTGTACCTACTGTACCTACACTGTACCTACTGTACCTACACTGTACCTACTGTACCTACACTGTACCTACTGTACCTACACTGTACCTACTGTACCTACACTGTACCTACTGTACCTACACTGTACCTACTGTACCTACACTGTACCTATTGGCGAACAACGTGACCTTAAATATACCAAATGTCATGTTATATCATTCACAAAAAAGACGCTACTGTCTACTATTACTGTCTTGAATTGTTATAAACTTAACATGACATGTTTGAAAAGCGTTTATGTCATTAGGATCTCAGAGTTTGAACTCAGACAGCAAACTAACATTGTAACTACTAATACCTCTCATTAAGAACTATACTTAAAACAACATTTCATTTTGATAATATGTTCTTAGAGCTGATCAGATTGTTAGGTTTTTTGGAGATTGGAGAAGCGTAGTGACAGGATTCAGTCTATTGAAGCGCTTTCTTAGGTATCTATATTTTAGGCTCAATATGACTCCTAAAATGCCTATGAATTTCTGGTATTTTTGTTTTTATTAATAACATTCTTTGAAGAAATCATTAAGTGGCCCTACGAAACTTACCATTTTATATTAGCGAGGATGTTATTGTAATTAATAACATTTTAAATAAGTGTAAAGTTATAAATGAAACACAGTTATAACCGTAAGTATTATAAATTTATTTTCAATATTCTTACTGAGTGAGTTATCAACGAGTTAGAACGGGGAATAGTTTAAACACATCATTTTATAACATTAGTTGAATTGTATTAAAACGTTTCGTTACTATACTATAGTAGTAAAGTTTATACTATAGTAGTTTAGTTCATTTAATACAATAATTATTGCATTTTACTTATACGTATAATAGAGATGATAGTTTGTTATAATTATTTTACTATGTACATGAGCGTATTGAGTTTGATATCGATCTTAAAACTTATAAAAGTTTTTATTTTATATACTTAGTACATACAATAGTTGTATTAGTGTCAATATTAATAAAAGGGTCAATTAATCAGGATATCGGAAACATTTTAACAGTTTACAAAGTAATTGTTTCTTTTTTACTATTTAGTTTTGACATCGAGAGTTACATTTGAAAATTAAAGTAGATCTGACAAGACCGACAATGGGTCTTCAGTCATGAACTTTCAATAGAAGAACATTTTCATAGAACAATTATAACAGAATGTAATTTTACAAGTTTGCAAAATCAATTTTCATAATAATAAGATTGATTAAATATATTTTTTATACGAGTAATTGTTTCATAGCTTAAACTATTTCGTTGTATTAGAAGTGGCGTTTTGGATAATTTTGTATAATGGGTGCTTAATTATAAGAGACATTACTATAAATACTTTTATTAAGTATTATTATGTGTATAATATTTTTTTCTCAACTGGCCTCAATAATTTATTTTATGCCAAATAAATATCAGTAAGAATATTAAACAAATATAAAACATTAAGTCCTTGAAATATATACACAGAAACCTGCAAAGTAAGGAAACATCAGTCGATTGTCTGAAGACATTATACCTAACTACATAATATTTAATTATACCTAAACAAATTTAGTTTTATTTGGAAGAAATCATTTGGTTTTAAAACTTACACAATTAGTTATACAAATGTTATTTTTAATTAATATTTCAAGTTACTGTTTTGAGATGCATTTAAAATAGAAAATGAATTGTAAATTCATCGACAAAGGCTATTAATAACTTCATTTGGTCCGAGCCGTTCAATGCAGTTATGATTACATGAAATTTAAATTTTAATTACATGAAATATGCAAAGTATTTGATATACTTTCTAATAGGACAATAGCATTTTATTAAACTCTGAAGTAACAGCGTATTCACTAATAATATAATCTGGAGCTTATCCTAGAAGCAAATATTTTTAACAGATTTTCGGTAACTCGAGCATTTATTTAAGCCTAACTTAATTAAATAAGTATTAATTACAATTCAAGGTCTACTATTTACACATATATTATTAATACATATTATAAACAATTAAGACGTTCTCGTCGATAAGCTTAAACAGGATGCAGGTCTTAATATTAGTTTCCAAATATCATTATGTCGTTAGTAAATAATTATCTTTGTCCATTAGATCACTACAAGAGTTGTATTCGCACAGAGTTGTCTTTTTTTAGTAACGTAATATGTGTCGCACAGATAATAGAGGCGTTCACGGAACACAGACACCGCACTAGTAATAACAGGGCTCCGACTCACGAGTGCACGCTACAAGAGCAATCACCACACGGAGGGCCTCCAACTCGGAGCTAGAAGGTCCCGGAGTCCCTTGCGCGTCCACAGAGCACTCCCTACCCAGAGTCAGACGTCGAACAGCAGCGCAATATTGTGCTGCTCGGCGCGTCGCTAGTAGTGCTCTGGCGCGCGGTGGTCTGTGGCGCGGTAGGCGCGCGCGAAGCTGCCGTACGCGCTGTCCTCCGACGACAGCGGCCCGCGTCGGGCGTACAGGGAGTCGCGGCGGTCCGGCGCCGACGAGCCTGGTGACCACAGTATGACGTACTTATTGGATGGTGCCGGGGGTGGAGGAGTGAAATAATTACAGCAGCAGTTGGCATCTCACCGCCCTCGCCTCTTAGGCGTCAGGATCTCGTCGATTCAAAGAGATATTTTCCGTCATATTGAACAGTGTACTCACCGGCCGGACCCGGTCTGATCCCGTTGACGGCGCTGGCGTAGGCGGGGTCTCGTTGCGCGTTGTGTACGTTCTGGTTCATGGTGACAGTGTGCGGGGGCCGCAGCAGCAGAGACTGCGCCGTCGCCAGGGAAGTGGCCGCCGCCACCGCGCCCACGACGCCCGCGCTCACGCCCACGCTGCCGTTCACGCCCACGCCGCCCGCACTGCTGCTCTTGCTGTAAACCGACTGAGACCTGGAAAAAATTCAATCATTATATTATAATAACACATACAAATAAATAATAACCAAGCTAAAGCATATTGTGTTCATTCGATCTCGTGCAGTCTATACGAGCGAGCGAACCGTCGATGCGCCGCCACGACAGCAGTAATTACATTTGGCAGGTTCCAGACCTGTGGAGCGTGTGTCTCGCGGGAGGCGGCGAGCGGCAGTACAGGGACTTGGTGCCGGAGTAGAGGGGCTCCGTGGTGTCCGGTCGGGGAGCCGCCGCGGCGCAGTACGTGGGTGCGTGGCGGTAGTGGTGGTGCGACGGGAAAGCCGGCTTGTCCAGCTCGTCGAGGTCCCTGGGGGACGACGCTCGGGAGTTGGAGTTGGCGCGTGGTCTCCGAGTCCCCCACTCGTGGAGCAGCGCGCACGCTATGCCCCCTCCGAGGCCGCCCACCCAACACACCCAGTGACTCTCCCAGCGAGACAGCACGAACGACGGTCCCAGAGAGCGCGCCGGATTTAATGACGGCATCTGTAAAGGAAAGTAAAATATTGTTTTTGCTATTCTATTGGTTCATTTGTTGCATATCTGCTTTTAACAATTCAAAATAAATATCAAATAAACGAGTGACATGCCATCCAATTGTAATTTATAACGTGTTGGTAACAGCAGTCCGCCTTCTATAGAATATCGATACCTACAGTAGCTAGTTCTGTGAATATACCTACCACACTATTTATTAGTAATGCTAGAGGCATATTTGGAGTGAAATTTGATAATTTTATTGTACTGTCGTGTAAAATATATACAAGATTCTTAAAATACGTTGTTTGTTAAAGTTTCTTCTTGGCACCGCTCTAATAGAATACATTCCTAATTGCTGCTCACTAACAACAAACTTGCCAACACCATGGCTCGCAATTCAAATACAAAATGTAAGGAATTCAAAAGTTTCGTGATTGCACTACATTCGATGTTATGAGTGAAGTATTCCTTCATTTGTAAGCCATTTACATCTCTGCGCACACACAAATAAGATTGATTTCCAAATGGGCCTAGTTATTTACTTCGGTTCGAGAATGACGATATTTTTTACATTTATTTTGGAACGGAAATGAGCCAGCGATTTAAAATACATCTCCATTGAAAGGATCCTCTGCTATTTAGCCTTATTTTTAACAAAAGCACCAAACCTGCGAGAGTTTTGTAATAAAATCATCCTCTTTTCACTGGGCAGGATTGTTAGCTGTAATTAGGGCAGATACAAGTCGGTAATTTAAAGGGTCTCACTATATCTGCGGTCGACGCGATCCCTACTAACCGCAATGGCGCCGATAAAAGAAAATGGGTCGTTTTGCTCGCTTTATTTTAGTACAACTGTTATAATATTTTAAACCGATCCCTATATTAGCATGTTTTTAAATACAGGTAACATTAACGTTATACAATATAGAATATAGATGTACTAGTGAATTAAGAAGAGTAGCAGCTGGTCGTGAGTTAGGTAGTAAATCTCTCGTGATGTATTGCAGAAGTTTTTGTTACATTGCGATTTGTTAAACGAATTATTGAATAGATATTGATTCTTCCCTAGTTTTTGTAGTCCGCTCTTTGTTCCGATGTAAAAAACGAACATCTGTCCGTTAAGGATGCTGGATGCCTCACAAAAGGCAGGTAGTGTCGCGGGTAGATGAGCATTGTGTACGAAGAATCGTAATCGTCTATTGAAAATTCTACTTCCATTCGCAAGATACTTAGGAGCTGTTGTCTGACAAACATACATTTTGCACAAAGGTGGACGGTCTAACATCTAACAGGCTACATAAAAAAATGTATATGGATCCGAGATAATAGAATTCCCAAAACACGAGGCATGGTACAATATGGAGTTTATTCAAAGCGAGCACTATACGAACGTACTTTCAGAGTGTTTTATATTATTAAGTGTATTAAAATCATGTTCGCTTTATGCATTCTATATAACGTTCATAACACAGGTTGATTTTTGTTTTACCATGTAGATTCAATTGTACAAAAATGTAGGGATGTAAAACAGTTTTAAATAATGTTAAAGAGTATAGGTAAATTCCAGGCGTCGTGAACACCTTCAGCTTTACTTGATTATTGTAGTTATAATTGGGGAAATTTAAACAAATGTTACAATCATTCTTCATTTAATGAACTTACATAATGCTATAACAGTTACCTATCTTTGATATTAATTATAATTAAACTTTTAGAAATAAGTCATGTTTTCAACAATGAATGGCACGAATGCCCAAAACTCCGAGTAAAGTGGCTACGGTAGTAGGGCAAAACGAACAACAACATTATTTGTAATGGAACTAAACATTAGAAATTAAATAACCTTCGAAAATGAAAAGAACAAATTCAAAAATATTTTTGGCTACAATGATAATTATTTTTGTTATTAGAAACAAAAAAAAATAAATTTAAAAATAAAATATTATAAACCAAGAAATTAAAATAAAAAAGAATATCCAAAATTATAGAAACATTAAAAAAAATCTACTATAATACGAATAAAGTGAATATGGTAAGCACTTTGCCCAATCCGCTTTGTCTTTCAGGGACATTTTTGAGGGTATCCCAAATTACTAAAAAATCAGACCATCTAAAGTCGCCTTCTACGGATAATTGACACTTTGTTCTTTCACTAGCACCGCGCGACGACAACTCGTCCCGACATGTTGGCTGCCAAGGAGCGGCTGTTGAGTGTTGCCATGTTGGTGATCATTGCTACGACAAAGTGGTTGCCGGCCAATAAACCGTTTGGGAGTTATATGCATAATGCAATATTTGCTCTGCCCGGGGTAACCACTTTGCGGGGGTTTTCCGAACGAATGTATTGAATTAACAAAATTTATTAAGATATTACAAAGAAATAGATTATTGCGTTTTATTTTATTATATTAGAAACTATATATAACCATAACCATAACTATAAAACGCACTTAGAAGTGTAAACCAATAGAAAGAATCCTAAACTGTTTAAATAATCTTAGTATTGAAAGACAGACCGTAGAGAATATCATAAATACACTTTATATAATTTGATTAACATGAATACTTACTGAAACAAAGCTAGCGGCGCAGTAGGCAGAGCCGAGCAGCGCGGGCGCAGCCCCGCTCCAGCGCCGCTCCATGGCAGCGAAGTAGGCCGCCGCCACCAGCCCCGACAGCAGCAGCTCGGCCCCGAGGCGCTCCCACGCCGCCCCCGCGCCCCCCGCACCTCCAGCCAGTGAAGCAGACAGACCCCCCGCGTAGCCCGGGACACTCACACTGAAAAATTATATACGAAGATATAGTACTACTGACAAGATGATGAGAATATAGCACACTAAGACTGAAGTGATCTACGAGATGAAAGACTTATTATTATATAATTATAATTTCATTTTTGAATGCACTAAGAACGATATTAATTGCTTAATTTAACGTATATCAACGTGGAATTAATTATTGAATGTGGAATCTAACTAGGTCTCGGATGATAAGGCTTGAGGCTTAAGTTTATAATTATAATATTTAATATTTATTAAATAAACTTAAATACGTAACGTTTTTATAAGGAGAAAAGAAAGAATGCTTATAATAAAAAATATTTATTTATACCCAGATCTTGTTGATTGGTTAACAATAAACTTACAAAAAAATTGCTACATTTGTTTGATTATTTTGTATAATGAGATAAAAACGAGGTAAAATTCTCCAATGCTTGTTAACTACTTACAACATTCAAGACCATCTCCAGTCGGCTTCTAGTTTACACAGAAGTTCATAAAACGTATTTCTTTAACAGACTGCGAAGCTTCCAACTGCCTTCTAACAAATTTTAAGTTACAGATTTCTTATCAAAGAACACTTTTTAAAGTATTTCAACTTTGTTTCATAACACATATCGTTGTGTATTTTTTACTAAAAATAGTGAATTTTCCTAACTCCGGTGATAATAAATTTTGGTTTCGTAAATATGTTTGCTTGGTCGAGTAATGAGAAACGTCCGCCATGAAAAACTCATCAGTGAGTCGGCTACGATGGTTCTTTTAAATATTACCACGTCATATTTTCCTCAAGCTATCACATAGAGTGCATTCTAGCTGATTATGAAAATAATTTTAAATAACGTCTTCTTTTATTACAAAAAAAAACTTATTTGGTAAACCTAGAAGATACTTTGAACACTAATTGAAATGGAATTATATAGAAAAGATATAGAGCTAGTAGTTACACCTGTGATCGGGCACACTGCCAACTTAACCATCGTGTCGCAGCGAGTACTCGTGTGTTACGGACTTTACACGTTGCCATACCTTCCTTTGTTTCGTATCATTTGTTATATTCAATATTGCTTTACACTGAATAAGTATTCATTTTTAATTTTTAAGACAACCACGATATTCATTATATACTCAAGAAAATATATAATATATATCTTACGTTTAGGAACCAGCGTTAACCGGGTAAAATAATTAGATTGGCGCTACGGAAAGACGTCACTGCGGTACTGAAATGAAATGCGACCTCTCATACCTAAAGTACGCTTATAAGATGAAATGACTGAGGAATATTTAACAAAAGATAATATTATGTAAGGATGTATGTAATAAGATATATGGGTACGATTAGTGTTTGTGCACTGACTTTAAATTATCATTCGATCGAAGCAACAGTTGGCCATCATTTAAACATTTAAAGGATAAATTGCCTCTTAAGATAAGCCAGCTGTTTCATCCGCAGGGTTAAGTGATACAGGACACGCGATCTCTCCGCGGGATACATCTGCCCTTCCGTCAATGACCTTATCAGTGAGTTGCTTTAATTTCTCATTGAGATAGGGGTATTTATTATTAACATTGTTTGAGAAAACCAATACAGTTCAAATATGAAAAAAAAAAGAAAGGAGTTTGTTTACTCAGTGGAGTTACTGAGGTCGACTTAGTATTTTTATAATGAAACGCAATATTCTGTTATTAGAAGCTTTCTGACTCGATGATAATAAAACACTACTTCCTGCACCGGTGTTGTTGTCTCAAGTCCACATTGAATAAGTTTCTTCCAATTATTTATATTTCCTAGTTGAACGAGGCCACAGGTCTCTTTTAGAAATAGAAAAAATGGGAACTCGAACTACTCCTCTCGGTAATTTACATAAAACTATAACTGTAAGCCTTTATATTATTATACTATATTTAATGAAAATGTTAATATTCTGATATTGTTAAACATTTTATGCCTTTATGGTAAAGTGAGTGTATGTAATTACAATTTGTTTGTGTATATCAATTATGAACTAATAACTATGTGTCGGAATTAGGGAGGCCGGTCACACAACTATATATATGAGGATACTCCGTTGTATAAATTTGTTTTATTAAATATATTTGTTAATTGTTTTTAGTTTAGTACAATCAGTGACGTTATTTCAAAAGGTGGTACAAATCAATGTTACTTGCTTGCACATTGTAGATATTCTTAATAATTATTATTCTTAATTACGTTTTAAAACATTGTATTACTTTATTTATAGTAGCATACACAAGTAAGAATACATTTACCAATGAGACATTATTATAAAAAAGACGCTACTGAAAGGGACATGATCTCAGTTTAAAGCTGCTTTTCAGCTGAGGCCTCGTGCTAATGCTGCAATAGTAGACAAATACAATTCACAAAGAAAAAAAAAGAGAAAACAAAAAAGAAACAAAACAAAAACTGACTTCATTCCAAATATGTTGAGTAAAGGCGTTGTTATGACTAAAGTTGACACAAGAACTGATTCTGTACAATGTTTGCATATATAGGATTGCACACAAAAAAATATAACAACAATTAAACGATACAATATACTTATAATAAAAAAAAGATATAAACATAGAAGTATATAAAATAAATTAATGTTTTAAATACATTATACGATCATTAAAAGATGGAATCATTTGAGTTATAAATATTAATAACAAAGAAAAATATATAAATAAATAAATAAATTCAATAAATAAGACAAGTTGAGCTAATTGAGGAATACTTGTTACATGGGTTTAATGAAGCTCAGACCAATTGTGTTGCAGTTTTTGTGCATTGAGAAGCCAATCATTACACAGCAATTTAAATTTAGAAAACTTAGATATTCTTATCGGAGGTGGAATGTAGAACAAATGTTGCTGGGATTGATGTAGAGGCTGCCTGCAAGCGGTGGTCAAGTAATTAAAAATAACCCTATATATTTTTATTTACTTTTTTAATAACGTTTTTGATTAAGAACTACAAACTGCACTTGTAATTTTTTGATAATTTTATATCATGTAAAAACATTGTCTGTTTTTAAAATGTCATTGTTTTGTTAAAACAAACAGACAGATGGATCCCTGTGGTGTTATTAGGGCGCTTGGAACCCATTAGAAGGTCCGTATAGCGTCACTGTAAGTGTTTATTACACAGATAACAACATATTTCACTAGTATGGTAAATGCTGTGTGGTTAGGTTATGCAAATGCCAGTCAATCCTATCCATGCTGAGATGTAGATAACGGACTGCCGACGAGCTGTACTAACTGAAATTTTTGAGCTGTCCATCATATCATTTCTGAGCTGATAACACAACTGTCGATGCACATTTGAAAACCAATGTAAAATTTGATTTTGTTTTGGTAGTGATGGCAGGTTACCGCACAATATATTTCTGATTAATAAATAAAGGATAATATTTAAAAAAATCCTTAGCTTAAATGAAATTACTTTTATTAAATTTTAATATTTTTACTTTGGACCTCGTATATAAAGTAGAAGTCTATCGGGCGGCAACTGTAAGGACTGAATGGAATTTATAATTGATAGTTTTACTCTGCTCATCCTAGTGTTTACATTTAAGATAATTTTAGATCATATTATATTATTTTTTGGGGAATAATCAAATCAAGTAACTTTAATCAAACAGATGTGTGTGTTGACAGCAGTTAGATTTCCGAACGTTTACTCATAAACCTTAACATTATTTTCTTCTTTTTTAAAATAGATATATATTTGATTATGGTAGTTAAGTTTTGTTATTAACATTTAATCTAATACAGGAAGTTAGTAGAAATAACAGGAATGATAGTTTGGATAATTAAAAAATAGGGTTAGTGTTAAATAAACCGTTTACTAAGACATAAGATTTTTAAGAGGTATGGATACCGTAAACCATTTATATTTATAAATTAATTTACGCCAAGTAATCTTTTGGCATATATAGGTACCTATTTATTTTCAAAGATGTGCGTTTTTTGACAGTATAATATAAGATGATAGCTGTTTATTATTAAAGACTAAAATCGATTCGATCGATTATTCAAATACTTTATATTTAAGGTATTACTACTTATTATATTATTCGTATTCCAGTAAATTAGTTCGCAACACTAACTAACCTAACTGGGTAACTATGACGTTTATATTGGTTATTTTGCTTTATTTCAGGAATTGTATATAAATTTAGTGATTGAGAATGGTACAATTTGTGATAAAATCAAAACATCTTCAGAGTTAAATAGTTTTACAGAAAATATTATTGTCAGAGCATATATAATATATATACAAATTTGTTTCAACTAACGTCAATAGAAAGCTTTTAGATTAGACTGACTGTAGTTAGAGTATTTAGTTTTTGATTTCAGTTGCAATGTTCGTGAACTAAAACTTTATCGTTATCGTTAACGATGAGTTCTTATAACGGTATAATTTGGTATTTTGAGGGCTAGTTAAGGAACAACCTGCTTACGAATTAATCTGTCAACGACAACACTGACAACACTGACAACACTGACCCTCGGCGCTACTAAAATTATGTTGGGATTGTTTTTTATGTCGGATAGTTGATCCCTTTTCTGGAAGGGTTGTGATTGGGGTTTGGTGAAACGTAAAAAGGGAAGGCTTTGCCCTTTCATTTTATTTGGTCTTTTTGCGTGAAGGATGTTCGATAATTATTTTTTTCTATCCCTAAAATTAAAGCTCAGCTGTCGTTCGTCATTTGTAGAATCCACGACAACTTTGCGTCGTTTAAAAGATTTTCCGTTTCTAAAAATATATCTACTTTTGCTAGCGGTTTAATCTACAATATACGTTCTGAATTTAACAAAAAATTGTTCTTTTTAGGAAAAATTAGAACATTCAAATTTTTTAGCAGTAAGGAAATTTTGAATAATGGTACTATTGAATTAAGCTCTTACAGAATCATTGGTACTGACACATCTAAAAGGAGGACGCCATTGAGATGCAACAAAAAGCTTCGTAAGCGAAGTCGTTTTACGATCTAGTTCATCCTGCCACCAACAATACCTATTGTATCGACTATCTGATGAATGGCTTTGTCCACAGCGACCTATAAACATATCCTTACTGTCACAAAGGACTAAAGAAATACACCTTTGGACCGCATCCTGCGTTATTTATATTTACATAGAACTCATAGTCAATTCCCAGATGAGACTTATGTCAGCTGTTTAACAGGTAACTTTGTAAGCAGTGTTTATGATGAGTTTGTATGCTATTAACTAAAATTATATTAAAAAAGAACGGAGCTTATATTCTGATGGAAATAATATTTTAATTAAATATTTGGGTTACACTTGTTCTTGTATCATTAATATATAATATTAAATTGAACACAATTCTTCTTTGATAATTGGGAACACAAATATTAAAACAATTCACACTGTTGTTAGGATAATTATAATCATCTCAACACTATTGTTTAAAATTTTTCATTTACTTTTCTGATGAAATAAAATCCCTGACGCCGGAACATTTTAAAATATCCGACAGGAAATGAGATGCTTTGTTTTATTTCAAAAAGTAGTTTAAGATGAAAGCTTCAGATATAGATATAGATATAGATATATAATATAACCACGAAGTAGTTTGTTATTCCAACATAGATTTTAACAAAAAGCTCCAAAAAGTATTAACAACTCATAAAAACCACTTTAGATTCACTTTATTAAACACACAAACAAACTCAATAACTGTAAGGACGCTCAATATAAAAGTAGCAGTTATTTTAGATCAAAGACCGTATCGAGCACTTACATTTTCTTCAAACACGTTAGGAGCCAGTCTCCACCGTCACGTCCGCAGTCACTAGTTCCTATGTGTGGGTGGGTATTACGTGTAGCGACACTGCTCCCATACCAATGTGATATTTGAATTCAGTCTTACATCTTCAAAGCCCAATTACTAAGGATTTTGTTTACAATTTCGGACACTCAATATAATGTTTTAATATGTTTCCATTTAATTTCTAATATGATTTTATTTGCTTTTCAGTTAAGTCTTCAAGACTGATAAAATCTTTAGAGACTCCTTGGCTCTGTTAGTGGAATATAATGCTATTTAATGACAATATTTCTAAATTTGTTGGTTTTTCTGTACATAGTTTCTTAAAATAGGTAATATTAAACAAACTGGTATTATAAGATTGTTTCTATATGTTCTATATTATAAAGAAATTGAGCTATTTTCATATTTTAATATAAAACTTACCAACATAATATGAAGAATGATGGAATGAAATTTCAACCTAATTCAATATAATGTTTTAAGGTAACTTATTTTACCTAAATTATAATTATCTGATATTCGTATAGCCGCAGGAAATGTATAAATGAACGGACATTTCTTTTAAATAAGATTATGATTTAGGTTGAATAAAATGGAATAAGCGTTGGAAATATATATATTTATTTATAATTACGAACTTATTGTGAAAGTTTAAAGTAATTTAAATGAACGCAGTGGCAGGACGGTGTCTTAGGGCAGGATACTGTCCTGTCGGTGTTGATATTTTTTTAATTCTAGGTGTATATATATGTATATAAAAATTTAATAAGCTTAACTTAAAAATATTTGTACACAATTTGAACAAGAATAATGATAAATATATAAACATTTATAATAAAAAGTTAACATTGTTCTAATATTTATAATATACGAACTTAAATAATGTTTAGTATTACAAATATATAATAAATAAAAAAAACTACAAATGAATTCTATCTATAGCTAAGTAAAGTATAATCAAACTAGCGATAGAATAAAAAAAAGCTATTTCTAATAGATCTTATTACAAAACCCTTCGATATAAAAACGTATGCAAAACGTTGCACCTGCGTTAGATATCATCTTCAGAGCACATTAGATATTCTAACATCCGTTCTAATACTATTGTTGAAGATACACCCCTCGTTATAATGTTTGTACTCATTTTTATCTTTCCTTTTTATGGTTATTTTTGGGGAAAAGCCGAGATTTGTTTTTGATAAGAGAGATTTAGAAACGTTCAATTTCAATTTCAATTGTTGTTAAAACGTTACGGTATTATTATTTCCATTACTTCGTAAAGGGAAGTGTGTTTTGTTTTTATCATTAAAAATAACAGAAGCTCAAATTATTTGTTAAATACAAGTAGGTAGAATAGATGATAGTTAATTAAGAGACTCATGCATTGTACCTACACTGGAGACGTTATATAGGTACTTATATAATGTACTGAATAATAACTTCTACTTTTCTACTTATAATAATAACCACAGAACAAATTAGTTTATATTAGTCTGACGGAAATTTACTTAAATGGGTAAGTTTCTGAACGAAGAAATGTATAATACAAATATTTGACACCACCGGGGTTAAATTAACTGACTTTGGGAATTGCTGTCATTAAAATAGATCGGTCAATGAAGTTCAATTAAAAAACAGACATAATACCAGTACTTTATATATGTATAACAAATAATACAAGTGAATGTAATGAATGAAAAAATTGGATTCGCGAATAAATGTTTGATAATATCTATAAACATGTATAGCCATGTTAAGCTTATTTAAATTTATATAAATATAGAATGAAAACAACTGAGCTACCGTATCGCTGGTAGAGCGACGGGACGGTTTCCCAGTAGGCGCGGGTTCGAATCCCTGCCCGTATCGGTTTATTTTTCATTCTATATTTATATAAATTCGCGAATAAAATTAAAGGTAAAGTTATAATAAATGAAAAGTAGATTGAACAAATTAAACATATGACTTTTAAGTCTTGTCTTTCGAGTTAATATCTTCGGTATTTGATTTCTAGTTTGTTCTATAACACGAACAGCCAACACACACATCCTCACGCACGAGATCACCCTAACTGATGCAATATCGGCAGATGATTATGCATAATTTATGTTTAGGGTCAAGTAGGCAAATGGTTCAGTGTACAGTGGGGTCTTTTAGCATATTTGTGAATGGTCAGTAAATTGGTGAACATTCACACCTTATGTCAGATGAACGGCTTTTTTTCTTATTGTTGAGAACAATACATGTATTAACACGATCCTTTTTATGAACTGTTTGGGGGATGATAAGGCATTTAAGAACAGAGGGCGGTAGATGGTTTAGAATAGATATTAATTTGTATTTTTGCTATTAATATACTTATGTTAATATTTTGATATTATTTTTATATAAATAAAATTACTAAAAAACTATAATACACTAAATTTTGTAGACATATTGTTGAAGTACCTAAATGTATAAAACCCAACCCCAAAAAGAGAACAATTCCATTTAATTCGCGGCTGCAGTTTTTAAGTTGAATATCCACCCTGCAGCGGTTCACTAATAAAATGTGACATTTGTTAAAAATATAACAAAGTGAGAGGGTATCGTATCGTTTCTAAATTTCAATTGCATTAAGTACCACTTGTTTAAATATATCGGATGATCCGGCAATTATCTTTATTTTACTACAGGATATTAAGCTTTATTGCTTTGTTATAAATATGTTTTTAGGATACGTCTGTTATTTAAATGGATTTGTGTTGGAGAGCTCTCGTAGTTTTAATGTGAAGTTGATTTTATATTGTGATGCTTGTATACGGATTACCGAATTTAATAATTCCTTTTATATTTTTCACTTTACTGTACTTTGGGCTCAGATGAATATTTTAGCTGCTTATAATTGAACTGCTCCTTTGTCAAGCGTCTTCTATTTTCAGAGGGTTATGAATATTTTACAGATATTTGTATAAAAATAATGTAGCATATAAAATAATAAAAGGGCCCCCTGTTGATATAATAATATCACGAATAAAGACATCGAATATTTTTTTGACGTAAACCCTTTTTTCCAAAAATAACACTACACAGCGGGTGTCGGGCGCGAACTTGTTGCCCTTTGGCCTTTATGGTTAAGACCATAAAGAAAACAAAAGTGTAACCATAGATAACCCTTACACATGACACCGCGGTGGCGCGAAACCGACAATTGTGACAAATAAAAACATAGTTAATTTACAATCATAATTATTTTCACCCCTATTGTAAACAGCATAGGGGTGATTATTTTAACATATATTTGTTTAAATAAAAAGTGATATAAGCCCTTCGCGGTTTCGTATTGTATGCTTGGGATTTATATTGGCTGTGTGAGTCTTTACGACTGCTAGCTGTATCTCGCATATGGCATTATTTATGTATTATATTTAGGGGTATCTGCCGACTGCCAAAAAATAATCTGTTACAGTTATGAAACATCCCACAGCGGTATTTATGGTTTAGTATTTTATTATACCACGGTAGGTTGGGCTCCGGGAAGATATTACTTTGTGAAGAGATATTGTTATCTTAAGAGTCACCCAGGTTTCTTAAGATGACCTGGGATGATGTTTTACGTATTATTATATAGATTACTAAGATTTTCATCAGGGGAACATTAAATTTTATTACAGATCTTAAAGATGAGAACATATTAGGACTATGTGCTATTTCCAAGATTATTATAAAATCGAAACAATCTTCAAATGAAACTATCAAAATACATTATTTAAATATTATATCATTACTAGTCATAATATAAGAAAATACGCAATATGTTCCAAATCCCTCGTACACATAGAATATACCAAGAAAAACAAACCTCAAAATATGTAATACTCCCGAGATGTTTCTTTTCGTAGATTAACGACCCCAGCGTATATTCCCTTGATAATACAACTTGAGTAATTTTCATAAAAAGCTAGCAAATCACAACGTTATATTAAAATAACATGTGAGCATTTAATTAATTTGAATTTGAAAATTTCATTGAATGCCATTACTGAGTCGTTAGTATAAATTATCCAGATCAACCCTTATCTCTGTATAAAGGATGATATCATATGATTAAACGAGGCTCAATAAGAAGTATGAAGATGACACGTCATCAATCTTAGCCAGCTAAAGAGACACACACATTATGGATATTAACGTACTTCCTATATGTAGGTCTTATTATTTAATTACCTACTATTTATTTAGGTAGGTATATACTCCCTGTATTTCAGGCTTATACAAAACAAAAAATCGAAAGTTAAGACAATTTGAAGCTTTTTGATCTACAAGTACTTATTATTATATGACTCAACATGGTATTAAAATTGTTGTTACTTTTAGATGATATTTGTTTAGTGAATAAGCAAGGAGGTTATTGAGAAAATGGCGTATTAAGTTGAAAAAAATGCAGTCTATTAAAAGGGATGAACTACTTACATTAGGATGATTTCAGACGTGAAATGTATCTAATTCAATATTTAATCTATACCTAATAAATAGTCTTTACTCATTATTTATAGGATGAATAATATTTTTGTACAATGATTATTTGGTTCGTTTGTTAAATAAATAACATTTACTAATTTATAATATAATACTATCGTAAACGTATGCTGCCGGCTGGAATACGCGGTTTTCATACTCAGTTGTACCAATATCTAGGTATCATATTTATTGTAAGTACATGTTTTTGGCACCGAAACTATAAATAGTTCATTGACACTTAAAATATTAAATAGTTTCATGACTGTTGCAATGAGCACACCTATAATATTAAAAAGAAGCTTCTAATAAAAAAACTGAAATTAATAATTTGTATTATCCTTAATATAAAGATTTTCTTTTATATGGAAAGTTGAAAAGTAAAGATACTTACAAAGTTCTAACATTGCTCCCGAGTGTGCTCTAAGCAAATATATTCCGATAACAATATATTAAAGTCAGGTAATAAGGAAATGTTTACTTAATAAGAATATTTTATGACGCGGACGGATATTTGCATAAAACTCAAAGTATCGACTCAAATAATATCGCCATCATTGTCAAATACTGATATTTAACTTTTTTAAACGCAAATACGTTCTTTGATCATTAATAGATTAACAGTGGATTCTGGCATTATGAGTTATAACATGCCTAACTTATGTTGAAAAAGGTATTTTATAATAATTAATGATTTAACAAAAGGGATAACCCGCATAATAATAAAACGTCGATCGTATAATTGAAACATCCTACGGGTCGTCGGGTTTCATTTAAATCGCTGCTCTCATTAAAGTTAAATCAGTGTATTTTTTCCCACGGCCGCCATTACTCCCGCCATCTTGAAGTATATTTTTCCATTAGGTATATATATTGAGTTCTTGCCAACAATATCATATATTACTAAATATTTATTACTTATTGGGTATTTTTTCAGTGTGAAAAGCTTTGTTATATTCTTTTTATGCACTAAATAGATGCTTATATTTGCTTTATATTTAGGAAACTAACCGCTAAAATGTAAGACTTTTTAAACAAAATACATCGAGAAGAGTTAAAATGCTTTTAAGTATTTAAATGTATGTAAGTACTTTAAGCTGCTCCAACTAACTTGTATCCAGATTTAGTTTTAATCAGGATTAATATTTGTTAAGTAATTTTATATACACCTGGGTTATATTTACCCGGCTCTAGTGCAAGTAAACAACTTGCAGGTGCAGATATTTGAGGATATTCTATGGATATAACAACTAAATGTTGAGCAGAACATCGAAAAAGTCTGACGAATTTTAACTTATCTTTTAGGTATTACAAAAGGAAGAAAACCTAGTTAATAAATTTAACGACACACAGTTATATCACTATTATTAGGTCCGTAGAGACATCGATTACCAGTTAATTAAATCGTAAATCAAAATTAATGAAACGATGCAAATTTCTTTAACGTTAGTGGAACATTATAACGCAAGTTATTGCTCCGAGGTCCAATAAATCGTGAAGTTTAGTCTGCGGCGGCTGTGAGCGCTGTTTAGAAGTTTTGTCTTTGTCGCTTTGTAAGTACGTAATCCTATTGTATTATAATAAAAACACAGATTTTATATTCTTACTTATTATTTATTCGAAATGAAGTTATTATAAATATGACTTTAATTTAGTAATATTATTTCATTTTATAAAAGATGGATGAGGTTAAAATATAATAACTGAGCGAGGCTTCTGTTGTTGGCTTCAATGCGATCCTCCTGATGCTTCTTCTCCTGAACTACTGAACAACAAAATAATCGGTGATCGGTTATTTTGATAGGTACCTATCTACTTGAAGAATAATCACCGAAAAACGAATTTCGCAAAATGTATGAATAAAATAATTGAATCTGCGCTCAACTAACAGTCAGAATATCAATATTATTAAACTTTTAGAAGATTCAAAAGAAGTAAATGTTAAGTCAGTAATAATATTTAGGTTAAAATTACTTTTAAGCCATAAGGATACTTTTACAGTTATAAGTTTTAGTGAGAAGCGTATAAGTAGTATAAGTAGCTTATAATAATGAAGTCAGTTAAAACTTTAGTCGAAACTAACACCGCGAGAGATATGACTTGAAGTTAGTACCGATGATCGCGAACAACAAGACAGCAGATTAGTTAGATACAGTTCTACATTGAACTAGATTGAACTACATTGACTGCACACCGAGCATTATATTATTAAGCTTGATCATATATTCATATTGACTTGAAATAGGGTTCTTAATTAAATTATATGGAAATGTTATGTTGTGCTCGTAATTTGGATGTCGCTTGAGTTCAGAATATTAATGTACTAAATGTTATGTTTTGTGTGAAATATGATTATTTGATGTTGAAACAAAATAGAAGTGAATAAAATCTTTTGTGGATATAATAAACAGGCTTTTCTTTTTTTTTAATCAAGTAAATTCCTGTGTCGGGAGGGGTTTCACAAACATAAAAATAACGGACACAAAGAACACCCAGACTCGAGACAACAATTTGTGGATCACACAAATAGTTGTTGTTTGAGTTGTCCCGACTGGGAATCAAACCCAAGACCTTTAGCTCATCCGTAGCACCACTAACCACTAGAACAAAAGGTCAAATACGTAAAATTTACGGTCGTAAAAATGGTCCTTACATGCCATCTAGTTTATAGAGGAAAACTTCTACGCTGGTTTATCAATTTTTATTTATAGGTGCCGAACAACTGCTACAATTTATATCTCTATAAATATAATCTATAAAGAAATAACTGAATAAATAATAATTTCAATATAGACTCAAGTGGGACTCAAAACTGAGTCTTCTTACATAACTATATAGTAGTAGTGTAGTAGTGTGTGTAGTATAGGGCTTCCAATCCCGGAATACCGAGATCTCGGTATTGCGGGATCCCGCGTCATTTTTCAATCCCGCATGATGCGGGATTACGGTTGCGGGATCCCGCGGGATTTGCGGGACTGAAAAGCCCGAAGAAATCGAAAGGGCCTTTTCTGGTGCCGGCTATATTGTCTCCAAAATACGCAATAGTATGGCAGGCGACATTTTAGACATATTGTTTTTCCTTCCCAAATAATTTCAATTGAAAGCTGACCAAATGGCCGAACTGAGTAATTATAAAGATTTAAATAATTATCATGGTCTTGAGTTAAAAATGGTTTTTTTTTTGTTTTTAAAATATTTTTCTGTTTTTTTTTCTTAAGGATAGATTTTTTTGGTTTTTCCATTATTTATTATTGATTTTTATTAACTAATTTAGTACTAATAGTACCTAATGCCTAATTAAATATGGTGTTAGTTGATTAATTATTTTTTTGTTTGCCTTACATAAGTATAAATATTTTTAATATGCGGGATCCCGTAAATACCGAGATCCCGCGGGATTGAAAATTTGTAGTTCCGCAAATACCGAGATTGGATGCAAGCTGCGGGATTGGAAGCCCTAGTGTAGTAGTGTAGTAGTATAACTATTAAAGTTATTTTAGTTATATTCAACAGTACGTTTATATTGTTGGTCAAAACACAACCATCGTATTAGTAATGACTTTGTTAGTAACACAATTAATATTAGGAACAAAGCAACTGTTACAATAAACTACTACAATTAGTTCTGTGGCCATACATCTTTAACTTGTCTGCGCCAGACGCCAGCTCTTTGACTACAAAGCGTGCCTGTAAATAGTGTTAGAACAAATAATTTCTAGGACTAACTAAAACTGTTTCTATTCGTTTTTATTATAGTTTATATTTAGATACAATAAATTAATAATGTTCCGACTTATAATTGATATAGTATAACAATACTTCAGTTTCAGATATTTTCTATCATTTAATATTTTGGAACAAGCAAAGAAGAAAAAAAATATATAAATATTTTTTTGGGTAGTAAATCTAATTAAACCATGAACTCAAATCAGCGATGAAACAAAAAGAGACAAAATAAATACAATTCTGTTTTTTTGTGACACAAACTAAATAAAACAAAAAACCAACGTGAAAACTTACAAAAGTTTCAATAAAAAGTTTAAATAGAAACAATTGGCTTATGGCAAAGTTAGAATCAGTTCTGCTCAGTCCGTAGAGTTGGTAACACTTACATAAACGACTCTCTTGACAAACACTACATATTCCTCGTTAGAACTAAGTTTCTTGTTAATATTAGTTTTATCTCTTACACCATTAAACTAATTAAATCAAATATTCTCGTTTATCTACATAATATCGATGCTTAAATCGATAGGCTCCTAAAATGTGTATATGTAACATATCGATTATTTGTTTAAAATTATGTATGGGTACATTATCATACAAATTGCTTTTGTGTACGACAATTTGTATATTTAGTTTACTTCGGTAATATATTTTTTAAACGAAAAATAAATGATATAATATATTAAATGCCTTTTATATTTAAAATGTCTGGCTTCTTTTTTGATGATCTTTATATTAATCGTAGCATTTAAAAGAACAACTACTATGAGTGCGGATGCTGCAGCGACAAATCTCTAGAGCACGAGAGTTATGTGTTAGTAGAGTCAGGTCTATTACATGCTTTATCTTAGTCTTAAGTTTTAACGTCTTACAAACTATATCTTATTAATATTATAAGATATTTAAAAACAAACTTCTATGAATTTTATTTACCATTATCTACAAATAAAAGTATTTTAGTTAAAAAAAAATATTATTAGTTTAGTTTAGTTTATAATATCTCATAGTTTATAATATCTCATAGATTTATATATTTGCACTGGTTACTATTAGGTCAGTTGGTAAGAATATTCAATAATTATTATAACAATGAATAATGTTAGTTAATTTAGGTGTTAATTGATTCGCCCTTTATATATATATCAGAGGACACAGTTCGATTAATGAACGGATCGTTTTATTGATATCATCATAAGTCTGTAGTATAATGTTCTTCAAATACTTATATTATAATAAATCTTATGAAGACCGAATTTAAATAACATCTTATTATAAATTCAGGTTTTATGAAAGTAATTAATAAAAAATAATTTCTTTAATTATTCACAGGACCTTGTATTTCAACAAATTAAAAACATTATCAAACAAAGGATGTTGTCCTCGTATTTATTATTTTCTTTAAACTAATACAGCTACAATGCCATCTATATCATACAAAATCTGTATTATTATTAAAAGTGTTGTAGGTATGTCTATTATAATAATTCTTGTAGTATAACTAACGGGGCGCAGATGTTTAAATCTAAAAATAACTTAAATAACATAATTTGATGCACCGGGCCCTTTTTTATTAAGACTCTTACCGGTTTCCTTTTTATAAGATTGGTAATTTAAGACTTTAGACAAAAACACACACACACACACACACACACACACACACACACACACACAGTTAAGGACGGCCTCCGCGGAGTTATATTTTATAGTTATTAAAATAAAATAGTTTTCCTTGTTGATTTAAATTGTATGTATATAAATCATAATATTATCCAAAAAGGTTTTATAATTTCCAACACGTATTACAACGGAAGCTAGATGTGACATCCTCAGTACAGAGCTGACGGTTGAAGGAACCAGGGTGGAGGTAACAGGTCGTTCATTTCTCTCATTTACATCTGAATGAATATTTTCATCTCTTAGAAAGCTTTAATCTTATTATGAATTATGGAGTTTATTTTAGGTGTTTTACAATATATTTATACTAAAGATTAAATTACTTTTGTCGATCAAGCGAGTGTTTATTTTATTATTTTTAATAATCAAAGCTTTAATAAAATAGTTATAAGACAAAATCATCTATGAAACAATAAACTTAAAACACTTTATATATATCTAAAATCTCAATATTTATTATATTATAATGTCCACACTGAAAGAAAATGAAATATAAATAAACTATTTATGATCTGTCGTCCTCTCTGTAAATGTTTGTATTTATTTTACTCTATATATATTCAGGGTTCAGTGATAGAATATAAAATTATAAGTATAGTATTATAATAATTGAAAAAGGCCTTATATATTTATTAAGTTTCGATGGCTATTAATATTTGCACTCTATTAAGTCTTTATTAATAATGTTTTGTTTTGTTGTTACATTAGTGATCTCTCTATAACTCTACAAGTGGCGAATTGAACTCTAACAATTAAACATGATATGGTTTCCCTGAACATGACTTCAAAAAGTTAAGTGGTGGAAAAAGTACACTAAAATAACACTATATATAAACTGCACTATTAATAATATACTTATATTTAAATCCATACATATTCATATTATTATATCATCTATATATGGTATAAATTTAAAAGTGGATGAAGAAAATATTAATGCGTGAGTTTATTTAAGAAGTCTCAAAGCTCGTCGACCTAGAAACTATAGTTCATTTAATACATCGACCTGACACACTAGGACCGTGTCTATGAACTGAATTGTTTTTTTGTGAAACTAATACAGTCTGAATAATTATGTTAAAGTACTTTTAATACAACAATTTCACATAATGTACAGAAAATATAATGGCGTATTTATTGATATCACTTAACAACATATAATGTCTACCAACAATGTACACTGTTACAGACTTAATTATTTTATAGTCGATTTCTGTAAGCTTATTTTAAATTGACTTTTTCAATGTTATTCAAGATAAAATGAATATTATTTTATACATATCAAGAAAATCAAGGTATTACCTACTCAGTTTTTCATAAATTATTATTTTATTTGTAGTTCATATTTATAAAAAAAATAAGTTTGTCCCTTTTCAGTGTGCTCTTAGCTGTCGGTGCATTTTACCGTAAATTTTCTTCGGTGGTTATAAAAACTTTGTTAAGGTTATGTCACCATTTTATATTTTCAACGACGTTCTTTTGGTATACTTTTATAAGAAAATATACTTTATTATGTGAGATATAAATTCACTTTTTGCATAAATGTATGCGTATTTTATGAAACAGCTTGATAAGACTGTTTTTAGTATCAAGAATTACCATTTCTAGTGAAAATTTCAAAGATCATCCACCGCACTTGAATGAACAGGAATAAGAAATAAGATTATATTGCAGATATAATTCACAAATAAAATGAACTTTGACTCTTAACTTTGACCTAATTTTAAGTAAAAACATAACGTTAAAGGTGAAGAGTACTCAGTATAATCTTAGCAGATTTTTAAATATTCAAAATATCTTTATTCTATATAAAATATCATGTATTTTTTATTACCAAATAACATTAATATAGCCTTACTTATGAAAAAGTATAAAAAGTATTTTCGGCGTTATTTCAGAGGTAGGTTAACAGCTTCCTTCTAGTTTTACAGGTACGAGTAAAACTGATTGTCAGTACCTACTACCTACGAGTACGGCCACTCGCTGTACGCTCGCGAACACTCGCCTGAATAAAACAATGACCTACGAATGTGTACTTCACCACGAACAACTTAAAAAATACACAGTTTAATATTATTTTAAATGTTTCAGTTCCCAATACTCATATTTTTGTTTTTTTTTGTAGTATATATTTCGTTGCATTTTATTAAATAAAGTTAGTCGGACTTGATATATAACTACGATCAAGACGAATTATCTACGAACCTGCGACCTCTATGATATCGTCCCGTTGCTCTGTCAACTGAGCTGCAGTGTCGTCACGAGCCTTGATTTCTTTTTCATTAACAAACATTAATCAACATTTATTAGTAATTACATCAAAGGCCAATAGATCATCATATAAAGTACGAACTTGGTGATAGTATAATTATTATAATTAATCAACTTATTACCAGTATATTTAAAACATAATAATGTGATTTAATACGTAATAAGTTTAGTTTCCGTAATATTGCTTCTAGTTCAGTATTTTTTTGTAATTTCCTCGTTTATAAAAAGAAACTGTATTTGATTATTTATAGACAATAATTATTAACAGTACTACATTTATATAATAATTAATACAATACAATGAAAAAAAAGGTTACTTATTTCTTTAAGTCTAGCAAATTATCATCATTCTTATATAAGTATAAGTTCTGTTGTTTTAAATTAAGAAATAGCGACTTCGATTCTGCGAGTATTTTCTGTCAGCAGGATTAATGATGCTGGGAATGGATCTGTTATCGTCAACAGTAATCCAATGGTTTAGGAGAGCTATATAGAGGCTTATCATAATTCGAAGTAAGTTGGAATGGAACAATCTAGAGTTTGTAGAACAGTCGAGTATCATCTTTCTGTCTTTGGTTTATCTAAGCTATTCCGACGGTTATAGGTTGATGATCTAGGAGTCACTGAGATACTAAACAATTTTGTTAATATCTAGTCAACTTTAGTCTCAACCTATTGATGTTTAAAAATTAATGTTGGTCCTGTTAACATTAACAACCTGCAGAACTGACTACAGACTTGGTAAATAAAGTAAATGTATCGCGGTCAGTTGTATAATTCATGCTGTCCTGGTCACATCCGGTCAGCTGCGCTCTGTAGGCTCTATTCTGGCCACTCTAATTATTATTCCCGTATGTTAACCAAAATTTACGTTCATATTTAGTGTCATAATGTAGTAGCTTACTTGTATTTGTGAGACAAAATGTCCAAGCATGTACCTATGTATGCACTATTTTGATTTATTCACAATAAAACAACGCATCAAACACCAAACGGCAAGACCGATTTCCATGAAAATGACTGTGTACTAAGAACATGTGATAATAGTAATAATTGTACAGTACTAAGCTTGTAAAGCTGCAGGAAAAAGCTATTCTTTTATAAAGGCTATATATAAAGTAAGTGTTAAACATCGACAGATTTATCTTCAACTTTTACACTACATCTGAAGTCAGCAAAGCGATAGATTGCATCAGATTGTGGATATCTTTATACATTTTATTCACATTTTATTATTATAGAACTTCATAAGAACTTCTTTTGTACTGAAATAAAAAATAGAATATAAAGAAATGTACATATCTGTTTATTAACCTAGATAACTGTGCTTACAGAAGTCCCATTTAGACGCCGCATTATGGAGCAAGTTAGTTGTTCGAACAACAAGAAATAAGATAAGAATGTCAATTTCAACAACATTAACAAATAAAGAAACAATGGAGCCGCGCTGTTATATTAAAACTGTGTTTTATAAAAATAATAAATTAATTAAAAAACAAATGTTTATTGATATATATATCTGTGGGATGAAATGTAAAAATAAACTGAAGATATTTAAGTTTGTAATATTTACTTTTGGTTTAAACTTGATTTTATTGTCAAAAACGTCACTCTACATTAAATTAAAGATGCCTTTTTTCTGCGTTAGTACGTATTTGTATAAATATTTTTTTTAGAAAAATCGGTAACTAAATTAAGTTTAAGCGTTTTTTTTTCAGATTATAATTGGAATACCAATGATAATAATTCTCACCTACAATATTACAATTTATTCTGGTTATTAATTTAACGAAGACATGAGTAGGTATGTATAGTATGTAACGTGGTATTTACCGCATCGAAACCCACTAGTCATAGTGCCGAGTACCCACGTAATTCGGTCAGCCATATTGAAATTGCGCGGGAATGTCATATAATGTCTTGAATTCACTTGGCACTGTACAGATAAGATATATGTAAGAAATATAAGCACAGATTATATAATATTTAGAGTTATTTAATTAAGAACTATTTTCAACATAATATACGAGTATGATATGACTGCAGTATTCTAGTTAATATTTATTGCAACTGAATTATACTTTTTACCGTTAAATTGTTTTTCTACTTCATAACATTAAAAACTTCTGCCCCAAGAGTAAAATACCAGAAGTTGTGATTCATTTTCATAAACAAGCTTTTCGGCAAAACAATAAAATATTCTAAAGGACACAAAGAGGTAGGTACTACGTTATATACTTAGTTTGAATATGCATATTATAAATAATAGGTAGTACGTATTAATTGCTAGCATATTTAAAATTGATTTTAAAAAAATACGAAAATTTAAAACACATAATTTTGTCTATTGTTTTATGAAATTTTCAAGTTTATAGTATTTTTTTATACTTGTGAAATAAATATTTCGTTCAAATCGTTATACCTATCAAATGTACTAACAGAATATAAAATACTAAAACGTTTTAAAAAAAATACGTGTTGAAATTTCTTAATATGTAGTCGTTTACTGAACATATAAATTTCTTTCATTTAAGAAGAAGCTCTTAAAGCTCGCCAACCTATATAGGTACTTTACTTTATCTCGTTATGATTTTAAATACGGAATAGTGCAGAGGTAAAATTACTAATATAAATTATATTATATTATTATATCCAAATATTTTTCAGACGCTACTTCGAATAGACACTTCGTTCTACATGAATATTTTTGGAATAAAGTATTCATGGACAATTCATTTGAATTTTAAATATAATTTTGAATACTAAATTGTATGACATAAAAATAGAAACCTATTTTCTTTTCTCGCCAATTTTGACATAAAATATAACTTAATATTTTTGTATAATTAATGATATAACGAAAAAAACAATTAGTTGACCTTTTGACTGAGCCACCAAGCCACCAGCCATCCGTATATACCTCGCGGCTATTCAACATTAATAGATACTCTTGGGTGAGTCATAAATTTTTTGTTTATTATTTTTTCAAATAGTACCCTTTTCAAATGTATTCTCCAAGCAGGTTTTCAGTCAAGAGAAATAACTGGTCGATTTTGTATTTTATTTAAGAAGAAAACCAGAGATCATCTCCATTGGGAGATTAATAATTAATATCTAATGGACCGCGATTAAATATACAAGAGCCCGAGAAATCATATAATATGTTATCGTTAAAAATATACTGGTATAAATATGTATACTATTATCTAGATACACTTCCAAGTCATTATTCGTATGAACTCATCAAATATAAACTTGGTAGAGATGGGTTCATACTCGGGAGACTATTAGAGGAGTCACAATAATTGGTCTGCACATCCATTTTATTACATATATAATATATATATCATAGTTTTATACTATTACATGTGCTTACAGACGTAATACTTTTTAATAAAACAATTATTAAATATTCGATATTCTTAAAAAAACCTTTTTAGAATACTTTTATATAGATGGTTTTTGCAACTGTTTTGTTAGATGAGTAACCGAGGTAGGGAGTGCTCGTTTATTTTCAAGTTGACTGTTCACTCGTTTTGAACTCTTGTTTAAATAAAACATTTAACTGCGAAACTGTACCTCGAACAACTTAAAAAAATATAAGGTACAATAGCGGCCTACTAAAATTCGCCTTTTATTAGAACGAACATTTTATTTTACATCAATTATATATTATACTTTCAAATATTTCTTCAAACAAAAATTAAAACTCATTCTTGCTACTTGAGAAGTGTTGATCGTAACAGAAGGACCTCGGAGTAGTTTCAGAAATGTTACCACATATCAGAAAATAGCAAGAGATAAGATTAGGATACTGTAGAGAAGGAAGGTGTCTTGGGAAATAGACTTTCTCACTCACAGCACTTAGCCATTACGTAGTTCACACTAAATTTCTGTATTGAGGTCTACGTCAATCGAAGCCGTTGATGAGATACAGTCCATTGAACACAGGTTCCTTAATATATTTTAATCTAGTTGAAGACTAAAAAAATGTTATAAAATATAATATTTAGTTTTTTCTTCTTACTCATAATTAATAAATTTATTAGTATGACTTATATATTAAATACTACTTCACGTCGCGGGTCCGCCATACTCTAAACTTATGAGGACTCCCCAATGAGTCTGAAACTAGTCAAGCAAACTCCTACAGCCAGATATGTATATATATATTTGAACACAAAAGTATAAATAAATTACATCAATGTTGCTAATCGGGATGATTTAATTTAAAATAACGAATACTATCCCTTGAGTTATAAAGCCCGCAGTCGGCAGTCAACTTATCTCATGTACCATCAGGGAGATTAGTGAGGCTGGAAACGAATCCTATAGTCAATCGTAATCGAACGACTTCTAAATGTGATTTTATGGTTCAAGAATTGAAATCAAACAAGTTAAATTATTTATTGTTACGCTTCCATTGCTGTCTTAAGATATAGTTTCTATTCTAAGAATATAAAATACATTTATTTATAGAATAGGGTTAGGAGTAGGTATCATTGCTTGTCGGATAAAACTATCTGTTTGATTGATGCTTATATATTTTTCCCGAAGTGGAGTGATGGGTTCAGCTCCGCACCTTTTCCATAATTGAAATGCTATGAGAAATAAGTTGATGCTTTACTTTACTTTTTTGACGTTACTATTTGGCTATTACTATTACTAAAAGTGTTTGCCAACAAATACTATTGTCCTATAGAGAACTATCTAATAAGAAATATTTCACTACATTAATATTTACTTTCCGGATCAATTCGAAAAGAGAATTGTAAACAAAACTTCTCACGAAAAAACGATTGATTTGTGCTTTAATTACTTTTAAAAGTAAACAGTTTTTACGTCAGCGGCCAGTGTGAGAAAACGAGAATTGCTGGGTGACGTCAACTGTATGCAGACATGCCGTCAGCCGTCAGTGAAGCTGGAGAGTCCAGCTGCGACACATATGCTATAAAAAATAATTATCTAGTTACTTTTTAGCTTTGAAAGTCCTAACGAGGCTTATTTTCCGCACTTAAACACTTTAGCAGCGAGGAAATAGAGTTCAGATTAGCTTACAAATGAATACTCCTCACATGTTATATTTAGGGCTCCGGCGATACATTTTTAATTAATTACTCTTCCTCGCCTCGACGGGCTTCAGCTAAATTATCTGCACTTAAAACTTCCTTAACTTTTTATTAAAGTATCTTAGCCGACAAAATATAAATTAAATATACGATTGTATATTATATACCTACTTCCTACGTACTCTGAATTTATTGATCAAATAAAGCACAGTATGACATCACAGATTAAAACATTTACATGTCTCTTTTTTTTTACAAGTCACCTCAAAACACTGAATTAAAAATAAGAACAAATATGTTATAGAAACTGGATAAATTCCTGAAAACTAACTATAACTTGATTATAATATGAATAATACACATTAGATATTTTTATATGTCAATAAAAAAATATAATAAAACATGTATAAAAAAAAATACATCTGTAAAATTCCAATAAAAACTCAAAAAGCAATGTTCAGCAATTCAAGATGTCCGCCGACGAGACTGACCAGTGGGCAGCTGCGCACACAGTTGGAAGTTGTTCTGGTAATTATCTCTTATTTCTTAAACCACATACTAAATAATATTACACAAACTATGCTTCATAAGATTTAGCTTCTAACCGTTATGTGACATTGACAATGTATCGCATACCGCCTTTTTTGTAACATTATTTCAAAATTCATAAAGTGATTACTGGCACAAAATAATGGCGGTAAACAGTTGATTAATTTAAACTTTAAGTTTTCATCAATAACATTTGTTCCAAGTTAAAACATTAAAAGTATATTATATATATATATGGTACGGTTTATTTATTATTATATATTCTGTACATATTCTTATTTTTTTCCATTTACATAGATACCAGGTTGTCAAAAGTTCCATTACGTTTTCGTTATTGAGTAAGTTGTTGAAGTAAGAAAGTTCGAGAACGAGACAAGAATGTCAATCCTTATATTAACAAATAAATAGAATAGAAAGTTAGGGCATTTTGGTTACATTAGGTCGTATTATATAATAATATTTACATTCAATATTGTTGTATAAAGATTTAAGATATGTATTTAAATGATAAACAATAAATATTACGAATTTTAAATTTGATTCGACTGTCCTTCCGGCTTTCAGGCAAATTATTTGTATTAAAAGGATTAATACATTGAAGTAAACCATTTTTGAGTTTAGAGTAAGTGTTTTAATTTCTATAATTATTATATGGAGGTCGTACAAAACGAAATGAAAGATGTTTTGCCGAACTTAATACTTATTTACATATTAAAGGAAAATAAACTTGTAATATTTAAATGTCTCCAAATAGAAAGTAAAAAAATTGGATTTTCAGTAGAATAAAATATATTTTTGTAATTGAGATATAAAGAAAAAAGTATATAGATATTATCCTTTCTAAAACCAGAAAGAATGAAAACGAAAAAAATATTAACATTTACTAATTATTATTAATAAGCTTCTTGCTTCTTGTATGTATTTAATACTTAGTGGTTGTAACCTTTGTATTTTCCGAGCCGCGGAAAAGTCGTATTAATAATTAAAAAAATATAAATATTAAATTTAAAATTGAAATGTATTTCTAGCTTCGAATAAAATATTAAACTTTTGACACAGCAATGAATGTACCACATCAAAGTCATTACGACCTACATACAAGTGTCCACTTAATTCTGTCTGCCATTTTGAAAGTTCCGTGAGATATTTAGTGCTTTGAATTCAATGACGTTGATAAAGGCAGATGGGAGACAGATTTCTAATACATTTTTTTGATATATTTATCATATTTTGTTAGTAATAGACGGCGTGAGTCCATGTTATGTCCACTGTGGTTGCGTACATCTGTAAAATTTGTCGGGTTTCCGATCACCACTCAGCGTAGTTATTCCTTACACGTGATGTATTTGAACTTAATGTAATATACACAGCACATGTTCATCTTGTGTATGTAATTAATACATGGATGTGAGAGAACGGATCGTGATAATGAAGCTTTCGTTAACGGGAAGTCTCTCACGCTCCATATTAAGAGCATTAACGTACGCAATAAACAAAATTATGTTAGAAAATCATTATTTTACAGTTAAATATATTATACGTGCAAATACTAATGTTTTTTCTATTACATTTACATGTAAGACTCAAACACCATATTCTCCAGTTTTTATGAGCAAGCGATTCCAATTAATAACAATATATTAAATATAAACATTATGATATAAATATACACAAAGATACGGCTAATGTTAATAGGTAACGTGTACCTTTAATTTATAATTAATATGAACAATATTAATATTAATACTAAACACCTACATTGATAAATCTCCTATTAGCTCGCGGTTGACTGACTATTTAGCACACTTGATATTTTATAACTGGCTTATTTGACCACGTTGGCGGGTTTTACTGAAATTAATATTAATTTCATAGGACAACAAATAATATGATTGTTTTGAATAGAACACATCTAACGCTTTTAACCAATATTATACGTTTCAATTTTAATTCTTTAAAATAGATTTCATATATTAAAAACCTTTAACAATGTCCGACTCTCGTTGCACACTTCCTAATGGTAACTCCATGGTGAAGAACCGCCAAAAAACTCCATGGATACTTTTAACGTACTTGTAGATATCTTATGTCATATATTATTGACTATATATTTTACTATTATATTTTGATCATATTAATGTATTATAAAGATATTATTAAAAGAACCTGCAGTTACTTTTTGTATAAGCGTTACGTCAACTGAGCTATTGCTCCCGTGTTATTGGATAGATAGAAACTAAACCAATAATAAATAAACTGGTAGGTAATAACATCGTCCAGCGGACCTTATTATTGACAATGTCCTGTTGTTATTATAATGATTCAAATATAAACAATCGTTTTTTTTAAAACAAATTTAATTAACAGTAGTCCGTCTTCATGATCACTAGCTAATAAAAGCTTCATTAAGCGTTACGAAATTAGTAGAAATAAGATTTTAATTAAAACCTTACAATTAAAGTTTAATTAGCATGTTTACAGAAGAAAATCGAGAATTACGATGTTCTTTTCTTAAAAAAATACTAAATAACAATTTTATACGCGATATTGAGTTATATCTGACGAAATTTTAGATTTATAATTTCAGCAATAAAGTTTTATTTACTACGTAAATACAAAGCGCTGAGTGCGCCGGCTCACATGAAAATAATAAATTGAGCAAATCCGGTTAAATATTTACCTGAAATTCAGATGTAACGTTATCTAATCACCCATTTTTAATTTTAATATTTTTTTTGTGTGCCAGCATACTTTTGTGTTTAAGAAAAATTTATATAACGTATATTTTTAAACGTATATTTATTACTTATGATGATACTATCATCTTACAAAATTTATCGACACGGTAGCTCAATTGGTAGGACGGTTTCAGAAAGGTCGGTTCGTATCTCAATCTGTATCGATTTATTTTATATATTTATTTATAATTTCCTATTGTTACCTTTTATAATCATGTTTGTTTATAAAACATTAAATAAAGACAAAAAAATCTAAATCTAAATCGGTACATTACTAGTGCTTTAATTTTGAAACTATTTAAAAACTCAATATATAGTTAATCCTGTAATTAATATTAATTTTAGTTTATACATATTTAATATATCCAAGAGGCAATTCTATAACTACATCACATCAATATTCAATAAAGTAAACGTGGTAGAGCGTAGAGGAAAGTAATTTCTTTGTTTCCTTCTCTTTCATGATGGCCGCTGACTAAGGGATTTATTATACACAGATTAAACATTTAATAAACATTATTACGGTTTTTACGGCTTGTTATTTTCATTTTGAGTATTTTAAAAAGATATTGTTCTTTATGAATATTGTTTAATTGTAACTATAGAAAAGTAATTGTTTTATAAATATCAATAAACATTTACGTATTACATTGTTTTTTGCATTTCAAAGTTTGATACTCAAATAGCAATTAAGTGTAAGTTTTCAAAGTGGGTTGCTTTTTTTTTTCAGAACCGGAGTTAAATGTTTCAGATCCATTGTTCACTTAAAAAAAAACGAATATCGTAATACTTTGTAGAAAATATATAATCCATTTAATATCAAAGTAAACAATGCGAATTATAATGTAATAAGTAGGTACCTATAGATTATTTATATATATTTTCTTATTATATTTATAAGAAACATGTGTCGGATTAGAACAAGCGTTGTTCCTGAAAGTAATTAGGATGTAAACCACATGTCTTAATAAAACAACCACATACAACACATTATAAGCACACACACACACACACACACACACATTAATCTGATAAATCTGTACTACGGTTTTTCAAAATCCATTAAAACTTTCCTCATAATAAATGAGGTAAATAGAATCAACCTTAATTAGTGTTAAGTCACCTCTCTTTGTTCTCTATATCTCTATATATTTAACAAACTTCGTAATGAAACGCGAATATCATGTGAATTTTACGCTGCACTTGTGTTACCTAAAAGTTGGAACGTGGAGTTTAATAGTTAAGTTATATGACTTCCGAACATATAAGTTTAGTATTAAGTTTTTAATAAAGTTATATTTATTAGGGCTCAGCAGTTTAATTCTGGGAGTTAGTTCAGTTATATACGGCGTTCGTAGCAGATAGCTAACGTAGGCGGAGAACAAAGCAATGCCGACCGACTGCATGAGCAGTAAACCCCGGGGCTACTTACACACTGTTAACTAATTGTATATGATGCATATGAAAATAGACTTTATTATTGTATCTGTACTACATGTTAGATTAAAACATTGATTATCAAAATATTGTTTTCACTACTCGCAAATATTGCACGGTATATAAATATTCCTAACAAGTCAAGGGAAACTCGATGACATTTGAAACAAAGATACATCTAGGTCGCAACATTTTCATCTCTATTCAAGTCGATAGTGTCGAGTGATTCAGATTGTTTCAATACCAACACGTGGCTCCATCGATCCTCGCCCACGTGAATACCAATATTAATATTTTAATGTCGTTTATTTGAGTGCTTCCCTTTACCAAATGTTGGCATTGCTTAAAAATACGGCTACGATACTAATTTACAATAATGTAAAGAACGGTCCAAACTCGGCTTAAAAGAAGGTTTCTTTTGAGATGTGAAAAGAAATAAAATGTAACTGAACCAAACTTCCAACACAATGAAAAGATTCGACGATTCGATTCAGGGATTCAGCTACGAGTTTATTTGTTAAGTTTCTTATTCTCTTAAATAATTTGGGTGAACATTACGACTTCCTACGATTTATACAAGAATAACATATCGATGAATTTTAAATGTATTTATTTAACTGGAATATTAATGTTATTTAAAATAAAGTAAGAACTTGTAATTTTCAAGTTTACAGGATATTACCAAAGATAGTTAAAGCAGCTCACTTATTGCTAACTCGTGTAAAACTAGAGAAGTGCTCTCTTCTTGAGTGTTACCAAGTTTCTTTGTTCAGAAAACCGAGTATCTCGTTCAAAGATAGATTATGGGGCTAAAGATACATTTTCTACCTTAAATTATGAATAAATACCGATAAAGATGTAACACATTATGCAAGAGCCATCCATCACCGCCGTGTCAACAAAGACTCTCTCTAACATAATTTAACCAAAAATAAAGAGTACAGTATAATAAAAAGTAAAGAAGTGTAAACGATTTCTAATTTATCAAAATCCATCAATTATATTTATTGAATTAATTTTCGAGTGAAGAAAAGTTTTTGAATCTCGAATATAAATTCAATAATTGCCTTTCGTGTGAAAGTCAAACTATAATTAAAATAAATGAATATTTCGTGAAATACAAACACGAAAAACGAGATGAGTCTACGAACTGTGATCTGCTGCAAGTTTAAATTGGACAGGTGCTGTGAAACTAAAATAACATAAACATTTCACATCTCATTTAAAATTGACTTTAATATTTCAACTCGTATTTTATAATTTCCTTAAATAAATAACCAGAATCGGAAAATGTTAGCAATAACTTATGGGCTCTTATTTCGCGGAAGTTTCAACTTCTATTTTACAACAAGCGTGCTTCGCATACAATTTATGTTTTCAAAACATTTATAATTTATTAGTATCCTGCATAAAATAATACCATTTACATTGAATGAGAAAACATCATCAGATTTTTTGGTTCTTTTTAAGACGCTCAAGTTCCTATCTTGATAGAAGAGGGTGAAATTTGTAAGCGGGGCGTGGAGTGGGGATACACGTGCGCCTGCGCATGCACGTGTGGGACATCTGTCGCAGGTTCACTGCACCGTCTGCGACCCTCGAAGATCGAAGTGTTATAAAAAATCATAACCAGAGTTATGTAAGAAAGTCAGTTTATATATGTAAAACATATAATATAATCGTATTTCTTGATAATGAAATGGGTTGTGATTTTAAAAATATATATCAAGAGACTTTTTCTTTACAACGTATAAAAGTAGGAAATTTGTTCGAAAACTCAAAAGTTGATTTGGATAATATTTACATAAAAACTAAATATATTATTATAGATATTATATAATAAATATTGATAGAAAACATCTATAAATATTTAGTGATGATAGATGGTTTGTTTTTTTGTAAGGAGAGGAGGTGGAAAAGCAGAAGCCAGCAACAATAACTAGTATGTTTATTTTTTATCGCTATATACAAACATAAGCACGACAGCGAAAGAACTGTAATAAAAATTTAATCTAATATATATGAAGATTAATAAACAGGAATTAAAGTGGGAATAAACAAAACAATTATTATTATATCTAACAAAACAATTAAATTAAACTTTTTCTTTTCTTAAGCCGCTCCCCTGACTGTCCATAAACAACAGCTTCCTTCTTAACGAACTGAAGATTACAATGACGTATTGTTACAGTTTATATAAGAATATATAATTTACTTTACAACCTTCTTGGTCGTATTTATTTAAAACCTACTTTTAATACACTTTTTAGTAAATTACAAAGAACACGGAAATTTTTCTTAAAGGTTGAAGATGGTTTAGAGATCAATTTCAATCCTTGATAGCTTTAGATATTAATTAATTATTAATTGTTAATAGTGTAACATTTATGGATTATTTTATATTCACTTTAATATTTAGGTATATTATACTAATGACGATGCTATCAAATTACCATTACCGTCAGGCTATATGACTTTTTGATAGCAGATCCTTGTCTATGGCAGTGCTGTTTAAAATATTAAGAAGTGATTTTTTTAAAGAAAAATATGTATTTAATCCAGCGACATATTAGTACATTTTTTTTTGCATCTGCTGTATAAATCCTGAGGATGATGAAATCTTGAAAGGCGATTATCAACATCTCGACGGGGTTGAAGTGTTCTCGTTTTTTGTTTTGTTAAATGTCATAAAAACCGAGATAAAAATAAAATCAGATCTGACGAGTTAGATAGAGGGGAGGTTCCAGTAACAATTTTCTGTAATTTTAAAACCGTCAATTTTATAATATATGGACGAGTTTTATCGTAAAGGAGTACAATAGAGCAATTGACCAGTCTTGGTGGTTTGGCATCTGGCTAGTCAAATGATCTGCAATTGTTTATAGCAATTATCTATATTGCTTTCCCAGGTATTTATATTATACTATGCACATACAAGGAGTTTTTAATTTGTCGTAGTTTCAATACGGCTTATGAGATAACCAACATAGATGTTCTCTATTGACATACAATACCCACCTCTCATCACAACTGACAATTCGATTCTGAGTTGTATGATCATTACAAGTTATTACAAACATTATTTCTTATTTATTGTCTATCGACTCATTGTCTAACAGCGAGTTAGTACTTTAGGTACTTTCGGAGCATTTATATCCCTTAAATGTTATGTAATCTGTATTATTTTGTCTCATACCACAATGACTTTGAACTTTCGTCCGTGATCCTTCTCAAGGCTCATTGTTAAGATGAATATTTACAAAACGGAAACGATCAATCTAAAACACAACGTGCTTCAGTTGCGCTACTTCGTTCATACACTTCGTATTGCATGCCATCTGTGTTGGTGTCACGACGAATACATATTCCAAAATACGTATCTCTATTTCGATTTTCCATTCCATTCAACTGCGGGAAAGCAAAGAGAAACAACAGTTTTTTATTACTATATCGTAAATGAATATAGCATTGATTTTATAAATAGACAAATCTCTACACCAACAAATATCAAATTTTTATAGATAAGAAAAGAATTTAAAAAAAACTCATCACAAATACAAATAATTAAAAAGATATATGGAAATAAAGTTAAGATAATAGAATATATCGGTATTGGTTGGGATTGAATCTGTTGATTGAATCCAACGTATTAATGAACAGGCAGAAAGCTTGTTTCGAATTAAATATAATTCAACGAGTGTATGTATTTCAATTTATTACTATTTTTTATTTTCCGTACAACTTCTATTTTTGTTTTTATTTATTTGGTCTGTAAAAGACAACTTTATCATTTAATTCTATATACTCTTACTATAGCTATATATTTGTAAGAGTACATAGAATAAGAATTAACGATGCAGGATTTGCTTTAAAACTATATATAAAAGTTGTTTACCATTTTATTATTATAACATATAAACTATACAAGCTTGTGCTATTTTAAAAGCATTAAGGATATAAATAATAGTGTTAAAAGAATAACTTTAAAGTTGTCTGAACATAAAATGCAACTTGTTTTCAAGGCTCGTGTGGCGACCATGATACTAGGATGTCTGAAAATAAATATTGGTGATGAGGAACTTGGATATAAGAGTAAAAATTTATTGTAATAAATATAATCATTTATCACTTCATTTAGCCACAATTTCGACAGTATTTTTTAAAGCTAGTAGCTAGTAGCTTTAAAGCTAGCTAGTAACTTTTATGTTGTGATAATTATATAATATAAGGTATGTACAAAAATCATCAATTTACATATTTCCTAGTAGTACCTATTTGTAATATATAAATAAAATTTTATATCAAAACTAACAATTAATAGATGATTTAAAGTTACCACTGTGGCAGTAGGTACATTGTGTAGATTCAATACCTACCACCTCCCAATACCGTATATAAATTACTAACGCCAATCCCACGTAGACAATTCACAATATGAATCACTTCGACAGCCAGGTAACATTTTTAGTACAATGGGGGTAACGTTGACAAATGGAAAGAGCTTTTGTTAACAACTTCAAATGACGTGAGCAGGTGTTGTTAACAATAACGAAGATATATTCACTAAATTGCGCTTTTTCTATAACATTGCGTTTTGTCGTGCTATTTCTTAGATACGTGAGAAATCAATTGTGATTTTTGATGGATTTATTAATGTAGTTAGGTATGTGCTTCTATAAGATCAGGAGCGTTTCAGAAAAAACCTAATTATAATTTATTAATTGCACATCGTTTAAGAATTGACCTGATGGGAATACCTCCTGAGTAACCGGAGCACCCTTTCACAAATTTCGGTTTTAAAATGCTCTCTAAACTGCGTTTTGGAATGAAAGAGCCTTAAAATCATTTCATCCCTCGGTTTAGCCCTTCCTCAAGCAACGATCACCTATACAGATAACAAATGGCAGAAAATAAAAATTCATAAAGAAAAAAGGTTGATTATCGACTTGATAACATAAATGGTTCGAACAGAAGTAAAACCCAGGTAAGAATCTTCGTGATAAGAATGGATTCAGAGTATTTTATTTTGTTATCGGAACATCGCTTAAGGTTAAGATAATCTTATCACAGCCACCTTTCTTTCACCTACTTTTAACCATTTACTAAATAATGTTTATACAATAAATTGTTTATAGATACATTAGTGTACGCCGGCTTTGAACCGACTATATCTTTCACTAAAAGAAAGCTGTGTTATCCCTAAATCCTAATATTCAATTATTTTAGTAAATATAAAGTATATTATAGTGCAATTGTTGATATTTATAAATAATGTTGGAGGAAATAGTATTGCTTAATGAGTTCGTTGATATTTATACATTTCTAAATACGTTTATTCCAAGGGTGTGCATAAAATAGTTCAGTTGTAGAGTTACGCTATGTATGTAACATTGTATTTTTTAAGTTTCAATCACTTGACGCAAGGGACGTCCATTTACTATGTATAATACTTGCTTCCTCTTTACATCTTATAAGAGATAGCCATAAAGATGTCGAACCGAGTAATAAATTATAAAAGTCGAAATCAGCAGATGCACAAATATAACTGGTGTCGCGACTTCAGAAACCTGTTATGAAAAAACGTACAACTTTTACATCAAATACTTGAATAAATATTATATGATGTTTTGAATAGTAAACAAAATATAGTGCTGACGTTACAGATATACGATAGCACAGATAATATATTATTTGCTTCGATATCGATATTGACAGGAATGTTCTGATCAAAAGAGATATTCTGACAGCAAATGTGTCAGATTGTTTGAACACGATATACCTATATGAGTCGTGAGACTTGTGCACTCAGCTCTTACCAATATTATCGACAGCGAGGTAGGGGGAGGGAAATTGCTTAAATAATATTGTTGAGCTTCACATGGGTTAGTGTACCATTAAAATATTAAGTATACGACAAAGTACCGCGTATAAACAGCGCTATTCTATAACACATCTCAAGCTTTTGATCTAGTTCTTTTATGTCAAAATTCAAATGTCTGATTCCGCTTTAGAAGTATTGCAGGTAATTCAAGCGCTTCCATATCGAGCTGATTGTATGTCATCAGCAGGTAACGTACATATAAAACCCGCAGTCCATTTCCATTACCTACCATTTGAACTTAAAATTCTCTATCATTTTATAATACTTATGGAAATTGGTGAGTAATGAAATCACTGTATTAAATACATACTTACACAAAGTCAATTGAATCTCATTAAAATTTACGTTATTATTAACCGTTTCTTGTTTTACCAAAAGCAAATTCTCGTAATATTAATGATATCTTCAAAGTAAAATATTTCCATATTAAATCACCCTAATTCAACTCACTGTCAGTTTTCGTAAATTTGTTCGTAGTTGAAGCAGAGTTATTTTCAAACGTATTTCGTTTCTTGGTAAGCATTGTAATTTAAAAAAATATTATTTACGGGGCTTATAGTAGTAACTAGCGGAGAATGAATAGAGCAAATAAAATAAACTTAACTAGAAATGCAATAACTTATTGTTATATATTTTATTATTTTGGTTTTGATATTATTTGTATTTTTTTAATATAAAAAAAATATTATAATATAAATAATTCAGGTTTATAGAGATCAATTTAAATATTCAGTTAAATCGATACAGATACTCTTTTATAAAAACAATAAATTACAAAACATATAAAGGTAAAACTCACTGAATTACAAATGAATAAAAGCGCCATAATTCACGTTATCCGACCTATTTGGACCTAACCTACTTTGCCAGCCAGCGGTCCATTTACTGCCGTAACCCATTAATGGGGCTGCTAAAATAAAGCAAAAACTAAAACGCACACATAGTTCATACTGCCTACTTATGTGTGTATGTATGTATTTATGTATGTAGGTAGCAAAAAACGCTACACTTACCCGTATATCGCCGCTGCGCCAGCGATAGCGCCACCGCACTGCGCCGCGACGTACAGCGCAGCACGCAGCGGGGACACGCGCCGGCGCACGCACAGCGCCACTGACACGGCAGGGTTCACGTGCGCTCCTGAGTAACATATAGTAACATATAGTAACATATAGTGTGAATATATCACTGTTTTTAATATTATTAACACTCTGTGAATAGGAATCGGCTTACTTATAACTAGTAGTATTGTTTTCTATCCCTATGTTAAATGCCCCTTGGCCTGTTCTATTTTTTATAGACTTAACAAGTATCATAATTTTATTACTATTTCGTTCGATCAATTATTACTGCGCGGCTAAGCGGATCCAACGTATCTGAATAGATTTAATTAAACAACAATAATATAAGTCTAAACCTGATGGATGAACAAATATATACTTTATCTACCTCCTCATTTTTCAGTTAGATAAGAAGTGCCATTAAGAAATAGATTTATAATAATTTTAGCGGCCGAGTTAGTAGTTATTGTATTTTCTTTTATCATGTAGCTCTAACATCTATAGAATATAGATCCAAAGAAAGAATGATTAGCCAGTAAATGTTATAATTATATTATTTATTTAATTCAATTAAGATATTAACAATTAAGCTGCAAATATAAATAAACAGATGGGTTAACAAGAAACCTATACATAACACAAAACCAAAATTTACATTTTCTATGTTCGAAACAAGACTTAGAACCTACAAACAAGTTTAATTTAATTAACACATAAATAACTGTATTTATTAGACCTTTTTGTTTTACATGTTATCTGAATCATATTAATACCCTTATCTTTTATTACTGTGCCTAAATGTAGGTAATGTTTTTTTTTATTACAGAAAAGGTCATAAATTGGTAAATATTTGTAAAATATTGATCGATGTTCAATAATATTCAATTAATCCGTAAAAATAACATAAAAGAAACGAATCCGTAATAAGTTACAACTTTCCGAAAAGTTAAATTGTTAAATGAAATAGTAGGTACATGATATTATAACTTTTTATTTTAATAACAAATTATTTTTTTATCTTTCTTTAATATTTCTCTCTTACTTTATAGAGTGCAGTATAGTGTCATAGAAACTTTAGTGAAAATATTGAATATTTTATAACAGATTTAATTTTACAAATAGGTATATTAGTAATAAAACAATTATACGTTAGAAAAGTAAGCCGTGAGGTAGAATTATTTATCATCTAATTATACCATACGTTTTAATATTAAAATACAATATGTAGAAACTGCGGTGAATAAATTTGTATTTCAATAATAAAAAATAATTACAACAACCACTGCTGCAGTACATGAAGCTAAATAACGGTTACAAAAGCAATCTCGCGAGAGACAAAGAGAATACCAACTTTGATACTTATTGCATATGCAAACTTCAAATACGCAAAAATATATTATTCATACTTACATATACGCGGTAGAAATGTGAGAAGATTTTAGATCTAAGACACGAAAACACGCGCTGTATGCCAAATACCTTTTGCTTAAGTAATACCAAAATCAAATCAGACAAAAAAGGAATTGACATAGAGCTTCTATTTACAATAACAACACTTAAAAAAACACAGATTAAAAAGAATATCTTGCAGGCCACACAAATACCTACTCCATGGAATTCAAGGATAATTTACACATTCAAAACTACATATTTAAATGTCTCTGATATAACTGTAACATCTATTAGCGATTTCACGAATCCTCGAGTACACGAATACGGTCATTAAAGTAGAACGACACAAATCTTTTACGTGAACGTTCAACTCAACGTAGCAAATAACTCCACTGCGACTACAGACAAATGTTGGTTTATTTTAATACCAGTTCATTATGAAATATTGCATGGTTTATTTATAATATTACATTACAAATAGTTCAGGATACCTATCTACCTTTCCAAACCTTTTTTTTTTCTATAATGAAAGAATAAGGATTTTTTTTAAAATCTTAGCTACTTAAGCCATTAAGTGGAATAAAATCTACACTTTCAACAATTATGTAAAAAATGTGCAATGATTAGCTAAGCGCACTGTAAGCCGCTAATGTTAATCTAAAGCTTAGTCTAAAGCTCTCAGCGACCGGTACAAAAATGCTCGACTTAATCATTTTTTGCTTTGTCTACGAATACGAAATGTTAGTTAGATATATGTTTGAAATATTTATAAACATGTATAGCTATGTTCAGCTTACTTAAATTTATATAAATATAGAATGAAAAATAAACCGATACCCTGTCCGTATCGGTCTCGAACCCGCGACTACTGGGAAACCGTCCTGTCGCTATACTATCTATTAGGTTTCTTGCAATAATCCATAAATTATTGAACATGGCCTATTATTAAGCGGCTCAACTACCTTCTCAATGGTATCTTGATACACTTGTGCCGATGTTTTGATACCTTTTTACAAAAATATGGCCCAGTCATCCCTTCACAGCTAACACCCCACCAATTTATCACTGAAGTCGGATAATGTCCACGTTGCACTCTGTCGACTAATTGGGAAGCTTCCTTAGAGCTCTGAGCATAAATACCTTTATTTTGTTTATTAAAATGTTGCCCAAATGTAAAAATAATCTCATCCGAAAACAAAATTTTTGCGTGACCTCCGCATACCGCTTCAATAGTTGTTTTGATTTTACAGATCTTTCTCTGTCACAAACAGAGGAAGTATCATTGTAAATATTAATAGCACGGTATACAAACATTTGACTAATACCACATGTATGGAGAGTTTTAAAAATTGTATTTGGCTTCATACCTACTTTGTGTAATGCAATCATAGCGATTCTGTTCTCTTTATCACCCCACTCCATTTTAATATCGCAAAATATTGTACAATGTATTGGAGCCAAAAAGAGAAAAAACAATGAACAATCGTATAATAATGACTGATTCCAAATTCAAATGTAATATTTTTTTATTTTTTAATGGTAACAGTATTTATGGCCAGACTAAGGATATAGGACTACTATAGTCTATATAACTTTATACTGTTGCGTAGTACCTCAGTACAATGCTTTAGTTAATATTCTGAACGTAGTACTTATATTTTTGACAGCTGCCATCGTAAGGACTAGATTATTAAATATTTAAACGCTCTGGAACCTCAAAGTGTTCGTGATTAATGGTGGAAGGTTGATTTTTGGTTGACTTCGGCGTTCAAACTTCATTTGAAAGTTTTCTTATTACTTAACAAGAGATGGATAAAACTTTATTTTCCTATAATTTGACGCAACAAGGTTTCTTTACAAATATTTGGCAAGTCCACGTCAAATTTAATTAACGTCATACTCCAAATACTATTAAGATACAGTATTCTAATTTCTTAATGTATTCTTTCCAAATAAAAATTATATTACATTAAATTAAGGTCACAAACAAAACATTTAAAATCACGAGTCTTCAATATAACGCAAAATGAACAATACGAAAACAGAATTGGTGTTGCACGTGAAATTTATGATTTTTAATTTACAAAGACGAGATAATTTATATGTGAATGTGATTGTATTTTTTAACCTTGCCCTTTAAATATAGATCCATTGGCAAGAATTATAAAAACAGGTGTTCCGAGTAGAAATACCTTAATACTACTAGCCTACGTGCAGCTATTTATAATTGTATTGTTCTTTTGTTGCTATATGCACAACAAGATATTGATTTTACATCCTCTCTCGTCCTCTTAAAATAGGAGTACAGAAATAGCTGAAATTAGAGCGGCTGTTGTCCACTTTGAATATATTTAAGATTTATTACTCTTAAATTATCCAGCGAATTAGCGTTATTGTAAAGATGCGAGCGGTCACGCGTCATCGTCATTATGACATAATTTAAAATGTCATTGTGGCAGCCATTATAAAATTATGAGGGATTAAAGGGTGAAGGGCGTACACGTGTGTGAAGATTTATAACGGTTTATATATTCTGATACGATACCAATTTGATATGAATTTATATTTTTCCGGTTAATTAAACAATAAGTTTAAGGTTTGTCTGTTATAAAAAATAAATAAATTTTAAACTGTTTTTTTTTATTAGGCCATTCAAAAATATATCCGGAAGATGTATAATCTGAAATGGGCATCAAAGTATTTTTTCACTCCACGATATCATTAAGATAATGCGAAACGGTATCATTACGAAGTTTTATTTTGCCTGTATAGAAACGACTTATAAGAATAAAAAGAAATCTGCCTAGTACGATGGCTCGTATATAGCTTTATCTGGGCTTAATACTGTTTACAGTTACACGATATTACTTATTTGCTATTTTATTTTTTAGAACTGTGAATTGAATTTGAAAAATATATTTATGAAATATAAATACATTTCACAGCCGCTTAAAATAGGTATAATATATATTTTTTAATATTATCAAATTCCTTTTTTTTAATATGTATTATTAAATTATATATATTTATAAATTTGAATAATGTCAGTTAGGTGACTTAAGTATTTTTAATAATAAAAAAATAAACAGTTTAATGTTGGTCCGCTGCGAATTACAATGATTACAACAGACTGATTATTCTCAATAAAAATCTATTAAAAATAGTATCAGATGTCGAACTTTATATATGTAAAAAACCATAAAATGATAATGAAGCTTAACACACATTAAACATTAGCACATTCAACAGCTATTCGAGATAACATATTATGCAGTTGAATATACCTATTATAAGATAACTGTACAAATTAATAAATGTATTATGTAGGGAAAGTGACATATAACTATTTTTTAAATATATTGAAAAAAAACGGTGCAGCCGGCAGCAGCCTGCTGCCCTGCAGATACAAGACGAAAAAACTGCAGGTAACACACGTGAGCGCTCTCTATTTTATTTTTTTGCGAGACCATGTACAAAGGAAGCGTAATTTGATACCTTACTATTTAAATTGAAATTTTCTCGTTTTATATAGTATATGTATGTATATTTTTTATTAATATTTAACTTAGTAATAATTTAAGTCTACTAAAGTGTTTTCTTTACTTATTTAGCTTTTATATCATAGACAATTGCTATTTTATTTTTAGGCTCTTACCAGAAATATGAGCGAAGCATAATGTTAGGGTAGCTATGGCACAACCGGAAGCGAGTGCGGTGGCGAGAAGCACAGCCGAAGCGGACGCGCCGACGCCCGCTCCGCCAGCCGCGCCGCACACAATGAAAACATATAGGAAGGATGCTGCACATTCAGCAACCACAGCCTTCCACAACGAAAGAGTCCGCACTTCCAACCTAGCCGGCACCCGACCTGCCAGCATGTTATCACTCGTATTTGCATCTCTACGTAAACATTCCAACTTTTCAAACAACGTAATTATATGGTGTTCTAAATTGTTATCATCGATATTAAACGTTTGTTCACCCATTGTTATAAAAATAAACTAATAAACACAGGCCATTTTTTAAAAAAAAAAGGTTGACGTTTACGAATTTCGCGCGCTACTGTCGGAGCCGATGACACCCACGCGCGACAGTGTTCCGATATGAAGTGGTTCGTCACTGCAAGTGAATGAATGACTGAATGGAGCGGGGAGCCCGCACATGTCCCGCCACTTGTTACACCCCCGCCCCGGGACCTGCAGCGAGGGTGTAGCGTATTGAAATCACCAACTTGCCGCACCAATGCTACAATAGCATTTAATTACGTATCCCATTATCGTACACATTTTTATCTCTCTTAAAGATTTACAATCCGTATGTAGAGTAATAATTTGCTTGATCCCTTAGTTATTTCTGCATAAATATGCATTAGTACACCAAATGGTAATGGTAACTAGGTTCACAATACTTATTAATTACACACATTACTTAACTTCCAGCAACTTTGAATAAAGTCATCACGATTTTTGTATTATTTAATTATACCTAATATAAGGATTTATATTTGAGGAACAATTTCATTTCTAGTAGGTAGCAAATCATTAATGGTAGATTGGGTAATAATTTGTAAATCAGTCTTTATCGACCAATTTTTAATATTGCTTCTATTGTTAGGCCACACCGCGTACTAATCTGCCTTAGCTTAGTTTACGCAGCATCAGGATCTACTAATTATTCGCGTTTCATGATTCTTTATAAGATATATTACGTCCGTTAATCTGTTGTCTAAGTTAACTCATTCACGAAGTGTCCTGTGCCTTAATGAGGGTGTTCATGTGTATGTGTCTAGTTGAATAGATTTCTATGCAGTAGGTAACTTTGAGGTGCGGATTATGGATTTGAATATTTTATTACTATAACTTTAAATACGTTATTTAATATTGTCGACTTAATGGAAGCAATTCTTCCATATTAATTAAAAAACAGGGCCATATTACTATATTCATGTTATATATACCTATTAATTAATCCATGCGTTTCGAGTGGTAGAGCTCGTAGATATGAAAACTTCGATTTGGCGATTTAGGGAAAAATATTTAGATTTGAGTTTTGATAAACAAATGTAAGAAACCCATAAACTTCTTCTGGAGTTGTATTTTACAAGGTATATCCCATCTATCTTCTCATAAAATTGCCAAAATCTGTGCCGTACTAATTTTACTGTAGTTATGAACTGAAGCTTTTAATACATTTCTCCTTTATACGAGATATTTGCCCACAAAAAAAAACCTTTCTTTTAAAAATGTAGCGCTAGTAGCTTAAATGGACAAAATCTTAATCTTTTTCTCACGTTCGAGTTATCAATTATCAAAGCTAAGAAAATGGTAACATCTATTTTATTATACACTTTTCTCGTTTATATTTTTCTATGTATTATATTATAGTATCAAAAGGTATTTTAGTATCATAGTGTTAAAAGGTATTTTAGTATTAAAGTATCAATCAGGACCCCATATTATGTATAACTCAAAGTTATTTTCAACTACAGCTTTTATAATTTTTAAAGTTTATTTTTATAACCTCCATTAATAAGGACTTTTGAAAACAACAGATTTAGAAGGCGACACTAAGAAACGAAGACGATTTAAAATTAACACATTATTTCATAAGACATGCTTTTATAAACATCGCTACATATTTTTTACATTTATGTGTAAGAGAAGTTAATGTTGTAGGTATGCCATATACCTATTATGCCCATGTCAATCAATATCTCCTTTAACCAAGCATTTAGGTAGAAATAAGTCGCAATATGTGTAAATTATCTTTACTGCTTTGTCCTTATTGCTGTTACTGTAACCTACGTAGTAACTTATTTTGCTGTTACTTATGGTGTAGAGCTAAATAAAACAATAAATAGGTACATAGACGTTACATTTTTGGTTAAATATATAAACTCATTCAAAGTATAAACCGCTAGATATATAGGTGGATAACATAATTACTACACGTACTACATACAGTTTGTAGGAAGAACTTGCCCTTTATATATTTTTTATTATAGTTTATGTAAATTATACAAACAGGGGTCGGATTGAATTGGTGAAATGGTTTTCTTATAGTACCTATTACCATATTCAATAATTTAAGGTTTGTTGGAGTAATAAGCAATTTTTATTTCTTTAAAAAAAAAGTAGTCGAATTGTGTTATCATTTGAGTGTTATACTCAGAGGTGCATATAAGTATAATATCTATTAGTGCAATATCGAGTTCTACGACAATATCATCTCAAATTATGATATTATTTATTTAAATTATAAACACTTACAATTATGATGTATATACATACAATTTATCATGTATAAACTTACATCTCAGTTTAAAATGTATCTTCGATGTATTATAACCTACAACTACTCAGGACTAAACAGTACACTTTTTCACTATTGGTCTAATAACCTACATATGTAACTAGATTAATAGTTAAGAATCTTTTGCACATTAATTACGTTTAAAAAGTTCACTGACAGCGGCGGCATAGACTAAAACGATCAGCGCCATCTATAGTCTACAATATGCTGTAATGGTGGTTATCGTAGTGAATATTGACTGACTGCTTATATTTTTATTTTGTATTTTGTAATTAATTAAAGTTAATCGCATTATAGTATATTGTGGCTGTGGCCATATCATGCTTTCTTATGTCGGGATCAGCTAAAACATCAGTTTTGGTCGAGGAGGGTGGTAATCAGTGTAGAAAACGTTCCCATTTAAGTGCAAGCAACGATCAGTGTAGCAAAAGATCAAAATTTGACGATATGAGTGCAAATGAAAAGAAATCGAATTTCTCCATGCTCAATCCTAATGTTAACGGTACAATTAAAATGACATCGTCATCTATGAACAAACCGGGCGCTACAACAAAGAAGCTAGTAATTAAAAACTTTAAAAGTATGTTTACGCTGTTATCGTAACTTCTTGTCATAACCTCCATGACATCTGGTAACGAGTTCAAATATTTTTCAGGTAAACCGAACCTACCAGAAAACTACCAAGAGACGACATGGAGCAAATTACGGGAGGCGGTTATAGCTATACAAACTTCAAAGGCAATTGCCTATTCTTTAGAGGAATTATATCAAGCAGTCGAGAATATGTGTAGTCATAAGGTATTACACAGCAAATCATCATTTAAATCAATTATATCATTGTATTTAGTTTTTGTCATGAATTAATTATAATTTTAATTGCATACCAGCAATAACTTCTTAGTATATAATTGTAATTGTAAAATTATTAATTGTTTTAATTAATTGTTGCTAGCAGTTTTATTGCCATAATATATGGCAATAAAACTGCTAGCATTGGGTATCTTAATCATAATTTGTGTTATATGCAAAAAATAATAATAAAATAAATAAATGTTAAAATGTGAACACTTTATAAGTATTCAAAATTAGTATTTTGACTGGAACAAGGCTTGAAAACACTTTAAAATAATTTGCTAAACTTAGTAGACTAGACTAAACCTGTAAAAAATTACATTAAAAAAACACGACTTCAAGGCTAAAAAGTAAAAAATTATGAAGATTTAATATTAATTATTTACTACCTATTATTTATATGTCCTATTTACTATTAAGTCGGAAGTCGTCACGTAAAAATACTCTTTGAAACACAATCTTGTGAGACTATTAAAAATTGTGAAAAAGTTGGTTAGTCATGAAGGCATATATGAAATCTTCATGAAGGCATATATGTCATGAAACTCTTGAATGGCATAAACTTGGTAAAATCCTAGAGCATCTTGCGAATGAGTATTTTGACCAAAGAGCTAATAGACTTGGCCTCAGCGTCTGGCCAATGAGTCAGCTTAGCAGAGGACTCATTGACTTGGTCACATTAATGAACATTTAGAAAACGAGTCAGCTGAGCAGAGGGTTCATAGATTAGAAGTGATACGAAACCGTACAACAACCAAGTCTTCTCAGATACATGAGAACTGGCTAGCAACAGCGCGTCAGACTTCTCAAAGACTTCGTTCAATGATTGAGCGTAATTTTATAACCACCGAAAATCAATATGCTGAAGTACCATGTACAGTCTGTAAGAAATGATTATATCCAAAACAACAGATGCCATTAGTCGCAGCATGTTTTGATTTTCTTCCAGAGGAGAGTACAGCTAGTACAAAACTTGGATAAAAAATGCTCATAAAATAAAAACTAATGGGCCACTTGAATCAAATTTTTATGCCATATATATATATATACCAATTTAAACCTATTCAGCATCAAACAAAAAAAGGATTAAGTTAATCAGTTCAGAAACCGCTGAGAAATTGGTGTGCTTACAAAAACAAAAATAATAATATATATACCAGCCGAATTGAGAACCTCCTCCTTTTTGAATTTGGTTAAAAAGAATAATATTAATACACTTTTTTAATTATTATTCTATTACCATAACCATACTACCAATCTAATAAGACTAACAAAAATATGTTTATACTGACAAAAGTTATTAAAACAAATTTAACATTTCTTGGAAAAAAGTAATGTATAAAAGGTGGCAGGCAATTTTGGTAAAAAAAATGATTAGAAGTTTTTGATTAAGATTTACAAACAAATATGTATATATTTTTTAAACAAACCCCCTTCCCAACAAATAAAAAAAAAATTAAAATTGGTTGAACCATTTTCAATCATTGACCCTTTTATAGAAGCTACAAGTCACTTTTGTTTCTGTAGATGGTACAAATAATTTTTGTTTATGGTTGGAATATTCCAATAAAGGATCAGCAGTGAAAGTAAAGTACTACATACATAAACATACCCAAAACCTATAAAAACTAAACATGGTTATCAATCAATGTATATATATTTGTTTGCTTTACCATACTACGTATTTCAATATATATTCTAGAATGCACACTGCAAAGTATCTAAAGGAATGCATCAGAGTTGTGTTGTGTTAAATTTAAAAATACAAATATTCATGTATTTAATTATTATTTGAATCAGCGATTGAAACGACTGAAAAAGGTTTATTTAAAGATCTTTTATACTTGAATACTGTAGAAAACCCTACATTTGTTTAGTTATAAAACAACCGATTACATATTTTCACTGTAAACCTAAACAATCTTAAACCTAAAACCTTATAACAGTAGTAATTATGTTTATGTTATTATGTAAAGCATCTTGCCTAGAAATAAATAAAACCAAATAGTAAACCTCATTAGTAAAATACCTTGGGCTTAGATTTATGGTCTAAAACAAATATGAAACCATTTCAACTTGCAACAATCAAATGATTTCATCTTTAACTGTTATAGAGAAATCTTTTTATTTTTGTAATTTTTTATTTACTAACTAGTGATATGGCTACTCTACATGTATATTACAAGAATCAAATTCTCTTCCAGATGGCATCACAGTTATATGTCAATCTAACAAATTTAGTAGAGGCTCATGTGAAGTCAAACATAGAGCAGTTCCTATCGGAGAGCATGGACCGCCAAGTATTCCTCAAACGCATGGACGACTGCTGGCGAGCTCACTGCCGACAGATGATTATGATTAGAAGCATCTTCCTATATCTGGACCGAACTTATGTGTTGCAGAATCCTAGCATACATTCAATATGGTTAGAATAATGTAATGTTATATAATAAATAAATGCTTTAAATTTTAATTTTATAGAATATATTTAAAACCCATTTTCGATATCTCAAGTTATTAACTGTACTGTATCTATGCAATAGAATAATAAACTTTTACACCAATATATCATTAAGATGCAATGTGAAATTATTATTATTATATAAATTGAATTATATAATTAGAACAAATTTTAGGGACATGGGTCTAGACCTTTTCCGGCACCACATAGCCCTGAACACCCTGATCCAGACGCGCACAGTGGACGGGCTGCTGCAGCTCATCGAGCGCGAGCGAGGCGGAGACGCCGTCGACATCTCGCTGCTCAAGAGCCTGCTCAGGATGCTGTCCGACCTGCAGATCTACCAGGATGCATTCGAACACAAGTATGTATACTCCTTAACAGTAAACAAATCTTTACAATTCAAGGAGTTCCCCTTAACGTAAATATTGCACTTGAACATATTGAAATTTATAAACGTTCTTCTCTAAGTTAATCACCCTTGTCCTAGGTAAATAAATTTATTAGCCATCCTTAAAAGTATCCTAATTGTAAAGATGCTCGAATCCTAAGTATTATACCACAATAGATTCCTGCAAGCCACGGAGCGTCTGTACGCGGCGGAGGGCCAGCGCCTCATGCGCGAGCTGGCCGTGCCGCAGTACTTGGCTCACGTCGAGAAGAGACTGCGGGAGGAGAACGAGCGTCTGCTGCACTACCTGGACCCCTGCACCAAGTCAGACACATATTTCTTGTATTTTTAACTTGTGTTTGCACCGAGATAACCTAGCCATTTTTATAAATTATACTGAATCATCGATCAGAGAGATATTAAACTCTAGGTTCCTGTTGTCTTGTTCATTGTACTAGACTATACGATCTTTTTCAGATGGCAACTGATTCACACGGTGGAACGTCAGTTGTTAAGCGAGCACGTGAGCGGAGTACTCAGTAAAGGTCTAGAGTCACTCATGGATGGACCTCGTCTGAGGGATCTGGCCACGTTGTACTCCCTGTTCAGTAGAGTCAAGGATGGACTTAGCGAGCTGTGTAATCACTTTAATGCATATATTAAGGTGAGTTAGCATGGGATTGTGGTTTCGACTACACCTATGAAATAAAAGTAAACAGATAAACAATATGATAATATATATATTTATTTCAGAAAAAAGGTAGGACAATAGTAATCGAGCCGGAACGCGATAAGACGATGGTAGCCGAACTGTTGGATTTCAAGGAACAGTTAGACAACGTAGTGAGCACGTGCTTTCAACGTAACGACCGGTTCCTGTACTCCATGAGAGAGGCCTTCGAGTACTTCATCAACCAGCGACAGAACAAGCCAGCAGAACTCATCGGTACGTGCGGCCGATGATTTAATAAATGTATCAAACCTCGTTACGTAATATCACCTAAATTCATATTTGAACTTTTTCTTTATTAACCGCCTTGACAATCTTTCTAGCCAAATTTGTTGATCTCAAATTGAGAGCCGGGAACAAGGAAGCCACCGAGGAAGAATTAGAAAGACTGCTCGATAAAATAATGGTGCTGTTCCGTTTCATACACGGAAAGGACGTGTTCGAGGCGTTCTACAAGAAGGACCTGGCCAAGAGGCTGCTGGTCGGCAAGTCCGCCTCCGTGGACGCCGAGAAGTCTATGTTGAGTAAATTGAAACAGGAGTGCGGGGGAGGCTTCACCTGCAAGCTGGAGGGCATGTTCAAGGACATGGAGCTCTCCAAGGACATCAACATCACTTACAAGCAGGTGAGTGGAGCCCCGTCCGTATCGAGCCACACGAGACGGATCGTACATCGACTGCGTCCGTTGCAGCACCTGTCGGGCGGCAGCGAGTGCGGTGGCCTGGAGCTGTCCGTGTACATCCTGACCATGGGCTTCTGGCCGACCTACCCGCCCGTGGAGGTGCGTCTCCCCGTGGAGCTGACGCGCCATCAGGACCACTTCGCCAAGTTCTACCTCGCCAAGCACTCCGGCCGCAAGCTGCAGTGGCAGGCCACCCTGGGCCACTGCGTGCTGAGGGCGCACTTCGCACAGGTAGCCACGCCCACGAGCCCTACTTACCACTATATATATATATATATATATATATATATATATATGAGCTCGTCCGTCGCTCGCCTCGAGAGAGACTCAGATGTTAAACCATCTATGATGACTTATGTATAGAATCTATATTTCTTAGGTTATATTCTCATCACTAGCTGTGCCTGCGACCTCGTCCGCGTAGTCGTTATTTAAAACACAATTTTTATTACAGAGTAGTTATTCCGATTTGGTAATTTTGTTATTGGAAAGAATATTATTATTTCCTCAAAGCAAAGGAGCACTAGTATTTAAATTTTGAAAAACTGTCTTACCGCTATTATACGAAAATAAGAGATTATTAACTTCTTTATTTGTTTAAATAAATAAAACCATTCAATCTAAAGTGGAGTCCATAACAATAGATTCCCGAAAACAACATCCAAACCGGTAAATCCGTTTCTGAGATTAGCGTGCACAAATATACAGACGAACAGACAAAATAAAAAACCATAGTTTTGGATTCTCTTGCTTTTAATTGCTTACTTGTTTTGATTGAAGAAGATTTGAATGGTACCGATTACGTGATTAACATAAATTGACATAACTGTTTTATTTCTTTACCGGTTTAAATGAAAAAAACATTAATAATAAGTGAACTCTGACAATATATTCCTGAAAGCTGCATCCAAATTAGTTAAGCCATTTCTGAGTTTACCGTGCACGAACATCCAAACATACAGACAAAAGTCAACGTCAAAATTCTTTATTCCATGGACATTTTTCTATATTTTTCTAGACACATATAGATAAAAAAATATTGCAAAAAAATAAATAATTATAATCAAAATATTGTAACAAAGAAAAAAATATTATTTAATTACAATGTGTTAGTTTAATACACAAATATAAAAGAATTAAAAATATAAAAAGCTTATTGGAAGTGGTGTCCATTGGCTGCAATACAGTTCTTTAAACGTTGAGGCCAGTTAACATATGAAAGCACGCTCTCTATTCATGGGGAAATTTCTTGACTGTCAATCTCATGGATTGTTTAAGGGACTCCAAATTATCATGGCGTTTAGAGCAAGCTGTACTTTCTACAACTGACCATAAATCATAATCCAGCGGATTAAGATCGGGACTAGACGACGACCAGTCTTCAGCTCTGATGAAGTCCGAGACATTCGCTTCCAACCAAGACTGCGACTGGACCGAGCTTTATGACCCGGCGTCGAGTCTTGCTGGAAGGACCATACTTGGTTATTGAACATGGTGTTATTAAGGCTTAACTACCTTCTCAAGAATGGTATCTTGATACACTTATGCCTTGTGGTATCTTGATGCACTGATGTTTTGATACCTTTTTCACAGAAATATGGCTCTGTCACTCCTTCACAGCTAACAACCCACCAAATCATCACTAAAGTCGGATAATGCCCACGTTGCATTCTGTCGAATAATTGGAAAGCTTCTTTAGCTCATCCGTAAATAAAACTCCTCATCCGTAAATAATTTTTTTCTGCGACCTCCCTTTGCGTACCGCTTCAGTAGTTGTTTTGATATTACCACTCTATTCATCTTTAATTTATCAATTTAGAAGTGACCAGTGTCTATTATAGGCTGCGAGTCCTAAGTCATCTCTTATACGGCAAGATCTTTCTGTTACAAACAGAGGAAGTCTCATTGTACCTATTAATAGCCCGGTACACAAACATTTGACTAATATCAAGTGTATGGAGAGTTTTAAAAATTGCTTTTGTCTCCATACCTACTTTGTGTAATGCAATCATAGCGATTCTGTTCTCTTTATCACCCCTCTCTTCATTTTAATATTGCAAAATATTGTACAATGTATTGGCGCCAAAATGAGAAAAGACAATAAATTATGTATAAAAATGACAGATTCCAAATTCAAGTGTAATATTTTTTATTTTTAATTGTAACAGTATTTATGGCCAGACTAAGTATATATAAAGGGCTATTTGTAATAAGTGGCCCACCTCTTGCAGGCAGCCTCTCTACACCAATCCCAACAACATTTGTTAAAATTAATAGTTTTTAAAATTTAAGCTTTCTCATACAAAATTTGTTTGTTGCGTCTGAAATGGCATTAACTCTGAGAGTAGGTATGGCGCCGGGGCGTTGACCTTTTAAGTACTTCTTACAAAATGCAGAGTAATAAATAACCGAGGTAGCAACATATTTTTTTTTACTTTATTATGCGTTACGTACAACGTACGTACGTTGTCGATGGCGTGTATTGTACTCTAATGCTAATGAATGAGGACTATATGATTTCATATTGTTATTTGCCTTTGTAACTTACTTGCATTTTCAATTCTTCCTTTATTTAGCGGTCCCTCGACGCAACAACTTCAAATAAAAAAATATTTTTCCTTTTTTAGACGTGTTTTTGTATTATTTTTTGTGCTTTTTTAAATATTTTACTTTTTTTCTATGATGTATCCCTCTTTTTGGGTCAGGTTAAAAAGAGATACATTGTACATAAAACGACTTATGATTTTTTGCCAGCCTAGTGTGAATTAGATCAAATTTGACTTAATTTCTTGTATTTACAGAGTGCACAACACTATTCTTTTTAAATTTGTCTATGTTTTTGTGAACATACATTATATTATTAAATATATATTGTCACGGAAAGTTAAAACTTAAATTTTCTTATTTTTTTCTCTTAAGGAGTGCCTCATAGGCAGGTTGTAGGTTGTCCGAATAGCCCTTTTCTGTAATATGAAAATAGTTTTATATCAGCTGGTTGTCCCCATAAAAGTAAACCAAAAGACATCACGCCGTGGAAGTAGCTAAAAAAAAACAAGCCGCGCTGTAACTTCGTCTGTCAGCTGGCGTATTTTCTTAACTGCAAAAGCTGCCGAGCTAAGTCTATTCACGAGTTAAGTATTACGTAAACCCCATTGAAGAGTTTCACCTAAGAATACCGTGCTGTTCACAAGATCTAAATGTTTACATCTAACAGTAACAGCCCCTTTACATTTGGTGTTAAAAATTTAATGCATTTCGTTTTATTACTACTTAAATGTAAATTATTTACGTTAAACCAATGAATAATTTCGGTCAGAGAATGGTTTACATCAATTAGCACAGTCACGCCTCGTTTTATCTTAAACTATGGTAATACCAGTTTTTAATTTTAAGAATTTTATTGGGAGGGAAGACCACTCGGATTCAGGAAATTGCGAAACTCTATTCTAGTGGATAATGTACCGCATTTACTTAGAATTATGGCATTCATTTTGTCAACACGAATATTTCTTGCCGCCAATATTGATTTCCTTTTGACACATTGATATTTTTTTTCTATTTCAACCACATCTGGGTTGCCTACCCAACCTTAGAGATTAGATCTTCAATGTTGGTAACTTTTTCACCTAAATTAATATGAATTTTGGTTTCATAATGAGTTACTTTGCGTCTCCTATAAAAGCGAAAATAACAGTGATTTCAGCCACAATTTTGTTAGAGCTTTCTAATATCTTTAAGGGATAGAGAGGTTTCCGAGAATGTACCTACCTACTACATAAGAAAGAAAACAAACCTTAAAGGAATAATAAAAAAATCAATAGCCAATATATCAAAATACAACGTAATTTAATTACGTGTGATGTTGTACTATAATAAGAAATGTTTAAAAGAAACCCAATTAAAAAGCACGTCAAATTGAATTATTTACCTACATCAACTTATGTACCTACATACGTAATAAACAAACTGTAAAATAATTAGCAAAATAATATTCACCAGAAAAATACCATATAACAAAGAAATTGACGAAAATAAAATGTTTTATTTAAAAACTACTAATTAATAGTTTGCGAAGAATAACGAACAAACGCATTCAAAAATTAGTTAGCTGACCACAGCCATTCCGTAAGTGTGCTCGCAAGTCAATGCGCGTGTGGTATTAGACCATAGTGTATTAATTTAATTAAGATTAATGTCACGGTAATTAAAACACATTCGAAAATATTGTATTATTTGAGAACTAATTAAATTACATTAACCTTAAAAGCTAGATATATGCTATCGCGGACTTCTTTCTACAACTTTTAAAGAATTTCATCATACATCATATTTGCGTAACTTTCACCGTTTTCTCAGCGCACGCGAGGAAAGCTCTCAAAAAAGATTTTTTTTCCCGTTTTTGCAGCATTTTCCATTGCTGCTTGACTGCTAGTAGTCACAGCGAGATGACATATACCCTATGGCCTTCCTCAATAAACGGACTATTCAACACAAAAATATTTTTTCAATTCGGGCCAGTAGTTCCAAAGATTAGTGCGTTCAAACAAACAAACTCTTCAGCTTTATAATATTATAGTAAATAGTAAAACAGTAAATAGTAAAAGTAAAATAGTAAATAGTAATAGTAGAATAGTATATAGTATAGTTAATAGTGATGTGTTATCTGCAAATAATACATCTTAGCTAATGTTTTTGATTTGATATGGTAAATTAATGTATATTAAAAATAGAAATGGGCCCAAAATTGAACCCTGTGGGACACCGATTTTTATATTTGACCCAACAGTTCGTTCACCATTTACATCCACTATCTGCTTCCTGGTGTCTAGGTACGAAACAATCAGCTTTAGCGCGATATACCTCACACCATAATGCTGTTTATTTATGATTGGTTTCTCATGTTGGACGCAATCAAATGAATTTTGATCAATTCATTGAATCCTCCCATGCAACAAAAATATACTTTAATATCAACACCAGCGTCCGTGGTGGATCGACCCCTTGTGAAACCAAACTTGTTTACCTGCTTGCATGGGAATTAAACGAGAATTCAATTGATTTAAAATTAATGTTTCAAATATTTTACTAAAAACATTCAGTATAGAAATAAGTCTTAAGTTAGAAGGATCAGTAGTGTTACCTGCTTTAACTGAATGTCCCCAGAGGTCAACAGTACTGTTAAATCTTAAAGAATTAAATACTTTAATAACATCAATATGATTGATATATTTGAATTTAAAGTGGACAGGATGCTCGTCTATACTATTTTAGAACAATGCCTCTGCTACTATTGGCTTCAACAATTACAACAAGTTGAAAAAAATAAAAGTGATACAGCGAGCGTGTACACAATTCGTTTCCCCGAATGAGTTCGAAACTAGTCCGGCAATATCATTTATTAATTTTTGTAATTACAACATAATCATAATAATTAATATGAATACAGACAGTTAAATAAAAAGAATGGTTATAGAAATTTTGGAATACATTATTTATGTTAACAAACGATTATTTGATACGACTCCAGGGTAACAAGGAGCTCCAGGTGTCGCTGTTCCAGGCGCTAGTATTATTATTATTCAACGACGGAGACAACCTAGCCTTCGAGGACATCAAGACCGCCACCAACATAGAGGTACGTAACATGGTATGAGCTCGGCGGTGTGTGACGTGACTTGCCGGTGACGTGTCGCTCGTGCTGCAGGAGGGCGAGCTGCGCCGCACGCTGCAGTCGCTGGCGTGCGGCAAGGCGCGGGTGCTGCTCAAGACGCCGCGCGGCCGAGACGTGCAGGACAGGGACGCCTTCGCCTTCCACAACGACTTCACCAACAAGCTGTTCCGCATCAAAATCAACCAGATCCAGATGAAGGAGACGGTGAGTCCATCGAAAGATGATGGGATTTGACATATTAGAAGTGGCTTCGCTTCCATTATATACTCGTCTTTCTGTACGATAAACCGTCATGAACGAGACGGAACACGTTTTAAACATCCCAATGACCGTTTCGTCGATATAGAGTTAATTAAATATTTCAACCATTGCGCCACCCGCCGTGGTCTAGACGGCGATCAAACTAAATGATTATGTAAAATGTTCGAATCCATCAGAGCGAGGAGCAGAAGGCGACGGAGGAGCGCGTGTTCCAGGACCGGCAGTACCAGATCGACGCGGCCATAGTGCGGGTCATGAAGATGCGGAAGGCGCTCTCGCACAACCTCCTCATCTCCGAGCTCTACAACCAGCTCAAGTTCCCCGTCAAGGTACATACTTCAAGGTATATAATTTTAACGAATAATATGTTAAACCTCCGCGATAACTATATGTCTGTCGACAGCCGGCCGACCTGAAGAAACGTATCGAGTCGCTCATCGACAGAGACTACATGGAGCGAGACAAGGACAACCCCAACCAGTACAACTACGTCGCCTGAACTGTGTTATGACACTATACTTCTACCCCTCCGTGTATCTCTTAAATATAACTATCCAATAAATTTTAAAGTTCATACAAAATTACTTATTATTTTAAGTTGTTCGAATTATTTACTTATATATTTAAAAAGTCATCGATGTGTTCTATTGACATAGTATAAATGAAATGAAGCAACAAATGAATTAATGTACAATGTGTGGAGGTTGATTTTATGCATCGCAACGATAACTTTGACAATACAATTATAAATTTTCAAAGGTAAAAGGTGTAAATGTTTAGGAACATTGTACACTATTTCGGCACAATTATACATATATATAATTGTATTTTTTAAGATTCGAGTAAGGTTAAGTATTGTAGTGTTAAATTTAAAAACAATAAATTATAAAGTGACTGCGGTCATTTGTGATTCAATAAATTATAAAATGCGAGATGATATAGGAGCATTGTAGAGGTGGCAACTATTTAAAATGCACTCGGGGTAGAGTTGATTGTGAAAATGTGAATCGAAATGGTTTCCGAACACACAGGCGTCATGACGTGTGATATTAGACGATGGTCCTCCCGAACACACCCGCTAGGACTCCACTAGTCTGTTCCAATAGATGGTAGTTAACAGCATCTATACATTACTGTTTGTACATTTTGTATTTATAGTTTTGCTTGGAATGTTAGTCTAAAACTAAGAAGCATTTTCTGTTAGACATTTGGTTGTGTACACACCGGGACGGATCACCAATAAAACTATTTATAATTTTCCAATTCTCTTTTATTTTTATCCTCCTAAGTATTTATTGCGATCATTTCGTGTTACGTAACACTATAAGTCACAAACATCCTTAACATAAGTTATTATAGTTGTAAAAGTAAATACTATTTACAGATAATTGCATTTGAATCTATACTTTAGGCTTTCCAAGTTTTATATTTATGTCCCGCTACGATATGACAAAAGAATATCCACAGTGGCATAAGCAATGCGTTCATAAACGTCGAAACCGGCATTGAAGAGTATAGTTATGAAAACGATATGTATTTATAAACTAACAAATGCAGTCAAATATTAACAACACCAAATTTCACAGATCCTGTATAAAAATTGATGGCTCATCTATACAATAATATTAATCTAAACCAGATCATTTTTACAACATTTACACAATAATACATGTTATGTGAAGGAAGACATATTTTTTAAACTAATCGCTTAGTGGCTAACTGCATGTCAAGTATTGAGTTGTTAAGTGGCAAGAGCTGTAACGTGGCATTGCTTTCTATTGTAACGAATTTTGTCATTGTTCTCATTTTTAAACTAATATATTACAATAAAAGCGGTTCTACTTAGTAAAATATTCACAAACCAACCGATAACTGAATTTATTTGTCGGCGACCTTGAACACGGTGTCGAGACAGTCCTTGTGATAGTCGAGTTCCTCCGTCAGCGCCGTCGCCAAGGTCTGCGGTGTGATCTCTGTCTCCAGGTAGTCTCTTAGTAAAATCTGACATAAAATTGCATGATATTATTTTACCAATAAAATATCAATAATGGTACAGCACGTATGCCCGCGGCGGTACAGCGTGTATACCTGCGGCGGCACGGACCCGCCGTGTCTCAGCAGGCCGTCCCTCAGTCGTTCGCCGGCCGCGCGGCTGAGCGGTTGAGTGTGGAAGTGCGTGCGCCACGCGCTCCACGCCAGCGCACGGGAGATCAGATACGAGTAATACTTCGCGCCGTACCCGATCAGGTGGCTGAAGCGGTGCTGCCACGCCTGAAGATAGACCACCACGATATATCCGTAAAACAGACATATTAATATAATATGTATTGCACGATTGCCACTAACCGTGTTCTCGACGTAGGGTAGGCCGTAATACTGTTTTTGTACTTGGCGCAGCACCTCCGTGGTGTCCTCTCCCCGACCCGCTTCCGGACCGTGGTACTGTTGGTCCAGCGCCGAATAAAACACCTGGAGTTGGAGGTTACTTATTATATAAACGGTGTAATTTATGTTAACATTTATATTAAAAATTACGATAATAATTTTCCATCACCTGCAATTGCATCTCGCTAGCACCGAACAGATGCTTGGAGGCGCAGAGCCGCTGCAGCATGTCCTCCGGCATCGCCTCGCCCGTCTGGAAGTGACGAGCAAACCGACGGACCACCTACGAGTGCGACTACACTGACTATGGTATTTTATATATACACACGACCTGACAGATGAACTGCATCAGTTCAGTTATTACACATATACACAGTACATTAATAGTAGTAGTTAATGAATAAATGTTATATTTCTTATAGTTAACGTTCAGACTAAACTTAAGACGATTATTTATAACACGGCATTAAACTAAAAGTAAACATGCGAGACCTGTAACGCTTTCAACAATAAAAAGTGATCAGATTTTATGCTGACCAGACTATTAACTAAAAAAAATATAGACTGTGACCCGGTTACGCATGCGCGCCCGGGGCCCGTTGACTTATGTTCCGTTCTCAGTGATACAAAACCATGCAATGACTATTTCATTTTACAACTAGTCTAGTTACAACTCGACCCTAAACAGAAAATAACCTCCACACTAAATACAATGTAAATTCGATAATAAACAGAGTGTAACCCGCAACAAACATAGTGTAAACTCGACATGTATGTATGGTTTTGTAAATAATAGCCCCGTAACGCACGTGCGGGTCGGCGGCGAAGTGCTCCATGAGTACGGAGGGCAGCTCGGCGAGGTCGGTGGCGCAGCGCGTGCCGGCGACGTGCTGGTGCGGCGCGCGAGCCAGCATGGAGTGCATGGCGTGGCCCAGCTCGTGGAACAGGTTGTCCACGGCGCCGGGGCCCAGCAGCGCCGGGCCCGAGCGGTGCCCGCCCGACAGGGACAGCATCACCACCACTATGGGGTTCTGGGGACGATAGATGATTCGAATTGATATTTATAGATATAAAACAAACATTAAAATTGTCGGCGACGATTAGTTTAACACATTTATCAGACATCATTAATTATTATCTTAAAATTAAATATTAAATAAAACTTTGTATGATAATAGTAAACTGTATAAATTACGAATGTTCGCGCTGGCTACGAAGCCTTCTCTTGTGCATCGTTGAGAAGGAAGGAGATGGCATTCGAGGGCTATCTCTTTCCCTCACGATATATAGAGAAACTAACGAGAAACGTAAATTAATAATAATGTAATAAAAATAGATTTATCTTATAGAAAATTACGTCAAGTGGGGGCGAGGGATGGTTTAAGGATTAGAGGGCTTTTTAAATGAGAAATAATGTATACATTTTTACCAATCGATGTCTTATATAATATATACATACATAATATTATATATTTATAAAAATAAACGGATTTGTGCGACCCTTTCGATGGTAATATTGTTATTTATGTACGCTACGAATTAATAAGGATATGTTAGAAAGAGTTACGATGGCATAAAACAAATATAATGAAAAACGTGAAGTTTCACGTACTCATTTCGTACTCAGAGGCTCTCCTTACGGTAAACGCCTTTTGCCAATAACCCGATAGAATGGCAGTGTAGCCAACTTAGGGGTTTTTCCCCTAAATTTAGGGGGAAATAAAGCGTTCAGGGGGTTTTTTAGGGGGACAAAATGTTTAGGGGTTTTTAAATTTCGATAAATATTTGAAAATTACCGTATTATCGGTATATTTATCAAACAAGGTTGTAACTGTTGACCCGTATTTTGTTTATTGACATTGGACTAGTAACATTAAATTAAAATTAAATTTTCAAAAACATCATGTGAATTTCAAAAAGAATGTTATAAGTTAAGGTTAATATGTAAAATTTAAATGATAGTAAAGAATCCATATAATTTATTAGTTAAATTTGTAGTTTAGGGGTTTTTTAGGGGTTTTCGAGACTACATTTAGGGGGGAAAAAATTCAGGTGTTGGCAACACTGTAGTATGGGAAGGTTCTGGCACTGATCGCCGCGGCATAGAGCCGGAAGTACTCTAAAGAAAGGGATTTTTCTAGACGAACCCTGTAGTCAAGATAAAGGGATTATCGTAGAAGAACCCTATAGAAGCCATCGTGACTCGGTCTTACTTCCCTTCGAGTCAAGACCTCATAATCCCTGAGAGACGGATCACCGGCGCCCGTTCGGGATATCATTGGTCACCCGACCCTGATACTACTCCTGCGGACAGGGTCCGCGTCGCCCCCCCTAAGCAGAAGGACGCGGTGGCTGAGGTCTTCTAGCGACTGTAAGCGTAACGCCGCTCCGGTCTTTTCGGACCGTAGCCCCGACTGCGACCAAAAATAACTTTGAATTGCAACAATTTAGCAGTTATGTCATTAGATCCGATGTTCGTCTGCTCTGCTTATATTGAAAACCATATTTAACACTCTGTTACTCCCAGCATATGTCGCGTCGAGTCGCAATGCAGGTATTTAAAAATATATTTGATATTAGTAAATATAAAATAGTGTTATCTTCAATCGTTGTTTTTTTATCCTGTCACTTGGAATTGGTTGTTTTTTTACAGTAAGTTTTGTTCACAGCAATATTTCTCTAAGCACCTGGTAGGATCCATCCGGCAGGCGCTTCCCTCCCCTGATGGTGAAGTGGCAGTCCTGATGCGGCTTCCCCGGGCGCTCGTAGAGGTCGCAGTACACGTGTCCCAGGGTGCCCTCCGTGGCGTGCTCCACGCGCACCTTGTACACGTCAGGAGACCAGGACTCGCCTGGGGAAGGAGCTTTATACTCGGATGAGGCCCATATTGTTTGGGTTTGTATGATAATCATGGTAAAAGTTAATAAGCAACGTATGATTTGTCTCAGTTTCTTTACTTATTAGGGCCTTATGAAAAATAAGGATTGTTTACTATTAAAATACTATCTAGGTAAAGATCAAAATACCGGGCAACATTTCCTCAGACTTCAGAGTGATATTGTAGAGTTCCTGGCACAGCATGTTGAGTCCCTCCATGCAGGCCCCCAGCGAGAAGTACGGACTGAAGTCTGAAGTGGACACGTTGAGGAGCTGCGCCTTTGCCTTGTGCGTGAAGTACGGCGTGTCCCAACACATTAGGGACTTCTGTAAGTTATATAGATCATTAACATCATTAGGGCAATCATTTTTATTCTTCCCAGTCCTTTTTATATTTAGTGTTGTCCTGTTTAAAATAGGTGTGTTTAAACCCAACCTGATATGGAGTCTCGTGGCGTTTCATCTTGGACATGGCCTCAAAGTCGATGTTGGCTCTGTCGTGAAGGTTGTCGGACAGAATGTCCAAAAACTGGCGTACATTGGCCGACGTCTCCATCGTGCTGGCTTTTATGGCTCTGTAATGAGTTTAGCGGTCTGATAGATAATGATCATCGCGTTAGTAGCGGAACGATTTGACCAACTAATAGATATCTATGAAATCGGACCACCAGGAACTAAAAAAATTGGAGAATATATACCCATGTATGTATTTGTTATTTATGTTATTCTTCTAAACTAGAACTACGATAAATACTACATCCATATTCATTGCCCGCTCACCGGTCAGCATAGCAGGAAAACCCGCAGAGCCCTGCGAGTCCAGCGCGCGCCCTGAGGCCGGCCGCCAGCAGGGTCTCCTGTGCGGGGTCGGGCGCCAGGTACAGCCGGTAGGCCGCCTCCCGCGCCCCCGCCTCCCCGCACTCCGCGTACACCCCGCTCACAGTCACGTTGTCGCCCTCCGCTCCGAAACTGCCACAGGTTTCGTTTTAATTATATTGTTTGATATTATTTAATGAAATCCATATTTTTTTATGAAAACATTTATACATATTTAACAAACAGTTATAACATAGGTTTATTTCAGGGTTGTTGTATTTCTCTAATTATATTTAATATTAAGTTATTAATATTTTAATAGACAAATTAATTAGACACGAAATAAAGTGGGGATATTGGTTTAAGTTTAACAATAAATACATAGAATCCTAGCTTTTGCAGATGGTCTCGGGATGCTGACTCGTAATACAAAACAATGTCTCTTAATTGTAGTGGAGGATTTCTGTACGTGGACGGGCGGATTGAGGACAAAACCAAGTAAATGCTTTAGTCTGTGTCTGGGTAGACAGAATACCAAATATACCTCTTACGATCCGGGTCTTATAATAGGCGGTCAGTGCGTTAGTACGGTTACGGAAGCAGCGCCGTTTAAATTTTCAGGTAAAAAAATCGATTACCAAGGCCGTACTCCATCGTTGGATGTAATAGTCGATAGCTTTTTAAATGATGTCAAAAAGGTAGACAACCAGCCAATAAGTAACGTCAAAAAATTTATGATAGGTTCAACAAATAAAGTAGGTTTAGGATCAAGTAAGAAAGTTCAAGACATAGACATAACAAAATCTTTTATTCGACAAGATGAAAACGATAACTACCGACTGCACGCGATGAGCCTAGAAATTCAAAACGAGTGGGTGACCGTGGGAGATTTTTGTTTACCACTAGGTTTGAAGTGGCGAAACTGAAGTGGCGCTTTATGATTGGTCCCCAGCATTGTTAAAGTTTTATCTTAATGCATTCAATATGACACTCCCAGATCAATGTGATTTAGTAAGATGGAGCAAAGCCGCCGAAAAGTCTTGCAACATTTGTGGGGAGACAGTAGGAACCGCGAAACACTTATTAGTAGGGTGTAGGGTACTTCTAGATAGTCGCCACGATAAAGTATTAAAAATTATTCGGGAAGCGGTTAGTCGTTCAGTAGCAAGAGCGTGGAAGGGTATAACAACCACCAAAAAATCTGTAGAATTCGTAAAAGAAGGCTCCTCCAAAAAATCAAATCTGTAGTCTTATTCAATCTTAGGCGTCTGATTGGACTCTCAGGATGGACACAAAAGAAAAGCATTACAACCGTCATAGTCATCCAAACCGGACTTATTCCTGTATTCAAAACACCTGAGGCGCGTGATACTTGTTGAGCTTACTGTTCGCTGGGAAACAAACATCCCCAGGAATCACACATTCAAGCCTTATAATTATTACGAACTGACCAGGAATAATTTTATAGTCAGCTTGTTCGCGCACTGCGGTAAAAGTGGGAGCGAGAGGTATAACAGCAAAATCTCTCTATAACCTACTTAAAGACCTTGGCCTTTCTAGAAAAAAAACCGGTCCATTTCAAGACCGTATTTCAAAAGCGGCATTAATAGGTTCTTTCCAAATTTGGTTAGGTAGAGAGAGAAGTGTGGAGAGTAAAGGCGAACGTGTATACGCATAATAAAGGCGCCCCATAAACCTACCCCAGGGTCGCAAGTCCCAAGCAATGTTAGCACTCCTCTCCATGCAACGCGATGGGTCCGGCACCCGCACGGTGAATCCATGGAATGCTAAGAAGCTTCGTCTTATTTCTATTGTGGCATTTTTCAAACTTACACTATATTATAAAGTTTAAAATATTAATTAGATTTTTCCAAGGGAGTCTAATATATTTCCATCCACTCCATAAAGACGATTAATAATAATAATAGTTTATTTGAAACAAAATACAAGTATTACATTAAAAGAAACATGTTGACAACTGCAAAAGTTATAAACTGCGGCGCAGCGGCAACGGTGAGAGAGAGAGAGAGAGTGTGTGTGTGTGTGTGTATGTGTGTGTGTGTGTGAGTATGTAATGTGTGTATCCAGGTTATTTAGGGAAATTCAAAATCAAGGTCTCAGTCTCTTCATAGCATAGAGTTAATAGCCATGATGTACACTTGAATTTTCATTTATATTTGGTTAACGGATAAATTTCCAATATTTTATTTATTTTATTATATAGTGAAGAACTCAGATGAAAGAAATGACGACTTGCTAAAACAGAATGTCGTTGCTCTATTACATATATTCTATTTGTTCGTCGTTCCGATAGCTCAGGATCATAATGAAGCTGAGTGTTTACGCATTATGGTCGCCAAAATAAACAGCTGCCTGACTCTCAAAACTTGGCACTGTGAAAAAAGAGTTTTCGTTGAAAATAGAATGCTTTTATGCATCATAACTTTCAAAACTGCACACTGTGCTCTTTCTAACTTAAGCATCTGAGTTTTAACAGACCCACCCCATGATGTAATACAATATGAGAGTTTTTGTGTAATTTAGCGTTAGTAAATTTATAGTTAGCCATTTTGAAATGGTAGCCAACACAGTTTCAGATTTCGAAAAGGTTTCAGGCCAAGTTTTATTGGAGATGCTTAAAGCCGTATCATCGGCATACATTATCATTTTAATATTATCCATTGCCAAATCACACAGCTCGTTTACATATGTAAGAAAGAAAGTTGGGCCAAGAACACTACCTTGTGGGTGTCCTACAGTCCCAAAATAATTTCTTCCTCAGTGCTAACTTAATGGTTAATTTTTACTACTTGGCGTCTACCCGACAAATAATCTTTCAACAAATTGAAAGCCACACCCCGGATGCCAATATCGTTTAACTTTGTAAGTAATGAGGAGACAAACACAGTATAAAATGCCTTAGTGAGGTCAAAAAAATACATAATGTTTTCATTTGTTGATCAAGACTTAACAATTGTGGTAGTAAGATCAATAATGCATTTTCAGTTGATCTACGCGATCTGAAACCGTATTGTTGCGGATCTCCGCAACTATACGGTTTCAGAACGCAAGATGATAAATTTTTATAGGTAAGATTGAAGTCTCTTATTTCGATTTTTTTCAAATATTTTAGATAATGTGCTGAGTACTATTATATTGTTATATTGGTCTATTATTGTTAATACAATTTTTATCTCCACTCTCGTGGATGGGATGTACTACAGCTTTCTTAAAAACTTCAGGTTATCCTTAAGATCCGAAATCATTTCGTTTAATTCTGTAATTCTGTATTGTCTATTGAAAACCACAACAAGGAACTTGAATTTGTGTGTTTAGAAATGAGAGGGGTGGAAGACAGACTTAAAGAGTCAGGGAAAGTTGAAGCGCTTGTATTTGATTCATTGATTATAAATATAATGAAAGATATTTAGAGAGTGAGTTTAAATATGTTAGTTTTCTGTATATGTAATTTAAAGGTTCTCGCTCTGGGGGTTCTCGTGCTCTCTTTAAAGAGCTCTTGCAAAAAATTACCATTTTAGTAAACTTACAATTGCCTAACATTTTGCGGAATGGCTGCTCTCGGTACTTTTCTTGGTTTTGCAGCTCCAGCCATGAACTGTTGTCCAGTTTGGAGGATGAGATCGTTTAGGGCTACCACTTTTTGCCGTGGTCCGTCTGGCAAGTGTATACCACTTTGTTCAAAATCAAATAAGAATAATTCAGCTAGATGACGATCTCCACAAGTGCCATTTTTCACTGAATTGCTTAAAGCCTCATATAAGCCCTTGTGTGTATTTAATCTACAAATAAATAGTAAAATTATAAAATCTTAAAAATACTTTACACAACTTTTAAAAATGTTTATTCTTGACCTCCAAGTAAGACAAAGTTTACAAAGAAGTACAAGAATTGACATTAATGTTCATAAACATATTGACATACTTCTCCACAACTCCACTGACGCTGATGCAGGCCTCCTCAGCTGCATGTGCAAAATGTGGCTGTGGGTGTGCAATTCTAACAAACTCGGCCAAGTCTGCAACTTTGCATAATGTGTCTGAGAGCTCATCAAATATGTCTACCATTGGCCGGGTAGGGCTACCTGTGGCTTCCTCTATAAGCCGATCTGTTGCTGCTATGGCTTGATCTTTTAATGTGTAGAAACCCTCAAAGCTTGTAAGTTCTGGCTTATTAAAAAGGCCCTTAAACAAATTAGCAATTTTAAAATATATATCCTTACTTTAAAGTAAAGATATATATTTTAAATAATAATTATAAAGTAAGAAACTTTACTTTATAGTAAGGATATATATTTTATATAATGACTTAAAGTCTATACCTTTGACCCAAATAAAATACCTGAACATAACATTAAAGGTATATAAATGAGAACTGGTGCTTGTTCTAGAAAGGAAAAAGTCTTTAAGTAGGTTATAGAGAGATTTTGCAGTTATACCTCTCGCTCATGGGAACAAGAGGGAGGAGGTTAGTTTTCTAGAGGTAGAAGTGGTTCTACTGCGTATAAACTAACTATAATTTTAATCCTGGACAGTTCGTAATACTTATGAGCTTGAATGTTTGATCCCTGGGGATGATTGGAGTACGTCCTTGGTAATCGTTTTTTTAACTAAAAATTTAAATGGAGCTGCTTCCGTAACCATACTAATGCTCTGACCACATATTATAAGACCCGGATCGTAAGAGGTATATTTGGTATTCCGTATACCCAGACACAGACTAAAGCATTTACTTGTATGAATTCTGTGTATTTGTTGTTAAACTTAAACTGATAACCCCACTTTTTTTCATTTCTTATTAATTAGTCTATTAAAATATTAATAACTATATTAAATATAATAGGAGAAATACAACAGCCCTGAAATAAACCAACGTTATAATAAAGTGGTTACAGAGAATGGCAGAAGTCGTCTCCATTGTTTTAAGGCATTTTAGCATACATATTTAACCTGAGTGTTTTTTTTGTGTGCAGGGTCAAGAAAGGAAGTTTCCTCGTCATATGAATAGTATTATTAACTTATTATATTAGAAACAAGTTTTTTATTAATTTGAATTTATAAATATTAAGATCCTAGGTCTAAAGCAGTATATATATTACTTACAGTTCTCTCTCTCAAAGATTCAAAAATAGGTCTGGTGGTGGGTCTGGTGTTGAATGCAGTTGCTAGTGGCGACCACGTACTCACCCCTCGGCCACCCCTCCCCCAAAATGGCTTTAATAAATTCATTATTCTATTCCTATATATCTGGAAATAGTACATATTACTTGTTCTGTGTTAAAAATATAAAACTTTTTATAATAATATGAGAATAGCTTTAGTTCTAGGAGGAATAAATATTTTATATATAAATACAAACAAGGTTAAATATGTTGTTGTACTTGTTTTAGTTACAAGAATTTGTTCATATAAAATATCATAAACAACTTCTATATTTCTATTTACTCACTCACCTTAAAATAATATAAAACGAAAAAGGAGAATGATTTAGTTTAGAACATATTTGTCACTATAATGGAGGATACTTAAATCCTTTTAAATATAAAATGCATCGAAATTCGCTGCTTTCTCTGATCACTGACTTTGATATTTGAACTTTGAAGACATTTAACAATGACAGCTGACAAGGAAATGCCAATTTCTAACGTAATTCTTTTTTATCATTTGCGTTTTGTTCTAAAATTTTTATTTTTTTAATTTAACTTACTGTTGGTACACCGTAACTATAATAATTACTTTTAAACATAATAGATACTAAACATGTTTTACTGATGATAAAAGCAAATAGTTTCTTAGGACTAATCATCAGCATAAAATGATCAAGGCAATGTTTCGGTGTTATAGGTAATGTATGTTTGTTTTATTTTTGTGATCGTAATATGGTTCTGATTCATTTTATATCGTTATTATATATAGTTTATATATATTCATTTTATATAGTTAATGTATATATCGCCTGATATTATAACATTTCTTTTTAGAACGTTCATTTTGTCCAAATGCTCACTTAAGGAATTGACAAAAAGTTCATCATTCAGGTTTGATGGTGACCTGTATATGCTATAAATAATTATTTAGTACCTCAATTTGAGGACAGGTAACATTCAAGAGCTTAACTTCTATAACGTTATGTTTTAGAGTTTTTTTCACATACACCACAACACCATAATGTTTAGTAGTTTTTAGTATAGAAACCACTGTGCCACTCTGTCAATATGATTATATCAGTCTCAAATTTATTACAATCAATACTCCTAATATTTTTAAAAATTATGGTCAAATAACTTTTTTATACTTTTATGGTTTTATGAAAATTGTTTTTGCTAATTCAAGATTGTCTATTTCCTGTAATTGTTTTATTATACTGTATAATTATAATTATTATACTGTATAGCATTAAAATCACAAATATACTTTTATGAAGTATATTTGCATTTTATAAAGTAGTTATTCTTATCTTTGTTATTCATTGCGTTTGTAGTGTATGGTTTGTTGGAATTATGTTTGTGTAAGTCTGTGTACAGTATAACGCGTATTGAGTTTGTGTTTGTATTTAAAAATTAAGCTACAATTATTAAAATAAATTAAGAGTAATACAAATATACCAAGCAAACATGTCAAATACGAGCAAATAAATAATGGTCACGCAATAGCTTTAAAATTGGTGAGATCGTTTTTGGATTTGATTTGACACGTCGACATTTGACATCGTCCAAGCGAAGGAACACTACTCCACGAGAAATCCAGTGATAGTCATTTGTCTTTGCAAATACGTTCTTGTGCGAAAAGTTTAGCAGTCTTCTTTGTCACACTCTCTGACACATAGGTATATTGGTCTATTTTCTCCGTTTATGTTGAAATATCCTGTATGTAGCTTATCATTTATGTTTTTACCTTTGTTGAATCTTTTGATAGACACTAAGAACATGTCTTTCTTAAGTATTGTAGAAAACTCGGCGATAATAGTGCCGGAGGAGTGGTTTGCCTATTGGCTTGAAGCTATAGATGTCTCTGACGTCCGTACATCATTAATTTCAGAATCAACTATTTTTCCCAATTCTTTGATGAATTTTGTCAGTTCCCCCTACCCTTCAAATTTATTTTGGTTGTATATCAGTTTCGGTACATTTCTGATTACAACAACAGCTTTTCCTTTCCAAAAATTTAGCCTGTCTTCTAATGCTATTGAGTTTTTTATCCTCCTTCTTCTCTTTATTTAATGATCCTATCTGAGCCAGAGCCACATCATATTTATCGGATAGAAAGCTGATACTTTCTTTATTTTAATCACCTTGTTTCTGCTTGGTGGCTTGCAGCTCCTGGTACCGTAATTCCTGCTGAGCGGTCAGAGAACTAAATAGCGTACGCATCTCTTTCATAACATCTCTTATATTCGCTGGGATTTTAAGCTCTGTTTGCGGAGGTGTTCTCAAGACTCGCCTTTTATTGGTCCTGAGGGATATATGCTTATATTCACTTTTGTGCTCCATTCAATCTGGTTCCGAGTCATACTATAATACGCTGGTCCTTTAGAAATTCCAGGTCTTTATTTGGTGGAGAGCGTCTAACCGTCGTTTCCGTGTTAATTGTATTAGGATTAATATAATAATATCAGGACAAATTACACACATTGATCTAACCCCTAAGTAAGCAAATTATTTGCGTGTGTCAAGGGTGTTAGACAATGATACAAATATATAGAAATACACATATAAATACTGAGAATATATTTAATAAACAACCAAACCCAGAAACACAGACATCTATGCTCATCACATAAATGCCTGTCTCTACCGGGAGGCGAACCCGAGCCCCATTGCGCCGTGGCACGTTAGGCGTCTGCGCTAACCAACCAACGACGGGGCGGTTGAATATATAAGCCCAGAGGAGGTAAAAATGTAGTACTTAGCTCCTAGTATATGCTTTTTTATTTTATGCACTGAATTTATTAATAAAATTTTTATTATATTATTTAGAAAAATATGTAGCGGTTTGTTGGTTTGTTAAAAACGTCTACAATTAACAAAAATTAGAACAAAAATATAATATAAAATAAAAATATGAACTTTTTGCTGGGATTTAAATATCTCAGGTTTGATATTACCAGTGCGGCGGTTGTAGCGTCTACCGCTTACCAATACATTTTGGCACTGATATCCAAATCGTTTTATAAATGTTAAGAAGTTATTAAGTTGACATAGAAAGTTCATTGACGGATGAATTTGTTTCTTGTCACGGTGTAGTCACTGCACTACATCAATTAGATTACTTAACGATTTTGAATATTGATTTGATCTGTTAATATCACTTTTGTCAAAAATTGTACAGCTGACTTATCTTGTAATGTGGAGGAACTATGAAATTTGTTCACTTTCTAAATCAACACTTATTGAATTTACAGAGCAAAAAGAAACACGACTAGTCCAGCAGAGTGCGGGGAGGAAGAGGATGTATGTAAAAAATCCTTCGTCAGCGTGCTTCGTGCAGCCATGTGGATGATGCTGGCGTAACTTGGGTGCACGAATAATAATAATAATATCAGGACAAATTACACACATTGATCTAACCCTTAAGTAAGCAAATTATTTGCTTGTGTTAAGGGTGTTAGACAACGATACAAATACATAGAAATACACATATAAATACTGAAAATATATTTAATAAACGACCAAACCCAGAAACACAGACAACTATGCTCATCACATAAATGCCTGTGTCTCCGCCGGGAATCGAACCCGAGCCCCATTGCGCCGTGACACGTTAGGCGTCTGCGCTAACCACTCGACCAACGGGGCGGACAAGTATGAAAGACTAGCGCGACTCCTGCATGATGATATACAATGTTGTGTTAGTGTGAAGGACGAAGTCTCAGAGTATTTCGGTGTCAGTTGTGGCGTCTAACAAGGTTGCGTACGGGCACCAACCCTGTCTGCCCTTCACTATGCAGCCGAGTCTCTACAATATTTATCCGAAGGTATCCGTTGTCGCTCCAGCGGCGCTGTTTTCAAGTTGGTTAGACTTAAAGCTTCCACCAAAGTGTCTCACGCTACAGTTACTGAGGTAATATACGCAGACGACTTATGCTTTGTGGCGGAATCCTCAGATGGTTATGTCGAATCTTGATGAAACATGTCAACGTTTTGGTCTGAAAATAAGTGTGAAAAAGACAGGTGATGTACTTGGACACACTAAACGTACCAGTTGACATAAAACTAGGTGAGGATTCAGTTAGGCAGGTAGACAAGTTTAAATATTTGGGGAGCACTATAACATCCAAGTAGCAACTGCCACCTTGACGATGAATTGAGCAGTAGAGTTGGAGCCGCTGCTGCAGTCTTTGGCAAACTTCGCGTTAAAATGTTCCGGTCGCACGACATAAAACTCGCTACAAAAGTAGCTATTTACATGCCAATTGTGATGTCCAATCTTCTTTACTCCTCTGAAACATGGTGTTTGTATCGTCAGCATATCCGCATATTAGATAGATTTCATCTTTACTGCCCTCACACCATATTAAACATCTATTGGTCAGACGTAAAACTTACGTTAATTTACAAAAATGGTTTTATTATATTCATTAAGCAAAAGTTTAAAACATGAACAAACTTTCAATACAATTTATAATCAAATCAACAATTATTAATAATCAAACTCCTTATACACATTAGAACAAGGAAAATAAAACGAAAATTTAGTTAATAAATATGATATGATTTATTATTTTTACATTAATAATAAGTTATGAAAGCTTTATTTGGCACGGTCTGCCAGCTCCATGAGTCAATATACGACTCCTCGTCCTTCCATACGAAGTCCTACAAATGCTACTTTGTTATCCGTGACACATTTTAAAATGTAAATAATATATACTTTCATTAATATGCACTGATCTCATGGTTCTATGTAAATATAAAAATACAATGCTGGATGCTGTCATTATAGTATAGACACAAACTCAAGGTGAAACCGGAATAGATATATCATATAATGTAGGAGAAAATATTTTGATTGCCTTCATGTGTATACTTGCCTACATGTGTTATTGCAGGCTATTATACATTTAAAATACGTAACAGTAACAACGTACAGGATACAGTAATTAATAATTACATAATATATTATAAACACATTTATATTATTTTATACAAAGATATATTTACACATTAAAACTAAGTGTGCATATTTTTTTATTGTCCAAATCAATAATTATATATTTTTTACGTGTAGTAATCATAGAGAAATAGAGAATAAAATATAGTGAATATCAGTTATACATTAGTATGAGAAACTATTCAAGAAAAAACATTATATAAGAAATAATTAGATCATGCTTCCAATTTTTAAATCTGAATACGTAATTAATTATTGAGGCAATAAATTTATACTAATCAATTTTAACTGGTAAAATATGTTATCTCAATCACCGAAATTTGATTTATAAGTCTCATTAATAACAAAGTTGGATCTCAATATGTCGGTATCAATGCATGTGTATGGCGTCGCTGTAGCACCACGGCATGTCTTCCCCGAACTTGCATGTGTGCGCGTTGTTCTTGGCGTCGTACAACAGGGCGTTGTCTATGTACGCGTCACACACACTACACCACACCGACAGGTCGCTCAGTGACAGCGCTAGGGGATGTTGCGTGCTTCTGAAGTGTTCCTGCATGTGGCCGTTGACGTGTCTACCGCATGCCGTCTGAAAGATTCCGTCATTAACATTAACAATCAAATATAAGATGATCTTTGGACCATTATTTACTTGTGTGTGCTAACAAAATTCATACTCACAATATAACAGTGAAGACAGACCCAATTCTCTTGGGTGTGATCGCAGCCGATGCACTGGACTCCCTGTTCGAACCGCACGGTCCCCGGGATGGCGTACAGACTATCCAAGTGAGGGCACCAACTCAACGGGATCACCGCGAACATATCTTCGTTGACGATGGCTTGCATGTTCTCGGATAAATAATCGACTAGTGTTGTGGGTTTACCTCCCGCCGCCGCCCCGCCGCCGTGGTTCATATGACTCGAGCCCGCACTTCCACCGGAACCTCCCTGGGCGTTGGGCGCATCTACTTTATCGGCTTCGCTTTCGTCGTCAGTCCCGCAGTGGATGCCATCGGGGCAGCCGTTTCGTATACTGAGAGCGGAGATGTCCTCCGCCAAGTTGTTGCCGGATGTTGAATCTTTGTTCAATTTATCACTCACGGCCTTGGAATAGTCGATATTGGCCTCCTCCGAGTCCGGTAATCCTCTAGATTTCGGAAGCGGCCCGATGACATCCTCCATCGGGAGGGCGAGTTGAAATTTAAGAGACTTCCAGTACTTCTTGTGTGTTTTGATGACATTGTTGATGGTCTCCACGGCCGACCAGTGGACCGTCTGCTTGGGCTCGTAGTGGTACTGGACCGGGTCTCCCAGCAGGGCCTTAGTGCACATGGTCATGGCGTAGGAGATGCTGGTGACGTTGTAGCCGCCCTCCAGACACAGCACGAGGCGGCCTCCCGCCAGGCCTCGCAGCATGTGAGTCAGTCGACCGAAGCATTCCGGCGTCACTTTACAACCTGGAAACAATCAAAATTGATATAAACGTGTGTTAAGTGGTGTCGGTCAATAAATTGATATTGACTGATTAACCACTAAATTGATTTTGAAACTAACTACGAAACTGTGCTATTATTACTTTTGTGGCATTTTCAAAGTCATTGTAGTGATTGAATATTTTCAAAAATAAAATTTTAAATAAAATTTACTCTATTATTAAAATAAATATAATTATTAATTTCGAAATTATAGATTGAATGATCTTAACGAGGATAATGAAATAATCTTACCTAGTTATTGTACTGTCAATTGTCTTTTACAATTTTTAATGAAATATACAAAATATAAAAATATGAATAATACAAAATAATAAAACAAACTTACTAAATCAAATTTATATATCTCTTGCTCAGTCTATCATAATATATTGTATACCTATATGGTGAGGGGCCTCAAAAACAAAATTTATAAGCGTTGAAAGAGCGCAACGTGCTTTACTGAAGATTATGTATTTTAAAGACAAAAATTTTTCTACAAATAATCTATACCTAGAAAGTAATCTACTCTCTGTGAGGAAGCTGTACATCATAAATTCATTACTAAAAAAACATAAAACAATACCATATCATAGTAATACGGAACTAAAAAGAAGAAGAAAGTTACCTATACAAATTCCCCATTCTAATACAACATTCTCATGCAGACAATATAATTCAAGAACGTCTAAATTGTATGTCAAAATAGACAAAAAATTAAATATATACGGAAAATCATACCATACATGTAAAAAAGAATTAAAATTATGGTTTCAAACACTCACATACGAGGAAACGGAAACGCTACTCAGTTAAATGTAGCTAAATCGAATGACATATCTATCACGCATGCAACACACCCACCCAACCGCATACACAAAATGTGAACATTAATTGTACAACAATACTTTTCATACTTAGCACCCTAGTGGTCAACAAGTACCGAACCCAAGACTTTGTCGTAGGGCTAGGGTGCCATAAACAATAAACATACACTACGCACACACGCACGCACGCACACACACACACACACACACATATACAGATACACTTGCTCGCTTTTTGTATATTATAGAATAAGTTTAATAAAATTTATCTTTCGCTTGTTTGTTTTTAAAATGGCTTAGATTAACAATTGCTATGGAAGAGCTGAACCCTCTAATACAAGCATTAAATATGCTTAAAAAAGGGCTCAGGCCTCAGTTTATGTAAAAAGTAATTTTTATAAAAGAAAAGAAATAAAGATTATTATTATTAATGTTCCAAAAGGATCTGACCACCTAAAGAAAGTCAAAATCAAGTTCAAAAATGAAACAAGATATAATATGGCACACAGCGCCCCACTCTTTTTTCCGCAATAATTTTATTATATTTTGCCCATTATTCTCATATTACGAATTATTTTTTGCTTTTTAGTTCGATTCATTTTTAAAGTATGTTTTTAGTTTTTTTTAACGTATTTATTTTTATTTAATACTTATAAGTTTATTGCTACATTTTCAATTACCCATGGGTAGACCTACAAAAGGTGCTGCGCGCCTTAGAAAATATAGATTTCCAGGAACGGGAACGGATAAAAGTAGTCGCCATTGTAAAAATGCTCTTCAAAACACAATTTCACGTTCTTGTGAGACTATTAAAGATCGTGAAAAACGTTGGTTGGTCATGAAGGCATATATGAGATCACGATTACGTTTAGAAACTCTTGATCAGCATAATTCTAGACTCTGTAAGATCCAAGAGCGTCTTGCGAATAAGTGTTTTGAGCAGAGAGCTAAAAGACTAGTCCTCATTAATGAGTGTCTGGTCAACGAGTCGGCTGACCAGAGGACTCGTAGACTTGTTCTCATTAATGAGCGTTTAGAGCACGAGTCGACTGAGCAGAGGGGTCAAAAATAAGAAGTGATACGAAACAGTACAGAACCGAGTCTGCTCATCAACCTCACATCACCTATAACGTGAGAACCGGCCAGCAGCGGCGCGTCAGACTTCACAAAGACTTCCTTCAATGACTGAGGGTAATTTTATAACCACCATAAATCAATGTGCTGAAGTACCATGTACAGTCTGTAAGAAATTATTATATCTAAAACAACAGATGTCATCAGTCACACAACGTTTTGATTTCCTTCCAGAGGAGCTAGTACAAAACTTGGACAAACATACTCATAAAATAAAAACTAATGGGCCTACCTAAATTTTTATGAGACCAATTCGAAACTATTCCATACATCAAACAAAATAAAATTACGTAAATCGATTCAGAAACCTCGGAGAAATCAGTTTACACACATAAAAAAATATACATATATATGTATAGCGGCCGAATTGAGAACCTCCTCGTTTTTAAAGTCGGTAAAAAATATGTATAAATAGGATATTATGTGTACATGATCTAACATATGTGTGTGTGTGTGTGTACCTCCGAGCGGGTCCCCGACGCAGGCGTCGAAGCCGGCCGACACCAGCACGAGGTCGGGGCTGTACTCGTAGGCCGCCGGCAGCACCACCGCCGCCAGCGCCGACAGGTACTCCGCGTCGCCCATACCGCGCTGGAACACACCGACATACACACACTATCACAGTATGCTTCCGGTACACTATTCCGTCAACGTTCGTTCCGTAGTTATGCATGTGTTACAAAAATAAAGATGTATTATTTTCTGTTCTCCCGCCATTGAAACTATTATACTCTAAAGACTTCCATAAGGTTGCAACTTTGAGTTGTAGGACTTTTATCTATATGTATAATAAAAGCGTCACTGATCGATTTTTGTACGTGGAAAAAATATTTTAAGAAATTTTGGGGGGCCTTTATAAGAGCAGGAGAACCAGGTTTACTTGTTTTTTTCATTTTGTCTGTATATTTATTTGTGCACGCTAATCTCTGAAACGGCTTAAGGGATACGCAAAAAGTATCGCTATTAGCGGTACTCGCTACTTTTAGTTCGATACCGAGTACTTTTCGTATCGATACTTCAACTCCGATACTTTCGAAGCATCGATACACTTTTAAAGTATCGATACTTTTAAAAAACATTAATTATGATAGTTTGAATTTGTCACAAAAGATCTTTGCTGTCAAGCAATACAATCCCTAATGTAAATTGTCTTCGCTTTCAAATCAGAAAAGTTAAGGCTCAAGGAGAAGAAAAAAAATAAATTCAGGAGAGATTTGGCAAAATGGAACATAATAATATTTTAGCCATCAGAACCTTACTGGATCCCATATTTAGTAGCATTCACTTCTCTGACCCCCAATTAAAATATGGCTGTACCTTATTCCAGGGAATGTTGATATTGAACCCTTCCCCCTTCCCCTCGCCCACCGCGGTGTAGTTGGCCGCAGTGGAGTGCGGGAAGAAGGAGCCGTTGTCGTAGCGGTGGATCGATATATAGAGGATCTGAAACAGAAATATTGGATTTAAAATAGAAGTATAAAATTACCAATTTGCCAGTAGCATAGTGGTTATGCAGGGATCATTAAAAAAATAATTATAAAAAATCATCTGCTCCGAATGACGGTGACGAATGCAGAAGACACCTAGAATACGACGATATTAATCTCATTTTTAATCTTATGAATGCACCACCTAGACATATTGTTATAGTGAACACGGCCGATACCTTGTCATCGTGGTAGGTGGCGGCCTGCGTGCCGTCCCCGTGGTGAACGTCCCAGTCCAGCAACAGCACGCGGGCTCCGCCCTCCGCCGCCCGGCGCGCCGCAACGCACACGCTGTTCAGCAAACAGAAGCCCCGGGGCGTCGCCGACGACGCGTGGTGTCCGGGGGGACGCACCACGCACACGCCGGACCCGCCCCCCGACAGCACCGTCTCCACCATCTGAGGGATATCGGTTACGCATATGAAGGACGTTATTATTTTAACCTACTTATGTCGAAAACTGGCATATACAAGTCGACAGACACTTGCAAATATCATACATACGGACACTTATAGGTAAAGCACACTAAACAGGTCCCTATCGTGCCGGCAATAGAGACGAGAGTCACCTGCAGCACGCCGCCCACGGCCGCCGCCGCGCTCTGCAGCGAGTCGGGGTGGAAGTACACGGAGTCGAAGGAGTTCTTCTGGCTGTTGAGGTCGCGGAGCTTCGTGCTCGATAGTTCTTTTAGACTGAAAGTTTTATTATATGGTCAAGTTAGTGTTGCTATATAAAATTGCTCAACACGGCAATATTAATATTATAAAATGTTTTTTTCGACAATTTTAAAAATATTATTGAATCTTTCGGCACCGAACGGCACCGACCGACACATCACTTTAATAAGTGATATGGTAGGTGGTGGTAGCGGAGCCTCCCCGAGATCGTCGGCCCGCAACTTGTATGTAAGTTGGTTCGTAAACTTGTTTTAATAGCTACGTTTCGTACAAAGAGAGAGAGATCCGGGAGCCCAAGCTGTGGTAGTTTACCACCTACCACTTCCTAGTTTTCTTCCTACCATTAGGCGTACCGTTTTGCCACAACGTATAAACAAATATTAGTATGAACGAGTCTCACCTGTCCAGATAGTCCTGGGTGTGTACGGCCAGTATCTCCTGGTCGGTGGCGCTCCTGGGCGGCAGCTGGTGCAGTCTGTCCAGCAGACCGAAGTCCCCGTGTCGCTCGTGGATGCGCATTATACGCTCGGGACACTCTACGTGCCCTCTGCGGACAATAAATGAATATGTAAGTAGTGCAAAAATAATAAATCTTTATGTACGTTCCAGTAAGTAGGAGTTATTATATAAGTTTTTTAATACAATATTATAGTAAGACATAATTACTATAGACTCACGGTTCGCAAACATTATGGTGTTTTAACATGGTTCGGTCGTAAATGTATGACACGGCGTGTTCAGGTAGACTCAAGTCCGTCACTGAAAGCAAATATATATATTATTATTTTATATATTATTTTAATAGATAATGTATGTGTTATCGATATATTGAACGAATCTTGCAAGGATGATTTTTATATTATTAATATTTGTATAAAATATAAATCATTACTGTAAATGTTCGTCTTAAATAAATAAAGAAAAATCAATTATGATGTTTAACTGATATGAGAAAAAAATGTTAATATTTGTCGCAATATTATTACCCATTTGCAAATGATCCAACTTTTCGTTAATTCTTTTTTTAAAAGCCTCGTCTTGTAGTGGATAACAATTTCTAGTAGCAAACTTGTCAGATCTCGTTTCATCTCCCTCCCACTTGAAGGTAACCTCATGTTTCTCCTTCTCTCCGTCGCACACGTTCAACACAGACGTGTCTATACTGTACGTGGGCTGGTAGTTGAAGCATCTCCAGTGTTTCTTGTGTGCGTAGATACAGTTAAGAATGGAGTCTTTTATCCTGATAAAATTAAAAGTCAAATTATTATTTTAGCTCCGTTAAGCTATTTAACTAATCTATGTAATCTATTTAACGATGTAAATTAAATTTAAAATATTTAGTCTGAATCGAGTAATGGCAACGTTATTATAGCCATGCACTATTGTGCATGTCTATGTTAGCATACAAACAATTATTTATATGTGTATGCCTATGAATATGAGTGTGGGAGATACGCCCATACATACACATCATACGATGGGTATGTATGTGTGTATGTCCGAGTGCGTAGGCGTCTGAGTGGGTATGTGTGTGTCTCACAGGTCGCTGGGCACGGCGGGCGGTAGCTTGGGCGGCGCGTGGCCCAGCATGGTGCGCAGCGTGAGTGCGGCTGCCTCGGCCAGCGACCGCAGGCAGTAGCCGCCCTCCAGCGCCAGCAGCAGGCGAGGACACACGCCCTGCAGCATGTGCACCAGCGACGCGTAACACGCCGGGGACAACTCCATTTCGCCCTAGACGATGGGGACTTAGTGCTTAGAATGTCTACGAATACTACTAAATATGTATTCCATATTTTTTTTGAGGTCTATTGAATTGCATTTTTTTTTTACTTTATTTTTTCCATTTTTTTGAAAACTTTGTATAACTGGTTCTATATTCAAAATTGATAGATATATTATGTATTAGTCAAAGTATCTTACCACTATAATATAGATTTATATGTAAGATCTCATAAGTTGTACCACAACGATGCCATGCAGAGTACTATTCCATAATATGACATTACCTTAGCAGCATGTTCTAAGAAATATCACCAGTCGATGATAAGATTCATGAGCAGTTTTTGAGTTGACACCTTCGTAAGATTCTATAAGAGTCAAGAGTAGAGTCTGTAGTACTAATACCTTCTCATCACCAATCGCTGCATCATATCCGGCAGATACAATGATTAATTCTGGAGAGAACTGAAAGAGACGTAGAGAGTAGAGGAAAAAGAAGAGAAAGAAAGAGCGTGCAGAGTGAGAGAACATGCGGAGAGAGAGAGAGAGCATGCGGAAAGAGAAAGAGAGAGCATGCGGAGAGGAGTACCTCCGGGCAGCCGAGGGCGGCGTCGTAGCCAGCTGACACCAACACCAGCTCCGGTTGGTACTGTGCGGGGAATACTGGTCAGGAGTGACGTCATTTGTACATCGTATGTAACCATTGGGTGGGATTTGTTTGTTTTTATACGAGATGTTATTGAGTATGGGATATAATATAGTTTTATCTCATGCATTTATATAATTAATATATATTGTCTTTGTAATGAATAAACTGTTTAAAATTAAGTATGTAAAAACAGGACAAATGGTTGTAAATTAAGATTTTTTTTATTTTTAGCACTTGGACACTTCTCATTACTAATATTGTTATTTGTCTGATACTAAGCAATGAGACAAAGCTCTCAAATAAGTTTAAAAACTGCACATTTTATACAAATTTATATCAAATGTAATGTCAACTGGAAATGTAGCAGCAAATTTTAGCTTCATACTATTCAAATCATTGCTACCATTTTGAAAATTAGAAATTATTTAAAGAAAATTAGAAATTAGCATAATAATTTTACTGAAAACTTACCTCAAAGGCCATAGGTAGCAACACTTGGTGCCATATCGCTATATAGTCTGCGTCGGTCATACCCGTGTGATTGAGAGGTACGTTGAAGGTGTGTCCCTCCCCCCTCCCGCTCCCCGTGTAGGGAAAGTCCGACTGCCGCAGGTTGGGCCAGAACGAACCGTGCTCGTAGCGGTGGATGGAGAAGTACACCACCCTGAGGGTTCACAGAGTTCATACTACGCCAGAATACTATGAATACGTGCATAGTGACGTCATCATCACTAACTTTGTCATTATTAATAGTAGAAGTGACCCCTTCCCCGGTTGTTTAATGTAAATATATTTTGTTATGTAAACAAATAGATTACCTCGGGTCATCATAGAACATCTGCTGCGTGGCCTGTCCGTGGTGCACGTCCCAATCCACTATTAATATTCTGGAAAAAATGTCGAAGATATTAAGAATAATAATTGTAGTAATAACACACTAGCCCATTCCCGACCCCTCGCCTCGCACTGACCGCTGGATCCCTAACTGGAGCGCCCGTTGCGCCGCCAGCGCCACATTGTTGTAGACGCAGTACCCGCAGGGCTCCGTCCTCATGGCATGGTGTCCCGGGGGCCGCACCAGCACCGCCGCGTTCTGCAGCTCGTCGCTAAGGATTCGCTCCACCATATCGAGCGTGGAGCCCGCCGCCGACAGAGCCATCTCGTGAGTACTCTGGAAACATTTGTAGGTTATCTTAATGTTATCATACAGATAACTTTCTGGGCAATACGTCGGTTTGTTTTAACTTGTTTTTTAATTCAACAAATCCTGTATAATGAGTGTCCGAGGACTTCAACCTACTGGATGTATGTAGACAGCGTCAAATCCGGAGGAGACTTGTTCTAAATATTCGAGGTCATTACTCCCGTGCGTCCGCTCCATCAGGTCGTACACGGAGGGTGCGTGCAGCGCGAGGAGCTCCTCCTTCGTGGCAGCTCGTGGTGGATACACCTTACATTGCTCTATAAGATTCAACTCTTGACACCTGCAGAGTATGAAACATTATTTGTAAGTTTCCAAATTGTATCAAATATTTAAAAAGAAAGATATAATACATGGTCGATCGTTGGTGTAGTGATAGGATTTGATTGCTTTTGTATTGATAAGTCTCTGATTAGATTCCAAGACAGTCAAAGCTGTTTGTATCCTGTTGACCGGGTCTAGTAAGACCTGTATTGTTTGCTTGGCCAAACTACATGATATGAAGACTCGAACCCGAGAAAGTGCAGTGGGTTAGTCTCCTGACCATTTCCACTTGTGGAAAAGATGCAAAAATGTATGTATATATAGTATGTACGGAAGTATATATAATATGTACGTAAGTATGTATAGTTTGTACGGAAGTATGTATAGTATGTACGTAAGTATGTATAGTATGTACGTAAGTATGTAAAGTATGTACGGAAGTATGTAAAGTATGTACGGAAGTATGTATAATATGTACGTAAGTATGTATAGTTTGTACGGAAGTATGTATAGTATGTACGTAAGTATGTATAGTATATACGTAAGTATGTATAGTATGTACGTAAGTATGTATAGTTTGTGCGGAAGTATGTATAGTATGTATTGTATGTACGTAAGTATGTATATATGACCTTTCGAGAACACCTATGAGTCTCTCCGGACACTCGGGGTAGTTGTCGTCCCACAGGCAGCGGTGCTCCGCCATGCGGGGGTCAGTCACGAAGCCCGTGGGACCCTTAACCTTGGACTTCGAATCTATGGCCTGGAATGGATAACGATGTAATATTTTTTTACATTATATAGCATCATATAATCGATACTAATGTTTTTTGTTTGATGCTTTGTTTGACTCTGCTAATCTATGGCACACTTGTATCATTCACAATATAACTTAAGTTATTAGCATCACACTACGACTCCTAATTACTTTTAGAAACTGGCTTATAGATAAATATATCAAAGTATTAAGAACCTTCTGACCGAAATCAGGACTGCCCTACAAAATTAGGAACTGAGCGACAGTTCCTGGTACAAGTCCTAGGTAATAAAAAAATATAACTGGATACCAATTTGGAAAAAGGGTCGGAGATTATTCTATCCTTCAACTAGCCTGGGACCAGCACTGAAGAGAACGTGTCAGGAACACCTTTCTGTAGACGAATTGAGCGGACAGCTAATATTTTTATTGCCTACTTGTATCATTTCGTTTATTTGTTATACCAGTTTGTTTAACAAGTTTTCACTTAAAGCGGCTCGAAGAAGTTATTCTGCATTTGGTTAGTGTTTTAGAGATATACAAATCCGTAGTACATTAATTCGATCTATTTATCCATCGTAAGGTTAAGATAGCGATTAAATTTTAAGCGCACAATTTCTTTCGGACTTTCTGTACTAAAATATGTTTATATTATACACCTTCCTTATGAATCTCTATATATATTATTGAAAACTGCATTAAAATCTTACTTACTACTTGGTATGGGTCTCTTAGTATAGTGTCCATTGGTTGTTTCTTCTTCTGCTGTGCTTTTCGTTTAGCTGCTATCACCGACGCTGACGGCTAACAAATAACAATAATACATTATTCCTCTTATCTCTTATCAAATAAGTTATTTAAGGAATTCCCGTGCTGCCTGCGTTACTGATATCTTATCTTAATACTTTGTTTAAAACTAAAAGAATTTCACACTTGTCAATGATATTTTGTCTTATTTATGTATTGCTTTTTTGTTTTGTATAAAAATATATTTTGTATTTATTAAATTTTAAAATGCTGCTTCTCAATAATTTAATATTTAATCTTACTCCTAGTAAATATTGTTCTTTACGGTATAAATGCCCTTATAAACATTATATTGATTGTGATATGAAGACTTACTTGTATGTCGTTATCTCTGTTACGAGTATATAAATAATACAATTATACTGAACATTATTGAATAGATAAATAAGTTTGATATATGGAAGTATTTGTATCAGTATTTTACTTGTTTTGATTGATGGGATTAAAGATAATATACGTTTTGATATTAGTTTGATAATGTTGGTATTTCTTTAACAATGTATTATTACACATGGGAAGGAATGTTATTTTTTAATGTCGGTTCATTATAGCCATTAATAATAAAATGTGATATAGAAAACGTCTTTGGGAATTTATGATACAAAATAATATATAACCTTCTAAATAATATATAACCCTCTAAATAATATATAATATCTAACCCTCTTCTTTTAAATTAAGATAAACATTTTCTGAAAAGTGTTGTCTTTGGTTTTAATCACGTTCTAAACATTGACAGATTTTTTGAATAGTTATAGACTGGACTACCATAATTGAAGAAAAGTAGGTGATATTGCCTGACAGAAGACATGCTTGCCGAGATGCCTACTTCCACAACGTGTTCAAAACTCACGCCACTTATGAAAGGAACAATGATAACACACTTTTTATGCAAGTACATAATGTTTATGTTAGAGGTAGAAGGACGCACAATATCTACGAGCTCCTAAGAATCCTCCAAAACCCCTGCAAAAGTATTTTATTACTTCAGGTTTAAACATTGCGTCAAAGTATGGTTAATATATATGTATATATATATATTATTAGCAAGAAGTTCGAATAATTTTATGTTATTCTGTCTGTTATGTTATTCTTTATGTTAATCTGTTTTATCAACAATGAGTTACTTCTTTGGGTGAATCCAATCAGGTATGTGTAATCTAGCGGATTCGGATTTTTCTAAGGCACTGATACTATGACTCCTTAATCTGGTGAATTTAACTCCTACTGAGCCTGCCACCTGTGCTGTCAATTCGTTAACATATATTGATAATCTTTTTTAGTATTTTATTACTTATACGGTTTTATTAATGTGCAGGTTTATTTATTTGTTATATATTTGTTGTTTAAATATATTTGTTACTTATGAAATATGGTATATTTAACTTGGTTCTCAGTATTTTGTTCTGAAACCTTTGAAGGATTTCTATATAACTTTTGCTGGTTGGATACCACATGTCCATATTGGTATTAGAATGGCTTTATATAAAAATGTAGTCACAGTGATTTTTGACGTCATCAGCACTGGCCGGTATACTGGTATGTATTTCGGAACATGGCCTTTATCAAAAGTTTGTCCAATTTCAAGGAATACGGCTGGGCAATATTGTTAAAGTTCTAGTGTGCGGCCAATGACATCTACCAGTCGATACAACTGCTCTATAGTTAAATGTTTGGATCGCAACCGGAATTGGTGTATAGGTTAGGTATAGGTACATTTACTAAGTGTTCCTGCGTCCTATTGAGAAGCACTTATTCTAAAAATTTTCCGTCACAGACAAAAGGCTAATGGGTCTGTATGAACTCACTTCCTGTGCAGGTTTTCCAGGTTTAAGTAACATTTTTACTTGTGCGATGTCTAAGACAAGAATTGAAGATTGCAACAAGTAGTAATATTACCTTTGTAGAAAGTTTTTCAATAGAGTTGCAACTATTAAGTCATACCCACGCGATTTTCCTTCTTTTTAGACTCTCAATCTGAAGTGATATCTCTTTAAGGCTTGTTCCATTAATATCTAGACACATCTGTATTAGCGAGTTTAGATAACGTGAAATTCTCTGATCATATTCAGTGTTATAAGTAGGTAATGGTTGAAACACCCTTTCTAGATGCTCTCCAAAGGTTATGGCTTTTTCTAGGTCCTATCTCGCCCAGTCCAGAAGGTGTTTGGATAGGTGGTAATTAGTCTATGGGTCAATTTAGCTTTCTTGTTATTTTCCAGAGAGAATAATTAGTATCTAGGCTGGGCTTTAAGGTCCTTAGATATGATTGGAGGTGATCATTTTTCATTGTATTAATCATGAATTTTTAATCATTAGATGCTTTGTTAAAGCCGCTTTATCAGCTGGGACCGATGTTGTTCTAGAACGGCCAGTGTCTTTAAGTAGATAATAGAGATTTTGTTGTTATACCTCTCGCTTCCATTTCTACCGCGTACAAGCTGACTATAAATTTATTCATGGACAGTTCGTTGGTCAGTTCGTAATACTTATTAAGCTTGAATGTGTGATCTCTGGGGATGTTTATTTCCCAGGGTACTGTAATCTCCACAAGTATCACGCGCCTTATATGTTTAGAACACAGGAAAGAGTCCGGTCTGGATGACGAAACACTAACATCGCCCAGGGATTTTGTAATGCTTTTCATACGTGTCCATCATGAGAGTCCAATCAGGAGCCATGCCTAAATTTAAATAAGGCTTCCGTTTTGATTTTTTATAGGAGCCTTCTTTTACGTATTCTACAGATCTTTTAGTGGTTGTTATACCCTTCCGCGCTTTTAATACTGATAGACTAACCGCTTCCCGTATGTTTTTAAATACCTTATTGTGGCGACGCGAGTATTGACCTCTATCTAGTAGTACCCTACACCCTGCCTTCCCACAGATGTTACAAGACCTTTCATACAAAAGTCTCTTATGACCCATTCGTTTTGAATTTCTAAGCTCATCCGTGCAGTCGGTAGTTATCGATTTCGTCTTATCGAATAAAAGATTTTGTTGTCTATCTCTTGTACTTAGGAATTTGATCCTAACCCTACTTTATTCGTTTGAGCACCTATCATATTTTTTTTATAGAATTGAAGTCGTGACTCGAGCTCTGAAGCAACTTTATCTTTTGGGAGAGAACTTACAGTATCATCTTTAGATTTTCCGATGATATATCTTTTGGTAACTCTTAGATGTTTATAGAGCTCCGATGGTTTCTTTAATATTAACCCAAAATTGTTTCGTTCTCTAAATAAGGTTGAAGAGTCCGCTAAGTGCGCTAACCCGAGTCATAATTTCAATGTCTTTATGACTCTTGTACCTAACTTTGACAAAAGGGTTTTATTAATAGCATAAACGAGGAAAGGTCAATTAAGACGTGATGTTAAAAAAAAACATTGTATATCCAAGCTTTATTGACGTTACTTATTGGTTGGTTGTCTACCTTTTTTGAGATAATTTTAAAAACCTATTGACTATTACATCCAACGATGGAGTACGGCCTTGTTAATTGATTTTTTAATTTTTTTGTTACCTAATAATTTATTTGGTATATTTGGTATTCCGTCTATCCAGACACAGATTATAGCATTGTGCCATCTCAAAGACTAAATAAAAGAAAATTAAATATCTTCAATTATTTAACAATATAAGATCTATAATTAGAAAAGAAGATCCTAACTATTTTTTTTTATAACTGTTTTGTTTAATTTTACAAATATTTTTTATCTTGTTTCATTTGATTTCCTTGTTATTCATTATATATCTATATTAACCTTGCAGTAACTTTTTAAATACTTATTTCCTTATAAATAGTCTTCCTAATTATATTTAATCTGACATATTATAAATTCCTATCTATTAACAATTTTGAAAATGTAATAAAATTATTAATTATGCCACAATCTTACCATAATTTAACTAAAATTTTGAGGCTATATATATTTTGACAAGGGATAGTTTAGAAATGCATGTAGTATAGCAGAGATAGCAGTGTTAAGATTAAATATGGGATTTTCATCTATGTACATAACTACATAACTGAATGTGTTTGGCAATTGTAAAATAGGCTACTAGTTTAAAATTATATCCTGGAAAGGTATTATTTGTTATTCTACATTACATATCTAAAATTCATTTATTCTTAGGATGTTTCCATATAATATCTTTCTTATTTAGATTTGCAGGCAAAGAAATATATTATTCATATATGTAATACGTATAAAAATTAATAAACTAGGAACATTGTAATTTTTTACCTTTGCTGCAGACATAGCACGTGTTTGTATCTTAGCTTTCCTTGCACCATTCCTTGTCACTATAGATGAAGGAGACGTCTTTTTTACCTCACCGGCGGAACGACGGGCCTGTGGCGGTGGCGAACTTGACTAAAACATTTGAAACTTTATAAACAAGCCGACCAACTGCTCAAATATGAACAAGATTTACAATATAATAGTTACCATCGCTTTATGTAAAGCACAAGCATATGTTTTAGACGTAAAATTATTTATATGTTGTTATTTTATATGTGTAGCAAGCACATTATTTAAATGAGAGGCGTCGAACAGAAAAAAAAACAATAATTTTGCGCTATTTTGACTTATAGCAATTATGACAAATGATTATTGATAGAATTTAAACTTGTCTACTGTCATCACTCATAAGTCATTAGGTAACAGTGCCATAGAGATATTGGCCGTGTTCCGAAATACAAACCAGTATACTGGCCAGTGCTGATGACGTCAAAAATCGACGCCAATCGACACCGACACCAGTGCAATAAGGCGTGGGTGTTATGACGTCATTAGCCCTGGCCAGTATGTTGGTTTGTATTTCGGAACACGGCCATTATACATCATTCTATGAGCAGTACTCATCAATAAAAGCTAATCTCGGACCATCCATTGATACATTTCTAAATCTATTAAAGAAAGGTATTATGCTTCCTTAGAGCCAGAAATCTCAACTCAACCCTGGTTTTGGAATTTTAAATATACCGATCGATTATTTCCACTATATATCGTTTACGTCTTGGACATTCTTGTAGTCCCTTTGACTTAGCAAAGATTAGGGCACGGGACCACTCACGTTATGAATGTAGAATTGATGAAGGTAACGTGTCTCATATCTTAGTTTCAAGTTCTGAACTCATTCAAACTGTATATGATATTCTTCCTTTTAAAATGTCCGCACTATAAATGTTAAGTGTTTACTGTCCTTTGTGTTTTCGCCATTTGGTTCATTTTGTTGTAAATTTATTAAATGCAATAAAATGAAACCTAAATTAAATGTTTTATAAAAATATATATGTAATTACAATGTCGCCTAATAAATTTCAAACCGCCCTGCCCATTTTCCATTCTTCGTGTCATTTATATCCTGCTTGACGTAGGCAAAATATTATGTGCCCTGTAGGCGCAACCAAAAGCCATTTCAAAATAAAGAAGAAGAAAAGGTATGATAGATACTATACGCTGTGATTATAAATGCACGTAGAAACTTCGTTTTTCATATAGTACTATAAAAAAAAAAAAAAATTATCAAATCAATTGGTTTTTTTCTATTTAGGCATTATTATGTTAGAATGAAAAGAGGCTGTATAATAGGTATATGATCTTTTTATTCTACAGTAAGTTTATTTTTCATATCTGTCAGTGTTCTTTTGTTTTATTATTTTACCTTTTGTTAATTTTCGAGTGTCTCGAGTCAATAAAACCAATCTAAAGTTTTTACCTAAACTTTTATTCGCACAACCAGTTTTTCCAACCACGTACTCCGCAGTTAGTGGGTGCACGAGAAAGGGTGGCCTCACTAACAGGTTATGGGCCCAGACGACATAATTGGAGAAAATGGCAGCAGCTGGTGATGGAGATCCGCAACGAGGGCAAAAATCAACGATGGCTCAAATTGATGGTAGTTCAGGCTATAGTAACTTATCGATGGAGAAATTGGATGGTAGTAGCAACTATTCAACTTGGAAGTTCATGATGGAACTGCATCTGATAAACGACGACTTAAGTGCTGTTTACAGGGTTCTGCGCTAGCAACAACGGATTGTGATCAGCAGAGGCTGTGGCATCGGAGGATGGGACATCTTGGCTTACACAACCTCAAAATTCTTAGAGATAAGATGGCGACAGGGGTTAGTTTTCCTAATATCTCTTCTAAGCTGGAGTACGTAGCTTGCATTTTGGGTAAACAAACTAAACTAAACTAAACTAAACAAACCGTTTCGCAAGGGTGTTGCGACGAGAGCGAAGGAACCATTAGGTTTGGTACACTTAGATGTATGCGGACCTATGCCCATTCCTTCTCTTGGCGGGTATATATATTTTTTGACATTTATTGACGATTTTACATGTAAGACATTTGTACATTTTTTAAAACTTAGAGCGAAGTTTTTGAAAAATTTACAATTTTTAAAGCGAAAATTAAGATCATGCGCATTGACAACGGAACCGAGTTCGTCAATAAACAGATGGATGATTTTCTGAGGAAAAATCCAATATCAAGTCACGATAGACTATACACCGGAACAAAATGGAGCGGCCGAGAGAGCAAATAGGACTATAATCGAGAAGGCAAGAAGCATGCTCGAAGAAGCAAATTTATCAAAGACCTATTGGGCAGAAGCAGTCCTGACATCAGTTTTCTTGAAGAATAGATCGCCGACCATTGCTGTAAATGGAAAAAACGCCAAGGGAAGCGTGGACAGGGAAGAAAGTTGATCTCAGTTTTATAAGAGTTTTTGGAATCAAAGCATTTATGCATATTCCAGACCAAAAGAGGAAGAAGTTGGATGCAAAGAGCATTGACTTAACTCTAGTCGGATACTGTGAAGAGTCTAAAGGCTACCGACTGATGGATACAAAAATGAATCGACTTTACAAGGCTAGGTATGTTGTATTTATTGAAGCTCAAGAGACAGAGAGAGATAAAGGAAAGGAGATACAGACTGAACAGGAAGTATTGATCTTAGAAACTGAAGAAGTTACTGTTCCTCAGAGTCTCGGGCCTGTAATATCTGTGGATCATCAGACTCAAGAAGTGGAACAAGATACTCATGAAGAGACGAGTTCTCCTTCAGTCCCTGAATCTGAGTCTACTGTCGAAGATCAAGAAGAAAATATTGAGTTTCTAGAGTGTGAGTCTGATACAACTATCGACGAACCACCTAAAGAGGTAGACCGGAGGTATCCACTTAGAGTTAGGAAAAACAAAGAGTTTCCAGATTATTTCCTGTATCAAGCTGCAGAATCGGATGACCCTACTTCAGTTCAAGATGCTTTATCAAGACCTGACAGTAGAGAGTGGAGAGAAGCAATTCAGGAGGAGATGGATGCTTTAAAGAAGAACAACACCTGGATTTTGATAAAACCTGAACTAGTGAGCAATGTTGTTGATTCTAAATGGTTATTTAAAATCAATAAAGAGCCGGGAAATAGACGCAGATATAAAGCTCGACTTGTTGCAAGAGGCTTTAGTCAAAGATGGGGCATTAACTATGATGAAACGTCCTCACCGGTCGTCAGACACAGTTCGTTGCGGGTACTGCTAAGCATTGGAGTACAGAAGGGGTTACATATAGATCAGATGGACGTCAAAACCGCGTTCTTGAATGGAGAATTAACTGAAACGGTCTATATGAAACAACCAGAAGGCTTTCAGGAAAAGGGGAAAAAAGATTACGTGTGTCTCCTTAAGCGGTCGCTTTACAGGTTAAAGCCCCGAGAGCATGGAACCATAAGCTGAACAAAGAGTTGTTGCAGTTGAAATTTAAAAGGAGTAAAAATGAGCCGTGCATATACACGAGATCCCAGGGTAACAAGATCGTCATTTTAGCTATCTACGTGGATGATATGCTAATATTTTGGAACGATGCGGAAGAGCTACGCAAAGTAAAAAAAGACCTTATGACCAAATTTGAGATGAAGGATCTTGGGAAGGCAAATGTTATATAAGAGACTGTATGATAGGTATATGATCTTTTTATTCTACAGTAAGTTTATTTTTCATATCTGTCAGTGTTCTTTTGTATTATTATTTTACCTTTTGTTAATTTTCGAGTGTCAAGTGAATAAAACCAATCTTAAGTTTTTACCTAAACTTTTATTCAACCAACCAGTTTTTCCAACCACGTACTCTGCAGTTAGTGGGTGCACGAGAATGGGTGGCCTCACTAACATATTATTATTTCAGGTTAAATAAATTAATAATATTCTTTCAGGGTTAATTTTTTTTTACCATGCTAGAACAGTAGCGACAAGCGTCATCGAAATAATATAAATGTCGTTTGTCAATGTCAAAATTCAGATTGCTCTTCGCACTTCACTAATCATTATCAATCGTTATCTTTTATCAATGCAGCAAATTTATTTATTTAGGATCATGATAACAAATAATTTTTATCATTAGTAAAAGGCGGGAAGTGATAATGTATTTAAAAACCGAAATTTTCAAGGCTTTATCTTTTAAAAGAGCTGTGCGATTACCTTTGTCTTATTGGTTCCTAGTTTTGATAAGATTATTGCTGACATTGTTACCACAAACAGGATATATTCATCCTGATGAATTCTTTCAAAATGTAGAAGTTGTAGCGGGTCTGTAGTTTAAAATTTAAATTAGGTATATGAATATGTTCTTAAATAAATTAGAAATCGTTTATTTCTTTTCAGGAGATATATTTCCAATAGATGTGGCCAGGACTTGGGAGTTCAACCCTAAATTTCCAATTAGGAATATATTCATTCCAAAAATGATTCTGGGGCCACCATTACATCTTATTGAAGCATTCAATCCTTATACCAAATACTTTTTAAATGTTGATTTAAAAAAACCATATTACTTGCTTATGTTTCCACGTTTGTTTATTTGTTTCTTATCATTTGTTAATGATTATTGTCTTTACAAGATATGTGTGGCTTATGGGCAGAATTTTAGAAACAGGCTTACAATATTTGCAAGTTCCTATGTTGTACTAGTATATTGCTGTAGAAGCTTTTCTAATGCATTTGAAACCTTATTTTTCTCAATGCTTCTTTATTTAGTAGCAGAGTGTATGTTGAAATCGGATAAAGTAATATATCATGATGAATTTTTAAAAAAGAAATACCAGCAAGCTACTACAGCCGTTGAGAGAGTAAAGTTATTTAAACTTAAAACACATTTGCCAGGACACTCTTTAAACTGGGTAGCAGTGATAGCAACTATAGTTGTAGTTGGTATATTCAACCGTCCAACTTTCATCGGATTTGCATTTTCTCCTATATTCTTTTGGTTGCATAGGGGATTAGGTTCAAAAGTAGTGGGATTCAAAGACTTTCATCAAAGAATTTTTACCTTTATTTTATGTGGAATACCCGTTTTTTTGTTGCTAATATTAATAGATTCTGCATATTATGGGTATATTACACTTGCTGATGTTGAATCTTTAAAAATATCTTGGGATAATTGGGTTGTCACACCTCTGAATTTCTTGAGATACAATACAGATATGAAGAATTTAAGTGACCATGGTGTTCATCCCCGTTGGCTGCACCTGGTCATCAATGTGCCTCTTCTGTTTAATGTGCTTGGAATTAGAGCTGTTATTATTTTATTAGGACATTTATATAGGTATGTCATTTTATTACTACTGTCTTAGTTAATAATATATATACAGCATTTATATTTTAAAATTAGTAAGCTCGATATGTGTATTCTTTAAACTGGTTATTAAAATATCTCACAGATTTGTTCAGGTTTACTTAATTTAAATGTTGCAAAAACGCAGGTTGCGGAGCTATATGCAGCACTGCTAAACTGGGTTACGACTTCTTAATAACAAAGAATCAATTTTAATACATATTTTGATTAAGTTCCTTCGTAACATTCAAAAATTTTTCCTTCATTGATCTAAGTGAAGTCGGGTTTCGAACCCACAACTCTTTAATTTAAATGCAAACATTGGTCATTTGTAGATAATTTAAACCTAAACTACACAAATCCATGCTCTGTATTTTTGGATTTAGAGATTATTTTTTAATGCATTTAGGGTGGTTAAGCGTAAAATATATCACTACAAATTAATACATATATTTTTACAGATTTGTTCGTGGGCAGTACAAAAAACTACCAAGAATCCAAAGCATCACTGGTCTTATGATGTTCTCTCTGGTGATACCAGTGGCCGTACTCTCAATTTTCCCACACCAGGAGGCGCGCTTCATTACGCCCGTCTTACTACCGCTCGTTTACTTGTATGGAAACCATTTATTCCCAAATGAAACGGATGCACCGCGTACTAAAAGACTAAAGACTATACTACGTTATGTCTGGTATACCATAAATATAATATTAACTGTCTTCTACGGATTTGTTCACCAAGCTGGGATATACCATCTTGCAAGGAATCTTCACTACGAAATCAAAAGCATCTATGCACTTCATACACACGTGATCACCACACACAGCTACAGCATCCCCACATATCTCTTGCAAATTGAGAGTACCACAAAAATTTACAAGGACCGAAGAACTGGCCATAATTACCGACTGGCACCTACCACATTCCTACACAAGTACGGCTCGATGCCAATGAACGAACTATTTATAAGAATTGACGATACTTTGACTAACGCTGAAAAGTTGTTACATGATAAAAACAGACAGTATAAGTTTTATGTGGCCTCCCCCTGCTCCTTGGAAGAGAAAATAAGGAAAGAGGGCGCTGATTATCCTCATATAGATTTAGAAGAAGAATTTTCCATTTATCCGCACTATAGTTCAGAAGCCTTACCAGAATTTCCAAGTAGACGTGACCAAAATTGCTTTCATCATAATCTCAAACAGTTAAAAGTGTCACTTGCAGTAGATCTGACAATATCACAACGAATCTCTTGCTATATTAGTCGATTTTGTTTAAGGATTTATCGAGTAAGGCCAAGGAGAAAAACACATTTAAATCCTCTTTAAAAGACAAAATTATTGTAATTGTTAAACAGTTAATGCACTAATTTTGAATTGCCATGTCATGATATTATAAATTTAAGGTATGTTATTGTGTTGATTATCTTTTGTGAATTTTATTATAGGTATACGTACCCAATTTTTACAAATGGGTATTATAGTGTTAATGTGTAATCAGTAATGTTTTTTTTTGGAAATCATGTTTTATTTTGTATATAACTTGATGACACGCTATAAGTGCTATAACGATATAAGGGCCTTACACCTTTTCTTTATCTAAGACAATTGTATAATTGAGCTGAGCGTAAGCGAAGCTCTTAACCGTTTGGGAATCAATTTTTTGAGGCAACATCACAGGAAAACCACTTGGCCAATTTTAACCAAAATTGGCACGCATGTCAAGGACGTGACTGGGCTTGTTCTCCAAAACAGAATAAAAAAAATGTTTCCTTTTAAAGATATGGTCAAAAAACTGAATCTCCCATAGACTTAAGCTTAACTGATATCTGATCTGAAGGGGGAGAGCGCTCAGCTCAACTCCCGCAGCGCATTGTGGCGGATTCTAGTAAAATAATAATAATAAACCGTAAAAAGTTTACAATATATAATTTTCTTGTAATTATAATGCTAAATGATATGCTATGTAACATTGCAATAAATTTAGAAATTTTCGTCTACACAGTGGGCTCTTTTTTATTCAATTTATTTATTCATTATACACATATAAAACACAAATTCTTTAAAGTAAGTAAAGATAAGTTTCTAACGCATCTATCTTATTAAACTTATAAGCACTAAGGCTGCGGACGATTACCGTAATATCTTCAAACTGCGGCATTTAAATACCTACCTACCTATATATACCGAAGCTGGTTGCAAGAAGAGGAGTGCAACCAAATACGTTCTAGAACCGGTGCTTGTTCTAGAAAGGTCAAGGTCTTTAAGTAAGTTAAAGAGAGATTTGGCTGTTATACCTCTCGCTCCCACTTCTACCGCGTACAAACTAACTATAAATTTATTCCTGGCCAGCTCGTTGGTCAGCTCGTAATACTTATTAAGCTTAAATGTGTGATCCCTGGGATGATTGTTTCTCAGGAAATTGAATAACGCTTCGGTATTGATTTTTTGGAGGAGCCTTCTTTTACGAATTCTACAGATTTTTTGGTGGTTGTTATAACTTCCGCGTTCTTGCTATTGAAAGACTAACCGCTTCCCGTATAGGTAATTTCTAATACCTTATCGTGGCGACGCGGGTATTGACCTTTATCTAGAAGTACCCTACACCCTACTAATAGGTGTTTCGCGGTTCCTACTGCCTCCCCACAGATGTTGCAAGACTTTCGGTGGCTTTGCCCCATCTTACTAAATTACTTTGTTCTGGGAGAGTCATTTTGAATGCATTAAGATAAAATTTCAAAAATGCTGGGAACCAATCATAAAGCAAAGTGCGCCATTTCAATGCTAGTGAAATACAAAAATCTCCTATGGTCGTTTTGAATTTCTAGGCTCATCACGTGCAGTCGGTAGTTATCGTTTTCGTCTTGTCGAATAAAAGATTTTGTTATGTCTATGTCTTGTACTTTCTTACTTGATCCTAACCCTACTTTATTCGCTTGAGCACCTATCATATTTTTTTATGGAATTGAAGTCGTGACTCGAGCTCTGAGAGATTGGGAGAAAACTTACAGTATTATCTTTAGATTTTCCGATGATATATCTTTTGGTAACTCTAAGGTGTTTATAGAGCTCCGATGGTTTCTTTAAACCTAAAATTGTGTCGGTCTCTAAATAAGGTTGAAGAGTCCGCTAAGTGCGCTAACCCGAGCCATAACTTCAATGTCTTTACGACGCTTGCGTCTAACTTTAACAAAAGGGTTTTATTAATATCACTAGCTGTGCCTGCGACTTCGTACGCGTAGACTTCGATTGCGATAAAACAGCCTTTTTATCCTTACCTACCTTGGAACATATTAATGTATAACCTTAAAAGTTTTACTAAATTCCGTCAAGTAGTTTTTCGGTGAAGAAGTATTTCTAGTTTACATAAATCCCCTATTTTGTTTTTTTTTAATATTTTTCATATACATACAGCGATCGTTTAAAGTTTTATTGTATGGATATAGATACATTTCTTAAGCACTTAAAATACATATTTCTTTTAATAGAGTGAATAGTGTGAAGTAAAAGTGAAAAAGTAAATGTTATTCGAAGTGACGCTCAATTTAAAAAATGCTAGAAATGGGTTTTGTTAATTGACCGTTAACATCCGGGCTATATATTTTTTTAATGTACAGAGATTACTCCTCTACAGACTTATGTGTAGAATAGGATTTGCATGGTACCTATTACGTGATTGTTAAAATTGACATAACTTTTTTGTTTCTTAACCGATTTAAATAAAATAAACACTAAATGTTAAGTAAAGGCTACTACAATATATTACTGAAAACTGCATCCAAAGATATACAGACATACAGATATACAGACATACAGATATACAGACATACAGATATACAGACATACAGATATGCAGACATACAGATATGCAGACATACAGATATACAGACATACAGATATACAGACATACAGATATACAGACATACAGATATACAGACATACAGATATACAGACATACAGATATACAGACATACAGATATACAGACATACAGATATACAGACATACAGATATACAGACATACAGATATACAGACATACAGATATACAGACATCCAGATATACAGACATCCAGATATACAGACATACAGACATACAGACATACAGACATACAGATATACAGACATACAGATATACAGACATACAGATATACAGACATACAGATATACAGACATACAGATATACAGACATACAGATATACAGACATACAGATATACAGACATACAGATATACAGACAAATAGACAAAATGAAAAACCATTGTTTTGGGTTCTCTTGCTTTATATAAAGGCCCCCCCATAATATATTTTTTTTAAATATATTCCATGTACGGAAATAGATCACTGACAATTTTATTATATGTATGGATAAACAAGGTAAGGCCAATTTAGACGTGATGTTAAAAAAATATCGTATATCCAAGTTTTTTTGACGTTACTTATTGGTTGGTTGTCTACCTTTTTTAGACCATTTAAAAAGCTATCGACTATTACATCCAACGCTGGAGCCTTGGTAATCGATTTTTTACCTAAAAATTTAAATGGAGCTGCTTCCGTAACCGTACAAAAAGAAAAGAAAAACTAAAAAGGCTCGCTTGACGAGAATTAAAAGCGACCACATCAAATTATCTGAATACAAGGAAAAACATATATATTTCACCTTATATACTAAGTCAAAGATACTAATACTTTAATTTCTATTGTTTGTACATGATTTATACAATGTAAATTTTAAAGTAAAAGTGCTTGAAAGTAAAATAATGTTATTAAAAATGTCAAGACTGTTATGAATGTTGTGATAATTTATTTGTACACGATTACAGTTTTTTTTAAATTTTAACTTACTAAGCATTAGCATAGCATTAGTTTCTAAGAGATTTAATAAATGTTATATATTTCCTATGAATTTGTGTCTTTTATCAGTACTGTGTCACTCTCGTCAGTTCTCTGGCAGTCAAATTCTGAAAAATCTAAATTTCAGAAACTTCTCTAAAAAGTGACTGGCCCGATTTGCAACAATATAGTATATAGATTACCTATGTTATAAACCTAAATTTGTATAATTTTAACATAAAAACTACAGTAAATAAAAATTTGCTATGATTAGAATATGTTCCTAAAATTTACAGGCAATTTATTATAGATTCTTGGTATCAAGTAGCTACGTTCGTCTACCGTGAAAAAATTAAGTTTTATCTTTAGTGATCATACCATTCTGATGAGTCTTCCTAGTTACAATAGGGAACATTCATGTAATTTTTTTTTGACGTAAATTAATCATTTACCTCTATATATCGTAGAAAAAAATATAAATAGGTTTGAAAAGATTCTAGTTTTTCTTCAAATTAAAAATTAAAACTTGTAATAAATTTGAGCCGTTCAAACGCCGTCATTTTGCGCGCGCTTTGCGTGACGTCAAATGACACATCCAGTGAATGTTTACTATGCACTTTTTAGTTACTTCTTACATATTTTAAGTTTTAATTGCTTTACAAGTCATGGAAGAAGATAAAAGTCATCTTACAAATATTGTATAGTACCGGAGTGCAAAAATAGTATTAGAAAAACACCCGACAAAGTGTTTTTTGTATTCCAAGAGATGCGAAAATACAATAACAACGGTGTATGGTAATTAAAAGGGATAATATATGTCCTAAATCGTGCTTATATTGTTGTGAAGATCAATTTAACGTAAGTATATTTTATTTATAATAAGTTTAATCTAATAGTTTAATTTTATACTTACGAATTGAACATTAGAAAATTTGAGTTTAAAATTAACCTAACCTAGCCTACAAAAGTTCAGTATAACTTTCTATAAAAACCGTATTATTTTTTTGATTTTACGAAATTTTTATGTTTGTCGATTTATTTCAGGTTAATGAAGATACAGCAAATTGTATTGAATATAATATGTGTAACGAAACAACAAGGAGAAAGATGAAATCTAACTTTGAAGAAAGGAGTTGTTCCTTATATATTTTTGTGGCAAAAACACCAGCTGATAGAATGAGAATGTGCATAGTCAAAAGGCAAAGATTGACATCGGTTAATGAAGCCTTTTAAGAGTTAGCTATCAAAAGTAGTGTTTAAAAAAATTGGTGACCTTTATGAAGAAGTGATATAGGTAGTAAGTCCTAGTACTGCCCATACAAATGTCTGTGATATTAATCAGCCAAGTCTCAGTACTTCTCCTATTGAATGTGATGATCATAAGGCAGAGACTTGCTTTTCGCATATTAAAGATATATTACCAAGTGACTAAGCTGTGCAAGTTAATATTAAACCGAAGTATGGAAGTAAAGGTGTCAATGTAAATATACCTGCTGAAAAACAAAATGTAGCATTGTCACCATTTCCTCATTTAACACACAACATTGTTACACAACAGTTTTAAAAGTAAAACTATCTGTTTTAAAAAGAAAATTGTTTACTGAAAACACAGCTGATAATACTTCTATAGCATCTTATATCTTCTATATCTGCTGATTATCAACCAAGTTATTTATCTGAGTCAAGTGAAGTGAAAAATGATTCAGAGGTAGAAGACATTTTAAAAATGTATTGTGTAGTAGCATGCTAACTGCTATTCAAAAAGAGTTTGTAGGTATTTGTTTTGTTAGAGTTGTTTGAGTATTTAGAAAATGTTTTTAAGATTACCTAAACAATTGTATCATTTAATAAAATCTTTAAGCACGAAAATATAGGTTTAAATTATTTATTTTTCTCAGTCACACTGATACCACAGTATGAACTTAAACGCCGATATATTGAATGGTGTGTCAAATGACGTCACATTTCCTTTCGACCAATGGTGGCGCGTTTTGGAATTTTGAATTTCGCTCCCTAAAGTTACACTTTTCATAAATTATTTTATGGCCTTAAATGATTAGTAAATTAAAAAAAATTGATTCTATTATAATAAGATGATAAAAAGTAATCGAAAAAAAATATTTGAGACCATTTAAATTTTTTTGCATGTTCCCTATTATGGCATCTAGAGACTAGAGGTATCAGAAACTGCTCCGAGTTACGGAATTCATATATCAATAGTGCAAACTCAACCTTCTCATATATTGGCATTATTTTATAATAACCAAATGAGACGCGATGGTTTTCTTTAAACGCTTCTTTAACTTTGTAAAGTACTATTTGTTTTTGCGTCATTTACATGCGTTAAATGATGAAAAGGATTAATTACCGATCCTTAAGCGGTAGCAATAGTAACATTTACCACTTGGCTCACGGTATTACCGATTTTAAATGTATATTCTCTATTGAAAAGATAGTCTTTACACCCTTCCAACAAAGGTCCACGTATTCCAATAGCGTCTAGTCTCTCAATTAACTGATCTATAAATAAGAGAAACACGTGTTTTTTACTACTAAGGTGGTAGTTAATTGTATCTGTAAATTCCGTGAGAAGAATTAAAGTACTTTTATTGGGTCAAAATCCGAATTGTGTATTAGCTAAAATATTATTACTATCATAGAAATTATAAATTTTACCTGCAATGTATTTTTCATCTATTTTATTGATTATAGGTAATAGGTTTTTTTTTTTTTTTTTTGTCTGTCTATGCTGTTAGCCCTGTTGGCTATTACAGCGTCACCGGGGGAGCGGGTGGGTCAGGAGACCCGCCCCTTATAGGTAATAGGGTGATAGGGCGGTAGTAAGAATACTGGTCTGCACTACTTTTTTTGAAAACTGACCTTACTAATCCACTTTTAAGTTCTGAAGTATATATCCCTTTCATAACGCTAATGTTAATTAGTTTTTTTTTAATATCATATTCTTGTCCCCTATTGCCATGATGTCTAGAGCACGTATTTTATCTCTACCAGGAGCTTTTCTCGGATTTAATGATTTAATTTACATATGTTAATTTATTTTACATATGTCTTTGCTTTTTGCTTTCTTAAATAACATTGTTTTATCTTCGTTAGTTAAATAGTGTAGGTAGTTTGTCCAATAGTGGTATATTACAGTGCGGTACAATGTCAGCTACTGGTTTTTTAAATTCATTTGCTAAATTATTTGCTATTACATTTTTATCACTTGTACTTTTCCTAAATGCTTTCAATGCTGTGTTTTCTATTGATTTATTAATTTTACTCATCAAACGATCTGTAGAATTCGAAAAGAAGGGTGAGCGTTTTTGCGCATAATAAAGGGGCCCCTAAACCTCCTGGGTCGCAAGTCCTAGACACTGCTTGCACTCCTCTCCTTGCAACGCGATGAGCCCGGCACCCGCACGGTGAATCTATGGAATGCTAAGAAGCTTCGTCTTCTGTCATGTTTTTCTTGGATTACTTTTGATTAATAACATTGAATCAGATATGTATTTATTTCGAGATTTAATAATTGTTTGTGTGTTTTATTTCTTAAATTGTTGTACCCGAGGAGGAATAGTCTATTGGTAGGATATTTTAGGCATCGTATAAAATATTTATCAGTTTCATTACATTTATGTCTAATTTTTGTCATTAATCCATTTGTGACAGTTACGTTTAGAGCTTGAAATATTTTTTTAGTTAATTTCGAACGTGTATATGCCTTTTTAAACACATTATATTTATAAATTTGATTTAGACACTTCATCGAGTCGGTGATTTGCCAATCTATTTTATTTAATTCATTTTTCATAGTTTTTTACCGATATAAGAATAATTTTTTTGATCATACGATTGTCGGCCAGTACCACAGAATTCTGTGCCCAGCGCTGTCGAGCGAAGTTATTCAACGCAATTTTGGAAAAAAATATGATCAATACATGTTATAGGTACTCATTTGAATTTTGGTTATCTCAATTCTTGTATAGTCAAAAATAATGCGCTGAAGACCTTCTTCGGATAAAAGATTTATATAGCGTTCCGTATTGATGTCTTTGTTTTTTAGGTGTATGTTTACATCACCTACAAGAATGAAGTTTTCGTCGTAATAGTGCTCGTCTAATATCTGCGGGAGTTCTGTTTTTAGAAAATGGTGATTACTCTTATTCGGAGGTCTTTATAGTGCAGAGACAGAAAAAATATGTGACGTTGTAATTTTTCTATTATACATTCACTATGTAAAGTGTGGTGTGTATTCATAGAAAAGGAGTGATTTTCTCGTAAATATATAATAATACCTGCACCTTTACGTTTTTTTCGTAACCTTGTGTACATTGTATAGCCATTTATAATAAGTAAACTACTAGGGTGTTCTGAGATATTAACTTCAGTTAGGATAATGACATCTATTTGGTTTTTATATGTACTGACATAATAAAGTAGCTGCGGGTAATTTTTAATTAGTTACCTTATATTAATATGCATTACAGAAAAAATATTTTTGGCCGGCATTAATGACAAATAGTGGCATAAATTAGGACAGTCCATTATTTCTGAACCAGTATTAGGTATATTTAGCCATGGGTTACAAGAATTTGAACAAACGGGGTCATTTACTATAGGTAGGTATATCTAAAGTACTTTAAGATAAACGTTGAATTCCTCTTCTTCGAATGTGACTACCTTAATTTTGCTGTTGTGGTCTTTTCTTAAAAGTGTTTTTCCAATTATCAATGTTCACCTCTTTCATTTTGGTGACCTGCTCAAAATAATATTGTTGTTAATCATCTTTAGGATCAATAAGTGACGACATCTGTGTCAATCAGCTCATACAGTCGTTACAAGTCCAGTCGAGATTTTTGCCCTTGATGACACTGAGCTGTTTGTCGGTGATACCAGCACATTAAATTGGCATGGACTACCATACCACACTTGCTGCAATGTACTCTAGGGTTCTTTTTAGTGATAGGTTTCTTATTTTATTTAAGCAACCTTGTATGACTTTTTTACAAAAGCCCGTTCGGCATAGTTATCCTATTTTTAATGTTTAATATTTAAATAAAAAATATTAAAACGTGTTAAAATAATATTTGAAAATTTATTATATTTTTATATAAATATATTTTATTATGGGTCATATTTTTAAAATAAAGATGAAATGACCCAGTTTCAAATCCTGTTGGTGAATTCTTCACTCAAAATATGAATTATATTATAGAACCTAAAGTATTTTATAATATTGCTATAATCAGTAACAAAGTTTATTTTTAAAATATTTTATATCAGAAATTAGACGTCATAATATTACACATTATGTGCCATGTGGAAAATGTTATACAATATACAGTAGTCAGTACTCTTGTGGTAAATAGCGCCTGGAAATCAGCTGTTAGGCGCTATCTTATATTAGATTATTTGACATTTGTCTTTACGTATTGTAAAATAATCAATAACAATCCAGAAAAAAGTATGATCTAGATTCTAAACAGCTTTTTTACACTAATTTATCGTTTTCTTATATATTATTTTCAAGGTAATCGTACAACAGAGATATGTATGTTGCACCGTAAGGAATCTTGAACAAAACATAAATAGTTGCACGGACTCCAAACAATTGTATTTAAAATATTCGAGTATGAATAAACATGAAGAAACTGTAAAAATTGCTATAAGTATGTGTTTAAAAGTTATAAAAGCATATGAATGGCTCTCAGATCTTTATGTCCTAGTAAGTAATTATTTTTATGCTGCATTATACCAAACCTTGTTGTTACATTACTGTATATTTTTTCCACAGGATTTCTTTGTGGACAATCACTGGAGTAAGCTACCTCAATGTTGGCAAGAATGTTTTAATGATATGGATCCAAGGGACTTGGGTGACATTCTTGCGGGGCACCAAACAAAACATATGTTACCTCTTTCTCTTTTGGCTCTTATAAAATCTGCTAGTACTTTAAGCATACCTCGGGTTAATAATTATAAAAGTTACACAGACACAGATTCAAATAAGAAACAGCAGTGGGGAAATAATCCCAAATTTAAAAACCTTTTTCTCAAGCATGTGAAATTAAAAAAGAGACATGAAATAAGTATGATGTCAGATTTTGTGAATGATACTGTGGCACAGACTAATTGTAATGCAGTCTTGGATTTTGGGTCTGGTTTGGGGCATTTAATAAGAATACTGAACTACAAATATAATATCAATACTGTTGGTATTGAAATGCAAACAAAGTTGACTGAGGAGGCTAGGTCTGTATTATTGGTATGTATTGTATATTCTTATAATCCTAAACAAGATTTAAAAAAATAATGTGTATAATTTTACATTTTTTTACAGAAAACTTGATTTAGAATTAGAATACACTGTCAAAAAGCAACTTACAGAAGAACAGGTATCCAACATCCCCAGACCAAACCACATGAACCTAACATTGTCTTCATTGGACCAACTGGAAGAAATACCTTTACTGTCTATTAAAAAATATGGTCTAATTGGTCTACATCCCTGTGGTGATCTCGGCCCCTTATTGATTAGGCATTTTGTCAATTCCTATAAAGTGAAGTTTATATGTGTTGTGGGTTGTTGCTTTATGAAATTATCATGCAATAAAGATCCTTGTGGGTATCCAATGAGTACTTATCTTACAACCTTAAACAATGGTCTATCATACACAAGCAGAGAAATATCTTGCCATGCACTTGAAACATATTGTAAGAGATTGTGTAAAGGAGACTATAAAGATCTAAAGGTAAGTTAATATTAAAAAGACTTATTTCTATGGTAAATGAAGGTAAATGAAGGCCCTTGATTTATTTTCTTAAATAATTATTCCTTAATAATAAATGGCTATGTTATTATTTCAGGTGCATGCATACAGAGCAGCGTTGGAGAAACTTTTGCAACAAATGAATCCAAGATTTAAACACATGCCAATCAGAAGTGTCAAACACACCAATGATATGACATTTGAAAGGTGAGTTTTAAATATCTAATATCTTTATACAAGCAATTCCTGTAAATATATATTTACATATATGTCATTTTAAACGTGTTTTCATTGAATAAAAATCTCCTACAATATCATTAGAATACAAAGTTAAATTTCGCCCCAAAGTCAGAATGGTTCGGTTGGGAAATCAGGTGTCTTAAAACTCAGGAAATCCGGGTTTAAATCTCGGTTTGATCATGTCTTTTTTTCTCTTTGCCCTAAAGAAACAAGAAAAACATTGTAAATTTGATTGACTGAGCTTAAAATAAGGTAGTAATTCAATTACATTACAACATTGTTTGGTTCTTCCTGCCATCTATTACTAAATACTATTTTTTTCTATTATGAAGCAACTGTTTTACCAACGCAGCTATACTAAAACTATTACATTACAACATTGTTTGACTTTTCCTGCCATCTATTGGCGAGTAGTAAATACTTTTTTTTCTATTAGTTGTAAGTAAATATAATTCCAAAAAAAACATGTTCCAAAATCGGTGCCAAGCCATTTGCTATTATAGGAATTCGATTGAATACATTTTCGTAATTATTTATTTTTTTGTTTTTCTTGGTATCGATTCAAGCTAGTAATAATATTAAGATTTAATTGCTTTTTTATGTATTTATATAGAATAATTGCTGTATTTATATAGAATAATTTTTGAAGTAGGCATTTCATAATTGACATATCCATTAAGCTTAAGAATTCTGTTGAATATATTTTCATAATTTTGTTTGTAAAGTAGGCATTTCATTGTATTCATTTGCTCGTATTCATTTAAGTGGTTAAATATAATTATTTGTTTAATGCTTGGCACCGACTTCAAACCTATTAGTAAATAGGACATATAAGCAAAGGGAAGTATATAATAAATATTAAACCTTCATTATTTATTAGTTTTAAAGTCGGTTTTTTTTAACGTAGTTATTTTTATTTAATACTTTTTAGTTTATTGCTACATTATTAATTAGCTACAAAAGGTGCTGCGCCCCTTAAAAAATATAGATCCCAAGAAACGGGAACGGATTAGTCTTCTCCGTAAAGAATCTCTTTGAAACACAATTTCACGTTCTTGTGAGACTGTAAAAAGGCTTCACATAACCAAAACAACAGATGTCATTACTCAGACAGACAGACAGACACAGCACGTTTCGGTTTCCTTCCGGAGGAGCTAGTTCAAAACTTGGACAAAAATGTTCATAAAATAAAAACTAATAGGCCTACCTGAATAATTTTTTTATGGGACCAATTCGAAACTATTCCGCACCAAACAAAAAAAGAATTACGTAAATCGGTTCAGAAACCTCGGAGAAATCGGTGTACATACATAAGTATATATATATATATATATATATATATATATATATATATATATATATATATATTATAGGAGGTTCTCAATTCGGCCGGTATCTATATATATATATATAGATACCGGCCGAATTGAGAACCTCCTCCTTTTTGAAGAAGTCGGTTAAAAAAGAAAATGTTTGTTAAATGAAAGACAGGTTGTACTCTATAATTTTTATGACTTCGGGGTGTGACATCAATAAATGTTAGAAATTTAAATGTTACAAAGATACCTTTTCCAAATTTCATGTTTGTAACTCCATAGTTTAGACTTAGTATTGATGAATCAATTACTAAAACACTGTTGAAGAGTTTTTAAGCTTAGAGATTTTAAAATATATAATTTTCAGTTACTGCACTGCAGCTCTTCATCGGCTGTCCATTGAACCACTAAATTATTCAGATGTGAAGGCAGATCTGGTTCATTGGAAGCGAGTGGTGGTGTTATACACATTACGACTGGCCGTAGCTCCTCTCGTAGAGACTCTTATATTATTTGATAGAGTACTTTACATATTAGAACACGGTAAAAGAATATGCTTTCATATTCAAATCAGAAAAAAAAACAGTTATCAGTTTCTTGTAATAGACATTTATTAGAAGAAAATACATCAATTTACACACGCTTATGTACAGTAACAGCCCACTCAACTACAACAAAAGCTACATTTAGTAAATTTTTGGCACATTATCTACTATTTTTGCAATAAACATAATACTTACTATATGAGAAGAATTGGTCCGTTGGAATGTTTGGTTTATAACTAATTTTAATTATTAATATATGGTTCATGAATCAATTATCTGTTATACATTTTGTTTCTTGAAAGCTAAAAATAAATAATAAAATGCTGTTTACTTTTATTGGTTGATGTAATCAGAATTCTTTTATAGTTTAATGATCCTTCTATAAACTGGCCGTTATTATATCAGCATTTTTAAAAATAACCTTAAAGTAAGCCAAACTTTAGGCTCTTGTCGTGGGAGATCATAAATTATATCCGAGGTCACTCTTCAAAATGTTAATATGTAATATAGTTTAGCTTTTATTTGTGTTTTAAATACGATTTTGCTAAAATTAAAAATATATTATTACTTCTAAGATGATGAAAGATATATTTATTCCAGGTATATCGTGTTCAATATATCCGGTATTTGATCCAGAAATTTCACCGCGCAATCACATCATAGTGGGGAAGAAGATGTGATGTCTAAAATATATTTTTATTCTATAAATAAATGAAGATATATATAAATGAGGATTTTTTTTTGTTTGGTCATCCATGTCTATAAGCATAATATTTAAATGTATTTAATTTTATTTAAATGTACATATATAATGTTGCAAACAACAATATAATACATATTAGCTGCCATGATATTAAATTCTGTAAGAGTTTTTTATTATAATAAAATATACATAATACAAACAATATGAATCTTATCGCCGGTATGTAGTACCTACTCGATTTATTTAAAAATATTGTCAAAATCAAAAAAAAATATTAAGAAATAGTTTCTATATTATATAATTTGGGCAATATTTACAACGCTTATAAAAGCAATATTAGAAACAATCATTTCACAGCAGATGTCGATCGATTTATGTTAAGTGCACGGCTGTAGGATCCATTACTACCAAATGGCATGATATGCGTTTAGTAACACACATTCTATTAACAACAAAAAGACGTTGAACTAGGTACTGATAGTAAAACCAGCTAATAACGGGAGCTCAAATACTTAATCTCATCAAAAGTAGGTATACCATTTACGATCTCGTTCAACAACTTGTCAAACTTGAAGTTGCAGTTACATATTTCTTTCCCGCCATAAGCCCTCCATAGATTATAATTAGTTTTGATTGAGGGCCGTCAAGTTGTATTGTGATTTGTGATGTTAATATATTTTTACGCTGTTGGTGGCAACATGGGAGCAGGCTCGTCCTCGGAGTCATCGGAATGAACGCGAGTGAAACGTCTCCTCTCTAACAGCCGACGTAACTTGAACTGGCTGTGATCATATTCCCAGCGACGACGACCAACGGACTTGCGACCTGGGGTTCATTTTATAATGGTATTGTTTTGTGATGGTTGTCCGACATTCAATAAAAAATCATACAGTTAATCTTATTGTAAATCATGAAAGCCACTCTTATATAAAAGTAAATAAGAGTATACTTGGATGAATGAATACTTCCTTATTTTTATACATACTAATACTTATGTAAATAACCAAAAGTACAAATATTGTGCAAAACTTAAACTGTACATGCCGGTGCAGGAAATAAAAACACACAAAGCCGTTAATAAATATATTTCAATAATTCTTATATTTAAAATTACAATTCATTGCAAGCAAATCTTTTACTAAAGCAAAGTAAAATTACATCACAAAATAAAAAAATATTAAGTGTCTTGAGGAACTAAATAAAATGCAGATCATATATATAAGCAATTTTAGGAATTAAATTAATTAAATTAATACTATAATTGTGACCGATTACAATGTAAGCCACTGTTTTGAATTCTTATATAACGTCAATTATGACGCTTTCTTCTTTTATATACCTAGTCTAATTTCGCATCAAGTATTGTTTATTTATATTTTTCTTATTTATAACTTAAAAACCAAAGTATATATGTTTTTACTATAAGTCCTATTTGTGTTTTTTTAAACTATTTTTGAATATTTTAAGACCGTACACGATTAGTTTATTACGATCGTTAGAGATTCGCGCTAAGGGTAAGATAGGGTAAACAATAACAACATATATGTCAAGTTACACTATTATTGTATAATACTCTAATAAATATAATTTGTTTTTAGATATACACTTAAAAGGAATGTTTCTAGGAACTTTTAAGTGGCAACAAAACTAAGGCCTACATAAATTTTAATGAATGATTGTAAATTTATAACGCAGTATCACTTTTTTTTAGATTTAACTTTGTAATGATTATTTTCATTCTAACTAATAAAAGATCTCAATAAATATGATTAGCTTAACAGATCTAATTAAATGTAACATTATTTTCTTAAGGCTAAAAATATTTAACTATTTATGTTATTTTGTAATTTTTTGTATATCTTTAGCGGTCTTAAAACTTTTTATCTTTTATACAAATACATTAATTGTAACAAAAAAAAACAATTAAAAAAGTTTTAAAGTGTGCCAGATCATAATCGAGAACCTATAATGATCGCGTGTGTGTGTGTGTGTTAGGACAGCAGCTTGTCCTGTGCGCTGGTGCGTGCGTGGTGCTTACCGTCGCGCGCGCGGCACAGCGCCAGCAGCAGCGCCCCGCACGCCGCCCCCAGCGCGCTGCCCGCCGCGCCCGCCCACGCGCCCCAGCGCTCCCACTCGCGCCCCGCGCCCGCCCCCGCCGCCCCCGCCACCTCTGACACACCACACCGCCCTTTATCACTACACTGCACGCGGGTCACGCATTGGATAATCACAAGTCACGTATTGATTGCTAATTTAAACTAAAATGGCGGCTCGGTGAGTCCAATTGTGGAGTATGTATATGGTACGTCCAAAAATATATCCGATACCGATGAATGGACGAATACGAGAAAATATATGAAACCTATGAAATCTTAAATTAGCACTTAGTTAATAATAATTTATTTCTATTTTACTTCGGCTACAGTTAACGTGAGTCGATTGAAGTTTTAAAATACAATTAGATACATAATACTTTTATGGCTGTGGGTAAAAATATTCTGAACAAAATTCAAATCCAATAAGATGAGACACAATAAAAGAAAGTCCTACTTTTCAAATTTCCCCTAGACTATTATCGTAGAGATGTTAAGACACGAAATCCCTATATCACTACACATTTTTTTGTGCAAGGTAAATGTCAAAAAGGCAACTATCACTCACTTACTGAATAGTACCTATATATAAATATGTATTTGTCACGTTACTAGTTAAGAAAATATGTATTTATTTAAACTTTAAAAAAGAATACAAACCTACTTACCGACAGTTGTGGGCTTGGTTCTCGTCACGTTCAGTTTGGTCTCATTCCTCAGAGCGTCGTCAACGAACTTGTAAACTCTGTGGGGATCTAATTCCGCCACGTACACGGTACCATCCTGTGATACCACTACATCGTGAGGGTTGCTGAAGCCGTCTCCGGGAGCGAAGGTCTGAATCAGTCGGCCCGAGGTGTAGTCTATAACGTACCCTCGGACCGGGAGTCGGCCTATCGTCGGTCCGTTGACCAGGTAGAGACGACCGCCTGGCGTCGCATTAGGTTTTAATTAAATTAAGCATCATATTTACAGTAAAACACGAAAACAGAGTTTCATACTAAAAAAAAAAAATGATTTTTTTTGCAATGTTTAAAAACATATCTTAATTCAACTACATCAGCTGTAGTGACAGAATCGTAAACGCGTTTGACCATTTGATATCTTTATAATTCGTATTCCCGAGGTCAGTAGAGCCCTCACCGTGCACGGGGGCGTAGGCCACACTGAACAGTCGTGGTCCGACGAGCCAGTGCCTGTAGGCGGTCTGGAAGGCCCCCGAGTCCGTCCTGAAGCACGCCACGCGGCCTCGCTCGCGGTCCGCCACGCACAGCGACGAGCGCTCCTCCGCCAGCGCCAGCGCGTGTGGGACCGACAACACGAACGGGGACTCGCCGAGACCTTTCATGTCGGTACTTAAACTTATTTGTTTCAAACATGTTATCATCTAGACACGAATCTTCAAATTCTTACGTAACGTTCTAACAAGTCGTCACAGATTCGAAGAGAGCATCCAAGTCGTGTCATTGTACGTATGATATTTCCAATTTATTGAAAATCATATTACAATATAAACAAACTTATTACAAAACAAGGCGGTTAGCAGATATTTATTACCCTAGGGTGACATGTAATAATATTTAACTCACGTTTCCCCCACTGCAGTATCTTGGTGCCGTCGGACGCGTACTTCACTATGCGGGTGTTACAGTACCCGTCCGCCACGAAGAAGTCGCCGGTGGTCATCACCGCCACCGCACTGGGCTTGCAGAAGTGCTTGTCATCGTCGCCCGGAATGAATCTAATTTAATAATATAATGTAATTTACTAATATACATTTAGTAGTTCATGTATTATTTAATGCCATGCAATTTTTTATTGTTTTCATCCAATCTGTCAAGTTTTTATTTAGACATTTTTAAAGCTCCTTAAAAAAGTAATAAACTTCACAGTAGTATTTAATTAACTTAGTGTACTGACTTTTCTCCAAGAACGAGTGCTGGTGAAGTTCTATTATCGGGTGTAAACTTGAACACCTGATGTAGAGCGACGTCCGTTACCCACACGTTACCCTCGCTGTCTACCGTGATGCCGTGAGGCATATAAAACCTAAAATAGGTTTTTTTCCTTTATCACATCTAACCTTATGTCTTAATTATTTACCTTAAACTGCATAAGTTATTTTTATTAACATAGTAATACATACACAATATACAATAATATTCCCTAACTGACTTTTGATTGAACAGACTGAACCAAGGTGACTTGGTCTAGGTTTTAGGTTAGCATTAAGATTTTAACTAATATTATACGAATACACTATTTATTATGAGTTATTTAGGTATGAGGGCAAAATTAGACCTTCATAGACAAACAAACCGATCACTAAGAAAAATAAATTTCAATGATAAAAACAATAATAGGCCATGTCATCATTACCAACCACATATTATTTAGATAAAAGTATTGAAAATCTGTGGCTTTTCTTAAATTAATTTAATAACAAACACAACCAGATTGTTTTGTAGGACAAAAATATTTATTATTATGAAACACAAAATAACTCAGTGAAAAGTGACTTTTATATATAATAAGTATACTATGACTTATGCATTGGAAAATATCCCTTTTGAAAGATATACAGCAATTATTAAATTTAGAATTTATATTGTCAATATAATATATCATATTATTGACAGTAGTGTCTTAGGATATTCCCAGTATAGCAAGGTCATATTACATTAATGTGTTATTATAAATATTGTCAGTTTCTTTACAAAATATATTAAAAAAAAACTACTTACAGATTCTGTCCCCAGGAATCAACCAATCCTCCTGTATCATTTAAGACCAGTATGGTAGGATGCTGGATAGCTGGCTCACCAATAGCCTGGTAGACATGCCTATCAGAAAATGTATTGGCATCCCAAGTATTTGATGATCGATGGAACACCAGTAATAACCCGGTGTTGTCAAGTGCCACCCCTGATACTTGGCCCATTTTAATATTGTCTGGCCAGTTGGGTACCCATTGTGGTGCTTAAAACAAGATAAAATTTGATAATAAACAGAATTACTTATTTTAAAAAGTACAAACTAGAAGATGCAGACTTATTACTATCTATATATTAAATGTACCATGTTCCAGTTTTCCCAATGCAGTATTTATTCTAGAAGATTGTTGGTTGTCATAAAAACTATCAGAATAATATTCTTCAGGCATCTGTGAATACATTTTAATGATATAATAACCTATGATAAGAAATTACTAAGTGACGAATATTTTTAACTGACTTACCCTTCTTGCCGCAACACAAGAGGTGGACAATAACAATATTAATATTTCTAACATATTTTTTAATAAATTAGTTCTAGCATTAAACATTTTGATAATAAATACAAGATCTATATTTTTAAGTATTCAGCATATGTGAAATCAGTCTTTTGAAGTAATGTTTACACTTTAATTTCGAGATGCCATGAAGACTAATTCTTATTTGTTCTATTGATACAATTTAGTACTAGTACATAAAACTCTACGTTGCTCCAAGTGGAAATAGAATATAATCTTTATAATAAGCGTTCAACGCAGTAGTTTTTCAGACTTATATTGAGTTCTTAAAATTGTTTACAGCGCAGCCGCATTAACAGCTGACAAGAGAAGTGTCAAGTGTCAACTGACTTGCAACAATTGTCCAATTTTCAGAATCTGTCACGTACGGTTTTTTTTTGTTTAATGATTTTATAATCGATATGTTAATTTTCATATCTATGTTAAATTATTTACGAGTGCATATAATATTCTAAAAAAAATGACCTACCGTTAGAAATTCAAACTTCAAAATCACTGTCAATTTTCAAAAATCGTTTGAAGCAATATTATTTATCTACGTAATATTTATTTTTATCATATGTATGTATACCATATATTATGTAGGTTATCTATTTTATTCTATTTATTTATATATACGGATATATGTATGTATATGTATGTGCGTATGTGTGTTTGTATATTATTATATGTATTTATAAATTTATATATAATCATTATTTTTTAATTACTTATATAATTAAAAACGATAGTTTTAATTTTTATGGTGTTCTTATGTATAAATTCTTATTCTTGTTGTAGTGTGCTTGCACTATCCTATGACCTCGCAAATTTTCATTATTCATCAAGGGTTGTCTGTAAGAGATCGCTTTTAAGCGATAAGACCGCCTTTGCACGAAAATTTCTTACTTTATCAACTTTTTACTATTGTAATTTCTTGTAATAATTGTATGTGCAATAAGTTTAAATAAATAAATAAATAAAATAAATGTTCGTGTTAACAAGTAATTTAATATTACAAACTACATATTTTGTAATATTTTATTGCCATGATTAATGATTCAAGTGTATTACTAGGTATATTCTAGTTTCTTTGTATCGCGTATATTTTATTGTTAAAAATGTCAGTTCAAGCCCTCAACTTTAAGTACAAAGACCGAAGTCTTTAGTCATAAATTAGGAGTTTTAAAATATGACTGTTCAAGTCATATTTTAATTACTTACACTTTAAGAGACTCCATTGAAATTAAAGCCCCTCCAAAAACATTTGACTTCACTAGGATTTAACAGGCAATCAAAAATATTGTCATGTAATCTTTTTAATAAAGGACAGGGCATGACATAACATGTTTAATGTTTATTGCAGTTCAAAGTATGTTACCTATGTTTTTGAATTGTTAACATAGTAGTAAAGCAAATTTTACATAAGCGTGGGAACAACGACTAAAACGCAAGCCACCAACGGTTTATTACTGATTTTCCGCTCCTTAATTAACGCATTTCATAGAATTGAAATAAAAATGAAATCTTTTGCAAATAAAGACATACTTTTCAATCAAGAAAAAAGCACGTAAAGTACGTGGATAATAAAAAAAAACAATGACACATTACACTAAGAAGTTTTATTCTCACAAGCACTTGTGTAGTGCATGTACACCATACGGAAAAAGTCACAATTACATAAATATAATCCATCTCAACATTGGATGCAATATTTAAGCGACTTTCCCAAAAATAGGCGACTCTTATCGCCTATACATGAATGACATTTTTGCCAAACATTATATCCTTAACACAATCTAAAAGTTAGTTAAGAACAGTTGGGCCTGCTCTTGAATCTTCCTCATTTTCCTCAAAGCTCTTGAAGACATATGAGTCTTTTCGCCTAATAAGGCAATATTCTTATTTAGCTTCCTAACGAGTTCACTTCTTGTCTTCTTCAGAAATGACTCGATAGGGCGGGCACGAAGCAACCGCCCTAGATAAAATACAAGCTTATTTTTGGTCGCAGCAATTACTTGAGATGTATCGTTAATGATAATGTTGTTCTCCTTTGTATCCTCTTTACCAACATTAGCATTGCGCTGTATTTTTTGGATCGGATTTAAAGTCTTTTGATTCGGCTTCGGACTAACTTTAAACGATTTTTCCATCTTCTTCTTTTTAAATGTGATGGAAGGAGGTTTATTGTAGAATTTGCTTAAAAGCTCTGCATAATCGTCTCTCGGTATAGCAGTAAAGATACAGTGAAAGTGTTCACCGATTTCTACGCGCAGGGATGTCGAGATATTCTTTTGTCTGGAATTAGTAAGCTTTTCCTGTAAAGCATACAGTTCGTTGAGATGTTTTCTTCCATCAGCAAGACCGGCTTGTCCGAGAAGAACCATATTAAGTTTCCTGAACATTACGTTCATATTGTCCTTATTATTGGACAGTTGTTTAGGGCTGATGACCTTTTGATTGACAAGTTGTTGATGTCTGTTTTGCAAGAACGTCAATTCTTTATAAAGAGTCTTGGGGTCTCCCAAATCTTTTTTCAAAGAGTAGAATGCTTTGTTGAGTTTACGCAAAACATTATTTCTATTTTTGGGAATATTATTGCTCATTGTAGATTGTCCTACTGACTCTTGCGTGACGTCGCCTTCACTTTCAGAAACGAAGCGTTCCCTTTCCTTCCCAAACTGTTTGTTTTTGATCCACTCTTTCAATTCTGATTGAAAAGCCTCTTGGTTACCGACAGTACCGTTTATGCTCATATAAAAAGTAACATTTTCATTTTCTAGTATCAAGTTATTGTTTTTAATAGACGTATTTAGCCACAAGTTACCTTCTTCCGTCATAAGTTTATCTGATATTTCTTTGGTGATGTAAACTCTCGCCGAGGTTATAACCTCACTAGTATCTGATACTTCATTGTCTTGGATCATTTGTCCTTGTTTGTCGCGATTTTCTGAAGAGATTGGAATAAAATCTGGAGCTTTTTCTGAACTCTGAGCTTCAGAGACTACTTTTTTATTGGTATTTGTCTCAGAACTATTTTTAGTCGTGGTGTTGGGGGGATCCTTGCAAAGAGCTACTTTCCTTTGTTGATTACTATTTATAGGACTTTCAATTCCTGGGTTTATTTCCACTTCTATCGCTCCAACATTCCTTTTCTTATTGAGATGAGTCTCATGAAGAGATGGTGACTTTGACTGTCGTTTCAACCTGTCTTGTCTAGGTGTCATCGATTCTTCAGAATTGTTTCTGTTCTTAGCCTTCTTATTTCCACATTCATTTTGGTCGTCACTGTTGGCCAGCATCTGGTAGACCGGTCGGTATATAGAGACGTATGGAGAATTGATCGGCAATCCTGAGAACGGTAGAGAGAGACGGCACGTGTGCACCAAATGACCGCGGCGAGTGCATCCACTGCAGTACATCTGGTAGTTCTTCTTCGTCTGACGGTTCTCTTCCAGTAGAGTATCACAATATATCTATAAGAAAACAACATTGATATCAAACTGAAATAAAACTTATTAATGATCATATTTCTTTTTGATATCATTTTAAAAGTATGTTTGTTGAAGGAAGAGCCTTCAATAATCAATAAGGACATTCCAGCTCTATCGTAGTTTATTATTAACATTAAAATGAAATAATATGTTAGAGATATTAAATTTTTTGAAGAGGAATCTCACCGTGTCGTGGTAGCGGCGCCAGATGTCGGGACAGTGGCTGGCCGGATGTCCGTTCTGTCCGCATTCAGCGCAATTTATTGACTTCCACGTGGAGCAATTACGACACATCGTGGAATACACATAGTTCGGCGATCCACACTGAAATAACATTTATTTTGTTTAAAATACTAATAATTAAAATAATAAGTGATCTGCTCTGCATTAATGGACAACTACCGGGTTGCCTAAAATACACAAAACCAAACAATACCGTATTCAGTAAAGTAACTTCATCTGTCAATGTGACCTCTGGATCCATCCATCCATCCATACATCCAGTATGCACAGATGCGATTATCATACAGTACTCTATAATACACCGATTAACGCTACAACTAGATTTATGTTTCCAAACAGATTCTCATAGTTATTGTGAACTCCTAATTTCTGTTAGTCCTAGTTGTGTGATCTCTGTGATGTATTGTAAGTAGATGTGGTCGTGTCGGTACTAACATTGACGCATATCTTCCGGGGGCAGCGCGGCTCGTAGTGGCCCGCGTCGCCGCACATGAAGCACACGGCCGGCTTGAAGTGACACGTGTCGTCGCGGTGACCGGGACGGTTGCAGTAGTTGCAGCTGTTCAAATAGACATCATTATTATCAAATATAGTCATTGTCACATATTTAATTCTATCGTAGGTAAATAGAGAAAAGTTATTAAGAAATACAGTTATGTTCTTGAATTACGATTATTTCCCAATCTGATGTGAAATTGTCAAAAATATTGTGCATAAAATTCTAAATATGGCAATATCTGTGTGATTTTTGTCTTTTAACAAATAATGTGCCTGTGGCAATAAGTTCATACTTTTTGATTTCGTGACAAATCTACTCTTTTATGTATTTCTTTGTTGTTAAATACAGCACTTAATAATATTCATAGAAGTAGTGTAGACAAAAAATGTCTGTGTGATAATATTTATAAATCAAATAAGAATTGTCAATAGTATAGAATATAAACTCTCATTATTTATTTAAATTAACTTTTTAAATTGGAAGTTGATCACTGAACCAAAGCATACTATTGAATTTTAGGATAAGAAAATAGAATAGAACATCTTGGAATGTTTTATATTGTTGCTATGCACATTAATAAATTAGAATAAGATGGTTTTAAATTTGAAACATTTTATCTTGATCAATATATGTTACTCATTTATTTTATCTACTTACGTGACCTTCCTTCTAGATAATGACGGCATTCGGTCCTTCGGATCTATCAGCCACAAGCTTTTGTCCCCTGATATGAAAAAATATAATGAGAAATCTGTCTAAAAAAAGGTTGCTCGGCATTATTTATAAAGTCAATCTTACTACAAAATTGAGTGGTAATAATGAGATTTTTTATTGAAGAAACATAATGGATATGGATATTTACTTTGTTAATTTTAGTAAATAAACAATTTGATGAATTACTTGACATATTCTTTTGTATCTCCCGATGGTTAAACTCCTCGCCTCCCCAGCTTTCATTATAGAACTTCTCCATTTCAGCTCGTAGAGTTGATAATGAGTATCTACGCCGCTTGCATATTTTATTACTGCCTTTCAGATTATCAAAATCAAGATCCTCATTTAATATTGCAGGTATTTTAGTAGAGCCACATTTAGAATTTTTCTCTGTGGAAGTACTATCATCACTGTATTCCTCCATATCTGTGAAGCCTGTGACATTAGCCATCACTATGCTTTCATTAATAGTTGTGTTTACATCTGGCTCTGTGAGATCTACAACTGCTTTAATAGCATTAAAAGTTTTTTTGGGTGTTTTGGTTGTTTCAGTGACAGGAGTCTCTGTGGCATTGCTATCTGAACTATCAACATCATTTGTGGCTTCTTTAGTTGGAGACTCTTTAGCTTCAGATGGGTTGGAATCTGATTCATAGACATCCGTGTTTGGTAAGCTTTTGTCTGTAACTGAATATGTTTTCTGATTTTTATTACTCTCACTTATAGATTGGTTGCTATCAGAGTCATACACATCTGGGTTGGGTATACTTTTCTCCGAAACTCGATATGTTTTTGTTCTCTGACGTTTATTCTTTGCTTTGCTCTTAGGGGTTGCAAAACATTCCTCGACTGAACCAGCTGTCGGTGTTTCGCTAACAGGAGTAGAAACAGAAATAGGATTTGAGATTAGAGTTGTAGCATCTTTGTTTCTCTTTTTCTTTTTTTTCTTAGATGGTGTTTGGTCCAAAAGATCAGAGCCATGAAGACTGAAGTCAAAGCTTTCATTGCTAGGATGTTTTGAAGATATATTTAGTGCAATGCAGTCACCTCTAATAAAGTCATCGGAAATGGATGAAACAACTGATGGTACCGGACTAGCAGTTACTTCTCTATCTCCGAGACTCTTTGTTTCTTGTATTGGTCTGATTTCTTCTTTCTTTACACCAGTATGAGTTGTAATTTGACAAACATCATCTTCATCAGAACTTTCAATGGTGATGGTGGGTTTGGGGGGAAGAGCCACTTCTATTACTTCATCCTCATCACTTGATTCAAGTTCTACAACATATTTATCATCCTCATTTTCCAAAATCTTTACAGTTTTCTTTACATTGGAGGATAAAGGTTGTTGAAAAATTGATAGATCTGATGAATTTAAGTCTGATGGTTTGTTTTTATCATCTCTTGTTTTAGGTTGGCTGTTTTCTAACGTTTCTTTATTTGTAGTAGAGTCTTTAGCTATGTTTATTTTCTGATAAGGTGTGTTTTGGTCAATGTTTGTACGCCAGTAGCGACGTACGGTGCTTTGAGGAACATTCTCAACAGTGTTGTTATCTTTAGGATTTGTGTTGACATTTGCCTGTGTTTCGTCTACATAGTGTATCATAGCATACATCTGTTCCTCGAGCTCATTTTCGCTAAGCTCCTACAACAAAAGATTGCAACATTACCATGCGTTTTTGCTCATTATTGTGACACAACAAAAATATGGTAACCTAAACACTCACCTCTTCCATGTTTTCGTCGGAAATTTAAATCGAAAAGAAGAAGATACGAAATAAACATAATAGAAAGTTTTATTAGGGGCAATTAATAAACTGCTTTAAGCATTACAAGTAACGAAAAAAGGATTTGTATTTATTATGGTTTACGGACACGTCTGACACTCCATTTCGAGTCCTAAAAACTGACATTTCGTATGACAGATAAAATCTACCATATTTTACCATAGAATTAATATACATACCTCTATGTACTTTACACTATTCCAACATTTGGTTCATTAAATTATTAACATAGAACATATAACTTAACTTAATGGAGCAACCAAATGCAACTGATAAATAAACGTTTTATTTATTTAAACCGGTTGGATATTATACATAGAACGGATTATTATTTGCACCTTGCATTGCAAATTAACGTACATTGTTAAAATTACTCATTTAATTTTTTTATATACCTTTCAGCATAGATTTTTATTGTCTTATTGTTTTTTTTAGGGCAACGATGTCGTATGACCTGGAAACATTGCCATATGCAGTATATTCCACACCTTGGTGATTCGTGCTAGACAGTACCTTGAAAACCACACTATTGAGGTACCCCATGCATCCAGTTAGAGTTAGAATTGTACGTGTACGTGTACGTGTACGTGACGATAAAAGACGAAAAAGTTGTGATATCCCTCCGAAACACAAAAAAGGATTATCTTCTCACAGAACAATGGATCTCCGACAATTCGAGTGACTCGTCGTTGGACTCGGTTAAATACTGGGACGACACTGAGAAGAGATATGAAAAATGCTCTATGTCTGACAAGGCCTGCGCTTTAAATAGCGTGATCCTTCTGTGAAAGACAGAATCGCTGTCTTGATCACTTCCAGTTTTTCGAAACTAAGTTGCTCTTGCTCTCCAGGTGTCGATGAAACTGACAATCTCTCCTCGGTATTTCCAAATCCAGTAATGCGATCTTGGCGAGGCATTGAGAGTAATGGTCTCGAGGATACCTACAACGAATACGGAAAATACGGTAATAAAGATGTGACTGGAAATAATATAGTCTCTTAGGAAGAAGTGCAAATCACTAACAAACAAATTAAAAAAATAATATATCTGCTACTTCCGTCTTTTCGTCTATTTGTATATTCGTGCATCCCTGAATAACTAACGAACCATTTAACATCAGTTTCTTAATATTAAAACCATTTATATGTATTAGTTGTATTACTCAATATTTGAAACTCTCGAAGAGACAATGATTCTTAGCATTCCATGGATTCACCTTGCGGGTGCCGGGCTCATCGCGTTGCATGGAGAGGAGTACAAATAATGCCTGGGACTTGCGACCGAGGTGTATATTTAGGTAGTCTCACCTCCACTGTCAACACTCCTCTCTTCCTAGCTAAAATTTGGAAAGAACCTACTTATGCCACCTTTGAAATACGTTCCAGATATGAACCGATGCTTGTTCTAGAAAGACCAAGGCCTTTAAGTAAATTATAGTGAGATTTTGCTGTTATATCTCTCGTTCCCACTTCTATCGCGTACAAGCTAAGTATTAAAATTTACTCCTGGACAGTGCGTTGGATGCCCTATATGGTTAGAATATAGAAATAATTCCGGTCTGGAAGAGGAAACACCAACATCCCCAGGGATTTTGTAATGCTTTTATATGTGTACATCATGATAGTTCAATCAGGAGCCGTGTCTAAAATAGAATAAGGCTATGGTTTAAACTTTTTGGAGGGGCCTTCTTTTACGAACTTGTTATATTATTGTAGTATTGCTACATATAAGATTGTTATTATATAGTAATTTGGTTTGTAGGTAATATAAATATGTAATTATTTATTTACCTACATAATAGCATTAACAATAAATATTGTTACAATTAGATTTACGAATTATGATCTATATATCATTGTTATTACTGGTATGTTATAAAAGTAGTAAAAGATATTGATTTGACGAGCTATCGGAAGTAGCCTTAAGATATTAAATATATTGTATTACATATCTTATTAGGTAAGCCATAAATGTGTGAAAGATATAAGATTGTTATAAATATGCTTAGGCATTTAAAATGGTTATGTACTATTATATTGTTATTATAATATATTTAATGATGTTTAAAGTTGTGAATATGACTTATCTCCAGAAGCTGCCGTTGGCGCTTCTGTCGATGTTGTTATGTTATAAATATGGCTGTAAGCCTCTATTAAGGGCAACTCAACTGAAATCCACGGCGCACTCAGCGCTGGTCCCACAGTCGGGACCCCAAGTAGTCATCACATTGGAAAAGATACTTGACACCGTCAAAGAGGCACTAGCCTCAGTGAAGGAAGGTCAAGTCCCAGTACAATCACTGATGAACATCCTGACCAGCCTAACTCAACATAAATAAACTACGCGTAGTTTATTGGAACGCAGCCGGTCTTAAGAAAACCCGGCCCCACTTCCTACGATTTCTGCTCTCCTCGCAAAACGCCGATATAGCGTTAGTTTGCGAAACTCACCTTAAACCCATCGACAAGGTGAACCTATCGGGATACCATGTTCTCCGACTGGATAACACCCAGCTACCCGGAAAACGAGGACTCCTAATCGCAGTCCGAAGGAATATTATCCATGAACCGATTGCCGATATCAATACCTCAACATTCGAAAACCTGGGGATCCGGCTTCACCTCGACAAGGAACCCCTAAGGATTTTTGCCATATACCGTCCCGGAGGCACTAGCCTGTCGGTGAGCGAAGTCAGGAAGCTAATAGAAGACCCAACACCTACACTGGCTGCAGGAGATTGGAACGCTCACCACCCAGCGTGGCGATGCTACCGCTCCTGCAGCACCGGTGTAAAGCTCTTCAATGACGCTGTAAAGCACGGATATACAGTGGAAGGGCCGGACGAGCCCACCCGATATCCCAACTCCGCATCACATAGGCCGTCTACAATAGACCTTGTGGTCCACAAAGGACTTAACAATCGGGAGCTACTCCTGGAGACGATCCAGGACGCCTACGGATCGGATCACCATCCGGTCCTTTTAACCATCCAGGGGAAACTAACGAGGACCAGAAGACCCCCATCCGGGGGGCGTATTCTCTGGCCTAAGTTTACCACCCTGGTGGACCAAAACATCCCCTACTTTTCCGAAGCAACGGACACTGCCACCCAAATCGACAAACTGGAAGAATCCATCACCAGCAGCATCCGTGAGGCAATGCGCGCAGCTACCACTCCAGTAACATCGAGAATCCTACCTCCCATTCCCAGAAGGCTCTCCGCCCTTATCAAACAAAAAAGTCAGACCCGCAGGGAATGGCAGCGCACTAGAGATCCGGCAATAAAAACCAAGCTGAACGCTCTGATCGAGCGCGTCCGGAGGGAGCTTGAAACAATAGCCGAGAACAAATGGGAAGAACGCATTCACAACGCGAGCGAAGACCAAGCCTCCCTGCACAAGTTGTGCCGGTTTGTCCTCAACAAACCGCCTCCAGTCCGCCCGCTACTTCAAGCGGACGGGACCCTGACCGTCGATGCCCAAGCAAAGGCTGAAATCTTTGCCGCTCACCTAGAGAGGCAATTCGCACCGAATCCCTCCCTACTAGAAGATCACCACCGCCTCATGGAGACCAACGTCCGTGAGAAACTGGGTGCCCTGCTCCATGCAGAACTACCACCCCAGTTTACCTCCCCGTCGAGCATCAGGAAAGCGATCGCCTCGCTCAAACCTCGAAAAGCTCCGGGGAGGGACGAGGTGACCAACACCGCCTTACGGCACCTGCCATACAGGGCCATAGGAGCAATCACCAGGCTCTTCAACGCCATTCTACGCGTGGGATATTTTCCCAAAGCGTGGAAGGAGGGCCTGGTGGTTATGCTCCTAAAACCCAATGCCAACCCTCGGTTGGCCAACAGCTACAGGCCAATTACACTGCTTAGTGCGGTGTCCAAACTCTTCGAGAAGATACTGCTCCCGCTACTGCTGGAGCATCTCCATCCTCGTCCGGAGCAGTTTGGATTCCGCGCAGGCCACTCAACAACGCTGCAAGTCTCAAGACTGCTCCATCACGTAGCAGCAGCTTACAACAAAAAAGAGGCCGCTGTAGCGGTCTTTTTGGATATTTCAAAAGCTTTTGATAGAGTGTGGCATCCGGGCCTCCTCTCAAAGCTTTTAGACGCCGGCGTTCCTCATCGGCTCGCCCTAATCCTAGATGAATTCCTGACTGAAAGGACCTTTCGGGTCAGAGTAGGAGACGCCATCTCGGACAGCCATCCAGCCCTAGCAGGTGTTCCCCAAGGAAGTACCCTATCACCAGCACTCTACTCGGCCTACACGGACGACATACCAGTCGGCCAAGGAGTCCTACTGGCACTATACGCCGACGATGTAGCGCTGGTCGCTACATCTCTCACAGCCACCCACGCAGCTCAAAAACTACAGCGCTCCCTCAACATGCTTCCCAGTTGGCTGGCAGAATGGAGACTGCAGCTAAACATTGGGAAAACCCAAGCCATCCGGTTTGGTTACAACAACATGCCTCAGCCACCTCTGGTCATCCAGGGGGCCGACATAACCTGGAGTCCAGCCGTGAAATACCTGGGAGTCATAATCGACAGAGGGTTGACCATGACGGCCCAGGTGAAGAAAGCCCGCAATGCAGCCAAGGCAGCATTGTGTCAACTCTACCCAATCTTCAAATCCAGACTCTCATTAAGAACAAAACTTAACATCTACAAAGCATATGTCAGGCCCCACCTGACATACGCCGCCCCAGCGTGGTATGCCCTACTGAGCCCGCGACAGGCGAAACTACTCCAACAAGTGGAGAATATCGCCTTACGCCGGGTCACTCAGGAATCCTCGGTATGTCAGAAACGCGACAATACAACGCGACCTCCGCACCGAGTGCCTGAAGGATCATATCACTAGATTAGCCTCTACGATGTTCAGTCGGGCCGACGCCTCTGAACACGCACATATAAAAGATATCGCGCCCTGGCATACCCGCCCGCCAGACAGAGCGAGGAGGAGATTACCTAGAGACATAACCGTCTCATCCCCAGCTTCTTCCTCATAAAATCCAACGAGAAGCCATATCGGGTCGCTGGTTGTCCAGCCCGAGCCCCACTTGCATAACCAAGTGTAGAGCCGAGCAGGACTAACCGCCCCACAGGTACTAGGTACCACATTCTCATCACAAACAGATGACCAGGGCCAAACGGCCCTAACCCAATTCACGTGTGTATTAACACACGTCGCTAGATACAACGATCTGAGGGTCAAACCCCTGCCATCGTTCCCCCTATCCCCGTGCGGGATAGAGAAGAAAACATGGATATTAAGGGCAATCTGTATTGGACAACAGGCAAGATAAGTGATTCTTATACTTACATTGTTTATAATATGTGTAATAACTATTGTGGGTATTTCACCGTATTTAGTTATTGGTAATTGTGTCTAAATAATTACACAGTAATGACTATATTACTGTATTTATTATATTCATGTACCGAGAGTCATTTGGTTATATTATATGATATATTTGTTTAGATCTTTCTTTTCTTTAAAATTATCCAGATAATGCATTGAAATTTATTATCATATTAATAGTGTGAAGTAGCTTCGTTAAATACTTTATACTATATTAATTCAGTGGTTTTTAATTATAGAATCTTATAATATCTAACAAACTCTACAGATCGTTTGGTGGTTGTTATACTCTTCCACGCTCTTGCTACTGAAAGACTAACCGCTTCCTGTATGATATCTAATATCTCATCTTGGCGAGGCGAGTATTGACCTCTATCTAGAAGGACCCTACACCCTACTAATAAGTATTTTGCGTTTCCTACTGCCTCCCCACAGATGGTGCAAGATTACTTTGATCTGAGAGAGTACATTGGGAATGCATTAAAATAAAATTTTTATAAAGCTGTCGACCAAATCTCCTATAGTCACCGAAATAAACGAATGTTTTGAATTTCTAGGCTCATCGCGTGCAGTAGGTAGTTATCGTTGTTGAATAAAGGATTTTGCTATCATACAGTTTTGGTGGAGTTGAAGTCGTGACTCTTGCTCTGAGGCAATTTATCTTTTGGAAGAGATGTTACTGTATCATTCTTAGAATATCCGCTGATAAGTCTTTTGGTAACTTTTAGATGTATATGGAGCTCCAGTGTCTCTTTAACTTTAATCCAAAATTGTTTCGGTCTCTAAGGTAAATAAGATTGAAGTGTCAGCTGAGTGCGCTTACCCGAGCCATAACCTCAATGTCTTTATGACACTTGCATCTAACCATGACAAAAGGGTTTTATTAATATCATAAATGAGGAAAGTCCAATTTAGAGGTGGTGTTAAAAAAAATATCGTATATCCAACCTTTTTTGAGGTTACTTATTGGTTGGTTGTAAAGGTAGCTTTTTAAGATCATTTAAAAGCTATACAGGGTTATTTGAAATTAGTTGACCACCTCGTGCAGGCAGCCTCTCCGCATCAATCCCAACAACATTTCTTCTACAACTTTTTACAAATCTTGATAAAGAACACAAAAAAACCGAAACAAAAAAATTTTTTTTCTCCTTCTTTAACTTATTACTCTGTATTTTGTAAGAAGTACTTAAAGGTTAACGCCCGGGCGCCATACCTACGCTCAGAGTTAATGTCAGTTCGGAGACAAAAAATAAATTTTGAATGAGAAAACTCAAATTTTAAAAAGTCGTAGAACAAATGTTGTTAAGATTGATGTAGAGAAGCTGCCTGCCAGAGGTGGTCAACTAATTAAAAATAACCCTGTATAATATTGCATCCAACGATGGAGTGTACGGCCTTTATAATTGTTTTTCTTTTTTTTTTAATTTTTTGATTTTTCAACTATAAATTTTATCGGAGCTGCTTCTGTAACCGTACTAACGCATTGACCACCTATTATAAGACCTTGATTGTAAGAGGTACCTGGTTTTGTCCTCAATTTGCCCGTCCACGTACAGAAGTCCTCCACTAAAATTAAGAGTACCTGACATTGTTTTGGATTACGTGTCAGTATCGCAAGCTCATCTGCAAAAGCTAGTATGGATTCTATGTATTTATTGTTAGACTTAAATCGATAACAACACTTTTTTTTCGTATCTAATTGTTTTATCTTTTAAAATATTAATGACTATGTTAAATATAATTGGCGAAATACAACAACCCTAAAATAAACCTATATATTATAATTGAGTGGCTTTAAATGATTTCCATTAAAAGTTATGGAGAATTTTAATTTTGAAAAGTGTGATGCAATAATGTCGCTACTACCCTGGGAAAGTTATGCCATCTTAGCGCGAATATCATCAGTTCATGTCGTATCGACAGAATTCAGGCATTCAGAAATTCCGGGCAAAAACACTTTCTGGTGATTAGGCCTAAAATATCTATTGTTAATCATGAATTGCGTCATTTTTGTTTGTAAAAAAAAGAAAAATACTTTGGAAATTGTATTTGTTAGGGCTATCGGTCTAGTATCCTTAAGATTGTCATTGTCGTTCTTCGGAACAAGGACAAAAAGGGCTTTTCCGAATGATACCGGCATTTGCTTTCTTAACCAGATTTTACCTAATATATTCAAAAAGATGTTTATGGAGCGACAGACATTATTTAAAAACTATATACCTAAGGGATACCATTTAGACCAGGTACTTAGATGGTTTCATTTTAATTATTTTATTGAATTTCTCTAAAGTTGGTGGGTTGGCATGAAAATCTTCAGTAGGAGTCTCAGGTTTGTGTTCGTTCGGATAACCATACAGTCTTAGGTTTTCTGGCACTCTGTATCTGCTTTTATAATGGTTTAATAATCGATTTTTATGGGTATTTAAAAGAATTTTTATCAAAATCCGATCAAAGGTATCACGATTTTTTTATGATTTGAAATGCCTTGGATTAGTTTAAGAATTGATCTCAATGCCCTAGACTTTTGATACTTAAGTTGGTCGCCTAAGGCTTTGGTTCTACGAAGTTTCCTTATAATATGGTCTCTTAATATTAGGAATGCTAAGACGCGTCCGGATGGGCATGAACTCCTGGTAGTTTTCATTCAATGGCTCACCATGAGATATGTGAGGGTAAAGTCTATCCGTAGTGAGTAGTAGCATTGTGTGATTTAAGAGGATTGATAAACCAGGCTCGTTGTGTAATTTTTCCTGCACATTTTCCATTTTCGCCCTTATTGTCAACCGACGGACAGTTCTTCCACCCCGAAGAGGAACCAAAATTTTTTTGTTTCGTTTTTTTTTGTGTTGTTTGTCTAGATTTTTAAAAAGTTGTAGAACAGATGTTGTTGAAATCTAGTATTAACATAATGTGTGATTTAGCGTAGGTATTTTTTTTACACAAAGGCTATTTTGTTTATTCAGCAGATGTGTCCTTGATTTAGATCTATAGTCAAGTCGTATTTGTCATATTTATATAGAAATCTAATAAGTAGAAGTATCTTTAGTTCTAGTACTCGACCTTAGTAATAATTGCCTTGTAGTTTTTTGTGAAATGAAATTGATTTGTGCAAATTTTAATTTATATGATTGTCGACTCTCGTTCTTTTATGAAAATAATATTTATTGCATTTGATGTATGTAACTATTATAGACTTGTATTCTTCAAAAGAATTAAAAGAACTTTATATCTTCGATTTTTATGTTAATGCAAAAAATCTTAGTACAAGAAAACTGTATGTAGAAATTATTAGTATATTATATTGTATATGTACAAATTATTAATTTAATAAAAACCTCGACTACCCAAAGGCCATTCTAAGTCAGGCATTTAGTGTCAGCCAACAATGGATATTAATTGATATTTAATTACCATTTAACCCGCTCGATGTTTTATTTAGATTTCTTTGAATTCTGACGATGTTGATGTCATTCTTAGTCTATTCAAAAATACATTAAAATGCATCGTTTAATATAACTTAGGGCTATTTTTTCACTAAGGGCCACATAAACTACAGGTACTATGACTAGAATAGGCAGTTATTATTACAAAAAAGACTATCTGTAGATTATTTTTTTTTTAATTTTTTTTTTGTTTTTGTTAGTCTATGCTGTTAGCCCTGTTGGCTATTACAGCGTCACCGGGGGAGCGGGTGGGTCTGGAGACCCACCCTTAGCAAGGGGGGGTCAGATGGGCCCCCATGGGGAACGACGTCCCGAGGGCGTCTCAGATTGAGACACTGTAGATTATATTTACACACACTGTAGATTATATTTATCAATTATCTCTTCGAAATAAAACAAATTGTGTATTTACTTTTATTGTTTAATACAACATTAAAACTTACATTAATTACATTTATGCCTAATATTTGAATTATTTTTTAAGAAGATATACCTTTTTATTATGTATTAAGATTCATCCATCCGTAAAGATATTTACTTGCCTTGTGAGCGGCGTTTCTGAAGAAGTAAAAAAAAAATTACTAGGTAAGCCATGTTATTGCTATTGTATTTCATGTCGCTAATTGAATAAGTTAGATACAAATTTGTAAAAAAAATACATTTGAGCAGGGTTCTCAGAATTCTTTTAAGAAAGGAAAACTCTGTAGTCAGGGTAAATACCCTGACTACAGAGAGCTTTGCCCCTCACTAACTCATTTAATTAATTTCTAAGTAGTTACATATTTTTTGTAGACTACACCTAGGACTACTTAATACTTTAGAAATATATTTGTACTTATGTAAAAAATCATATAAATAAAGAAATAGTTATAGACTGTAGTACCTAAATGAAAATCCGTGCTGTGTGTTACAAGGAAATAGTTCTAGAAGTATTTTATCCACAGTATTTATTGTCGAACCGGAACCATCAATCCACACAGGCTCGCAGTCACAACTGTGGATAGAAGAAAATGTAATATAAACCTTTCAAAAATTACAGGGCAAAATAATATATTACAAATAAATACTACTAAAAATATCTCTAATTTAATGCATCTTTTATGTTTCATCCTATTATATTACAGAAAGTTTTTTTAATTTCGAAATTTTGGGTGCATAGCATAGTGTATACGGAAGTATTTTAGTCCAAATATGTATATTAAAAATAGTAATTTATTGATACAGGATAATTTTTCTTTTTACTAATGATTTACAATATTGTTTATTACTATTTATATTGTGTATTGTCCTTACAGCTTAGCGACGTGTATCAGCGCGGCGCGTGTAAGTGCACGGAAGGCGGCCGCAGCGCCGCAGTACGCGCCCGACTGTCTGGGGCCGGCACCGGCCACCCAGACCACGCTACCACCGCGATGAACGTTCTGGGATAGCGACTCTAGTAGCTTCATGACAAATGTTTATAGTTTAAAACTTATAAAATATTATTCTATTTTACACGCACATATACAGCCGTGTTAATCTACAAACATACTAAATAACTATTGAACAAATTCATCAACATAGGACTCGAACCTGCGACCACGAAATAATTATACGTATTATAATTTATTATTTAATTATATATCATCCATATGAATTCACGAATGCTATGTTATAAGCAATGCTTAGAATTTATAAAAACCTGAAATTCCTATGCGTAGCGAGGACCAAAAACTATAAATAAGATATAGGATAAAGGTTGTTAATATAATAAATACAAGAACTGACACCATAGCCTAGTTTACTAAGCGTTAAGTATGGCAGCCATGAAGTCCCAGAATCGAGTTATGGCTGTAGGTACTTTTGTATTTACCTAAATGTGAATGATAATATTCCTTACTAAGAAGACAAGAAGACTATTAAATAAGAAGATATCTCTCACGTGTAAATTATTGTACACATCCTGAGTGACGAGTTGTGATATACCATCGAGTCCATCTTTATAATCAGCTCCTATTATTATTAAACAGTCAATCTTATCATCTCCCGGTATTTCATCCTTCCCGCAAATACAACACCCGCGGTCTTCTAGTCTATATTTTAATTCTCGACCTAATACACTTGTTGTGTTTGTTATCTGCAAAAAATAAGGTAGCGATATCAAATTGAAATTGAATTATTTATCTCGGTAACGCTTAGATACTTACTAAAGCATGTTTGATTGGTCTAAAGTTTCGTTTGCGTCTAACAAGTTCCCGACGAGTCGTATAAACTAATAGAGCTGATGTTGCCAGGAGTAAGGTTCCTCCTTCTAAAGTAGCGAGCAATCGCAACGCAATACCAGCGCCGGCTTCAAAACCTTCTGCCATATCCTGTCAAAAATTCTTTGTAAATTATAAAATTTAACGTTATTTTATTGTTATGTTAAATGTTTAAGCTTAAGACATAATTTTGCTTGCACGGTTGATTACTACATTACGTAATATAGTTTGTGTAAAGGTGTTTACCAAAAATGTTATTGTTAATATTTGTAAACAACATGTTAAAGCCTTTGTCATTTCTTTCGTTTATCAGACTAATACTTATTCCATTCCTATGACAACGCTATGTTACTTAACTAATCCTCTGTGAACCAACTAGTAAACTAATATAACCGATACTATTATATGGGTTATACTGTACACTGTTACCACAGTTTATAAGCGTCAATTACACTCCTTGCGCCTTGCGGTTGGTAAACTTGTGTAAGCTTTGATACCTTTATACCACCTTACGAAACTTACACGACGAACTTTTGCTATTGTTATCTAGATTTTACGAAATAAATAAATTTATTGGGTTTAATATTATGGTTCGTTTTGAATTGTACACCTGTTTACCTTTAGATAACTCGTTAACTCTACCTGCATTGAAGAGCAGCCTTTTTCTAATTACCTACTTACTAAGGAACCGGTCTTATTAGTATCCGTTGAAGGAAGGAGAAGTTGTTAAATTGAAGCCTGACAAAAAAAAACTTACTATATACATTTGAAATACCCCTTACATACATTGAATCGTATCATAAGGAAATAAGCAAATAAAACTATTCCCAACAAAGACACCAATTACTTTATAATTATACCTTAAGTACCTACGATATAATAGGTTGCAATAACAAAATGAAGTAAATAAAATAAAGTAAAAAAACACGTCGCCATTGCATCTACGCAGTTGAGTAACGCGAAAGAGAGATCGAAATACTATTTAAGAACATATAATATTATTAACATTCTGTTCTAACTTCTAAAAATTTACAAATATATATTTTCTTAATAAACTGTCGTCTGTTTCCGCAACAATTATAATTTCCTTAATAATTATATAATTTTGTATATAATTATCAACACATAATAAATATCAAGCAGCAGCACGAGCAGGACTCGAACGTGCCACCTCCAGGATACGGACCCGGCGTTCTGCCGATAGCACTACAGTGATGCTGAATCCAGCATCCAAAATCCACATTAATCTGATGAAGGCGACATGTGTTTCCAACTTTGTATTACAAAATGACATTAAAGAGAAGCAACAACGGATTATTAGGTTCGAAATTGTATACACAACTACAAATTAGAATTAGAATTTTCGTAAGAAGTCTAATAAAAAATACGTATCTTGATACGTCTTTTTGGAATCCTGTCATTTTGACCTCAATTTCTAAATGGAGTTTACCGTTATTCTATATCACCAGCACCAGTCCGTTCAAAATGTCAGTTGAATGGTTTGATACCAGTTCAAATTACGTAGGTATATATTTGTAAGATTAAACACGTGTTGATAAATAAAACATAAACACACGAATACAGAAAACCTTCACACGAATACTGAGTAAGTTGAAAGTATTAATACATAATTAAAGTATAAAGTTTAATTTATTCTTAGTAGGTTCTTGATCCTTTGAATATATTATGAGTCACTAAATAGCAATAGTGTCTTATGGATTTGTATTCGATTTAGTGTTAAAGGTTAAACTTTATTCAATTATTGTGACTAAAAGTTAGCGAAAATTGTACTTCATGTACATAACATAAAAGGTATCTATCTAACTTTAGAATCAAAAACTATCGTAAAGGTTGAGTTTAATTAAAGGTAATATTGCTAAGATCTTTCTTTTAATATATTTTATAATATTACTAGCTTTTGCCCTTAAATTCGTAGTAAAAAAAATTCCCTTTCCCTTTTTTTTTGTAATGTCTTAAATAAAATAAAGAAATTTCGATATCGAATCGTATAAGCTAAGTCCTCAATGATTAACTTCGTAAAATAGACACCATCGTCAACATACGTACAACGGTCCTCCACGCAACGACTTCAATAAGTACATAATAATATTATTTTTATTCTTTTTAGAGGTCTTTTTGTATGGAGTGTTTTTTAAATTTTTAATTAAATTTTTAAACAGAGTACTTAATAACCATTCTATCCATGTATCACACTTTTTGATTTTCATAGGTAATAATTAAAATATGACCATGTTAACTTGAGGAATTCTGAGCTACACAAGCGACGTTATTTTGACCATCAACTTGCAGAGTCTGATTTTATAAAAAAAATATTTTAAATGCTAAAAAATCAGTTAAATATATGCATTAACAACATTTTCAATACTGATCAAATCTTGAAATTATCAGTGGTTCTCTGATATATTAAGCATGTTATTATACACATAAACCTTCCCCTTGTATCACTATATCTATTAAAAACTGGATCAAAATCCGTTGTGTAGTTTTAAAGATCTAAGCATACATACAGATATAGGGACAGACGCGAAAAGCGACTTTGCTTTATACTATGTAATGATTTTTAACTGTAACTACTAGATTCTACTAGAAATTGGTAACAAAATAAAAACACGTTTGCTTAATAATGTCGTTATTTCTTGTGATACCTGGATATATACGAGGGGGGTCAAAAAGTTCGCGGAATGAGCAGTAGCGGACTTAGGCTTAGGCCCGTGAGGCCCGGGCCTAGGGCGGCAAATTTTGAGGGGCGCCAAAATTTTTAAGATGACTAAAATTTAAAATCGATTGGGTTTTCTGTAAACTGCAAGACCAAATTTTAAAGTTTATTTTATTGCGCTCTTACTATCGAAACATAGTACCATTTTGAGGGTAGAATTTCTTTGTTAAAATAATTAATCAGGCAAGTCCTAAAATTTGAAATATCTAACAAAATGATTTAAAAAAATTACATTACAAGCAATTTATTATTAATTCTATATTTAATTGTGATGTTAAAAAAATAAATGTTTAATTTTTACCTGAATTAGATTTCTCATTATTATTGTTATTATTTTATACACACGCACATGTATGTACATATATGTTTATATAAACATATATGTATATGTACATATATGTTTATATATACTGTTACAAATGATAAAGGGCGCCATATCGTCTCGGGCCTAGGGCGTCCTCAAACCTAAATCCGCTACTGGGAATGAGGGGTATGGAGGGGGAAAAGGCAACTTTTTACTACCTGCACTAGTTGTGACACTCATTAAGAGTATAAATACTAAGTTTCAAAACAATTAGGTCATAATTCACTGAGCTACACGTCAATCAACAAGTCAATCCGGAAGAATTTTTGCAAGCAGCGGCGAGTTGAGTGTTGTCGCGAGTTTTTGGCGCTCTGTGGTGATCAAAAGGATGAAGTTTTGAACCGAATTGTGACTGGCGATGAAACTTGGGTTCATCATTATGAGCCTGAGTCTAAACAAGACTCCATGCAGTGGCACAAAAAGGGCACACCACCCCCGAAGAAATTTAAAGTGTCTCCGTCGGCTGGAAAACTCATGGCTTCTGTTTTCTGGGATTCAGAAGGAATCCTCCTTATTGATTATAAAGAAAAGGGTGTTTCTATAACTGGGAAGTACTACGCTACATTATTAGAACGTCTGCGAGTTGATGTGAGGGAGAAAAGACGGGCAAAATTGACCCAAGGTGTGCTCCTTTTGCACGACAATGCACCTGTGCACAAGGCGCAAGTTGCGATGGCTGCTGTTCAAAGAATGGGCTTCGAAATCTTAGAACATCCTCCCTATAGCCCAGATCTAGCCCCTAGTGATTTTTATTTGTTCCCAAAAATTAAAAAAGAGCTTCGAGGGAAGAAATTTTAAAGTGATGAAGAAGTGAAGAGCGCTATTTCGGCCTATTTTGACGACAAAGAGAAATCATTTTTTTCGATGGTATTAATAAATTAATTGATAGGTCTAATAAATGTATTAGAGTTAAGGGGGAAATGGGAATGTATGTCTTTATTTATTGTGATACCTAGATATATATGTCTTTATTTATTGTGATACCTGGATGTATATGTCTTTATTTATTGTGATACTTTATGTATATACCCAAAACAAACACGATCTACATTTTTTACGAGAACTGGAATTCTTTGCGTTAAAAAACATATGAATTACGTGCAATTTATACCTTTACATTTAAACTGGTATTGTTACTTCTTAACGGCGGTCATTGTGTCATAATGTTTTTTTTTTAAGACAAATTCTACAAAATGACGGTAATTGACGAATATGAAATACACAATGATGAAATATTAAATATATGTTCTAATGCGATTTCTTTAAATGTTTAAAGTTTCATCACACCTTTATATTTATGTTACTACAAAATTAATAATGCTTATACTTAAATTTTAATGCTGTGGGGCGCGGGGGGTGTCGACATGACATCTTTCTATTTCCTATTGGATGGTTCCAAACTTCAAGAATAGTGAAAAAAAAACAAAATCGTGAAAATGTATTCAACAGAATTCTTAAAATAAATGGACATGTGAATTATGATATGCCTACTTCAAAAGTTAAGATACGTAATTAAAGCTATAAAAGAGCAATTAAGTCTTAATATTATTACTAGCTTTAATCGATACGAAGAAAAACAAAAAAAAACAATAATTACTCCTATTCTAAATGAATTCCTATACTAAATGTCTTGGCAATAATAGGTAGTATATAATAAATAATAAATGATCATTATTTTTTCCTTTTTAGACAAGACGAAGCTTCTTAGCAATCCATGGATTCACCGTGCGGGTGCCGGGCCCATCGCGTTGCAAGGAGAGGAGTGCAAGCAGTGCCTGGGACTTGCGACCCAGGAGTAGGTTTAAGGGGCCCCTTTATTATGCTCAAAAACGCTCACCTTCACCCTCCACACTCCTCTCCCTACCTAACCAAATTTGGAAAGAACCTACTAATGCCGCCTTTGAAGTACGTTCTAGAAATGAACCGATGCTTGTTCTAGAAAGGCCAAGATCTTTAAGTAGGCTATTATAGAGAGATTTTGCTGTTATACCTCTCGCTCCCACTTCTACCGCGTACAAACTAACTATAAATTTATTCCTGATCAGTTCGTTGGTTAGTTCGTAATACTTATTGAGCTTGAATGTGTGATCCCTTGGGATGTTTGTTTCCCAAGGAACAGTAAGCTCCACAAGTATCACGCGCCTCAGTTGTTTCGGTTTTTTTTAACGTAGTTATTTTTATTTAATACTCTTTAGTTCATTGCTACATTGTCAATTAGCCTTAAAAAATACAGATTTCTAGAAACGGGAACGGATAAAAGTAGTCGTCTCCGTAAAAATGCTCTTCGAAACACAATTTCATGTTCATGTGAGACTATTACAGATCGTGAAAAACGTTGGTTGGTCATGAAGGCATATTATATGCAATCACGATTACGTCAAGAAACTCTTGTTCAGCATAATTCTAGACTCGGTAAGATCCAAGAACTAATAGACTTGGCCTCATTAATGAGCACCTGGCCAACGAGTCAGCTGAGCCGAGGACTCATAGACTTGGTCTTGTTAGAAGCGTTTAGAAAACGAGTCAACTGAGCAGAGGGTTCGTAGATTAGAAGTGAAACGAAAACGTACAGCAACCGAGTCTGATCAGCAACGTAAGAACCGGCTAGCAACAACGCGTCAGACTTCACAAAGAATTCGTTCAATGAATGAGCGTAATTTTATAACCACCATAAATCAATATGCTGAAGTACCATGTACAGTCTGTAAGAAATTATTATATCTAAAACAACAGATGTCATCAGTCACAGCACGTTTTGATTTCCTTCCAGAGGAGCTAGTACAAAACTTGGACAAACATACTCATAAAATAAAAACTAATGGGCCTACCTGAATCAAATTTCTATGGGACCAATTCGAGACTATTCCGCATGAAACAAAAAAATAATTACGTAAATCCGTTTAGAAACCTCGGTGAAATCGGTGTACATACATAAAATATATATATACCTATTTCTATATATGCCGGCCGAATTGAGAACCTCCAGCTTTTTGAAGAAGTCTGTTAAAATTAGAAGCAGGCTTGAGAACCAATCTGATTTTAAAAACTAAGGGCATATGAAACGAGCATTAAGGAAAATGATAATATTAGATGTAATATCATTTAGGCTATTAAGTTTCAACGATAACTGCACACGAACAGCCTTCACGTTTCGCTGCATACAAATTTATTAAGGTAATAACATCAGTCTGATACAATGAACTATCTTGTCTTGAAATCATAAAAAATTGCTGAAGATATCCAGAGGCTGGGTTCATTCCGTTATAACAGCCATTATATATTCCGTTATAACAGCCGTTATAATAAAATTGATAAATGAGTAACGATGACCAAAGGATTATAAAGATGATAAAAAAAAAAACAAAAAATATATCCTTGAACATACCATTAAATCATTAAGAATTTTACAAAAATCGTTTGATTTTTAAACGATTCCCCATTATGTTGACTCGAAATTTACAAATAATATACTTCAAATAAATACTGTCAATAATTTACGACTGATTTCATCTAAGGTAAATGATTGTAGTAATTACAAAGGGAGTGCCAAATAAACAAAGTGAACACATCGTCGGGTCAAAGACACCTGAGAACTTCTGAGGTAGAGTAATCTGAAAACTTATCGACTTTAGACACGTAAATGCTAGGTTTCGTATTATTTATTGGCTTTAAAATAATTGCAAAATTCAATAATAATCCATAGTTCTATAGAATACCAAATATCGAGACCTAAAGGTCTTAAGTTGGTGAATTTGGTTACTACTATGACTAATGTATTATATTTTTCAAATATAAGATAAAACTTTTTGTAATAACTCACTTATATTACATGTATGTGTGTGTGTTAAATGTCAGCGAAAAACAACAAAATTCTGCAGAATTCAACATCTTGAGCAAAGGGAAGTTTGTTCATCCTTTAACAAATATAAAGCGACAAAGATATCCTCGATGAGTCGGCGTTTCCTTTTGGTTTACAACATAATGACCGTAGATAATGACGGAGGAGTCATGCACGGGCTGAACAGAACATAATAATATTACATATTCCATAATAATTGACGATAATGACTTTACAAAATAGGTTTTTATACGGCTTCGTTATGATTTTTATATACGATTGAATTGAAGGCTCAAAGTCAAGATAGGTATTTAACTTTGAACGTGACCTTTGGAAGTCTTTATAATCGCAACTTATGTATAATGTGATGTAGTTGAGTATTAGTAATACTATTATTCTGACTCTTATTCATTAACTTCCTGACAGATTACGTTTGAATCTATACATGTAAAGATGAATATATAATACAAGTACCTTTATTGAAATATACAAAAAACATTTTTAATTAATAAACAGTTTATTTTTTTATTGTTTCTGTTTGATTGTTTATCTTAATCTGTTAAAAGTTTTACAGATGACAGCTTTCAAACAATTTAGTGAGGTTAAAGGTTAATTTCAATTTTGGCAAATAATCTTAATAATCAAAAAAATATTAACTGAAAAGTAATTTTCGCCACAGTTACAATACAACAAAGCTACTGGAGGAAGGACGGGGATTAAATTTGTTTTAGTATTTAGTTATTTGATTCAATTTTTTATTTTTTTTTTAAATTGATATGCATGAAAGTAATTTTTGCATCTGTGAATTAATGAACAGTAGGTAGAGTAATGGTAATGTGGAGGGCGCGCTCACAAGGCCTGCGGCTCTGTCCTTGGTCCACTTCAGCCTCCACTATCGATTTACGAGATGCTTATTAGATTGCCGATACTAGTAGAGTTCTTATCGTGTATTATGAACCAAGACACAATGATAACAAGATATTATCATAACATCTCTCGCGGTTATGCAAGTTATTTTCGACATTATAATTTAAACATAATGTATTTGTAATAAATAATATAAAAGTATCATCGACGTGAAATTATATTTATTTATATTCAAAAATACTCATTATCTTATTACATATTAGGGAGGGAAAGCTTATCTCAAGGTTATAGTTGGCCCTTCGCAGGCTTATCCGGTGTTCTTGGACTAGAATTCGTTTTTCTAGGCTAGTTTACAGTATACTATTAATAATAGTCTTGATAATTAAACTCCACATGCGCAACAACAAATTAGTTCATCATAAATAACGGTAAATTAATTTGATTTCTGAGGGGCTAGACAAGTGGCATGAACTCAAGTGAAATAGAATTATAAATGTATGGATTTGACATAAAACAACGCTGTACCTACTATCGATTATATCTTATATTATTATATTATATTTAAAGAGAATAAACAGTGTGATTGTTCTTTAGTTTATAAACTTATAGTAATATTAACCTACTATGCGTTAAAGTAAACCTGTCCAATATAGCCCAAAATAAACTCCTAATATTCTATTGGTAAATTAATAGAAATCATTACCTCAGAATTGAAAGGTAAAAAAACGTCTACTATTACGCTATTAGAAAACTAACTCGTTGTAACATACCGCTCTACTTTTAAAACTTAAAAGTTTTTGGTGAATAAACTTAAATTAAAATTTAGTTTATTTAATTTGTTTACCCGATCTGGCGAAACCTCAAAACTAAATACTCATTTTTTACTGAACTGAACGTGTGGTATATGATGTGATGGTTCTAGTAATTCAATAATTAATAATATTAAGTTCACACATAAAGTGGTAGGAATTTTCCCAGTTCATGTGGGTGGAGTTGTTGGTATAATGTAGTCAAATGTATTTATATACCCGTCAATCATCAAAGTTGTAACTTATTTGGATCATGTAATATTTTTTTGAAATACTTTTAGTTATGAAATATATAATAGTATGAAGTCGTTAATTAAATGGAAATGAAGGATTGTTTATTATTGCGATAACTCATAAAGTCAACACAGGCACAGATTTCTAGATATTAAATTTTATTAACCCCAATAGCAAAAATAAGGGTGTTAAAAGTAAAAAGTAAAAGTAGTACCTATACTGATTTTGCTTTAGTTTTATTATGTATCAAAGGTTGGTCGAGAATATTTTTGTCTATCAGTCAAATCTAATAGTCGTAGAATGTCAGGTCTTTTTAATAGATAATGATGATGTTTTTAATTTATTTAAATTTTCTTTATTTATATATTATATTGTATGTGTAAACCTCTGCATTTATTAAAATCTCTTAATAACATATCAATGTTTGTTCTCGATAATCTATAACTTGACTTTGATTATTTATTTAGACTTTGATAGTTTGTAGGTACCTATGTTTTTATATTTTTTCGCCATTCGATGAATTAATGAATGAAATTCTAATTAATGTATACAAAAAAAGTACATCAGTTACATTCACTGAAATATAAACGAATAAATATTATAATGTAGATAAAAAAAATGATATTATATTAATAGACAAATTATTGTTTTTGTTGTGATGATTAATCTTTAAAGATACCTATAATGTCTTTGGTTCAATTAGGTATCTGATCGTCGTATTTTACTGTGACAACTGATTTTATGTTGATAAATCAACTGTTTATGAATTATTAATTAATCTTTATTGTAAGAATCAACTATAATTAATGTCTGTATATCGTTTATGTATATCTTGTAACATCAAACAATTACCTAAGAGTCTCATTCTTGTATCTATTATAAGTATATAAATGGTAAATAATTTCTTTGTAATAGGAATGCACTTACTAAAACAAATGTTTATGTTTGTTTAGTTATTAGGTTTTAGCTACTGGAGGTCGCAGGAAAGATTCTTGTACCTCTACTAACATTATTTTATTATAAATTTTACTGTTATGCCTAATTTTACTCTGTTTTAAACACGACAGTGTGTTTAAAATTTTCTAAATAATGCACTGAACAAATAATTCAATAATGGTCTGAGATTCTACAGGAAATAATTTAAATTTTAAATAAATATAGAATTAAAAAATATTCTACACCGGTAGGATCTGAACCTGCGATCTTTTGGTAACCGTTCCGTCGCTGTCTAAATTGAGCTACTGTGCCACCACACGCCTAGGTAAATTTAGCATTCTATATATTATCGTATTTATCGGGATGGAAGTGACATAGGTACACTTTTTTCAAAATATTCTTAACCAACTTCTTGCTGTCTGTATCGATAATCTTTTAATTTTTACATATTTAAAACTTAATTTAAATAATCTAAAACAGGAAATGTTTTTCTTGTATATGTACTTATAAGATAAAATCCTTCTTGTAAGTCATTGCTGAGTTCAAATATTAAACTTGACCCTATATTACATAGTAGTTGCTTCGACAAACAAACTTACTTATGGTTTAGAATTAATTACAATGAAGCCTTTCTATTTTATATTTTATAATACTTGTATGGATTTTTTTTTATCTGGAGTACTCAGAATTTAAAAAGTAAGAAATACTAAGTTTAGTACATTATTTTCCATTCTACATTTATTTAAAATTTAAATAAGTTAAACATAAATAAGAAATACTTAGCATTAATTTAATAATACGTACTTAGATATTATATACGTTATGGTCTGTCCATGTGCGCGTGGTTACCCAAGAAAATGTATCATGAAAACTGAAATTATCTGATTTTCATATCGCTTTATCCGTCACAGTCTCATTATTATAAGCAAGTTGTGTAAACTAATACGGACAATTAAAACAATCTATAATTTAATTTATAATAATTAATAACTTTTTAAATAAAATGCTTATATTCTCAAAAATATAGACGATAGAAATTATATAACTGCGGTGTGTGTATATATATAAAAGGTTCGTATGATATAGGTTTTATTATCAAAATAATAAAATACATTTACGTACCAATTGAAATATTCCTTAATATCTAATCTTGTAAATTATTTTGTTAAACACTAATCAATATAATTTGCACTATTTTGCTGTAAATCGTCATTTTAACACAACGTATTTATAACTATACAATAACTAAATTATTTTTATATTTAGAAATTTTTGCGCGTAAAACAGTTCGTTATTTCAACAGCGCAATCACTGTGCGTTCAAAAGCAGCGCCTGCGCACGAATGCTGTTTTCATTGTCGTGATACTAATACTGTAAAATAAACCAATTTTGTCAGGCTTGTTTTTCCAGTCTATGACTATCTTAACTGAAACAATACACCTTTTTTCCAATACTATGTGATTTCTTAATGAATACTAATGTTATTTGCAAAGGGGTATTGATTATTGGTAACAAATAAGTATTGCAGGTTTGATTATTTTTTGACTCACTTACTACTGCGTGAATTTATGAGAATTAAAATGATTCCTTTTGCTTATGGAAGGAATAAAGTGTTCCTGAGCCATCAAGTTGATTTGACACATTTTCTATGGCTCTAAAATTCCAAGTGAAGAAATAAACTTTACTTTTTACAATATTTAGCTTATAGACCGATAGCTGTCTGTCTTTGATTGGAGAGATGTAGATAACTTAATTCATAATTTTAAATATATTGATAAGTTTTCTATTCTATAATACAAAAACACAAAGTGCTTATAAAATGATTGTTATGACAACTAACTAGCGAAGTGAAGAACTCTTCATCTATTGAGTTACATTAAAGTATTTATTCTGCTGATGGCAATTACTTATATAATCGTATTTAAATCGTGTTATTATAACTGCTTAAAGAATTATTTATTAAAAGTATTTTACATATAATTATTATGTTTTGTTTTCAATAACTTATTTGCATAAAGTTATTCTGTTAGTTTCTATGGTAGTACTTAGTTTAATTAAGCATTTAATTGATGTATTGGTAAGAGTGTAATCGAGATCTAAGTTGTAAGCTGCGGTAACCAAGTATTCGTTACGTTACACCAGGAATTAAAGTTACGGAGTTTTACGTAACTCTTGACAGATACAGGGCTGTCAACATACATTACAACTTTCAATGGATTACTTAAAAATAAGGAACTAAATAAGTTCCATGTTTTGGAATACATACTTTTATATTATTTTGGCTTTATTAGTAATAAACACATAGCCTATATATTTTTGCATGAACCTTGAATTAAAGAACATTGATATTTACGAGTGTGTATGTCAGACAGAAACATTCTAAAATATCCTTAATTATTGTAAGTAATTAAGATATGATAGGTAACTCTATCCAATTAAATTAATTCCAGAAAATTGATATGTTTTCCGTATTTGACAATTTATTTGTCTTTTTTGTGTTTTGCGTTTAAGTATTAAATTATAATACTTAAACGCACAGGTTAACAACCCTAGGTCCTAAGGACCACTGCCCCAATAATCTATATCTTATCTAACAATTACATCATATATGTACCTATCGTGTTTATTTTTAACACTGGTAGAACAAAATAAACAAATAGGTAAGGCCAATTTAATTGATCTGTCGATCTGTGTATCTGTGTGTCTGCCTGTGGCAATGTAGCAGCCAAACTCTTTTTATTTATTTATTATTTTTTTGGTTTTTTTTTGTGTCTATACTGTTAGCCCTGTCGGCTATTACAGCGTCACCGGAGGAGCGTCGTTGGTGGTAGTTGTCAAATGGTCAGGAGACCCGCCCTTAAAAAAGGGAACGACGTCCCGAGGGCGTCTCAGATTGAGACACGGACCTCGGCTCGGGGCGTCGTTTGTCAGGAGGGAATCTAAGGGAATTTGGACACTAGCGTCCTCCGACATCAGCCGGAGCAACGGAGCACTTACTCAGTTGGGAACTCGTCTATACCGGTATAGACGGTGTGTGTCTGTATGTTGTGTGGTGTCACTTATGCCTACGCGTTTGTTATTATCTACTGTGAACGCGTCGTCGGGGTCAACAGCCAAACGCGTGGACGAATTTGATTACGGTTTTTTTTAGTCGAAAGCCGGTTCGTCGAGATGGTTCTTAGCTATGTTTGGTCAAAATAGAAACAGTAATTTTCAAGATATTGAGGTTTTACTGATTTATGGGTGAAAGATTCTAATGCAATATTGATAAACATGTGAAAATTAATGTCCGTAGGTTCATTTAGTACAATAAAGTAACCAGTAACATAACTTTAAAAAGGAGAAAAAAAAAATTAAAAAAAAACGCCCGATACAAAAAGAACTCTAAAAATAATAAAAATAATATAGGTAATTATGTACTTATTGAAGTCGTTGCGTCGGGAAACCGCTAATAAAGGAATAAATTAAAATTCAAGTAAGTTACTAAGGCAAATAAAGAAATTACGATATAGATATATAGACACCGTCGTCAACGTAAGTATACAACGGTCTTTTTTTTGTATCGGGTTTTTTCATTTTTTCTTTAACTATTTCTTTTATTACCCTAAACTAGTTTTTATTGCATCACAGGGATAACTAAAACAAACTGAGACCAAAATGATAATAAACTAAGAATAATGAAATTTTTACATTATTTACTAGATTTTTCTAACGACTGAGAGTGCTGTTAAAGAAGAATTGGTTTTCTGCGAAAGTCTTGTCTTATCAATATTGGAATACTTATATTATTCAGAATACTTATACAAGTAGGTACGTGACATCGAACTTAACGAACTGAAAATAATGAACATCGCTAGATAAGGAATGGAGAACTAAAAAAGAGAAGCAAACAACTAGAGTTAAATTATGTCCACTTAATATAGAGTTTTTTGCCACTTACAGCTTTAATAAGTAAGTAACGAGTGACAGCTGACAGCTATTAATATTAATTCAATTTATGACTCATTCCTTCATATTTCATAAAAATATACTTCATTTCTTTTAATCATTCAAAACGTGTTTAAAATAAATACATCCCTAATATAAGTTTGATATTAAGGCGAAAAACAATATGTAATTAGAATAACAAGGAATTATATGACTACAGTGAGTGATTACATGATCTTTACGAGTGATCAGACATAGCTGTCAGTAGCCATTTAACCAGTCTTTTAATATTGTATTATATTCATAATTTTTTTTTAGTATTAACAATAATTTTAACGGATACGTGCAGTTGCATCGCATGATGTACAACTTGGTTACACAAAATGAAAGGAAACTGCCAAATTACGCAGTTACCTATACCGTCAGTATTGTAATTTGTTGTCCGATTAATATAGATTTCATTTGGCTTTCGAGTTATTATGATATCTATATATGACTGATATTATTAATTTTTTTCTGTAAGTTAACTTAAGTGTAAAACATCTGAAGTTTTTGACAAAATATTTTATATTGTATACACATATATGCATGAATCCCAACATTTGTTCTACGACTTTTAAAAAAATCTTGATTAACAACACAAAAAACACGGCACAAAAGAAATTGTTCCCTCTTTTATTTATTACTCTGTATTTTGTAAAAAGTGCTTAAATAGTCAACGCCCGGGCGCCATACCTAGGACCAGAGTTAATGTCAGTTCAGAGGAAACAAATAAATTTTGTATAGGAAAATTTAAATTTTAAAAACTATTAATTTTAAAAGTCGTAAAACAAATGTTGTTAGGATTGATGTAAAAAGGCTGCCTGCAAGAGGTGGTCAACTAATTACAAATAACCCTTTATATAACAGTACATATGTAACAATACAAAAAAAGGGTTTTTTTAATAAAAGAATAGTATTTTCAATTACAATGTAGGTTTTAACTTTTAAGGGAAAACAACCAAAACCCTTCGACATCGTATTTATATAATGCTTTTGGCCGTGTGTAGTTTGTTTTACATGCTAACTTCTTTTTTTTCTTACCATACATACTAGTACAGTACACAATCCAATACAAACATCATTAGTACTTGAAAATGTTATTTAAATTACTTATTGCGAGGCTTGTTAATGCCGTCGGGCAATCAATACTAATTAAAAGGCAGTAACACACTCAGGTTTGTAGTTTGAGTATATTTAAAAACGACATATTGTATCTAGAGTTCTGAGGTAGAGGTCTCATTTTAAGCAGTCTTTCATAACGAATATTTTGACATTTTTAGAACAGCACGACTGCGTCTGCTTTATTTTATTTATTTAGTTCATTGAGGTCAGTTAACATATGCCAAATTATCATCATATTTGCTTTGTTTTGCAAAGATTTCAAAACGTAACCGACAAATATTATTTAAATATTATGGTTTAGCAAGAGGTCGAACACAAGCTTATTTTATTTGTGATCTAGATTCTAGAGCATAAAAAGTCAATATTAATAATAATAATATAAATAATTTAATTACTTTTAATCTTTCTTCCCCTTACCAACTGTATGCCGACGATCTGCAAATATATGCTCATGCCAGAACTAATAAAATCAATTCTGCCATTGATAGAATTAATGACGATATGATTTAGATCCACGACTTGTGTATTAATTTTGGAATTGATGTCAATCCACAAAAATGCCAAGCCATTATTATCGGCAGCTTGCATGGTTTACACACAATTGAAACAAGTACCCTGTCGCCAGTAATATACAATGGCGTTAACATACCTCTCACGTCGTCAGTAAAAAAATCTAGGTCTTCGTATGGACAACACTCTCAGCTTTAATGCCCATATAATTGAGTTAAGTCAAAGAGTCACAAAAACATTCAACCCACTAAGACCAAAACTCTGTTAGTGCAGTCTCTTATTCTTTCACTTATAGACTATGCTGATGTATGCTACTCTAATATCTCTGAAGCCAATCTAAACAAATTGGATCGCCTAGTCAATAGTTGCATTCGCTTCATTAAAGTCCAAAATTCAACTTCTGTGGTCGACTCACGACTTTCATCTCCGTTCTTCAACCAACTTAAATTTATTTATCTCTCCGCACCATTCTGGTTATATGTCTTATTCTTCACAGAATGGTTTTATGTTTAAAACTGTGGAATAGCCTTCCTGATGAACTTCGACGTGCTCCCAATAGACAAGTATTCAAGAAACGCATCAGAGAATATCTTCATGAAACATCATAATATTTATTTATTTTGTTCTATCCTGTTATTACATAATATATTTGTATGTACCTACAATTATTGCTTAAGGTGTATTATTAATTTATGTACTTGTTTATTTTATTTTTTTGTGTGTATATATTTATGTATTTATTATTAATTTATGTAAGTTTATACTATTGTTATGTATGTTATGTATGTATGCATTTAATAAATATAATATTTAAGATTATAGCATTATGGATATGCCTAGTTTAATGTTTTTTTTTTCCGGTTTATTAATTTGTTACCCCTCATTGTTCTATTTTTCTGTTTGCTGTTTTGGTTGACTGCCTGACTGGTAGAAAATGCTTTAGCATTAAGTCCGCCAATTGTACTTTATCTTGTAAAGTAAAGTATAAAATAAATAAATATTTAAAAAAGTATATTGTTACGCGCATAAAAAATCTTAAGTTATGCATTATACATATTTAAGCACTACCTACAGGGGAAGCAATTAAAACATCTGTTTCTCAGAATAGTTGGTTTTGTATATGACTATAGTTTTTTTAAACCAGAATGTAAGCAATAACAGTTTATAAGATGCTTTAATGGTTCGGTAACCAATGTCAGGCCTCCAAAATGCTGCAAAAACTTTTGATAAGGTGGAAGAGGATAGGGTTTTTCCGCGTTGAAAACTAATGACTGATAGATGATCTAATATCGTTATTGTTATTAGGTATTCTATATTTTACATTTTGTTTGATTGCGTCATCGAAAAATTTGGGTATAGGTACTTTTTATAAGTGTGTTAATTTTAAATAAAAATGTTTTTTTATTCACGTATCCGGAACTGTCATTATGTCTAATCTTATCTGTTAGTAACGTTCTAAATATTATAGCAACTGTGACCTTGATCATAATGATCAGCTATGCTGTTAAGCCATAACAAATAAAAAATAACTTCTTATAGGTAGGTAACTATTGAAATAAAACTATTTGTACGGTGTTCGTATAATTACATTTTAAATTTAATCTGATGTTTCGAATGCTTTGCAGCAATCGTGCTCACGGTAACATGAGATATGCGATGTATTTAGTTATCCGCCAGTTAAAACCGTAAAATAGTTTTATTTCAAAGTGTAGTACTTGTGAAAATCTTAGAAATAGGTACTACTTCAAATAACTTACTTATATTTTTTAGAAACTATGCAGAGGAAGTGTAAAATAAAATAAAATCTACATTATTTGAAATCAACATACTAATGGAATCCGAGTAATGAAATTTTGAAACATAGATTACAATAAATTTATATTGTTTTATTCACAATGTAGTTAATAGGTATACAAAATAAATAATATAAAAAATAAGTTTTACATTGTTTTAAGAATCCTTCTGAATAAATTATTTTCCGTACAATGTCAGGCTGACCCCACATTTGTGGTTAACAAACAAAAACACGCGGTAATTGTTACAGTCGACCTTATGGGTTATTATTTCAATTTACTTTAAACATAAGCAGACATTAGTGTCATTGCTGTCGTGTGATAGTATATTATTATAACTCCGACTGACTTACGAGTAGCTTCTAGTAAGATTCATTCTTACAATCTTGCTCTAACAAACGTCAGGCGTTTTTAAAAGGACTCTTTATTTGAACCGTAAACCAAGGTTCCGATAATGAAATGTACAAACTGTCAACGAAAAAAAATGTTTTCGTTTTATGAGTGTTATAATAATCTACCTGTTGAATAAATTTTCATAAGGTTTATATTTACTTCGTAGCTCGTAAGCCGCTCTTCTAATATATTGTTGGCATGGTATGATAGGTAAAAAATAATATGATTAATTCTTATTATTCATATTATTTATCAAATCTTGCTATACTTCATTCCACAGTAAGTTGGTAGGTATTATTAAAGTTCTAAACAGCTTTTAGTTAAGAAATAAGACGATGTTACTCGATGTTTGCCGCACTACGTGTTAGCGCCAATAAGATTTGATGATTCTAATTTAACTGTCAATATGATATGTTTACGAACGAAGCTGACGAAGTTTGTATAACGTGTGTAAACAAATAAATTTAGGTCAAGTTTGGTGAGAATTTGCGGTCTGATTGGTTAGTAGGTATATAGTGTTTGAACTTGTGAGTACACTAACCATGAACTAGTATAATCAGTCTATTTTATATTCAAAATATTTATTATCAGCGCCTACCAGAGTATACTACGTGTACTGAAATATAAAATTATTATAAAAGACAACTCCTAATTAAGAATAAGTACAGAACTCAATCAAACCATAACTTCGTTGATAAAAGCAACTGTTGTTCAACAGTTAGGCTGATCTTTTAAAATATTTAATTACTTTACCGAATTTAGCAGCCAATAGTGGTATTTACATAAACATAATACATTTTAATCAACGTACTCGGCTTAAAATCTCACCTCTATTACGCATAATTCAATATTTATACGTATGCGGTATGCCTGTAATAATAACTGGCGAAAAATTTGCAAATTATTTAAATATATTTTTTTGAACTACGTGCTAAGACATACGCTAAGTTATAGGTAGTTTATTTTTTGTCAGTCTGACTCGTAAAAATTACTGAACCCTATATGACATATAGTATGTTTTTTACTATTGTTTTTTTCTCCTTAACACAAATTAAAAGAATTTGACAAAATTATACACATTTTATAATAGGTCTTGCCGGCGATTCCTTCTACGTTTTTATTGACAAATAATGTTTTTATATTTCTAATTTTGTTTTAACTTCCCGCTAAGAATATTTATAAGTATAAATTTTTATAAAAATTATCCTAAGTTACTTCAAAAATCTCCAAAAGTATGTGTATGTTCCATAATGATCGGTTAAGTAATTTTCGTATGAAACAAACAAACGTAACAAACAAACTTACATTCGCATTAATAATTTTAGTAAGATTTACTCATTGCATACACAATGCTAAAGACACCGCACAGTATTTTATATAAGTCTACCGTAGTGACATCTACATTCTGCAATACACACTACTGCTATTATGAAGCAGTCAAGTAAAAGAGTACAGTTATAAATTAAGAGATGGCGCTTAAAATAAACTGTTACTTAAATAATTAATTTTAGTATTCTTCATGTAAATTGTTTTTTAACATTAAGTTTACAAACCAACAACCTGTTTTTTTATGCCGTACATAAGATATTCATCAAACCAAAATTAGTCATTAATTATATCAAAAAGGAATAAGAAATTTTAGTTAACACAATGTTTTTAAAAAAGAGCAGTAAACTTTTACTTTGTTGGAATGAAATCATTTTTTACAGATATAATTGGATTTATATTTTAAATTATAATTAAACCCGATGTGAGAAATGCTTTGCAGCAATTATGTTCACTGGAAGACTGGAAGTTATGTAGTTATCCGTCAGTATGTCAACCAACTATCTGAAAGAAGAACATAAATCCAATTATATCCAAGTTTGATTCATAAAATATATATATTTTTTATGTGTTTCATTAAAAAATTATAAAATGTATGTAGTTTGTATTTTTATTGTTTGATTCAAATTACAACACAAAAAATATATTACATAAAGACTGGTACAGATGTCAGATCACTTAATTTCTTAATATATAGCTAGCCATTATTGGACTCTTCATTGCTGTTGCTACTTGAACTCTCATCACTACTCTCCTCTTCACTGGACTCTTCACTTGTATCATCAGAATTATTCCCTTTTGAAGCTTTCTTTGCCATTATCTCCTTAAACTCTCGAACAGTTATCTTTCGTGGCATGATCTCTCTTAAGAAATCCAAAGTATCATCTTGTTGAACAACTTCGGCGATGTGTTTGTATTCTAGGAAATTCTTTTCGCTGTTCTTATAAGCTCTTTTTGCTAAGTCTGTTACAAATATTTCCTGAAAATAGCAGTTAAATTTATTTGTGTGAATTTGTTAAACTATTTTTAAAGTTATTATCTACTTACTGTTACTTTTGTAACTAGGTAAAGAGGTTCTGGTCCCACTGCATCTACTTCAGGAGAACTTTTCATAATTGTTTTTACTCTAGATAAAGGCAAATGTAAGTCTTTCTCTGCTTTAGGTGTCGCCATATCGCCAATGGATTATTTCAAATATTGTCGTTTAAAGGTTTCTTACTTTTTTAACTTAAATATATATATCTTTTAGGTTGAAAGTTTAAGTTTCCAGTTTCAACCCTCAAGTCTCAACAACTTTAAGTAACGTCAAACCACTTTTAAATTATGACATTTGAGATATTTGTATATTGTCAAATAAGTACCACAGATTACACTCTAGGTTTTGTTAAAGAGCTTGTAAAAACCGATGCGTTAATAATAAAATACCTTTTAACTTTTTTTTTTAGTAATACATTTTTTCAATTTATTACAGGAATTGAGATTCTTAACTGCCCAGAAAGTGCAATCTATATTCGTAAATTTCTCACTGATTTGTCTGAAGTTTGAACTTTCCGACGTTAATGTAAATCTTGAACTAGCTATAATGTTTCTTGGGGTAAAACCGGATTCTTCCTCGAGTGGCCAACCGTGGATATGTCCGTACGGATTCGTCCTATGAGTATGTGTAAGGTAAGGTAAGTACTACTATTAAAGTTGGTCCGGTGTCCTTGGGAGCCCACCGATAACTTTCGTTGGGCAGGCTCTTTTCGGCGGGCTGCTGGTTGTCCACCACAGGTTCTTACCCGGTCCATAGCTGACAGGGGGGGAAAAGAGGAGGTCACGTTTTCTCGGGGAGAAAGCTTCCGCTGGGGGGATGTGGGGTTTGTCTTTTATGTTTTTGTTCTGTCTTGTCTTGTTTGGTCCTCGTTGTTTTTGTTTTGGTTGGTTTATTCTGTGTGTGTTTTATGTCAAGTTTTTATGTTTCGGTGCCTGCCTAGGGGTTGTGTAAGGACGAGGGCACCACTCACGGGGACATCGCCCCTAAAATTAACCATGGAAAGAGCTGTTTTTATAATATGTCCCAGGGAGGGAGGGTCCTATGCGAAGCGCTGGGGAATGCCACGAAGGCAACTGAGGTACGAGGGTCTGCCCCTCGAATACCGGGGGAGGGAAGGGGGGTTCTCTTGGTGGTAGACCATAACATCCGGTCGCCGGCAAAGTTACCACCCATCGGGCAGAGTCGTGCCGCTAAGCGACCTAGTCGTGTTCCGGCACGTTGCTCGATGAAGCCGTTTATGGGAAATGGGTCTGAACAGTTGCGGTGCGTTGGCGAACCGGTCTGATGTCGGGTTGGCGATTGTTTTGTCGGGTGTCTAGTCGAGGAGGGTAGCGGGATCCGAAGCGACGGCTTTCCGCTGGCCGCCCGCAGATAGTTGGGGGCCCAATTAGTGGGATAGCCAACCACGAAAGGCTGCCCCGCCAGCTGTGAAAAATCCCAGGGTGGCTCCATTGTGCTGGTTGGCGACCAGACGAGGAGGCCCGATGGCGATCCCTGGGGGGGTTCGGGCGTCCCCGCAGTCTCCAGACTAGCCTCCCAGTGGCAAGACATCACCAATTTCGACGTCGGGTTCGATACGTACCGTCTCGTTCAACTGCCATTTCCCATCCCTATTCACTTTTATATTTATTTTTTTCATGAAAAAGTTAAGAAAAAGGAACAAGGTTACACAGCGGTTGCACTCCTCCTCATATAAAGTGCACCTTACTAATATCAGGGGTTTGCACTCAAATCTTTTAGCTGTCCACCACCACCTGGAGACAGAGCAGCCGCACTTGCTCTTTTTGACGGAGACGCAGATACAATGTCCTTTGAGCGCTGCATACTTGGACTATCCCGGTTACTCGTTAGAGCACAACTTTCGCTCACGGGCCGGAGTCAGTGTGTACGCGCGGAACGAACTCTGTGTTCAGCGTCTCCGTCACCTTGAAGACCCCACTTTTTCTTCCCTATGGGTTTTAGTGGACACAGGAAACGAAAAAATCCTGTATTCCTGTGTCTACCGTTCGCACAGCGGTGACCAGGAGACAACTCGTTTATTTGAGTATCTCAGTGAGGCTGCAGATATGGCTCTGTATCAGTACCCTTCGGCGCAGCTCGTCTTTCTGGGGGACTTTAATGCCTGTCATCAGGACTGGCTGTTCCCGTACCAGAAGACCGACCATGCTGGAAGAGAAGCGCGGAACTTTGCGTTGTCCTTGGACCTCTTTCAGCTGGTGAGGCAAGCGACAAGGGTACCAGATGTGGTAGGCCATACAGCCAATTGCCTGGACCTTCTGCTGACAACTGATCCGGACAGGTATCGTGTAGAGGTCACGTCCCACTTGGGAACCTCCGATCACTGTCTGGTGAAATCTGTATTTACATATTCCCCACCAGCTTTCGAACCACATGGTGTTAGGCGAGTATGGAAATACAAGTCAGCAGATTGGGATGAGATGCGGCACTTTTTTGCGTCTTATCCTTGGCGGCAGGTCTGCTTCTCTTCTTTGGATCCGTCGAGTTGCGCGGATGCTATAACCGATGTGGTGCATCAGGCAATGGAATATTTTATTCCTTTTGCTGACGTACCCATCGGTGGCAAAGCTCGCCCTTGGTTTAATGCCGAATGTGGTCATGCTCAAGACCGAAAACATTCGGCATATCTCATTTGGGCTGATGCTCGAACCCGCAAAACTCCGGATGTAAGTTTGAAGAAGAGAGCCTTTAACCAAGCTGCCAAGTCCTACAAAAAGGCATTGCGGAAGACTCGTCTCGATCGAATCGCTAAGAATGGCGAAAAGCTCTCTGTCAGACCAACTGGCAGTCGAGCTTTCTGGTCTCTTGCGAAAGCGATCGAGTCGAATTTCTGCCAACCCTCACTGCCTGCTCTGCTGAAGCCGGATGGATCCCTGGCCCACACAGCAACAGAGAAAGCGAATGTATTTGCTTCTCTGTTTGCTGATAATTCGCATCTAGACACTGGCAATGCTTCTCCAGCACATCTTCCTCACTGCGGTATTTCGATGCCTGAAATCCGCATTACTAACAAAGAGGTATGGAGAACATTGTGTCGTTTAGATGTGAATAAAGCCAGTGGTCCTGATGGTATACCAGCCATTCTGCTCAAGACATGCGCAGCTGAGTTGTCTCCTATACTGACACGTCTGTATCGCCTCTCTTTCATGACTGGAATAGTGCCGAAATCCTGGAAGCTTGCTAATGTGCAACCCGTGCCCAAAAAAGGCAGCCGTGCCGACCCTGTCAATTACAGACCGATTTCAATCACCTCCATACTCTGCAAGATTATGGATCGTGTATTGAACTCGCGCCTACTAGCATACCTAGAAGGTAACGATCTCCTCAGTGACCGACAGTACGGGTTTCGCCGTAATAGGTCTACTGGGGACCTCCTAGTGTATGCTACTCACATTTTAGGCGAGGCCATCGAGAAGAACGGAGAAGCGGTCGCCGTCTCTCTGGACGTCTCGAGGGCATTTGACAGGGTCTGGCATGCGAGCCTTATATGCAAGCTTTCAGCGTACGGTATATCTCCTGGTCTGATCGGCTGGGTAACGGACTTTCTGAGCCACAGATCTCTCCGAGTAGTTGTTGACGGGTGTTCCTCGGATCCCTTGAAAATAAATGCCGGAGTGCCTCAGGGGTCCGTTCTTTCTGCAACTCTGTTTCTGCTGCACATTAATGATCTGTTGAAGCCCGGTATCTATGGGTATGCAGACGACAGCACAGTTGTAGAAAGATATCTGCCGAGTACTCGGGCTAGTCGAGATCAAGTACAGTCTGAAAGAGAAGCCATGGTGCAACGTTTGAATGACAAACTTCAGGCAGTCTCCGCATGGAGCAATGCCAATCTTGTCAAGTTCAACGCCACCAAAACGCAGACGTGTCTGTTCACCGCCAAAAGGAGCCCTTTCACCTTGGCTCCTACTTTCCAGAATGTATCCTTGGAATACAGGGACCGACTTCCGACTTGGGCGAAAAGCGCTCTGGAGCAGGAGTCCCTGCCCAGGCCGACATCACACCGACCTGTCTAAACAAAGAGAGTGAAAGGCGTGGAGGAGAGGAAACGGTTGTAGAGCTGACAGATTACAAAACATAGATTACAAAAGAATTGTTGTAAGCAGGAAATCATTGCCTGCGCCTACTATAGTCAGTTTTGGACAGCTACAATATTTTATCAACAGCTTATTGGAGTGCTACGAGTGTGGCACAAGGCCACGCGTTAGGTATTGCGAGTCGCTGCTTGAAACAAGCTAAAGCAACTTGTATACAAGCCCAATCTAAACATTGATACTTTTTATTACAGACGAAAAAAGCAATAATCAACCAGTTCTGTCCGGCAATCACTTCTACGTTCTAGAGACACTCGGTGTTATTAATACGGTAATACACTTCAGACCATATTTGCATGGTCGATGAATGTTCATAGTTATAACAGTATGTTAAACTATGTAGTTCGTTTTTTAATGCGGTGGTCTGTCATCAAGAACTACCACGAGTCTATTTAACGGCAATTGGCACACAGTGCATATCGACGATACCGGAAAGTTTAATGGAAGAATGATAGAAAGGAATATATTTTGTATTAGTTGCTGCTCTTACAAAATACCTATGTATTTTTAAAACATTTCCTAAAAGCGGCAAGGGCTTCTAACAAAGCCTTGAGCTTTGTGAGCTTTGTTAGAATAGCCCTTGCGAGTATAATCTCATATAAGCTCGCTGATTTGCAAGATGAAATTCTATAAAAATAAGTTTCTGTGAAGGTAAGAACATTAATCGTTATACAGGATTATTTGTAATTAATTGGCCACCTCTTGCAGGCAGCATCTCTACATCAATTCCAACAACATTTATTCTACGACTTTTTACAAATCTTGATAACAACACAAAAAAAAACGAAAAAAAAAATGTTTGCTCCCTCTTTTATGTCTTACTCTGTATTTTGTAAGAAGTACTTAAAAGTTCAACGCCCATTACCATATGGCGCCTGCCATACCTAAGCTCAGAGTTAATGTCGGTTCAGAGGCAACAAATAAATTTTCTATGGGAAAACTCACATTTTTAAAACTATTCATTTAAAAAAGTCGTAGAACAAATTTTGTTGGGATTAATGTAGAGATTTTGTTTGCAAGAGGTGGCCAATTAATTACAAATAAGCCTATCTAATTGTTACAGGATATTATTGGTATTCGAATGCAACGGTCGGTAAAACTTGCTCAGAATTGCATAATTAATCGTGAAAGCAAGTCCACTAGAACTTTTCATAGGCAATTAAGGAACTTTTCATTGTACGATTGACCCCAATAATGGTGAGTATGAGTTTTCACCAATCAGATGGGCAGGTGCAAATGCTCTCTAATTAAAGATTTAATTAAGATTTTTCCAATGCTAAATTAGTACGCTGGTGGTCTTACCGATAGTACCTAAATAGTGTAAAGCAATGGCTGCATTAGATTTAATGGCTAATTGACTAAACCATGGCTCTCAATAAAGTTAGACAAATTGCATCTGTTTGCATGCTGAAATGAGCGTAATATGATAAATAGCTTTTTGGTAGTGCTAAGGCTAAGTGTAGGAACACATTTTCTGAAGATAAATTTGTATTCATTAAAAAAGAAGAACGCAATAGAAGAAAATCGGATGTTAAATGACGAGTTTTTTTTCAAATTGTTGAAATATTACAGTAAATTAGATGAACTTTATGTTTTAAAATATCGAACTAATAAACCTAACCAAAAGTTAAAAACATTTACATTGCAAAAGCTAGAAACATTGGTGAGGATTTTTGAAAGAAACCTAATAAATGTCATCACTGATAAATAAAGATCATAATATATAGAAAAATAGGTACAGCTAATAAGACGGTAGAACGACAGGACGGTTTCTAAGACGTGACGTTCGAGTCCCGGCCCGTATCGGTTTATTTTTCATTTTATATTTATTAATAATTTAAGTAAACTTAACATGGAATAGAGATATATTTATCTTTAGTTATTTAGGATCATTTTTTAAATCAAATACTTTAAATCTAAATAAATCTCTAACCTTAAAAAATAAATCAAATAATCTAAATCTGAATAAATCTCTAATCTAAATAAATAAATCATAATATAATCTAAATCTAAATAAATCTCTAATCTAAATAAATAAATCATATAATCTTAATCTAAATATGTCAATAGATTTTGGTTCATAGAGTGTATAATTCTGTTTTGATTTTACGGTTTGGTCAACTATTCAACTATCATAGTTCTCGTAACGTGCGAAGTAAGTATCTCGTGCAAGGGGTACAGATAAGACTGTGTGTTAATTCCGAATGTTCGTAGAGCATCCAAACACTTTATAAGACGGAATATGCTACTACGTTCACTTCGTAGCACCCAGACTGTCATGACGTAAATCTCTCGAGCAAGCGTAGCCAGGCAAGCGTAGCTTTATCTGGTTCGCAAACTCGAAGAGTCTATTTTCTTTCGTAATATGATAGTGCTTCCTTTTTATTTTAATATAGTTTTAAATTTATTTAAACTACTTATTGTACTTTAAATATTAAAGTATGAAATAGTGCGAGTATTGATAAAGCTTATTTTCTACTCTGCACTATACGTATGTATATGTATGTATATATATAGTATGCTCTGAGTATGTCTGATTGAAATGGAGGCTAAGATCCTGATATTCCGATATATACATAATTCTTCTGTATGTGTGTTTGTCACTAAACTCTAAATGACATGATTTGAATGATTTACATTTTTTTTTGGTGTGTTTAAGTGGGCTCATTGAAAGTAGTTTCTAAGTTTGTAGAGCCTATGTTAAATTAAATGACTCATTTCTTTGTTTCGTTTTTTAACGAAAACTATGCGTTCTCTTTGCTATCTGCTGCGCATTCTCTATTAATTGTTATGATTACCGCAATCGAAAAATAGTAAATTAGTATGTAAAATATACGTAGCACTACTTAACACCAGATAGTAGTAGATAGTGTTGCAGCATTTTATCTTAATATCCCGGTCAAATCTTATCTTTACCGTTTCAATACATGTATATCAGCACATATATTGCAACAAGTACATAATATATTATATAGGTGATATTTATTTTCTATAAAGCAATCTTTACAGGTAAATTTTTGCCAGTTTTTGCTTGACTAATTTGATGCTTTTTTTATCTGTGTGTGAGATGGCAGACGCAGTTAGAATCAGTTAGAGACAGTAGGTGACGCTGTGATCAGATTTAATTACCTTTTTTATATATTTTCAGCTCAGGACATAGGCTTGCCGGACCCGTTTGTATTAAAATTAAACTGTGTCAAATACTAAACCTTTGCTGCATATATATATGCAGCTATAAATATGACAGCATATATATATGATATAAATAGAGTTTATTTTTACGATCGATGAGACGAAATGTACCTATATAAATGCAGATAATAAGCATAACATGGCTAACATCCTCCTTGAGTCATGAGGGCAAATATACCTTTTGCCTTGCTGATAGAAGCGTGAATAGATCCAATCAAGTCGTTCTACCTAATCATCTTAAACTGCAACTTCAAGAGGTTTCAAAGAAACAGTCAGTCTAGTCGTATTGTCTTGGTGTATGACATTTTAAGTTCTGTTTTTTAGGAACCATCTTTAATAAAAGTTCTAACTCCCTGTTCAGAGGTTTCGAAGCTAGCGCGGTCTGAAAACAGCAAAAAGATCTACGCTTACGCTCAGCTCAGTAATATACATACTATAATAATATGGCGCCATAATATTTTCCCCTTTTTTTCTTCACCTCTACACGGACATATAATTTTGTTTCGAACCTTTGCCATAGGCTGCATCACCCACATTTTGATCAATACGTAGTTTTTATTCATACACTTCAAAATGTAACTTTAATAACACTTTAAAAGTCACCAGTCACAGGTAGGTATAAAAGCCATATAAATATTATTTTTACAGTCCACCAAATAATGATACAAAAAAAATAATAAAAATAAAAATTACGAAGAACAAGTGAGGGTAGTCGTCAAACACGCGCCTCACGAAAACGATGCTGAACTGACATCTGTCACCCCGTGACCACGATTGGTGTATATCGGCTGAAACGTCACGAATAAAAAGGTATTTAACCTTCAATTATTACGAACCCGTGATTTATCTTAGTTTAAAAATCGAGAGAAAACTAATAAACTAATTTAAGCTAATATTACTATTCTTTCATAATAAAACTACTGAAAAGATATGAAATATTATGTGGGCTTTACATTTTGAGGAAATCTACCACTTGTATAAGAACTTAAAAATGTTTTGTAAAAAATGAGAATAAATTGAAAGTAACGATAAATGGTTGAATATTTCAGTCGGAGGGGGAAAATAGACGAAGTGACTGGAACGGCTAGTACCTATCAAATAAATGCAGGTCCAGTATGCTTACTAATATTAAGGGAGGTTACTCGTGTTTTATACAGTAGGTGTATAAAAACACAATCCCAAAAACAGTATTGTTCAATACCAAGTTGGGTTCTGACGGTTGGGGTTACCGGCCGCTATTTGACGGATCTGGGGTTGAATTAATCCTAAAGTACGTATCTACTATTAAGTAGATATGTACTTTATTGTAGATTGTAAGTAATTTATTTGAGGTTATTAATTTGTTTAATTATCTTTTTTCACAAAACGTTTCATTCATACAATATTATCAGTTTTTGGAAAAAAAAGGTTCTCTTTACTTAAATCGTTTAACATGTTTACAATAAAAAAAGCTTCAACCTTTATCTCATCAAATTACTATTATGTGAACTGAAATATTTTTTCAGGTGATTGCTAAGCCTCTTAAACTTAAAAATACCAATGGAATAACGCGTTTTAGGTCGTTGTGATACTATTATTTATCCTTTAGTTAGCTGTTTAATTGCAATAGTTACTTTAACAAAACCCTACGCATTACCATTTAGAAAATCTTATTATTGTGAACAAAGCTAAATTAAAGAAAAAACAAAATTGACAAATTTCATTTTTCGGTACAAAATATTTTTAATCTCGGAGGATGTGGGATTCAATTAACAATTTTTTACAATTTCGGATTCATCTTTTTTTCTTAATAGGTACACAACATTGTCCGTTGTCTTAAAAGGTCTCCCCCGGTGACGCTGTAATAGCCAACAGGGCTAACAGCATAGACAGACATAAAAAAAAATAAAAAATAAAAAAAATGTCTTAAAAGGTCTCCCCCGGTGACGCTGTAATAGCCAACAGGGCTATCAGCATAGACAGATATAAAAAAAAAATGTCTTAAAAGGGGTCTCTGAATTGCAGGTCAATAAACCCATGTGAAACATTTGTTAAATTTAAAATAAGCTGATTTCTTTATTCAACATAATTATTATTTGAAGGTACTTACTTATATAATATTTTCTAATGTATAAATAAAAAAAATATATATAAAAAAACTCTATGTGAAAAACAGCTACCAAGTTTTATATATTATCTATCAAAGTCAAAGTGTTTATAATGCGTTTCCATCTGAAGAGAGAAACACGATGGTTTACAGACTATCAAAGTCGCGAAAACACCTACCAAGTTTCATACATTATAATTTAAACATATTAAATATATCATTGTTAGTTAATAAGAAGTAGATTTTCTGATTAAGAATATTTTATTTAACCTAATAATGAGAATATTTTTTAATTCAATAAATGAAGTCAAGTGAAGTGAAGTTTGGAAGATGCTTCAATTATTTTTAACCCCCGACTAAAAAGAGGGATGTTATAAGTTTGACCTGTCGATCTGTGTGTCTGTATATCTGTCTGTGGCAAATTTGCGGTCAAACGCGTGGACGGATTTGAATATGATTTTGTTTAATCGAAAGCTATGTTCGTCGAAATGGTTCTTATCCATGTTTGGTCGAAATAGAAATAGTCGTCTCCAAGATATTGACGTTTTATTCGAGCGGGGGAGAGGTTTTTATACAATCATTAGCTGTTCCCAGCGGCTTCGCCTGCGCTATGTAGGAAAAAGCCTTGTTATGAAGGCCAAAAGGTTTTTACACTTCAGGTTAATCTTTATTAGGGATAGCTGTTGCCCGTTACTGCGTCCACGTAGGTCTGTAGTCTGTAAAAAATATATTTATATAGCTTATGATCGTAGTCATAAAGAATCACGGGCAACAGCTAGTGATAATATAAATCCCTTCATCATAGTCTTATAAGTGATTGTAAATCATTTTAACTCTAAATGTTTATATTTATTAATATTCGTATATATGAAACCTACTTATGTACCTACCCATATGAAAAAGTTTTGAATCATGTTACTTAATACATTTATAATGTCGAAACTTTCACGCGGATCCTTATTTTAATAAATATAATATATAGATTTCTAGTATTAAGTACATATAACCTTTGTACATCAGAGAGATAATGTAGGATTCTAAAGGTAAAATATGTTATTAAATCGGTCCAGTAGTTTCAGAGCCTATTCAATTCAAACAAACAATCAAATCTTTCCTCTTGATAATATTAGTGATGATGATGATAATTATAAAATATACCCCATGTTCATCAGGGATACTGTATGATTCTAATGCTAAAAGATTATTTTTTAAATCGGTCCTGTAGTTTCGAAACCTATTCAATTCAAACGAACTAACAAATTTTGCCTCTTTATAATATTAGGACGCAGTAACATAACTTTAAAAAGTAGAAAAAAAAAATTATTAAAACCCCCGATACCAAACAAGATCTATAATTCAATTTCTAATTAATATTGTTATATCCGTAAAGAATGGCAGTTGAGTGTTAAATAAAAAATAATTCATACATATTTCAGGATGTTTGGAAATTTTATTACGAGAAAAAATCACCTGAAAATCATCTGAAAATTCACCTGAAACATGTCGGAACGAGCTTAGCTAGGGTTGCCAACCATACTTTATAATAAAATATTATATTATATTTGTACAAACGAATTGTTTGTTTATTTAAATGTTGATTGTCAAACAAGCTTGGAAACGTTTAAAAATAGTACAAAATTTTATCTTATGCTCAAAAATACGTTTTTATGGCAATATAACCACACAAAAATACGTTTTTATGGCAATATAAGCATACAATTGAAAAATTATTTTATTTCTTCCTAATACTTTTTTTTTCCTATTCAAACAGTTTTATACGTCTTAAATCTTAATATATAAGTACTTTTTCAACTTGCTTTTAAAAGAATTATCCTATAATCATTATTTTTAATGTTAATACATTTTAAACTTTTCTTTGATTTCATATCAAATAATACTATTTATTAGTTTCAATGCATGATATTATCACGTAAAGAGGAGGGATAAATCATAAAAAACATACGCGAAGTGTTCAAAATGAACTTGACCTGTCTTTATAGCCCGTGGTGATCATTGATACTTTCAGTAAGTCCTTTATTTTTCCATTCCAAATTTTATTAAGTGCGACAAAAAGTGAATAAATCAGATAATAATAAAATATATTTTATTACTTCAAAGAAAACCAAAATGTATTAAACTGAAAGCAAATATATTCAGATTACTGTTTATTTAAAAACAGTAAAATACTGCATAAAGTTTAAATTATTTTTGGATAAATTCAAATTCAAAATATCTTTATTCAAGTAGGCATTTACACGCACTTTTGGAACGTCAATTACATCAAATTGGTCAGTATAGTCAGTCTGTGAGTAAACTACCACCAGCTCGGAATGCTGTTCTGCTGAGAAGAGCTGGCCAGAAACTCAACAGTTGCTTTTTTTAAATGTAATTTAACCACGTTTGACTTATACATTATAACATCAACCCTGCAAATGATTCAATGACCCAAGTTCCATACATTTCGATCATCCAAAAACTCTTGAATTTTATAACAAGATTTATGTAACAATATGCTTTTAATTTTAAATTTAAAACTAAGAAAAGGAAGATCCAAGATATCTTGTGGAACCTTATTATATATGCGTACACTGAAGTCCATGAAGGATTTGTTAACTTTTTAAAGTCGAATCCACACATATAGTGTACATTTTATGTAACTTGCGTCAGGCGAACATTTATTTACTAATAATGTAGGACTGAGGGAAGTAAGGGTTCAAGAGAAATAAATAATAAACAGTCGTGGTCTTAAAGTCTAGCTGTCTTTATTTTTCATTTCCTTATAGAAAATACTTTTACGAAAAACAGTATATAGGGCCGCCCGCGCGCCCCGAAGCCCGAAGCGGGCTCCGTCGGCCAGTAGCGCCGGCAGCCCGGCCGACGTCCAATACTTACGTGAAAACGATAAATAATACAAAAACAATACTGATAGCGCGAGATCGAAGCTTACAGGGACTTCTCTATTTTGATAAGTTCCGCGATGCCGTCGTACATCTCCTTGACGGCGTCGTACTCGGTGAGTCCCATGCGCCTCTTGTTGGAGATATCGTAGACGCCACCCTCGGCCTCCGTGTGCTCCCCGCGGGTGCCGCGCACCTGCAGGTGGTACTTGGACGCCACCTCCTCCAGCTTGGCCTTGTCGGCGGCCAGCTTGGGCAGCTTGATGTGCACGGAGGCGCGTACGGTGGTGCCCAGGTTGGTGGGGCAGAAGGTCAGGAAGCCGAGGCGATCGTGGTGGGAGAACGGGATCCTCTTCTCGATGTCGTTGACGGCGTTCACGAGCCTCTTGTAGACCTGCTTCAGGTCACCGCCCATCTGCATGGAGATGATGCGGAGGTGGTCCTCCTCGTTGCACCATACCAGGAAAGTCTTGTTCTCGTTGTGGTAGATGCCGCGACCGGACGGCCAGAATCTGCAGGCGTTGGCGGACTGGAGGAAACGGTCTCCTTCCTTGAATAGGAAGTGGTCGTCGATGAGCTGCTGTTGGGTTTCCTTGGACATGCCGGTGAGCGGGAAGAAGGTACCCTTGAGTTCGCCTTCGAGACCCGAGAGGGTGGAGGACACCTTCTCTTCCATTTCCTTATATTGGACCTCGGTTAGGCAAGGGTTGAAGGGATAGCCTTCCAGGGAACGGCCACAACGAACACGGGTGGAAACAATGAATTCACTGTTGGGGTCCAGGTCTCCCAGGGTTTCTACATCACCCCAGTTCTTGGCTGGGTGCTGGTCGGTTTTCTTGAAGCCATTGTGGTAGTCTTCAATGACGGGGTCAAACAGCTCAGCAAAGACTGAGTATGCTTCGGCATCTGGAGCATAGATTCCAACACCAGAGTCCAAGTTTTCAACTCCTGTAAACAAGAAACAAAACCATATTATTTTAAATGAATCATTTATTTTTGAGTTTATTAAAATAATGATAAGATGAATATTTTTTATCTAACTAAATTGGCATAAGTAGGTATATGAACAATTACATGTAGGTAAGCATTATGTAACACAAATAACATCACCATGCCCTGTGTTATCATGCTGTATCATACTGATATTATGGATATACTACTAATCCATTAATAGATATCATTATCAATAATGATATAATTATTTTCTAACAATAGTGAATAATTCAAATATAATAAAGAAAGAGCTTTTAGTTTAATTTGTATATCTACTCATTGCTTTAAATAAAGCTATATATTTAATTTGATTAATATAATAACTATTATCTATGTAGAGATACAAATACTAAGTTTAGACCAAAGTTGTTCTTAAAAGAAAAAGCTTAGATGATAACATTAGATTTTAAAACATACATTGTACCTATGTGATTGTAAGTTACAACTTGACAAATTCTTGATAATTTCTGGTTACATAATGTATTATGTAACCAGAAATTATCAAGAAAAAACCATTTCTTTATGCTAACAAAACAGTCTAGGTATAATATGAAACAAATATTAAGATAGCTTTAAGACTTCATAACACTATTACTGAAATTAAATAAGTGATAAATGTATGATATATATAAATCCTTATAAGATTGTTTTATAACTGAAATATAATCCTTATAAGATTTTACAGTTTGAAGAATTAGACAGAAAAAAACTTACCAGACTGGATGCAATCCAGAAGGGTAGAGCCGAATGAGGTCTTCTTGTTCTTCAGAGCCTCGAATACCTCCTTGGTAAGGTATTTCTTTAAAAGTGACTTGGAGTCAGAGGCCTGGAGTTTGCTGAAACCAGCCTCCAATTTCTCGATAGTTGCGGCGTCCACCATTGCTGCGGCTTTTCTGTAAGAAAATCATGAAATTTGTGAAAATTCTATTCAAATTATTACAAAAGTTAAATAATGATTTGAAGATTATTCTAACGCCTTTAATGCCGCACATGTCGCTCGTGTACACATATTTATAGCTTAATTTATTTTTATTGCACTAGAGCCCCAATTTTTCAAAAAGAAATTCAGTTTTCAAATGTCGCGCTGTAGACATTAAAAAATGATCGGTATGGTCGAGATTGAAATTCACATTTTTTTAAGAAGGCAACGTTTAAAAACACTAGGGATGTAGCTATTTACTTAAGTTACGGGATTCGATAAAAGTACTGAAAATTTCAGGAAATATTTAAATGTCACTTTTCAATAATAAAAAAATGAAGAAACTGTTTAGAGAATCAAAACTCGTTAAAATCATTGTTATTCACTCCGCAAAAAAAATACGAACCGTCTGATGAGGTAATATGCAAGAACAGCACCACCGCAAACAACAACAGGAATCGTAACCTTTAGCTTATAATTCATGACGATGAATTGTAACTAAGAGGAAAATGAGAGGTTCTAGCAACTAGGTGTTAGGGGAACGTCGAAATTGGAATTGTTGTTCGAACACACCCAATAGTCCCTTGAATTTAGTTGAATTACGTAATTTGCTGGGATGCGCGCAAGTTATGTAGATTCGTCAGCTTACTGCGCACCGGTGCTTCTTAGCTGCGCGCAGCCGGTACCTCCCACTCGTAGACTGCTTACGACCGTGTTATCGCGAGTTTCTTATTACAAAATGCATTCGTTTCTGCACAAACGTTATAAATAACAAAGGGTCGTCAAATTACTAACTCACAGGTTGATCGGTTTATAGAATGAAATGATATTTTTTCAGATATGCCATTTAAATATTATATTTAAAAAAATACTAAGTTATATTCAAGCACACATCAAGAATTGTTTAAATGAATTGTAAAGACAAACAGGGTCACAAATGAATATAAAATATTAGGATCAAATTCAATAATAATATATAGTATTTTCTTAAAAACTCCTCAAGAAGAACAGTATGTAAAACCTAGTTTTCGAAATTAGAAAATATAATTATGAGATGAGACAAATTGACTGCATAAAATTTTAATTAATGATGTGGCCGATATAAATTATTTGAAAATATAATACAAAGGCTAAAGTACTCAGTTTAGGGATAAATGCCGCCCGAATATACGCACCCGTCGGCTTCATCAGCCGGTTTATTTTCCTTATTCTCTTTTGTCGCACAGCCACCCATTTTCACTAATATGATATACAACTAACAGCTAAAACATGCACTATATCACAGAAAAACTATGGAAACTAAATAAAATGAACGGAGAATACTAAATGCAATGATAGAATGATATTTTGACCAAATGGATAATGCCTGTGCAGGGAGCGGCTAGAGCGAGGGGTGTCCCGATCGATTCCCGGTACGCACGCACGCGGCTCACGCTTCCCGCCCTTCGGATATGGCTTCAAAACTTTTCGGAGGGAAATCTACCCCCGGCCAGCGCCACCGTTTACCTTCGCGGGTAATATTTGAATGTTGAACCGAACTCTTATCGTAAAGTAAAGTCTTTTCAGGGAAAGCACACTTAAAGTTATCTTTGCACATCTTGAAACGTTTCAAATGGTCACTAGATAAAGATATGATTTTATCTAAATCTTTGAAGTGGTGCCGTATAATAATCGCAGTTGGAGAGGCTGGTTGGGGCGGTAGAAATAATCTGAAGTGTCCACCGCTTACCTTACTCAAGAACAACCGTTAGAGTCGACTGCGAGGTGTAGAATGGTTGGAGCGGGAGCGCGCGGAACATTTAGCCCGCTACGCCCCGCGCCCGCACCGCAGCCCTAACGCTTCAACCTTGGCCTTGCTGGGATGCTCTGCGACTGGCTAGGGCCACCGCAGACCTAACGTTAAACGTTTTGCAAATATCAATTAATGCAATAGTTGAGATGTTAGTACCTGAAAATCATACTTTCAGGAAATATTCCTTAGTTCTGTTGTTTTTTATATAGACTTCAATTTGTTGTTTTAGTACTATTATTTTTTATCACTCAATATATTATTTTTTATAAGTATGTTTCGTATGATAAGATAAAGCAAGATATTACTAAGCTCGACAATAATTCAACACACAAAGTATTACAAAATTAGGATGTTGCCAACTCTTTTTCTAAGCTGGATGAGCTCCAAGATCATTACGACATGACTTGTTCAATACTGGCATTGTCAATGTCAAGTTTATTTTTCACTTTCTGTAAGATCAATAAATTATTGAATAATACGGATCCCCGCATAAACGGGATTGATTGATTTTCGAATACTCTATTCTAATAATACATTTAATTTGTTTTAGTCTATGGCTATTGGATATATTTAATATGAGTATATACTTATTTAAACCTCTAAAATGATAATATAAATAATAAATAAAATATATTAATAGAAACTCAACTGTATTAAAGCTTACGTTTTGGAATCCTTGACAAACACGATGAACGTTCCGTGGCTTTCATAAAAAATCACTATAGGTTTACGAGGAAGCCATAACGTTACCGCACAACAGCTGTTTCATAATCGAAATGACCTTCAAGGGAAGTTATCGATCTAAGCAACAACGATAGGAATTAATACTCCATTTTCCGAATAACTTTTCCCAGGTAATTAATTCTCTAATATATACATTTTTAAGGATTACTTTATACTTCAAGCTTTCAAGTAAACTCTTTCAGTAGGTGTTGTACTTACTTAAATATTCTTGCTTTTGAATGGTCTCGTATTTCAAAATGTCTACACGCAAGTGCTACTATACTAGGTAAATAATATTAATAAGTTTAATTTTGTACAAATTATCCGCTTCTTTTAATAATTGTAAAATACTTTATTATGCGCTCTCGATGATTAATCTTCCTATTAAAGACAATAAAATAAGTTTGAACTCTCAATTAATGTTTGCTCAATTATGCTGACAATAATGCAAGTACTTGTAATGAGGACATTTTTAGTTTAGATTAGGTCAGAAACAAAAATGCTCGTTGTACGAACGTACTTACATTCGTATCAATGAGTCTTGTCTTGTCTTTGTCTTGATAAGCATTGAAGTTATACCGTTTCAAGGCTAACGACCCTTTTATCAATAGCTTATACAAAAAATTAAATTCCATGAACGGAAATTATTTGTTCCTGACGACAGTCTGCACAGTACTTGTTAGGTAACCCTCATCCCGAGCACATTATTGATCAACATCTGAAGTTCATGCTATGTTGAGGGCTATGTATAAAATTTGTAAAAGGCATTAAACCCAGGCTTAACTTTAAAATGGAAATTCACATTGAAAATACGCCTAAATAAACTGGAAACAGACGCTTTGTGATCAAAAATAAATAATTCATTCATAAACTCATAATTCACACCTGTCAAAAATGATGAAAATAAAAAAAAAGAGAAGCTTCTGGAAGCCTTGGCAGTGACACCGGACTGTGGCCTTGTGGTAACGATATTGTTTCTGAAAATAAATTCGTTTCGTTGTCGGATGTTAAAATGCAGAATACCTATGTCTTCACGGTTATCTACAAGATATTTTAATGGATAATAAGGTGTAGATTTAAGTGGGTACCAATATAATGGTTGATTTCGGCAATTGTATATTTTTCTTTTTTAATAGTAAGCAATAATTACAAACTACTGAAATTATATTGCGCTTTATAATAAGAATGCAAACCCATTTACGTTCTATCAGCATTAATAAAACTAGCATGACTCAATTTCTCAAAGGAATTGCAAAAATTCCTACAAACAATTAGGTAAGTATATGTCGCACTCAGGCGTATTCCTTCCGTTCATAATGGCGATCATGTTTCATTTACAATTCGAAGAATACCAATAGTAGAAATGATGCTTTTTAAACTTGTTCATTATTATCAGATTTATGAAAATTTTTTGCTAAATATTGACGACATTGTAAATTTAGATTTGACTTTTCATTTTAGGTCTAATTTTTCGATAATTTTTAATTTCTTTTATATTATGAGGGATGTTCTGTATAATCCATTTATATAATTGTTCTTTATTTTTAACCCTCGACCCAAAAAGAGGGGTGTTATAAGTGACCTATAGATCTGTGTATCTGTGTGTCTGTCTGTGGCAATGTAGTAGCCAAACGCGTAGACGGATTTGATTACGGTTTTTTTTTATCGAAAGTCGGGGGACCGCTTTATAAAGGCAGAAATTAAAATGCAAGTAAGTTATCAAGGCAAATAAAGAAATTACGATATCGAATCGTATAGTCTAAGACCTCGTAACTTCGTAAAACAGACACCATCGTTAACGTACGTACAACGGTCCCCCGACGCAAAGATTTCAATAAGTACATAATAATATTATTTATTTATTTTTAAGGTCTTTTTGTATCGGGTGTTTTTTAGATTTATAATTTAATTTTTTGATTGTTAAACATGTTACCGGTGTATGAGGTGATTCACTAAAGTGTTCTGATTTATTATTTAACTATTTAATTATTATTATAAATGGAAAGAAAACACTAAAAATGTTTTTCTCTTCTATTATAGGTATGTTTATTTCATGCTTTCATCTTTTATTATTGTAAAAGGTATATCGTGTTAACGACCAATTTCCCTATTGAAGCCCGCCTCAACCACATGGCTTAGCGTGTGACCTTGCCCTTCCTCTCTTCGGGCCAATGTCATTGCCCAAATCGACGTTAGACTTACGTCACAGGCTATTCTGAATACAGTGCTGCCAACTGCCGGTTACGTAACAAACATTTTTTTTAACTTTTGTTATTTGCATTGAAGGCAGGGGTTATAAAACCTGTTATTTTATTTTGTCACGGGTTCATTCGCATTTATATATCTACCTACATATTGATTTTTAATGTATTTTTTTAATAAATGTGTCAGATCAATGTCATAAAATTCAGTGAAAAGGGAACAATAAATGATGAATGTGATCAAATCAAGAACTAAGGAAAATATTTAGGATGGGAACGGAAGTCGAGGTCTGTATTTATTATTATTATGTTATAATATTATGTAGAGGGTTAGACTCTATATTCAAATATAAAATAAGGCAAATATCACACTGTTGATTTTTACATTAAGAGTTAACATGAAATTTATAATAATATAATAACTGTTGCCCGTGACTTCGTCCATACAGACTGTAAAAATATTTTTTTTATGACTAGAAACATAAGCCATAAAAATATTATTTTCGATTATTTTTGACGCATCTACCGATACCTCATACGTCAAAATCTTTAATCCGTTTAGACTGTACCAGTGAAAATAAAAATAGCATAATTGGCTATATTTCTATTAACATACGTATATTTGAATAACATAACACACATCTGTGATATTTTGGTACATAAGCTACAATATTGCCCAGTTTCATCAAAATCCGTCTAGTACTTTGGCGTGATTGAGTAACAAACATCCATCCAAACAATCGCACTTATATATTAGTCAGATTAATAACTAATTGGTCATCATTTCGAAGTATCATTTGAACCTCACTGAACCTCAACGATTTTGATGAGTCTGTCGAAATATCATTTTCGTAAACTGAATCCCAGAGACATGAGACGTACCTACCTACGTGAAACCTAAGATGTCTTTCTATTACTGGTACATTGTACCGGGTGACCATTAGTATCAGCCATCAGGCAACTATTTTTATTATTTAAAATTAAATAAATGTCTTTATTATTAAGTAAAAATATTTCTTGCATTGATAGTAATAAAGCTACTGATTGTTTAATATTTAATTAAATTACAAAAATATAATTATATCGGTTGTTTCGTTTGAGTGGCTCAAGCTTATTTAACTAATAAAAGGTCGATAAGTATAAAATTATGACCAGACCGACAGACTAAATGCCAAAGACCTGTAACTTTAACTGAAGTACAAAATTAACTGCTGAAGTGTTTAAAGTAATGTTATTATAAAAAAAATCCTATTCTCATGACAGATAGCTGCAGACTACAACCTAAACCAACAGATCTGGCAACTTCAGCGCTTTTGCAATGATACTAATTGTTTTAATAATATATAATGTATATATAAACTTTAATGTTCAAAGCATTTCTGGTCCGATGCCAGCTGACGGATTTATATAATTCTTGGGCTGGTATAACTTTCAATTTATTTTCCAACTAACTGAAAGCCATGGTTTAATCTGACTGACCTGAAAAATAGTTTGTTTTCTGTTTTAGGTAAAAAGTGTATGTTGAGTATTACGTAGGTATGTTGTTAGTAGGTAGTTAATGACTTAACAAAACTATTGTTTGATTCGCGTAAATCATTTTGATTCGCGTATGAACTAGGTAAGTAGTCACCAAAAGGAATTTTTGAATGTCTAGATTCTTAGAAACATCTCCTTTGACCTTTTTTTATGATTTATAATTAAAGATATAAAATATACATTTAAAGGATAAGACAAAAAATATGCATGAAAACTCTTTAAAATTTATCTGGATTATTTGTCATATAATTAATATAGGTACCTACAACTCTATGTTATTTGTCGTTTACAAAATCTTGATGCAGATTAACAAATAAACGGTGACACATTAAAACCTTCTTTAATTCCTAGATTAAAAAATCCTTGTACAATAAATGATAATTGCAACCGGTCCATAGTGCACATACACTCACACATACCTACATAAACTTGTGAAATTTTGCACATTTGCTTAGACAAGAATACTAAAATATAAGTAGGTATATTTTATAAATGGCATTGTTTAGTTTCTAAGACTCAGTTTTATAAAATATACTCAGGAAACTTATCACATTACTGCATAATAATAATATATTTTATATTATTAATAACCTATTCCAAAGTTCTTTTATTTCAATATTCAAATGTAATCGAAAATGTAAAAATTAAAAAAGTTTTGTCGCCCTCTATGTCACATTAATGGATAATGTTGCTATTTTTGTAGATTTATGGTCACGTTATGATACAAATAAGATAATCTAATCGGAAATGATTGATCGTACGTATGGATTACCTCTCAATATATTTTACTTTGATGCAGTCACTACCTACATGCAATGACATTGCAAATTGTAAAGGTCATTAAATTATTTAACTAACTAATAATACAGTTCTCGGTAAATTGTAGTTTGACGAATCAATTTAGACTGGCAACTAGATATAAAAAAGTAAATGTCAAAGAGTGATTTTGACGAAATATTAAAAAAAAGGAAATTTGAAAATACATATTTTTTTAAACTGTATAATTAAAAAATAAATAAATAGCTGATGACATTTTGATTACAATAATCAATATATCAAGAAAATATGATCAAATAATAACAGCCACGTATTGATTAGTTCATTAAAAGTAATTAAATTGTACAAACCTGTAACTGTAAAATGTTGACGACATTAACATGATGTACAGGATCCCAAGCGTAATATAAATACGAAACAAGTACTTGGAAAGTTTTCTTAGTGATAACGCCATTTTGGAAATTTCTAGACGGACGTGACACTTGTGCGCTCGTCCGATAATCTTTATCTTTGATAACTTCAATCGCATTGCGATCAACTTATCATGTTGACGCAAGAACTTACAGATGTTGTAAATAGCTGATTTATTTCAGTTATCGGTGTTTTTATTGATACATTCCAAATACTATCGTATTGAAAAAAAATGTTTGTATGAAAATTAAAAAAATAACCTAAACTTTACTTCAACCTCACATTTTAGCCATTTACTTATGTATAAGTGTTTGTGATTTATACCTATTTAAAAGCAACTTGGAATTCATCTACCAACATAAAAATTGTTAAATCAAATTGTAACGAGATAGGAATACAATAAGAGAATACATTGCAAATTCACGAGAGGACATAGGAGGGGCCATGCAATTTGTTACACGAGCAATTTCCGGTCCCGCCTGCGTCCGAGCGTCATACCGCCAACCCACGTATTAGTTATCATTCTAGAAATACAGATTTAAAGAGAAGGAAGACAAATGTTGAACATTCTATATTTTAATCTGTCTTGAATAACAGCTTCTTTAATTGTAAAAAAATAAAATATCTTAAAAAAATGTTTATTTATTCTTAAAAAATAATCATAATTAATTCTTAAAAAGTTTACTATTTAAATATTATTAAAAACTGCTAGATAAATAAATATTTACTTATAGATTGAATAAATCTGCATGATATTCTTTATTTGATTGTAATATATAACCAGATATAAACAATTTTGTTTAATTCGAAGCAGTCTAGCGATGTATTCAATGTGCGTCATGAATAGGAGTTCCATATTTATTATTATTATTTCAGGACAAGAAAGAAATAACCAAAACATATTAAATCGATCACAAAAGAAGACTTTTTAAGTATTGTAATTAACAGCCGTATGAGTATTTGTTTACAATAAGAAGTAACGATATCATATTCTTTTAAGTACCTATGCTACGTCGTTGCACGTAGCACATGTGGCGTGGTGTAGCACCCTGTAGCAAGGTACGGCTACAGACCTCAGAACAATAAAACCGCTATTTTATGTTTATTTGATCATACACAAAACACTCCTATTCGAATTTTCGTGATATTTTATATAAAAAAATATTCCATTACTATGTTTTCCGAATAAAATATATATATTTTTTTAGTATATTTAGAATTCACTAAAATAAAGAACCATATTATGAAAATATATTATGACAAAATTCGATTACTTATAATTTATGGTAAACCTAGTCCAATATAAGCATCTAAAACGCTCCGGAGATTACCTTACGCTTAAAACTATTTAGAAATAAAATAGTACAGGAGAATCAGAATATTTTTCTAACATCGTTTTTGATTATAGCTTTGATTTTTATTATCGAATAATTATATAACTTCTATAAATGTTTAAAGTAGTCAGCAATTACCACTTAATTACTTAAAACACCCGATTTTTAAATAATAATAAACCCATCTCACTGTAGTTTTGAATATTATAATATATTGATTGATACATTGTAATAAGTAGTAATAATTAATTAATTACATACATAGTATTTTAGTACCATAATTGTTTAAAAACATTTAATGTTATCATCTGACCTGTATGATCTATCAGACATGTCTCTGCTTAGAAACTGTTGCTTCATCTATATTGTTATTTCAATGGTATGAAAACACGCTGTAATGAAATGCTGTGACTGTCTGTGTGGTTTAACCTTCGAAACTACTAAACAAATTTCGGTGAGAAAAACTAAATATAATAGTAAGTCAAAAATAATCTGGGGAATATGTTTTAACTGTGTATATTTAATTTTAAATATAAACAATATATAATTCCAAGTAAATATAAACGTGTAAGTATTGACTTTCAACAGTGCATCTACCCAGGGCTATTCACGGTTTAGTACTGTATTTTGTTTTTTTTATTTGTAAAGGGATACTAAAATCCCAGCCATGTATAGAGGTGGAGGGAGTGAGTCAGTCGGCAGCCCAGGGGTCATTAACCGTAATTACTAGCTGCACTTGGCAACCATCAGTTGTCATCAAATGCCACGACTACAATAATACAAACATGAGCGGCGATGGCTGAGGAATGACAGTGTACAGCCGTAAAGACAGATATATATGTAAGTGACTTGTCAATAATGTGTGAAATAAATTAAAAGTTATGAGTACTTATTTACGTTTTAAATGCAGAGCGAAGCCGGCTGGGAGATGCAGTTTTTAAAATAGTGCATAATTATAATCTATTTTGTTCAGTTTAATTTTAATTTAGCTCCCATGTACATGCGCTCTCCTGCTGAGATGCAACATGATGCACCCAGGTGTAGCCAGTGCATCTATTTAGCTAATATTAGTAATAAAAAAAATAGTTGCATAAAGATAATATTTAATAATATGTACAAAGTTATGTATAATATCGTAAGAGATTCATTCATTTGTAGAAGTTACGAGTATTATATATTTTCTCTTATTTCAAGGTTTAATTTAATTCAAACTAAACTATCAATAACTGGTTCGTATATTTTTTTAATTCGTTATTTGTTTATTAAGCAAAAATCATGATTTTATTTTTTTCTAAATATAAAGGTTATAGTTATATTAAATAGTTATTGTTATCGTATATTAGTAGTAGTACTTAGTAGTAGTAGTAGTAGTAGTAGTAGTAGTAGTAGTAGGATCTAATCTTTGGAACACAACACTTATAATAACAAATGTTCCCCAAGCTTGTCTAATTTCTATTGAATTATTGTAAGCGGGGTGTTTAAAATATTTGTATTTATACAACTGTATAGAGTGAAAGTCCAGTCTTCCACGGTTTTGTAGTTGGACATATTTTGTTATAAGTCATACCACTAGAGCAGTTTCTTATTTTAAAAGTCAATTAGCTACGGATAAAAATCAATTTGCTTCAGAAATTGGTTATCTGTCTAGAAATAGAATTGATGAAATGGAAAACGCGCCAAGCAGTTTAGGTCTTAGGATTCAATACGTATTGTTGACTGTTACCTAGCATTTTATTATTTTAAACAACTAATTGTATTAAAATTCTTAAACTCTGAAAGTAATAAGTATGCTTAAAATCTGTATAAAAAGTAGTGACTACATTGTTAATATTTTTAATATTATTTTTATTGTTAATTATTACTAGTATATTATTAACATTAATTTACTTTGAACGTTTAGTGAATAAAAGAAGTAAAACATGCTTATTATGATCATTATGATTGTGTATTAGCTTCTTATACGAGAGGTTTCTTTAAACAGATCAGGTTTAAAAAAAAATGTTTAAGCTAGGTTCATTAAGGAGTTAATAAAATACATTTTTGTATTGAATATGCTATTATTTTTTACCTCAGTAATTACTTTAACTAATTATAATTTCTAATAGTTCACGGTTAGTTTAACTAAATGTTTGAATTGTTATTTTAAATAACGCCACTTATAAACGCTGAATGATTTTGGACAATATTTATCTTTTATTTATTATACACCTAAATCTCCTCCCTGTTATAAGTTTCATATTTATTAAGTTTCTCAAGAAAAAAAAAGAAAAAATATTATTATTAATAATAAATTTTTATTTTGTAGGATTATTGTTAATAACAATATTAGAAAATCGTAATTAGGAAAAAGAAAAATAAAAATCGATTTCTTACACTGTTTTTAAAATAACATAAATAAACTAAAACTACACCTAAAAATGGATGAAATCTTTAGACTACATTTATAATTGTCTAAGTCTAATTAATCACTGTTGTAGATATATATACCTTGTTACCCAAAATAAAAAAACTGTAAATGTTTTTGATAAACATAAACATAAAGTCTGATATACAACTATTATATATATTATAACAAAGTGCTCTGCGTTCTAAAAGATTGTTTACCGTTCCGAAACAGAAATCAGAGTTTCATTGGAATGCATAAAAATACTACATTTTGTTAGTAGCTTCGCTTGCATGGTTATACTTATTATTTGACATAAATAGTAGTAGTTTAATTAATATGTAGCCTGTATTCTATAATCTAACGTAAACAAAGAAAAATCTTAGTGATTCAAAATTCAAGAAATGTATTCCTAAAAAAAACGTCTTTTCGCAAATAAAATGTATGAAAGAATGTGTTTTAAAATAACTTTAAGTAGGTATTTATCTACTTTATAAGTGTTGTAGTGTAATAACATGAAGAGATACATTATTTTTTTTTTACATGTACAGTTATGTTCTTATTGAATTGAAAGAATTGAATATTGTTTATTAGAACGTGGCAATAACCTTTACTTTTTATTGTTTAAGAGAATTGAAGACAGGGGCTTTTTCTGGTATAATTAAAATAATCCCATTTCTTTTATCGACCTACGACATAGAATTTGATTTATTGATCCTCTATTTTAAACCTACTCACCTGCTATTTACCTCTCGTGCGTCAGTAGGTATCCGCTGAAATATATTGGTAATACGTTATTGAAAATAATAATAATCTTTCATTCTCTGGTATATTTCAGTTTTACTTAAGGTATAGCAATTATAGTCGATTGTTAAACATAGCAATGCTGGTCTATGAACTATTTAGTCCTGAGTTTGATTCTCGGTGGTGATAACTTATATTTTTAGCTCTGTTCGTTTTCGCAAAACACCATAATTTTCTCTTACATATCTTATAAAAATCCTGTAAGATCCTGTAGTGAATATCTTATTTAAGCACTACCACTTTTTATCGCATAGAATGAAAGCATGTGGTAGGAGAGATCATGGCTGGCATGTAATCCAAATTCCAGATGGTGGTAGGAATGGTATTTATTGTAAGGAGTCTAGGTATTTGCCCCGGCTAGTGACTGTAAAAGCGGCCCGCCCCATATTGTACGTTGGTTCCACCAGCGGCACAGACTCACGTTCCACCTTGTGCAGGAGCATGGAAGTCTGTGGGAGGAATCAGATGAGAAAGCTTTTCTTAGCTTATACTAATGTATCTTCTAAGGAAGACGCAAAATCGTGGGGTTTTCTATTGTACACGCTCAACTGGTATCAAATACAGCTAGCCTCATACAGAGAAGAGAATAGTGCTGCAAATTAAGTCGGATCTAAGCCTTATACAGCGTGTGTCTCTAGTGAGGCGTGAAGTACTGTCGCGCTCTGTTGATCAATAACAGTCTGCAAAACCAGAAAAAATCCACCGACATTGACCTATAACTACGTAGGCTACAGAATGGTGGTAGGTGCTCGTTTGTGAGTCACGTAACAGAACTACTTGAGGTATTTTGATAAGATAATAGCTCAGAGACATCATGTGACCTGGCAGTGACCTTGCAGTCTAAATCGGTGATCAAAGTTTGTAGAAACACATATCTAAAGTGCTAAAAATATGAAGTTTGATTCAAGTACTTAACAGTTTTGTAGGATAGCAATTAGGAGTTTCTTAAAAATAATATAACGTGATTCAATTAAATTTGACAAAATGTTCAAAAAATCGTCATGCTATTTGACTTTACTTTACTTCACGATTTTAGATTAAGAAAAATATTGCATAATAATTAGAGTTATTCATAACTTGTTTTAACAGAGATCTTAACTTAATTGTTACAATTTTAAATTACAACCGGAACACCACTCTGCAGTCAATGATTTGTCACTTCGAGAGCTTGGAGTTGGCGCCGTTCTTTCAAAAGATACTTAAGTAGTGCGGCCTGAACATATTATAAGTAAGTACACCTAAATATTTTACAAATTATCAAAGGTAATTCGTCGCCTGAAATATGAGAAGTTACAGACGCGTTATGTTATGAGAAATAAAGAAAAAAAGTAGGAGACTAGAAAACAAGGAAGGAAACACGGCAGGTGTCCATCCTTACGTTGTGGACACTCCACCTGTCCGAACTTCGTCTCTTTTAGTACATACAGAGAAGGACTGGCCAACTGGACAGGTTGCCTGCGTCGGTATTTCCGAATACAATGTGGGTGTCTTCAAGAGAAGAGTAAATAGGTCTCTTACTATCTATGACTACATTTCTACTTTACATCAGTTGGAATGTAGTCAAGCCTTAACTTTGATAGTATAAAAAATGGAAAAGGTTCAGCCTCTCTTAATCATCGTAATTTTACACACCTTCATCTTCGGAGAAAAGGGCAGTACTAACTATCCTGTCAAACCAGCTCGTGTAGCAGGTACAAATGACAACTTGTATCACATGTCTTCAGCTAGAATCTACAAACATGTTGAAATTTCTAAGATATTGCTACTCTGGATCCATTATTAAAGCTCTTGAAAACATAACATTTAAAACATTATCATTTTCGACTTTAAATAAAAAACATTTTTTAATTGGATTTAACTATATAAAACAAGTGCTACTCGACCAGACCAGACCAGACCCACTGAGTAATGCCAATGTTATAATTCATGAATATCATTTAGAATACTACTACTAATATAACAATTATAGGTATTCCGATATAAATTCAAAAGAAATATTTAGTACACTGATATTTAATAAATATGTAGTTAGGAAGAAATAATAACAACTTGTCTTATTCTTTCAATACAACAAATAAAATATAACTCTCATTATCAATGTATTATACAGTTTTTATATTAAAACAATGTTGATTAAGATGTTAGAAGACAATAAAAACAATATCCTAAATATCGATTTAAATAAATCATTTCCTTAAAAAAACACATGAACGAAAAGTTTCATTATTTAAAAATAAATATGGATATTATAAAATTACAATATTGAATGGGGTGTAATAGAAAATAGGATCGCAAGATTAATTTGCACCAACTCGGTATAGAGACCGTCAGTCATCTTGAAGACCTTTCAAAAGCTTGGTTTGAACCTTATATTCGTAAATCGTACATGTCTATATACGATACGATACGAGGCCCAAAGTTCATCATCTCGCGTCATGGCTTAGTGATGGTTATATAAACAATCAGTCACGAAGTTTCATTGTAGGTAATTAGAAAAGTAGAGAATATTCCGAAGAAAATGTATGATGTCGTCGTTTTGAATTGTATTCTGAAATCTACAGACACACATACATTTTTTTTAGAGTACTCCCTAGACTTCCCAACAAGACTCTGCAGACTCTGGAGACATTTTAGTGGATATATCATACTCGTGGATAAAGTTTAGTGGATAAACCAGCTTCGCCACAGAAAAAATATTGATTTTTAATATAATATATGTCCCATGTGCTCATAACAGTTTGAAGGAGTTTTATGACACAAAAATATATTAAATTGGCCGGGTCACTCTCGTAAGCCATGATTCATTACAGTTCTTAATTATCATTACGCTGGCGACCAACAATGTTGAGATAATAAGATCTTAGGTGAAGATAGGATCGGTGTTATAAATAAAACTCCGGCAACTATGTTTCTGATGGAATAAATGGTGATGTTGGTATGAGAGAAGTAATGAGACTCTTTAATACTACAATTTGGAGCAGCTGTTTAATCTACAATACTGTCACAAAAATTCTTATGACACTAAAACTCTGGAAAATTTTTTTGCTACACATATTTATCTCTGTATCTATCAAGATAAATGGTTGCTCAACTTCAAATATATAAATTGATGATATAAAATTAGGTAATTTCAGTTTGAAAGAAATATGTAACTGATTACTGATTTATTGTTATATAACTGACACCGTGGTCCTAATTTAATCTGAAGAAAAACCCTTAGAGTAATAAAATATTAATTTTTGAAATATGTATTTGTTTAAAAACCTTTTTTTTCAGTACCTCTACGTGAAACAATATTCCTAACGAACATGTAACGACTTATAAGAAAAAAAAATCTGTAGTTTTGTTTTTCTGTTATTCCAATTGGAATATCATAAAAAAAGTTCTATTTTAATATAAAACCTTTTTCCTCCGTAACTGTATGTTACATAAATATGTTTTATTAAAATATATATATTATATTATTTAAAAAAACTTTTCATTCCAATTAGAGTAAATTAATGAAACACGACTAATGTCATTATAATTATATCTTGTGGTGATACCATCGAGGTGTAGAGACGAATTATGAGCGACCAAAGTGTAGAATAGCATTTAATAGGAAAAAATAATATTATAATTCACTAGCTTTTGCCCTCGACTTCGTTCGCGTGGACTTCAGGTTCGTCCCGTCTAGTCATAACCGAAATATAACACGTCTATCACCGAAACGGTATTTATCGCCGAAATTGATATGACTCTGCATTTTAAATCTGTTATATCTTCGAAAATATTTATTTAATTTACATGCTGTAAAAAGCCATATTGATCTTTATTAAATGCACAATGTATTTAAGATACTTAATTGGATAAGGATTAATACTGTATTGCTTAAAATCGCTTCGTAAATAAGCCATTATTTCTCGTACAAAGTAAAGGATAAAAAATGGTTATTGTGGGTTATTCCTAAGAGATAAACATATACCATCACGGACTTTTTTGTAGACCTTTTTAAGTTGTACAATACTGTAGTAAATTGTTTTGATCTATCTTGTTGGATTCAGTCAGTGTTTTTTTTACCAACTTACATTAAAAACCTCGAAAATTGTAGCCTATGTGTTATTCTGATGTATAAGCTATAGCCTATGTGTTATTCTGAAGTAAAGCTATATTGTGGTAAAGTTTCATTCAAATCCATTCAGTAGTTTTTACGTGAAAGAGTAACAAATATCCATACATCCATACTTACAAACTTTCGCCTTTATAATAGTAGTAGGATTATAACATCTATAGAACGCAATCGTTTTATATAAAACTATGTTCGATTGATTAATAAAATATATTTAACACACACTTGAAACAATCTCATTTTCGTTATATGAGATCATACAACTTTATTTTTCTAATAGGACGATATATCAAAAGTTAAACTTAACTAGCATAGTGGTGGTAAAAATATTTGTATACAGGCTATTAAAAACTGACGGATAAAATATAGAAATAAAAATATAATTACTAATATTACACAATTTTACTCACTTAAAAATAAACATTCAAAATTATTGAGTTTCATGAGATCGCTCCTTGGAAATTTCTTACATAAACTATGAAAGGAATATCTTCCTTATTTATAAAATTATGTCATTTCGTACTGATGTAATTTTCTGACCATACTATCTTTACATAGGTGTTGTCTGAAAAGAAAAAAACATATTTTAAACATAACATTAATCACATCTGCAGATAGTTAAGTACGTGCTTCTCTGACAGTCCTTGATAACGATATTTAAACCTACTTTAATAAAAATATATATTTGTTAGAGTCATTTTAACTATGTATTTAGATAGTTCGTCAAAAGGCTTGGTGTAGATTCTGAAAAACGTATCCGTCGTCATTACCTTTTCTTATCGGATAATCTACGTTTTATTATTACATAATAGGTACATGTTGAGATTGAAGAGAGATTCTATTTTGAAAATAGATCTCCACAATCTCTCTTTTCATAAAGAATTTCGATATTTATATCGAATATATTATCGAAATATCGATAATTTCGATATTTCATAGGTGTTCAAAACCTCGTTTGATATTTTATAGGTGTTCAAAACCTCGTTTTAATTCATTAGCAAAATTCTTGTCTTAATTCGATATAAAAATTCTTTTATTGCACTACAATTGTTAAAGACGGCGAGTTGTTTACTCGAGGAACGGATATTTTATCGCTGCCAAGTAGCCGTGGAATTGGCATTAGCACATACAATAATATTTGATAAACTGAAGCAAAATAGCACCTAACCACCAGATAGCTGTGCTCAATAGCCAGAAGAATTGTTGGATTTGGCCCAAAATCACTATCTGTTACTTCGATTCAATATAATTATGAACTTACGTATTAAATATATAATGTGGTAAGAGTCTTTAAGTATTGGGTAAATGTTTGTAACGCTTTAAGTATTGAGAAAATGCTTAAAAAAATCAGGAGTACAAAAAAAGCCGTTATATTGACCCTGGCAAAGACCTAATCCAAAAATATTGAAGTGTGATTTAAATTATTGACATATGTATTGTACATATGTATCTATAAATTGTTTTAAATAAGAATCTAGAAATCAGCCAGTAACTGAATTATCACTTCGAGACCTTGGCACTGTGTCGGTCTGAAGTGCAGACGTGTTAATGTGAGATAAACACCTTACCATCTTAACGAAAACCGATTAGTTCAGTCTACTGTAGGGACGAATGTAAAATAATATATTAATTTGGACCCTGCTTGCTGTAAACTTTATTTAAGTATGTATCTGTATAATGAAACAATACGAACTCAACTATTAAAAACTCATCCTGCTTTGTTTTATAAATTAATAATAGAATATGTCCTATCTTTAATATATTAATAAGAAGTCTGAAGACTATAGAGTCACAAATAATTTTATTCTTGCATGTTTTTTACTAGTTCCCCTTCAAGTATTGAAAAATTAAAAGGATATGTAGTTCAGTACGTACTTAAATAAGTATTCTATGGAGCAGGGGTGTCCAACCAGTCGATCGCGATCGACCGGTCGATCGCGGCCGCTAGTCGTGTCGATTCCGGCCGCTAGTCGTGTCGATTCCGGCTAGGCAAGAAGTATTTAAAAATTTTAAGTTCAAATTAAGATTAACCTGCCCTAAGGGTCCATTAGTATATCAGGAAGTATGTAATTTTTAAAAATAAATGAAGTAGATCTAACACCTATTCGTCGGTAAAAAGTCGACCTTAATTCTGATTAAGTTGCTACCCCTGCTATATAGGAAGGTTCTACCTGAATGCACTCAAATTGTAAGTCATGTTTAATATAAAACTTTTCTAATACCGCCTTAGTTAGATCAAATGTTCATATACACCGTTGGTACTCATTCATGTATTGTATGTATTCCAAGAACATCTTTTTTACCTCCCTACCTAGTGATGTGATTGAATATCTGTTTTTGAAGCGCATCGTTCCTAACCAAAATTATTACATTGTCTTTAAAAAACCATAGATAAAGTGTTGTAATGTAAAACTGGACAAGTGCAGAAAGGGTTAGGAATATTAAATACTAGCGGCCAACCAGTTCGTCTTTCTGCATTCTAGTGTCCCTTCCCTTAAGACTATAATCAAAACAGATAAACTTTTAATTTTATTGCCGTATTAGCCAGATTTTTTTTTTAATTTTACTGAATTGAAAGCACCGCATACTCCGATTAAGATTGACAGATAATGAAACCATGACAGATACTGAGATTTCATCCAAATCCTTTCGTTGTATTGAAATCATTGTATTTCTGTTTCTGTTTGGTGTTTTTTAATTAAAAAAAAATTCAGTGGGTAGGTATTTAAGTAGTTTATATAAATGAGGTCCTCCTGAAAGTAGGTACATACTAGAAGTAATCGGATTTTTTTCAAACAGAATCTTAATAAAGTTCACTTGCTATAAATTATTAGTTTCTTTGTGTTTTTCGCTACCGTCGCGTCGCCTTGTCGCTCGCGGACATCGAGACAATCTTATGAATTGTGTATTACGTGATTGAGTAACACTCTATGGTAACGAAACCGATACAGGAACCAATATACTGTTATTAAGAAGTTCTGAAATGAAGAGTTAATTTAATCCGCAGTCAGAAGCACGGAAGCAAATTTCTAAAAACCGTCACTGTTTTACATACACACATACATACTGATATTGTCTTACACAAACATTCATATCACTAAAATTCTCTTTTTCGAAAGTCCATGAAATCGAAACCTATTTTTAATACCTAGATTTAATTAAAACAAATACCAGGGTCTTGAAGGGCATGGCTCTCTATGATGCCCCCATATAGTCGCATATATCATTACCATAACCGTGAGGTGTGCCATGAAATGTGCCGAGCGATGTCGTTCCTCAGTTGTCACGAGCATTTGCCCCAGGAGCTGTATCCGCTGTGTACAAGAGTCATCTGGGATTAAAGCTAGGGCACACAGCTTCCTGACACACTCATTTCTTATCCTATCCTTTCTTGTTTCTTTCATCGCTTGCCGCCATTTCATCCTGTGTCCCGGTCAATATTGCTTATAACTTTGTATACGAAGACGAACGCTAAGAAAGTCGCACCCGACGTGTAAACGTACTCCATCCAACGAAATAGAAACAAAAGAGGAGACGACACATAAATAATTTACTGCATCAGCAATACTGATGCCAAACTTTTAAAACATTAAGGAGTTCGTTTCTTCGATATATACAAAATATGCATATGCATATCAATAAAAACTATTAAACAGATAGTCCGGATAATTGGCTTTCAACTGTATTTAATTTTATACGTTATATTTATATAAATACACACCTTATATTTGATAATGAAAATAAGATAATCATTAGGTGAAGAGCATTGCGCCGACAAAAAGGATTCATTATAGTACCTACCTACATAATATGTAACAGATAACGTCGGTCGTTTTTATCGTTTTAAAAATCTAATGTTTCGATATCTAAGTGTCTAAGCACTATCTTTACAACCAACTTGACAAGATATAGATTATTCTACAATTTTGACGTAGGTGCGATATACTGCAGTATTTTAGGTGTATCATCAGTACATAGTATAAAGCAAAGTCGCATTTCGCGTCTGTCCCTATGTCTGTATGTATGCTTAGACCTTTTAAACTATACAACGAATTTTGATGCAGTTATTTTAATTGGTAGAGTGATGCAAGAGGAAGGTTTATATGTATAATAACATGCTTAATATATTAGAGAACCACCGATCATTTCAAGATTTCTAGATTTCTAACACATTAAATTACGCTTACATTGCAAACGCTGGTTGAACTCTACGAGAAGATCAAAATAATGTACTAAGTATTGTATACCTTAAGTTCTTCAAGAAAGTCCACGATGGTATATTATGTTTATCTCTTAGGGATAACCCACAATTGCCAATTTTTATCCTTTACTTTTTACGAGAAATAATGGCATATTTATTTTTTAATTCAGAGAAATACAGCTTTAATCCTTATCTTATTAGGTAACTTAAACACATTTTACATTTAATATTAAAGCACGACCACCACTCGACCACGAAGTGTTCCGTAGCTTAAAGAATATTAAGTATTGGTTGTTGCTAACCAGCCAATGAGCTACTTAAAGCATTGTATGTACCAATATAACATTTTTTGTACTAATTTACTAAATATATAAAAATATCAGAAGCTGAAACTAAATTAATTATCACTTGGGCATCTTGACGCTCTAGCATCTGAGGTGCAGACGTGCTAATTTGATAAAAACACATTTTTAACTATCTTAATATATATATATATATATATATATATTATATAAAGATAGTAAAATATATATATATATATTGTATTGTTACAACCGAAATGACTACTACTACTAGAAACTTGAAATTTGGTACAAGGGTTCCTTCAGTGATGTTAGTGAGCACTAACAAAAATAAACTAAAGTGCAAAGTTTTTATGGAATTTTCTCATTTGTAGGATTATGGTCATGGACGATTCTTCTCTTAAGGTCTAAAAGGGAGGGGTATTGTCTGTATGGATTTTTCTCTTATTTCTATAGCGAAGTACTGTAAACTGTCACCTCTCCGATGATAATTAAAACATCCTGATAACTAAAGTAAATATAATACCATCGGTATAATTAGTTTGAAGATTATTTTGGACCCTTGGACACATTGGTATCTACTAATTTTCATGCACAACTTAATACAAGATGTTCTTTAGCCCATTTGAACACTTAACTAACGTAATAGCGGAAAAGAGGGTATTTAAACTATGAAAAACATAAAAATCACAGAAATTGTAAAAAAATATAATTATATATATATTTTTATTATTAAAATTTAATATGAAAAATATTCATTCTTCTCCTTCATTATCCAAATTATCTTCCATCGCGGCAACATGTTCCTGCACTTCCGAAATGACATCATCTTGTACTGTTGGAGAGGAATCTTCAGGTTTCATAGAATCTTTCTTCTCGTCAAATGAAATAGGATCTATATTTAAATCGGATTCTTTAGATGGTGTTAGTTCTGGAAGGAAATCCGATTTTAGTTTTATTGGCTCTTTTTTTTCGTCCTCGTTATTGCTACAGAAGTTTTCTCTGAAAAATAAAAACAGATTTTTTTTCTTAAAAGATTTAGCTAGTCTGCAAGGTTGAGGGTTCTGAACTTGCTTTTTTATTTATTTGAAACAAAATACAAGTGTTACTTTGACAAGAAACATGATATTGTTAACAATACCCTATTGTCAAAAATGAATTAGATAGTTAATTTTATTAGATAGACGTTCGGCAGACAGACGCATGGGAAGAAAATCTGGAAAGGTCACCCTCATCATTACCATCATCAGCCAAGCTACCTTGTCTTTCTCTAACATACATAGATAGCTCTAATGCGTGTCCGACGTCAATCGATTAATCGTCTTAGAATTGAAGTTTAAGAAGTAGATCCAAGAAGACGTGTGTTAAATTCCTTAAAAATAGTTTTTTTAAAAACCTAGTTTTATTTCATTCTCCAAATTCTTGTATCAACATCCAAAATATTATAAAATGGCAGAAACTATTGATAATATGTAAATATTTAAAGACAGCGAGTTGTATACTCGAGCAACGGATATTTTATCGCTGCCAAGTAGCCGTGGAATTGGCATTAGAAAATACAATAATATTTGATAAACTGAAGCAAAATAGCACCTAATTACCAAACAACTGTATTCAATAGCGAGAGTTATTGATTTTTTTGTAATTACCTACCTACTATAACGTACATACCCGGGTTAACCCGGGATATATCTATCTACCACTAGGAGTCAATATAATTACATGAGTATTTAATATGTAACGTGGTAGAAATATATAATAATATAAATATTATATCGTACTTGATTGTATAACAAACCATAACTAAAGTTTAACCGTAAATCAACATGTTTTACGTTTACAAGAGCCATATTACACATAAAATATAAACAGTATTTCATAATAATACTTATTTCAGGTGAAATCAAATGATATTTTGAAAAACCTACTATATATATAGTGTTTATTATTTATATTTATATATATATATATAGTAGGTTTTCAATTCCCATTCCCATAATAGGGTCAGTATCAATATAAAAAGACTCTGGTTTTATATAAATATAGAGGTGCTTTTTTAAATATATATGTATTATAATTTGGTCACAATTTAAAAACTAAATTGTAAGTTTTTAATTATGGAATTTGGCTACAGAATTATCAAGATATTGCAATCGATAGTTTATCTCACTATTAAAATTCTAAATACCTGAACATAGTCGTAGTTGTAGTAATATTATAAAAGGTAAATTAGCTGTTAGGTAACAATAAAAAGTACACAAATACATTCTAGGAACTTAAATAGCCTTGAGTAGCGATGCATTGTAAATGTCACTGTAAATATGTTTTTCAATAAATGACGCAACGACTGACGGCTGACCAGCAACATCGATTTTAGTCAGTTCCGTGAAAACAATGATGTATTCAAAATAAAAGGTCAACATGATCTTTATGTTACTATGCTTTTCATTTTTTGTATTTAATAAACTCTTAAATGTTATAAAAAGTACAACGTTATTAGTTGATTTTTAAGTTCGAAAACAATTGTCAAAAAATAGCGCGTTTGAATAAATTAGCGCGTTAATCCAAAAAGAACAAAATATATGCAGTACATTATATAACTTAAAGATTTCTGGGAAATATTGCATTTACATAAAATATTTGCAAGTTGCAAATTATTTAACAAGTCAGGGTCGTGCTAGTTGTTAGTTGTCAGCAAACTAACCTCTGTCCGACTGTCGCGTCATCGAACTGCAACCACAATGCTCACAATGAGATCATTACAATCATAATTCATATGTTCGTATCGGTTTTATATGTTTTACGGGGATTATTGGTACACTGGACAATTGAATAAGATTTAAGAAACGTATAGGTTATTAGACCTATAACTCTATATAAATTATCAAATAAAATATCGAAACATTATCAAATAGGTATGTCAAAAAAGTACCTAGTATTTTTGCTAGTATTCTTTTGTTACTTTAATTCAAACCAATAATTCCTTGTTAATAGTCGTTAGAGTTATTTTAATCTTTTCTGTATAATTAAATTTAAATTATGTAATCCATTATAATGTATTCGTTTATTTCTTCGAGTTTCACCGTATCGTCTATCGACCTTAGGATATTGGCGCTCCGCCAGCAATTCCCTTGAAGTTTCATTTCGAATGGCTGGCCAATTCTATTTTTAATGTATTTTTTGTATGGTGTAACGTATAGTACATAGATAAGATATTTGGACAATCTGTAAAAATGATTATTAAGTATATTAAATAAATTCGTAGCATGCTTATCACAATAATGTTTAAACTTATATTGTAACGTTTGTAGAATACAAATTTTTTTCTTTATCGCAACGAATTTCGAATTAAAAATATATATTTTACTTGTAATTTCAAATTAGTTTATCTGTATTTTAGTTATTAAAATACCGCAGCGACTATTAATTAAATAATTGCGTTATAAAGTGTCTGACTACATGCTAGTGTTATTTCTTTACTTTATCCAACTATATCCGTCCTCTAATGCGACGTCGCTTAAATCCATTAGATTTGAGTTATTTTATTTGCACTAGACGGGTAATGCGCGGGCGCATACAACGCTATTTCAAGCGTCGGCCGACAACCCCGCAGACGATGTCCCCCTAAATTTAAAATTAACAAACATGCTTTTTATTTTTACTTTAATTATTATACGTAAAATGTTTTATTTAAAGCAACCTGGAAACTCTAACAAGATCTGACCTACTCTGAGATATATTACAATGAACCGTAATTATCTTTTTCAAGAGGTGGCCAAATAATTATAAATAACCCTATATATATTTGATCCTTATTATAAAACTTTTTTTGTCTATTATACGTGTAAATCTCAAGTTGAACAATTGTCAATTTGCGAACCAACAATAAAGATGCCTGACGATGATGTTCGAAACCGGTCGCATAGCATAAATATAAAACCATTAAATAGTGGAACTTAGTACAAGCATATATATTTCATTTAAAACATTTAGTTATGAAGTTCCATCAAGAAATATCAACACAAAGTGTAAATTACAACAATAAAGACATTAATTTTTCGCGGGTTCTAGATTAAGGCCGGTAGTTTTAGATCATTTTGAATATCTAGTCTCCTATGGTACTTTTTAATCCACATTATTAACTCATTTTCACGGAAATATAGTTATAATAAAATTATAAATCTATGGATATGCATAAATATTAATATTTAATGTGACAATTTTTTTTATTGTAATGTCCTTCTTTTACAGATTTTTTTTATTACTTCTTGCAGACATATTTTTTATTTTGAGTGTATCTATAAATGTTGTTAGTAAAGTATGAGTTTTATTCAAAAACGTTATATCTTTTTGAATTTGTCCTGAAATATTACTAAATTTTTTACTTATCTTTTATTTTTTTACGTCACCTACCTACAGCTCGTGTGGTAAGTATGCACTTTATGGCTTTGTGTGTTTTTTACTATTACTCTTTATGTTTTTATCGGAAAAGGGGAAGGGGGAGACGAAGTAACTAGCTATTTATGTACAAATCATTATTAGGCATAAACTAATTAATATGTTTGTTAGTTATTAAATTGTATTTTTTTTATTTATATTCTTCACGTCCTCATTTTTCCGCTGGTTTATTCGATATCATTGATGCTATTTATTTATCTCCCACTAGGATTGATTAAATTTAAATCAGGTCCCTGGAATTCATAAGCAGGGACTTCAGTGAGTTATATGAAGGCACGTCCGACAACTTATTATGCACAATGAAATATAAAGGGGAAGTGGGGTAAACTGGACAAAACAAACTAGTTTATTATTCATACATTTCTATTAAATTACTAAAAGTGCGATGGATTGATTGATTGATTTCATTGACTGATTGATTTTTTTGTCACTGGATGCAAAGAATATATATTCGATCATATCTTCTGTAACCTACTCTACTACATTTTATATTGTTTAATGACGAACTAAAGTTAGAGGTTAGCTGTACTCCCGTGACTACTGTTTATAACCTGTGGCTGGCTCGAACTGGTTAAAGAGACAAAGTATAGTATAAAGCAGTTATTATAACATTTCTGTATTTCGTAGAATAATAGAAAGAATTGAAAGCTGAAATCCCCACTCTCTAACCCCTTAACCAGCTGTCCTTAAAGGGAGGAGAAAGAATTGCATTGATATACCTTCAAAATAATAAGAAGAAATTAAAATGTAGATTTTTTCTTGTCTTAGCCATTTACGTTAATTGTCTAACTATAGATGACGGTAATCACCAACCACATAACGAGGTAGTAGATCATAACATCGGGTCACCGGCAAGGTTACCACCCATCGGGCAAAGTCATGCCACAAAGCGACCTAGTCGGGTTCCGGCATGTCGCTCGATGAAGGGGTATATGGGAAATGGGTCTGAACAGCTGCGTGGCGTTGGCGAACCGGTTTAGCTTTCAGTTGGTGTTTATTCTGCCGGTGTCTAGTCGAGGAGGATAGTGGGATCCGAAGCGACGGCTTTCGGCTGGCCGGCCGCAGATAGTTGGGGCCCAATTAGTGGGTCAGCCACCCATGAAAGGCTGCCCTGCCAGCTGTATTAAATCCCAGGGTGGCTCCATCATGCTGGTTGGCGACCAGATGAGGAGGCCCGATGGCGATCCCTGGGAGGTTCGGGCGTCCCCGCAATCTCCAGACTAGGCTCCTAGTGGCAAGACATCACCAATTTAGACAACGGGTTCGATACGTACTGCCTCGTTCAACTGCCATTTCCCAACCTATACACTTTTATATTATTATTATTTTTTTATGAAAAAGTACAAAAAAAGGGAACAAGGCTGCACTCCTCCTCACACAAAGTACACCTAACTAATATCCAGGGCCTTGCACTCTAATTTTTTACCTGTCACCACCACCTGGAGACAGAGCAGCCGCACTTGCTCTTTTTGACAGAGACGCAAATACAATGTCCTTTGAGCGCTGCATACTTGGATTATACCGGTTACTCGTTAGAGCATAACTTTCGCTCACGGGCCGGAGACTGTGTGTACGCGCGGAACGATCTCTGTATCCAGCGTCTCCGTCACCTTGAAGACCCTACTTATTTCCCTATGGGTTATAGTGAACACAGGAAACGAAAAAATCCTGTATTCCTTTGTCTACAATTGCAATTACAATGCCTGTCTGCCTGCCTGCCAGGACTGGTTGTTGCCGTACCAGAAGACTGACCATGCTGGAAGAGAAGCGCGGAACTTTGTCCTTGGACCTCTTTCAGCTGGTGAGGCAAACGACGAGGGTACTAGATATAGTAGGCCATACAGCCAATGGCCTGGACCTTCTGCTGACAACTGATCCGGACTGGTATCGCGTAGAGGTCACCTCTCCCTTGGGAACCTCCGACCACTGTCTGCTTAAAACTGTATTTACATATTCCCCACCAGCCCTCTAACAACATGGTGTTAGGCGAGTATGAAAATACAAGTCAGCAGATTGGGATGAGATGCGGCACTTTTTTGCGTCTCACCCTGGCGGCAGGTCTGCTTCTCTTCTTTGGAGCCTTCTAGTCGGATGCTTTAACCTATTTGGCGAAAAGCTCTCTGTCAGACCAACTGGCAGTCGAGCTTTCTAGTCTCTTGCCAAAGCGATCGAGTTGAACTTATGCCAACCCTCACTGTCTGCTCTGCTGAAACCAGATGGATCCCTGGCCCATAAAGCAATAGAGAAAGCGAACGTATTTGTTTCTCTGTTTGCTGATAATTCGCATTTAGACACTGGTAATGCTTCTCCAGCACATCTTACTCACTGAGGTATTTCGATGCCTGAAATCCGCATCACGATCATAGAGGTATGGAGAGCATTGTGACGTTTAGATATGAATAAAGCTGAGTTGTCTTGTCAAATTCAACGCCACTAAAACGCAGACGTGTTTGTTCACCGCTAAAAGGAGCCCTTTCACCTTGGCTCCTACTTTCCTACATCACAGTGACCGGCTTCAATTTTTAGGCTTAGAGATTTCCGCAATTTTGGTCGGTACATGGAGTCCAGAGCAAGCTGTAGGAAAGCTTGCCATTCTTTCGAAAATCTGACAGTACTTTACACAGGGACAGCTACTTGTACTATGCAAAACACAGATCCGGTCGTGTGTGGAGTACTGTGGTTACTGTGGTTGAGAGGCGAAAGAAAAGACTTATTGGCGGCCCTGAATTCGTTGACGCCAACCTCCACAGCCTTGAACACAGGTGTAGAATTGCTAGTCTCTATGTATTCTATAGGATAGAAGCGCTATGCTTCGTCTTTTTTAGTGCTTATAGCGAAGGACTTAAACAACTTCTTTGCGTCGGTATTTCTGGCCAAATACAATGTGGGTGTCTTCAAGAAAAGAGTGAACAGGTCGCTAGGTTAATGCGCCTTACCACCTATGACTACATCTCTATTTTCCATCAGGAGGAAGGCAGTCCAGCATTAACCTTGTTTTGTATAAAAAATATATATAAAAATTAATAGTTAAAAAAAAACAGATAAAACACTGAAGACTGAAACAAAAACAGAAAATTAAATATGTATTCTTAAATGTATTTATTTGGTTTTCTATAGACAAAAAAATAGTAACGACGTCAAACCTGTACTTAAAATATATGTTTGTAAAAATTAAGAACACATTGTGTTCTCATATAAAGATTTTTTCCTTTGATTCGTATCAATCTTTATTTACAAATAGCAGTAGCAATTATTAGGTTCGCATGTTCGCATATTAAATTATTATTTCCTATCAATTTTGTTAAATTAGTACCTTTTATAAAATATAACGTATTTTATTTAAAAAATATATATCGAACCTTTTAAATATGTTGAAATAATTTATATGTGAGAGAGCCTACATTTTTTTTTAATATGCGTAAAATTTGTCTGTGCCTAATTTCATGTCTGCAAAATTAGTGAATCGACTTTATCTGTTTGTCAAAATATTGAAAAATGATTATTATTTTCAGTAATCTGAAAATGTATAAGTAAATTATTTCTTAGCTAATACAATCAGGTTCATGACTACGTGGAGTGTTTATTGAATAGATTTATTAGTTATTGTTACTGAGCGAATTCAAGGACAAATCCGTTTAAATCGATATTGAACAGAGAACATTAACATCAGCTGGTGACTGTCTCATAAAACAAACCATCTGTTTGTAGTAAGGCGTTAGCACATTTTGCTTATTGCACTGGTAATAAAGACGAAATCAATAGTCACAAATAACACATAAAATATTTTGAATCTTTTTTAATATTATAAGCCTCCTTTTGTTGTTCTTCACATATGTCTAAAAATTAGTTAATAGTTTATATTCAAACTGCTTATACCTGCTTAGCTCCCTAAAACATTATCACAACTAAGAATCCTAATTATCAGCCGTATTAAAAAAAACATCAAAATAACACTAATGTAATTTTATTGTACTCATAGCCCAAATAACTTGTTTTCGTGTTTTACCACGGAAATGTAGTAAAGAATTTAGTATTCAAAATTCACAATAAGTTGAATCATACAATAAGCTATAAAAACGACAAATTACACCAAAATATAAACAAGCATTTTGCTCGAAACGCAAACAAAACACGAATGACTCAACGATTTCGAACAATTTTTATCGGTATACTATGTATAAAACCGTGTCTTAATTGCTTTAAATAACAATACAATTTTAACGTACATATTTCGACGCTATTTTGTTAATTTAGTATTCATGAAATACAAATAGTAAGCTAAGCTTTAGTTTAAATTCGAATAATATTTTCAGGACATAATTTTTATAATAAAGAAGCGTTATAAGCTAGAATATATATATTTTTACTGCAAGATGTATTTACATTTAACGAGAAAATAAAATTTAGACGAAATTTACCGGAACCCAAAGCTGAAATACGGGGCAAAGAGTAAGTATAAATGACAGTGACAGTAACACAATTTCAATTAAAGTTCTTAATTATTTTGCTTATGACAATAAACAAAAACAATAAAATTGCACAACCTTTTGCAAAAATATATTTTCTTCAAAAGGTAGCAACTTGTTGTTGAATATGGGATATGCAGAACATATCCTTACCATTTTACACTTAAGAATTTAGTATATGTTAAGACTTGTTTCAAAGACATTATTAAAAGTTTCAGTAACTATTTGTAGTTGTAGTTGCAGTTTTGCTTTTGCTTTTTATGATATCGAAACTGCCACGTATTATTATTATTGTTAAGATTAAGATTTTTGTAATTTCTTACAATTTGCTTATAATAATAGAATTAAATGCAAAATTAAAAATTCTATAAGAAATAACACATTGAATACCTTATAATATATTTTATATATCATTCATTAAAATGTTATATACCTATTTTAGGGAAGATACTGATTGTATAAATATTTAATATAAAAATTGGTTGAAAATATTAATTTGTAACATGTCAGATACAAAGAAGAAAGTCCTATTTGTGTGTTTGGGTAAGTTTTTTTATCTGCTTTGAGTCCTTTGTCAATTTGGTTTATTGGTTAATTGTTGTTTATAATATTAAATTTGTCATTATATCATATTAAGTAGGTAGTTAATCATAAAATTAATAAACTTGTGGAAACCAACTTTACTTTTAAAATATTCATTGAACCTTAAAGTTTAATATTTTAAGGAAAGTAAATGAAACTAAAAAGAATGTAAATTATTCTAGATTTATTTAAAAAAAAAAAATAAAAATTTAAATAAACATATAATAAAAAAAATCCTTGGGTAGGAAATAGCTGTCGTTCTCCAATATCTGAAGGAGTATTTCAAAATACAGTGGACAAAATGGGTGCTAGAGATCAATGGGAGATAGACAGTGCTGGCTTAGCTGACTGGAATGTGGGTCGTTCTCCCACAACTAGGGCATTAAATACCATGAAGAAACATGACATAAGATACCACAATGTTGGCCGACAGGTGAGGAAGAGAATTTGGTTTCTACAGGAAATTCTTTTGTAACAAAAGCTTAGCTTTTAACAATTTGTATTTGTTTCAAGAATTTGTAAAAAAAATTGAATAAAAATATGTAAATTTTAGATAACAAATGATGATTTTAAGAAATTTGATTATATTTTTGGAATGGATGATCACAATATGAGTGACCTCCGCGAACTTGTTCCTCCTGGGAGTAAGGCTAAGGTTCTGTTGTTGGGGGATTTTGACCCGGAAGGGGATAGAATTATCCGAGACCCATATTTTGTAAGTATATTAAATCTGTTTAAAATAATTATTTGATTAAATTGTGTATTTAGACAATATTTATATTTATTTTTTTGTATTTTTGGTAGGATGGCAATGATTTGGGTTTTGAAAAATGTTACCAGCAGGCTGTAAGGTCAACACAAGGATTCTTAGAACAATTGTCAAAAGGTTTAATATAATAAAAAATATATATATATTTCTTTGAAATGTAATTAAAAATTATTTATGACAGTTATGATTTTTTAAGTAAAAGGATAATCATTATATATTTAATATTTATATTAATCACTGTGTGTTTATCAAGATTTTTAAAAAGTCGTGGATCTAATTTTGTTAAGATTGATGTAGATGCCTGTATATAAATTATTAAAAAATATATTAAAATGATGTGTTTCGTCCTCCGTGTAATCAACAGCTATGCCTTGAGTGTCTCCATTAGTGCTCGTAGATTTATTGCGCATCCGGCCGCGGCGGAGACGTGACTCAGACGCTTCGCATAACTTCCGTTAGGGGTCACTTGAGTCTCGAGTCGAATCACTACGAATTTTGAATTTAACTGGTTTAATTTAGATCGGTTGAAGATATTTCAGGTCATTGACATTAATAAACTATTATTTTAATAGAACTGCCGCTCTAGTATACGAAACACTTATTTCTCTTTAGGGAACCGCGTTTCTTAAATATTTTTCACGCCTCCGATTTCATGATATAAGGCTGAAGCTGTTCAAGCCAGATAAGGATTTCATATTAATATTTGTAGGAAACCTAAATGTGGTCCAATATTGCATCTGTGTTACATAACATTTTAATCACACAACTCCACGATACGTTTCTTAAAGAAGATGAGATTATTATTTATTTGTTTATTTTAATGAACGTGTGGCATCTATTGACAATGTTCGTAAAAGTTTATTATCATACCTATTATGTTAAATGAAAGAGGCATCGGCGGCATTATATTATATACCTAAGTACCTATTATTTGGCAAAGAATACATTTGGAGAAGCTACTAGACACTAAATCTATAGTTGGAGATACCCCGAGTATTCTCTGTCGTTAAAAATGAAAGCTGTTCGATTGATTGCCAAGATCGACAATACTCGTAAAACATCGGAAGATCATTTTCTCGTAAAAATTCAAAATTCAAAATTCAAAATATCTTTATTCAAGTAGGCATTTACACGCACTTTTGAATCGTCAATTACATTAAATTGGTCAGTATAGTCAGTCTGTGAGTAAGCTACCACCAGCTCGGAATGCTGTTCTGTTGAGAAGAGCTGGCCAGAAACTCAACAGTTGCTCTTTTTAAATAAAATTTAACAATGTTTGACTTATAAATTATAACATCAACCCTGCAAATGAGTCAATTTTATTTATTTTATAAACTTAAATGCAATTTTGGAACAACTAGAACCGTCGCAATCAATCGGAAAAGAAGCCCAATGATTTCAGGCAACGAAAATTAAATAATAATAACAGTAAATATATATATAAATCTTCGGCCTGCCACACAACCAGTCACCGCAAGCAGCACCCGTTCACGAGCATAACACAAGAGATAAATGTTTATATACTCGCGCAGAATTAATAGTATTATTATATTAAAATAGTATCATAGGTTCATTACCCAGTAGGTACCTAGACAGAAAATATTTTCTGGTTCTCTGTTTGTTGACGCCTCACGAAAAATGTAGGTAATGGGTTTTACTGAAACATTAGATGTTATTTATTTCAAAATAATATAATATTTTCATCTAAAAGCATTAATAACGTTACGCCTAAATTTCGACTTTAAAAAATTAACAAATCCTTCATGGGCTTGAGCGTACACATATAATAAAGTTCCACAAGATGTCTTAGATCTTCCTTTTCTTATTTTTAAATCTAAAATTAAAGGTATATTATTAAATAAATCTTATTATAAAATTCAAGAATTTTTGGATGATCGAAATGTATGGAACTTGGGTCATTGACTCATTTGCAGGGCTGATATTATAATGTATAAGTCAAACATTGTTAAATTACATTTAAAAAGAGCAACTGTTGAGTTTCTGGCCAGCTCTTCTCAGCAGAACAGCATTCCGAGCTGGTGGTAGCTTACTCAGAGACTGACTATACTGACCAATATAATGTAATTAACGTTTCAAAAGTGCGTGTAAATGCCTATTTGAATAAAGATAATTTGAATTTAATAGGATTGACCGGCGGCTTTGGTCTTGATGAGGGTCAATTTTAATAAAATTCTAATGGATTATGGAGTTCTTCATATTATGTATGTGATATTAAATATACAACGGCTGTTGTGTTTATTAATCATACTTATTTTCAGCGATACGAATACCTAAAGTTTTTTTTATTAAATACATAAGTATGTAAGTATAAATAATTGTCGAAGTTAAGTGCTATCTAATAAGTTTACTCCTGTAAAGAAATGCAATCCGATCGAATTTTTTTTATATGTATAACGAATGATCATTGATTAAACATTTTGATTTTTGTGTCTCCAATGATGTTAAAAACGCATTGAATGTTTTTACTTCACAAAACCTCTCAGATTTCTTTTTTAAAAAAAGTTAAGTTCAGTAACATTAAAAAACGAGTGAAGTGCATAGTTGCAGATACGTACAGATGCATAGATTCAACAAATCATATTAAGACTTTAAGCTCTTGTCGTGTTTCAATTACAGTTGACTTATCTTATTTTTAAAGTTATTATTAGGTAATAAATGATTATTTTTAAATCTCGAGGATATCTCGAAATCTCACAATGATATAAAATATCCCTACACATTTATACGTTATATTTACTTAAAACATTAGCATGGAATTCGTCTAACAGTTAAATATAATTTCTTTCCTGTTTGAAACCAATTAAATTTAATAAGAGCGTATAATCAATGATGCGGGTACATTCACAACTATTTAGTTACTTTAGGGATCTTTACTGATTGATACAAGTAAGTTGAGGTCGCTATCATCTGAATTATTTATTTTCCAATGATGTATTTATGTTACTAGTAATAACGGTGCAAGTTGGTAATTAAATATATGTATATTTTAAATTTTAAACTGCTTTGTGTTTATGAAACTACAATCGGTTTTATAAAGACATGCCTAGCTACTCTAAGAAATAGTTTTTCTTTAAGAAGGAATTTTGGTTTTTGAAGTCAGATGTAACTATCAGCTGTAACCTCCTAAATCTAAAAGATAAAATTGACTGATTTTTAAGGAGTAGGTAACTTTCTCTAAATATTAGTGATTAAAGATTTAAAACATAAACAAATGTTTTATGTAATAGTTAGGTATATTTTTAAGGTTAATTCTCAAGACTTGTGAAAATAGAACAAGCAATACCATTAAAAAGATAAGATAAAATAAATTGTAAGCACATAATAAAACTATTGTAAGCAAGGTTTTAAAACGAGATACATTGTATTAATAAGTATAGACAAGAATACATCTACGCGATTTCAATACATGAGAGACAGTACCTAATAGTGATAGCTTAAATGATGTAGTAAATAAAAATATTTAGATGTTTTTTATATTACATTTGTTGCGTGTGATATTATATTTTTCAGTACCAATAAAGGTTTTCATACACAATTACATATTATGTACGTTTTAACGCCTAAAAATGATAATCTTTCTACACTTAATATATATTTCAACACTTTATACGTAACTTTCTTTTATATATAGGTAACTTGGACCACATCTCAATTCAAAGTTTTAAACTATCGTTGGCCCAGCCATTCCTCTGGCTATTCGCCAAACTCATAGTTTATGTTACGTTTGCATTCGTTCGTATCGTTTGTTTTTTTATTACAGTCCAAAGTAATCTATAAACATAACCAGATAATAACAATAAATAACATGAACTAATTATCATTTACTCAGTAAGTAATACTACCAAAGTTATTTATTTTCTATACAAAATGCAAATAATAGGTAACAAAAAAACAAATGCTATAAGCCGGTGTGTTAGAATTCATAAGCATGATTGATATTAAAATAACCGTTAAAAAAAAATAATTTGAAGAATATATAATATGATTGTTAAAAATAACTCTTTTTACTGGAGATTTTTATATATTTAATTAGTCGGGCGGGCAAAAGTGCCATCGTATAAAATAACATAAATAAAACCAAAATTGCCGCATCATCTACCAGCTCTATTTATAAATCTAAGGAGTTCAGGACCCAACTCAATAGTCACAACATTTTTCATCGAAATCGATTCAGCCGTTTACAAATTCAGTGAATAACACGTACATTAATTAAGTACATGCACATCATATATCATTACACAGTACATCCGGCAAAGTCGCTTCCCGCGTCTGTCCCTATGTCTGTATGTATGCTTAGATCTTCAAAACTTTACTTTCAAGATTTTGATGCATTTTTTTAATAAATAGTAATTCGAAAGGAAGGTTTATAAGTTATAACAAACATATTTAATATTTTAGAAAATATTTTTTCTAATATATTAGAGAACCACTGATAATTTCAAGATTTCTAATGCGAAGTCGTAAACAAACACATTGTTTTGCGCTAACATTGCAAACGCTGGCTGAACTCTACGAGATAGATGAAATTAATGTACTAAGTGTTGTACGTTAAAAAGTTCTACAAGAAAGTCCGCGATGGTATATGTTTATCTTTTAGGGATAACCTACAATAACCAATTTCCAGACCAATCCCAGAAACACATACATGCCTGTCCCTGTCGGGAATCGAACCCATTGCGTTGCTATACGTTAGGCGTCTGCGCTAACCACTCAACCAAGGGGACCAAGATGTAATTAAATTTAGTCATCAACCATGACTCCACACAGGAGATTAACACTAATAAGACGAACTCCTACTTGACCGCTCCGTGTCACAGCGCAACGGGGCTCGGGTTCGATTCCCGGCAGAGACACAAGCAGAACACAAGCAAATAATTTGCTTACTTAGGGGTTAGATCAATGTGTGTAATTTGTGCCGATAATATTATTATTATACCTTCCCGTGAAGTAAGTGGCCCTAGTTTAAAATTTCCTGCTTTGGCTTGAAATAAAATATGGTAACAATCTTATATTATAGCACAATTCGTCCTATTACATACAAAGAAAGAACTTAACCTGACCAATTTTTAGAAATAATGTAAAATTAAAATATCACCAACACTGTCAATGTTAACTGGCGACATCTAGGTTACCGTTTCTGTCGTTTCGAGCTACCGTGGCTTTTACCAAATTAATGGAATTCCTCTAATATTTTTGAAAGAAAACTAATAGTTGTTACTTGTTACCTCCATCTCAATACAGATAATTATAAGTACTTATTATTTACTTTACCCTGATTTTTTTTTTTTGATCTACTAACGCATAAAACATTCATGTCTTCTTTTTAATTTATTTTAAGTAACAATCTAATTTATTAAATTAATAAACTTTTTAGCTTAAAATACTTTTTCTAGCTCGGTTTGAATTTATTACAGGAAAATCCAAGAGTCTAATTGCAAAAAAAAAGGGGAAAGTTATTGTAATGACATTGACATGAGAAGAAATATTTAAAAAAAGCAAAAACTTGAAGTTAAAATTCATAACTTACAAATCTAAATTGAACACACAATGTCAGAAACAAAAAAGAAAGCGTTATTTATATGTTTGGGTAAATTGCTCTAAAATAATGTTAAGAATAATCGAAGAACGTTACTTTAATAAATAAACATTTAAAGTTCCTAATTAAATTGTTTAATCTATTTAGATCTAGACATTGTGTTAGTTCAGATAAAGGGATGTACATATATATTTTTATTAGGAAATATTTGCCGATCACCGATAGCTGAGGGGGTGTTTCGTAAAATAGCCGATAACCAGTGGGAGATAGACAGCGCGGCTATAGGTGGCTGGCACGCCGGTAACCCGCCGGACTGGAGAGCGCTAGATACTATGAAAAAACATGATGTCCCATACGATAATTCTGCGAGGCAGGTAAGATATAATTATTGATTGAGATATTATTGTAACATAGAATTATGATAATGTTCAAAGAATTTAATTTAGTATAAGATACTTCTATCATTTCACTAGCAATTGTTGGGCTTTTAAAAAAGAAAAATTAGGGATTAAGAATCTGCTTTTTTGTTAGATAACAGCAAAAGATTTTAACTACTATGACTTCATATTTGGTATGGATGAAGAAAACATGAGAGACCTCAATAGGAAGGCACCAAAAGGATCCAAGGCAAAACTTTTACTGTTTGGAGATTTTGATCCTCAAGGAGACAGGATTATAAGAGACCCTTATTATGTATGTATCTACTAATTGGATTAAGTTTATCTTAATGAATTATCAATATTTAATAATTTCTTCATGAAATGCTTGTCATATAATGTACTACTTGTAAGTAAACATTATTGAATATGACTTAAAATTATAATTATCAGTAAAATATTTAACAATACATATTTATATATTTTTTGTTTTTTCAGGACAATGATTCTAAAGGATTTGAAAAGTGTTACGAGCAGTCTGTCCGTTGTTCACATGGGTTTTTAGAGCAGCTAGCTCAAGGAAAAGTGAAATAAATTAATCTAATTGGAATATCTAAACAAATATTTTTTAATTAAAAATTCTATTTAAAATACATTTCTTTAGCAATAAACAATATTTCTTAGAATCAAAATAGCTCCAAGCAGTCTATATTGTATACTCTATTAATTAACTCTCTTTATTACAGTACTTTGTTACATCATCTGGTAATATATACCTATTGTTGGATACATATTCCAAAAATGGTTTTATTTATCTACCATGATTTTACAAGGTTTACACATGTCTCATAGAGCCAGATGCCAAAGTACTTTAAGTCAATGAAGTGAAACTGATAGTTGGCACGAAGTACCTCATTATAACATACTGCTATAATATAAAAGTGAAATTGAAATCTATCAGTTGGTATAGTACTGAAATAATTTTCGGTATTGGCACTGATCTTTTCATGTGCCTTAATATCTAGCATATTATATGTATATATATTACAACATATGTAGAGAGCAAATGAACATAACCTGAAATAGTTACTGTTTATACATATAGTCCAGGTTACCTGCTTTATAAAAATGTTTTACTTTTTTTTATACCACACTAAACAGTTTGTTTAAGTGTATTTTCGTAAATGCATATTTTCTTAATATACCTCGTTATACTTTCAAACATACTCACTTGCAGTAATGATAAGCAAGAGCCATATACCAGAGAGCAAAGATAATTATTCCTTCCGCCATTTCAATGAAATTCTAAAAATAATTATTACATTATTTTATTGCATTTCATAGCATAATTGAAAGATATCACATGAGGAAACAACTCATAAGGATTTGATAATACTTATTAGAATATTAGGTAACAATTGAATTGACATTCCTTGGGTTCATTACCTGTTTGTTAATAATTATATTGTTTCTCCCTGTCCCATTGGGAAAAACAATGTAAAGAAAACTGTCATATTGCATTATATCAGGTAATGTGGCATTTCTAACATTATAAAGCCACTGAAATTCCTATCTTACTTTTAATTTTCAATTGTAACTTTTAATTAAAATAAGAAACAAACTTACTCAACCTCTAGTAGCAACTTGTAATTTTTCGATATTATAAAAGAGTTATAGAAAATGGTTTCCGGATTTTCAGTTATTTCATATTAACTTGTTAAATATGTCAAAAAATGATAATTTATCTTGAAGAAAGTCTTTATAAATTTATTTAGAATTCAAGAGGGCCTTGACTCACTAAAAAACAAATGAAAAATAAAACATTTTGTTGACTATCTCTTTAATAGATAACATTTCATTGTAAATAAAATTTCTTAGTTTCCATTTCTAAATTTTTTTTAAATCTAAGTAAATATAGTTATCACAACAATTTTGAAGCTCATTCTTAATTACATATTTAATGTTCAATTTATTTGTTAAGAATATGTAGCCCTAGTCATAGTTACATATTTAGATGATGCAATCTTTAACTTCTACTGTAATAACGTATTCATGATTAATGCAAAAATAAGAGCCCAAACAATAAATTTAATATAATCTTAATAATATATGCTGTGTTTATTAATTGATCCGATCCCTAAACATTAATTTTTGTACTTTGGAAGTTTCTCTCTATTTGTTATTTCATTTTTAGAAATGAATAGTAAACACATTGCTCTAACATTAGAGTTATTATCTTTTCATTATGTAAAGATGACTCCAAGAAGCAATAATATCTACTTTAAAAATTGCAAGTGAAATTAAATAGAAAGCCAATAACAGATTTTTGGAATATACTTGGTCCCTTATACAATATTGCATATTAATAATAATTGCTGGCAATTATCATTTAATTCTATATACATATATAAAAACAACAATATATTTTAGATATGACCTAAAGGTCTTATCAATGTACACCAACAAAGCCCTTTTGCAGCTTATGAAGATACTCCTCCCTGCAAGGGAGATCATCAGCGGGGCGGTTGTACGGCAGCCACACTGGCTCTCCAATGAAGAAACGCTTAGCGCGAATGAAGTTCTGCAATTATATGTAGTATTTTAAAATAATAATTATCTAATAACAACAATTGCAGCAAGTACAATAATAGATATTTTCTGCACATTTATACCTTATAATAAAACTTTTCTATAATAATAAAATATTTAATTTACTTAAAATAATAAGCAAGGATCTTGGGGTGGAAAGAATTTATGATTAAAAACATTTCTTAGTTTTCTGTTCTATAATGTCAAGATCTGTGAAGAGAGGTGCTCAATAGAAGCATTGTTTAATTATGGTAGTTACATTAGTGTCAAGAGTGAATCGGTGGTATATGCCACTTGGGATGACAATCATGTCACCAGTAGACACAGCAATACGGATCCACTGATCAGTTCCGTCTCTGACATCAAAGTAGCCCGAGCCATCCAGAACCAGCCTGAAAAATATATTAAAAATATGTATGTGAAATTGAATAATGACACAGTATTGTTTACTGTTTATTCAAGAGAACCATGTTTAAAATAAATAAAAAAAATGCAATAAAAATCTTTAAATGTAGGATTTATTGAAATTTAAACATTGTCACAAACACTTACCTGATTTCTTCATCAGTATGGAGATGTTCCTCATAAAAAGATTTTATCTTTTCTTCATAATTTGGGAGGCATTCTTTTGAGCAAACTATTTCATCTTCATAGGTGTAACCTCTGTCTTTCTTGATTTTATCCAAAACACCATCTGTTTTAAAAGTGTTCACATTTATCTGAAAAAAAAATTTTTGAATATTTACTAATTATTATAAAATATACAGTTTCATAGTATTAAATAAAACACTATTTACGCAGAGCAGTTTAGAGAAAATTACATAGAAAGAGAAATCAATATATTTATTTTTTACTTTATCAAGGGAAATTACTAAATAAGACTGTACAATGACTGTATTATAGTTAAACATACCTATTATTTCTTTGAATATTCTTCAAACTTGTTTTTAATTACTAAAACGTAATAGTTATCTTGTAAGAATGATATATATTATAATAATATGACCTTCGCATACAAGGGTGACTTATATAGACATACAATTAAAAAAATAAGATTATAAGTTATCATAATGTAAATTATAGTATCCGGACTTACATTAAAATATTCAACACCTGTTTTCTTGTGTAAATTATCAAGAGATAGATATTCAGGTGGATTTCGGTGATGTTCCAACCGTTGATCGCTTAAATCGTTGTCCATATACCATGCTTTGACCATATTGTTACTTAAATAATTTTCTTCAATAACAATACCAACTATACGAACTATACGTTTTAACTACGAAATACGAAATTGGTATTTCACAATTTGTTTTTACTTCTCTAGTCTCAACTGTCACTTGTGACTTGTCATATGTGTAATGTGAATTGTCAATATTTTTAAGCAGAGTAGGTATGTTGGTTCAACAAGGAGTGTTAATTTATTGGAAGATAAATTATAAGAGCAAATATAGATAACAGTACAATAAGATTCCGCAGTAGCGCTAGTGTCCTACTAGGTTAAGATATGAAATTATAATTTGTTGTCAAAGATACTTCAATTTGTCTACAATTCAAAATTCTGACCTGTTAAGAATAGTAATTGAAACCTAAGTTGTTCTAAATCTAGATATCTGCTTTCATATAAGTCTTAATAATGTTAATGTAGTTTAAGATATGAGATTTATCAATCGAATAAAGTCCTATTGTTTATAGAAAAAGGTGTTATAAGCAGTTCGCTGTAAAGATTTCCCTACTTACTAATAGTAAGTATTAATATACCTTATTATGGTAGAACCTAGTTGTAGTAGTTTTAAAAAGTATCATCCTTGTTTTTGCATTTATAACGGATATTTGCATTTTCGAAGGCACTTATCAGGTGTAACTTTACTTGTTTGCAATCCTGTCCAATAAAAAGGTATATAAATAAATATCTTCATAGTTTTGTAATTATCGTTCATTATAACAATATTACATTATGTAATTATTATATACTTTTTGAGGTTTCAAAAGAAAAAACAAAGAACAGAAAGAAACATCCGATTACAAGACAATTATATATATGTATGTAAGACTTTTCCACAACTACCAACTCATCACAATATCTCTGGAACTGTAAGATCTAAGGATTTGAAATATGGAAAGAAGACTTTTTCTTCCAGTTAAAAAAAAACAAGTTTTCAAACTATGATTCTTATAAAATTTGATCAGAATAATCTTTTCGACGTGTAAGAAAGGATTGCGAGGATAAGACGAAACTTCTCAGCATTCCATGGATTCAAAGACCGGGTGCCGGGTCCATCATGTTGCAAGGAGAGGAGTGCAAACAGTGCCTGCGACTTGCGACCCCGGAGTAGGTTTAAGGGGCCCCTTTATTAGGGCCCCCCGCAAAAACACTCGCCTTCACCCTCTACACTCCTCTCCCTAGCTAACCAAATTTGGAAAGAACCTACTAATGCCGCCTTTGAAAGACGTTCTAGAAATGAACCGGTGCTTGTTCTAGAAAGGCCAAGGTCTTATAATAAAAAGCAAAATACGAATTATTGTTTGGACCGGCATGAGTAACAGCGGGGATGACAAATTCGTAATAAATCTTAATAAATAAAAAAAAACTAAACCAATTTTAATTAAAATATACATTTGGCAGTAACTACGAGTATTTAATTCAAAAAGAAGTCGCAGAGAAGTCTAGGGGATGTTCATTAATGTTGGCTAATAATCGTCGACTCATATCTTACAAAATATTAAATATTATATAAGCTACTTTTTTACATTTTTTTCAGGTAGAAGTAATAAAATAAAAGTTGAATTAAAAATACATTTAATTACATTGAATGTCACAAAATCTAGTTTCACAACTAAATTACAAAACACGTTTTACATTTGGGGTTATTAAGTCTATCAAAAATAATCTATGCTATGTTATTATAATTATTAAAAAATGTACTAACTCATTTTTTTAAGTGCCAGAACAGTTGGTAATGAAATCATTCTAAAATCTCATAAAATAAATTAGGAATATTAGAAAACATTATTTATTCTTAAAATAAAGATTTTAAGTTTGACATGCTATAAAGTAAATTACATAGTACACTGATTTTGTAATTCTTTTATTTGGATTAGTGACCATATAGTATTTATTGTTAAATGTTACTTTGAAATTAATTATTATCATGTTTAGTAACATTAATTTATATAAAATTGAATTTTTTGGTGGTATTATAATCTTTCTTCAAGAGGTAAACTTTTTTTAAACACGATTTGTGCTTGTAATGAAAATAATATTATAAGTAATTAAGTGCCATAAAATAAAATATGACAAATTAAAGGAAATAAAAAGTAAATTGGACGGAAATGGAAATCACAAATAAACACAAATTGTCTGAGGTCTTCATAAAAATAACCCAGGGATATAAATAACATTAAACGCATCGGAATAGGATGGATCCAATATTGAATAATGATACTTAGTTTTTGGAATATATCTTTTAAAAATAGTTTATTAACTGATTAGCGTTAGTTGTACATTTTCAAATTTTATTAATACATATGTAACTGATAAGAGATAAACTCTACTTAAATGAATTTCACATTGAGATCATAATCTTATTTCTACTCAGATTTTATATATAGTGAAATAATTTTATAATATGTATTTAACATTGAAGAAAAAAAAATCAATAATTGTATACTCTATGTTGACAAAATTCAAATAAATTCAATTTTAGTAACAAATTATTATATCACAATCATATTATCTTAATTATTTACAAAATATATAATTAATTCATATAACTAATATAAATTATCTTACTAAAACGCATTTAGATGACACTATTCACCCATGAAGTTAGTTTATAATTTTAGTTTGAACAAAAAAAAGTCTTTTAAAATTTAAAATCATGTGTTCAGTGTTTCCATATCTATTAATAAGTCTGGTCGCCATAATAGTAATATCTATTAAGGTTACAGCAACACTAAAAATAATATGGATAAAGGTCCAAAAATGGTCACATTGTTAGACACTTTATCTTTTAAAATTTGCTATTTCATTTACTAAAACAAGTAATAAATTCATGGGCAGTCTATCAGCGTGTCTTTTTAAATATATAAAGTAATACTAAATTGGGTATCGTCAGATGACTACAATAAATACACTGGGTATATAAAATACACAAAACACTCATATTCTAATTAAAACTTCACTTTTTTACGCAACGTCATTACTCTGTCATTGTTAGCTAACTGTCCTATTACAGTCATATTGCAGTCATTTTGATGTCATGGCGGCAAATGTAATTGTCACATTATAGCTTGGTGTGTTTCACCGTGTCAGTCCAATAGTTCTGGATAGTCATGGCTTCCAGGGAATTTAGGAATGAATCATTGTCCAAACTATACATCTCTTCTGAGTTGTCCTGTAAATTAAAAAAAGTTATTAATTAAAAAAAAAAATAGTAGAAAACCATAGAGTATAATTTTCATGTATAGTAATGACCAATAAGAATGCTGAGTACGTACCCTGATAGTGCTATCATCTAAATATCCACTGGAGTCAGGATTGGAGCATTTGTCATTCAAGGTCTGCGGTTTGTTTAAATACCTTCTTCGGTAAAGTACGAAGGCCGTGCTTCCGGCCAGAGCTGCAAGCACCAAGGCCGCGAATGATATACCAGCTATCGCACCCGTGTCCATACCACTACCATCACCAGAATCGATTATCCGTCTAGAAGATTCTATATTGGGTGGAATTCTTGTCTGTAGGAATATCGTCTCCAAAGACAACGGTTTCTCCGTTACGATCCGACTTTCCGACGCTCCCTCTAAAGTGAACTCCTCCTTCACAAAATCCGGCCGAGTCAGGTTACGTTTTTTCGACGCAAACGTGGAATTCTGCGTTTCTGTAATGTTGGTATAGTCTGTTAAAATTGCCTGAGTAGTGTTGTCCGGTAGTGGTATAATAGTGACGTTCCCATCGGTCGTATTAACCGGAGTCCATTGTATCTCTTGTGTTCCGTTCGCAACCGTTCCGTTGTCTTCAGCTTTTGTTTTAGAGAACGTGTTCTCGGTTTTATTTGTGGGAGTTGTTTTAGTTGTCATGACTGGTGCAGTCTTCGTGAAGTACATGGCCCTTGGTTGTCTCTCTTGTAATTGGCGATCAATTTGAAAGTCTGTAACGTGACGAAATTCTGACTGAGGCGCTGCCAGGTTCCTTCCGGTGCTCGCTGGAATTAGATAATCATAATTAGTAAATTTGCAATGATTATTCAGTGAAGCGGTTTTTGGAAAGCAATTCATTATGTTAGAATGTGGGTTGCTCATTTGAATAATGCGTCTAACTTCGTGTTATATAAACATTACCACATACCTACATATTTAATATATTGTCAACGGATGGAGGTCATCTGCTTTTTATAGTGATTTTAGTAATGTTGTATTCATTTGGTAACAATTGGAGCCAATTGCAGGTCTCTTTTAATGTAAATATAATTTAATATTGATACATATAATTAACTATACTTTCCTTGTAAATTTAATGAGTTACAAATTCAAGGGAAGCTGCTTAACGTTTTCCATGTTTGTAGTCGATCATATAAACAAATTTATTGAGAAACATTGTCATTCATATGATATAATATATGTTTAAGTGTGACTTTTGTTTTGTTTTAAAGTAAGACTGATGTAGAAATCGACTTGATAGAAGAATACTGGCGAGGAGCCTGTACGTTTCTTCGTGGGCCAGGGCTAATAATGATATAAGACTAGGTTTAAAAAAAAGAAACAAAAGATTGTATTTTGACATAATTTCAGTAGTGAAAGTCGATGTCGAAAAAGCTGTAGGCGTAAAAATATATATTTTTTAGAAAGATGAAGAAAAAGCAGAGAAATTACAGCGACCGTTAAAAGTGGATTATCGTTTTTATTTTATCACAGCATTAGAGTCGAGTGTCAACAAAAACGAACAAAAAGGAAGTCTACACCATACATCATTGGCATACTACATTGGGACAATGGGATAAGCGGATCAACTGTACGAAACAAAATAATATTATATGTATATATATGTTTTAATGCACTACCTCACTCCCGTTCTAATATACCTATTTTGGATTCTACTAACAAAACCTCACAATCTATTTCCTCCTTTATGAAGGAAGGCTAATAAACTTGACTTTTGTAATGTTTAATTAAAAACATAATACAATATATACTATACTGGAGCTTGTTTGAGCTCTGAGCCTGGAACAGGATTTTACCGGTAGGTAGTAGGGCGGGTCTAGTAGAGCGTAGAGTAAGTAAGTTGGGCAATCAAAATATCTCGAAAACTATCCACCGCACGCGAACGCTACATATAGCGAAAAGAAGGGGTTGCGGAAAAGAAACCCATCCCTAGACCAAAAGTAGCCACTGGGCGATCGAGAAAAATACCCACGCGCATTGTTTATTTTGTTATTAAAAATTAAAATCATCTTAAGCCGGGATATTCCGTCTCCTGTTTTTTTTTCTTAACAGTGATTTCGAAAACCCCTAAACTTCAAAGCTAACAAACAAAATATGTAGATTTTTTACTATCATTTAAATTTTAATATAAACCTTAACTTGTAACATTCTTTTTGAGATAAACGTGATTTTTTTGAAAATTTAATTTTAATTTAATGATACCAGTCAAAATGTAATAAACAAAATATGGGTCAGCGTTACAACCTTGTTTGAAAAATTATACCGATAATACGGTTTTTTTTCAAATATTTAACGAAATTTAAAAATCTCTAAACATTTTGTTCCCCTAAAAAAATCCCGGAGCGCTTAATTTCCCCCTAAATTATGGGGGAAAGCCCCTAAGTTGGCTACACTGTTTATCATTCATATTACTTATAGACATAGACCAATGACCAAAAGTTTTTTAATTAAGGAATACCTACCTGTATTAACTACATACCTAATGCTTAAACACAAAAATACATTTTAGATAAGTAGGTATATTAACAAATGTATATAATGTGTGTTTTAAATTCTATTAAAACATGTTTCGCCGTGTTAAAGTAACTGATATTTTAACTAAAAAATAATGAAAACATATTGCCAGCCTGTATTTGTTGCAACAAAACAAAATATTGTAGGTCATCAATATAATATTAAAATGTATTGTTCAGTGAGTTGTAATTATTAGGCGCTATAGTTAATATACCTATATATGTATGTATATAGTGTGTGTGTATGTACAGCCAACACAAACAATCAACACGAGAGAACCACGCCCAAGGTCGTGCAAGTTTACGTGAAGATACCTAATTAAGTTTCATCCAGACAATGAGCGGAACCGACAAACTCAAATAACTAAGTTAATAAGTTACATTGTAACAATAGGAATTTGCCGATGTTATTTACTTCAAACTTGTTCCAAGTAATGCTCTTACATTTAGAAAGGTCTCTTTGGCATGGTTAAAATGTATTCTCATTTACGTATTCCAACCGCTCAAATTCAACTATTCTTGATAAGTCGAAATTTAAATAATAATATACCTTAAAGCTTACTAAAAACTAGATAGTGTCTTCTTAATGTAACAAAACGTATTTTTTTTAATTAAAATGTTTTTTGAGGCAGTTTTATTTTGGATAGATATTACAAAACCTAAGTATATTAATTTAATTTATTAAGTTACTTATTAAGTTTTACTTTCATAGTAACATAATAGTCTACGTGGTCTTTAAATATTAATTCTTGAAAATATCGTTAAAGAAGAAAATTGAGGCAAAACAATAATAAAACTTTTATTAGCCATTTTTGTTAAAGAGCCCGTTTAAAATTAAATGAGCCATAAATAGATAAAAAGGAAATGTAATATCCATCAAGACCCCAGAGACAGGTCCCCTCACGCTGAAGAAAACGAAAGAATTCAGGAAATACTGTTCACTTCGTGGAGGAAAATATTAATAATAACAGGAAAATAATATTTATAAACAAACGATATTTTGGGGTTTGTTTTAGAGAAAAAGGTTGATCTTATAATTAAATACATCCAGTACTGGAAAACGCTTTTGTTTAATGATACAGGTATAATTCATTAAAACAATGACTAACATTATAATAAAGATGTTACACGTGTTCACAAAAACATGTTATGACGTAGGTAGTTAATCTAATTATAAACTACCCGCACTAACAACATTAACCCTGACTTATCTGTCGACCCTGGCGTGGGAGTAAACCTCTTACGAAAGGCTTCCGGCTCTGGTTAAGAATTATATGTAAGTAGATTAATGTACTTTGGAAATGATATTGCATTTATTAAAGCCGGTGAAAGCATAAAAATGTTGGCTCATAATACGTGTTACCATGTTAGTTCAAATACTATATGGAAATAAGATAATATAAAAAATATCTCCATTCTCAATGTAATAGTGCATTAAATTTTCTCAAAACCGAATCTATAGTTCACAGGGTTACGTACTCAAGATTCATGTTTGACCTTTACTTGAAATGCCAAATTGTGGGAACAATAGGTTTTGTGCGATGGATGGAACATGAATTATGTATACGATGTGCCCTTTGAGGATATCGTAATTTTCAGATACCTTTCACTAAATAAAACGGACTTTGGTAAATTTAATTTCCATTATCGTTGAAGCTGTATTATGTAAATATAATATTTATAACAGAAAGACAAATATCAACAGTACCTAACTATCTAACGGTAAGTTTGTGTCGTGTTGACAAATCTTTAGCGAGAATAATGAGGTTCGCAGACCATAGTCGGCAAGAGAACATGATGAAACTATTGACGCAACTATGATAATGGGTACTTAGAAGACGGATATGTTAGTCAGTATGTACGTAAAGATAACTACGAAGATTAGCATTGTGTAAGAAATTGGATATTCAAATAACATTCAATGAAAATTTTAACAAAAATAATACAATGAAATAGAAGATCTTCTCTGATCTGAAGGAAATTTAGCATTGTAATTTAATAATACCTACTTTGAAGCAATGGAAACCATTGTTCAGGTTTGGTTAGATAATCTTATATCTTTAATACCATACCTAATATTGTAAGCAGCATCGTCACCCAGAACCAGTGCATCCACCAGTGCAACGTCATGATGGCAGCGTGATGAAGGAGTGATGAAGGAGTCACGAAATGCCGACCTGAAAGTATTGACGATATTTGTTAATAATTATATGTACATGGATGATATAATTGTTACATTACAATATAATTAGAACTATAATGCCTTAATGGGATTTCCAGTAAGTATTTAAACCGGCTTTATAATGTTATGTTATCAATAAAAACAATTAACTTGTCTATATTGTTCTTTATCTTAATTACTTAATATAAGTACGTTACGTACGTATGAAACACCTCATTAAAGATAATCTTTTTTATCAATTTAAATATTAAATCTCACAAGGATCTAAAAATGTAATAATTAAAAGTGATAAACTCATCTGTGTATACGTATTTTATTATTATATACAGGGTTATTTGTAATTAGTTGACCACCTCTTGCAGGCAGCCTCTACATCAATCCCAACAACATTTGTTCTACGACTTTTTAAGAATCTTGATAATTTACACAATAAACACGAAACAAAAAATTTTTTGCTTATTATTCTGTATTTGTAAGTGCTTACAAGATCGACTCCGGGGCACCATACCTACGCTCAGAGTTAATGTCAGTTCAGAGGCAACAGATAAATTTTGTATGAGAAAACTCAAATTTTGTAGAGAGCCTGCCTGCAAGAGGTGGTCAACTAATAAAAAATAACCCTGTATATACATATTTTTAGTAACCAGCTGTGACACACTCATGTAATAATTTTAAATAAATAATATTTTTTTTCTAGGTATATGAACTTTGAGCAATCTAAACACTTTTATGTTAAAGATTGTCATTATCTTGTTTGTCTGATGATTAATATAGTTAACACGCTCTGTGATCAAAAAGTCACAGGGTGCTTCTAATATACTAATTAAATAAGTCTGTTACTAATGAGAGTCCTGTGTGGAGTAAATAAGAAATATATATGTAATAAGTTATATATGATGATACAAGGAGATGAATGTAAACATATATCCCTAGTATTAGCGCACTATATATAAGCACTAGATAAATAAGGAATATATTTATTACTTTATTATGTAACTTTATAGAAAAAAATGTCTCTGAGGTTGAATATGTAAGGGACTTTGGAATTATATTTCGGAGAACTGGATATAATTAGAAAGACAATAATAAAAACATCACCGTTATAACATCATAAGAGATACAAAGTACTGTAGTTGTATTTATTATGATAAGAAGTTTCTCCACAAACGTTCAAACTGCGACGAGTTCAAATTAAGTTAAGTTTTAAGAAAAATGTTTTACCCGTATCCGTAAAAAAACAGTTTTTATTCATTAATAAGACTAGAAATATAACCTTACTTTATTATTGTACTAGTTTTTTCTTTTATACTATTTTCGGTAACAGTTACAACCTAAATATTAAATACACGGAAAATCAGAAAAATAAAAGACTGAAATATAACTCGGTTGAGTTTAGATACGGTTACCTGTTAGAATAGAATTTTGTTTTTTTTATTTCATCTGAGGTTTACATGCTTAGGCTTAATAAATGATCGTTTCGCACTTTTTCAACAATTCTTACTCCTGCAGAATACCAGATAGAATGTAAGCCAATTAGTAACAACACTGATTTAACTATTACCATTGTGCACTATTGTACACTATTTTTGAATGGAATATATTCTTCCAAGCAGAGTAAAGTGAGACATAGACAAAGAAAAATATGAATAATTCTTTCTAGCAAGACATTTGCTCATTAGGCTGAATAGGGTTGGTTAAATGAAACACTGCAAGACTATTTAACTGAAACTCAAAACCAAACTTGTCGGGTAAAATGTCTGAAAATAGTTTTATGTCGATTATAGCTCGCATACAGGGTAGATCGAGTGGATTAGTATTCTCCTTTAAGAGCAGATCGCGATAGATATTATATATAGATATATATAGGAATTCTGTCTATATCTTTTCCGTCCCTCCTAGTCTCCCGTAACTTTCCCATTCCTTCCCATTCCTTGTTTTAACGGCTTTGCACCTTTTCATATCTTGCAGACAACAAGGAACTACAATTTACCATCAGGGTTCATTTGCTCGTTGGGCACCCAATTGAAGAAAAAAAAAACGCATTTTCTATAAAAAATAATTCAAAGTACTGGCGTACATAAGAGCGTGTGAGAGAACCGGCAATAATATCGACAATACACGAGAGATTTCGATTTCAGATGTTCGTTCTGGTACATGCAGCCTCTTTGTAACATCTTAACATGCCAAGGAAATGTTTGAAAAGTACGAGGCGGTTTTTATAAAATGAGAGCTAAAATTGGAATTGTGTTTTACAATATTCAACTTTTAAATGTTCTCCATATTAAATGTTAACATAACAGCTTAGGTGTAGGAATTGATATTTATTTTAAAAGGACTACAATAATGAAGTGTTTTTCTAGATGAAATAATAAATAAGAAGAAAGAAATAGAGTATGGATTTGATGATACAAAATATTTTTTGTTCGTAACCGTCTTAAAACCAGCTTCGTTATTTATGAGAAGAATCTTATAAGTTAAACTAAGGAGGGCGGAATATTGCTCTTACATCGTGGCAATGTCGTTAAACGCACATTCCGCAGCCGGCTTCTTGAGAATTCTAGCCTCTGTGCTGTTAATTTGGGGGTAAATAGCGTAAAATTGACGATTTACGGATCCACGCCTCAAGACTCAGACGACAATCTCACATTTGACGGTTGAGACGATAATGTTGTCTGGGGCTACGACTTTGACATTGCTTTTGATGTGTTTGGAAGTCAGTGTTGTATAACTAGCTGCATACTACTGTAAGAATATTAATAAACCTTAAACTTATTACAAGAAAAACGAATTTATAAATATTGATGTTTATTTATTAAGACCTAATAATACCATGAATAGTATACAGTTATTGAGTTTGTTTAGAGAAGAATTTGTGAATAGGCATCGTACTCACTCTATATTCTGATTCGTAATTTCAATCTCGTACCTACTATATTATTATACGTACTGTATTATAAAGCAAGGTACACAAGAACATCACATCAGACAATAAGTACTGAACTGAATTTGAACTAACTGTGTGACAGACAGACTTATTCCTGTAGGTCCGTTTTTGTCTCATACTTTCTTTTTCTATGTTTTTAAAAGCTTTCAAAGGCAAAGCATTTTTAATATTTTTAGTTTGTTATGATTGGTATAATCGAAAGTTAGTTCGCATATTTTTAATACATTTCTTATATAGTTCTTCATTGGTTACAATCAATTATCAATTCTATGAACTGGTCGTAGAGTTGTTTTTTGCGTACGTGACCGTATGGTGGAACCGTAACGCTATTACTTTTTGGGTGCGCGTGATTCGCTTCGATCCACATGAGGTGGATCATTACCGTTACAATAGGGTTGTCAAAAGAAACAATTACCCTGTTTAAATAATTATGTTTTACAGATAAGACTAATAAATTACAAATATCTTAAGTTATTCAAAATTCATTGTAAATATTTATAAAGTTATCTTATAATAGGTATAAATTATTAAGAAATTGTGCGTTAAATACATGTTGCATAGATTTTGAGTTTTTAGTAAATCATAAAGCAATACGGGATACCTGCCAACCCTGTGGTGTATGTGTGTTCGTTCCAGCTCGTTTGTATTTAACCTTACGGTTTTCTAAAAGATAACGTTAAGAGGGAAAGTGTGCCTTTTTGTATTTACTATTTCCACGTTGCTTTCACTAATCTATGTAAAAACAAAAGATTTACTAAAACCGACATTATTTCAGCGGCTTCATAACAAAAAATATGTGACAGGAACGGAATCAATTTTAAAGAAAAAATTAAGACTAGATAAAATAGTTCTTCCCAAAACTAGTTATATTTCGTATTTATCGATTATCCTAAAAATGAAACATAAAAGAGTTATTCGAAAAATAAAATGTATCAAGTAACTTTGAACCGTCTTCTTAAATAAGTTGCTTGAAGATTTATTTCTTTATAACACTGTACACATGTGATAGAGTAATAAATGTCTAAACCCCAGAGACATTACCTGATGTTGTTATTACCTCTTGGTATTGTTCAACAACTCTAAATAACTAGTTGAGATGTTGATGCTGGGAGTTAAAATAATTAATACAAAATACCAAAAGTACTTTACTTTCAAAGATAATCAATTTCAAAGTTACCAAGTTCATGATGATTTTGATATTATATATTTTTTTTTTAAGTTGGAAATTTCGTAATTAAAGTTAGTGGCAGATTAAAAGATTTAGTTTAATTGTTCATTTTATTTTAAAACATCCTCATCATTATAATATAATTATTTGTTTATAAACATTAATAAGGTAATTTAAACATAAATTGTCAACAATAATTCAAACGATTTAATAATTATTGTTCTGCTGGTTTCTTAGTAATATTTTTAAATAATCTTACTTATTTTTAATTACAACAGATCTCATAAACCTCGAGACTAAATTAATAAGTTGAGAATTAAATACTTTATACAACTAATAAAAATACAATAAATAAATAATAGTAAGTCAGTTCTTTAATCCCAAAAACATACGCTTTTTATAAATGACATATTTTAAGCATTATGGTTTTCATATATGTACCTACATATAATATTTTAATATTGACAACCAAATTAAACCGACATCTCATTGAAATGTTTTGTAAAAGGCAGATTTGTCTGATATATGTAAAGGTCATCAACTAAGAAGTATGCATATCGTGTCTAAAATTGGTATTTTTAGACAATAGTCTATTGTTGTTAGTTGGGACAGTATTCTTGACAAACTACAGGCAGAGTCAACGGTGACATATAATGTATATAATTATGATATACAGCATCAAATAGATAGGTAAACAATTAATGTTTTAACATAAACAACAGTCACATAGGTTCGCCAAAGACCAATAGTGGGGTAAAGTAACAATTTATCAAATACATATAAAGTAACTATAGGAGAGCTCAAAGATTTTAAAAGCAATCATTGCAACGAACCTGTCCTACCTGCTAAGACATCAACTAATAGGTACTCTGAAAATAATAAATATTATAGAAAAACAATAGTGATACCAACATTGTCATTATATTTATACTTATATGTATTAGTTTAAATATAGATGATACCTTACAGTAGCTACCTATGTCTCAACGGCTAAAGTAGTTTTAACCGTTTGGAAGATTATAATATATTATTTACACTTCTTATATAAATATATATATTATAATGACCGTATAATTTTTAATATTATTAGCTCTACGAAAGTCTTTTATTTTTCGAAGAACCGCAGCAGAAGTGAGAAAAGGTCAAAGGACACAATCAGTGTTTCGATCTCCGGTTCACTATTAACAGTTCAGAATCTTTGTAAGATTCATCTCAAGAAATTCAACGTTTATTTCTAGGGAACTAAATATTGTAACACTTATAATATATGTACTATACATAACCTATGTACCTTTTATACTAGTAGTTTAAATCTCACTTCCTTCCTTATTCCGGATGAAAATATCTTAAAAAAAATAAACCAAAGAAATCACCTAACAAATGTAACAATATTGTGAAATATCGTTATTTTTAAGTTCTGACACACATTCAAACCTCCGGTAAAGTAAACTAACACTGTACAAGGATACAAAAAAATTACAAACCTATTACGTCGGCGGTGATTCAGTGAGTCATACGATGACGCCGAGTGACGGACAAACACACCTTACTAATAAAATATATTATAAGCTTTTAGGAAAGAGAAACTATTATATTTACAAGACGCGAGTATCTGTGTACTTGTATACATGTCAAACAAGTATCTTCGTACGACGAGTTGTGAAAATAAATGTAGCTAATAAACGTAGCATTCAAGTAAGAAAACGAAATTCTCAAAAACGTAGATAATAAGGACCTTGAAAACGTAAACAGTTTCCTTAATAGTCTCATTATCTAAGTGAGGTTGTACGTGCTTAGATAATGAGACGATTTCTTTTAGTCGCATCATTTGCATAGTTAAATATATAACAATATATATCTATTGGTATGTTTTTGTCTGTTGTACAACAGATTGTATCACATCTTTAATGACATAATAATCCTCCCTATTTGTTAAATCTTGTTAAATCGTAAAAGTATAGCGAATGTTTCTGAAAGAGTTCACGTTAACAGCTTTCAGATTTCAATAAATTACAAAATAAAGCTCTTTTGAAAAACGTTGCTAAGCAATACCTTTATTTGTTATACATATTTTCTTTTATTTCATTATTATTCTTGTTTGTAGCGCTGTAATTAATTTTATCTCAATACTTTGTTTGTTTCTCCCTTCATTAGTTATCCAGGGCGATCTTGTAACGAGAAAGGCTAATATAATAACATACCAAAAAGCATAATAAAATTAAATATCTTACTTAGATTACGAAATTTGTTTTTTTTTATTATTTTAAAATAATACCAATTAAAAAACCACGTTCCACTATAAGCATCGAAATAAAATAGAAGTTTATTAGATAAGCAAGAACAAACAAACGAAGTGAACAAGACAATATTGGTACAAGTGGCGTTACTAAGTCAAACACATTCTAACTTTTAATGCATTGTATCTTTGAATGGAGGTTGTTTTCGCAACTTGGTACCTTCTTAATATAATGTTGTTGAAGTAACTCGCACCACTTCATTAAAACTGAATCAACAACTGACGCTAGTAGTGGCTGGTAGTTCTTGGTAAATGTTTTAAGTTTGAGTTAGTGGCCGCTCTACACATTTTACATTTGATCTATATTTTAATTTTGCACATCAAATTCATTCTTGGGTTTTACAAAGCTTCTGCGAACGAATTATGGAGAGGAAAATAATATTGTAGGCACTTTTTTGTATAAAATTAAAGTGACTCACAAAAAAACTGACGAACACACATACAGCAATTGGAAACAAGGTAATTGTGGTTGTTTAGTGGAAAAGATGATTCAGCAATGTTTCTTTATTGGAAAAAAATAATTGCCAAATTCCCCAAACGTTAAATCTAGTTAAGCGTGTATTAGATGTTCATTAAAGCCCTCTGAGATCATCTCTTAGTACTGTCATAAAGACTAGAGACGTGGAGTAGGGTAGAGAGTTTTTGATCCGTTGCCAATTTATAATGAACTGATGATATAAATCATTTTTTTTTTATTTTATCTTATTAATATCAAATTACGTGTGTCTGATTAAAAACTTCAAGTTCGTAGTACTTCTACATTTATTTAGTCGACACCTCGAGAGTCGAATTACAAAACTCGTAACAAGTTTTATTATAAAACCTCATGTAATTTAGGGACATCAAATTTACTTCATTTTTATACAATTTTTCATTTTTTGTTTAACATTAGTGAGGATGGAATTTATTAAAACAATCTCTCAGAGTGCCTCCGTCTAAACTCACAAATTTCATTTTCCAATTCCACCGGTTCAAACATATTTCTTTACATGTAACTATGAAATCGGACAAACATTATTTTAAAGGATTTTAAGAATACTTTGTATGTATGTAGCATGCCATAATTAGATTATGAAAGCAGGAATCTAGACAGTGTTAGTTTAGTAATTGTACACGCTTCTATTGAGGTCTTGTGAGGTCGTTTAATCGGAGTGTAACTGATATGTAGCACAATGTCGTAGCCGGCACTGTTGCTCCACACTATGACGGCATCACAATACTGAGCATAACAATACCGAGCATAACAATACTCCCAATTTATCTTTACACTCACTGAACAAAATAATAATTAATTTCAACCTTATACAGCATTGATAAAGATGCTGGAATTAATACCGCGTGATGGATTAGGTTTGTGTAACTCCTGTCATTAGGGAGCGGCGCCATGACAGATTAAACCTGAAGCGGATGTGAACATTGGATGGCCATTTAATAACCGGCTTCAGACTTTGTAAATATATTTTAAATTGCAACCTGTTACTAATACTACTTCATACAATGTTTTTTAATACATATGTTTGTTTTTTTAAATACGAAATCTATTAATAATAGTTGTCGATAACTATCTATTTAGAAGGTACGTTTTTTTTAAATAAAATATATAATTAAAAACTTATCAACAGGTACAGGACTCGAATTTGCAAACCTTGAGATTTCATTTCCAGCGCCGAGTAAAATAAGCTATCATGTTCGTGTACTTGACTTGACGAATTGTGCACTTCATACATAATATTCTTCATCGAGACTTTCAAATTAAGGGAAACCTTTTACCTTTTCCTTCGTTTATTTAAATGAGTTATGATAAGTGCAACAGACAGAGAGCGCACGTGAAAACTGAACGTAGGTATAACGAAGGCTTTATCCTAAGGCGTAACCCTCAAGAACCATTAGAGTTGACTGAAACTCGAAACACAGAAGTGACTTATTAAAACTATGACTGATTTAATATTTTTAATAACAATGTACTATAACAGAATGCAATATGCCGATATATTTTAGATATCTGAGCAGGTATCTTAGCTGAAAACAAATATAATACAAGCCTTGCCTATATAAGAGGCATCTATTTTTTATAATATTTTGTACAACACTTTCTGAACTTTATATTATAAATATATTTATTAAATAAAGCTTTGATGACAATTACTTAATTGTAGGTACTCGTAATTGGGCAGTAGTATTATTTACATGATATATCCATATGATTTAATTTAGAATATAAAAGTAAAATAAGTAATATTACACACGTGTGTGTGTATGTGTGTGTAAATTTTAAAAATAAGTTTCACTGAAACTCTTATACGAATTTTTATCTGAATCACATTTATCGTCTCTTGTTTCAATAACAACCGACAATCAAAGTACTATAAAAAAATATTTATAAAGCTATATGTTAATATTCAATACTTAATGTATTAATTATATTACTAATACAATAAAAATATTATCGTATATTCCATAATACTTTTAATACTTAGTTTCAAAATAAATGAGAAGTATCTTGATCTCTTAAAATAAGCTATTCTTAAAAGAATACAACAATAAACATAAAAATAACAGTTTCTATGATTTCCTTATTTTCTGCACTTAACTCTCCTCCCTTCGACATTACCTTATCTTTTGAAACATTTGTCAAAGTAGTATTCTGAGACCTCAACCATATGTCCATTAATGGATGGACTTTGAGGAACAGGAATTATTAAACACTTATTCTATCTTTAATAATATCTTAATATATATAAATTACGTGTCACGTTGTTTGTCCGCGATGGACTCCTAAACTACTTAACCGATTTTAATCAAATTTGCACACCGTGTGTAGTTTGATCCAACTTGAAACATAGGATAACTTACATCTTAATTTTAAGTCACAATATTATATCAAAATATTGTTATTTCGTTATTGGCCTTGATAAATTTACTGGCATTTAAAAATTTTTCCTTTACTTAGCGGTCGGGGTTTTTTTTAATTTTTATTTTATTTTTTCTAATACCGTGACTTCTTAAATAGTTTACTACAATGTAATAGGTATATCCAAAACCTTAGCAACCACAGCAACGCGTGGCCGAGTCTGCTAGTATATATATATATATATATATATATATATGTTCAAATGAAAACGTATTCCAAAATATTCATTTTCATTTTTAATATATATATTAAAAATATTATATTTATTTGTAAATATAGCAAAAGGTCTTATTAGTGAATAGAATCACACCGCTGTCTTGTGTAGTACTTGGTACGAGATTGTGGAATTTCACTTGAGGTCTCCACTGATAGTACATCCACATAGATACCTACATCCCACACTAACATACTCACAGATAATAAACTTACAGGTTAGGTTACCTAGTTAACAGAACAGTTCATGTGATTGAAGAACTCACTTAGCTGTGCCTTCAAAGTATATATATGTTTGTAATATTGTATCTCTTAAACAAACATGAATTAATTTCCAAACTACCATTATTATTTTGATATTCTGTACCTAACCACGAATAAAAACACGAATCTTAACGAAACAAAAGACTTCGGTTGGTCGATAATCAAGTATTTTTTTTTTTTTTTTTTTTCTTATTTGAAATGAGATTATTTTATCATACAAATCCAAGGAACCAAGAAAAATGTTACAAATAAATAATTTGCTAGATTACAAAGATTCAATATCGTTAAAGTAATACTTAAAGGCATTAAGTAAGTGGAGGCAAGTTAAGGTAAAAAGACAAAATAAGCGAAACGATGTTAATTTCAAGTGAAGGCTACTTAACTTTCGAAGTGTACAATAGGTGACATTGACCAGGCCGAGAGACGGGAGACTCCCAATGTGAATCAGAGCGTTTGCCCTTCAACTGTTTGACAATTTAGTATCAATTGAAGGAAGCGACCTTAAATTATAAGTAAAACTATTTAAATTATACAATACCATGAGAAAAATGTGTTGTGTTTTAAGCAACTGATATCAAGTGACCCTAAGAGATGATACTTACACATCAAAATAGACGATTAATTACTTTACAGTCATAAATAAATAAAAAAATATTAATAAATAACACACAAGGCTCAGTTTGCGTAATGATGTGACAGTATGGCAAAACGTGCAGGTTCGAATATTACTAATAAGAATATTAGTCAACATTTTGTTAATCTTGTTATCATGTTTGTCAAACTATAAAGATTTCAAATAAATAAATGCCGTAAATGGTGAGATTATAATAAGTATATTAAAAATATTAATTTAAGTTCCTTAACTAATATCTTAATATTGTAACGGTTACGAAAACTCGTACCGGATTAAATATTTGTTATACGAATACTGTTAAACCCTCGAATAGCTCGAACAAATAAAACACGGTAATCGGAGCGAGACAAAACTACTTTAATCGTATAGTTGCTATCCATTACATCGGTTAATATCTTAACACCGCGATGCAGAATATCACATACTTTAAACAACGCCATCTAGTGTTTTTAATATAAACTAACAAAACTTAAATATAACATGTACATTTTACATACCGCCAGCCATGAACAGAATGTTCATAACCACATCAAATATAACAACTAAAGAGCAACAATTCAAAATATGAACAGTAGTACATTTAACAACTGTATACAAAAATAAACACTTATCACAGCTTGAACAAACTGGTGTTTAACAAAATTACTAGCTTACAAAAAAAACAATTACAAGATAGATGAAATATGTAAAACAAAAAGAAACCTGAAGTAGTACAAATAAACATTATTGAGTAATTGGCAAGATAATTAATTTTGAGGTGGGTCGTTTCAGAATCGTCCCTTTACATTTTAAAGAAACAACTCTCGTGATATTATCCGGCCCAACGTGTTTTTGTGTGATAATACCATATAACCAACTTGCTGGTGGAAGACCATCTTCCTTCACCAAAACCACATCGCCGATGTTTGGTTCGGGAACTTTGTGCGTCCATTTGTACCGGTGATGAAATCTTGTCAAATATTCATCTGACCATCTACGCCAAAAACCTTGAACCAAGCGTTGAGTGAGTTGCCATCTTTTTAATGTCGTTATATTCGACGTTTCGTAGTTACATTCTGGTATTAACTTTATGGGCTCTCCAATCAAAAAATGACCAGGTGTTAACGGATTTGAATCTTCGGGGTTGACGCTAATCGGAATTATGGGCCGGGAATTTAGACAAGCCTCAATTTGTGTAAGAACAGTCACTAACTCTTCGAATGTAAGAGTGTGATTTCCTATTAATCTTTTGAGATGCGTTTTAGTGGACTTTATGCCAGCTTCCCATAGCCCTCCAAAGTTTGGAGAGTGAGGTGGAATAAAGTGCCAGTCCGTACCGTTGGTCCCTAACCATTCAGCAATATCCGCTGGGTATTCAGTTCTTTTTTTAGTGAGTAACGATTTTAATTCTTTATTTGCCCCCACAAACGTCGTGCCATTATCGCTCCATAAATTAGCGCAGTGTCCTCTTCTAGCTGTGAACCGTTTAAATGCAGCTATAAAACTTTGTGATGTCATATCACTAACAACCTCGAGATGAACAGCGCGAGTTGCCATGCAAATAAACAGACAAATATATCCTTTCGTAGAGTGATATCCACGACCCTTGTGTGGCCTGACAGCAATTGGCCCAGCGTAATCAAGCCCGCTGTGAAAGAAAGGCCTATTTATTGTCACCCTAGCTTTAGGCAATTGTCCCATCAATTGCTGGGTGGCTTGAGCTGAATAGCGGAGACAAATGACACATCTTCGGTAATGATGTCGAATCAGGCCTTTGGCATTAATTATCCAATATTTGGTCTTTAAATAATTAAGCATTAATTGTGGTCCCCCGTGTAATGTACGTTCATGTGCATCAGCCACGAGAAGGTTCGTAAAATGTGACTTATGAGGTAAAATAATAGGGTATTTTACATTTTCGTGAATTTCAGCCTTTTGGAGCCGGCCGCCAACTCGCAGGATGTTATTACTATCTAGGTAAGGATTCAAACAGGTAAGTTTACTTCCTTTTTTTACTGTTCCTTCACTCTTTAAATATTCTATATCTTCCTTGAAATATTCAGTTTGACATATTTTTATGCAGGTATGTAAGGCACCGTCAATCTCTGTAAAGGTAAGCCAATTCTTATTAATGTAATTTTTTTTATAGTAAATAAATCTTTTGCAGTAACCAATCACTCTTGTAAGTTTCCGTAACGATGAAAATTTTGCAATTATAGACTCATTATTATTTTCTGTCACTATATTGCATGAAATACTTTGTTTTCTTTCTTCCAAATTAGTTTCTTCATATTTATTTTTATTATAATTTATATTTTCATTTTCTAACCATTTAGGTCCCTTTTTCCACAGAACACTTCTGGAGCATTCAACAGAACTTATACCCCTGGATGCGCAGTCCGCAGGATTATCTTTCGAAATAACATGAGACCAATGAGTGCTATCCATAATTGTAAGTATTTCGGACACTCGATTGCCAATAAATGTCTTCCACCTGCTAGGGTGGCTCTTCAACCAAGCTAAGACAACGGTGGAATCTGTCCACGCGTGAACGTTTTCCATAGGAATGTTTAGAGTATTAGCGACTTCGTTAAGAAGCTTTGCTAATAAAACGGCACCACACAACTCCAAGCGAGGGATAGATACTTGTTTAATTGGGGATACTTTAGTTTTTGAAGTTATAAGGTTCACATGAATCTTCATGTGTCTGTCAACAGATCTTAAATAAACCACAGCCGAATATGCATCATTGGAAGCATCGCAAAAACCTTGAAGTTCGCGTAATTGATCACTATGAGTTGTATTGATCCATCTTGGAATTCTAAAATCAACGAGACCTTCGAGATTTTTCCGATACGTCATCCATTCTTGAAATAAGACTTGTGGCAATTCATCGTCCCAACCGATACCTGACAGCCAAAGTTTTTGTATGAAAATCTTGGCTGTTATTATCACAGGTGCAATCCAACCTAGAGGATCGTACAAATGAGAAATGTCGGATATTACCTTTCGCTTAGTAACCGGCATAGTCAGCAGAGGGAGTTGGACTGTATATTGAAATTCATCTTTATACCGGTTCCAGGTTGTGCCCAATATTTTTGTTACTGTATCATCTATTTTTAAATCTAAATGATCTTTGCTTTCATCAACTTGTGTTAAGAGTTTCATAATTTCTGGATTATTGCTAGACCACTTCTGAAGTTGAAATCCACCACGACTGAGTATTTCGTTCATTTCCTTATAAATCTTAACACCTTCCTCAACTGATTCACAGCCTGTAATTAAGTCATCTACATAAAAATCAGTTAAAATGCGATTGGAAACAAAAGGAAAATCATTTCCTTCATCATAAGCAAGTTGCTGTAAACATCTTACGGCAAGATAAGGTGCTGATGATGTGCCAAAGGTTACACGTAACAATCTAAAATGCTGTAGAGGAGAATAACTATCATCTCGCCAATAAATTCGTTGAAAATCAATGTCTTCGACAGCAACCTTAACTTGTCTATACATTTTAATTATATCCGCAATCAAGCAGATCGGCTGACAACGCCAGCGCATTATAATTTGACGTAGCTCAGGCTGCAGAGTTGGGCCGACCATCAAGTCATTATTCAAAGATACTCCATTTATCCCTTTACAAGATGCGTCGAATACCGTGCGCACTTTCGTAGTTGTTTTGTCGTTTCTTACGACAGCATGGTGAGGTAGATATACAACACCAGGTTTGTCTATTTCTGAAATCGGAATAGCCTCCATGTGATTTAAGTCAAGGTATTCCTTTATAACCGCAGCATATTGTGACTTAAAATCTGGATTTTGTTGGAATCTCTGTTCCAACTTCAAAAATCTTTTAAGGGCAATATGTTTTGACTCCCCATACTTACTAAGGGGATCGTCCTCTCGAAAGGGTAATTTGACAATATATCGCCCTGAAGCGTCTCTTTTAGTTGTCTTAGAAAACAGCTTCTCACATTTTTCTTCCTCTTCTGTAAGTAGTCCTTTACCTTCAGATACAAGTTCTTCTAACTCCCAAAATTTTTTCAGAGTTTCGTTATCACTTAATTTGACATGCATACTCATAACAATATTTTTAGTTGAATCTGAATTATGGCCATTTGGGTTACATACATCACCAGATACAATCCAACCGAGTCGTGTCTTCTGCGCTATAGGAGACCCCGTTGGACCCTTGAGAATACCTTCTAATAATATTTGAGAGTATACTCCTACACCTAAGACAATATCAATCTTATTTGGTGTATCAAATGATGGGTCAGCCAACTCCATAACAGAAAGTGTTGGTAAACTATAAACAACCTTCCTTTCAGGTAGAAAGGATGTCAGCTTTTTCAAAACATAAGCCTTGATTTCTAATATAAATGAAGGATCTAGACGTGATTGTATTCTAACTAATACCATTGCACTACAAGATATACTAGCGCTGTCGCCTAGCGTTGATATATCTACTTTAATTGGTATTTTCTTCAAACCCAGCAACTGAACTGCTGACTCCGTAATAAACGACGCCTGAGAGCCCTGATCCAACAGAGCTCTTAAAAGAGCAAATCCAGTTTTAGATTTGGCCTTAATAAGGGCTGTAGCCAACAAAGCCTGACTTCGGAAGTCTGAAAAACAAGAAACAACCTTAGTAGTTTCCACTTCTGAAGATGTGGTTGCGACACTAACCACATGCTTATCATCTCCACCATTCAATCGATTGGATTGCGGTTTGGTAGCAGGATGCAATAAGGAATGATGTCCTTTTTTACAAATACGACATCTTGTAGATTGACGACAGGAGAATGCAGAATGATTCTCCCCTAAGCAATTAAAACACAGCGCACCGGTCCGGACAAAATCACGACGAGCTTCAATACTTAATTGGATAAATTTCTTACAATTATAAATCTTGTGACTGTCCCTACAATAAACACACTGTGATTCAAAAGAATTAACGACCTTTTGACAGTTATAGCTACGAGTAAAATTTTGTTTAGCAGTTTTGTTATCTAAAAATTCAAGTGACCGAAAGCGATGTTCTAAGAATTCTTTAAAATTATTAAGAGTCGGTAAATTACTAGTGTTTTCACTTACTTTTGCTTCCCATTGTTTACGACTATCTGTATCTAATCTTTGACTTACTATGTAAATAACAATAACATCCCATGTACCTGTATCTATTTCTAGATTTGATAAGCCATTTAGCATATCATTTGTTCCATCCAACAATTGCTTAATAGAACTAGCACATTCTGTTGTTACATTTTTTAATGCAAAAAATCTATTTAAAATACATTTGGCCAAATATTGTTTATTATTGAATCTACTTTCTAATAAATTCCAACATTGTAAGTAATTGTCATTAGTTATAGGTATATGACGTACAAGTTGTTCTGCACTACCAGTGAGATGCCCTTTTAAGTAGTGAAGTTTTTGAACATTATCTATAGATTCATTATTATGAATAAGTGATTTAAAAAGATCACGAAAGCTTAACCATTCACTGTACAAGCCAGAAAACATGGGAATATTTATTTTAGGCAACTTTGCTGCACTCTTAAAATTACTACTTATATCTAAACTATTATCTTTTAACGATTTCGAAGAACTTCTTTCAAAAACTTCTCTAAGTTCGGTCTTAAAGTCCAAATAAAACTCCTCGACGAATCCAAAAACATCTTCTCTAAAATAATCAGTGTTTAATGTAGCTCTCTTCTTTATTAACTCTACGTGATTTTTTGTGAATTCCTTCCATTTCGATTCTAATGATTGCAATCTAGTTTCTATATATTGACGAGTCAATCTTTCTTTCGGACTTTTTTTATAATTAATTTTAAGTTTCTGGAACTGACACTTCAGTTCGTCTTGTATTTCCAAAAGATCCATTTTATTTTTCTAAGTGTCTAAAAGTTGTAATTTAATGAAAATGTCCGTAGGTTCCCCGTAATTTCAATTTTGCTTATTTATTCTAAGTCCTAATATATTTTCTTACTTCAAATCAACAGTTAATATTCTAAGTCCAATTATTATTATATTATGCTTTAAAGTTTAAATATCAGAAGTCCTTTTTATATGTTGTATTTTATCAAAGTCACTACTAATTATATATATTATACAGTACTCACGATTTGTCCGTCACACACACACACACACACACTCACTACAACACTATCTGCTTCCCGGATCCCGCTCCACCACGTGTCGCAGCTGACGCTATGGCTGCACGTTCTTTACAGTACAGCTACTCCTGATGCCTCGACACCCTAGCGTCATCAGTGACAATCCACCACTGCGTCGACGCGGTCTTATAAGTTCGCCCGTCCTTACGGCAAATATCCGGATCGTAGGACCAATGTTAAACCCTCGAATAGCTCGAACAAATAAAACACGGTAATCGGAGCGAGACAAAACTACTTAAATCGTATAGTTGCTATCCATTACATCGGTTAATATCTTAACACCGCGATGCAGAATATCACATACTTTAAACAACGCCATCTAGTGTTTTTAATATAAACTAACAAAACTTAAATATAACATGTACATTTTACAAATACTAACTAATACGAACAAATCGACCTTGGTAAAGATTTTGTCTCCCGTTCACCGACAAAAAGATTGATTATAAAGCAATTTAAACAAAGCTTTAGTGTTGTTATTTTGTTATAAAATGGCGTTAAACTTTATTTTTTAAACTACTGATGACTTTTTAAATGTACATTAAAACTGAATTGAGTAAAATACGTCACAACTCGTCATTTATAATTCTAAAAGCAGCTTCTAAAGTTCAGTTTGAGTACGTGATCAGTATGTCATATTGTTGTGAATAGCTAGTTGAGGCCGTATCTCACATTATTAATGATTGGTAGTAAAAAATAACAAGGTATTATTAGATGTTTGGCCGATTTTATGATCGTAAATAAGTCAAAGATGATCCGAACTTCTGCTGCAAATCTTTCAAGATGCTGTTGAACTGCATCTATAAATAAATCATTAGGACTTCAACAGTTAAAAAATGTACAGACATTGTTATCTCCAGTTACAGTAATACAATTGTGTTTTGGATAAAATTGACAATTAAATTACATCTAATTTGAATGCTTGTAATGAAAAGTGGAAAATGATAAAGAATTACGCTCTCGTGTTGGCAATAGGTACTTTCCATTTTTTGAGAGATAATTGAACATTAAGTAGTTTGTATTATGACACTAATAAGATACATAACGTATAATCTTCCAACCATTATTGAGTTGCAAGGAGCTACATTTAACGACGTGCGTGTCGATTTTTCAATATCAAAATGTAGTTTTTACGTGAAAACTAAAATATTTGAGCACGGCCGCTAGCACGACTCTAGCACGGCTTGGCGTCGGTTCAAAGCACTCACTTCACGATGTCACTGACTTTAACCTGTGCTATTAATTAATACTAGCGCCGCCTCTCATCCAATATCAAATTAAAAACTATTTGGTTCCTTATTATTTCCATAAATGTATTATGTAAACCTACAATAATATATTTTTTTATTCTATAAATATTAATTGGGCATTATATTATGATTGAATATATTTTCTTATATAACATTTCTTTGTTCCGTATCAAAGATATTATTATATATAATCGTTCTGTCTAGTTTGTTCGTTGATTGTTTGATGATGGCTGTCAAAAGTATCTTGGTCAAGACACTGCTATTATACGTATGTGAAATGTAGGCCATGATTCGTTCCAAATATCTCAAGCCAAAGCAAACATTGTAACTAAAATCAGGGCACTTATATTAGTGAGTGAGTATTGTAAGTGTTCTATAATATCTTCTTGAGCACTCTCACTGTCTGTCTGTCACTAACTATTACAGCATCTGGATACAGTCCTCTTGTATGTAAAATTTCCTTTAATAGCATCTTGGTTATATTTCTTTAGTATTATTGGCTATTATATCTATAACTGTACAATGTATTTTACCTAATGTATATACCTATAACTTGGCTCTTCCAAAATTTTCAATTATTATTGATAAGATATATATATGTTAAAGTGAAATAAAATATGTCAGTGGGTCAAATGTAACATGTTAAGGAATTTGTTAATTTACGAACGTACGACATTATGCTACAAAATAAGAGCAACAAATTATTTTTTTTAATCTAATTATATTGTATTACAATATAATTATAAAGAATTTAATTTATTCGTATTTACTTGTATATTTATAATCTACGATAACTCTTGATAATTTAATTATAACTTATTTATTTATGTACCAGGATAAATATAAATGACAATGTATTTATGATATTATTTACACTTAGGAAAACTTATCTCTTACAAGAAATTTGTCCAGAAACCCTTCATAACAGTAGACATTATGTTATTGAGGGTATAAGGATTGCTTAAACAACTAAAACAATTAAAATTAAAACAGGTTAACACACTTAAATATATAAATTATAATTCATCTCTATGTACCTAATATAATTATGATTCTGTTCCCTCATGATCCTAAACAGTCATCGGTTCTCAAATAGCCAGCCTCCGGTCTGTGTTTCCTCTGGGAGGAAGGATCAATGATATTCAAATCATTATATCATCTATGGAGAAATTAACAAAATACATAATCAAACTAAAATAGTGCTTATTTATAATTTAATATTTTAATGAACGAAGTTAAGCCAAAAATTGTCTTGAAATTTTAAACAGATAACATGACGTCTGTAAATAAAATAAGACAAAGCCGCGTGCAAAGATATAATCATAAGTTGTAACAATAAAAATGTTAAGTTAGTAAGTAATTTTACTAATGTTAACTTAGTAGATATTTTAACCATGGAGGCCCAGCTGCAGGGTCAGTATCGCCAAGCGAAGTCGACCCTGCAGCTCGCGATTCGGAAGGCGAAGGACCTAGCTCGGGAGGAAATCCTGGCCGGTCTCGATAGGGACCCATGGGGGCGACCGTATCGCGTTGCGCGGAATAAAATCCGCGCCGCGACCGCCCCGGTCATGGAGTCCCTTCAGCCGGATTTCCTCGAGCGGCTGGTGGGGGAACTCTTCCCGGATTCCACCGGCCACTCTCCTCCTGTGATGGCTCCCCCCTCTCAAAGGGGGGGAGCTGGTTCTGTCCCAGTCATCACGGAGGCCGAGCTGGAGGTCGCGCTGAGTCGCCTGCGAGCCCGCAACACTGCGCCGGGGCCGGACGGTATTCCAGGGCGGGTTCTGGTCATCGCCCTGGAATACCTGGGAGGCAGGCTTCGGGAACTGTTCAACCTGTGTTTGCGCACTGGACAGTTCCCGAAGGCCTGGAAGGAGGGCAGGTTGTGCCTGATGCGGAAGGAGGGTCGTTCTGCAGATTCCCCTTCCGCATACAGGCCGATCGTGCTGCTGGACGAGATGGGCAAGCTCTTCGAGAGAGTCCTCTCTGCCCGTCTCGTCCAGCACCTCCAGGAGGTCGGCCCAGGTCTCTCAGACGCCCAGTTCGGCTTCAGGGCGGGTCGTTCAACGATCGACGCACTGAGGGCTCTGAGAGACCTGACCGAAGAGGCTGTTTCCGAGGGGGATGTCGTCCTGGCGGTTTCGCTGGACGTCGCCAACGCCTTCAACAGCCTGCCGTTCGAGACTTTGGTTGAGGCGCTCCGGTTCCATGGAGTGCCTCCCTATCTCCGCAGGCTGTTGGGGGCGTACCTGCAGGATAGAGAGGTCCTGTGGGAGTGCGGCGACCGGCGGGTCTACCGACGTGGTGTAAGCCGAGGGGTTCCACAAGGGTCCGTGTTGGGACCGGTCTTGTGGAACCTGGGCTACGACTGGCTGCTTCGCTGTCCGCTCCTCCCCCGGACGAGGGTGCTGTGTTACGCAGATGATACCCTCGTCACGGCGCGCGGAGGGAGCTTTGCGGAGGCAGCCCGTCTTGCCACGGTCGGCGCTACGTTGGTAGCGGACCGCATAGGGCTGTTGGGACTGGAGGTGTCCGTTTCCAAGACGGAGGCCGTCCTGTTCCACGGCCCTCGCCGGGGTCCCCCTCGTCGGGCGTACATCTCCGTCCAGGGTGCGCGGGTGGCGGTGAAGGCCCAGATGAAGTATCTGGGCCTCACCCTGGACGGTAGATGGAACTTCGGGGCCCATTTCTCTCTGCTGGCCCCGAAGTTACTCTCCACTGCAGTCGCCTTGAGTAGGCTTCTACCCAACGCCGGAGGGCCGCAGGCTCCTTGCCGCCGGTTATACGCCGGAGTGGTGAGGAGCATGGCCCTGTACGGTGCTCCCATATGGTCGGGAGCCCTCACCGCGAATTCCAGGGCCCTTTTGCGTCGCACGCAAAGGGTCCTAGCGGTGAGGGTGATTAGGGGGTACCGTACGGTGTCATACACTGCGGCCACACTCCTGGCGAGCGATCCGCCCTGGGAGCTACAGGCGCGGGTCCTCGCCGGAGTGTATTGGCACCGGGTAGAAGCCCGGGTCGGGCGGGTTAGGCTCGAGGCGGATCGGATCAGGGCTCTAGCTCACCGAGCCCTGATCCGACAGTGGAGTAGGGACTTAGAGTCCCCGTCGGCCGGTCTTGCGACGGTGGGGGCTATTTCCCCCCATCTCGATCGTTGGATCGGCCGGCGGCACGGGACTCTAACGTTCCGTCTTGTGCAGGTGCTCACGGGGCACGGGTGCTTCGGTGCGTACCTGCACAAGATCGCACGCAGAGAGGCGGCCCCCTCCTGCCACCACTGTGACGAGCCCGTGGACACGGCTCGTCACACCTTGGCGGAGTGCGCAGCCTGGGACCGTCAGCGTACTGAGCTGACGGCCGTGGTTGGCAGCGACCTCTCGTTGCCGAGCGTTGTTTCCGCGATGCTCGACGACGAAAGGTCCTGGGTCGCTATGGCCTCCTTCTGCGAGCAAGTCATTGCCGCGAAGGAGGCCGCGGAGCGGGACAGAGAGGCAGCCTCCTCTGAACCGCTCCGCAGGGGTAGGCTGGGTCGAAGGAGGCGGGATTACGCCCGCAGCCTCCTTCCCCAGCTGTAGTGCCTGGACGGGAGAGGGGGGTGACCTCTCCCGCCCGCTATAGGCCTACGAGGTGAGGGTGTCCCTAAGTTGATCGGGGCCCCTCGCAGGGGGTTCCGCCGGGGCGTCACGGTGAGTGCGAAAGCGATCCCGTGGCGCCCCACTAAGGCGATGAGGTCAACCGTTGGTTTTTTAGTGGGTAGCCTTAAAAATGGCAGCGTCCTCTATGCTGCCGGGTAGTCCCACATACCCCCTCGGTCATCACCTTCCTGGCCGCAGGGATGATGCGTAACGCATTTTACCAACGATAAAAAAAAAAAAAAAAAAAAAAAAAAAAAAAGTAGATATTTTAACTAGTGTCAACTGGGTAGTTATTTTTGTAATAATTCTAATTGATAAACTTTTCTTTTCCATTTAATTTTATCTCACCAAGTTCGTTCTCGAGATATCGTTCAAAGAAGTTTCACCAGTTATGGAAATTTAATAACCGTAATATTAAAGTCTTTAAGAACACGATCGATTCGCAATTTATCGATTTTTCTTATTTTACTTAGTTACTGGTGATTACAAATACATTACTCTGTTTATATATCCGCAATGCTGATATTTAATAAGTACTTATTTAACGACATTTAATTATGTTTACCTACAGTTTATTATTTTGCAAAAAATATATAACAAGCTTGCTATTTACTTTCTTGTCTATGATGTACATTATTTACAATATTCATCATCTTTTTAAAAATAGTTACTTAGTAAATAATTTGGTTTCATAATTATGATGATAATTACAAGCAACTATAAAACTTATATTTAATAATTAAACTGAAATGTAAAAACTATTCGACCTTTTTTTTAAGACGCCAGAAATAACAAAAGGGCTGTAAAACGATACAAATAGATCTCAAGGGCAAAATATTTTAAAACGCCATTTATAAGATATTGTATATGTGGTGCGTGAGGTTTCGTAGTTTGTGGTTTCCGGTAACCTGATGATCAATAATAAACAATGTATACACTACGATATACAAATCACTGGCATCATCAGAAGTACTTGACATTGGTTTTTTTTTTTTGCTAAGAAACATTTGTCTGCGTGTGTGAATCTATGAGTGTGTGAAATATGTATCATCAAGTCAGAACGACTGCACCGATTATATTTTTTTTGTTGTTTCATTATTGTTAGATAAGGTTTTTGTTTTTTTTTTGGGTGATATAACTGGAAAATCTATGGTATTTTAAAATCGATATGTTTGTATGTATCCAGTCAAGAGACAATGGATAGCCTTTTAACTGGAGTTAAACATGTTATAAAAAAAACTAAAATGTATATTTTTGAACATCCGTACATCTGTTCATTAAATTGCACTCGTGTTAAGCCGGCTTCTATAGTCGCCGGTTTTTTATCTGATCTGGATCGGTCTTTAAAGGCAATTAGATAAACCAATATTACGAACGATTCAATAATATATTTCCAATTATTAACAAAAAAATAAATGATTTTAATATAAATAAAAGGATTCTCATTAAATGTTATTTATTTCATTACGAGATGGTAATAGAAGATAACCAGCCAGTTAAATGTAAAATATTTTATAAAAGATATAGGAAAAGACTGGCTCAGTTTCTAAATGTGTTTCGTAAACGAGTAGGTACTCGAAGGGTTTCTTTATTTGTATTGTGATGGAACCAAGGTCTGTTTGAGCCTTTCATTTTCACTATGGGGTCTGTCGGGGATCGGTCTTACTACCTAATTATATATTATTACTTATAGACTTATATGTACACTTGCTTAAACCTGCTCCGTAACTGAACTAACCATTATACAAATTTAAATTTCCAGTAGGTACATTATTAGTAATCAGATAGGACGTTACACGTTAAGCCTTCCAATATCCGCCCACAGACTTCCTGAATGGCATGTTGCTGAAAACACGACAGACTAAAATTAAAATTCCAATGTGAAATAAATGTAAAGATGCATGATCACATCACATCCACGAGGACATGGATCACAATTTATATTAAAAATATTTTATTATGCGTGTGTTTATAACAAAAGGTCCTACCTGGAAAATAATTAAGTATCCAATAAATTCTTGCGTCACATACACAGTACGTCAAGCCGACGAACAAACACAGATTTTATATTACAGTTTATATGTTAGAACCAATCATCAGGGAGAAAAGTCGATTGAATCCATCACACGTGCAGGCTCTCAGCGCGCCGAGCCGCTACTGAGTGGAATACTGACTGTACTGAGGTCGGAGATGCGATCATGCGGTGGAAGAAACACGCGCTTCGCTTTCATCAATGAACTGTACCAGCTACCAAGCTACCAACATGGACACATTCACACTTTTATTGGCACCACCAATTAAAATAAGATCTGAAGATATGTAGGGAAAGAAAGTACCAAGTAATTTATTGGATTGGTTTTATTGTTTTTTTTTTAAATCTTTATCTCTGTATTGTTACACTGATTACATGACATTCAATTAACAGTGACATTGATCTCTTATCTTTGTTAAGAGTTTGCGTATAATTAAGTATGTGAACAGTCATTCATAATATTCGAACTTACAAAAAAGGGAATGATGTTTGCAAAAGTTGAAAGGAAGTCTTCTAATTTGGAAGAAGCCACAAATAGTGAAGGGACGAATAGCCGTTACAGTTAATTACTTAACTCACAAACTTCAACAGTATATATATATATATATATATATATATATTCCAACGCCGTATACTAAATATATAAAATATATTCCTAGTTCAATAGTCTCCGTTCCAATGACAGACTAAATGGAGTTTATTGAGAAATCAGTACACGAAAAATACAAAAATTGCAATATTTAATTGCAACCATGAAACCATCTTCAGCTAACGACTTTCTCTGCATATGAATAGAGTTTGAGAAGTTATTTATTATGCGGATAAAGACGTTGGGAAACTAACAATCCCTGGCCTTGACCTTACACGAGGCCTACAATTAAGTAGGTCTTGCTTTGCGCACTAAAATCAGATTAACATTATAGTTGTTTAGTGATATAATTATTAAGGCTAGCCTACACTGCGTCCGTTAAGACACAATTACAATGCATATATCGATCTATGCAGTGACCTTGAAGTATGTAATGTGTAACTGGTTTTAAGATAATGTGTTCTTTAAGTAAATAATGCGGTAAATATCTGTCACTATTGTGTAATATCTTAAAGATATCTTTGCTATTTTGTTTCTTTTGACTTAAATATTCCGTTAAGACGAAGATATCAAATCTTGGAGTATGATGCCAGTTAATCAGCATGCTAGTTTCTTGGAGGTTTGGTTGTAGACACTTGGAACATTTAATATGTTTAGTCGTTTGATATAAATGATTAATGCTCTGGTTATTGACACTTGTACTTGTCTATTATTTTACCTCAACACTTTCGATAAATAATTTAATTTTATAACATGCTTAAAGTGATTTTTTTTTTGCGAGGACAAAGCAGATGTTAATAATGATGAGGTGATTGAACTATTGATAGAAACTTTGTAAACGAAGTAAAATGTATCGTTTGTAAAGAGTGGAACACACTTATTGAATTAAAACTAGCGTGTTTATAACATTGTGCTGTAAATAGGAAATTACGAATGCGGTCCATATAGAGTATTACATAAAGGAGTACAATATTAGAACAAACTATTAACATGACATATTATGAAAGTGTCAATTACAATGTGGTATGTGTGTGCATAGTATAGTATAGTATACTTGTTTTTCTTCAATTTCAGCTTAACCTTCGTGGACCTCATAATATAAGACAAATTATTTTAAGCACAACAATGTATTACACTCAAAATAATTCGAACGGTGTTACGAGATTTATCGATACAAAACAACTTAATCAGTACCGATATACTTTCTCTGTCGAACAACAATTAATTTATAAAAGTGAAAGACTCCGGTAAATAAAACAACCAGATCACGAAGCATTACCTTCCTGAGTACAACATTATCTAAGTACATCGTGTGAACTGCTGTGACGACAGAGGTAGTCCTGTTAAGAGTTCTTATATATGATCTTGAAGTTTCGAGAGAGGTCCTAAAGCTTCTCAAGTTCTTTAAGTATTTCAATATTTATCAAAACTTGGAATTATAATGTGGAAATAAGAGGTTACTTCTAAGAATACTTTTTCTAAGAACAAACTTTTAATCATAAATTTTGTTTGGTTTATTGAGAAGTTATTTTATTATTAAAATATGAAAAATAACTATGAGGGGTTTCTACATATTATTTGATTTATAAGATAAATATAAATAAATTGAGCTGGAACCTATATTGTAAAAAATATATGTATTGTCATTATGACCGGTACTTAATTTTATATATTAACAAGTATTTACATACCGTGAAGTAAACACGCTAACTGCAGCTAAACAACATGGCGTTGTACATAATGCTTGTACTAATTCAAAAACCTTGGCAGCCGTGAGAACATAACCTGACTATAGTTTAGGAACGTAGCTTATGGGACGGACAAACTAACATTTAGTTTTATATACAACAGATAACAACTTGACATTAGTTCCTTTTGTTTAATACTACTGTAATAATGTTTCGACGTCGTGAAGTTGCATTTATTAATTACTTGCTGTATAGAACCTCTGAAATAATATACAATACTCAAAATTTTGTATAATGAGATACATAACGCATTAATTAGTTAAAATAGTAAAATTATTGTAAAGACCCACAAAAACAAGAATTAAAAATATAACAATGATTTCAGACTATCACGTTAATTTTTATTAGTTTTATAATTAACATCTTCTTAGCAATAGACAGCAGTTATGAAATTGATTTTATTTGTTGGTATATTAATCGAATTATAAAAAATACAAGCCACAATTTAGTTGATTGTGTATTCCCAAATGTGATTGTGTTTTAAATAGAAAGCGTCGTGGGAGCCAGCCATTGTGTGGCGAGTGGCGTTTCGTCAGTTTGGAGTTGGACGGGGTTTCGCCACAAAACGAGCGCTCTGAATGGATGCATTATTCCGAATTTAAGGGGAATTGCTATTACGAATAGTTTACATTCCGAGCTTTAGAAACAATCATCGAAATATGTCAACGATCGCCTTGCTAGTCTTACGTTATGTTATTAATACAAAAGAAAATTTTCAAAAACTAAAATATTTTACAGTTAAGTAGAGAATAAAGAACACACAAAATGATAATCAATCATTGTTTCAGCCCAACAAAATAATTAAAAATATGACTTGTTAAATTAATTTTTGTTTTCAATCTCTGTTTCAGGATCCACTACCAAAAAATGCGCGTCCTAGTTATCCACATTAGGGATAATCACAGAGATCAACCCTTCAACCCAGTCTAGAGGTGGGCGATACAAATCGTAGGTATATAGTTATTGAAACTATATATCGTACATGTATAGAAAATTCAATATCGGTTTGTGGTGAAACTATATGTTTTCTAAAACACTATATATATATTTTTGTATCTGTCTAATATCGTATACCATTCACGAATCAGTACCAAGGTGTTTCGTATCAAATCGTTATTATTATTATTATTATACTGAGACTTATTGAGAATTATTTGTTGTTATTTATTTTTATTTCACTTATTTAACTATGCTCTTGTATTTTTTGTATTGTTTATGTAGAATAATTATATTAATTAAGACAATGATAAAGATAATTTTAAAAAATATTACAATATAATATAACAATATAAAATATAATTTTAATTTATTTTACTTTTCTTCCCATTCCTTATTATTTAAAAGAAAATACATCTATAAAACTGATGTATGATTATGATATAATATATGATCTGATATTCCCTACGCCACTCTAACGACATCTAGCAATGATATTCGAAAACTATCCTCAACTTTGTGTTTGGCTGCGTATTTTGTGACAAACAAATAAAAACAGATTTTTTTGCTTATAAAATGTTTCGAATAACGAATTATCAAAATAAAACGAGCTGAGCAAAATGATCACGGAGTCACGACTTATTCTCACGAGTGGTCACGAGTTCACGATCATATTGAAAATTGATATTTCATACTACAGCGAGGGGTCTTCCAGATTAAATCCCCATTATGAAGAATATAATACTTTATTATTGAGAATTAAATATATTATTACGATATATGTGTACGTCTGTGTGTAGTTATTGTTTGTTTTATACCTTAAATTATTTAAAATATATTATTTATTCAAACTTACGATAATAATACTATGAAGCATTTTGAATGGTTGGACGTATGTCAATGTTTGTAAGATAAGCCGTTATGAAGAAGGTATGTAATAATAATAATACTAATATCAATATAACGAGCCATAAAAAAACATAATAAGTCTCTGGCATATTATTTAATAATAAATTAGCATAGATTTAAACTTAATAATATTACTGGTTTCTATAGAAAAAATGACAAATAAAAAAATGAGATCTTTAAAAAAAATCTATATGAAACATAAGTTCTTATTAATTTGTAATATTAAAATTACAATATTATTACAAAACGACAATCTTGAACGACACGCTCATCAAAATACTGTTCCATACAACCTAATTACATCCACTGCTGTTAGCAATACTAATACAGAGGCAACAGAGCATAGATAATTGTACTCTATTACAATGTCTGTACCGCATTCAACAAATCAATTATTTTCCTGTTCGAATCTAATTAGGGTGTTCGGACATCATGTTCATTAAACTTTTTAACTAATAGTGGATTAATTTAAAAAAGGGCAAATGTTTTCATCCAAAAATTAAATTAAACAATTTAGTAAACCGATACAAAAAGACCTCTAAAAAGAATATAAAAAATATTATTATGAACCTAGGTATTTATTGAAGTTGTTGCGTCGGGGGACCGTTGTACGAACGTTGACAATGGTGTCTATTTTACGAAGTTTCGAGGGCTTAGACTATACGATTCGATATCTTAATTTCTTTATTTGTCTAGTTAACTTACTTGCATTTTTTTTTCTTCCTTTATTAAACGGTCCTCTGACGCAACGACTTCAATAAGTACATAATAATATTATTTTTATTACTTTTAGACGTCTTTTTGTATCGGGGGATTTTAATATTTTTACTTTTTTTTCTGCTTTTTAAAGTTATATATAATGAAACCTCATTATTTTACTAAATGAACCTGCGAACACAAAAATTTTCACTTGCTTAAGTATTCTCTATCATTATTGCATGAGGACCTTTCACTCGCACCAATGTCAATAACTTGGAGACGACTATTTCTATTTCGACATAACATAGCTAAAAACCATCTCGACGAACCAGGCTTTCGATTAAAAAACACCGCAATCAATTCCATCCACCCGTTTGGCTGCTACATTGTCACAGACAGACACACAGATACACAGATCGATAGGTCAAACTTATAGCACCCCTCTTTTTAATTGGGGGTTAAAAAAGGAACAGGGATGGAAGGGATCTTCAAACTAATTTCGTTTATAGTAAAGGGAAGCGAACTAATCACGAACCACCCTTAATTAACTGGAACTCGAAAAGGGAAACTTTAACATTGTTAAGTTAAGGTTTCCTTTTCACGGGGGTGTAACACGCTCAGAGAGTTCCTAACTTACATTTTACACACACACAGACACGCAGTAATAAGATTATGTACCTACCTATAAGTAATTCATACATTTTACAAACTCACGAGCCAAATGGGTTTAGTCATTAGTGCAATGATTTTGTTCATTTATTCGTTTTATTGAATACAAATTACATAAAAGCGAAATTATTAAAATTTTGTTATTAATAATAATTGCTAAATACTCCAGACAGAACTTCAATATTAATTCAGAGAAACAAATCTTATTCAGTTTAATCGCTTTATCACCTCAAATTAAAATATTTTTGCTTTCGGTAATTTAGAAATTTTGGATATTAAATTATTTGAATGTAGCATTCTTTTCTAAAATAAAAAACATCCAAGTGCTATAAGATTTGAAAACTTTTCTTAATACATTGCCCACAATCTATTTAATATAGTTGACATACCTACCTTCATTTTTTTTTATTTTAAAAAATTATTTTTAAATGGTTATTTAACAAACAAAGCATTAATTCACACATATCAAATATTAATATTCCTTATTTATCAAATAATAATCATAATGGCAATAAAAGGTTCAATTAATTGTAATTCCTCAATTTTTTGTCTAAATTGTGGCAACCCGAAGCAAATCTCTTATAATTATCGAACGCAATCCTTCCTTATACGCTTCACTGGCGAGTCAAGGACAGGCTACAGTTTTCTATTCGAGTTAATGTTGCTTAGACAATGTGACAGAGATACAATTACTTCGATGGTTCATATTCTATATAATATATAATACATATATATTTTTATAATATAAAGAATGTTTTAGTTGTTTTTAGTTACTTCTGCTACCATCTAGAATTTGTGGTGTCAATTGTGTCGTTAAATTAATTGTGTAGTATTCTAAAAGCTAAAATGATCACATGAAAAGTTTTCTAGATGGGTTTAGGAGAATATTTTATTATTTAGTAAGAAATAAAAAAGTAGACTGGTATATTTGAGGTCGCAGGTTTGAGTCCAGCCCGTGTTGGATGCTGGATGATATTTTAACAATTATAATTAAGCTATAACATGGCTAAACATTGTTTAGTCAATTTATAATGATTGAAATAGTTTTGTGAAAAGATTTTATTTAAGGTAAATCAGAGTAATTATCAACCAATATACAATATTTAATAACTTTAATAATGGCGATAAGGTTATATCATATTAATTGATACCCCCTGTCAAATCTAATCTCTTTAACGTAATTGTATTTAGTGTACCTATGTTAGACTCCGCGGGGGGTTCTCGGCTGGTTTATCTTTCCGTCGAGTTATAATTTCAACATCCCTTATAATTTTGCTTTGTTAGCTTAAGAACTTTGTTTTAAACTGTTTTACTTAGACAGGTATTATTATTTTCGTATCTCATTTTTAAGGAACAATATAATAAATATTTGTATTAATATTAATGTGTCACTTATAAAGTGTTAGTAGATATATTATTGTGTTAACACAATACAAATCAATTAGTACTTAATTTCACCACAACAGATGAATGAACTGGTTCATTGGCACATACACACACATACGAAACGTGAGAATTAGTGTTTGCTTTGCTATTTATATGACGAGATGCTGTTAGTACTAACAGGTCACGACATACACCGTGTGTCCTATATGTACCTACAAGAAAAATTATTAGCCATCTGATTATATACAGTTAGTGTAGTAACAAATACATATGTCAACTTTACTTTTAAGTACAGGGAAATTAGTTAAATACAAGACGAAATATTATTTTATTAGGTATATAAGGAATTTAGGCTATATTATTACCGAACTCTAGCATATATTAAATATTGAATCGAAAATGCCTTATCTGATTATTTTACTTCCTGTAAAAGTGATATTTAAATATTTAATACATTGAGGAGCAGCTTTTAAAACGTCTGCTTTGGCTTCTATTAGTAGGAAGCCATGGTAAGGAGTGACTTCTTATCACTTATATAGAACTCATATTTCTCGGACAGACTTATTTAAAAATAGGGAGTAAATATAAGTAGACTTAAACTCAACCACTATTCTCAATTAAACCACCAGTATCTTGTTTTAATACTTTTTTCAAACACCCCCTCCCCTCCCCTCCTCTCCCCCCCACCATCCAACATCCTCTTCGAACACAAAAGAAGCTTCTACATGATGAGTACAGCTTTGTTGGTAGATGCTTTGGTTACGAACGATCAAAGACTGAGACTGAGAGAGGGTTTGCCTTTACTAGAAGCAACCACACGACGTATGTGACATATAAATACTTGTGCTGTGAAAGTTCAATACTACTGAACATTGATTGGTCTATATGACTATTGAAACATTTATTACTCAAGTAAAATATAATTTCAAAGTTCCCATATTTGTAGACATGTTAGGCAATTTTTATTTCCTCCGACACAACTCCAACAGCCTCACGCTGATTAAATGATACGCTCTGAGAATAGTACCTACTTTTGTTTTTACAAGGTTCCTTTGAAACAAAGAAAAACAATGCTGTTATAAAGATACCATTTTAATACTTCATGACATTGAAGAGTACTTATTATACAGAATCCCTGGCGATCAAATTTAAGATGAAATTTATATCCTAACATATAGAATATATGGCTATTACAGGATTAGTAAGGGTGGTGAATTACTTAGCTATGCGATAAAAAATATAAAAGCTGCGATATGTATCTAAACTACAGTTAATAAGTGAATTTAAGATTAAAATAACGAATTAAACTAGTGTTTAACATTGGGATGCTTAATAATTATTTCGATAATTTTAATTATACGTCACACCTAACATGGACAACAGATATAATTAAATTTAGTTACAGAAATTAATAATAAATATAAAGGATAGAGAAAAAGTAAAATGCGGCGAAAGGTAAAATTAAATCAGATGATTTCATGACGAAGAATAAATTAAAGAGGGTCGGTGGCAGGTAAGGAATACAGAAATGAGATGAAAAGGGATTATGACTTTTATATATCTAGATATACATTATATACTGATGGTAAGTAAACATGTCAACATCATAATATTAATACGTTAAAAACTTAGTAGGTACCGATTTTACAAACACGGACCGAAGAGTATGAAATTTGGCAGAGTTTAAATAAAGATGGAGATAAAGTACAGAAAGCCTTTTTTAATATAGTTTAGTATTAAAACATGTTAAATTAATAAGGAATACCTTACACACGCTTCATTGTTAATGTTGCCAGTGTTCACACTCAAGTCAAGTCCCAAAACGTTGTTTGTACATAATATAAACAATCGTAAATTAATATAAATCGAAGTGCGGCCACTGGGAGACTACAAGTAGGTATAATTAATTACTTATCATTATGGAAACATTGAAAATAGTTAATTACCTTTACACATTACGCACACAATTCCTATAATTCGGGAACTAGTTTTTATTTTATAGTATAAATGTTATCCTGTCATGTTCTAGTCGATTTTAATATTTTGACCTCAGTAAAGGTCAGTCCGTTGGCGATAAATTATTAAAATTAAAAGTTGCTTTCACATTTTTTAAAATTAAACAGTATAATAGGCAAAACAAACCCCATTCTGCTTGGAATATACGAGCGTTAAAACAAAAGGGCAAAGAAGGTTAAGGTCGATTTTTTTTAAGTGGAGACTAATTGCGCAAAGAATTGATTTAGTTCTAAATAGAGAGCTTATGTTTGTATTATTAGTTTATATAACCGGTGGCCTTAATGTGTGAGAAAGTCTAAATAAGATAAGATATAAATTTGAATTGAATAACCTAAAAGTTACTTTATGTAATCGCAAAATGTTTAAGATACACCATAAGAGGGAAGAGAAGTAATAGTAATACAGAAGTAACAAATAACTTTGCTAATCATAAAGTTGTATCAAGTACATGTATTATGGTTCATCTAAACTGTGTTAATATCTGTTCTTTGTTTCAGACGTTGATTTAAACTTTGTACGTAAGTCAGTGTCGTACTAGAGTATTACTGGCGTATTAAAAACTCATTTAAAAGCAACAATCGAACATTCAATAAAAACACAGTTAACTTTAGTTATTTTAGTTCAGTTCTAGAAATACTTTTTTGGTCATCCAGTAAGAGACCGTCGCTTGGTTCGACTGTATTTGTATTTTATTCAGTTTATTTCAACATCACCCAGATTTCTAAGAACTTAGTATGAAAATTCACTTTTTATTTAAAATGCCAAGTTTTAGCGGCTGCAAGTCTTAATGGAAGCCTCATTACCAAGTTGTTCTCTATCAAATTCAGTGACCAGAAAAATATGGAAAATGTAGTCTTTTCAAGAAACGGCTTTGAAATATTACCTACCTTTAGCAATTTATTTGAATTAAGTCTTGAATTAATTTCTTCTAGAAAAAGCAAAAGCAATTATATTATGAACTTTACTTAGCAACTTAAATGATTTAAACGGTAGTTATGTACAAGACTATATTACTTAAAGTTCATAAATAAACTTTAATTTCTCATTGGCATTAAACACAAATAATTTTATAAATTATATTTATAAAAGTATATTTTGTGGACTACATGTATCTACTATAAATGTTTTGTATGAATAATATTCATATCTGTTGTAAAAAAATATATTTTTCGTCAACAGGTTTTATTAGCTTTTTTTCAGAAAAACTAATTTATCCTCCGAACTACGATATAAAATCTCACACAAATGAAAAATTGATTCACACCATAATATGACGTATCCAGATCTTATTTTCTACCTAATTTGTTCTCTAACATAAATAGGACTCGTGAAGAGTAAAAAAAAATAATAGTAGGCCACCACAATAGTGTTTTAAAAGGAAAGCGTTAATGAGAAAATATAAGAAATTTATGCATGCTAACTTTTAGTAATGTTTTTTTATTATATATCAAATACTTAAATACTTGATATTATAACATTGCAAAAAAAAATGTAAATAAATGAATATTAAAAAAATATATATATCTTAAAAAATAAGATACCTATACTAATAGACTCCTTTTTGAGTATGTTATCTCAAAATTCAACAATTAATCTGCCGAATGCAAACTAAATGCGAAAAGTACACGGGCGACTTGTCCGTGGATAGAAGTAAAAAAAAAACATAAAATAGGTAGGCTCTACCTGTAACTCTAAAGAACCATCCATCCCTACCCATATTCCAATCATTAGGGATCATTACGTCCATCACTTCACACTTTTTTTTTGGCATATTATATATGTATTGATAACTATGTTCATGTTATGTTATGTATCAATACGTTCATGTTATGTATCAATACATATTGTATATGTATTGATATGATATGTACTTTTTGATCGTTAAGAGGTGGTACAGATTGTAAACTGCCACGCCATATTCAGTTTAATACAATAAATTAATGTAAGGTAACTATGTACATCAACTGAGCGAGGGATATTAAGATACAAACACATGCAACCCAAGTGTAGTCACTAGTCCCTAGCAAGAAGACATTATTTATATCGTAAGCTGATAAGTAATTTAAAAATCAACTTTATATAACAAGAGTATATAAAATGATATACTAGAATCAGTCATAGTAAATATGAGAACGTGATAGTTTAGAACGCTGTAATTATTAACCTTTATTACGAGGAATTATTATTATTACGTGGGACGAATCCCAATAAGAACTTTGTGTTTTGACTATTAGTAACTTGACAAATATTATGCTTTAAAATTGATATAACCTTATTTGCTAACAACCTGAGCGCTAGAAGGTGAATGACCGCCTCATTTCTTGGTAACCTTGGATATCTTAATTGACAGATTTTGTATATTGTAGAGAAAATATTGTCAAGTAAATAAGCATCTTAAGGGATTTCAGCTCGTAAAGAAAACTTTGACAACAAACAATAGAAACTGAGCTCATTATTTTAGAAAAATAGCTGAGTGCTGACTCAAACTATGCCAGCGTCGGATGCTTATCTTCTAGCCTCTCAAATTTAATAGGTTTCTTTGTTCCGAAACACCGACGAAAAGCCATATACGAAAAAAATTTGATGGCTGACGCTTTACAGTGCAGGTAGGGTAAAACACCCAGTAGTCAGCCTTTTAGTGAGAATCTTAACTTTATTCAGCTGTATTTAAAAAACTAAATACTTTAAATGAATAATTTTTCTTTAACACAAAGATTGTTTATTATATTTTTAAAAGAGATCAACAAAATTGCATAATTATGTAAGAGTTATAGAAAAAATCAACATTAAACGAAATATGGCAATTTTGCCCGGTAGTCAGCCTCATTTCTCCACAAGTCAGCCATCTCTTACCCTATAGTCAGCCTTTTACTTATTCTTGCATGTTGGACATACAAATTCTTTATTATATACATTTTCATAGATATCATCAGCAAATACAGTACTTTTAAATGATATCAGGCAGGACAATTGTCACAACCAATATTTTTTCAAGTCGAGTTGCCCTTTCATGGACTATACTTTTCCATTCAGACTTTAAGGGTTTGAATACACTTACGTCTTCAGGCTGAATTAAATGTGTCGCATTTGGAGGGAGTGCGTAAGGGATGATACCATTATCATTACAATATTCACTGAGTCGCAGTGTTAAGTGGCTTTTATGTCCATCAAAAAAACGAGAACTGGTTTTGAAATGTTTTGTTCTTCCACCCATTTGTTAAAACCTTTGACAATATAATTGTAAAATATATCTGACTTCATCTACCCGGTCTCTGTCTTTCCTAACATCCATCCCGCAGGCATACTATTTATAACATCTTTTGGCGGTCTTACATATGGAAAGATTACACAAGGAGGCAAAATCTTTCCAGAAGCCGATATAAATAGAAGAACAGTAACAGCCTCTTTTTCCTTGCCTTTACCGATTTTGTAGATATTTTTTTATATCCTCTGGGTGCAATAACTTTTTCAGTTTTGGGGCATATGTAGAAACTGGTTTCGTCGCCATTAGGTAAATATTCGGTCTGGATTAATCAAAATGTCAGTCGTGTTTACATCGTCTAAGTGCTTCAGTAGTTTTGCAAACCACTTCCGAATACCTTCTTCGGTTACTGCTGCTCCACCTTTAGATATATTTTCAGGTATCCGCTCACTTAACTCCGGATTTCGTCTAAGAAATGACTGGTACCATTTCCTCCCTGGCCTATTATTTACAAATGGGTTAGGTCTGTTTTCTTGGGAAATGATATTGTGGACGGTATTAAGAAGATCATTACATTTTAAAGGAAAACCACAATTAGCTAAAGCTATGACCCAGTCTTTCAAGGCAGTCTCTTCTCTTTTGTAAGTACTGAGTCTGGTCCCATTTTACGAGGTGCTTCTGGAACCCTTAAATGCAGGCGATCTTGTAGAGTGCCTCGTGGTACGCTAAAAATTCCACAAAAATTGGCTTCTCTAATCTTCATCCCCTTTTGAATCGCGGCCACAGCCTGTGTCAACTGCTATTCTTTGTACTGGTGGATTGGATGTTTCCACATAATGAAATTCTAGACTAAAAGATTTTAATTTGATCCTTATTTAACAGCATTAAAGTTCAAAATCACACAATAAAACTAACGGCCGACTATTGGAGTTAACAGTCCATTAGTCGGCCTCTCAAAATATATTTACGTTTAAACACGGCTGACTACTAGTAAAATGAATGTTTTTTCATCTATGAGTTATATTCAATCGAACGCAAAGAACAAGGACTATTCTATGTGTTAATTACAACAAAATCCAAGAAATTCGTAAAAAACTAGTAGTCGGCCCCATGCGGCTGACTTCTGGATCAACCTTAAAAAATGGAAATCCAGTAGTCGTCCCACTAAATTTAAACGAAATTAACATATAAAATGCCTCTAATCCCTAATGTAATCACAGAAAAAATATTATTTAATAACGTAACATGAAAATCTACCATAAATTACAACAAATTGATAAATAAACTTACCTAAACCTCAAGTACGTTTTCTTAAGAAAAAAATGGTCTAAGTGACACGATCAGTTATTTCGCTTTCGTCAGAGAAATGAACGAGTATAGCTGATCAACCTTTCATGCTATTGGTTCGTAGATATGCATATTATTCAATAAGAAAGCATAGATTGGATCAAACGTTATTTCAATGGTTTAAGAAAAAAAACACACTATTTATATCGAAATAAAGCTTAAAAAGGCCGAGTACTGGTGCGGGGCTGACTACTGGGTACTTTACCCTATCTTGATAATAATATGTACAAAAGTAATAATAGGTGTTAAAGACGATAAATAATAATTTAATTATAAATAAATAATGATTTAATAATTGCACAACAGCTACTAGCAATTAGTCATAATTACTTAAATTAATATCTAGATATTATAACTATTTATATAAAATAATAATGATGTATATATTATTTACCAAATAGATGCGAATACAATCAACTTGTCAAAATGTTAAATATAAAATATTTGAATAGTCTGCAATATTAGTCAATGTGATTTATATAATCTGTAAGGTTCAGTGAAGATACTTCAATGTTCTTAGCGTGAGACACAACTCTGGTTCCAGCTAATGGACGGAGCATTGAATGCGAGCTCGATAAATCTACCGAAAGGGAAATAGTAATAATAGCAGGAATCCGGGATCAAAGACCGTTAGCCCTTACCTGTTCCGCGGGTACGTCTCAGCTCGCTCAGTATTAAAACCAGTCACGAGTAACGTAAATGGGACCTAAATTCTAGATGCAGTTTGTATGCTAGGTGCGTTTAGGTCTTAGAAATTCCATATTTAACGTTATTTTATTTACCTTTTTGGTTAGTACGTAACGTATTATGTTAGGACTAGGAGCTACTGGAATTCTGAAGACAATACATTTATTAGTTTAAGTAATGTAACTAAATATTAATTATAATAAATAAAATATATCATCAAATACAAATGTCGCAGAGTATCCTAATCCTAATAGTGTCATCCGACGAGTTACCTACAGTCTACCGGGTCAGGGGTGACCATAACATTACATGTAGAGAGGGATAATATAATTTTATAAAAAATATGTTCACTTGTAAAATAAATCCTAACACTGAAGTAACAAAACTAGAATATATTTGTTTGAAATTGTCTACAAGCCAGTTTAAGTCTATTTAAATTTAAAATATATATTTAGAATGTTAATTTCATTAGCACGGTAGATACCGTCCTGCGTAGTCACACGCCTTGCATCTAGCTTTTTATAAATAATCGTCTATATCGGGGGGGGTAGTGAAGTCAATTCGGCTTTTTAAGTTCATCCTATGTTTCTTACTTTGCAGTATAGCATCGTCAATATGACTCAGCTGAAATAAATATTTGAAATGGTCATTACTATATGTTCTGTCCTGCGTCTTCTGGTATCCCATATGATCGTTCCGTCGCTCTACTAATTGAGCTACCGTGTCGCTAACAGTCTAGATGAATCTAGCATTCTACATCTAATCGTCTTTATTGAGCTGATTCAGACATCCACTATGATGAAATGAAGTATTTTTAAATGCTGAAAATGGATTCTGTTAGTTATCACTTCACATCCTGGTATATTTTTTTAAATATTTTCAATGTACAAAGACTACTCCTCTACAGATTTATTACATGTATAGAATAAGATTTGCATAGTTCCTGTTACGTGATTGACAAAAATTGACGTAACTTTTTTATTTCTTAACCGATTTAATCAAAAGTTAAGTGAAGACTGTGACAATATATTCCTAAAAACCGCATTCAAATTGGTTAAGCCGTTTCTGAGATTAGCGTGCACAAACTTACAGACATACAGACAAACGGAAAAACCTTTGTTCTGGGTTCTCTTGCTCTTATAAAGGCCCCCTATTTTTTTTTAATATTTTTCATGTACAGTTTATTTTTTATTTCAGTTCCTTTTTTTTTTTTAATATTTTCCATGTACAGTTTTAGATCAGTGACAATTTTATTATATGTATAGATATAGTTCAGTTATTTAGAATTAAATATGGATCCTCAAATTTTTTGAGTCTGATATTCATATTCTATTTCTATATATATATATATATATATATATATACACATTATTATAACTTGTTCAATAATTTTGTTTATTTTCTTGAAAAAATAGTTTATTTCAATGGAAGATATTACATTAGCAATAAAAATGTCTAAAAACAAATCACAGCCTGTTAATTTTATGTTAGTATAATTAAACTGAAGTCTGTGGTATAAAGAAACACAATTGATATTACTACTGTTTACATCCCTGTTAAAATTCTATACATTACTGAAAAATTATACAAAAACAACAAATTTTGCATATATCAAAGATTTGTTTAATGCTTATATATTCAAATACAACACAGTTCAATAAAAATAATTTCATCTAGCTAGCGGGTAAGAAAGGTATAAATATTAATGGAGGGATAAAAAACTTATACAACAAGATGAATAACTTGCAGAGTAAATTAATTGAATGTACATCTTGACACAACGGCAACACAAAGATAAAATAGTTGTAAAGGATGAAGTAAAATAAAGATGAGGCAACATGGTTGTAAACCCTAGCCTGTCCGAAAGGACAATTAAAAAAAAATGTGGAGGAAAAAAACACATATAGCTAAGGTATAAGAATAAGCCGAAGTACATGTCAGCCAGATAGACACCCAAAAAATTTTATTAACATATCAGATTGGAAACTGTAAAATTGTTATTTCAATTTCACAAACTAGTAAGATTAAAAATATTGTAACAAATGTTTTGTTATTTAAGTAATATAAGCTGTCCAATATACAGGGTTCAAGACATCGTAGGTATTTTCCGACATTTATAAATACCTTTAACAAGTTATCAAATTGAGTTGAAGTTCAGTGCACAGTAATAAACTTATCATATCAAGGAATCTATGGATTGTGCATCAATCAATTTATTAACGTCATTAACGTTTTAATTTATAAGAACTTGAAGTATTATAATTTTCTTTGGATTATTTAATTAGACAAATTGTGTTGTAAGTAATGTTCTTTTGCCTTTTTTATGTTTTGGATGTTTTAATTTCATACAATATAAAACAGGCAAAAAAAACATTAAGCTAAGATTGTATAAGTGAAGTACTATTTATTAATTAAATAAATGTACGTAAATTTCAAGATATTTAAAATAAATAAAACAAATCACGTACCTTTTATTTCCGTTTCAATATCACCATACGGCACCGAATTCTAGAAAGTCCTTTCCACAAAACAATGTGGGAACACTTACAATAGCTCAATACCTTATTGATGAAATATCCTAGTACATATTATTTTACAATAAACACTAAAACACTTAACATCAACAGTTCACGACACAACTCCATTGTTTCTTTATCACTAGACTAGACATTGACAAATGACATTAAAAATATGACACTTTCTGATGACATTTCTCATTTGTTTGTATTCTCTGTTTTTAATATTTTTCATTTCATTTCCATCATATGTAATATATTTTATTATATAATATAATTCATAACATAGAAAAATCTACAATTCATAAAATATCACAAGTAGCGCCATCTATTCAACTATATAGATACTTTTATACTTAAGTATTTAAGCTACCACATTGATGGCGCTTAAGTAAAATGTAAATGCTTTATTTTTAAATCTTTAAGATGATTTTTCTACATGTATATGAAATTAAACAGAATTATATCAAATTTTTTTCTCGCACTTATTTATTTTAATATTTTATTAAATAATATTGTCCACTAGTATCTAAGCTATTTTAATAAAATTCTATATCGCCTACAATCCTTAAAATCAATGGAATCCTTGAAATAACCTCTGGTAACTCATCAATACCTACTAAAAAAAACTGTAACTTAGCAACAATCAGTATTGCGTAGTTGTGTACCGATAACGCGTTAACTCTACATCATATTTGTATGTATATGGTGTAAATAGTAAATAGGGGAGATAGGAACACGGACATACACTGTAAGTAATAGCTATAGTGGAGATCGATCTAACTTCGGCGTGTTGTCGTGTAGGTAGATATGTTCATTAATAAACGAGGACAGGAGTATCTTCCCTTTGCACTTTTGACAAATGGGTTCGAATACAGTTTAGGTATTCACCGTTTAGTACCTAGTTAAATAGTTTGTTTTTTTTTTACTTTAAAAACACGTTTAAACAAGTTGAGCAACTCGATGCGATGAGATGATGGCGCGCTTTTTAAGTCTACAGTCAAGTTACGTTCTTGGCGACATTACTAAAGTGCTTATGTCATTTATTTCTATATTTGTCTGTAAGCTTTTAGTGTAGTAGCTCCTGACACACGTAACCTTATGTAATGAAGTCTTATTCCTTTGTATTCTTATTCTATTTTTCCTTGGTGGGCTAAAAGGTCTACTGTACTAAAATAACTCAACTTAACCTGCTCAAATTTAGTCTGCTATGAAGCTGCTTTGGCTTTTTAATATTATAATACCTATCTTCTTTTTTAGTTTAAAAAAATGAATTACTTTTTTTCTAGTTTATTTTAAGTAGAATTGTAAATGAACAGCAACCCATATGAAAGATTTTTTAATCCAAGTCTGGCCATAAATATTGTTATAGGTAATTAGAAACTTTTGCAACACGATACAAAAAAAATAAGAAAATAGGTAGTTAGTCTTTAATAAAATGTCCCAACAATAGACTATTTAAAAATGTACCGTGGAGTTTCTAATACACATTGTCACAAGAACCCAATAAGCCAGACTTTGTTAATAGTGAAGACTGACCTCCGCTTATTAAATTATACATAGTTGGTTTTAGAGTACATGGGCTGCTCCATACACTGTGTCATGTCAACAAAGAGTCTGTTAAGAAATTGTCTGGGACAAACAGTAGATCAATTTCCAAATAAAACAGTGCGTATTCATAATTTCGTGACCAGATAGATGAAGGTCTGTATAATAATTATAGGTTTTCGTTTTTCGTATACCTAATATTATTTATCTTTTTGGAGACATATCTATAATAAATAGATACACAAAACTTTTATGATGATTAAAGTTAAAAAAACGAAAAAGAAAAAAAAAAGGAAAGGGGGTAATACTAAAATTCTATTGTACCTAAATAGTAAATTTTTCTTAAATATTAAGTCTATATTATAACAAAAATAACATTAAGATTGCAGTTCAAATGTTTATTAATATACCTAGTAATGGACTGAATGTGAATGCTTTTATTCTCGTAATGCATAATAGATTCATTATATCTTTAAATACGTAAATTATATCTACGCTTAATAATACATTTATACAAAACATTTTTTCATGTCAAAGCTACCTAGAAAGATCAGCTGAGAAGAGCTAAGGAGAGAAACTTATTTTTAAAGCAATACTTAAATCATGTATTGTGTGTTTCGAAAGAAACTTGTGTCTTCTATAGAGACTTCCTTGGGGCTGATCTCTGAGTGGGGTGAACTGAACCACGTACAATTCAATCCCCTGAAGACACAAGTTTGCGCGTTTACCTCTAAGAAAACCCCATTTGTCGTATCACCGCTCTTCGAGAGCACTCCCCTCATTGCCTCGCCAAGTATCAGAATACTGGGTCTCGACATTTCGAACGATTGTCAGTTTCGTGGTCATCTGGAGAGCAAGGCCAAGTTGGCCTCGAAGAAATTGGGAGTGATTAATAGAGCGAGGCAGTATTTTAAACCTGGCCAAAGACTTGCGCTCTATAAGGCGCAGGTCCGGCCACACATGGAGTACTGTTCTCATCTCTGGTCCGGATCACCCCAATATCAGCTTCTACCATTTGACCGCGTACAACGGAGAGCCGTTCGGATTGTCGGGGACCCGGTGCTCTGCGAACGGCTGGACTCTTTGGCATTGCGTAGAGACGTGGCTTCTTTGTGCGTCTTCTACCGCATTTACAACGGGGAATGTTCCGAAGAACTATTCGATCTGATGCCTGCCGCCGAATTTCATCACCGCACAGCGCGTCATCGCCTCCAATATCACCCTTACCACCTGGATGCGTGGCGATTCTCTACTGTGCGGTTTTCAAGGACATTTTTCCCACGTTCCACTCGCTTGTGGAACGAACTCCCTTCGGTGGTATTTCCAGATCGGTACGACATGGGTACCTTCAAAAAAGGCGTTTACTCCAACCTACATGGCCGGCAACACTCTTGTAAATCCTCGGATGTTGCAAGAGTTCATGGGCGGCGGTGATCACAAGTCATCTGTGACCCGCCAGCTCGTTTGCTTAACTACATAAAAAAAAAATACATAATAACATAATAATATTATATTTATTAATTTAGTTATACTTTTTAACTTTGAATAACAGTGATCACTTGTGTTTTATTGTGAACAAGATCAATATTTAGCGAGCAATTTAAGACCAACAAGAACCATCGCAAATAATTCGAAGAAAAGGCGTAATGATTTTAGTAAATTATTATTACCAAATAAACCACTTCCAAATGAATGCCAAAGAAAACTGATACTTGCTGTACTATAAATAGGCTACATATCGTAGAGTTTGATCTGATATTTGAGTTCCTCTACGAGTTTTTCTTTACGAAACTATAACCGGGCCGAATAAGTAACAACACAAAAATATATTTTTTCTCTGGAATCAAACAAGGACTTTGGTTTTTCATTAAGCTATTTTTTTGCCAGATAATATTATAAACAATAATGTGAACTAAAACTGTATTCCAGATATTGAATATAACGAAAAATGAAACGATCGTAAGTTCCGTTGTTTAGTCAGATTGTAGTCTTCATAAATATTAAATAATGTTGTAGATTATGATCTATAACGTACGTACTGCCGACTGTCGTACTTCCGTATTCTATATTGAAGATTATTTATTATTTTGTTAAGTTAGGGAAACTAGATAAGACAGGAAAATAAGGTTTCTTCATGTTAAGTACCTTGTGGTGAATCAAATTGAAAGATTGTAGAAAATCGGTTAATATAAAGATAATATTGAACATTATCTGTAATTATATAAATTAAGTATTACAGTTAAGCACAAATTTCACTTGAAATATGATACCATAAATAATATGTATTTGATTTATGAAAAAAGGCGTATGTAATTATGATTGTAATCTATTTCAATTGTAATTTGCACAAGGCTTAGAACACCCATATGTCCCGCATGAAGTCTTATGTGACTTATATAGTACGAGTAGCACTGATTGTCTTTTAGTAGGCAGTAGTTGGTACCTCGCACCAGCCGTCACTGGCAATAGGAACTGCTAATTGCAGTATAACTTTAGCTCAGATTAGATTGGGTTTGAATTACCTCAGCTATGTAACAGCCAATAAAGTTGAAGCCATGAAAGACTATGGTTTTGTCATGAAACTGAGCTTGTTCTTGATTATTAAAACTTGTTGTAGATATCTCGTAATACAACAAGTTCCTATAAATGTTATATTTGATGCCTTCTTTGTTCAAGTTGCTGGCATTAACATTCCTAATTAATAAAAATATGTACCTATGTCTAATTAATAATAATTTAACCTATCCAATATGACGACTATTTGAATATTATTTTTAACCTAAAAAACTCTTAATAAATTTTTTCGTGACAATTGGTAAAGGCCCTTTCCGAGAAACCAAATACATACCTATTTAGTGCCATTTGGTTTACTGTCTGTTCAATATTTACTATTTACTAAGAAAGTTTTCTTTTAGCTATACCAGTTTTTTCCCTGCATATCTTGTTGAATGTACCTATATGTTTACTATACAACAGTAGATAATACTTTTATACAGACATAATATTTATTTGTTTTAAAATGAACAACTCATTAATCCATCTCCTATTTCATCTAGGCAATGTCAGACAAGAAGCCCCCTCATCAGATCAGTATGGCAGCGAGCGCCATCGCCTTACGAGGAGTGCATATATTCTTGAACGCCAGCAGAGCCGCCGCTGACAAGAGATCACAGCCGCGGCCGAAGACCAAGCGCCCGCTACCAGGGTACAAGATGCAGACCGGAGTGCTGGAAGTGCTGCTAAGAGCTACCAAGTTTGATAAGTAATTTAAACTTGCTTAGAAATGTTTTTAGTCCATAAGAATATTTCTGCACTGATATAAACATCTTAAAAGAGTTACGAGGAAAAATCTGAATTTGAGTCTTAGGAAGGAGTGAATGTGGGCGAAAACTCGTTCAATTTAACCCTATTGTTTTATAAAAGTCAGGTTCAACCCCATGTGGAGTACTGTACGCACCTTTGGGCAGGTGCCCCGCAAAACCAACTCCACCCGTCGCATTGTCAACGATCCCAAACTCTAACCAAACTAGAACCTTTAAGTATAAGTATAAGACGTTGGTTCCCTATGTATTTTCTACCGACTGTATAATGGTAAATGTTCTGAAGAGCTCTTCGATATAGTGCCACCGTCACATTTCCATCATGGCTTAAAAAAGCGTCGAGTATAAACATATTTTCTCTAAAAGCCGGCAAAGCACCCACAACTCTCCTTGCGTTGCAGTTGTCCATGGGCAACGGTAGTCATTAAGCATCTGATGGTTTCGTTCGTTCGTCCGCTCGTTTACCCGCCTAATTAAATAATAATAATAGAAGCTAAGACGAATTAATTTTGTTATAAATATTCAATTACAACAATATCAACACTAACATGTTTGAAATCTAGAACTTCTAAAGTACTTCTACCGATACTAGGTAAAGTGGTGTAAGTAGTCGGGATATATATATATATATATATATAGGTGTAATATTGTTCAATGTTGATATCCCACTACGTAACAATTAAATATTTCGTTAGAAAGGTATTTCTCACGCATTTATGCAGAACGTGAAAAATAATTGTGAAAATAAGACAACAATATGGTTCAGGAGAAATCAGATCAGCTAACCTAATTAAATGTAATTTTGAATTAATTTATTGTCCTAGTAAAACATTGACAGTCAGTGTTATATTAGTTTTAATCGTATTTCCTTCATGATAAATACACGAATTCAAACACGCTACAAACGAATTAGGATGATTCAGTAATTTTGGAATTCAATTAAAGGTTAATTATAAATACACGAAATTTTTGACCTGATATACCTAAGCATTGCATCACAAGAAACACATTTTAGTCATCAAAGTTTTATATAAAAATTGTTTTGTTGTGTAGATTCTTTTAATTAACTACTCATTATATATCAAGGAATTTGAAAGGTACAGATTACTAAATATATACAGGGTTATTTTTATTTAATTGGTCACCTCCTGCAGGCAGCCTCTCTATATCTAACACAACAACATATTTTGTTCAACGACTTTTAACAAATCTTGATAAACAACACACAAAAAACGAAACAAAAAAAAATTGCTGCCTCTTTTACTTATTACTCTCTATTTTGTAAGAAGTATTTATAAGGTCAACGCCCGGGCGCTATACCTAAGCTCAGATTTAATACCAGTTCAGAGACAACAAATAAATTTTGTATGGGTAAAATTTAAATTTAAAAACTATTAGCCTTAAAATTTAGTTGAACAAATGTTGTTGGGATTGATGTACAGAGGCTGCCTGCAAGAGGTAGCCAACTAATTACAAATAACCCTGTATATACAAACGTTTGTATTCAACTATTTGGTTAAATATATGTATATAATATATATACTAGCGGACCCAACAGACGTTGTCTTGTACACGCTTCTTTATTTAAAAAATTCAAACTTTAAAACTTTAAAAATTTAATTTAATTTTAATTTAATTTAATTTAATTTAATTTAATTTAATTTAATTTAATTCAATTCAATTCAATTCAATTCAATTCAATTCAATTCAATTCAATTCAATTCAATTCAATTCAATTCAATTCAATTCAATTCAATTCAATTCAATTCAATTCAATTCAATTCAATTCAATTCAATTCAATTCAATTCAATTCAATTCAATTCAATTCAATTCAATTCAATTCAATTCAATTCAATTCAATTCAATTCAATTCAATTCAATTCAATTCAATTCAATTCAATTCAATTCAATTCAATTCAATTCAATTCAATTCAATTCAATTCAATTCAATTCAATTCAATTCAATTCAATTCAATTCAATTCAATTCAATTCAATTCAATTCAATTCAATTCAATTCAATTCAATTCAATTCAATTCAATTCAATTCAATTCAATTCAATTCAATTCAATTCAATTCAATTCAATTCAATTCAATTCAATTCAATTCAATTCAATTCAATTCAATTCAATTCAATTCAATTCAATTCAATTCAATTCAATTCAATTCAATTCAATTCAATTCAATTCAATTCAATTCAATTCAATTCAATTCAATTCAATTCAATTCAATTCAATTCAATTCAATTCAATTCAATTCAATTCAATTCAATTCAATTCAATTCAATTCAATTCAATTCAATTCAATTCAATTCAATTCAATTCAATTCAATTCAATTCAATTCAATTCAATTCAATTCAATTCAATTCAATTCAATTCAATTCAATTCAATTCAATTCAATTCAATTCAATTCAATTCAATTCAATTCAATTCAATTCAATTCAATTCAATTCAATTCAATTCAATTCAATTCAATTCAATTCAATTCAATTCAATTCAATTCAATTCAATTCAATTCAATTCAATTCAATTCAATTCAATTCAATTCAATTCAATTCAATTCAATTCAATTCAATTCAATTCAATTCAATTCAATTCAATTCAATTCAATTCAATTCAATTCAATTCAATTCAATTCAATTCAATTCAATTCAATTCAATTCAATTCAATTCAATTCAATTCAATTCAATTCAATTCAATTCAATTCAATTCAATTCAATTCAATTCAATTCAATTCAATTCAATTCAATTCAATTCAATTCAATTCAATTCAATTCAATTCAATTCAATTCAATTCAATTCAATTCAATTCAATTCAATTCAATTCAATTCAATTCAATTCAATTCAATTCAATTCAATTCAATTCAATTCAATTCAATTCAATTTAATTTAATTTAATTTAATTTAATTTAATTTAATTTAATACCAGTTCAGAGACAACAAATAATTTAATTTAATTTAATTTAATTTAATTTAATTTAATTTAATTTAATTTAATTCAATTCAATTCAATTCAATTCAATTCAATTCAATTCAATTCAATTCAATTCAATTCAATTCAATTCAATTCAATTCAATTCAATTCAATTCAATTCAATTCAATTCAATTCAATTCAATTCAATTCAATTCAATTCAATTCAATTCAATTCAATTCAATTCAATTCAATTCAATTCAATTCAATTCAATTCAATTCAATTCAATTCAATTCAATTCAATTCAATTCAATTCAATTCAATTCAATTCAATTCAATTCAATTCAATTCAATTCAATTCAATTCAATTCAATTCAATTCAATTCAATTCAATTCAATTCAATTCAATTCAATTCAATTCAATTCAATTCAATTCAATTCAATTCAATTCAATTCAATTCAATTCAATTCAATTCAATTCAATTCAATTCAATTCAATTCAATTCAATTCAATTCAATTCAATTCAATTCAATTCAATTCAATTCAATTCAATTAAATTCAATTCAATTCAATTCAATTCAATTCAATTCAATTCAATTCAATTCAATTCAATTCAATTCAATTCAATTCAATTCAATTCAATTTAATTTAATTTAATTTAATTTAATTTAATTTAATTTAATTTAATTTAATTTAAAAAATATATATATTCAAAAGTTATCACATATACACATATCTAACGTCATTACATGTACATTTATCATAATTCGACCAATTGATACCGTATGAATATGTAAATAAAGATTTTTTGTTTAAATAAATGAATTTGATGTACCGATATATTTTTTTAAATTTCACTTTTTACCGAAGCACGTATCTTCACTTTTACCAAAGCACGTATCGGGCCGCTAGTACTAAAATATTTTTCTCATTTCTATCCTAAAATATTTTTCTCATTTCTATCGAAACCCCAATTGTCAGGGCAGACTATAATTAAAGTATAATATTATTTAATATTTGACATTTCCATGGTAACGCAGTCCGTCGGAACCAATGTGAAACATTCCAAAATCACCACTTACACATTAAAAAATAATCAAAAAACCATTTTCCAGTGGACCAAATTGTGAATCTAAGCAATTGTCAAGTCCCCTTGAACACACACAAAGAATTTCATAAAAATCGGTCCAGTCGTTTAGGAGGAGTTCAGTGGCATACACACGCACACAAGAAATATATATATAAAGATTCAATTAGTTTAGAGATGCTGGTAAGCATCGACCTTCCATATTTAGCCGTTTCTAAAATACTTGGGGTCAAATTGCAGAATCTCTTCTGAAAAGGTAAAAAAAGAAAGCAGATGTAAAAAGCTACTTATCTAGTGATTTTAGACCGAAACTACTTAAATAACATGATATTGTTCAGTAGATATTATCTATTTTTCGTGATCTAGGCCAGATTTTAAAAAAGTATATTCGTAGAATGCCAGGCAACGATTTATAAAAGGAAAATATAGACAAAAAAAGATATTTAAGAGTAACATACACATTTGCGTATAACTGTGAACCTTTAGGAAAGAATAATATATCAATTATATTTATTGTAAAAGTAAAGCATTATTAACACGCTTTTATTAGCTTGGGTTGTATGTATGTATGTATTTCACCAGGTTCCAGCGATTAAAAAGCGTGGGGTACTCGATATTTAAGGTATTACAATCATTCTATTAGCAACTATCTATGAGAGGATAGTTATGAATCACAGTAAAACGATTTTTACTCAGAATTGAATTATTCTGTTAATAACTTAAATTTTATTATAATTTTATATTAAGGCGATTCACTATGATTAATTGTTCGATCTTCTACTACTGTAATTTTATACTCTTAAGATGTAGATATTTTACAAATAAAACACATTATTGAAACCAAAAATACTTGCTCAGAAACTCTTATATGTGTCTCGTAAATATCTTAGATCTTGTTGTAATTGTGATGAAGGTGATGATTGTAGTAGGTGGTAGTATTGTGGTAGGTGGTAGTATACAGTATGGTATATACATATTACACCCTCGCCACTCGCCAGTCGCCAGTCGACAGTCGTGAGTCGAACTCATGGGCTTCGTGCAGACTGACGTGTGACGTACGCACTCCTGTACGAACTTAACTTGAAATGCCCTACAGACAACTTAAAGAAAAGACGTTAGATATATTATATAGAAACACGCATTTTAGCAAGTGAGTTTGATACAAGTTTCTGAAATAGGTTATATAACTTGGATTTTGTTTTAATATCATTTAAATCGTGTTTTAGTGCCTTTTCTGGTGCCCACCAGGACTTAACAGGTTCTATTGAGTGTTTGAGTTTCTTAGAGTTTAACGATTCAGAAAGTTTTAGAAAGTATCAATCAAAGTAATACAAAAATATATTAAATTAATTAATTTTAATTTTCGAGCTTGATAATATGTTTAATATATCTTATACTTAATAAGTAAAGTTGATGTAAATTAAAAAATATAACTTATATATACCTAGATAACTATGTTTGCATTATTTGTTATAGAAATGAGCTGGAGGCACTTTTTACAATGTACAGGAAGTTGGTAACAGCAGCTCAGAACGCAGCGCCGGCCAGCGTGATCGGACAACCGGTGGCTAAAGTTGATGTATGTATGCTTTTTCTATTTGTTCATATTAAAATGTAACTAGGTAATTAAACTTTCAACTAAATAACTAGTTAGTTATGTTATTACCCCGCAAGTTATTAACGATTTCCTTAGAAGAAACACATATAAATGCAAAACGTTGAGTAAAAACAAATGCTTAGTACAAAATTGGGTAGTATCAATTACGATTATTTATTTAATTTCATAGTACCTAATATATTCACTAATAGTAGTTCCAGGTCGTTTTTGTTTGTGAAAGTAGACTATAGATAGTATAATAAGCAATTTTGTATCTATGATGTCTACAAAAAGTTTGACGATCGTAAATATCGAAAGTATGTAGCAGACATGATATAGACGCACGCAATTCAAAATAAAGCCTTGTTATTTTGTATTTGGAACCTAACTATTGGGTAAACTAACAAAATGTAATCACTCATTACCTACAACCTGCATTTAAAAACATATTTAATGAGAATTACGAGAAAATTGTACACTTTGGGAAGCTTTAGTGTGGTCTATAAATGACGTATAAAGATAAACATACCGGCGCGGCGGCGTCGCTCACCTAGATAGGGGTTAATAAAAAATATAATGAATTTTCGTTTTACTTCTTTTATGAAAACGGAAACGTAAATGGTATAACATACATATTATAGTATATTTTTCGTGTTTAAGTTTTCATGAGACAAAAGTGTTGTTGAAATCGAAGTATATTCTATGTTATTTACAAATAAGGATAAAGTAAATTATATGTTGATGCTTGTTACTCATTCACGCCTAAATTACTGTACGACTTTGATGAAACTTAGCAATATTGCAGCATATGTATCAGAATAACACATGGGCTATAGAAATACTAACTTTTGCACATGGTTCTGTCTGTGATGTTTGTTATTCTTTCACGCCTAAATTACTGTACGGCTTTGATAAAACTTAGCAATATTGCAGCATATGTATCAGAATAACACATGGGCTATAGAAATACTAACTTTTGCACATGGTTCTGTCTGTGATGTTTGTTACTCATTCACGCCTAAATTACTGTACGACTTTGATGAAACTTAGCAATATTGCAGCATATGTATCAGAATAGCACATAGGCTATAGAAATACTATTTTTTGTCTGTGACATTACATAGATTATAGCGCGATAACTAATTGCCACGGGAGATCCTGTTTTTAATCGTTTGGTTCACTGAATTTTACAGAATTATGTAATTAGTAAACTAATTACTGCTAGTCTAAACGGATTAAAGGATTTTGACGTATAAGGTCGGTACGATACGTCGAAATAATCGAAAATAATATTTTTATGACTTATGTTCCTCGCCATAAAATTATTATTATTACAGTGTACGTGGACGAAGTCACGGTCAACAGCTAGTATAGAATATATTATATACGAGTAACTATTTTAGTACACATTTTGATGAGTAATGAGAAGTAATCCTTACTTAATTACTTAATAAACATTTAACATTTTTAGAAACCTCTTCTTATTTCTTTATATATATTTTAAAATATTTGATGATACTGACTACTGTAGCGTTCTTGTAGTATTAATGATTTTTTTTTACTATATCATACCAAAGTTAAAGTGAAATCAGTTTGTGCATGTGTATTATAATAGGTACTAAAAGAATAGCGTGAGCTAGAAGACGCTATAAAATAAAATTATTTCATTCTATCGTCGTATCGTAAAATATGTAAAATATAAAGGTATATCCGGGACACATGAGCATATTTTATTATTTTATTGTTTTATGTGCAGACTGCAGACAATACGTAGCAACCTTTTATGAAAAGGTAATATTTTGATTCGTTGAATCCTACTAATATTATAAATGCGAATGTAAGTTTGTTTGTTACGCTTTCACGCGAAAAATACTCAATCGATCGTTGTCAAATTTTGTACACATACTTTTGGAGGTATTAGAAGTAACATAGGATACTTTTTATAAAATATATATGTATATATTTTAGCGGATAGTTAAAAAATGTAGAAAGATAAAAATATTTTTTGTCAATAGACACGTGGACGGAGTCGCGGTTAACAGCTAGTATATTATAAAGGAAAATATTACAGATTAAATCTCTAGCAACTAATTTGAATTATGCCCCCATCCAAAAACGAGGAATGTTATAAGTTTAACGTTTGTATCTGTCTCTCTGTGTATCTGTGTGTTTGTCTGTGTAGCGTAGGGTAGAGTAGTGTAGCATCGTAGCAGCCAAACGAATAAACGGATTGCTGTTTTTTTAGTCGAAAGCCTTGTCCGTCAAGAAAACTTAAAAAATAATAAAAGTTTTCACAAAAAGACCTCTAAAAAGGATAAAAATAATATTATTATGTACTTATTAAAGAAGTATTTTGATGCATTATGTACCAAAAAGTTGATAATTTTGGGCATAACCGTAAATGCGTTCTTAATCAAACCTAACTTGATATTTTACTAGCCATTTTTTTTTGTCAATTTATCAAAGTTTTTTTTGTATTTATTTTGCTTCTAGTGCCTATGGATTGTTACCGATTTGTCTTGACTTGATGGAGTTACCAGAAAGTATCCTGATTGACGGATACTGGTGGATCTCCTAGACGAATGGAGCTGGGTGCACCGAGTATGGGCTTGTTTTGTTGCTTTTGATGAGATCTTACCGTCAGACTTAATGGAGTGATCTGAAGGTACCCTGAGGGGTGAATGATATTGGATCTCCTAGAGTTAGACGAATAGAACTTAGAAATATAATACTAATAGAAACGAAAAAATCGATGAGAAAAAATATACATCAAGACTATCAAATTTGTTTCATTTACATATTATTCTTGCATTATGTGTATGTACATGCGTATGTGTGCGTAGACAAAATTTGTCTATGTAGTGATGCTATTTGCTACCTATCAGTTTTGTAAACGCGTCCTTAGCCTTACCGAACTGAATATTCAGGCGAACTATTCGGTTTACCATTTCATTGTTTGTTTGCCAAAAACAGGTTCTAACAGATACGTTATGTGTGGCTGCTGGCTAGATTAATAAATATGTTAATTTGTGGTTTAAAATAAGTTAAGTTTCAAAATAAGTTTTGACTACACTAAGAACTAATTGTAGGTTAGTAATAATAAAATAAATATGTTGACTTGATGTATGTATTTCGAAATAATGTTGATTAAAAGCTAAATGGATTTATATTATTAAGCTAAAAATAAATATATTTTTTAACAGATTTTTTTAAATATGTCAATGTACCTATTTTGATATTAGAGTGCCTAATTATTAATTACTAAATGTTTTGATTTTACGATCTGGTAAGCTGTTATAATTTTTGGAACGTCAAAAATCACACTAGGGTTAGATACCTATTGAACGAAGGCAGGGACAGAAATTTAGCTAGCTCCTGTTTTTATTTAGTTAATCGTTTTTCTATTTGTTTAATATTCAGGGCATTGATCTTAACACTTTTCGAGACGTCATGCACAACACCTTCGACTTAGTCACAGAAGATGTGGTAATGGATCGAGTCTGGCTAACCTGGGAGCGGGGGGCCCATGGTGGGGAGGGGGCCTTGAAGTTCGAAGCCTGGGTGAGAGGCCTTAGCGTGCTTTTGAGAGGCTCCGATGAAGAAAGGCGTACTCATTGTTTTGCTGTGTATGATTTGAACAGTGATGGATTTATAACTAGAGACGAAATGTTTACTCTTTTAAAGTAAGATATATTTTTATATCAATTATATTTAGACAGTACAATTCATTCTCACCTTCTAAAGAACCGTTCTATTGATATTCCGGTGCTGGTCTAAGACCATCTTATAGTGTATGATCTATGATGTGAAACTTGGCATATCGTACATTTTTAAAAAATAAATTCTCACAATTATTCTTCTCTATCGACATGACGCAGAAAAAAATAATATTTAGGTCATGCCCGGGTTTTGTCAAATTTAGGGCAACTATTATAGATAGACTGATGTTATTATTATTGAACTCGAGTTCTTCGAACTTTAGCCTAACCCTTGTGAGCCTTCCAAAGGATTTCAATTTAAGATAAATTCTCTTTTTATCATTTAACATTAATTTCGAACATTTCAATTATGTCTTATATTTTGCTGCAACTTAGCCTTGTTTTTAAAAAAGATTAGATTGAGAAAGATTGTGATAATATGGACATTTGATAAATTAATGCTATATACAGGGTTATTCGTAATTAGTTAGCCACCTCTTGCAGGCAGCCTCTCTACATCAATCACAACAACATTTGTTCTACAACTTTTTAAAATTTAAGTCTACCCATATAAAGTTTATTTGTTGACTCTGTACTGGTATTAACTCTGAGTTTAGGTATGGCGCCCGGGCGTATAGGTATTTCTTACAAAATATATGTAAAAGAGAAATCAAAAATTTGTTTATTTCGTTTTTTTGTGTTGTTTATCAAGATTTGTAAAAAGTCGTAGAACAAATGTTGTTGGGATTGATGTAGAGAGGCTGCCTGCAAGAGGTGGCTAACAAATTACAAATAACCCTGTATATCAAATTCATTAAAATATATAGGTAATTTTAGTAACTTCTAAAAATGTATTTTTATATAACACAATCTGAAGAAAAAATGGTATTACCTATACCATTTTTTCTACTACAAACCTTCTACAATTAAATATTCATTCAAAAAGAATTGTTCACTGAAAAGATATAATCAAATGGAACGATTCAAACCAATCAGATCGAAATCTAGATTTGACGACAGGAATCATATTCGATCTAATCAGTTGCACGTTGCATCTTTCAGTGTTTGTTAACAATTCGAAAGTTACAAATAATTAAAACCTTGAAAGACCAAAGAATATTAATAAATCTTTACATAAATGCATAATAAATACAGTGATTATTGTGCTTCTTAGGAACTGCCTCCTGAAGCAGCCTGGTGACGAGGATCCCGACGAGGGTGTGCGCGAGCTGGTGGAATTGGTGCTGAGGAAGATGGACCTCGACAATGACGGCAAGCTCTCCGTGAATGATTATAGGTGACTTATCATTATTTACAATTATAAGAATATAGAATTAGTTATTAAGAATAGAAATAGAAATGTTATGTTGCAGGCGACTTCAATTCCTTTATCTTAATAATAAACCATCTATCATCCAATTACATTTATATTCGTAGACCAATTTAATTATAGCCAAATTTTTTTTAAAGTAAAACTTTTTGTATTTTACCTCATTAGGCATAAATAATAAAAGTTTTTGGTTTAGGTACGAAGACATAAAACGAACCAAAATTAATAAATATTCTTTTTCATATAGTCATATTATACCGCCACGTTTTTTACAGTAAAGCTGTTCAACAAGAGCCGTTGCTGTTGGAAGCATTTGGTCAATGCTTGCCTTCCAAGAGACACGCGGCGGCCTTTCTTAAAAATTTAAACACTAAATAGGTCATTTAAAACAAAAGCTTAATATTTCTACCCGTCAAAGTTGTCTAAGAATGGCAAATAATATGATAATTCCGAAACAATGGTAAAAAAAACAAAAAAAGTTGAATCATTATATTTTATTCTGCTTATGCTAAGTATAAGAAATAATTGTTAAGCATTTCTTATTGTAATTTTTAATTCTAACTATTAGCATTGAATTTTTTTAATACTTTTTCTTTGTATATAATAAGTGAACTCTCTAAAATATGTTTATGTTTATTTTTTTTCTCACTAGTGACTGTAAAAGACACTTTACACAGTATCTACTTTAGACTCGAGTATTATAATTTTAATGAGTATATAAAAGATATTATCAAATGTTGACTATGTATCTATATCATTAAGAATAAATATAAACATTTAATAATAAAATAAATAATTCGTAAATATCAATTTTCTGGTATAATTTATTGTACGATATACAAACCAACAATGTATCAATTATAATTAGATCCCTTGGTAAAATTTATAGAGATTTATTTGTTTAGAAACTTTCATTTACAAATGACATCATAATCCTAAACTTAGACGTACTCTTGTTAGAAAGAGTAGTTTATATTTTTCGTAACAAGGTAACTAATAAAATATAATTATTAGAAAAACTTTATCTTTTACTATCAGGTAGATCTATTCTACAATTACTATTTTACACAATGGGAAAACTTAGAAATAAAATTGTTACCAAGCTACTGTTTTTAGTAACAATATAACATTTTTTTCTATTTCCTTAAGATATAACTCGCTGAACAACAGACAAAACTACTTTGAAATGTTATAGTAATTTGATTGTTTGCCATTTTATCAGAACATTATTGATATAGATAACTCAGATACTGGTCAAAGTACAAAAAAAAACGATTAATAAATAGATATATTAAATGCAGTATTTATATTTATCGATAAAGTAATATGAGTAATAATCAATACTCATCACTTATAATAATTTATCTTTACATTATTTGGTGGATTTTATGGCACTTTTGCCATCTTAATCTATTTAACATTAGGGTACCTCAAAACCATACGCTATTTCGTTTCTCACCAAAATATAAAGTACAAAAGAAACATAAATAGTATGGTATATGAATGTACAAATATTATTGTTCGTGCGCGCCCACACCAGTGCTGAAGAACTCGTTCCAAGCGACAGCAGCAGGGAATGGCAGTAGACGGTAAATGTACTAAAACAATGACAGTATTTTATAGAACCTTTGAAAGGTTTGTTCTAGATTTTTAAATCATATTTTTGCACACAAGATTTAAAAAATCCAGGAAAATTCAAAAACGCTTACCCTATTTATGTAATGTAATTCCTGGGGAACGGTGATCTCCACCAGCTCTCTTCGTACGGCATTTATGATCAACTCAGCGGTCTCCCCCGCGCTCACCACCTTCATCACGGTGGGAAACCGGATCTTTGGATTCTTGCACAGCCCCGTGTCCACCATGTACGGACAGACGGTAGTGAATTTAATCTAGAAATATATCAATTATTTCAGGACTTTCCGTTAGGTTTCTTCAGAAATGCTAACCAATGATAGTTGTTCTAGTACATTAGGTATACCTACTACTAATGAGTAGAAGTAGTTAATAAGTTTTGAAATTGGAATTATATAATTGTTATTTAAATATTCCGAATACAGTTTATTAATCAAACGAACTATTGCCTTAATGATGTGAAGTACTGTATTATAAAAATAAGTCTATGAGAACCATCCAATGCGACAACAATTTAGCTAATCTAATAATAAATAATATACTAATATTAAGGTCCATTGCCAATCCTTATTCGCAGCTTAGAATAGGACCGAGTGCCGTAAAAGTCAGGGGACAAAAATAATAGTAAATACTATTCTATTCTACATCACTTATCATTAAGGTGTCCCTAATATCATCAACATTCGTCCCAAAGAGGGTTTACGTCCTAAATATTTTAAAATGTATACGAACCCATCCACTTGTCGGTGCAAAGTAATAATAGCTCTGATAAATACATAAACTCACTGTCATTTAATATTTTAGATGACTAATTTCGGGTAATGATCGAGAAGACAGAGATATTTATCAATAACGCTTAAGGTAGTTACCCCGCTGAATTCTCTAGGGTCCTCCCTCAGTTCTATAGCCAGTGCCTCCATGATACCGCGCACGGCGTACTTGGAGCCGCAGTAAGGTACCAGGTTGCTGAGCCCCATCACCCCCGCCATGGATGACATAGCGACGATGTGACCGTGGTTACGAGTCATCATGTTGGGGAGGAAGGCTTGGAGCATCTAAATAAAAGCAAAGGATTCAAATGGTCAAAACATTCATAATGTCAAGACTAAATATGGGCTACTTCCGCTCCGCACCACCACACACAACTATAAGAGTATGTTCAATATTGAATTTAAATTAAACTACCTTAATTAGTGATACAATACATTTTTTTACATATTTTCGTGACAAAAAATAACTTCAAGGACATGAAGTGAATTGACTCAAATAATCTAGTAATAAAAAAAAACATTCTGTCCTGTTTGTAAGGTGGGTACTTATATCTCTGACTATTAATTTTATTTGATATTCTGATGAAAAAACACGTCATTGATTTCTTGTTATATTAAAACCTTACCCAGAGGTTGGCGTTGACGTTGATATCATTCATGAGTCTGATCTCCTTCTCCGTCTGCGCCAGTAGTGGTCTGCTGGGCATGATGCCTGCATTGTTTACGAGTATCGAGACTTCTCCAACCTCTTTTCCGACCCTGTCTGCTAGCTGCATGACAGCCGCACGATCGGTGACATCGCACCTAATAAGGAAATAAGTATTTATTCTATATAAGTAATGCTTATGTGGTTTTTGCAGTTGTAGAGATTTTGAGTCTGTCGAGGATTTATCAGGGATGTCGGCATTACTCACCGCGTACTCACACACACACACGAATAGCAGCTATGCTACAGATAACATAATACCTACTTATAATATAATAATATATATATATATATATTTTTTTTTAATATATTTTTTTTTTTTTTTAATATATTTTTTTTTTATTCATTACTTATCTTACAATATTATGAAATGTTTTTGGTTATAATATTAAAATTGATGTTTTATCTGGATTAGCAACGCTTAGATACAGAGTTCTTCTGCATTTAGTCTCCTAATCTAATCGTAGTCAAAGATTACTACTAAATGTATTAGCAACATATCAAATTAATATATTATTGATAATGAAATAATAAACGATTAAACAAGTATTTCACCTTCAACTTGACTTTTCTACCTTTGATATATTTCTTTGTTCTATCCTTATAACATTTTATAAATTTACCATTTAATTTGTAATAACAATTTCATCTTCTAAAACACGTAAGTAATGGTTAAATGCAGATGAAAATGTTGATAACGTACTGATAAGCGAAGGCCTGCAGTTTCTCCTGTTTTATCGTCCGAGCAGTATCCTCATTGGTGCTCGCATTGATGTCGACGCATACGACCCTGGCTCCCAGCCTTGCGAAGCGCAAAGCCATCTCCCGACCGATGCCATGACCGGTGCCTGTGATCTGAAGGAACCCAAGTATTAGAAGTTTACTATTTTATTAGTCGTGAGCTGTGCTTTCACTGTACGATAGTATAGGTGCTGGCCAAAAGAAGGTCATTTATTTAATAGGTGGCATTGGTATAAATAGTTAAAACTTAATTACTTACTAATACTATTTCCTCACTGACGTCCTTAGGGTCCATGGGCACTACTGTCCGCCACATCCCTCGTATCGTCAAGTAGTTGACCTTCAATATGGTCCATAGGAAATCGAGGAAGATTGCGAAAGCTCCTTGATAGTCCCTGAAAGTAGAAACCAATGAAAAATAATAAAATAAAGGTATTTTATAAATCTTATTATATCCTAAGGACCGCGTCAGAAACTAAATATGTTAGTACAGAATATTAATTCTACGCATATTTATGTATAGAATTTATAATACATAGATACCTTATACGAGTGTGTAAATACTTGGAAATGTCGAAAAATATTTTAAGCGACAGTAATGCGCCCTCTTGACAATAGAGACGAATGAATATTGATATTTAGGTAAATACAACAAATATTTACAATGTAATATTTATATTAGTATTTCAAGGTATAAAAAAGCTTAGGTATATGCTTCTTTTAAATTTAAGTGTTATATAGTTTTGATTTAATTTTTGATGACACGGTTCCTCGGTTGTTCTGATTTCTTAACTTTTAAGTTAGCTACTCCTTTCCATAGCATACTGGCAGTTTGTGAGTTTCCTGGTCATTTTCTAAGTTTAAGACCATGATCACATTACCCACACAGCCACATATTTGGACGAGTGGTATGCAAGTGTTACATATTTATCTTTTTTTTCATCTCTTAAGTTCCAGTAACTAACTATTGCAATAGCTACTACACTAGCTGTTCAGAATTCTTCTTTCCATTTTTGGAACAAAGATTATTTTTCAGTCATGATCTTCCTCCGATAAATATATTCATCAAGGTGATTGCTTTCATCGCATCCCAGCTGTTTTTAATATCATTATAGTTATAGTTAATATAGGTTGCGTTATGTTCGTGAACGGGTGCTGCTTACGGTGACTGGTTGTGTGGCAAGCCGAGTTTGTACATTTTTTTTACTGTTATTATTATTTCACTTTCGTTGCCTGAAATCATTAGGCTTCATTTCCAATTGATTGCGACGGACTAGTTGTTCCAAGATTGCATTTAAGATTGACGTTTTTGAAACAGTGATCACAATAACAAAAAAATATATCCGGCTGAGTTTGTTGTGTGGTGCTTCTCAGGCCAGGACGCGTTTGGAACCCTCATAGCTTTAACACTAATATGGAAAGTGCTTTTTCAGAAGGACTTATTACGATAAATCTGGTAAAATGGGCCCTCCTGACACTTCCATGATTATGATTCAAAGTGGAAAAGATAAACAAATAAATAAATATCTCTGATTTACATTAGAATGTAAAGAAATCAAGAGTTTATCTGTTTCAATTATAATGGTAATTAATAATGATGTTTATATCTGGATTATCAACGCCTAGAGACTGTTTTTTTTTGCATTCGGGTGGCTAATCTAATCGTAATCGAATTAAATGTATCAGCAGCATTTAAAATATTTGCTACTGATAAGAATATAAAAAAAATATGGTTATCGACCTTGTCCGTGACTTTAACGTTAGCTTTATTTAGCAGTTCTTTATTTAGTATACGACATTAAAATAAATTAAATAATTATAGAATGGTTTGAACCATCAATGCAAGTAACGTGGTAAAAGTATAACATTTACAGTATAGTGTGTGGTATAGAGTGTTTTGCAACATGGAGAGATAGAGAATTGTTTTTTTCTGCCCGTAACATATCATCCAAGATCTTAGCAATCTTTTTATGAATACGACAATTTCAAACCATAGATACATTGGTTAAATAAAAACGAGGATAGATACTGTATTTATATAAATAAAACAAAAAAAACTCTAAGATTGTATTCTGTCCGGGGTCATTCGTACCAGGGTCATCTTCTCTGTACCAACTGAGATATGTCACATATTAACAACATCTCCACACTATTGGTTGTGAAGAAACTTTACACTTCTTGTCTATTGAAATAATCAGTAAACATTGAAAGCAAAGATACAAATAACTAGGAAATAGGTAACTTATTTTACTTTACTTCATATAAATAAAATCTTTTCACGATTTTCAATTATAGGTTTATGGATTTATATGGTCTCAAAATGACATCATTTGGAATTAGATTAGACACAACGAGAAATCAGAAAAAATAGCAGGTACATCAGAAGACAGAGTATTATTATGAGATCAAACTAATACAAGAGATGTCAAGAGAGGCTCGTCCGTCTCATTGTATATAAAGAAGACATACAATAAATAATCCGGGTGTTATACAACATAACACGATCATGATGTAAACTAGTAATGCTGACGGGACCTGATAACGGTTATGGCTTATTAAATATTGGTACAAAATTATCGAAATGTAGATAACAACACAAAACAGTTAATATATAATGTATTATAATTAGTTTGTTAATATGTGTTTTGTAATGTAGTACCTAAAGTTTGTACTTTGCGTTGCTTAATGTGTGTGTATGTCCTATTTTTTACAGAATAAACCAAAAACAGTAAACAAACCAACATGTTTTTTAAGAATTCTAGTTATTAGGTAGGTACGCTAAAAGGCAGCGACTTCATTATCATTCGGTAGAAACTAGAAAAATAATCAGGAAAGTGTTTATAAATTGCATATATATGTAATGTGAAAATGTTAATGAACATATAGACATGTTTATAGATATAGATTTATAAAATCTCTAATCATTGGATAATTATTATTACTGGTCCCAATTAGTCCTAAAATCATCAACTATGCCTGTATTTTTCCTACCAATTCCCGATGTAATAACAAAGTAGGTATATAATATTTAGTAGGTAGGTAGTTAAATATGTTTTAAATAAAATATTCTATATAAAGCAAAAAGTTTCAAAAAGATGTTTGGTCAATCAATAAACATTAATATACATAATACATACACAATACATACACTGCACATACTGTCAAAGCAATTTAATTGGATATTTCTATAATAAAGTCACTCGTAGAACACTACTTAATAATAATTTTAACTATACATAAATAACCTGCTAGTCTTGTGTATCAGAGAACTGACCTGTCACCTGTCTCTCACCTAAAACTAACTTTTTAGTCCAAAATAATTACGTTCATAAAAGCAGGGTGTATTTGATTGTAACCTACCCTATTAATATATATATATTTTTAAACAAAATATTGTTATTTTTATTAAAAACTATATATTGTAGAGAAGTCGATCTAGAGGAAATACTAATGTCTAGAGGAAACTTTAACCTATAATACCTAGAGGAAACTTTAACCTAGGTTTTTCTTAAAGAAGAAACACAATATGCCTCCAATGTTAGAATATATTTTTATTGTAAAGAATACATAGAGATGAATAATTTAATTTGTATTATATTTTTTTTATATTTATTTACTTTAAAAAAATAGATTAATATCTTTTATATACACACTTCACATTTTAAAAATAATCGTGTTTTTAAATCGGTTTAATTAGGAAGGACTCATCAAGGCGCATAGCAACAAGGCAGATGAATCTTTCAGAACGCAAGTTCAGGGCATCTTATATGAATTTTTAATATTCTAAGGATTTAAATAAGTTTAGAGTGGCTAAACAAGTTTATAGACAACTAGATTTCTAGATATTTCAAACATCAATTTCGCTTGTGGCATCTTTTTAATATTTCAATATTGCAAAGTCATCTCATAATAACGATTATATAATCTCAGTGTGGGTATTGGTAAAGCGACGAAATGCTATCCTAGAGATCGCAAGTTCGAGTCCTGCAACTATGTACCAAAAAGAGGAATGTTATAACTTTGACCTGTCGATCTCTGGACCGCTTAATAAAGAAAGAAATTAAATGCAAGTAAGTTACTAAGGCAAACATAGAAGTTACGACATCGAATCGTATAGTCTAAACCCTCGTAACTTCGTAAAATAGACATCATCTTCAACGTACGTACAACGATCCCCCGACGCAACGACTTCAATAAGTACATAATAAAATTATTTTTATTCTTTTTAGAGGTCTTTTAATGTTTTATTTTTATTAAATCTGTAATTTTTTAAAGTAATAGATATTATACTGTTTACTGTAAAAAGTGATATCATAAAAGCCACATAATGAGTTTAGTGTGATCATGTTAAACTACCGCCCAAGTCTTGTATTATATCAGAGTCGACTAGACGTGACCCTTGACTTACATATTATTGACCAAGAGACCCAGGACGAGATGATACCAAACAATACCTTTGTGATAACGTTGATAACGCTGCCTTGAGATTATTGAAATCATTAATGTAGTTTCAAAATAAATTTAGAAATAATTCAGGTCTAGTAAAGAATATCGATGACCAGTACTGAAAATATTTTTGTTTCTCGCTCAGAGCACTGTAAGACTCAAAAACCTTAATATGTAACAGATTAATAAACTGTTTTTGTGAAAATAATAAACAAAACTCAGAACTTATAACACGTACGTGTTTTTATATAATATGAATTCTTATTTACAACCAAATTTACGACCCGAAGTTAATTTCGACTCATTGTTTATGTCTCTTTATAAAAGATGTAAAAACAAAAAAGTAATATTTTCCATATAATATATACTATCAATATATATAACCTACATAATAGTGATAATAACCAATGTAGTTTAATGTACACACTAATAGAGAAATAAAAAAATATACCAAAACTACTATTAACTTCTACTTGGCAACTTCTGCTTCGAAGATACGCTGTGATAGAAGAAGGGTGCGCTTAATTCTTATATGCTACTGAGATATATACTTATATTATAGTCTTCTAATAACAGTAATAATAAACTTACATGTTTTATAAATGCGTTTGTTGGTCGCGGCTACTCTTGAGGAAATCCAACTAATAATGGACTTGATAGCTGATAACACGTGCTTATACACTCGACACATACGCGGGTTTTATTTTTTTTTATTAAGTAGTAAGAAATACATCTTATGTGAAAATATGACTTGCTGAAACAGATGTCAATGTTATCACAACTGTACCAAAGTGTTATAAACGAACTTTGTTCTGAGGAGCTATTATTTATTATTTTGTTGTATCTTTTGTTGTAGTTGTGTTCGTGTGGACCCTCCATAGAATAAAGGGGGAGACAAATAAAATATTGTTTTGTGACTGGGTTGTGCCCTGACAGATATGCGGAAGAGAACATGCTGCTGTGGCCTGTCAGCACAAATGACTTATAAAGGTAAGAGGATGGATGATTTATTTTCAAAATTGTAAATGATATAAGAATATAATATAAATAAAATAAAATTGTCATAATAATCTTGAGATTAATTTCCTAATACACAAAACATCACATACACATTGACCTTGCAACTTTAAATATGTTACTACATATCAGTCACTACTGATAAGAAGTTGTAACTTATGATAACGAGCCTGGTCACGGTGTGGGTTATAATTATACTATTTCGCCAAGTCAACTATAATCTTTAATCTATATCTCTCATTATCCCATCTGAGATCAGAATCACTTTAGAGGATATGTCAAAAGTATGTTAATATAGTGTGTTAACATTCTCAAGACAACTTTCATTCTTCGTTCATTTGTGCGTTCCTTTTACTTTCTTCCATTCCATTCAGTTCAGTAAAAAGAAAATTGTCAGACAGTCCTCATATAAATAACATCTACATCATCTCTATTTATAAAACCGCTACTATCAATAATTAATTTTATTTCTGCTTTTATCTTCGAATAATTAATGTTTTGATAAGATTATGGATTTTAAGGTAAAACTTGATCGGTTCATTAAATTTTACCATTAAATAATTATTGTTATTAAAAGATTTCGTCGTTTGATGTGTATTAATATTGTAGTAATATTTCAAAAAAAGATTTATTTCCATTAAAAGGTATGAATTGTTGAAGTGCGTGTTTAATGCGCCTGTGATAAAAATAAAGCAATGACATAGTTTTACAATAAAATGAACAATAATATAAGATGGAAATTATCATATTACGACTAAATAAATATTATTGAGGTTATTATCAATCGCATGTTATCGCATTTTATATGAAAAGTCATGATTTTTTTCGATTACAGTATACTTACATTTATTTATAGTGTATAAGTACCATTTTGTTTCATAACTTTTTAATATCTTGTAGGTAGTGAAATAAGCCCGTTGCTGTAAAAAAGTAGGGACTTCTGAAAAAAAAAATGAGGCAAGTAGTTTTGGCAGTCCTCTCTTGATGTTAACCAGACAGAGCCAAAACAATTCTGTAGAGATCGAAACTTGTAGAAATCTGAAGGTGCAAGGTCATGGCTATACGGCGGACGCATTAATACGTCCCAGTCAAACCTTTTTAATTTTTGCTGAATGGCTAAAGATGTGTGTGGTCTGGCGTTATCGTGATGAAAGTGCACACTCATTAGGTTACTTTCAGTAGGCTCGTGTGGCACCCAAATATCGAGCTTCTTTGCGTGCCCAGATTTTTACAAACGGGTCAAAACTGTTTTGCGGTTAATCTCCAGTTCCTCGTACTACGTCGTAACTGACATGCCGATCTTGATCCACTTTTTCAAAAATTGCGTTTCATTTATTTGTAAGAGCGCGTCCAATTCAAAATGCATCTTTGAAATATAAATTCTTAAACCAACTTTGTGTTAGTCTTTTTGACATAGCATAAGATTCATAAACGTCACCAATTTTTTTGCGGCTTGTGTCGCAGTATTTCCTTTTTTAACCCCCGACTAAAAAGAGGGGTGTTATAAGATGACCTGTCGATCTGTGTATCTGTGTATATGCGTATCTGTCTGTGGCAAATTTCCGGCCAAACGCGTGGACGGATTTAAATGCGTTTTTTTTTAATCGAAAGCTATGTTCGTCGAAATGGTTCTTATCTATGTTTGATTGAAATAGAAATAGTCGACTCCAAGATATTGACGTTTTATTCGTGGGGGGGAGAGGTTCTTCTATACTTCTATACTAATATTATAAAGAGGAAAGGTTTGATTATTTTTTTGTTTGTTTGAAATGAATAGGCTCCGAAACTACCGGACCGATTTCAAAAATTCTTTCACCGTTGGCAAGCTACACTATTCCCGAGTGACATAGGCTATGTTTCATTTTCAAAAAATTAGGGATGATTACTAAAACTTGAATATTCTAACGCAAGGTGTAAAAAAATAAACAAAAAACTGCGTGCGCTGCGAAAACGGTGAAAGTTACGCAAAAATGATGTTCTATGAAATTGTTCCTCTTTAAAAGCTTTAAAAAAAAAAAAGCGACCTATACGCGGGCGGAGCCGCGGGCAACACCTAGTATGCAATAATTAGCTGTTCCCAACGGCTTCGCCTGCGCTATATAGGGAAAAAAGCCTTGTTATGAAGCCTATTCAATTAAAAAAACAAACAAATCTTTCCTTTTTATAATATTAGGATAGATTAATAGATATACTTAAACAATTTAAAATTTTGTGTATCTGTAGGTTCTTTTAGTACATTTCAGAAACCAGTAATATAACTTTAAAAAGCAGAAAAAAAATTAAATTAAAAATCTAAAAAACCCCCGATACAATAAGACCTCTAAAAAGAATAAAAATAATATTATTATGTACTTTTTGAAGCCGTTGCGTCGGGGGATCGTTTAATAAAGGAATAAATAAAAATGCAAGTAAGTTACGAAGGCAAATAAAGAAATTAAGATATCGAATCGTATAGTCTAAGTCCTCAATGATTATAACTTCGTAAACAAGACACCATCCTCGACGTACGTACAACAGTCGACCGACGCAACTACTTCAAGAAGTAGGTACCTACATAATAATATTCTTTTTTAGAGATATTTTTGTATTGGGGGTTTTTTAAATTTTGAATTTAATTTTTAAAATGTAGCCGTTTTAATGTCATGAAAACCAGACAGATACAAATAGTACAGCCTAAGAACTTTTTATTACAATTTCATACATACCTTTTTTTCCGTTGGAAAAAATGCGTTTCCGCATTGTCACACCAGCATGGAAGGCGATGGCCGGGTGGTATGTGCGGCACCCGGCAACTGCCATTTTTAAGGCACCCCACTAAAAAAACCAACGGTTGCCCTCATCGCTACAATGAGACGCCACGGGATCGCGTAAGCATTCACCGCGATGCCTCAGCGGAACCCCCCTGATAAGGGTACCCCGGGCAACCGGAGTACCCCTACGTCATAGACCTGTGCAATAACGAGAGAGGTCGCCCCCCCCTCTCACCTAGGCCTACGGCTGGGAAGGAATGGGCTGAACCCTTCTCCTTCCCAACCTCCCGCGCTGTATACGCACCCCCCCATACAGCGACGGGACCACTCCACAGTCAACTCTGCTATCAGAGAAGTACCAGAAGCGATCCCGCGGCCGACCCCGGTAAAGAGGGCCTGCGCCCTCCCACCCCTAACGCCCAGGCCTACTTTCCAACGTGATCACACGATGGAAAGAGGCCCGTACCCCCCGAACACCACACGTGCTCCCACGCACTCCTCCCACGACAGCCACGGAATTCCTCCCGGCGATGCTGGATACCTGAGGAAGAATCCATCACTGTTCCCGAACCCCCCGCAACCAAGTGTGCCCCAGCACCGCACCTGGAGCAAGAACTTCGGCCCACTCTACTCCACACGCCCCCCATCAGACAGCCACGGGATACCTCCCGGCGATGCTGGATAAAATTTCATACATACTTAGGTACTAGGGAGATTGAGTGTTTTTTTCCTAATACCTGCACCTGGAATAATGGGCATGCATCTCCTGGTGCCCGCTTGACGTTGAGTTAAGGGACATGTTGTACATACCTATATATAATATTCTATAAAGCACTACGTCAATTAGATTAACTCTTAGCATTTGACCTGTCTGTAATATATTGCTGAAATAAATGTATCTCTATAGTAGATTAAAACATATAATTTAAATGTCAATCTTCTGAACGAACTTCTGAAGAAGAAATCTTTGAGGAATATTTAGTTCACACTAATGAATTGATAAAAAGATATTTATTTATAAAAGTCGTAATCTTGTTAATTTATCTAAATTAATCAACAAGATAACGACTCTTATAAATAACTCTAATACACCTAGTAAGAGTTTTAACGATCCGAAAACTATGACAGTTTTTGAAATCAAAATCAATTGACATATTTAAAGTAATCTGTTCTTTAGGATTATTAGGATACCTTTAGTTGTTTTTTTATTTATAGTAATCATCCTAAATAACTAAAGATACCTAAATATATTTTGTAACATATTTTTTACTTTTATTATATTACAGTAATATTTTTTTTGTCATATTTTTAAAACTTTGTTTAATCTATGCAAGAAAGACAAATGTCAACCTTGAACCTTGCTTGTACGTCAACGCTCAAATCTCAGCAGAGTTTCGTCAGATCGTAAATATTGTTGAAGAAATGCATATAGGTACATATTTCTTCAAAACGTTTCGTAAATGGTTGAGTAACGATATCTGGACAGCCACGATCATAGTTAGTGGGAAAGTATTTTGTGTACATTAGGTAAATTGTGTGTGTATTAGGTAAATGTTCAAAATTAAGCAAATTTAAAGTTAATAAATTTTTATTTGTTATTAATAAATTTGGTATATTAAACAATTAAAAATTTACATAACAAAAACTTCGCGTAAAAATAAAATTATCATACCTATGTATTTTAATTTATAAATACCATTTTATCAATCAGTATACAAAATAAATATACCTACCTAATAAATAAACATTGCTGCAAAAACCGTTAAAAGTAACAAAATGAATATTTCTGAGATAGTATAGCTTCGGTATGACTTAGAAATAGATGACCAGATTTTAATCAAACACCTCATAGTAACAACAGCATTGAAATCCAAACACCTACAGACAATTGTTATTTCTATAAAGGTACAACCTTTGATATTTCTATAAAGGTACAACGCAATAGTCGTAATCTCACACTAAGTAATTGGTTATTGGTGTACATTTGGGACACTGTTCATCTCGTAGTTCGTACATTTACACCACCAAGTGGTCAGTGACCTTGTGCTCGAAAGCGTCTGTATGACTTCTTGCTTCTGGTGTTTGGGCGCCACACATTCTCTTTGAAGGTAATACAGTTTTGTATTATTTGGGTTTGTGAAATATAGGTTTATCTTATATTTACTTTTGTCCTAAAAGATATGTTGGGAAATATTTACACCACTCGTTCAATGGTCTCTTTAAAATGATGTGTATGTACCTACTGAGATGTGGGATTTAACTTACCGCAATTATTACTGACATAACTTCCGCATTCAACCACGACTCCCGAAAGATACATTTTAAGCTCAGGCTTAAAATATATCTTACAACGCTTCCTAAACTTTGTATACAGGTTTCTATTTTTTTGCTTAGAAAACAAATATAAATGAATTAATATATTAGTAGGAAGTTGTTCATAATTTGATTGCATCTTACGAGAGCTTCCTGAAGTTCAAAATCTCGTTTTAAAAAGAACTTTTAATTACAAGGTTTATAAGGAAATAATGTAACATTTTCTTGAGAAACTCAGCCGTAGGTATAGCAGATATAATGGAAGTGTTATTGAGAGTACGACCTTCTGAGAGAGGTTTCTTAAGTACCTACTGGTGATTAACTGACACAATTTAGGTACTTTAGATAAAATCTATATTTTGTTGAATCAAAATGTTTTTGTTCAATAAAAATCTGATGAATGCCTACTTCTAATTTTAGAAGAAATTACAGACAGACAGAAAGACAGATATGTTTATGATTAGAGATAAACACCAAAGATATAATTATAAAAACAACAACAAATAGTTTTTAACAATGATTTTATGAATATAATTTTATTGTTATATTGTTTAAGGTTATTAACTTCTCTGTAATTCAATGACTAAAAAAAATAAATTTTAAATTATTTTATTTCTGTTTAAGATAATGTTTTTTTTATATTATGTTTCCGAGCATCTGTAGATAATAAACTAAGTAGATATAAGGAACTTTGTATTAAGTAAACACCAATCTTTTATTTTTTCCTCGTTGCATGACAAGGCTAAATCTTACGGAAACTCAAGTATGTAAATTAATCATATAAAAAATAACTACGCTAAAAAAAACGACTTTAAAACTAAAAAGTAAAAAATTAGGAAAATTTCATATTTATTATATACTACCTATTATATATATGTCCTATTTACTAAAATGTTTGAAGTCGGTGCCAAGCCATTTAGTATAGAAATTCGGTTGAATACGTTTTCGTAATTACTTATTTTTATGTTTTTATTCGTATCGATTCAAGCTAGTAATAATATTAAGATTTAATTGTTCTTTTATAGCTTTATTAACGTATCTTAATTTTGGAATTAGGCATTTCATAATTCACATGTCCATTTAGTTTAAGAATTCTGTTGAATACATTTTCAGAATTAAGATTTTTTTTTCACTTTTAATCGTATTCATTGAACTGCTTATAATATTAAGATTTAATTGCTTTTTATTATTAGGTACGTTTATTTACGTATCTTAATCATTAAAGTAGGCATTTCATTGTATTAATTTGCTCGTTTTCATTTAAGTGGTTAAATATAATTATTTGTTTGGCAGCGACTTCAAACCTGTTAGTAAATAGGATATATAAATAATAGGTAATATATAATAAATATTAAATCTTCATTATTTATTACTTTTTAGTTTTAAAGTCGGTTTTTTTTAACGTAGTTATTTTTATTTAATACTTTTCAGTTTATTGCTACATTATTAATTAGCCATGGGTAGACCTACAAAAGGTGCTGCGCGCCTTAATACATACTTAATACATACATCTCAAAAAACGGGAACGGTAAAAGTAGTCGTCTCCGTAAAAATTAGGTACGTCAAGAAACTCTTGATCAGCTTAATTCTAGATTCGGTAAGATCCAAGAGCGTCTTGCGAATGAGTGTTTTGAGCAGAGAGCTAATAGACTTGGCCTCATTAATGAGCATCTGGCCAACGAGTCAGCCGACCAGAGGACTCATAGACTTGGTCTCATTAATGAGCGCTTAGAGAACGAGTCGACTGAGCAGAGGGCTCAAAGATAAGAAGTGATACGAAACAAAAAAAATATATATGGTATATATATATTTTTTTTGTTTTGTTGGCCATTTTGAGAACCTCCTTCTTTTTGAAGAAGTCGGTTAAAAATATCTGGAAAATTTCTTTTAAAATATTTCAATGTCATTTATTGAAGTGGAAAGTAGGAAGAAGTTTATAAAAAAAAGAAACGGGTCACTTCCGTCAAGTGACCTTTGTATTTGATATAGTCATTATTTATGCAGGTTTTTTATCGACAGTAATATAATATCGATTAATTATTTCAGAGTTAATAATATGTTCAATAAACCAAGTATAAATTCAATAATCTTTATTCAAGTAGGCATTTAACGCACTTTTGAATCGTCAATGATTACATGAAATTGGTCAACATAGTCAACCCGTGGGTGAGCTACCACCAGCTCTGAATGCTGTTCTGCTGAGAAGAGCTAGCCAGAAACTCAACAGTTGCTTTTTTTAAATGAAACATCAACCCTCCAAATGAATCAATGACCCAAGTTCGATACTTTGATTATCCAAAAACTCTTGAATTATATTTTAAGATTTATGTAACAGTGTACTTTTAATTTTACATTAAAAACTAGGAAAAGGGAGATCTATGATATCTTGTGGAAATTTATTAGTTCTATATGTGTACAACGTGAAGTCCAATTTTAATCCAATTTTTGCCTGTCATAATATTTCCTTCGTTTAGATTTTTAACTACTATTTCAGTTTGAATAAACATGTTCGTATCTGATGGTTATTGAGTTCGTACCCGATTATTGAGGATAAGACAGCAGACAGTAAAATATCACCCTTAGAACTAATACTAAAAAGTGATTATAAAAATCGGCGAAGTGCTAGTCAGACTTGCTCGAGAAGGGTTCTATACCATTATTCATAAAAAACGGCAAAAAATCACGTTTGTTGTAAGGGAGCCCCATTTTTAATATAAATTTTTACCTATACTGAAAACTTAGAACCATGGGTTAGGATTTTCGAAAGAAACCAAATAGATGTCACCACCGTCCCGATAAAGACGATCACATATAGAATACCTAATTCACCGAGGCGGACAGCGATACGGTAACTCAGTTGGTAGAGCGACGGGACGGTTTCCCAGTAGTCGCGGGTTCGAATCCCTGCCCGTATCGGTTTATTTTTTATTCTATATTTATATAAATTTAAATAAGCTTAACATTATTATAATTTTATTTTAATTATTTAAGCTAAGGGCGTACCGCGTACTTATTAAAATCGAGCAAAAGAACCACTTTGTTGTATAGATTATGGGAGCTTGCCCCCCTTAAATGCTTATTTTAATTTATTTTTAATTATAGCGGCAACAGAAATATGTCAGTAAAAATCACAACTGTTTATCTATCACGGATACTGGGATACAGCCTGGAGATAGACAGACGGACAGACTGATAACGAAGTCATAATAATAGGGTACCATTTTTACCCTTTGGGTACGTAACCCTAAAATATAAGTAAAACACAGGTAGGGGTAGGTACTGTTATAAGTTAGATGGGTAGCTCTGAAGTCCGAACTTGTCAAGATAGCTGTTTTAATTTTCAAGATTAAACATTATATTTTAATCTGTAAAACATCTGATGAATAATTATTTATTCTGTCATGTGTCTATACATACAGTACGGTTGATTGCCATTTGTCACTAAGAGCGATATAAACTTCTCAATGGCAGTCAATTCGACCCAATTTCTGAACGCATCGCGAATCTCGGACAGTCATTCGCGGTTTATGTCGCTGATAGGCCGCGTCGAAAATAGTGCGAACTCTAAAATATTACTGTCAGTTAGTGTTTGAGTCTCAAAATATATAAAAGTAAGTTGTTAAATATCTTTATTGGATATTTAGGATGATCAAAATGTTAATTTTATTTTATTTTGGAGTTAGACGCTTCAGTGACAATATTTATTTAGTATACTTTTGATATGAATTGTAAAGTTTGAAATTATTAATTATTTTCTATAGTTTCAGTTCTTTTGTTAATATATTTGTACTCTACTTAATGTTGAATAATGTAAACATTATTTAAAAATGAAGGTAGGTATGTAGTTAAATTATTGTTGGCGGTGACGATGCTTTTTTATTTTTAAACTTATATTATCAGCTTCGTCATTTTAAAGTCAAACTAAGGGTTTTGAAGTGGGTTGCCAGTTGCTACTGTTATTAATATTAAGATAGACATTAAATGAATTAATAAAAAAATACATTATTACATAAAACATTGTTGATAAAATATATCCGGGGACCATACTACGTTACTATTCATAATTATTGCCTTGTTTGCATTTAGTTTTAAACTGTTTGGTGATTTATATTTTAACACATTTCATTTTATAAAAAAATTATTAACTAAACATAACAAATACATTTTTATCTAACCGAATTAGGTGTCCAAAGTCAAATTATGTCTTAACTTCAGATCGGAATCTGACAATCGGTTTTTATTTTACTAGCTTTGCCCCTCGCTGTATAAGAAAAATAATTCTTATTATTTTTAATCTACCCTTCGAGAACATAGCCTTACGTATGAACGGTATCCTACGTTCTCTCTTATTTTATGAACATTTTATTCTGTGAAGCGGAACAAACAAACAAACTCACATTGTTCCGATTATTCTATTTTGATTAAAAAATAAAACGTTTAAGGATAAGAAAACAAGTATTAATTTATTTTAAAATGCTCTTAATATAAAAAATATTATCATTCCCTGAAAAATGAGGTACATAGGTAGGGATAGGATAGGATAGACCTATAAGTCAAAAAAATGTTCAAATTAAAAGAACGTCACTAAGTGTAAGTTTCGCAACGTCATATAAAAAAAAAACTAAATCAAATTATTCAAAAATTATTTTTCATTATTATTCAATATTACTCATGTTTTTTAATAACACCATTTTGTTTTCTATTTCAGTTTAAAAATGGCGGCGATCACTCAAAAAAATGGCGACACCCAAAATTTAATATCAAATGCTCCTTGGTATGTTGATAACTATATATTATATTATTTTTTAGTTTATATACAATAGAAACTTGGTAATGCGCTCCGATCCAACGACTAGGTATCTCTTCTTAACTCTCTATGCTAAAAAAACATAGAAGACGTTTTCCAAACAAAAATAATATATTTAAGTAGAACTTCTTAATGTGGTACAATAATAAAATAAAACAAAAAATAAACGCTTTGTTTTTTTTTATTAAAAACCCATATAAATTGTATTAAAATTTAAAATATTCCGGGATTACAATAAATATATAATACCTACCTAGGTATAATAAGACGCGTTTACTTCAGAAATACGTATCTTCAGCACAAAATGTATTATTATTAAAGAATCTATTGGAACATTTCCTAGTGGCATTTTTTTACATTTTTATACTCATATACAATAAAAATAAAAAAAATACTACCTACCATCGCCATTGTTCTATGAATATTTACAATTTTAATTATACTAACAAAGGAAACACTTTTTTACTTGTTATAAATATGTAAAATCGCTGAATAAAATAAAAGCAAAATTCTTCCGTCTCTCGGAATAGAAACCGGAATACTGTATAAATAATAATAAAGACCTGACATTTAAATTATTAATAATAGACTATGTTTTCACATCGTATCATTTAAATGAAACTTATTTGCTTTATTATCTCAAGGTGTTTATTATTTTCCTTCCTGATAACACCAACGACTACAGTCCAACTGAAAGGTGGTTTTTGTTCGACTTGTTAATTTACATCGTTTACGCAAATGATAATGAGGGTTGAACTTTGATATTCTTTTGTTTTGAACTGAGACAAATTAACAAACAACACGATCACACGAACATAATAATCATTAAAACAAAAATAGCTTTGTACACTATTTGACATCCAAATAAATTGGGTGTTTTGACAGTTTTGTTTTAGACTAGCTTTTGCCCGCGGCTTCGCACGCCTTAAATTCGTAGTAAAACAATTCCCACTTCCTTTTTTATATATTGGCTTCTATATGACTTATTTTAAGTGATACAATCAAAATTACGACATCGGCAGACATCGCTCACTGTCAAAAGTATATTTAAAGTTTTTAATAAGGATACAAATATTAGGTACTGTAATAATTTTTGTACTTCTCTTGTTTTTACTAAAATGTCCATTTAAATACTTCTTAAACAGAGTACTTAATAACCATTCTAACCATATATGAAACTTACAGATTTTCATTGAACATAATCAAAACATTACCATGTAAACTTGAGGAATTCTGAGCTACACAATCGTCGTTATTTTCAAAATCTACTTGCAGATCTAGTTTTATATAAAAAAAATCTATTTTAAATGATAAACATTCAATTAGCTATAATTAAACGCATTAACAAAATTTTCAATACTGAACATTCACAAAAGCCACTTTTGAGACGGTTTGCATGGTTCCGTACTATAGTGCGCCGGCCGACCGTACCGCCGCAAACGCGAAGACCCTATATTTTAAATCTGTAATATCTTCGAAAATATTCATTAAAATTACATGCTGTAAAGGGCTATATTGTTCCATATTAAATTTTTAATGTATTTAAGTTATTTAGTTAGATAAGGATTAAAGATGTATTTCTTAAAATCGCTTCGTAAATAACCTATTATTTTTCGTAAAAAGTAAAGTATAAAAATTTGCTAGTGTGGGTTATCCCTAAGAGATAAACATATACCATCGCGGATTTTCTGTTGCTTATATAAAAGTAATATGCTGTATGAATTTTAGAAAATATTTTTTTTCGTGTTGTGTGCACAACTAAAAGACAAACAGATAAACAGACAAAGATTTTAAAAATGCTGAAAATGAATTCTGTGAGTTATTACTTCACATCCTGGTATATTTTTTTTAATATTTTCAATGTACAAAGACTACTCCTCTACAGATTTATTACATGTATAGAATAAGATTTTCATGGTACCTATTACGTCATTGACATACTCTGTCATAACTTTTTTATTTCTTAACCGATTTTGATGAAATAAACACTAAATGTTAAGTGAAGACTGTGATAATATATTCCTGAACCGCATTCAAATTGGTTAAGCCGTTTCTGAAATTAGCGTGCACAAACATACAGACATACAGACAACTGAAAAACCATTGTTTTGCGTTCTCTTGCTTTTATGAAGCCTCCCTATGATGTTTTTTTTAATTCCATGTATAGGAATGGATCAGTGACAATTTTATTATATGTATAGATGTCACATTTAATTAAGTGTAAAAGATGTATTCTGCTTTTTATTTCCGTTTGTGAGATTTTAACTTGAATAAAATGTAAGTACGTAGTTTGACTAATTATTAAATGCTGGGTTAATAAAATTATGTAGTAATTATGTACTAAAATAAAAAGGTAGACAATATGTTAACATTACCATCAGCCACCATCTAAAAAGATGGGAAATAAATTCCCACGTCAAGTATTTGTTAATTATTTATATATTTTTCAGGAAATCCAATAATTCAACAGTTAATTTATTTTCTTTTATAATAAAAGTATTAAAAACTAACTCTCGCATTCGGGCTTAATGCAACAAAAGAAATGCAATTCCTTATTTGTAATAATAAAACCGAAAACAAACAATGTCCAGGAAAGATTTCGTACGTAGTTAATGCCTTTGAGCTGCTAAATTGAATGTAACTAAATTAGTAACTTAATTCCATTAAAATATCACTTAAGACATGATATCATTGTTAACATAAATTGTAATGTTAAAACCAGCAGTGTACTAAAGCTATATTTAACAATAATAGATCTACCACGTATCACGTGTATAAATTCCTTTATTGTAACAAAGTCTAAGGCCAAGCATTTCAAGGACAATAATGGTTTCAATGAAAGCACTATGAACCGATTTGAGTGTATGCGCACGCGCAGTTACACAAGCTGCGTGCAGTGTCACGTGACCTCTATTAACCTAATACGTGAGTCGACGAGGATTATGGGCTTATTAGCCGGTCCAAGGATACACAATAAAAAATATATATATACCTACGATAACTGGAATAGACATCTTTTACTGGAGTAAGAAACATGTTCGAAAAAATATTTTCATAAAAATTTAATTAAAAATTTAAAAAACCCTCGATAGGAAAACACTTCTAAAAAGGATAAAAATAATATTATTTTGTACTTATTGAAGTCGTTGAGTCGGGGAACCATTGTACGTACGATGAAAACTGGTGTCTATTTTACAAAGTTCTCGGCGATAATGAATGAGGACTTAGACTATACTTTAGATTTGATATTGTTATTTCTTTATTTGCCTTGGTAAGTTACTTGCACTTTTATTTCTTTACTATTAAGATGTCCCCCGACATAACTACTTTTTAGAGGTCTGTTCCTATTGGGGTTTTTTCAGATTTTCAATTAATTTATTTTTTCAGCTTTTTCAAGTTATGTTACTGGTTTCATTATTGTACTAAATGAACCTACGAACATAATAATTTTCACTTGTTTTAAGTATTTCTATTCATATTGCATAAGAACCTTTCACCCGCACCAATAACACCTCAATATCTTGGAGAAGACTGCATTTGTTTCGACCAAACATAGCTAAGAACCATCTCGATGAACCAGGCTTTCGATTTTAAAAAACAACATTCAAATCCATCAACTCGTTAGGCCTCTAGAATGCCACGGACAGACATTCCGGTCACAGGTCAAACTTATACCGCCCCTATTTTTGGCCGATTTTAGGGATAATTGCTATAGTCTCAAATTGTGACTGTTCAAGAACATTTTTATTTTATAAGGTGATAAATATTTGTAGTTCTGTGTATCGTCAAGCTAAGACGGATATTTTTCAATATTTAAACAATTTTCGTTAAGAATTAAAGTTATTTTTTTTCCTGAATAAAACTAGAACTAGGAGCCAGAATATGACTTCCTCACAATTTTTTTGCTGAATGCTTTTTTTAATTGTATGTATTTTTTAATATTGAGAAGCTCATTATTAGCTTCAAGCTACTATTACTTTGTTTAAAACGTGTGTTTCAAAATTTAAAAGCCTTTATTTTATACATTACTATATTATTATATATTACTAGCTTTAAATTCATAGTAAAACAATTTTCCTTTCCCTGTTTTTTGTATTGGCTTCTATATGATTTATTTTAAATGATACAATCATAATTACGACATCGGCAGACATCGCTCACTGTCAAAAGTATATTTAAAGTTTTTAATAAGGATACAATATTACATAGTGTAATTTTTTTATACACAATCGACGTTATTTTGACTATCAACTTGCAGATCTGGTTTTATTAAAATAAAGAAATATATTTTGAATGTTAAATAATATTTATTAGATATTTAGTTAGCTATATGCATTAACAAAATTTTCAATATTGAACATTCATAATGCCATTTTTGAGATGGTTTACACAGTTCCATACCAATGTCCCTATATTTTAAATCTGTAATATCTTTGAAAATATCCATTTAAATTACATGCTGTAAAGGACTATATTGTGTAAAATCGCATCGTAAATAAACCATTATTCCTCGTAAAAAGTAAAGAATAAAAATTGGCTATTGTGGGTTATCCCTAAGAGATAAACATATACCATCGCGGACTTTCTTGTGTACTTTTTTAAGGTATACTTAGTACATTATTTTGATCTATCTCGTAGAGTTCAGCCAGCGTTTGCAATGTAAGCGCAAAACAATGTGTTTGTTTACGACTTCCCATTAGAAATCTTGAAATTATCAGTGGTTCTCTAGTATATTAAGCATGTTATTATACATATAAACCTTCCCCTTGCATCACTCTATTAAAAACTGCATCAAAATTCGTTGCGTAGTTTTAATGATCTAAGCATACATACCGACATAGGGACAGACGCGAAAAGCGATTTTGCTTTATACTATGTAATGATATTTCAAATATGTATAGAAATTTTACTCTTAAAAGTATCCAGAAGTAATGTATCACTAGAAGATATTTTACTCATGATTCTGCTTTGTAAGCTCCGTAGATAGATATTGTTATTGATATAAAAAGTTCAAGAACGAGCCTAATATGGTTGCCTGAGAAACTCTTATTTGGACAAATGACCAAGAAAACCGGCTTATATCAAAGTCTATTCCTAGAATATTATTTAATCTTCTAAATTAAATTTGCAACCTTCACTTCAAACTGACATAGGAGAATCATGAGTAATATATTGCGTACATCAACTAGAAAATATTTTTTTTTCCAATTAGTATCATCACATAAAATTCTTATGAAAGTTCTAAAAAAATTCTAATGGGGAAATCGAATCGCTTTTAAAAAGTGCTCAGTTCCAAAATTAAAGAATAGCAATGGATAAGAACATAGCTATTATACTTTTTATAAAACGACTATTTCTAATGTTTTTTTTCTATGCTGCTGTGGTATCTACAAGTCAGTTTTAACCTCTATAAAGTTGAAAAGGACAAGAATTGAATGTTGCGTTTCTTTGGACTCGCAAGGCCAGGGTCAGTCTATTGGCTGTGATGACTTAAGTCTAACGAATATTTAAGTTTTATGTAACTTACACATGTTGGTATCCTTGAACTTTGTTTTATTATATGTTATTTATTACATCTAAATAGTAATGAGCGAAAAAGACGTGACTCATAATAAAGTATTGGCACTTTAAAGTATAAATCTGCGTTATATCGCTTTGGTCCGTATACATTAATATTTGAATAGTAATAAAGTGATATTAATGTACTTACGCTAGAATATCCTGCAGTCAAAGATCAGTCAAGACTTACAAGCTGGTAATAATTATTAAGATATCGACATACATTTATAAAAAAACATGATTTTTAGTAATAGTTTACATCTCCAAAACCAGCTGGTAACATTTAGTGTTGGGCTATAACATTCCTTTATTTTTTCCTTCGGAATAAATCCGTTACGGATTCCCGTCGGCCAGGAAGACGATGGCCGCGGGTTATAGTGGACTACCTGGCAGCTTAGAGGAGGCTGCCATTTTGAGGCTACCCACTAAAAAAATCAACGGTTGACCTCATCGCCTTAATGGGACGCCCCGGGATCGCTTTCCCACTAACCGTGACGCCCCGGGAGTACCCCCATATGAGCGTGCCCTGGTCAACTTAGGGCACCCTCACGGCGTAGGCTTATGGTGGAGAGAAGTCGCTCCCCCCTCTCTCGCCCAGGCACTACAGCTGCGGAAGTAATCCCGCCTCCATCGATCCAGAATACTCCTGCGTAACGGTTCAGAGGAGGCTGTCTCCCAGTCCCGCTCCGCGGCCTCCTTCGAGGCAATTACTTGCTCCCAGAACGGGTCTGTCGAGTGAACGACATCGTACGGTACCCCCTAATCACCCTCACAGCGATGGTACTCTGCGATAGTCGTAAGAGGACCTTAGAGTCGCGGTTGAGGACACCCGATCATATGGGGCACCCGGCCCTCAGACGTTGGGTAGAAGCCTACCTAAAGCCGCCGCGGCGGAAACAAGTTTTGGGGCCAACGAGGAAAAGTGACCCTCGAAACGCCACCTGCCGTCCAGGGGAAGACCCAGATATTTCATCTGAGCCTTAACCGCCACCTCCGAACACTGGACGGAGATGGATGGCTGAGGGCCGTGGAATAGTAGGGCCTCAGTCATTGAGACCGAAACCCTGAGTCCCATCAGCTCTATACGGTTCGTCACCAGCGTTGCAACGACTGTTGCCAGCCTGGACACCTCCGCAAAGCTACCTCACCCCGCTTTTACGAGGGTGTCTTCTGCATAACAGTACACCCTCATGCGCTGGAGGAGAGGACATCAGAGCAGCAGGTCTTAGCCAAGGTTCCGCAAAACGGGCCCGAGCACAGAGCCTTGTGGAACCCCGCAGCTAACGCTACGCCGATAGACCCGCCGGTCGAACTCCCACAGGACTTCTCTGTCCTGCAGGTAAGCCCGCAACAGCCACCGGAGATAGGAAACCGGAACGCCTCGACCACAGTCTCAAAGGTCAAGGTGTTGAAGGCATTGGCGACGTCCAGCGATACCGCCAGGACGACGTCCTCCTCGGATACAGCCTCTTGAGTCCCGTCTCTCAGAGCCCTCAGGGCGTCACAAGACCTGGACCCCCCTCCTCGAGGTGATGGACCAGACGGGTAGAGAGGACTCACTCGAAGAGCTTACTCATCTCCTCCAGCAGCATGATAGGCCTGTAGGACAGGGCAGGTTGTGCCTGTTGCGGAAGGAGGGTCGATCTGTCGACTCTCCTACCGCAACAGGCACAACCTGCCCTCCTTCCAGGCCTTCGGGAACTATCCAGTGCGTAAACACTGGTTGTTCAGTTCTCGAAGCCTACTCCCAAGTATACCAGGGCAGGCTCGTAAGGCCTTCAGCTCGGTCTCCGAGATGTCTGGAACAGAACCAACTCCCCCATTTGGAGAAGTGGAAGAATTCACGGGAGGGCGAATGACCGGTGGAATTCGGGAAGGATTCCCTGATCGATGAAATCCGACTGAAGGGAGACTCCGTGACCGGGGCGGTCGCGGCGCGCACTTTGTTCTGCGCGACGCGATACGTTCGCCCCCATGGGTCGAGATCTGCCAAGATCAACTCCTGAGCCAGGTCTTTCGCCTTCCGAATCACAAGCTCCAAAGTCGACTTCGCCTAGCGATACTGACTCCGTAGCTGGGCTCCCATCACCGGGTCGACTAGCACTACTACTACAACTATCAAAGATTAATCTCATGAAACAATTGTATTCGATATTCTGGCCTCAAAGGACCGTGAAACAAACATATTTTACTTAAAGAAATCTAATCACCATCAAGTCGCAAGAATATTGAAACGCAAATCAACGCAGAATATATTAAAATAAATTTAAATACTAAATTAGCTTCTTCCAGTGCATTCACCCTCGTTCAGTATAAGTTGTAGGCAAATAATGAAATGTGATCAAGATCAGTCAAGCCGCTGATAGGAGACATACTTACAGACAACAATAAAAAAATGAATACATAACCTACAATATTATATAGGAGTATAGATAAGATGTAGGTGGTAGGGTCACTTAAAAAAGATATGTATATATTAGTCATTTGTGTATATCAAGTGCTTAATATACAATATAAGTTTTATATTTATTTATGTATTTTATCTAACAGCCATTAAATCGCGACGTCTGGACGGTAGTAGAACCTCTAGCATAATGGTGTCATTTGTCACGTGGACTTCCGGGAAAAAAATAGCGAATACAATTGTCTTATGATTAGTGCAAAGAAAATATTATCAAATTCATATTTTCTTTGCGCTAATCATTTCTACTGATTTCCGTAATTCTAATTCAGTTTTCAAAATGTTTACCGATATCATTTACAAGAGGTCTTGTAAGTATGAGATCACTGACGTCTCACGTTATTATAATGTGTATATAAGTGTAAAAATAACTATTCTAACAAAAAAAAAATCTCTAAATCTCTCGCCCTTCAATTGCCCAAATATCAAAACTGCCAAAACGTAACAGTACATAGTAATGCCCAAATACATAATGATTTAACTGCTGCTGCACGAATAATACTATTGTTAAAGTACATAATGATAACAGTTAATTTATAATCACGCATCCACAATTATTGTGTTGCTCGTTATCGCGGCCTAGTTGTGAAGTACTTTGTACAGGTTAACATAGTTTTATTGTTATTGTGAATATATCATATGGAGCCATTGTGGTTTGCTGGTCAAAAGAAATTTAGTAACATTTTTCTCTATTACCACGTCATGTTCTAGAAAAGACAATAACTATGAAAAACAATTTTACTTTCCGTCACAATTCTTGATGATTCTTATAAATACTATAAACTGTGTCTGAGCACTTAGAATATAGTCTTATTGTTGCATCTGTCTGAGTACTGGGTCTCTCCAAAATTGTTCTCTTGCATCACATTTGTTTTGAACGGTCCCTAAAACAACTTACTTTGTCGTTTATAACATAATAGGTAAAGATCACGTTAGCCTTGGTATCTTTAATGACGTCTAATTTATTATATAAATCAACATAAAAAACAGATAAATAAAATATGAATAAACATTAAATTCATTTCTATATTAAACCATCTCTCTCCATATCATTTATTTTGCTCATTTACAACTTGTAAGATGTTACGCTGTTCGTACTCACGCCGTTTGCTGTTACGGCACGGACATCAATAAACTTAACAGTGCTATTACACTCACATTATATAAACTACCTTTACCTACCGGGAAATGAGCTACAGTGACCTAAACGTAAGAAATATTAACTATACAATACTAGATACAGAAGGTACTACTTTGTATTGGAAAATTGTATAAATCTTTGTCTTACGATATCATATAGGTAATGAGTTATGTTATCGACACATGTTCTGTAGATTAGGTAGAAAATATAAAAAAATTAAAGAGGTTATAGAACGAAACGATTATAATAATATAAATGAACAAACGTACAAATATGTTCGTGTGTATATTAGCTAAATCGGTGCTAACTAGCGGAATTAGGGAAGGATACACACGCAGGATGTCTGATGATTTTCGAAACGTTTCCACCAATTATGCAACGAGTGCACCAGCATTGCATTAGTGAAAGTGACAGCGGCCGCACGTCTGCCACTGCTGCCACGGCTGCCACGGCTGCCACAGCTGCAGGGTCTCTGTGATGTGGTTCAACGTGTCCATGGTACAAGCCGGGAAAAAGAAAAAACTATTGTGTTTTGAGTGAGTAGTTGTTTTTTAGTTTCGACTATCGACTGTCCTAGGTTTTAATCGATCTGTAATTAGAAGTTTCTTTATGATTATTTATTAACCTGAAGTAAGTACTAAGTAGCTACAGAGGGAGCAACGTCAACATGATTTTTTTGTAAAAAAGAAGAACAATGGATAATTTATTACGTTCAAAAGATCCATTATTACCTATATCTCCATAACTATAAAAACGTATTTAAAAACTTTTAATTACACAGTAATAGCATTGTTGCTGTTAATAGTAATCAAAGTAAAATAATATTATTGTGTTTAAATACTAACTAGAACGATACTAAATGCTAAATAAAAATCATTAAATAACACTCAGGTATGTGTTATATGTGATCTCTGATAGTTACACTTATTTGTCATTCCATCTAAAGTGCGTTATATTTTTTTCCGCTGGTAATTGTTCTCGTGTGGTGTTTTTTCCAGCTGTTACGTTAACCTGTGGCTTCGATCACATACTTGTTTGTTACACAATCTGGTTTTGCAATTTAATCTAGGAAAGCTACTGTGACTATGATATAGTGGTTAATTTAAATTGCATTTGACATTATAACAACAAAAAAAAATGGTTCTTGAGAAAACAAAAGACTAAAGATTATTTTTCATAGATTACAAAAGCTTTAGGAAAGCTTTATATTTAATATTAATAATAAGTGATAAGTCTATGTTATTGGGATATTTACAATATATATTAGCCGTTCGAGTGTAGATAGTGAATCTCAGTGTCATGACACTTTTAAAACTTGCTATTGGAGAGAAACTGATTAAAATAACCATAGTCTTCTAGATGAGGAAGAAACTTAATATCAATCTAAATAGTTTAACTTAGCTTTTGTTAATTTCTTTGTGACGTGTATGATACTGAACCTTATCAATACTATATTTAATCGTTTCTATTTAGGAGGGAATATAATATTATTAAACTGATCAATATCGGGAGGTACTATACCTATGTAGAAGAAAAATAACTTAAACCTTATTCAATTTAAACTGTAACACGTGCATCTATGTATTAAAGATACTGATAATCACTCACTGAGTTATTGTACTCTACTCAACTCATCTCATTTATAATTTCTAGGCTTACTAACTTATTGTAGGACAGAGATTATCAAAATAACGGAAGTCACAAATACAACCAACGTGTAGGTACATAGAATAATTATTGAATATACATATTATAGACCTTATTGAACTAATTATTATACAGACAGCGGTACAATATTATCGATTAGCTCTGATTAATATAACTGATAGTAAATTTAGATTGTTCTATGAATGTCTAATTTTTAATTTATCTGAGTCAGTCAGTCAGTCAGTGAAGCAAAGTGGAAAATAAAACGTGTCTGAGTGTACCAAAAGTTTTTTTTTTTATCTGTTCGTTAAGCTGCTAAGGTGATGTAGGTGAATTTGAGTAATCATTTGTATGCAGTTTTTAAATATAATATATAAAAATTAAGATACTGATGTATGCAAAAAAATTGATAAATAAAATAAAACATCACTTGATATAGTAAAATAAATAATACTAGTATTTACAAGAATTACAAGAAGGGGGAACTAAAGACAATGAAATCACATTTGCATAGAAAAATTGTTTATAATTAACGCCATTTATTCATGTAATTATAGAAAACAAGAAACATATTACCACATAATATTATTGGAATGATCATTGTGTGTAGAAACTTAGCTGGCTTTATAAATAATATAAGTGATATGATCAATCAATGTATTGTTAGGACTCTATAATATTCGGTATGAAGTACATATTTCACCGTCCATTGAGTAGTGACTAGTGAGTGAGTCAAAGTGAAGGTGAGCTCACTACTCGCTGTATACGAAACAATGTGGTTTGAATTTAATTATTTATCGTCTACGTCAATGTATACCTTTTAAAACCGTAATTCCGAATATAATATAATTTAAAAAATCTTATGTTTACATAAGTTTTTTTTTAAGTAAATGTCCGAAAATTGATCTTAAAATCATCATCATCATCAAATTAGGGTCTCAAGACGACAAGTCGAATAGTCTAGTTTTAATTCTAGAATTATATTTATCAGGCCAAATAAGAATAAGTTGATAAAAATGAACTCCTTATTAGATAGATTGATAATGTTTAAATTTAGTAAGACAGTTCCTTAAACTTATTTGATAATTTTATTTTTAATTGTTTGCATATTAGCAAATAATCTAGTTACCTTGCCCCCGATAGGTGCGTGTATTTCTTATGTACCAGTTTTTATTTGCACAATTATGACAAACAGAGGTTATTTAAATTGAAAGTTACGATATCTTCTTTAAATTAAAATATTTGTAAGATATAATAAGTTAGTTTATACACGCAAATAAAATTGTTTTGTTTAAAATAAAAATAATTTTGATCTGGAAATAACAATCTTGTGATAGTTGTTTAAACTTAATGTACCTACTTTAATATTTATTTAACAAAATATAATATGGCTATTTCAATACCTAATTGTGTACCTTATTTTTTATCATTGATTTGAAATCATTATATTTCAGTGGATCACCTAACTCGTGTGAATGTTAATCTAATTTTAATATATATGGTTTTAACCTTTATTGCTCAAGTCATCCCAACACTGCCATTGCTAGAAAAAATGCAGTCTTTAGCAAAAATAAACGATGTATGTCAAAACCGGTTATGTTAACCGTGAGAGAACTAGCTGTTCGGGTTACTGATTATATAAAATAAAATAATCTAGAACGAACAGACAGACCTGTAAAAAACAATTTATATTAATGTGGGTGAAATAAAAGAGATTGCACTTCGACATAAATGTAATGATTGTCATATTTATTTATTTATTTAAATAACATGTCAAGGAAAATTAAAAGCAAAACATCGAATGTTCGGGAAATAATTAACAAATTTGACAGAAAAATATTACATATACCACAAACTTAATACTAATATTATTCATCAATTAATATTATAAAAAATGGTAGGTGATTTTAATTTTAATAGCACTTGAGATTAATAACACCAAGTCGGAACTCATATTTGGTAAGCGGTACGTACTATCAAGGTGCTTCCTGAACTATGATCATGTTTGTTTCTATCAGACCCCGTTATGGCGACCTATTACTTAGAACATATCCATATTTTTATAAATTCTGTAACAAACCTTCTGATTGGTTGATGTGACAACCATTTGCAACTCACCTTTATTAATTATCTGTGACAGATGTTCAACCTGGTGCTTAAAATATAATTGCTCCACTCTCAGGGACCATTACAGACATCACTCTGTCATTCGGTAAAAATGGATTATTGTATCTATGTTATTATATAACGTAAATAACCTGTCCGTCTGTGTCGCCTCTCCAGCTCACACAAGGTTAAATTCATTTGGTTTTAAAATAAGGTATAATTGTTTGTAGTTTAATTAATAGGTATGTACGGCAATATAAGTGCTATTACTAATCTTTATACTATATACTATGACTTGCTATATTATGATTTACAAATCTAATTGGCAGCATGCAACGCGATACTAAATATTCTTGTATAACTATAGAATGAAAAATAAACCGATACGGGCAGGGATTCGAACCCGCGACTACTGGGAAACCGTGGTTCCGTCGCTCTACGTACTGAGCTACCGAATCGCTGTCCGCCTCGGCGAATTAAGCATTCTATATGTGATCGTCTTTATCGGGACGGTGGTGACATCTATTAGATTTCTTTCGAAAATCCTAACCAATGTTTCTAACTTTCCAGTATAGATAAATTAATGTTTGAAAATATCTATAAACATGTATAGCCATGTTAAGCTTATTAAAATGTTTATAAAAATAGAATGCAAAATAAACCGATACGGGCAGGGTTTCGAACCCGCGACTACTGGACTATTATAAATTTTCAAACACTAAATATTCTACTAGGAATACAAAAGCCAATTTGTGATCCACTTACACAAAATATAAATTTGTTGCTGGATTGAAAAATTAAGGTGAACATTTATTCACCATACGTGGACAACTTAAATTAATGAACTGTCAAGTAGATCAGTAATTTTGTATAACATCATCTTTGTTTAATATCAAACTTAAGACTTGATGTCTGGAAAATATTAAATTAATATAATGTCGCTGGTAAGCTTAGATAAGGATAAACTATCACAAATAAGACTTAAAGACCAAAACCTATTTGTCTGCAGGACGGACGAACAAGGCATCAGCATGAAGATCTACCAGGGTGTGATGCTGACTCTGGAGGTGCTGGTGCTCATCGTCAAGATGTACGCCACGTGGTTCTACTATATCTATAAGTTCTTCGTGCCCCCCGCACCTAAGAGTCTTCAAGGAGAAATTGTACTGGTGAGTTAAAAAAAATTGTAAACATCCATTTTAAACCTTTTAGCTAACTGCTTTGTTATAAAATATTTCCGCTACGTTATATATGAGTTAATTTAGATTTCCTATTTCAAGACCGTAAGATGAGGTTATTAACAGGATAAAATAAAATTCAAATTTATTACGTTATCGAATTTCTGAAATTAGACTTAAACAGTTTAAGCAGAATCAATAACCAATATTAATTTTATTATTAATTTTTTTCTTTCATAAATTATACATGTTATATACATATTAAAGCAAAAACAGAAATCAACAAAAACTTTAAAAAAAGATCTACGTCCTATAATCACGAGCCAAAAATACAAAGAGGACGACTTTTCCAAGGTCTTCGACGAATAGTTTTTATCTTATATATTTATGTCTCCACATGCTAGTTTGCGGAACGTTCTCTTATGTGTCCATTAATAGAACACTATGTTTGTTTCTTATTTAACCGTAGGTACGCGAGTTAGACACGACGAATAGACTTCTAAACTTAGTCTTCCGAACTGAACGCTTACACCATTTGAAACTATAACGTTAAACAACAACGTAAACAATATACTCTAGCTAAATAAAGAAAATAATTAATTAATTAATTAATATTGTAGTTGTTATACCAGTGCGTAATAAGATAAGAGGAAAATATATGAAACTGTAAAAGGAGAATTCTTCAATCAGATAACAGGCGCTGGCCACGGAATGGGTCGCGAGATGGCGCTTAGTTTCGCCAAGTTCGGCAGCGTAGTGGTGTGCGTAGATATCAACCCCACTGGTAATAAGGAAACTCTGGACATCATCAAGGAGGATAAGGGAAAGGCCCACTGCTATACGTAAGTAATGTGGTATTTAATAACTCCTCACTACTTCATTGTTGATTCATTATTTTGTTTATTTATCTCACATTCGTCTAAATCTTAAATATTCTATATACGTACATTTTGTATTTTCTATATTATGTTTTGTGTGATCAATATCTGTATTAATTTGGTAGAAGAAGTACTCTGAAATTCGTAGATTAAATAAATTGATCTTAGAGTATTTTATACAAGATAACAATGCAATAAAGAATCGAATATTATGACCTTGGATGCAGAACACATCCGATTGAGCTTCGAAAGTGGATATTCGTAATAATTGGTAAAACACAATACAAGGTTTTGTTTCTTAAATAACAACAATAATTATTATACAACTACGAAACACTAAGTTACTGTGGCTGATGAGTTATAATGTATGTGATATTCAGGACGTATTTGAAAATGCATAATCTTCATAATCTTCGTGATTATGATTATGAACACTTGTTACAAAATTCAGCATTTTACAATTTTTTTAACTTTCTGTCAACAAACAAACCAGGATTTGTGCTATATATATATATATATATATATATATATATATAGATAATGATTTTCAAATATTTTGTACCGTAAAATTAATTACAAAGTACGGTTTTATATATAATCAACGCCTTTAAAATTAATATTTTTAAATTTTACGACATTTTTATTCATAGTTGTGACGTAACAAGTCGATCAGCCATTAACGAATTGGCGGAGAAGATCCGTAAGGAGGTCGGTGAGGTCAGTATCCTCGTGAACAACGCTGGCGTGATGCCTTGTAAGCCGCTGTTACAGACCCGGGAGCAGGAGATCAGGACTGCCTTCGAAATTAATTGCCTGTCTCATCTGTGGGTAAGTTCCGCCGTGGATGATAAGTTTAAGAATGACGTTACAAATATGAAAGATAATGTATTGACCCACAAAATAAGTGTACTGACTACTACGACGTTTTTTCTGAGAAACGCATTTCGAACTGTATATGATTGTTCTCCTCCCGCTAGCTGCTCCAAGCCTTCCTCCCTAGCATGATGGAGCGCAACCACGGCCACATCGTCGCGATGTCGTCGATGGCGGGCGTCATCGGCCTCCGCAACCTCGTGCCGTATTGCGGAACTAAGTTCGCGGTACGGGGCATGATGGAAGCTGTCCATGAAGAACTCAGGGAAGACCCCAGAGACTTTAGTGGAGTGAGTTGAAATTTATACTGAGTACTTATTCATTATCTTTCTTGTTCATCTTTTGGTACATTGTTTGCAATTTTAATTACCTCGGTTGGACTCGTAACTACCATAATAAGGCCGAAAACTCCATTAAAATAAAACTATTTTTACCGGTCTAAATTTTTAATTAAACTCGACGTTTTAAATGCTTTGCGGCAATCGTGTTGAAGGTAAGATGACATGGAGGTGTCTGTCAGTACGTCAGTTAATAAGCCATCTCCAACGGTACCTAAGTTTCTGAGCGTATAGTTCAGGATGCACACAGAACGCACTAACGATTATTAATTTACTAGTAGTTATATAATGAACTTCTTACCTTCAACGATTGCTGCAAAGCATTCGAAACTAAGATGTTTAAAAAAATAATTATGCATGTGTTTAATCTGTTAAAAATAGTTTTATTTCAATGAGTATGAGTACCTACTACACTCGTGAAAATCTAAGAAAATACTAAGTTCTACCAATCGAGATTTCAGTAGTTTTTTTATCCCATATAGTTCGTTATAAAAAGTAGTAAATTAGTAGACACCTGTTCTAGAACAGTTCTAGTAATTGTTATCTTACTTTCGGAAGGAATCTGTAATATATTATCTTTATTCCTAGATCAACCTGACCTGCGTCTGTCCGTACATAGTAGACACGGGTCTCTGCAAGAACCCCAAAATCAAGTTCCCCTCCCTCATGAAGATCCTCTCCGCCAAGGAGGCTGTAGAGTGCATCATGGACGCAGTGAGGAGAAACTACAACGAGATCACCATACCCAGCTCTCTGTATTACATCAACCAGGTATTTCTTATAAGAATCATATTATATATATAAATAACATTTTTAATAGATGAAGTGTATAAAATTCATCAGAAATGCAGGACTTTATCCTCCTGTGTTCCTTACCGGCTTAAATTTGGAGATTGGTTGTAAAATTTTTATGAGCATAATATCGCTAACATATTTAAATACAATTTCAAATTCTTTTTTAATTAATCATTTTATTTACTTTTTAAAAGTTTTCATAACGGACTATATACAAATTACAATTAAAAAATATAACCAGAGTCAACATAAAATTTGTTGGTATATTGAATATTAAGAATATGAAAACAAAAAACCGGCCAAGTGCGAGTCGGACTCGCGCACGAAGGGTTCCGTACTATTTAATTTGTAAAGTAAATAATATAATATTACCTATACTTACATAACAAAATATTTTGTGGATAATTCAATCGGATACTTGTTGCCGTTATTAATATCGACCAAAAAAAAGTAACGTTTGTTGTATGGGAGCCCCCCTTAATATTTATATTATTTACGTTTTTAGTATCAGATTTTATTGCGGCAGCAGAAATACATCATCTGTGAAGATTTCAACTATCTAGCTATAAAAGTTCATGACATATAGACAAACAAAAAAAAATCACGTTTATTGTATGGGAGCCCCCTTAAATAATTATATTATTCTAGTTTTTAGTATTTGTTGTTATAGCGGCAACAGAAATACATCATCTGTGAAAATTTCAACTCTCTAGCTATAACGGTTCATGAGATACAGCCTCGTGACAGACAGACGGACGGACGGACGGACGGACGGACGGACGGACATCGGAGTCTTAGTAATAGGGTTCCGTTTTTTACCCTTTGGGTACGGAACCCTAAAAAAAGTATAATAATAGTTTTAGGTCAAAAAATTCGTATTTATATTCTACATGACCTTCAGAATAAATCGGAGCCCCAATTACATTATCCAATTAATAGCGCACTAGTTAGACCCCTACGATTACATCGGCATATTGAAATGGGAACTAACTTATGAAATGTTACTCACTGAAATATATTATCAAAATTCCAATATTGGACAGATCTTTAAAATTGGTTCGCTAGTTATTAATATGTATTTGCTTACAATAAAGAAAGTAAAAAAATATTCAACATTGATTATATTCTGTTATAGTTGATATAACTGAAACGACAGACGTTGAGATTAAACTGATTTATCTATTTAGATCCTTCTTGGAGAATCTATTTACAGCGCGCAAAGCATGTTAAACGACTGACAGATTGGTTACATTAAAAAAGATAATATTGTCGTTAAGTGTTCCTTATAAATTTATACGTATATATATCAATGACCATAACTGTTATATAATTATTAATGACAAAAAGTCCTTCCAATAAACGATTTTTTATCGATTGGGCTATGGATTGGGCTTGGATTGTGGCAGTGTCCTTACCATCGGACTACTATCGGCACTACCTAACTCTATCAACATTTTCACAATCAAATATTAGCACCCTAGATGATCTAGTGCTCGATAAATTGAATAATGGAATGAGCTCTATACATAACAAGCGATGCGATACCGTCATTAACATGAGAGGTCGGTGACCCCATGTTTGCAAATGTTTCATCTATGCTAATAATATAAAGCGGAAGAGTTTGTTTGTTTGAACGCACTAATCTCAGGAACTACTCGCCCGTATTGAAAAATCGTTTTGTGTTGAATAGTCCATTTATTGAGGGAGGCTATAGGATATAAATCATCTCGCTGGTTTTTTGAAATAGTGTAAGATAGTGACTAATCTTAGTAAATAATTTTACATCTCGTGTTTATCAATTGGGTTTATTTTTAAATCATTTCTTGTTATAGTACAACAAAGATACTTCTTAAACACATAATTAAATTGCTTTGTATTTTGATACATTGGGTAGTGTTTTATTAGGGAGGTTAGAGAAGGAGGGGGGGGGGGTCGAAACCCTATCCCCTGATACCATTTATATTGTGAGCAAACGTTTAGTTTTTGCGATATTCCGATTTGAAGTTTTGTAAAAACTAACCTAAGGTAAGTAATTAAGACTTCTGTGACGTCTCCGACGCTTGAGAATGGCTAACCCCTTCACCTTTGTTTGACACTCTACTGAAACCCAAGCTCGCTCTTCGCCACTTCGGCTTGTTAGTCAGCCTCAGTAGCTACGGCTCGATTAGGTTTGAACAGTGTTACAGCGGGCGGCTGCCCTCCTTCGGCGCCTCCGGATTTACAAAAACACTTTACACACACACACACACACTTCACACTACTTTAGGAAAGAGAAGACTACGTGGAGTCGGGGTTGACAGAGTCGGTTTTCAAAAAAAGTAATAAATATATATATTAACTAGCAGACTCGGCCACGCGTTGCTGTGGTTGCTAAGGTTTTGGATATACCTATTACATTGTACTAAACTATTTAAGAAGTCACGGTATTAGAAAAAATAAAATTAAAATTAAAAAAACCCCCGACCGAAGTAAAGGAAAAAATTCAAAATGCAAGTAAATTTATCAAGGCCAATAACGAAATAACAATATTTTGATATAAAATAATATTGTGACTTAAAATTAAGATGTAAGTTATCCTATGTTTCAAGTTGGATCAAACTACACACGGTGTGCAAATTTGATTAAAATCGGTTAAGTAGTTTAGGAGTCCATCGCGGACAAACAACGTGACACGTAATTTATATATATTAAGATTATTATTTATTTCATAAACATTTCAAATCGGGAAAATCTGGCTGGAAATAGTATTAAAAGAAAGGGGAGACCAACCCCTTTCAAATGAGACCATTTTCAAACCAAAACTCCCAACGACACGAATGGAAAGACCAGCTGAAAAGATTACCTACATTGAAGATCTTATATCCAAAGTCTACCCAGATGTGGTTCAAATAGAACAAAAAGATTATTAATTTATGTGTCAAAAGGAAATTTTGGCGGCAAGAAATAGTAGAGTTGATGAAATTAATGACATAATTCTGAGTAAACTTTCAGGATAATGTAATCGATCAAGAAGATGTGGTACATTATTCACAAGAGTTGTTAGTTGTTGTAGAGATTTGTTTGCTGTTACGATTAATAAATCCCAGAGACAAACATTAAAGCACGTAGGAATAGATTTTCGTCAAGATTGTTTCACACACGGACAACTCTCTCTATACAACAAAAAATATCGTATCTACAGAAGTACTTTTGAATACGTTGTTCATATTAAAGATACTGTATAATCTACTCTCTCTACTCTACTTTACTCTACTCTTTATTCTGACTGACTTAGTTATGGCACACAGCCTAAACTTTAGTGACACAGCCATAGTGACAGTAAAATTGGAATGTACATTTGTCGGTGTGGTGAACTAAAAAGTATTTTAAAATTCTATCCTTAAGAGTTTAAAATAGAGTTTGCAATTTTGTATGAAATTCGGCGGTAAAAACTATAGTCACGCGGACGAAATCGCGGGCGACCGTTTGGTTTGATATAATCTGTTATTCTTTGTATTATATGAAATTTATTTTAAGTAGATATTTTACGGAGGGTGATGTATTTCATTTAATATAAAGTTATTTATAAAAGAATTTATTTTCAGATGTTCAGAATTTTCCCTCGAGCGGTGCCTCTTCACATCAAGGACTTCCTGGACTCTGGTTTGGAAGCTCAATAAAAGTAAATATGTATTTTAAAACATATTTCCAATATTGGGACCAACTAGACTATAGTTAATTATTTTTGATATAAAAAACAGATTGTTTTAAGTATTTTTTTTAATAACACCAAAAAAATGGTCTTAAATGGTTGAAATCCAGACAAATTCTTTGACTGGTTAATTGAATTAGTTGAAAGACAAAATTGAGCAAAAATGTATTCCTAACGCGTTTAACAACTTTTTATAATCAATCTGTTTTCTTTGGCAAAAGTATATATTTTAAAATCTTGCCATTTTCAAATATCCAATTGAGTTTAGTTATTTTTATTTATAGAGACTGTAAATAAAAATTAAATAAGCTTTATAGACTTACAACAATATAGTGTAGCTAGATAATACCCTGAAAGAAATGTTACATTGACAGGACAGATGACATTGAGAAGAAGTACCGTCGTCTCCCTCTTAGGCTGTGTTCGATTTATATAATACATGTGTACTGACCAGTGCTAGTGACGTCATAGCTCTGGTGTCGGCCATATTGTACTGCTGAGACCACTTTACACTATTTGTGAAGACATCAGGAACTTCACACTACTACCATTACAACAGTAACTAGAGATGCCACCTTTTTGATTTTTTAAAATTAGTAAAGTAACGTGTTAGAGAAAAAATACATATTGTAGCAGTAAAGTATACAAAGGAGATATACATTTCCTCACTGTTATATTTGAATAACAGAAAGAATATCTTTCTGTTTGCAAGTTTTTTTTAATTATTATCACATTTAAAAAATTGTACTGCGTCTTTGCTGTATATTTATTTATTTTATTATTATTATTTTTTTTATAAAGTAAATAAGTAATTTTTTTTTATTTTCGTTCTTATTGGATTTAAAAATATTTTCTTTCGTTCGCTTTTTGTGAATGCTGATGTGGCGGGAATAGACAGCTAACATGAAATGACCGTGTACAAGTTTCCAAAGTTATCATTAGTCTTATTAAATAGTTGATACACAGAATATATTTTTACCATCCTCACCAAAAGAGATACCCTAAAAGTCTTTTCATTATCTTCAGAGTCACCGGACGAGACAAATTATGTTTCAATTATAACACGATTAATTCTTGTTATTGCTATAAACTTTATAATAAATTGTATAACTCTCGAAACATTTATTCACAGCCTAGTAAGTAATTTGTAATACTAGGGTCTTGTACCTACTGTCATGTCATCAAGTTAGGGAACGTGTTACTAGTAAGATCAGTACACTGGTATATGTTCTGGAACACAGTCTTAATATACACAAGTGATAAAGAGATAGATATGCTGTTGACAAAATGTACCTATAAATAATTATGTCAACAAAATTCGCAAAACTTTCAGTCTATTTAGATTATTTAATGAAAATATGTGCTTTTTGTGTTCAGGAACCTATTGAAAGTATAATAATTATATTGAAATATTTCAACTATAATAAAATAAATTTATTATTTATTTTTTGACAGACATATAGACTGGAGTAATGCATTTTCGATTTTAACGTAAAACAAAGTATGAATGAATAAAATAACAACATATTGCATTATTATTCTTTGCTTATAAAAAAACATATTTCAAAAAAGTTTTTGCTTCCTCCTTTCTATATTTCTGAATCGCGATGTGAACATGTTTTATTTGTTTATTTTATTGTAAGTATTCTTTTTGTATGAATTGTTACTATGTATGTAAATGTTTTATGTTGAAGTGCCATCACAAGTTCATTGATACCAATTTTAATATTAAACTATTTTTCTAAAAAATATTTTTGTGTTCTGATACACTGTTTTCAATCAAACAATTTTTTATGCTAATTTTCTTTTTAATAAACCGTATTGTTTATAATAAAATGAAAATAATGTATTTATTATATTTTTTTCATAAAAGAGCAACCAACTTGCTTTAAATGATTAACGTATGTTTAAAACAATTTCAAATCACAAAATGAATATCATTTATATATTATGAATGGTGATATTATATTTAGGGGTTGTTAAGTGAGACTAAAATTAATTTTAAATAAATGTTTAAGAATATTATTTTTTTTATTTTCTTCCTTTAACACGGAAGTCCACCCTAAGAAGGTTTGACACAAAAAAAACGGACTTATTTAAATCCTATTTATTTCGGATATACATTCAATAACTGGATATCATTTTAGAAAAACCAAGTTTATATTATAATAAACATTTTGTCACAATGAAACTTCTAACACAGACTTAATACTACCCTACTTTGAACTTGATTCTGATTCCATATATTATATCTTACACCTTATTACAATAAGATATAGGACATACAGATCTACATACAAAAATGGGCTAAAATACATATATGCAATTAATCTGATATTTTAAAGGACTAACAAAGTTACAGTACTCTAACTACAAATTCACCTACATTATATTTTATGTACACAATTTATAAGTAATACGTAAAATATTTTATTTTAATACACTATGAAAATAGGTTTTGTAACATATTTTTTTTTTCCAAAAAAAAAAAAACTATTAATAATAATGATGAGTATCTTAGCGAAGCTCATCTACATAGTTTTCGATTTTTATGGGATAGTTATTAGTTTTTTATTCGAACTCCCTGACGCTTCTTGTCCTGAACTACTGAACCTATTGTCATCGGATTTTTATTATTTGATAGCTCTATTATCATCGATGGTTAGCAACAAAAAAATCAGTGTTCAATCATGGACTTGAGGAATAATCACAGAAAAATAAAATTTTGCAAAATGTACGAATAAATTGAATCTGTGCTCAAATACCAGCCAGAATGTAGTTTCTATAATAATTTTACTTTTTTCAGACCTTTATCATAATCATTAAACATTAATTAATTGGCTCATATTATAATAGAAATTTTAAAAAATGCCACATATTACAAAGTGAAGAAATTAGTAGACTGTATGTAGGTATGTATAAAAAATAACTACTTTGGTTCAGGTCAAACAAACTATATGACCTTTTACAGATTAGTATTAATTAGTATCTGTATACTTATAAAGTAATAGACGTCAGGGTTTACTTTACATAACTGAATAACTAACAATGCGACAAACTTTAATTTCTGACAAAACAATAGAAAACACATTACTTTTTTTTAGATATGTTTTTTACAACATCATTTAATGTTTCTACTTAAAGCTAGCGACATGTTACCTTCTATTGGTCTACACAAATTTTAATAACCATGGAATAATAATTAATAGTCAGTGCAAGGTTTTGAAATGATTGTTTTAGAAAACGACTTTTAACTCGTCCTTATTGTATTTTCTTTTACTTTATTGATGAAGGTTATTGGACTTTATTTATATAAACTGTTAACATTTACAAGTTTCTTAAGCATTACAAATATTACCAAGACATTACAGATATCTTTTGTTATAAAAGAATGAAGTAGTCGGTATATATACAGTACTTATATATACAGTACTTATATATACAGTACTTATATATACAGTACTTATATATACAGTACTTATTACCTTGTGCATTAAAACATTGAGCGGTGCTCGGAGCCTACCCAAAGCGTCTCATAATTACACAATACAAAATATGTTTCTAAGTATCAAGTCGGAGTCCAACTATCAGTATTAGAATATATCGACATCCTTGAGATGCTGGTAGTTGCGGTCCCAGTAGCCGCCGTTGTACAGCCAGTCCTCCTGCTTCGTGTACGGATTCGTGCCCTGACTGAACCATCTGGATATACAATGACACATTGTTGTTAGGTCGATGGTCCATATAGATATGCATATTCATCATAAATGTGTACCTGGCCTGCCAGCCGTCGGCGCTCTTCTTGAGCGCTTTCCTGGCGGCGCGCTGCTTCTCCTCGAGGCGCGTCTTTTCCGCGGCGGCTCCGTCGATGTCTCCGGCCTCCAGCAGGCGCACGTCGGGGCGCAGGCGGCTGTCCGTCGGACACAGCTGGCCCTTCATGTCGCGCTCCAGTTCGTTCAGGGACATCGCAAACTCCGTGAATTGATAGTACTGGAAGAGGAATATGGTCAGATGTTAGTAGTCATAGTTCACACAGTACGAATAAATATAATAAAATATTCAAATAGGTTTTTCTTGATATTATATAGGTATTGTGGTCATGTGTAGAATTTTTTTTTTACCGTCTAATAAACATATATTTGTTAGTAAGTAGGTAATTCGCAACACTTAGGCGATTCGATGTCTGCTGCAACTAAGTGTTACAACTAGTAAGTACCTGCGCACTACTGCTGGGCCGGGGCCGCGCTTCCCACAGCGTGCTAGAACCCGGGATATCTATATTATACGTATCATCAGGCTTTGGAACCTCATCAGAGTTATCGGCGTCATCACTCTGCAAAAACTCAAAATTAGATCACGGATCAGAATCTCATAATTGCCACCGAGTTGGCATACTCACATCTTGTATGGACATGGAGCGGAGTGCTCCAACTTTGAAGCTGTTAAGCTTGGCGAGGACCTTCTTAGGCGTGTGCGAAGGAGTCTGATGAGAGTCATCTCCGCGCTCGCGGGACCAGGCCTCGTGCGCGCTGGACGCACACACCTTGATGCACTCCGTCCACTTGCCGTACAGGAAGCGGAGACGCTTTTTGCTTTTAACAATCATGACACGTCATATAGACATCAGTTGCTTAATTAGAATTGGATTATTCTTTAAATTATCGTCTCCGTAAAATAGGAACCTTCATAGAAAATAACATCATACATGGACAAAATTCATAAACCAGAATTGTAATATTCTTGCACCAAAATTTACGAAGGTTCTAATCGTTGAGTTAGAGTTCGATGATTTATGTAAATAAGACTTTCATTAACCTTTACAGGAAGATGTGATCTAAGCGACGGCTAGTCGTCTCTCATAACTAAAGTGATAATAATTATAAATATAAATAGTTATATTTGAGCTTTATTAATAATTCTGTTATTGTAAAATAGTATATCATCTCTTTTAAAGATGAAAACTATTTCAAAGCTTGTAAAGATCTAAATAGATCACAAATATATATAAAGTGAAGTATCTGATGATGAAATATACAGTTAAAAAAAGTGCTTACTTCTGGTCTATAATGAACCCGTCCACCCTGTGCAGGTCTCTATTGTTGAACCCTGCTGGTTTAAAAGACAGGTTTGCTTTAAGTCCAGCGCCGCCGTGGCAGGTCACCTCCATGGCTCCGTACTGTTCGATCCAAAGCTTGCCGACGATCACATTATGCACGCAGCAGTTCACGTTAGTCCAAGTGTAAGCTTCACCCCAACTGCAAATAAAACAATCAATAAATTTCAAGTATTTTTCTTTTTAAATAAACTTATGGGATGGTTCTCTTAGTAAGGAATCCACGTAAATGTTTATTAATACCGACAATTTGGGAAATTATATTACCGAGGCAGTTCCACTGTAACGTGTCCCTTGGGTTGGATCTCAACGCTCTTGCCGCAGAACTTCAGCTTGGGATGAACAGACCCGTGGAACACGAAGTGAGGACTGTCTGCGTGAAAGGCGGAGACCGGTGGGTGATGAGATACCTGGACATTATATTAGATTTCTTATAAGTTGAAGATAAGAAACACACTGTTGTCTTATTTTAGAGAAAAAGTGTCTTAAATATTGCAAGTTCGAGAAAACAAGTTTGATTTAAAATTAACTATTACTGCAAACTTACAAAACATAAGAAACTTAAAGAGAATAATTTCTAGTGCTCTTAAATTAGTGCGTCGTACCCGTCCTCAGGTTTGCTCGAACTTTAAGCTCAAGTTCAAAGCACTTAGGGCTTGAGTACTTTGTAAATAACTTATAATAAGGAGTCTGGGAATACTGTACCGCTTAGATACTACTAGAACTGCAATCAAAGTGTCTGATTTGACCTTAATATGAAAATTACTTAAATCATTACATTTTTTTAAAGAATAATATTATTATTATAAATGATCTAAACACGTTAGTCGTGATTTGCTTTTTTAAGTTTAATATAGAATTAAGTGTTTCTCTATAGGAAGAATTCGAGCCAACGAGTTTTAGGAGTAGGTCCCGTCACGGAAATTTAAATTTCTCTCTTCTTTTACACACAATAAAAAGTCATACCTGTTCACAAACTGCTCTAAACTCAGGTCGTTCCAGCTCATAGGTCTCTCCAAGAAGAGGGTTGAAAGGTTTTCCCAGACGCTCCCAGTTAGATGCCAGAGCACTTACTGCAAACGCTAATAATAATATGATTATAAGTATAATTATATTTTATGCAATTTATTATAATGCCAGTTGTTTTAAATTATTTTAATAATGTTTTATTGGTCTGGGCTAAATAAATGTATAACTTGATTAATAATAAGTATATTCATTTATTATAAATTATTTCTCAAATAACCCACAGCAGGAGCCTTAACACTGTACAGATTTGGTCATAATCTATCATAATAGCTAATAAATTCAAAGAAAATAACAATTCTTCTTAAAAATCCGCTTACTGTTACTATTAAAGAATACGATCTTTATCATATTTAGTTAATGTTAGATAACCGCTTTGCAGCCCAGATGATACTAACGGGCAACAAGTGCTTTTATAAAATATATACTATTGAGGGCGAAATTGATAATAATATTTAAAAATACGACAACAAAATAACAAGAGCTCTTAATAAAGGTCTACTCGACAATTCCTTCCTTAGAAAATGTTTCTCTTTTATTTTGATTCTAGCGCTGAGGAGAAAGAAAAACAGCCGTAGGCAGAGATGAGTTTTTAGTACGAAACAAAATTCATAGCAATTCTACCAACTTGTTGAGAGTGAAGCTAAAAGGTCCATTGTGTTTCGCTTCCGCATCTACTTAACGTTACGAGCGTAATCAGAAAGCCAGTGCTGTGGTTCTCGCATGAAATAATAATGAAACAACTTAGCCTTCCTGATTCCTCTATTTAAACTTTAACGCAAAAGCAAAAGTTTCTAGAATATTAATCATTGCTAATAAAAACTAATTTTGGGATCTATTTTCATATATTAATATGATATAAAATTTCATATTGATCAGCTTCAGACGAAGCTTACTGTACTTCAATAATAGATCACAACCCCTGATCGCAAAGTAGTCGTGACCCCTGTTTCAAGTTAATTTACTTCGTCTTCTTTTCTTAGAATGTTCTCCTTTTATATTTGATTGTTTTTGAATTTACAATGGTTTCCATTACATTTATTAATTGCCTTTTGGGCTTATTCTCAACGAATATAACAATTTTCCACGATTAAGCTAACGGACTTACCGGCGATATGCTCCATCCGCGCCACAGGATCGGTTTGCTCGGACGCCATTCTCAACAGATGGGCGTACTCGAGGTACTCCAGCATCCGCTGCAGGAAGGACAGCGGCTCGTTGAACACCACCGGCATCGTGATTTTAGACAGCTCCTTCCCAACGCAGTTCTTCAGAACCGACCAGAGGGAGAAGTCACCTCGGCTGAACTGTGCCACTGGTAAAGAGGTCCTACGGATCAAACACGCGGAGTTCTTGCATTTATTAAAAAAAAAATCTACGAATGTATTTTGAAATCCTAACATGCTTTTTAAATAAATGGTAATTCATTTAAAGCCGTGAAGGAACTTAAATGAATTAAGGCAGCGCCGTGCCGCCGGTGGAAATTGATTTTGATGACTTCCTGATGACTCAAACACAATTACTATAATGCGCTTCAGTTAAGGAGGTAATATTCACTCCCACAATTTTTACAATTTCTACAGAAATTTATGTTATGCTTTTACATTTATTATGTAGCGATATATTGCAATATTTATTAGGGAAGCTAAATCAATTAAAAGTTTTAAAAATGTTGGTTTTCATATGTTTCATAATAATGTTGTAATGTTGTTCATCTTTTTCATCTCATTGAAATGTCAAAACACCAATCTTCATTATATAATAAAACATGATGACTGCGTAGATGACCAGATTTAGGAATTCCATTTATTTTGATTTTGGGCAAGTTAACACAATCAACATCTAAAAAATGAATAAATCAAACTTTTCTAATTGAAAAAATTTGTACTTAATTAGTGAACGCTGAAGCTTTCTAAAGAAAAAGCTGAAGTTGAAGAATTATTAAAGGATGAAACAATGAAACTTAGTTTATTATAATCTATTTGTATTTATAATAGAGCCGTAAATTTTGTCTCCGTCCGCGACAGTCATTATACACAAATAGGTACCTACGGTTAACAATGTTATTAACATACTATTCTATATTGTGTTGGAAAATAAATACCAGCTAATACAAGAAGGTTAAAGGAACAAATTAACAATAAAGTTAGTCTCTCTCTCTGTTTGTCTGTAGGATCTCAAACTTCTTTTTGTATTCTTCGAAGCTCGTTCAAGGTCGGACGACCGGGAGGCGATCAATACGTTCCCGCTTTCAGAGGGATCATTTGTGAAATTGTTTCAGTTATAATTTTATTAGGTTCATAAATAATATTTTTACTTGTTATGTAACGTGTTGTTAACAACATGTTTACAGAGAGTTTAATTATCAGTAATAATATGGTTTAATTTTATCCTTTTGTTTTACTTTATTCGTTCAATTACTGATTACTAATATTTGTGTGATAATTAGTTATTTTCTAAATTTATATGTTTCTAAAGAAATATCCGATGGTTAATTTATAACAGCTCAAATGAATTTGCAACCAAGAGCTAGTTAAATGGATTTTAATAGTACCTAATTGTCGACGTAATTGATAAGCTTTAATTAGATTTATTAAGTTTTCGCTCCTGGATTTAATATTCATTCTGCTCTTTTATATTGGTATATTTAGAATAATACATTTTTATTTTTTATATTTGTTTCATTTTTATTTTATATAAAAGGTGTAAGTTTGTATAGTCTTTGGACTGGATAGACTTCAGAAAGTCGAGGTTCTCTGCCACCAGACTTATTATAATTCAATTAAAGTTAATTTATTATTATTTTTGATTTAAAAAATAAAAAGGCAGAAGTTTCAACAAGTTTTAATAAATATTCTTATGATATCCTATAAATATTGTACAGTTAAAATAAGTATATCATCAAGAACATCAGTGTCAGTAATGCGGGGCAACTGTCATCTCATCTGAGTAGGGTAGGTCGCATATACCTACATCTGGGCGGAGGCTGACTATTGATCGGTGTTACGACCTTGTAACTTGTGGCATATTTGACCAAATATTCTGACGTTTCAACATCTAAATTCTTAACTCTTATGGCATATGCCGCTAGTGAAACGCAAATATTCCAAGTAACAGCGCATTATTTTGTCGTTTTAAAGGCACTCTGAATGAAACAAAAGTTAGGCAATTATTTAATTAAATTCTAGTGTTTATTTATTGAATACATACGTGAGACGAGTTGTGTGCCTCGTGCCAACATTACCCCTCGCTTATGGTTATACTTAATTTTGTCCAGTCCGAATATTATACCATTATTTGTATTTTTACAGCATTAAGAACTGTGTTTAAGTAGATTATACAAGTATTTTTAAGGATAAGTGAATATTATGATCTTTAAATGACAATCATTTGAAGTCAGCTAGATGGTTACTTTCCGCATGCAATATTAATTAGTTAGTGGCTAATTAGTTGTCGTTCATTGAAATTGCTTATTGTAGTATTGGTTTGGAGTGTCTGTCGATGGTTTTTGTAGTTTATAAATTGAAGGATAATATTATTATTGGTTACGTTAACTAAAGCATAATTAACAATAGATAGTCTAATCGATTCAGATTTTTAATTTTCAAAGCTGGTCAGGATAAATTGATATTACTAAAAATAGAAAGAAGGGATAGTTCGTCCGAGCGTGTTTATAAATTTAGATCAATACTGCGAGGCCACTGTAACCATCAAGAAGAGGAAACAAATAGGTACATGAACTCAGAACAGAACATTAACATCAATAATTTCAAAATAAAGTTAATTCACAGAAATGTTATTATAGTTTATTATAATTGTAAATTTAAAAGTTGGAATTGTAATAAGCAATAAAAATATGAAATTATGCTTTCGATACCGAACCCTAAAATAATAACAGGAACCATTATAACTAAAACTAACTACAAAGGTTTTATTCTGCCATTGATTTATTCATTTTCGTTATTTCTTGTAATGGGTCGTATTTCAGAACGACGTGACGTAACGATATTTAACGATTGGAAATAAACTTGTCGCATTTGAAACAGGGTGCAATATACTTATATATACTTATATATACTATTGTGTTTCAATCTATATATTATAGACTATTTACCAATAGTCTATAGACTATTGGTAAAGTTATGCTTGGTAAGTCGATTTCTACGAAATGTTTTCTTATTTATTTTAATTAATGATTACTGGCGTTCCATTTAGCACACCTCTAAATCTAACCAAATCAATTAAATAAGCTCTCCAGAGACTGATTGGAAAGCCTATCGTGTATTACAGCATTTTATGTCTCATTTACACGATATAATAAACAACTTCCTACGTGTTGCGAGGATCAGTAGCTATATAATGCCTCCTCGTCCCCTGGGAGGGTGTCACTCATGAGGCAACAGATGATATTAGTCCAACGTTTGTTAACAAATAATAAATATCAAAAATTCTTAATGTCTGTTATATGTTGTAATGTGTGGATAATACGGGGTGGTAGGATAAGCTTTATACGAAAGCTCATGATTTTATGTAATATCTTGATAACTTTTCACTACTTATTGGTTCTAAATAAATAAGCCTATGTAAACAATCGATATACTCAGACTATATAAGCTTTACAGCTTTGACTAATATTTTCCAATTAATTGTTCTAATTTATTGCTTTATAATTTAGTGTCTTTTGGGAATGGGATAAAAGGACTTCGAGTGGGATAACTTTTGACATTATAAGATTTCTTGAAAGTTATATTTGACACCCACACCTACACAACTATACACACAACGATTAATGTCATACATGATAAAAGTTGGGAAATTTGAAAAAAATTTGGCGCTTTTTAACGTACACAGTACTTACCTATATACGTAGGGCCGGCGTTCATTATCTTCCATCTTCCCCCTCGCCTCACCCTCGTCTCTACGCCAGCTACACTATATAGCACACGACACTGATGTCTGACTTCCTGGATTTTGTTACTAGATCATTTCCATTCTATTTACACAGCTAGGTGACGATTATTAAAGGGTATCACCACAAAATCTAATCATGCTTACCTACTGGTTTCTCGACTATCTTCAGTCAAATTTAAGATATGTTTCTACGAATTGCAATGAAATGAAAAGGGCTGTAAAAACCTCATTTTGCTTATTATAGAAAAAAAGTTTAAACTTAAAGGCTCGGATCTTACTTTTGTCCTGACGCTTTGAGTAACACCGACTACATATCTAATCTATGGTGATTTTAAGAGAAATAATATATCGGGTTAAAAAAAATGTTATTATATTAGTTTATTTGACCCGTGGTTCTAAACTTATGTTGACATTATTAGAAATGTTTGTAGTAACTCTTTATAAAAATCCGAGATGCTAATGCTGATGTCCGCCCTAGACACCCAGCACTTCTCCAACCGGTGACACGATGTTGAAGAGAAAACAATAGTTTTGTAGAATAATCAAATGATTAAGCAACTGAAAAGTTCAACATAACAGTTGAAGCATCTCAGGCAGTTCTTTAGATATTGAACTATATTCTTGACGAATGAGTTGTATCAATGAGAAAATTGAATGAAAAGATGATGATTCAAAGATATCTCATGGTATTTCTCCATAGATTTCCCTTTGCCACAATTTAACTAGACTCTAGAGTCAGACGTTTCATAAGTAAAATAAAAAACCTCTTTGAAAAAAAAACCTTGATTTTCACTTTGATCCTGATTCATTAAAAATGTCATGACTGGTATCAAAATATGAGTATAGTTACGTTGAGACCGAGACTAAAAAAACTGAACGCCGAGATCAAACTAATGTAAAGACTGACGAAATTTTTTTTGGCTCCTGAAGGTGAGAGCGTGCGTTCAATAAGAAATTTTACCCTAAACTTAGTTATGCGATGTTTTTGTAATGAATACGAAAACCAAGTTATGAATATTGCACAACAATAATTCGACATCACATATTGCTTGATTGTTTATTTGGCTAAAAACATCACCATTATCTTACCTCAGCTATCGTATTCACCATATTACCTTGCGACTCCTTCCCAAAACCGAAAACAGCCAACGAAGGAGATCGTTTGGTACGATTGAGGAAATGGAGATTGGATCGTTAAAAAAATCTAAGGTCGTACCAATAGGCGCATAATATTAGAAAAAGCCTTTGAGATCAGTCATCCACTTTCGAGGGGCAAAATTGTTGTTGAAAAATAAATAATTATCAGGACTACACAAATAGAAACTAAAATGAGTTGTCTTTTATTCGAACGAGTTTGGATTTACCTGAACATACCACGACAAATATGTACTTTAATTATTTTCTATTACCGATGCTACTTTTAAAGCTTGCTTAGCAAGTATCGATCTTTAGATCTGCAGTAATATTTAATTCCAACTAAATGCACCCTCTGTTAAAACAAATACTTCATGGAGATGAGTCACTACTGTTCATGCGATTTCAGTGGAAGTAAATTAGTAGTAACATATGTATGTTTATTATATTTTTGTAGCAATATTATAAACTAGTATTATGTCGCAAGTCGCATCGTCTGCTAGTTCACAGATGGTACTTATCAAATGAGTAGACAGGGAATGCTTTAAAATATCATATTACACACACACACACACACTCTACACTACACATCTTCATGCACTATTTGAACTCGGAGATTACATTTTTAAAGAACATGTTTTTTAGTTGATGTATGTTTATAAAAAGTAGTTGCCGTCAACATTTAACGTCCGAAAACTCAGCAGATTAGGTTGTGCCTGAAGTCAAAACAAGAAATAAAAATATTAAATTGTAAATCTATTATAATATAGTATTTTCCTAACTGTCAACAATATTTCTGCAGATATAAATGAAAACATTGGTACTGTCACAATACATATATTAATGTCTTAAAACCTTTAACGCTTTAAATAATAATAATAATAAATATTCTTTATTGTACACCCAGAAAAAACAATAACAAAAAATAAAAATAAAAACAGAGAAAATGTACAAATTTGGCGGCCTTATCGCTAAAGAGCAATCTCTTCCAGGCAACCAATTAATTAGAGGAATAATGAGACGTAGTGTGGGTGTTGTTTGAATAATAAAAATATAAAAACAAAAAAAAAAGCATTACATACACATAATTACATATATACATACAAACAAATATATACATACATACGAATATACATACAAACAAATATATACATACATACGAATATACATACAAACAAACATATACAAACATACACGCATATACATACATACACACTCACAAATAAAATAAAATAGTAATAGTTGCTTTAAAGACAACTAATGAAAACCTAGATGCAAAAAATACATTTATTCACCGTCAGTACGTAAAAATACGGCTTCATATAATCCAGGTCATATTACCATTTGATAATTCTATTAAAGCCGCCATAAATTAAAAATTCTTAAACATAATGAGAATGTTATTTTGTACAAAGTAACTTTAGGGGTCGGTAGGCTCGCAACAAAATCCCAATCCTCCTACGCTTAAACTGTTTTTGGTAATTGAAATTTCGCTGCTGAGCCGTAAAAAGAATTATTTTTGACGTGTAATACAAAGGCTTACTTTGTAAAATAAAAGTATTTAGCTCAGTACCTCTGTAGAAACATATTTTTGTTATTATGATGTTAATTAAAGATTAGAAAGAAAAAGGTCAAGGAGAAAAATTCCAAGAGTATCGTGTGTAGGTACTTATATAACATATGCGTATTATTTTCTTTTATATGCTAGAAGTAAGGAAAAATGCGGTCATCTGAGTACGCCATTGTAATAAGCCGCGTGGTATCGTATTGATTTAATCTAATGCAACAAGTTTTGTTGAGTTTTGGCTACAGAGTTATGTAAATGTTGCTAGATAAAGTAATCAGATTGATAAAACTATAATAACAATTATGCATTACTGCTTACACAATGAATAATACTGAGGGAATTGGTTCCATAGTTATTGTACTTTGCGTTAAATATTTTTTTTTGGTTCGTTGTGCAAATTGGGTATATTTTTACTACATACTATAAAAAAATAAATAGAATATGTAGTACTACAAAAAAAGACAATTGTAACTGTCAATTATTTTTCGGTGACAACGACATATCTACTATCCATGAAGTTAGCTTAAAAAATAATGATTATTTTTCAAGCGTAAAATGTTATGCGACATCCAACTTATTTTAGTCGTAACACACAGCGAAGAGTTTATTCCTGGATGACACCTCTATTTCATTTTGTAATAGTTTTTCTGTTATCAATAGAAACCTTATTCCATCATGTTAACCATCTCAAATAATATTATCTTCATATTAAAACGTCTATTACATTTGATGTCTCCACTCTTATTCTTCTATAGCATATTTGTTGATTAGAAGATTTCAACACAAAAATGACGGACTAAATAGTTAGTAACTAATTACTTAATCTCAGTACTCATTTTGAAATAAAGATTTTTCGTTAAAAATTATAATGTTTGGCCTATAATGAGTTTTTATAGGTACCTAATATTTATACAGTTACCTTATATTTCGTCTAAACAAAAAAAAATAGTAAGTGATTTTTTTATTCTCTAAAATGCCTATATTTTAGGTTTAGCGTTCCGGGTAACAGACAGCTTTACCTACATATAGTTTTTCTTAAATCGGGCAATAATTATAACCTATAATAGTTTTTTAAGTGTAACCAAATATGTATACCTATATGAATATCGAAATAATACCTGTGTTAATAATAACATGCATGTACATGTTTAGAAATTTTAACATTTTAAACAACATGTCTCTTTAGATATGTTCTTTAAAATGGTTACGTTTAACCTTATTTACTGCATAAAAGTGCGGGACGATTTATTTTCGGCAAAGATTATACAGATGTCATGAAGAGGAACATGAAAGCCCTATTTGTCATTTTTGTGACGTTTTCAGTAATAAAATAAGTAATAAAATTTACGCGACTTTTTCCAATTGATAAACAAGAGTAGAAAATAAGCACACAAAGCTCATTCAAGGTTTCAAAAAAAACAACATGAAGCTTCGAGATTAAAAAAAAACACATTAACTTCTATTTAAATTTTAAAGCTGACAGTCCAATTACATAACACTCACGATCCGACAGGCATGTGTGGAATATTAACGGTAATGAAACAAGTGCACGCGGCGAGTGCTGCGGCGCAACTAACTGATCAGTGATCGGAACCCGGAGGAGACAGTCCGTCGCCGAGCCTCCCCACCACCCGGTGTGAAAGTGGCGCCCAACGTGGGGCAGAATACTTTCAATACAACGTTGCCGTGATAATAAAGGAAAATCTCTCAAAATATTGCAGGAATATAGTTTCATTTCCTTAAGAGTCGGTTTATAATTTTTTTATTTCCGTGGGATAATAGACGCGTAATTGGGAGAAATCGTAGCTAATGTATAAGTCAAAAATGTTTAATTAAAAATGGTTAAAAGAGCATCTGTTGAGTTTCTGGCCAGCTCTTCTCAGCAGAACAGCATTCCGAGCTGGTGGTAGCTTACACACAGACTGATTATACTGACCAATTTAATGTAATTGACGATTCAAAAGTGCGTGTAAATGCCTACTTGAATAAGGATATTTTGAATTTGAATTAATAATATAAGTTAATTTGTATCGACAAACATGGTATAATGCAATCTCATATTTCAATGACTGTCGATCAAATTAATTTATTAAGTGGTTTTTAACTATTAACCTATTCTACAAATTAAACGTATGTTAAAGGCCAATTAAATAACCCAATTGTTTCGGGAAGTCCCAAAATCGTTTTTTATTCTATCTCTAACGATAATGTGATTTTATTTTTATTTATTTTTGACAGTAGGTACTTCCTCGGCTACGGAGTGAATAATTAGAATTCAGTACCTATTAGTGCTTTTGTTAAATATCAATATATTTATATATCACTAATAAGTAAATATATCCAAATTGCTCGTAGAACGAAACAATCATAAAAATTAAGCAATTGGCATTTACTTATAAACGTTTCATTCTACGAATTAATTATCAACAAGCAGGATTCGAACCTGCAACTTTTGCAACGATACCTTTATAATAATATTTTTTTTATTTTTTATACTTTGACAGATATTGTAAAAATAAACATTTCCTGGTTCGATTTTATCTGAAGATTAATCTCAGAAGACTGTTATTATATAATATATATCCTTATATTTTCATGAATCAGGTCATCTGAAGTTGTAGTTGACTTACTGGAAAGATACATATAGAAATTTAAAATAAGGAAACAATAAAAACTGTAAGGATAAAAACATAATAAAACAAGGTATAAATTAAATTAAATCTTTAATATAAAATGAATGCGTTCAAATAAAAATATAAACTAAAACTAGTACCTTATAAAATATATATCACAATCTTAAACACTTTGTACGTCAGGTAACTTACTAATAATAACAACCAATTAAAATCAACTATTTTGTTGTTTCATCCAATCATAAATGGTTTAAATTAAATACATAAATCGATTCAGTAATAGCTTTAAGCAATATTTGGTCAATCTAATCAAAGACGACTATATATAGTAGTAACAAAATATAACACGGAGGTTATTTACAAATTTAGTTTTTTTTTGCAAATGAAGTGAACGAAATAAAAACGGAAACTTGGAATAATAAAAGCATTATTAGAAATAAAATGGAATAAAATAATTAATCCTTACAGATATATTACGAATTAAATTTTTTTATACGTATAATGTCATTTACATTATAATAAGAGTGATTTCATACTTCACAAAACCATAAAAACACTGAGTAATTATAGCTTCGTAAAGAATAGACTTTTAAAATAAATATTACAAATAAAAAGTACTGAAATGCGCTCATAATTTAAATACAATGATATAAAAAATATATGTTATCATCTGTTATCTCAATATCATCCAATTCCTCGAAATGCTCCTTCTGGATGAAAACATCCAGTTAAGACAATAAAAAGGATTTGTCATTATGTCAATAAATGTTAAAATGCGGAGAGATTAATTCATTCAACAGAGATCTCAGCGTGTCGCTCTTATAATTAAATAGCATTAAATATAATTTTGGTAACATCTTGTATATATTCGAAAAATATATAATAGTATTGAATAGAAGTATAGAATGGTATTGAAGATTCCAATCAGATCTGTAGCTACTATTTCTTTCCATTCCGATTAAAATGAAATGGAATTAAAAAATGCGAGCAGGATTAGCAGCAGACACAGAAAAATAAGACAAATAAACTATATTACAATTAGTAGAACGATTTAAAGTGACCATTGTGAACTGAAACAAAAGAAACTGAAATATACAAAAATAATCAACATATAAAATATATTTAGAAGTGATCGAATAGGCTCGGCTTCATGAAATGCTTAAAATCATAAACGAGGTCCGACATGACATCTCGGACAGCCTCCAGCACGGATATAGTCTGTACCTACTCAAATAATATCTACAAAATATCGATAACCTTTAAATACTATCATTCTAGTAAAACGACGATTTGTAAGAAGAGCTCATAAAATATATTTTACCATCGAAATAAAGTTTTAATCTTTTACTTTTATGAGATCCGATACAAGTTCACAGCACCTCCTACCTTTCATGTACCAAAATAACTCTCTTTATAAAATGTTTTTTAAGGTCCAAGCGAGGCGAGGTAGAGGCGAGGACTCTAGACCTTACGATAGTCTCTAATTCAAGGTCCAAATTCAAGTTCACTATTGGTTATAAAAAATATTTTAGTCGTAGTAGAGGTCCAAGGTACCTGGGCGTGGAGGACCTCCTGTAGGGTCGTGCGTTCCTGTACACGTGACCTCCGAGAGACACCAGCGTGCCTCGCGAGCTGGCCGGGCTCAGCGCCGTGTGCAGGGACCCCGACCACGAGGGGGGGGAGGGGGAGCGGGACGGGGGGGAGCGGGGCAGCGACGGGGGAGAGCGGGACTCGAGGTCCAGATTCATGTCTTCGTTAGTCGGAGTTCGGTCACCTGCGAACGTATGTGTCGTGAAATATGTTTAGAATTAGATATTACGTCCGTAAAACATTTCGAAGCCGATTTTATAAATAGAATTATATATTGGGCACGTGAGGAGAAAAAACCGCATTACGGACGAACAAACGAGCATTATAGAATATTAAAATTATAATGGAGCATCTTTTAATGTTACGAATGGTCACACCAAGTGACGTCACGTCCGTACCGTCTGCGGGCGTGCGTCGCTGGGGGCTGCCCCACGGGCTCAGGGCTCCCAGGGGACTGCACAGGCCGGCCGTCACCAACGTGTCGTCGTCATCGGAGTCTGAGACGTGAGGAGAACACACACCTATTGAATCCTTCTTTAGATAATTAAGACTTTAGTTGACATCTTCCGTCTGGACGAGAAGCGAGATAATAAGGATATTTCAGTAATAAATCACATTTTTTTATATAAACCAATTAATTTAATCAGATCCTGAAGCTTAAGCTAAGTAAAATGTAATGTTATTTAATTTGTAATTCGTATATAATATAATATATTAAATATTACAATTAATTAAATAGAAACACTCACCGTCATCATAAACGTCGTAGAAATTTTCTTTGGAGTCGTTGGTCGACTGCGGTATTTTTTTCTTTCGTTTGCTCTGCGACGAAACAAAAATACGTAAATATAAGACGTTACTACTGTCTACAAATACAGATAAGAGAATTAAGAACGACAAGTGACACGCTCGCTAAAGAATCATCTCGGAAAGAAGTGAAGTCAAAAACCAGAGAAGTACAACCAATCACAGATCAGGAGAACCATGGCCCGGGAACATTACTTCACAACAATATCACAGCACGACTCGTTTCTAAATATAACAACAACAAGCGCAGTGGCTTGATCTACTCCTGCCATAGACAAGTGAGCCACTCGTACCTTGGTCAGTTCGTCGGCCACCGACATCTCCAGGGCGTGGTGCGTGCGGGCCAGCGCCGCCAGAGACTCTTCCAGCACGCGGTTGCGCTCGCACTGTACTTATTTACACACACTTGTGGTATCAAGTATTCAAAATCATTTCAATAGACACTAATGAAAAGATGAATAATTTCTATGATTTTAAGAAATTCTTAGAAGGGGGGCAAGTTAGTCGAATTTGCTAGACTATTTGTTTTTTTTTCTATGACCTTTAATTTACTTTTCGAAAATCTCAAATGATATTTAACTTTGAACTCTAAAAAGTTAGTTTAATTTCTTTGTTGAAACATACACGATGATTTAATTACACACACACATAAGTGTGAGTAAACACATACATGCGCAATTACGTATGCACGCAACCACACATCGACCCACACACCCGTCCGCCGTGTACGCACCTGGTGTGCGAGTGCGCGTCGGTCCCTGTCCCGCTGCTGCGCCACCAGCGCGCCGCAGTGCTTCAGCGCGCACAGCGCTGCCTGCCCCGAACCACACGCGTGCTGGAAGCGCTGCACGGTACGATTAGTCATGCTCGATGACGTTTATAGAATATTTCAATGTTGTAATCTACTACAATATTATTTTATAAGCATTAAGGAATTTAACATCAGAAATATGTGCCTCGAAAATTTCTTAGACAATTAAATACTTAAAAAGTCATCCAGAATGAAAATTACAATTTATCCGTCACTAGGGGACCCATCGTGAAACGCTCGGTGGGACCAATAATGACAAAAAAAGGCCGGCATTCGTTACTACTTGTCAGTCACCATGTAAGCGGAGTGATGCAGCGAGTTCCCCACGTTAACGCTCTTGTCCAAGGCGGCCACTATGGCGGCGCACTCTCGGAGCTGCGTGTCCAACATGGCCAAGCTGTTGGTGGCGGCCGTCAGCGCGTCCTGCATCGAGCCTGGAGACGCGGGGGAGATATACCGACCGAGACAATCGATTACGTTATAGGGCAAAACTAATTTTAACATTATGTCGATTCGTTAAAGTGGCATCAAATAATTGGAACATCAAAACCCACAAAATATGTTCGACGAGGATACTTCCCTCTCCCCCCACTCACCTAGCGGCTTGCACTCGTCCTCCAGATCCTCGGTGGCCTCCTTGGCGGCGTCGGCGGCGCCCGCCCACAGGTAGTGCCCGGAGTAGGCTATGTGCTCCTTCAGAGCCGTTATCCACGACTGGGGATTTATTATTAAATATTACCGTCAGAGCGCTCTCTCCGTCACTAGGAGCGATTCACTGACTGACTGACAGGTCACTGACTGACTCGCTGACTGATATTACAGAGACTGACTCACAGACGATTACATGAAAGTTTGAAAATATAATTGTAATCGAATACTATCAGTTGATACACGAAAAGTAAATATTTTTTGTTTCCTGAGTTCCTCCCGTCCGTCCGTATCCGTACCTGTCTCGTGGCGGCGGCGGTGTCTCCCTGCGGCACGGCCAGGCGGTGGTTCTCTCCGTCGCTGTAGTGTATCATGAGCAACGCCGGCTCCCGGTCGGGCGTCGTCAGCTTGGCCCCGTCGAGGTACTTGCGGTCCCTCCAGCGGCCTCCCTCGCGGGCCGCCTCCGCCCGGGAACCGTAGTACAGCAACACGCCGCGCTGGAGCACCGCCTGCGGGGAGGTGTCTCTGTTACGTACAATAGTTCTATCATATAATATATTATAACAGGGTCAAAATAAAAACTGGTGAGCCCTGCCGGTGGGGATGAATACTGTAACAGTAACTCATTACATCACTAATTCAACTTCGGATCGGAAGTAACGAGACCGCACCGAGACCGGCTCAGTTGTCTTTTAACGTAAGGTATCGTCTGCTCACCCACACGGGCCTCCAGCCCAGGAAGCGCGACCTCTTGAGCAGCGCTCCCTCGCAGCGCTGCGCCGTGCGCTGCAGCCGCTGCACGGGCCGCACGCTCAGCACCTCGCGCATCTCGTTGTCCTTCGATAGCTCTATCGCCAGCCGGCCTGGGTTAAGTTACGAGTGGATGATACGACACTTGGATATATTGTATTGGATAAAGGTTACGTTTTTTGTGAACCGAAATATATATTTTTTCTTTTTATAAGGTGACGAGCCGCTTATAAATCAAATATTTTCCGATTAACGTTTAGGCTTTACATATTTACAAGTACCCAAAATGTAAGATGAAAACACTCAATGAGCGCACGAGATGTCGTAAGAGCAGTCGCTCACCGCTGTTGTTCCTGAGCGCGGTGTCCACGCCGTGCTGCAGCAGCAGTACTGCGACGTGCGCGTGACCGCGGTAGGCGGCGCAGTGGAGGCACGAGTTGCCTTGCGCGTCCACACTGTTGATGTTGGGGGGGGAGGGACCGCTCAGCTAGCGGGGGAAAGAAGGGAGGACATCATCACTTAGGTTCGTTTATAAGGTTCCGTACCCTGAGGGGGCCAAACGTTCTCCGAAGTTACGTACGTTACGTTATGTAAACTAAAACTATTACACAAGTACCTGGTTAAAATATGATATTTGCAATTATAACAAGATTTGTTTAATTGTTACAAATATCAATTTTTTATTTTTTTTATTTTCATAGACGATTTACAATTGGATACGTTTGAATTTTATAATCTGGTCCAGACTATTTAACGATTCGTTTATTTCTAAGTACCCACCAGTGCCTGTACGTCATCAATCCGTCCCTCTCTAGCAGCATTTAATAGCTTTCTCTCTCTTTCCCTCCTCTCTGCTAACCCAGCCGCCTCTAGCAGTCTCTGTACGTCCTGTGTGTTGCAGACGTCGGCCGCGGTCCTACCTTCTCCGTTCATTATATTTACATCCGCTTTATGGTTTAGTAATAGAATTACTAGTTCCTGAAATAAAAACAACTTGGATCTGATGGTTTGGTTGAAATGTACATAATTCATGTATATTTTTTTTAAGTCACGTTTAAGTTTTTGAAAATGTTTTCCGTTTTTCTAACTTTTTTTTGTTTGTTGTTTGATAATTATGAAGGCTACATCAAAGCTTGTTTTTAACCTGATTTCCAATAAAAGCAGCTTTATGTAGAGCAGTGTCTCCTGTGTCATTGACCTCGTCCACGTTGGCCCCATTATCTAACAGTGCCTCGACCACAGCCAGGTGTCTGAAGTACGTCGCCAGCTGCAGCGGCGTCCAGCCAAGGTTACTTTTATTTTTACCTGCAAAATAGATACAGTTTTAGTTGATTATAAGAATTTTATTAACGATCTTAGTATTATTTTCTACACTAATGTATTTATAACTATTTTCTATAATAGTACTTTTTTCATTCATGAACGTGTAGTAATCTCTACCATTTTAGTAATAATGCATGTATAATATATTTAATATTTATATAGTATATAATTATTTACATATACATATATTCAATGTTATAATTTTGGTATTGTGGCCCTTTAAATTTTGGCGTATACATAGTATGTTATTAAAAATATATTGAGAAGCGACCGTAAGAATACCGATTTCTTTAAAACATCTCTTAGGGAGTTTCTAGCTTTTAAGTTACAAATAGCCCGTATATCTCGTTTTTGTAAAATAAATATAGAATTAATTTCGGCAGCGCTGCCCCATAGTAAGATACCATAAGACAATGTACTGTGAAAATAACTAAAATAAACGAGTCGAGCCGTATTAACGTCTGTTAATTGTCTTACTTTTTTAATTGCAAAGACGACTGAGCTAAGTTTGCTTGCGAATGTCGAAAGATGGGGGTGCCACTGGAGCTTTCTATCTCAAGTTATACGTAAAAAAGTTGTTGAGTCAGTCAGTTATAACACTTCATTGTTAAGAAATAAACTACAATTTGATTTTATACATTCGGAAGTGTAAATACCATGTATTTAATTTTATTAGTATTTAGTACCAAATTATTAATTTCGAACCAATGAAGAACACGTGACAGAGCACAGTTAACTTTGTCAAAATTAGCTTTATCAGCAAAAAGTACAATGTCACATAGTCCTTTTAGGTAAAAGGGCAAATCATTAATATAGAGTAAAAATAAGAAAGGGCCTAGAATAGATCCTTGTTTTTAGATGAGATCCAACCGATTTACAATTATTTATATCAACTGTCTGAACTCTTTGATTCAAGTAAGAAGAAATAAGATCAAACGCAGCACTACGCACGTCGCACACCATAGTGATTAAGTTTGCAAAGTAATGTTTGATGGTCCACGCAATCAAAGGCTTCAGATAAACCACAAAACACTCCGATTGCATTCTATGACTTTTCCCATGCGTCGTAAATGTGCTTAAGAAGCGCGGCACCCGCATCAGTTGTTGATTTGCCTTTGGTGAAACCATATTGTTCACTATGCATGATTTCATTGCTATAAACAAATTCTGACATTTCATCTTATTGTTCGATTTATATAAATATACATAAATTAGTCTAAATATAATGTAAAAGCAATTACACATAAATATTTAAACATATAAATAAATATAATAACATTAATTCATAAATTAACAAATAGTAACACAAAAACACTTATCAACAAATAGGGCTACGTGCAGTTGAAACTTAATCTGAGTCTCCGCCGCGAGTACAATTGGCAGGTCGTCGTAGGAGATCTCACAAATGCCATCATCGCAGTCGACTTCCTATCTTTGTATAATTTAGCTGTCGACAAACGAAATAAGCGCCTGTTTGGCAACACTGTGCGTCGCTCTCAACGTCGACTATAACAGCGAACACAGCGGACACCATGTTCTTAATTAGGACCCCATACGGTGGGTCAAAATACCACGATATCCTGAGATTATCCATAAATAACACGGCCTGCCGGTATTCACCGTGACATAAACCACAATACTGTGCACTATATCACTACCACGGATGGACCACCGATACACCGCACACTGAAAAAATTAGTACCAGACAAACTGAAGATAGCTGTCCAACTGTCTCCTCAATCGATATTAATACAAAGCATCTCACTATATCTTCCATATCTTCCATGCCAAGGCTACTCTTTTCAGCCTTCACATTTTCTTTAGTCTCTGAGGAAGAAGTAAAAAAAGCAGTACTTTCGATTAAATCGAATGCTATTGGCGAGGATGAAATTACTCGACACATGATAGTCACTATGATTGACGTTCTTCTTCCAATATTAACCTTTATTATTAACACCTCGCTTTCCTCCGGTATATTTCCTTTAGTGTGGCGTAAAGCGCACATAATTCCTATTCCCAAAACAAATAACCCTACCAGTCCCAATGAATTACGACCTATCTCTATATTACCCTACCTCTCTAAAGTCCTGGAAACAATTGTGTATAAACAATTTTCATCTTTTGTTCATAGCAACAATCTTCTCTCCGAGTTTCAGTCAGGATTTCGTCCTGGTCATAGCACAAGCACTGCCTTACTTAAGGTGGTGGAAGATTTCCGCGAGGCAATGGAGGATGGTCAGTTAACCGTGTTAGTCCTCATCGATTTCTCCAACGCGTTCAACGCGGTTGACCATGACATTCTTATTGCTCTTCTTTCACACCTAAATATTTCTTCCAAAGAACTAAATTGGTTTTCAACATATCTTCGTGGTCGCCAGCAAGCGGTACGCATCGACAATACTTTGTCAGAATGGTGTGGCCTGAGTGCTGGTGTACCACAAGGCGGTATTCTTTCCCCTCTTCTATTTTCGTTATTTATCAATTTCATTACTAAAGATTTAATCTCCCCTTACCATCTGTATGCAGACGACTTACAAATTTACACTCATGTTATGCCGGACAACCTAAATACTGCAATCGCGTCTTTAAACCAGGACTTGAAACGAATACACGACTGGAGCACAAAGTACGGTATTAACGTAAACCCTAAGAAATGTCAGGCAATAATAGTAGGTAGTTAGCGACAGCTACATAAATTGGAATCAATCCATTTAATGTCACTGTCTTATGACAACATTGATATTCCTTTTTCCTCTACGGTCAAAAATCTCGGCCTCCACATTGACACAACCTTAAGTTGGGATTTCCATGTCAGCGAAATATGCCGCAAAGCAACCGGTTCCTTGCGTACACTATATCGTCACAAAAACTTTCTACCTATTCGGACAAAAACTCTGTTAGTGCAATCCTTAATCCTACCTCTCATCGACTATGCTGATGTATGCTGCTCTAACATTTCCGTAAGCAACCTAAATAAACTGGATCGTCTTCTCAACAGCTGCATTCGCTTTATTTTCTCTCTTCGTAAATATGATCACATATCTCCTTACCGCTCAAAGTTAAACTGGCTTTCTATAAGAGAGCGTAGATCTTCCAGATATCTATGTCAATTGTTCTCTATTCTTAATGATCCACTTTCACCCCAGTACTTGAAATGTAAATTTCAATTACTGGGTAATTCTCACGACTTCCACCTGCGCTCTTCTTCTAATCTAAAACTTTTAATTCCTTCACACCGTACCGGTTTTATCTCCAGTTCTTTCACTGTTCACTCTACTAAACTCTGGAACGGCCTACCCGAATCCATAAGGCGCACCCAACAGGGTAGCTTTTTTTTTAAAAATCAGTATTTAAATTTCTCTCTGAAAATTTGCAGAATTGTTAATAGGAACCATATATTATGTTTTATTAGATAGACACTTATATATATTGTGTATAATATTGTACTTATTATTATAAAACATATTTGTGTAATTACATATATTACATATATGTACTTTTCTATATTATATATACAGGGTTATTTGTAATTAGTTGAGCACCTTTTGCAGGCAGCCCCTCTACATCAATCCTAACAACATTGGTTCTACGACTTTTTAAAATTAAGTTTTAAAAATTTAGTTTTTCCCATACAAAAATTATTTACTACCTCTGAACGTGCATTTAACAACCTCGCAACCTTGAGCAAAGAGAGGCCACGCACCTTGCGTAGGCAAAATACGTGCCAAGGACACGAGCAGCGGGGCGCGGGGTGGCGGGTGGCGGGGTGATGCAGCGGCGGCGATGCACGTTTGAACTTGATCCAGTCGTTTGTCACAGTCAATTAGATAAGCGTGTGCCGCGCGACCCGCTAGCTCCCGTTACTCGGTAACCGAATTTCGATTAGTGAAAACAGTACTGTGATGCCGTAACACAAATATCAAGTACACCAAGATAGTGCGAGTTCTGGCTAAGTGTGGTAAGAGGAGTCTGTGAACAGTTGATTTTTAGGTGTGGTCTTTGTGTTGGATATGAAGGGGACTATTTTGCACCGGTATCGACGAGATATAAATTTAAGAGGTAATTTGTAAATATGGAATCCTTTTGTAAATAACACATTGTATTATTGTAAATAATCTGATTCTACCTTGATTAATTGTTAACAATTTTAATACACAATACGACGATTGGGTAATTATTACATACTGTTTGAAATAAAACAAAAAATAATAATAGTATTATTTGCGTGGTACCTTACAAATTTCGTACAGCGCTAGACTGCCGCGACCTATACTTTAGACTGCTTACAAAACACAGAGTAATAAATAGTCGAGGGAGCAAAAATTTTTTTGTTTCGTCTATTCTGAGTTATTTATCAAGATTTTTTAAAAGTCGTAGAACAAATGTTGTTGGGATTGATGTAGAGAGGCTGCCTGCAAAAGGTGCTCAACTAATTAAAAATAACCCTGTATATGTGTGTGTGTGTGTTTATATGTATGTGTATATATTGTGTATTATATTTATTATTTCTATATCTTTATTTATTTATGTATATTATTGGTATATATATATGTTTGAGTTTATTTTCTTTTTAAACAACATTGTAATCTAAATAGTACATTGTATTTGTTGTGCACGTTCTTAGTTTCACGTATTTTTTTCCAATGTTTTTTTTTTATTATTTTGTTATAATTATTTAAGTGATTTAAACTGGTTTATCGTCTCTTTGTATTATCTTTTACTGTATTATCAGGTTGACTGGTAGAGAATGCTCTTAGCATTAAGTCCGCCTTTTGTACCTTTATTTGGCTCAATAAAGATTTTAATAAGATAGCAAAGCTGGAATACGGAACAATGCTGAAAAATGGCACAGCAAGGCCATCATTAAGTTCCTGGTCTTTGCCACTTCACCTTGCACCAAAGAAAGATAACGATTGGAGACGCGTATACTGTCCCAGACCGGTACCCCATCTACCGCATTAATAATTTCGCCCACCAGCTATCCGGTTGTACGAACTTCTCCACCATTGATTTGCTTAACCGAATACCAGTAATTACAGACGATATAGCGAAGAACGCCATCGCAATGCTTTTCGTTTCTTCTCCCTTTCTTCTTCTACTTTTTCTCTTTCTTTCGGATTATACGAATTTCCGTATATGACTTTCGGTTTGTGAAACGCTGGATAGACACTACAAAGGTTTCGTATATGTTAACTTAGACTTATAGAGAATAGAGAATGCCGCGAATGGACACGAGCTTGCACTGCCTGTCAACGCTCGAAAGTGACGAGGCATGTTCAAGTTACTTAAAGCCAGATTTTCGCATATTCATATTGGCATTATTGGACCTCTGCCACCATCTTAAGGCTACCGCTATTGCCTAACTGCTATCGATCGATTCACGCGGTGGCCAGAAGTGTTTCTGATGATGGATATCACAGCAGAAAACAGTTGCTAAAGCACTTCTGAAAACTAATACTAGCTTTCAGAAGTGCTTTTTTGATCCCGATTTGGTTGTCCTATGGACACTGTTACTGGCCGCGGAAGACAATTCGAGTCAGCTCTCTACACATACTTGGCTAAAATAGCAAGATTCAAACACGGATGCACTACTGCATAACACCCTGCCTGTAATGGAATCATAGAAAGATTCCACAGACAGTTAAACGCAGCTATCGTCGGCCTCGCGCAGGAAAATTGTGCAGAATCCGTCCCACTCGTTCTGTTAGGCATCGCGTTTAAGCAAGACCTGCAAATATCGCCCGCAGAGCTATTATACGAAGAAACACTAAGACTGCCGGGTGAATGCTTTCAGCCTTGTATTTTACCAACAACGGATGCCACCGACTTTACTGCGCGATTGCGTAACATTACCCAGCATTAACATACACATAAATTCATAAATTAACAAATACATAACAACAAAAACACTTACCATAATATTAGCAGACTTGTCGGAACCCAAATGTCGGAGTCGATACGCCAAACGCTGTGGACAATTCCCAGTGACGTCACTTAAGCAAACCGGCTCCAAAAGCCGCGCTCTTGCGCCGCCCGATATTCAGAAACTTATCTCGACGTCAAACGCATACCACTTTGCTCCACGCGAAACTGCTTATCGCTAACGATTATTATTGTTTGATTACCTACCTGCTTACGCTTTGTACCGCTTCGCATTGTTATATATTGTAAATGTGATTGGGTTCTTTAAACTATTACCCCCAGCGACCTATAAACTATATAAACATCGTCATAAATTTGCCATTATTTCAATTATTTGGCGTCCTCGTTATAATATGTTTTTAAACCTTTTTCTATAATACATCTCATTGATTTACTTCTTTGCCATCTAACATTTCAAACACTACATTTACGTCTTATTCGCCCTCTTCTGTTATAACCGTCCATATTCATACTTAACAATTCTTTCCTTTTTATTTTTTTTATCCTTCCATATTACGTATCTACAATATACAACGTATAATACGTATCACAACTAACAATTATTTTTCGTCTTTCCTATCACTGGAAGTAGTTTACACGGCGAATCAAAATTTAAGTAGGCAATGGGAAGGCATATTGTTGCCGGAGCAGTAAATTAGCAATGTCAAGCGCTATTATAACGAAAAATAGAGAAACAGTAGAAATATTAGAAGATTTCATGCCGCTGTTTTTAGTCTAACATTTCCCAATTTTCGTTGACTTTTTTTTCTATCTGTTCTGGAGCTCGCCGACAATATCAATGTTTTCAGCAAACAGCGAAAAGCGGACTCTTAGTGCATGCCAGCTGAGGCCTAAACGTTTTTGGAGTTATCATAAGACGTTCTAAAAAAGCTTTTAGACCGAACGTACATAGCAGAGAACAACTCTTCATACTTTACACGTAAATCGTTATTTTTCAGTGCCACCCATAAAGCCTTGAAGGGCTACTTACTCTGTCATAATATGTCTTTTAAGATCTACAAACATCATTTCTCATGTAAGCAGCTTTTTGGCCTACATCTATATGAGACACACATTTTTTTGTTTTGTTTGTTCTGTGTTATTTATCAAGATTTCTAAAAAGTCGTAGAACAAATGTTGTTGGGATTGATGTAGAGAGACTGCCTTAGAGTTGGCCAATTAATTATAAATAACCCTGTTATTCTTGTATGAAAATAATAAAACATTTATTTCAACCCACAGTAGCTTAATTAGGTCCTTCTATATGAAATTGGGGGTTTTCGTAATGGCCATTTAAATCACAAAGTTCTCCTCTTTGGTAAGGAATTCGAAATTAATTTTTTTACAGCTATTTACATTTTTTACACACGTATTTTTGTTTTGTTGACTGTTACTCATTTGTTTTTTCTTCTGTTTTTTCTGTTTTTGTTACTCAGTTTACAAAATGGAAATTTAAAATATCACATTATTTACGAGCACGAGTTCCTCCACTGAGGCACCATTGCTCCGGAAACGACTCGAAGGATTAATGATGTGTATGACAGTCGTGTTGCAAAAGAAAACACAGTTCGTTTCTGGTTCCTCCGTTTTCGTTCTAGAAATTTCGACAGACAAGGCCTGTGGACGGCCGGAGACCCAGGTTGATAATAAAGAAACAAGTTGCTATTGTGGATGCGGATCCATAGCAAACCACGTCTGAGTTAGCTACAGCCTGCGGTGGCAGTAATAACACTCTTTTAATCCACTTGAAGCAAATTGGGAAGATTAAAAAACTTGAAAGGTGGGTACTTCCTAAATAAGGAATATTCAATATTCATTTTTACTTAATTAATCATTTACCACTTTCAAATGTCAAGTGAATTTTTACCCTAAACTTTTTAGTTACTTCATACATATTTTAAGTTTTAATTGCTATACAAATCATGGAAGAAGACAAAAACCATCTTATAAATAGTATATACTTCCAGAGTGCAAAAATAGTATCAAAAAACACCTGAAAAAGTGTTTTTTTTTTTGTATTCCAAGAGATGCCGAAAATACATAAACAATGGTGTATGGTAAATGGTCCTTAGTCGTGTTTATACTGTTGTGAAAATCAATCGAACGTACCTAAGTGTACTTTATGTTTATACAGCTTAGTGTAAATTAGTAAGAAGTAAGTTTTGCATTAGCTATTGAACATTAGAAAATTTGGTTTAAAATTAACCTAACCTAGTTTACAAAAGTACAGTATAACTTTCTATAAAAACTCTAGGCTGGCGTTTCCATTCGTGTCTCATTTGAAAGGGGTTGGTCTCCCCTTTCTTTTAATACTATTTCCAGTCGGAGCAAATGCGTAATTATTTTTTTTATATATTTTTTATGTGAAACTAACTTACCGTATTTTTACCAATATTAGCAAAAAAACACAATGTTTAAATAACACTTCACATCTCAGCAATACATTTATCAATTATGTATATAATATATCAGTATTTTATTTTAATTTAACTAGAAAAACACAATTATTAACAACTTTGTTGTTTTAGATTCCAGAATGTCAAATGGCGGCAACTTGAAATATGACGTTTGTGATTTGAAATGTTTATGAAATAAATAATAATTAATACATATATTTATTACTTTTTTTGAATACCGACTCTGTCAAAACCGATTCCACGTAGTCTTATTTGTCCTACCCCTAGAGTGTTTTTGTAAATCCGGACGCGCGGGAGGAGGGCAGCCCCAACTCGCTGTAACACTGTTGAAATGTTTTAGTACAGTGTTAAACAGAAGTCAAGGGGTTAGCCATTCTGAAGCGCCAGAGACGTCACAGAAGTCTTAATTACTTACATTTTAGGTTAGTTTTTGCAAAACTTCTAATGAGAATATTTCAAAAACTAAACATTGTCTCACAATATAATTGGTGTCAGGGGATAGGGGTTCGAACCCCCCTTCCACTCCCTCCCTCTCTTTCTTCTCCAACGACACGAATGGAAAGTATCACCAAACTCTATTTTGTTTTTGATTTTACGATATAGGTATCGGAAATTATACGGGAAGCGGTTAGTCTTTCAGTAGCAAGAGCGCGGAAGGGTATAACAACCACCAAACGATCTGTAGAATTCGTAAAAGAAGGCTTCTCCAAAAAATCAAAAGCGAAGCCTTATTCAATATTAGGCGCGGCTCCTGATTGGACTCTCATGATGGACACGTATGAAAAGCATTACAAAATCCCTGGGGATGTTGGTGTTTCGTCATCCAGACCGGACTTATTCCTGTATTCGAAACATCTGAGGCGCGTGATACTTGTGGAGCTTACTGTTCCTTGGGAAACAAACATCCCAAGGGATTACACATTCAAGCTCAATAAGTATTACGAACTGACCAACGAACTGATCAGGAATAAATTTATAGTTAGTTTGTACGCGGTAGAAGTGGGAGCGAGAGGTATAACAGCAAAATCTCTCTATAGCCTACTTAAAGACCTTGGCCTTTCTAGAACAAGCATCGGTTCATTTCTAGAACGTATTTCAAAGGCGGCATTAGTAGGTTCTTTCCAAATTTGGTTAGGTAGGGAGAGCAGTGTGGAGGGTGAAGGTGAGCGTTTTTGCGCATAATAGAGGGGCCCCTTAAACCTACTCCTGGGTTGCAAGTCCCAGGCACTGCTTGCACTCCTCTCCTTGCAACGCGATGGGCCCGGCACTCGCACGGTGAATCCATGGAATGCTAAGAAGCTTCGTCTTAACGAAACAGCAAGGAGAAAATAATCAAGTAAAATAATAAGGAGCAATCTACGTTTTAAGAAAGGAGTTGTGCTACATATATTTTTGTGCCAAAAACACCAACTGACAGAATGAGAATGTCCGTAGTGAAAAAGCAAAGGTTGATCCCGGTTAATGAAGCCCTTTCAGAGTTAACTCTCAAAAGTAGTAATGTTTCAAAAAATGGTGAACGTTCACAAAGTGATCACTAAGTAAGTCCCAGTACTGCCCATTCAAATGTCTGTGATATTAATCAATTAGGAATCAGTACTTCTCCTATTGAATGTGATGATCATAAGGCAGAGCCTTGCTTTTCGCATATTGAAGATAAATTACCAAATGACTAAGCTGTGCAAGTCAATATGAAACCGAAGTATAGAAGTAAAGGTGTCAATGTAGATATACCTGTTGAAAAACAAAATATAGCATTGTCACCATTTCCTTACAATTTAACACACAGTATTGGATCTTTACCAGAAAAACTATCTGTTTTAAAAAGGAAATTGTTTACTGAGGTCACAGCTGAGAGTACTTCTATATAGCATCTTATATCTGCTATATCTGCTGATTATTAACCACCAAGTTATTTATCTGAGTCAAGTGAAGTGGAAAATAAGTCAAAGGAAGAAACATTTTAAAAATGTAATGTAATAATAGTAGCATATAATAGGTAACTGCTATTGAAAAAAGGTTGTAGTTGTTTTGTTAGGGTTGTTTCAGTATTGAGAAAATGTTTTTAGATAAAAACCTAAGCAGTCGTATCATTTAATAAAACTTTTAAGCACAAAAATATAGATTTAAATTATTTATTTTTCTCAGAAACACTAATGCCACAGTATGAGCTTCGACGCCGATAATTTGAATGGTGTGTTCCTTTCGACAAATGGTGGCGCGATTTGGAAATTTGAATCTCGCTCCCTTCATTTACACTTTTCACAAATTATTTTCTGGTCTTTAATATTAAAAAAAAAATCTTTTTATTATAATAAGATGATAAAAAGTATTCGAGAATAAAATATTTGAGTTTAAATTTTATGCATATTAACTGAAGGAAACCGGTAAACGCGCGTCGACTGCTGCTTTACATTACTGAACCGGCACAATAATGAAGGGATTTTAAATCGAATCATTACCTGTGATGAAAAATGGATTCTTTGCGATAATCGGAAGCGCTCATCGGAATGGTTGGATCCTGGTTAACCAGCCATATCCAGCCCCAAGTGAAACTTGACTTAAAACTTGAAGTGAAAACTGCCAAGCATGATGGAAAAACTAGCTACTAAACAACCTAGGCTGGTTAATTGCTCTACACCGCTGCTGCTTCATGACAACGCTAGAACACATACTGCACAACAGATGACTGTGAATGAGTAAACTTCTTGAAAGGGAAAAAATTCAACACCGATGGGGCAGTCCAAATCGCTTTGAAAACTTTTATTGATACCTGTCTGACTGGTTTTTTTGTAAAGGGATCAATGAACAAAATGATGGATATAAGATAGCAAAAGCGCATAGAAAACAATAGTTCATACTTTAATTAATTAAATACATTATATTAAAAATATTCAATATTCCACATATGTTCCTCTCATACAAAACGCCAATTTTATTTGTAAGGACTTAATATGTTCTACCAAAAATTACATTATGAAGCCAGGGTGAGAGAGCAGATTCTGTACTAGATTTCCTTGTGTACAGTATTCCTACCCTCTCACCCACATCAGGATTCTTTAAGGACATAAGAAAAATTACCATAAAATAGTAAAATTTAATATCAGCTATTTTATAGATCATGCCTGGGTTTATTGACCCAATAAATACATTTCCTATTTTTACTTGTTGAGATAACTTTCATTCATTGAGGTAATTTTCAAATAGCTTCAGAGATTTATTCCAAATATCAATTTCATCCACTTAATTTAAGAGCAACAGGGACAGTGTCCAATGATTTTGCAAGGTCCAAAAATATAGCTTTGAATGTATATTTGTTATACAAAAATACAAAAAAAAGTGAAATTTTACTTTATACTTATAATTAGTTATTGAAAGTTTAATAAACTAAAAACTATTTCAATCTTAGATTATATATCATATAATATATAACAAGGACATCTAAGTTGTCACATGACAATATATTCATATTGTATACTAATGACCTCAAGATATCAATTTCCAGCACTATTATATATTTGTTATTTATTTTCTAACATATGTATTATGTTTAAAAAAATATAATTCAATGTCTTTAATCTACAACCACATTACGACAATTATTAAAATGACTAAATTTATTATTGATTATAGTTATTATATTTATTATTATAATATTACACTTACCTTTGCCATTAATATCTAAAGTTAATTTTCCTTCTTGCCTAGCATCTAGTAGAGCTTTTACTACTGCCAGTTCCCCATGTCTTGCCGAATACAAAAGAGATTCTTCAGCCTCCTGTCCACGATTATCTTCGTTCGTCGACATCTCGATTTAACTTTGTAAATAAATAATTATTTAAAGGCAATACATAAACACAGGTTTTATAACTTGCTCTATGTTGTTAAAAAATAATTTTAATAAGAGCGAAATAACGGCTGAGAACTGCCTATTTAAACATTTATGCTATACTTCTTTATTTTTGTGCGAAATTTAATACAAACTGACGGCGAATTGCGATCCTGTGAAGGAACTTAAATAATTTAGACATTTAACTGACGTTTGTAAATTGAAAATGTCACTTCTTTGTCATAAGTCTAATAGTTCTTTACTTATGTTTCGTTCTATTCTTCTGGATGTTATATATGTCGTAGATCACGATAATTTAACGATAATTAGTAACTCAATTGATATCATAGTAACAGTGGGGTGTGAACATCGTGACGTAACGAGTCACGCGACCGGAATCGTTTGGAGGGGCACCGGAGACATTTTAAATATTGGGGAGCTTTGAGTCGAGGAGGAATTGATCAGTGAGAGCCTTACAGTTCGGACCCCCTAACGGGATCGGTAGTTCACGCAACTCTGATAATTGTATACCTACTAAGTAATTTGTGAGAATTGATTACCTACATTTAATACAAGAATTGTCATATTGCGTGTGTGGTTTAATTGCCTGAGACCTACGCCTCGGATCCTGTACCAGAATATTCCATCAAGAACGAGCAAGTCGCTAATGTGCTTCTATCTCCGACATCAGAAGTGGGATTCACTCGGGCATCAAAACCACCAACTACCCGCGAGATAAGTTTATTGAAGCTACAAATCACGTCAAGCAAGAAATGAAGTGATTTTATTATTTGAAACTACAAGATAATAACAAAGAAGTTCCAGAATCAATACAATGAATCAATAGTTGATAATCAATGGTTGTAAATCAATCAATCAATCAAAATAAATTTATGTTATCTCGAAACTTCAACATTGAAATCTACCCACATATCAAAAAAATCTAGTGAAGTTTTTATGAAAGAAGAAATCGATGCTGATGAACAAAGAAAAGAAGTGAGAAATTATGGCGGTGACTACGCGGTGCGAATGGCGGTAATGGCGCGGTGCGAATGGCGGTAATGGCGCGGCGCGGATGGCGGTAATGGCGGTAATGGCGTGGCGCGGATGGCGGTAATGGTGCGGGGCGATGGCGATGATGGCGCGGCGCGGCGCGGTTGGCGGTGACGGTGCGGCGCGGCTGGCGGTAACGGACCGGCGGGACTGGCGATGACGGCGTGGCGCGGCTATCGGTGACGGAGCGGCGCGGCTGGCGCTGATGGCGCTGAAGGCGCTGATGGCGCTGATGGCGCTGATGGTGCTGATATTGCTGATGGTGGTAACGGCGGTCGTGGCGATGGCAGCTATGGCAGCGGTACTGGTAAAGTACGGTGCGAGCAACGCGTTGAGGTCTGAGCAATTTATCTACCATCGGATACGTCGCAGCATAAAGGTGAATTCGTTTCGATTTACTTCCAATTTTTGCGGTAAATACTCGATAGTTAAAGAAAATTAAGCTTATTAAATATAGTGGTAAGAACTTTATTATTGTTATTGCGATGACTGGTTTTGAGATTAGCGATCAACCCTCACGATCTTGTTTTTTAATTTTTACTGATAATTATTTTACTTTAACTTTACGTCGTTTTGTTACGTATGATAAGACCCGAAATTATTTTGTCCCGGATTTTCGTAAACGTGAATGTTTGTTTTAAACTCGGAAAACAATGTTTTAAACTTTTGTTTTAAATAACTTTGTTTTAAATTCGGAAAACAATGGTAACGCGATAGCTCTAAAGATTCAACCAGACAAGACTTTAAAAAAAAAATGTAATTCGATTTTCGGCATATTTTATTTCTTGTCTACCTACATGTGTAGGAATCACGGGCGAACTTACAATTATTAATTAATCGTATATTGTGAATGCGTATTATTGCCGATCAAGGCCCGTAAATGCTGTAAAATAAAGCGGTTAGTTAATTTAGCAAAAGTAAGAACTTATTATTTACGTCTTGTAAATGTTTTCCGCAACAGAGACTAGAAATATTCGATCGGGGTAAGATGCCATAGATAAAGTTTAACACGCGACAAATTGTACAAAGACCAGGGTTGCAAAAGTTTCGTTTTTAGAGCTTATGATAAATAAAGTTAAAAAAATCTTTGTTTTTGTTGTATTGCGATGCCAGAGGATTAAGTACCACTTGAAGTCGGAGCTTGTAGTAAAAGCGATTGAGTAAAAGTGATAGTAGTGAATCTTAGTTCAAATTGGGAGTCAGTGGGACTCGGAATTGAAAGTAATGCCATGAAACAAACAGGAGGTTTGTTGGTAGGGCTTAGTGAAAAGCCATATGTGACGAATAAGATTCATGCTTTGTGTTTTATGATGTTTTTAGAATACATTTTTGGCTTAAAATGTAATGAAAAGTGGTGCTTGATTGCTTTAGGCTTTAATTGAGTGGTCATTTATTTTGATTTATGATGTTCAACTTATTATAACTGTTTTTTTTTCTTTTTCAATAAGTTGTAAAGGCACAGGTGCAACAGGGGTACGAGTAGTTTCGATACAGTGCCAGCGGCAGGCAGCCACAGAGAAAGAAGGGTTGAAGTGATCACGTAAGCTACCTTAATGGTACTATAGGACTTTGGTGAGTCATTTTCATATTGTTTTGGTTCTTGTGCTGAGAGTTCTCTGATCACAGAATGTGTAGCAGACAATTGTTGTGTAACATTTAAATAACTCAGTAATTCTAACTGGCAACGATCATAGTGTCCAGAGTACGTTATAGATCTTATCAGAGGTTATGATTAATAATTTTCTATTAGAAAGTCTATTTCAAATCATTCCGATCACAAGATCCCTCAGGAACTAAATGTTTTAGTTGAGCAAAGTGATATTGAATTCACTACAGATAATAGCTTGCCTACTCATACTTGTTGACCGCACCTCACGTGTGGTGTATCACGTGTAGGCGATGGGTATGTTTTGTGATCTACATGACCGATGGACTGGATCATGGTAGTTGTTTGTATATGATCGATGGACTGTATCATATTGCAAAAGTAGATACATGACCGATGGACTGGTTCATGGTAGTTGTTTGTATATGATCGATGGACTGTATCATATTGCAAAAGTGTTGAGTTGAGTTGAGTACGCAAGTCTGGTAAAATCATGATTGATTTTGTTAAGTAAAGTGATGGATCTAATGATCAGAGTAGTTTTTAATTGTTGTAAATAAGGTGTAGTGCACACCTTGTGTTAAGATTGTATATAGAGTAAAAACCTGAGACGTGACATTCATTGGTTTTGTCAGAATAGCCGAGCAAGTTATCCTTGGAGTTATTTGTTTTATTTCAGACCCTACATCCCAGGACAACCGCGAATCCTAAAGCTACTCGATGGAGGTGCCGTGGTTATCGTCACTCGATGGAGGTGGCGTGGTTATCGTCACTCGATGGAGGTGGCAAGATACGTGCACACGAGGGCGTGTGACTTGTCAGAATGGCCGTGTCGTAGATCACGATAATTTAACGATAATTAGTAACTCAATTGATATCATAGTAACAGTGGGGTGTGAACATCGTGACGTAACGAGTCACGCGACCGGAATCGTTTGGAGGGGCACCGGAGACATTTTAAATATTGGGGAGCTTTGAGTCGAGGAGGAATTGATCAGTGAGAGCCTTACAGTTCGGACCCCCTAACGGGATCGGTAGTTCACGCAACTCTGATAATTGTATACCTACTAAGTAATTTGTGAGAATTGATTACCTACATTTAATACAAGAATTGTCATATTGCGTGTGTGGTTTAATTGCCTGAGACCTACGCCTCGGATCCTGTACCAGAATATTCCATCAAGAACGAGCAAGTCGCTAATGTGCTTCTATCTCCGACATATATAATAAAAATAATAATAATAAGAGTACAGGACAAATTACACACATTGATATAACCCCTAATTAAGCAAATTATTTGCTAGTGTTAAGGGTTAGGTAACGAAACAAATACATAGAAATACACATTATAAATACTGAGAATATTTTTAATAAACGATCAAACCTAGAAATACAGACATCTATGTTCATCATATACATGCCTGTCCTTGTCAGGAATCGAACCCGAGCCCTATTGCGTCGCTATATGTTAGCCGCGTCCTGAAATAAACAATTAATATTTTATAAATCTGAAATTTACCTTTCATCAATCGTGTATTATTAATAATATTTTAGATTATAGTATATAATATTTTCTTAGCAGCTCATTTAAAAAAAAAAATGTGACTTCATATTTCGCACCTCCGCTCAAATAGTGTCATAAGTCAAAAAATCAAATTTTCGAGTAAATAGCGTTTGAAAATTATACTACCCGAAAATTTCAATTTTCGGGTCATAACTCAAAAACTATGAAAATTAGCGCTATACCTTTTTAAATAAGTTTAAATGGTTTATGAAGATCTACCAAATGGTCGGGTAGGTAGCTTTAAAAGATATTATTTTTTTATTTTTTTTTGACTTGTGACACTTTAGAGATAATAAAAGTAAATAATTTCCAAAATATTGTCTTATTAAAGAGTTTTAAAATTACAAATTTTGGAAAATACAATTGTAAATATAAAACTAGTGGTTGTCACTAACTCAGCATTATATTATACCTAATATAAACACACTTTTTTACCCTAAACGAGTTAAAAACTAATCGAATTTAGTTTATGTATTTCACGACTGCATACGTATGTAATTCGACTGTAAATTTATTTTTGTTCTGCCCGCAACAACTGTCCGAAAAGAAACTTAAATAAGTTGGTTCATGGTTGATATGACAATGCAATTTTATTTTGATAAATTTAAAGAAGCTGCTACCAATTTCATCTGCACCTCGGTAGCCTTTACCCTCTTGCCAAAAGTAGCATTCAGTAATAGTTTGATTTACAATAGGTTTACAAAAATAACATTAGTAATGTTATTCTTTTTTTGTCCTGTGTTTTCTGCCTTCAACTTGCTTATCGTGAAATTCATGTTCTTTAATATGCTGTTAGAGTAAAAAACTGAAACATCATTCCGAGGTAACTGCAAAACAAAACATTTTGTTCCCGGAGTTGATTTCGGCATTTGATACTTGTAAAATTGATGGACAGACTTCGTGAATCGTGAATATCTTACTTGGTTTGCAGTATTTAACAAAATGGGTAAGCTAGATAAGGATACACTTGTTCTGTAAAAAGATGAACTTAAACTGGATAATCAAGAACTTGAAGTACATAATGATGGTGAGCGGCGATGAGGAAGGACCTTTTTCTTATTTTTTTACGTTCTATATTGTGATACGGATCTTTAACTGAAACATCTGTTTCTACCTCCCCAGTTCGTTGTTATAAACATGATATTATAAACAATACTGTTGCCAAAATAAAAAGGACTTTTAGCTTTTCCTTATCATATACAATGTCCAAACTCATTTCAATATGAAAAATATAATAACTTTTGACTTACTTTAATTAAATAAACTGTCATATGTCGACAAAGTTCACTATAATTTAATAAAAAATCAGATCATTTAAAGTTTTGTCCACACATGTACCGACATAAATCGACAACCAACATTCTATACAATATCCAGATAGACGAAAACCTTGCGCAAGCAGAGACGTGACACTGTATATGTTTGATAAGACTATACTTTTACTTATCGGTATATTGTCACAGGCTCAATATAGGGATAAATAATCATCCTATTTAAATGACTAATAAGATTTTGAAGCTTTCTGAAATGAATAGTGCAATAAAAGAGATTTTCATTTTTTTTTGAGTTGTGACACTATTTGAGCGGAGGTGCGATTGTATTTTGTAGTGTCAAGTGTCAACCACACAGTACTAGAGTCAACTGTCAAAAAAACGTCGCTTAACGTTTTATATTTTGGAAAACAATAACATTATCAATTTTTAATAAAGTAAGAGATAAGTTTTTTTTTAATGGAAAACAACATGAAATGTTGTCGTATATGCCTTGATATGGAATCCCGGCATGTGTCAATACTTGAAGACACCATAATACATTTGCACATAAAATCCTGTCTTCCAATTACTGTAAATACTAATGATCATCTGCCAAAGAGTATTTGCGAGTCTTGTATATCGCAGCTGAACGATTTCTACAACTTCCAATTAAATGCTCGATGTTCAGAGGACTGGTTAGAATCATCGCTTCAAGAAAAAACTAAAAAGCTTAACGAAAATAAAACTCACGTACAACCTCTTCCTGATTCAGAGTATAATTCTGACTCTTTACTAGAATTTCTTAACAATACAGCAAATATCGACGAATACTTAAATAATTTAGGTAAAGAAGACATTCCAGCTATTGTTAACATGTTAGATAGAACTGAAGGGACAGATTTTAAAATTAATATTAAACAAAATAAAATTCCTAGTCCCAAAAAGAAAGAGTCTCCAAACAAAATTAAAAAACCAATAAAAATGGACATAGATGTACTTGACTCTGATATAGAGGTAGTTGAAAAGTTATTGATGAAGGAAATTGAGCCTAAGAAAAGAACAACAGATAAACAATTTTCTTGTTTTGCTTGTAAGACCAAAGAAGACAGTATACAAAGATTATCTAGTCATTTAAGTATATGTGATAATGCCTTACGTACATGTGTCCACTGCCACATTTTATTTGACTCTAAGCAGAAGATGAAACAGCATTTACTGACACATTGTGTGCTATCATCTTTAACATGCAACTGTGGTAAACAATTTGACAGTAAAGAAAAGCTTTTAGCTCACAGTAAGAAGTGTGAAGTAGATCACATTGCTTCCATGGGTTTTGTATATTCATGCAAGCAATGTGGAGATACCTTTAGTGAAAAGTTTCAATTGTATAAACATGCCAAAAATCATGTACAAAAGTCTCAGGAAAGAGTGTGTGATGTATGTGGACACACCTTTATGGGTAATGAAGCTTTGTCCAAACATAAGAAGGAAGAGCATGAAAAAACTGAAAATACATGCTACAGGTTTGATGTGACTTAAATAAATGTTCGAAATTTTTATACATATACAGGGTTATTTGTAATTAGTTGGCCATCTCTTTACATCAATCAATCTTTAAATCAAACAATAAACATTTGTTCAATGTCTTTTTACAAATTTTGATAAACAACACAAACACGAAACAAAAAAGGTTAGCTTCCTCTTTTACTTATTACTTTATTTTGTAAGAAGTACTTAAAAGGTGCTGTACCTACGCTCAGAGTTAATGCCAGTTCAGAGGCAAAAAATAAATTTTGTATGGGAAAACTTACATTTTTAAAAGTATTAATTTTAAAAAGTCTTTGAACAAATGCTGTTGAGATTGATGTAGCGAGGCTGCCGGCAAGGCGTTGCCAAATAATAACAAATAAACCTGTATATTTTCAGCTATAATATTAATATAAATATAGCCTTATAATATCAAATAGTTTTGAATGAAATAATCTTTTTGTTTACATTCTGAACTAAAATAAAAATTTGATGTAACTTGTATACATCTCTAAATAATATTCATCTTTATTTATTTATTTCAAGATTTATTTGTTTTCAGATGCAAGGTATGCAGTTTTACAACACCAGACCGAAAGACAATTTACACTCATGTTCAAAAGCATGCACAAATGAAGGAGCCAAATCGGCATTTATGTGAGTCCTGTGGACGCAGGTTTGCCACACAGGCTACACTTCACCGACACTCATCAAAACACGATTTAATTTGCCACAATTGCCATATTTGCAATAAGCAATTTGCAGATATCAAATCCAGGGATGAACATTTAATAGAACATGTAGAAATGTCTATGTGTGAAAAGTGTGGTCAAACAGTTAATAGGTTGGATGTACATATGTGTATGTAAAATACTTAAGAACATTCTTGAGAAGTGGGGGAAGGGCTCTTCTTGCGTAATATTTTGTTAGGAGGAATGTGCAACTTGCAATGAAGAGTGATAGAACTTTTGGAGCAAAGCCTTATGAAGCACATAAAAAATACAGTATTTTTTTAAACACTTTCTTGTGCTTATAAATATAAAGTATAGAATTAGTCTTGTGTATATTATGTTCTTTAATTATTTAATGTAACCTATCATTGTGTTCTTACATAAGCTAAGGTCAATAATTGTCAAAATCATTGTTATACCATTGTAGGAAAAATAGTAACCATTTTGATTATCATAACAATTATGCAACGTTATTTAATTCATAAAAATAATTTAATTAAGAATAAAAATCTGTGGTAGTGTAAAAATATATGATATTTATTTATAATACTCTATTTTAAAAATAATCTTAATTTTCTATAACAAAGTTTAAAATATATTACTTCTAAAATATCACCAAAAATTTGAAATGTATTAATAAAACTGTTAACTGTTGATATATCTTAAAACAAATGGTTATCTTAAAACAAATATCTTCTTCTCAGCAAAAACCAAACCAGCCGCGACATCCGAAATTGAAAAAATCCGTAAAAATGACTCGTATTCTATGAGGCAACAAGTTGTTGATATTTATAAGAAGTTTCATGTATGATGGAATACAAATACACTTCTTGTTGTTGCGAATACCTGCAATTATTAATATATTCTCCTTCAAATAACACATAAGGGCTAAGGCATGAAGTTGTAGATGTGTTACTCGTTTTTTTTGATGTTGTAAATATTGACGTCATCTCACTAACCTTAAGTTACAATATGTGGTAAATACGTATATGATGAAAGTCCTTAATTGTTTTAGTAACAGGCTTTATAAATTTACTAGAATTATGTACAAAAACGGGATTATTGCCACGGTCAGTTTTTGTACATAATTCTAGTGAAAATAACCACGTTAATCTCAAAATTTATAAATTTAAGTATTTAACCTTCTATAATAATTCTGGCGGCATCTTTGGCGCTTATTTCAGAGTAACAAGATACGAAACGGTGTGTAGGTGGCGGGTACAGTCCAGTTGAGACGGTGGACAAATACACTGAAGTTGTGTTGATATTCTTTGTCCATGTGTCTAAACGGAGTTCTTCAGATAACGAGTCCATCAGTCCTGAAGTTAATATATATATATATATATATGTAGATTAATCAAAATGTGTATAAAAAAGTGCGAATCATCGGACCCGCGCATGAAGGGTAAGGGTATTGCAAAACGTCAAGTTTGTTTAATGGAACCCCTCTCATTATTAATTTTATTCTCTTTAGTATTTTTGTTATAGTAGCAACAGGTAGCAACAGATTGTGAAAATTTCATCTACCTACATCCTGGAGACAGACAGACGGACAGCGAAGTCTATAGTAAGGGGTTGCGTTTTTAGCATTTTGGTACGGCCCCTAAAAAGGAACTCAGGCTAAACAAATGTATCCGTTTGCTTTTAGGTGATTTAACTACATATTATGTTAAATAAAAAAAACCCCGATAAAAAAAGACAAAAACAATATTAGTATATACTTATTGAAGTCGTTGCGTTCGGAGATCGTTGTACCTATGTTGACGTTGGCGTCTATTTTAAGAAATTAATAATTGAGGACTATACGATTTGATATAGTAATTTCTTTATTAGCCTTGGTAACTTATTTCTTCCTTTATTAAGAGGTCCCCCGAAGCAGCGACTGCAATAATTAGATACATAATAATATTATTTTTATTCTTTTTAGAGGTCTTTTATATCGGAGTATTTTTAATTCTTCATATACCTATGTTTTTTCGGCTTTTTAAAGTTGTTACTGGTTTCATTACTGCACTAAATGAACATACCGACGCACAAATTTTGACGTGTTTAAGTGTTTCTGTCAATATTGCAAGAGAAACTTTCACCAACAAAAACCTCAATATGCCGGAGACGACTGTTTCTTTTTCAATCAGACAGCTACGAAAGGTCTCGATGAACCAGGCTTTAGATTAAAAAAAACCGCAATAAAATCTGTGTTCGCGTTTGGTTGCTAGAATGCCACAAACAGACACACAGATACACAGATCGAACTTATAACACCCCTCTTTTTGAGTCCGAGGTTAATAAGAAGCATCGTAACGCTCATATGTCTCGTATATTAAAGATAAATTAAAAACCAATGTTCTCACCTCTTAACCCAAATTTGGCAGCGCAATATGGTAGCATGTCCGCACAAGGTACTAAACCTAAACTTGAGTTAATAGCTACTATGTGCCCCTGCCGTCTATCAATCATATTGGGCAAAAAAGCTTGAATCAACTGCAATCATAATAATTCTTACAATTTAAAAAGAGGGGATGTTAATACGTGCTCTTACTGATAGTTTAGACAAAAAGTACCCAAACATGAGCCAATAAATTAACTTCAATAAGCTTCGCAACGGTTTCTGGTCGTAGTTGACATATCGGAGCACAAGTTAAGGATCCCGCATTGCTGATCACCATCGACACGTCCGTCAGTTGGCGCCGCATGTGTATCGCTATTTCAGCCACTTCATCACGCACTGTCACATCTACCGTGTACCCAAAACACTGAAAATTATAAAAACTAATGTTTTTTTCTATTTAAAACTTACGATAGCTTCTGTTTAAAGCAATAAGGCTTTTAAAAATATGGTAGTTTCATAGTGATCTATACAGAATTTTATTAGGGTTGAGAATGATAAAGAAATTTAGCTTACGTCTCCATCTTTTCTTCTTATTTCTTCAATTACTGCTTTGTTTCGTCTAGTATCTTTATCCCAGCAAACAACTGTTGCTCCAAGTTCCGCAAACTGTATGGCTAGTTCTCGCCCAATTCCTGCTCCAGCCCCTGTTATCTGAGCAAAAGGAACATATAATATAGTAACGACGCAAGATATGTACTTTGTCTGTACTGATTTGTTGTTTGTTCTATCATTCATTTAGTACCTAAATTAAATAGTGTTCCATAGGTCATAGGTGTATTTAATCTTGTTTTATCATTCTAGAACAACGGTATTTCCGTTTGTCGTGTGTTAGGGCTGACAATGCAATGGTCGCAGGTTCTTATCCTAACCGTGTTGATAATTTTATACCTTACATATTTGTGTTACCTTACATGTTTCTGTTTGGTGACATTCATGACAAAAACAAATAATTTCCTTAGTTTTGCCTAAATTCTTTCATAGTTTAAGATTTTTTTCTTACCAATACAGTTTCACCGCATAAGTTCTTCTTGGACGGTGGCAGCACCACTCTCACAACTGCCATTACACATGTTGAACATACTTTGGCAGCTAATACGAATATGTCGAGAACCCAAAGTGGTATTGCCGTTATACCACCACTACACCACCATGGCAAGATCCATGATTCTTGGAACGCCCTAAACTTTCTAGCTAGAGAGCCTACGGAACGTGAAAAAATATTTCTTCTACGCATATAAGAAAATTAAATAAAACTCAGGTGACAGTGATGTCGTACCGTTTGAGCTGTCAGTGATTTTTTATATTTTCAAACCAGCTGCAGTTTATGTACTCTAGACAATATCCCGTAAGGTTTTTTAGGTTATAAAATAATAATTCTAGAAAACTTAACAGGCATCATTACTATAATTATTGTAATGTATAACGTAACATGCAAGGTTAGGTAATTTCTATAAAATAAAAAAAACACATAAAAAATATCAAACATGTTTTATTATTAATTTAATGGTCCATATACTGCCAATGTATTAATGTCAATAAACGTAAAAAAAAAAACAATTTATGTTCAATGTTCTTATTCTTTTCAATAGTGATACGAAGTTAAAAATACATATAATTACTACAATTAAGCAAAATGGCACAGCCCTTACAAAAGGAGAGAGAAAATAGATCAGCGGAGAAGAAGGATTTGTCTTTTCATCCTTATAACATAACACCAGAAAGCGCACACACATCTATACTACTTTTGGAATCAACCGAGCCTGAAATCTTATGCCAGGTAGGTAAATTATAAGAAACATATAGGTACATACCTACAGGAAAATAGTGAATATATTTTTATAGATGTATATCTTTTTGGTTTTGTTTTTTTTTGTGTACCATACAGTACCATAATACTACAACAGTACCATAATACTACAAAGTACAATAGTACCTATCATAATACTACAATGTCATCATCAATTTATTCCTCTTTTCTCAAAAAGTATTAATATTTAAAATGATTTTTTTCTATTCATATATTCTTAAAGAATTATTAAGTTAAGCATAACTTATAAAGATTTTGGTATCAATCAGACTCTTCGTGCAATAACAAAATTTTCTGCTCAAGAGATGCAAAACCGATATGTGCTCTTTAATCTGGACGCGATAAGGTACATCCTTCCGCACCTGGATAAAACAGAACTCAACATTAAACGTTTTGCCTTAAAAGCGCTAGCCCAGCTCTGTCAGCTGCCTCGAGGACCCGAACAAGTACTCTTTAATTTTCAGAATTTGAGGAAAATTGCGCATATGTTAGTAAAAGTATGTAAAAAAAAAAGGAGTATTAGGTAAAAGTAGTAAAATTAAATAATAATTAAAGTAAGTAATATAAAACAATGGTTTATTGAAACAGATTGAAGATGTATTTGTTTTGGAATTTGCTTCTTTGGTGCTATCAGAATTGACTAGAGAACCCCTCGGATGCGAACAATTGGTGTCAGCTAACATCTTGAACAGTCTGTGTGCCCGGATGAAGAATAGTCTGGATCCAGATATCCAAAAAAACTGTCTTCAGGTTTTCTTCAGATTTTTATTAATTTATCTTATTTTTACAAAGTAAAAATGCTCGAATTGATATCCCAATTATCACATTGATTCAGGTTTTATAATTTTTAATGATTGCCCTCACAGACTTTAAGCAATTTGCTCGAGGACCCCGTGTGTGCATCGGAAGTAACAAAAAACCAACAATTCAGCTGGCCTTCTCTTCTTGCACTCATGCAAAGTAAATATCTCGCGTTACAGCACGCTGCCTTGAAGACGGTGGACCAATTGATTTGTAGATACAAAGATAAAAATGTGCAAAAGTCATTTCGTGCTTCAACAGGAGTTTTGGATCTCTGTGATATTCTAGAGGTGATATTTTTGACCAATAAGCATATTTCAGTTTGTTCTATCAACAATTATCTGTTTATTAGCTTTAACTAGGTTTCTCACACTTGCAATGTCGTAATGTCGTAAAGTAAGAAAATTGCACTTACAAATGAAATTTTAGCCCTCGTTCGCATTTCCAAAAAAATATAAACAATAGATGTAGATTCGCGTTTACATTTTTGATCGTAGTAGTTTGTAATCGTAGATTTGGGTTTTAAACCAAGTTTTATATATTTACCTTTTTTTTTTTTGCGTAGGAAAAATGCATTACGCATCAACTCTGCGACCAGGAAGGTGATGACCGAGGGGGTATGTGGGACTACCCAGCAGCATAAAAGACGCTGCCATTTTTAAAGCTACCCACTAAAAAACCAACGGTTGACCTCATCGCCTTAGTGGGACGCCACGGGATCGCTTTCGCACTCACCGTGACGCTCCGGCGGAACCCCCTGCGAGGGGCCCCGATCAACTTTGGGACACCCTCACCTCGTAGGCTTATAATGGGCGGTAAAGGTCACCCCCCCTCTCCCGTCCAGGCACTACAGCTGGGGAAGGAGGCTGCGGGCGTAATCCCGCCTCCTTTGACCCAGCCTACCCCGATGGAGCGGTTCAGAGGAGGCTGCCTCTCTGTCCCGCTCCGCGGCCTCCTTCGCGGCAATGACTTGCTCGCAGAAGGAGGCCATAGCGAGGCGAGCGACAGGACCTCTCGCTGTCGAGCATCGCGGAAACAACGCTCGGCAACGTCAGCTCAGTACGTTGACGGTCCCAGGCTGCGCACTCCGCCAAGGTGTGACGAACCGAGTCCACGGGCTCGTCACGGTGGTGGCAGGAGGGGGCCGCCTCTCTGCGTGCTATCTTGTGCAGGTACTCTCCGAAGCAGCAATGCCCCGAGAGAACCTGCACAAGACGGAACGTTAGAGTCCCGTGCCGCCGGCCGATACAACGATCGAGGTGGGGGGAAGTAGCCCTCCCTGTCGCAAGACCGGCCGACGGGGACTCTAAGTCCCTACTCCACTGTCGGATCAGGACTCGATAAACTAGAGCCCTGATCCGGCCTCGAGCCTAACCCGCCCGACCCTGGCTTCCACCCGGTGCCAATACACTCCGGCGAGGACCCGCCCCTGTAGCTCCCAGGGCGGATCGCTCGCCAGGAGTGTGGCCGGAGTGTATGACACCGTATGGTACCCCCTGATCACGACATATGTTAGTTATTTCTGTTAAGTTTAGTACACTACAGGATTATATTATTTTCAAAGACAGATGAGATTAGGTTATGTTTGACTAAAAACAAATACCACCACAAATAAAATAACTACTCAGTCGTACGAGTTTCGTGACGTGCACACTCAAGTGCTGGGAGTCCTACGAAACTACGTGGAGACGGAGGAGAACGCGTCCCACCTGTACCAGTCAGGGTGCATCCTGCGACTGCTGGCTTACCTCGAGATGGCTCTTCCGGCTATGAAGCCACACTGCCTCGCCGTTCTCACTAAGATGTCCTTTACTGCTAATGGAAGAGATGTAAGACATGTTTCCTTGGTGTACCGTTACTTAGAGGATAACCTAAATTCCTTTCCCTGTGCAAGTAGTAAGTCTCTACGTAAATAAATCGGTAGTAGGTATATACTCTACCTTTCGTCCAGGCGTTATACCAAACTGGCACGGACCTGGTGTTCTGTCACCAGCTCCTCAGTTCTAATGTGCATCTGTTGTCTGACGCGGCCATGGGAGTCGCCAACATGACTAAACTGTTGCCGGCGGCTGTCCGCATGTCCGATACTAACATTATTGAAGCGCTTTGTGGTAAAATATATTATTTATTTTTTAATAATACGAAGACTTTTAATTAATACACTTCACAAATTAAGTAAATCGTTTCCTAGCAATATTAAACGACGACGCAGCTGTATGGTTCTATATACGTATGAATTCTCTTCGGGCTTTGGCTGAACTGTGCCTTATTATCCCCAAGGCTGCCTTTAGTCTTATTGAACCAAAAACCTTTGCCTCTCTGAGAAATATAAACAAAAAATGTGAGTCCATCATATGAATAAATTATTAGTTATAGCTTGTCGAATCTATGCACAATTATCAAATATTTGATATTAAAATATAAAGAATATATATATATGTTTTACTTTTCTACCAGTCAAAGATACTCCTATAGAGGCTCAGCGGCTGGCGGTCCAGTGCTACATCAACCTTCAGAACTATCACCTCAGCACAAAAGCCATGCTCAACGCGGAATTCATGCAGGAACTCTTGAATATATTACAAGTTACATAATGAGTCATATAGAAAAATAATTTGTGTATTATCAGCCACGCCAATATAAATAATAAATCGTTATTTTTAGCGAATCGACATCAGATTAAAGATTATGACTTGTGCCGTTTTAAATGGACTCATGAAGGAAGATGTTGCAAAAGACCTGTTTACATCCAAAAAAGGAGAGGAGGTAAGGAATATGAGGGAATTGTATTCCAGATTAATTATAAGCGTATAATCTTAAAATGATTACAATTGATAATGTTAAATAAGTAGGTACTATAAGAAAGATTCGTGTTCTGGGCTTAAACTTGCGACCTGTTTGTCTGGAAGCCGTCCCCGTCTTTTTGACAATAAACCTAATGTCGCTTCTTGACGACTTTAACATACCATACATAGAGGGTTAATTTTATTGAGCTGAGCGTAAGCGCAGCTCTTAACCGTTTGGGAATCAATTTTTTGAGGCAACATCACAGGAAAACCACTTGGCCAATTTTAACCAAAATTGGCACGCATGCCAAGGACGTGACTGGGCTTCTACTCCAAAAATCAGAATAAAAAAAATATTGTTTCGTTTTAAAGATATGGTCAACAAACTGAATCTCCCATAGACCTAGCTTAACTGAACCTGCGCGCGCTCGCTAATCGTTACTCTTAACCTTTCCGGTGCCAGCAACTTCACCGGAAGTCAGCTCAACTCCCGCAGCACATTGTGGCGGATCCTAGTTTTTAAATTAATGACCACCTCTCGCAGGCAGCCTCTCTGTATCAATAACAACAACAACATTTGTTCTACGTCTTTTTACAAATCTTGATAAACATGGCAATAAAAAAAACGAAGCAATTAGTTTTTGCTCTTTGCTATTTTGTAAAAATTACTTAAAAGGTCAACGCCCGGGCGCCGTATACCGACGCTCAGAGTTACTGCAGTTAAGAGGCAACAAATAAATTTTGTTGGAAAATATCTATAAACATGTATTACACATGTAGTACACCAAATTTATTTAAATTTATATAATTATAAATGAAAAATACACCGTCCGGGAAGGTTTTCCAGACGTCACGGGTTCGAATCCCTGTCGGTATCGGTTTACTTATCATTCTATATTTATATAAATTTAAATAAATTTTGTTTGGAAAAACTTAAATTTTAAAAACTATTTATTTAAAAAAGTCGTAGAACAAATTGCTGTTGGGATTGATGTAGAGAGACCGCCTGCAAGAGGTGGCCAATTAATTACAAATAACCTTGTATATTGAAATTTATATATTTATATATATATAAGCGCGTTAAGCTAAACAACTTTATAAAAGAAAGTCTTTGTTTTACGAATAAGGTTTAAAAGTAATACTTACTACATAGGTGGTCTCAAACAACTTGCGAGTGGAGCATGTTGGATTGCGTACAGCGCTCTGTCAGTTGATATGTGCGAGTGTGACGGACGAGGGCGCTGACGTGTACCTAGAACTAGGAACACTCCATTAGTAATATATGATTACTTTTTCATTTTGTTGGGAATAAATATAGAACAATAACATTTATGTTAATTCAGTTTTAATCTTCGTGTTTTATGTTACATTATATGATTATGCTTCTCCTATAGTATGGTAGAGAATAAACAAGCTCGGTACGTGGTGAGCGCCTGGGAAGCGGCTCTGGAGGCTATCTTCCGTCACCACCCCTCGGCCAAGCTGGCTTACACTGGCCGCTTGGATATCAATGACTTCACTCAGGTATAACTAGCATGATAATATTTTGTATTCAAAAATAATCATACCAAATACCGCCGCTTTTAGGATTAAACAAAAATTACAATTGAAAATAAAAAAATATTACATTCGAATTTGGAATCTGTCATTTTTATACGATTGTTCATTGTCTTTACCCATTTTGGCTCCAATACATTGTACAATATTTTGCCAATACATTGTACAATATAAAAAAGGAGTGGGGTGATAAAGAGAACAGAATCGCTGTGATTGCATTACACAAAGTAGGTATACATATATATTTATTTCGGGAAATGAAGATAGCACCTAAATTCATGTCGCGTATTTTAAGAGATGATTTAGCCTTACTTGCAGCTATAAGAGTCGCATTTGTCATTTCTTAACTGGTGGTTGTGGTGGTAAATTCGAAACAACTACTGAAGCGGTACGCAAAGGGAGGTCACAGAAAAATGTTGTTTACGGATAAGAAAATTTTTACAATTGAGTAACATTTTAACAAACAAAATGAGTAATTAGGCTCAAAGCTTGATAACACCATGTTCAATAACCAAGTATGGTCCTTCCAGCAAGACTCGGAACCATAAAGCTCGGTCCACGCAGTCTTGGTTGGTAGATAACGTCATCAGAGTTGAAGACTGGCCGTCGTCTAGTCCCGATATTAATCCGCTGCACTATGATTTATGGTCAGTTTTAGAGAGTATAGCTTGCTCTAAACGTCATGATAATTTGAAGTAATTGAACAATCCATACGATGGGCAGTGAAGAATTTCCCCATGGAAAGAGCGCGTGCTTCTATTGAAAACTGGCCTTAACGTTTAAAGGACTGTATTGCAGCCAATCGACACCACTTTGAATAAGCTTTTTAACCCCCGACTAAAAAGAGGGGTGTTATAAGATGTGTGTATCTGTGTGTCTGTGGCGAATTTGTGGCCAAACGTGTGGACGGATTTGAATGCGTTTTTTCAATGGAAAGTTATGCTCGTCGAGATGGTGCTTATCCATGTTTGATTGAAATAGAAATAGTCGTCTCCAAAATATTGACATTTTATTCGTGCGGGGAGAGGTTCTTTTGCAATAATTTGCTGTTTGCGGCCAAACGCGTGGACGGATTTGAATGCGGTTTTTTGAATCGAAGGCTATGCTCGTGGAAATGGTTCTTATCCATGTTTGGTCGAAATAGAAATAGTCGCCTCCAAGATATTGACGTTTTATTCGTGCGGAGGAGAGGTTCTTATGCAATAATTAGCTGTTCCCAGCGGCTTCGACCGCGCTATATAGGAAAAAAAGCCTTGTTATGAAGGCCAAAAGGTTTTTACACTTACTTACTGAGGTAAAGTACTTTATTAGGGATAGCTGTTGCCTGTGACTGCGTCCACGTAGCCTGTAAAAATATATTTATATGTTTGAAAATATCTTTAAACATGTAGGTATAGCCATGTTAAGCTTATTTAATTTTTATGTACCTAAATAAAGAATGAAAAATAAACCGATCCCTGCCCGTATCGGTTTATTTTTCATTCTTTATTTATATAAAAATTATATTTATATGGCTCATGATCGTAGTCATAAAGAATCACGGGCAACAGCTAGTGATAATATAAATCCCTTCATCATAGTGCTATTAGTGATTGTAAGTCATTTTAACTTTAAATGTTTATATTTATTAATATTCGTATATATGAAACCTACCTATCTACGTACCCATATGAAAAAGTCGTGAATCATGTTACTTAATACATTAATAATTTATTACATTTTCGAAACGTTCACGTGGATTCTTATTTTTGTACATCATAAAGTAGGATTCTAATACTAAAAGATTTGTTTAAAAATCGGTCCCGTAGTTTTGGAGCCTATTCAATTCAAACAAACAAACAAATCTTCCCTCTTTATAATATTAGGATAGATCAATAGAAATACTTAAACAATTGAAAAAATTATGTGTCTGTAGGTTCATTTAGTACAATTCAGAAACCAGTAACATAACTTTAAAAAGCTGTAAAATAATAAAAAAAAAACCCTCCATACAAAAAGACCTCTAAAAAGAATAAAAAAAATATTATTATTTACATATTGAATTCGTTGCGTCGTCGAGAGACCGTTTAATAAAGGAAGAAATTAAAATGCAAGTAAGTTAACAAGACAAATATAGAAATTACGATATCGAATCGTATAGTCTAAGCCCTCAATGATTAACTTCGTAAAAAAGACACCATCAACGTACGTACAACGGTACGTACGTACTGTAAGACTAGGTATATTATATATATATATATATATATATATATATATATATATATATATATATATATATATATATATATATATATATATATATATATATATATATATAAATATATATATATGCTATATTACGTAGGCAGTAAGGAATAACCAAGCTTTCTAGTTGAAAAAAAGGGTAGTTAAGCAGTTTAGGAGTTAATTGTTTACAAACAAACAATCATAACTTACCTACCTAATTTTAATATGAATATATTAAATTACTCTTTTTTTTACATATTTTTTTTAATGAGATAATTTTACTTGCTTAATGGTAGATACGGGTGATTTAGAAAATAAAACTCATGAGTTATGACGCACATTCTCCTAGGAAGGCTTTTACGTCCAGAAGCGCCTGGACACGTCGTGTCGCTCGCTGCAACAGCTGGCAGCGACGGGGTCGCGGGAGCCCGTGTACTGTGCTGTGTTTCAACAACATGTTTGGGGCTCCACTGATGGGCTGGATATTAGATCTCCTTGTGAGTATAATTAGGAGAGCTCTCTAGGTGATACAAGACTGTCTATATGGATGGCGCTTGCAGCAGTAGGTACCGAGAATAACTTAGTTTGGCCATAAATACTGTTATATTTAAAAATAAAGAAAATATTACATTTGAATTTGGAAAATGTCAGTTTTATACGATTGTTCATTGTAGTCTTGGGCGTGTAATTTTTTTTTTATTATTTTAAAATTATTCTACCACCTTCAGTTCAATCTGTGATCTGTCACGAACTAACGAAATAAGAAGCGGGAAATTCGGGCTCTAGTTCGCGTAGTTCGTCAGTGGGAGCGCTCTGTCGAACTAGTTCGTTCGCGAACTACCCAAGATTAGTTCATTGTGTTTTCACATTTTGGCGCTAATACGTTGTACAATATTTTGCGATATTAAAATGGAGTGGGGTGATAAAGAGAACAGAATCGCTGTGATTGCATCACACAAAGTAGGTATGGAGCCAAATGCAATTTTTAAAATTCTCCATACACTTGTTATTAGTCAAATGTTTGTATACCGTGCTATTAATAGGTACAATGAGACTTCCTCTGTTTGTGACAGAGAAAGACCTGGCCGTCCACGTTGTGTTCGTACGAAAAAGGTGGTCAAAGCAGTAAGGAAAGAATTCGAAGAAATCCTGTCCGAAAGCAAAAGATTTTATCTCGGGAAATGAAAATAGTACCTAGAACTATTTCGCCTATTTTAAGAGATAACTTAGTACTTGCAGCCTATAAGAGACGCACTGGTTATTTCTCAACTGATAAATTAAAGATGAATAGGGTGGTAAAAGCGAAACAACTACTGAAGCGGTACGCATAGGGAGGTCACAGAAAAAAAATGTTTACGGAGGATTTTTTTTTAACAATTGAGCTACATTTTAACAAACAAAATATATTTTATTTATTTATTTATTTAACATAGTATTTCTAGGTATACATAAGTAAGACAATTAATATGGCACATCACAAGTTTTATAAACTTTACCGTGTGTCATAGTCAACGATTTTTATTAAAAATGTGAGGATAGATAAACATCAACAAGAGATCGTCAATTGCATCGACCAATCAGCGTTACGCAACGTAACAACATTGAAAAACGGGCGTCTTAGAATGCATTATACAGGAGGCTACTAAAAGAAAAGAAAAAAAACAGAATTAATTTAAGTTATTATTGTACTATATTAATAAAGTAATTTTTAAGATTAAAATGTATATTTTTTTCATGACCGTAATTATGCTCAAAGCTCTAAGGAAGCTTTAAAATTAGTCGACAGAGTGCAACGTGGGCATTATCCGATTTCAGTGATGGCTTTGGTGGGGTGTTAGTTATGAAAGAGTGACAAAGCCATATTTTTGTGAAAAAGGTATCAAAACATCGGCACATGTGTATCACGATACCATTCTTGAGAAGGTAGTTAATCCCCTTAATAACACCATGTTCAATAACCAAGTACGGTCCTTCCAGCAAGACTCGGTGCCGGGTCAGAAAGCTCGGTCCACGCAGTCTTGGTTGGAAGCGAAGGTCTCGGACTTGATCAGAGCTGAAGACTGTCTAGTCCCGATCTTAAACCCCTGGATTATGATTTATGGTCAGTTTAAGAGAGTACCGCTTTCTCTAAACGCCATGATATTTTAAAGTCCCTACCCTAAAACAAACCATACGATTGGCAGTGAAGAATTACCCCATGGAAAGAGCGCGTGCTTCTATTGATAACTGGCCTCAAAGCTTAAAGGACTGTATTGCAGCCAATGGACACCACTTCGAATAAGCTTTTTATATTTCTAATTGTTTTATATTTGTTTGAAAATATCTATAAACATGTATAGCCATATTAAGCTTTTTTAAATTTATATAAATATAGAATGTAAAATAAACCGATACAGGCAGGGATTCGAACCCGCGACTGTTTTATATTTGTGTATTAAACTAACACACTGTAAAAGTAATAAATGTTACTTACAATAAAAAAAATAATGTTTTTCTTTGTTACAATATTTATGGCAAGACTAGGTAATAGATAATAAATTATCTATCCTAAGTTTAAGTTATTTAAACAATTTCAGATCAACCATCGGAATCTAGATTGACTATGACACTTTCCAGCAGGGTACGTTTACCTTCACTACCTGACGATTCTAATTTGCGAAATTATCTCTTGCGCTTGCGCATGTGGTTTGGAGATCCGTAAGTTTTTTAACCACATATAGGTACAATATTTGGGAATAATTTTTGATATTTCATTTATCAACTTCGTTTGCAGTGCAAAATCCGTTCATTATTTTGAAATAGAAGATGCACATTATGAAGTAAGGTAAGATGAGTTATAAATGAATTTACTAAGCATGAATGTCCGTGTAATATATTAAGGTATATATAATACAATGTTTGAAAATATTTGTAAACATGTATAGCCATGTTAAGCTTATTTACATTTATATACATATAGAATGAAAAATAAACCGATATGGGCTAGGATTCGAACCCGCGACTACTGGGAAACCGTCCTATCGCTCTACCAACTGAGCTACCGTATCGCTGTCCGTAATTCACCGAGTCAAATTCAAATTCAAAATATCTTTATTCAAGTAGGCATTTACACGCTCTTTTGAATCGTCAATTACATTAAATTGGTCAGTATAGCCAGTCTGTGAGTAAACTAACACCAGCTCGGAATGCTGTTCTGCTGAGAAGAGCTGGCCAGAAACTCAACAGTTGCTCTTTTTAAATGAAATTAAACAATGTTTGACTTATACATTATAACATCAACCCTGCAAATGAGTCAATGACCCAAGTTCCATACATTTCGATCATACAAAAATTCTTGAATTTTATAATAAGATTCATTTAATAATATATTTTTAATTTTAGATTAAAAACTAAGAAAAGAAAGATCCAAAATATCTTGTGGAACCTTATTATATATGCGTACACTGAACCCCATGAAGGATTTGTTAACTTTTTGAAGTCGAAATTTAGGCGTTACGAGTTTATTTTTATTTCTTGTATTTATCGTATGTCTGTCGCTGTTTTTAGTATAAGTATTTAAATTTTGACGTATTAAAATATATTATTAAAAATGTATTGAGAAGCAACCGTAAGTACACCGATTTCTTTAAAAACATCTCTTAGGGAGTCTCTAGCTCTTAGATTACAAATAGCCCGTATAGCTCTTTTTTGTAAAACAAATATAGAATTCATTTCGGCAGCACTGCCCCATAATAAAATACCGTAAGACAAAATACTATGAAAATAACTAAAATAAACGAGTCGAGCCGTATTAACATCTGTTAATTGTCTTACTTTTTTAATTGCAAAGACGGCAGACCTGAGTTTGCCAGCGAGTGTTGAGAGATGGGGGTTCCACTGGAGCTTTTTATCTGAAGTTATACCTAAGAAAATTATTGTGTCAGTCAGTTCTAACACTTCATTGTTAAGGAGTAAACTACAATTTTGACTTTTGACATTAGGAAGTGTAAGTTCCATGCATTTAGTTTTTTTAGTATTTAAAACCAAATGATTAATTTCGAACCAATGAAGAACACGTGACAGAGACACTGTTCACTTTGTCATAATTGGCTTTATTACGATCAACATTGAAAATAAGCGAGGTATCATCAGCAAAAAGTACAATGTCACATAGTCCCTTTACATAAAAGGGCAAATCATTTATATAGAGTAAAAATAAAAAGGGACCAAGAATAGATCATTGTGGAACACCCATCTTTAGGTGAGAACCAGCCGATTTACAATTATTTACATCAACTGTCTGAACTCTTTAATTTAGGTAAGAGCCAATAAGATCAAGCGCAGTACTACGCACACCATAGTGGTTAAGTTTGCATAGTAATGTTTGATGGTCCACGTAGTCAAAGGCTTTAGATAAATCACAAAACACCCCGATTGTATTCTGTGACTTCTCCCATGCGTCGTAAATGTGCTTAAGAAGCGTGGCACCCGCATCAATTGTTGATTTGCCTTTGGTGAAACCAAATTGTTTACTATGCATGATTTTATTGCTGTAAACGAATTCTGTCATTTGGTTGAGAATATTTTTGTCGAAGATTTTACTTAAGGTAGGTAAAATAGATATTGCCCTATAATTTCCCTGTTCAAGTCTATCGCCACTTAAACAAAGGAACTACTTTACTATTTTTCATTAAATCTGGGAATGTACCGGTTACAATACATTTGTTAAAAATTAAGGATAACTGGGGAGCAATGTCATTTATAACAGTGGTAAGTAATTTAACTGACATACCCCAGAGATCCCATGTTTTTTTTCATATTTAGGATTCTAAACGTTTTAACAATTTCATATGATGAAACAGGTTTAAAAACAAAACATTTGTCTCTGACTCTTACGTTATTCGTCAATTCGGCGATTGCATCAAATGGTGAAGAATTTAAATTCAGCGTGACTGTTACAGGAATTTCTTTAAAAAAAGTCTCAAAAGTAGCCGCAACATTTGAATCTGTATTTATTTCAATATTATCAATTTTTAGCTTAATAGGTCCATGAACAGCCCTAGTTTTCCCAGAAACACTAGATATAACATCCCACGTTGCTTTTATCTTACCATCAGAGTTTAAAATTTTATTTCTAATATAAATCGACTTGGCATGAACGCAAACGTTTTTAAATATTTTAGAGAAATTTCTAACTTTATTATAGTACACGGGATCATGATTCCATTGCCTCTCACCATACAAATCATATAATTTTTCTCTACTTTTGTATATTCCTGGGGTAGCCCAATCACTAAATTTAAGTTTTAGGTATTTAGTTACAGTTTTTGGTTTAAAAATATTATTGAATTCTTGTAACAAAAAATCGAAAACTTTATTAAATAAATTATTGGGATTACCATCGCTCATGTCTACTTTATGCAGTTTTTGCGCAACAATATTCTTAAAAGTAATGGTTCGGTTTTTTGTTATCGGTCTGCAAGTAAATTTTTGGGGCTTTTCATTTTCACGATTGATTAATATAGAAAATTTTTGACCACAGTGGTCTGAACTTAAATTCGTCATTATGGTCTCTTCATAAATGTTACAGCGACAGAACACATTATCAATACAAGTCGCGGAAACACTAGTAATGTAAGTAGGTTAAAAAAGTACGTTCAAGAAGTTAAAAGATTTAAACAAATTTAATAAACGTACACTAGACGAAGTTACTTGTAATATATCTACATTAAAGTCACCGCACACAATCACGGACTTGTTTTTATGACAAAGTTTAGTTAAAATATCCTGCATTTTGTTTTCAAATTCATCAAAATCACCAGAGGGGGGTCGGTACACGCACAAAATAATATGTTCATTGAGCTCAATGCAGGATAGTTCAATAATTCGCTCGACAGAGAGCGCCACTATGTCTGATCGAGATCTACATCGTTACGAGCTAAGATAAGTGAGTGAGCGAATAGCTTTCTCTCTACAGAACGAACTTGACAATTTATAATTTTCTACATTTATAATATTGTTATTCTTTGACAACCAGTGCTCTGTAATGCATAATAAACTAATGTTATATTTTTGAACAAACATTTCCACTTGTATAACCTAAGCCTTGTATATTTTGATGGACAATAGTAAACGGCTTAGGCTTTGTCTTAAAATTTAGTTTAAAGTGGAACGATTATGTTTTGTCAGTACTACACTATTTAAATTACAATCATTTTTCGTTATATCTCTTATAACGAAGTTTTTTAAATTAAATGCTACTAAAGTAGCAATCTGTTTTTTATAATATACAGGCAGATACATTGTATGTCATCCTAAACCTATTACATATAAATAAAATTATCTATACTGCAAAGTTAGAAACATTGGTCAGTTATGTCTACACGTGTACCTAACCTTTCTTTAAAGAAATAAACCTTTACTAGTCTTTCAAAGTGGGTGTAATAGTTAGGTATTGTTAGTATTTTATAATTGTTTTTTGTTTAAGATGTCACGTTTAAATACATCAGAATATCTAGTCATTCTGATCCGAGTCTGACCATAAAGATATACCTACCTAAGTATTCGTGTCAATATAAATTAGATTACGAATATATATATTTTAAATATCATTAGCTGTATTGTATTCAAATATAAAGTATATAATATCTTATAATGTGTATAAGGTACCGAGAAAAATGTGAAGAAGTGTCCACGTCGCTTAAGCAAAGAGCACAGCTCCTGGGAGAGTTCGTAGCGGAACAGATGAGCGGACTGACGCAGGAAAGGAACTGCGACGCGGCGAGCGTTCATTTACATTTAGCCGACATCATGGTAGCGAGAATACTATTACCTACAATCATTTTATCTCTCATTCCACGGTAATATAAAGAGAACAATCGGATGTAATTAAGGTCGTTAATTTCTTTGGTAGGAAGTATGTATTTATTTTCAAGGAAAAGTAGTTTTATCGTAAAGTGAAGTAATTTTTAGTTACTAGTCGGAAAACATCAATATAAACGTACATATCAGAGAATAATAGTTGTATTTATTAGTAGCATAGGTAAGCGTAAAATAAATTAGTATTAATTTTCAAATCTAATTTATAATTATTACGTGCCGCCTCCGGCGAGCCATTGATTATGATCGGTCGGAGGGGCGAGATGCCAATCGAATCGAACTCAATCGATCGACCCTTTGAATGAATATCAATATAAATAATTAAAACGCCAATTATTTTTTTTATGACAGACTAACTGCACGAAACGTCTTCATTCTCTGCCTAACGATTTCAGAACGAACGGAAGTCCTGCATCATCGGTCTGGGCTACGTGCGCGTGGGCGGCGCGCTGGAGCGGGCGCTGCTGTACAAGGTGCTGGCGGACCGCATCGGGCTGCCGTGCTCGCTGCACAGGCACGGCGGCGCACACGCGTGGTGCGAGGTCGCCGTGCCCGAAGTCGACCCGGTATGTGGGGAGGCTCGGGTCGAGGCCCTCTCGTGGCCCGGGTGGAACGATACCCGGGGCAAATATTTGTATACAAATAAAAGTCAGGATCGACAATCGAAGGCGCCCGCAACTAATGCTAGGCATCGGCACAAGTGCGACCCAACGATCTACATACCTCCCACAGAATGAGGAGCAAGAAGAGGAAAGCTATCCTGCGGGTCTGCTGCGAGCCAACTACGTGGTGGACCTGACGGAGCGGCCCGGCACGCTGCTGCCGCTGACGTCTCCGGAGGCGCGGCGCGTGTGCGGACGGCCGGACGGGGGCCAGTGCGGGCGGCACGGCGGGCCGTACACCGCGCGCGCACTGCCCGCCGAGTGCAAGTGCGAGCAGTGACAACTATTCATACTTTGTTAACGTTGCATTTAAAGGTTTTTACACTCTGTACGCTGCTTGTTACATTTTTTCTAAAATAAATCTGAACCGCCAAGAGCCTATCTCAGCGACTCGAAATATATAATATACATACTCTATCGTACGACACGATAAATAATAATCAAAAGAATTATCTATTGTTTTAAAATAATAAAAAAAAACTGTTATAAAATGCGAGTTTTATTTGGGTATGAAAAAAAAATATGCAGGTTAAATACTACTTTTATTAAAATAATTACATTTGCAGTATCCATATATTTGTTGCTTCTTATAGAACTCATTGTTACACAATACTTATTGCTAAGGCACCTCATGGTGTGCGGACGGTCCACGATCACTCACACTTATGTCTAATGTTATTATATACTCATATTTACTTGTCAAAGTTCCAAAGTGTATAGATAAATAATTTGAAGCCTGTTCAATACGAGCTTCCTAAACCGGGTCACAAGAATATTTTTTTTCAGGTTTGTTTTTTATTGAAAATTTAATAAAATACAAGCATAATTTTTATCACATTTGAATGAAACTATTCAAAAAATATTTAAACCGTGTAAAAAATAAATAAGGAATGCATTAATTACGATTGCATAAATTAATTTAAAAAAATATATGGGATGGAATGTGACACTTAAAAATAAGTACTCTTTTCAAAATCTACTTTTACTTAATCATTACTTATATTATTAAATTGTTTTAATTTTCTTGGATGTATATCATACAAATTAAATAGAAAAATTTTAATTATAAAACTAAAGTAGATTAACCTAAGCTTTTCAAGCATATAAAAAAAAATCATTTAAAATATAATAAAAGGTAATTTACTGGAAGATTTACTAGAGACAGCCAAATTTTATATATTTACTGAATACTGGACATAATCTTAAATTAAATATAAAAGAGTGTATTAAAACTAATTACTCTAACGGTGGTAAAAAGTTTAAAAGTAATTACTAATAAATATATGTATTTATCTAAAACAAAAAAAAAACATATGTTCTAGCCATTCTAAATATAGAATAGTAATGAACTACATATTATTTACATTTTATTATGGAATAAACAAATATCAAAGAACATATTATACAGTTATAATGAATTTTTAAATATTTTAATTATAATTTGGATTTTTTAGTTTGATGCTCAAAGTAGGCAGTTTTATTAGATAAACGAAAAATGCATGAGATAGATAACATCTCCCAAATTGGAGAACTTAAAGATATCATATTATAATCGACAATGACTATTACAAATAGTCATTTATAAAATAGTTGATCTAGTTTAAATTAGAAAACTTATATTGATAAAAAAAGACCTTACATCTAATACAACTAACAAGTGTCTCCATCACCGAGCTCCTTCCTCGGTACACGGCCTTAGACCATAAATCACATACATTCTGTTCACTGTGACGTCACTTTACCACATCAACACAAGTTGTTGTGACAGACAAAACACCAAACACTACGTATAGTGATATCACACCGTAGTCTGCGGCACGCCCCTCACCAGCTGCGTGCGGGGCGCGGGGGCGGGCGCGGGCGCAGGGCGGGGGGGCTCCTTGAGGGAGAGACACTCCGACGACACCGACGACACCGCGGACGACTGCAGCGTGGCCGGCTGACTTAGCTGAGGAATTAAGATCATTGGAATTATGATATAGGAGAATGTTAGGGGAATATGAACTCGGCTAGAAACCACCTCAGTGCTTTAAGAATTGGAATTGTACTGGTTTGTATTTTTAGATTCTCCCCTGAAATAGTGGACAGTACAGACAGTACGGGACAGACTCTCTGACAAGTACTAATACTCAGTGCGGAGCCACTCACGGTGCCGGTGCCTGTGGGCGGGGCTCCTCTCTTGACGGGCACGTCCCGGTACTCGTAGAGGTTGTCTCTGGAGCGCGTGTGGTTGTCGATGCCGCTCTCCTCCACCTCGGGAACCATGAAGATGTCGCCGTCGTAGTAGCGGTCGGTCTCTCTTTATCGCGAATGTTATTATGAGAATACATAAAATATGTGTATTTAAATTACGCGTGTCTAAAAAGCGGAGTGTTTGGGGTTAGCGGTTGAGCAAAATTTAGCATATATAGTAATATTATGATAAATACACCTACATGGCTGGAATAAGTTTCCATTTGGGAGGTATAGCCCTGGGGAAATAGTTTAATGTTAGAGAAAGCTGTCGAGTAAACAATACACAATAGAGAATACACAATATTATAAAAAATATGATTGTTAAAGATAATATTCTTTGTTATTATAAATATTATATACTTAAAATTACTTTATGAATTAAAAAGGTTAGTAGGTATTTGATGTACTGTTAGTGAAGGTTAAGATTAATAACCGAAGGCACTGTCGAAAGTTGTGATTTCACCCTCGATTGGAAAGTTTAGAAAATATAAGCATCCTCCACAAAACCGGGTGTGTTATGTATGCCACATGTTATTATTATCCTATATTTGATGGCATGATGTCCCACCTCTTGGCGTTCCTCCACAGCATGCAGCACACCACCAGCAGCACCAGCAGCAGGAGGCAGGCGCTCGACACCGACCAGAATGCGATCTGCAGCGGCTGCTTGGGCTCCCACCAGTACTGAGGGTACAGATTCGATTAGATTACTACAAATCTGGATATGTTTCAAGTATAAGAAATAATATTGTTAAGTAGTAGGATGTTTTTTTAAGTGTTTATTTTAATATACGCCATAAGGTATTTAGTTTTAGATAACTTAAAAATAATTAAGTATGTTAGTATTGAAAGGCAGTTATGGCGAGTTTAAGCAGTTTTCCGAATGATTTCCGCATGATGCAGGTTCACAGGATGAGGAAGACCCTTCAAATGAGTTCATTTGATAACCTTCTCTAATGGTTTATTAGTTTGTCGGTAGTATTAAAAACAAATAACGCTATCTAGAGGATACATACGCTATCTAGAGGATACATACGCTATCTAGAGGATACAAACGCTATCTAGAGGATACAAACGCTATCTAGAGGATACAAATGCTATCTAGAGGATACAAACGCTATCTAGAGGATACAAACGCTATTTAGAGGATACAAACGCTATCTAGAGGATACAAATGCTATTTAGAGGATACAAACGATATCTAGAGGATACAAACGCTGTCTAGAGTATACAAAAGCTATCTAGAGGATACAAACGCTTTCTAAAGGATACAAACGCTATCTAGAGGATACAAACGCTATCTAGAGTATACAAACGCTATCTAGAGGATCTAGAAGAATACAAAGATAGCCTTTTGCTTTTTTGCTGTAAATAAGCATTATATTCTTCATAAACATTGTTTTTTATAATATAAAAAGGTTTGAGTTTGATTATATTTATATATTACCTCAGTAATAGGAGGATATGTAGGTATGAGTCGTCCAATAACAGTAGGCAGATACATACTCCAGAACGCAAGTTCTGTCTGTCTGTAGTTCAGTAGTATCGAGGAGTTGAAAGTAGTGTTCAAGTTCAGGTACCGTAGTTGACCAGCTTCAGCTACTTCAAAATGTAGACCCAAGATGCGGGAACGGGTAGGGTTTCTGAAAGTTATTATTGTTATATATATTATATACATATTAAAAGTAGTTAATGCAGGACTTACCGAATAGTGACAAAATGTATATAGAACATAAACAACTTACCCAAATCTCGCAAAATCGGAAAATGCCTTCATAAAGAAGTGACTCATATTTCTATCATTGGGTGTCCAAGCTTTTCTGTCGAGTCTCTGGCTCCAGGGAAAGAATTCTTGGTCCATAAAAGGTGCCCCGGTGAGGAAGAAATGTTCAGTATCGTGGGAGTAGCGCCTCCACTCCGGCCAGTTGAAGGCTTCCACGGTGGTGTTGAGAACGTACATGTACACTGGCACCTTCTGTTCTAGAAGGATCTTCACCATTTTGTCAGTTGGAGCTCGGTACAGAAAATCTGAAAGCAGCTGTCATTTTTTTGTCATTAGTTTAAGAGAATATATATTTTTTAAATCAAGAAGTTTGATGTGTTAAATGGTAAAAATTTAAATGAGGTTGTCACTCACATGAGTTTGGATAGTGTTCCATAAACATGATATGCTTTTAAAACTTAAAAATAATAAATAATGAAAATTTCGCCAACATGGGCAGGACTTGCAAGTGTGGCCTCCTTCTGCGAGTAAGACTCGGAGCCGGGAAGAAAGTTAGCCTCGTCTGCTGACCCGCAATAATGGCAACGTTGCATATGCTGCCAGGTGGTCCCACTTACTCACGTAGGTGGATGGTGGTAGGTTTGACTCACGTGTACGTACTGGTCCCGGGGCGTGGGGTGGTAGGCGTGACTCAGTGTACGTACTGGTCCCGGGGCGTGGGGTGGTAGGCGTGACTCAGTGTACGTACTGATCCCAGGGTGGTAAGTGTGACTCACGTGTACGTACTGGTCCCGGGGCGTGGGGTGGTAGGCGTGACTCAGTGTACGTACTGATCCCAGGGTGGTAGGTGTGACTCACGTGTACGTACTGGTCCCGGGGTGTGGGGTGGTAGGCGTGACTCAGTATAGGTACTGATCCCAGGGTGGTAGGTGTGACTCACGTGTACGTATTGGTCCCGGGGGGCGGGGTGGTAAGTGTGACTCACGTGTACGTACTGGTCCCGGAGCGCGGCGCGGTCGCGTGGTGCTGGGTGGTAGGTGTACATGTACCGGAGCGCCTCGTACACGCCCCGCGGGTTCAGCGTGTAGTTATAGCGCAGCACCAACTCTTGCAGCTTCTGCTGGAACCACTGCTCGTCGATCGAGTAGCTAGGCGCCAGGGACTCGTTCTTGTCTGAGATGAGTAAGACACATTTTAATTTTGTCATAAAATTATTGAACATTATTAAATATCTTAGGTATTTAATATATTATGTACTCATGGTCTTCGCTCGTTGTTTAAAGACAAAGAATTGTCAACGAAGAAAAGACAAGAAGGTATGACATTAAGGGGGTCCTAGGGAATATTAGCGATTAGACTCACACAGTACATAGGCGGCCTCCTGCGTGGTGACGCCGGTCATGTACCGAAGCCCCGGCGGGGCTCCGTCGGTGGCCAGCAGGTTCGCGGGCGTGCGGTCCAGGAGGCGCCAGTCGGCCGCGCGCCAGCCCTCGTACCAGCCGTCGCCGGGGAACGTGAAGTTGTCCTCCAGTACGGGACCCCACGGGATGAAACCAACTTGAGGCTGGAAATATTATATTCCTTCATGAATCGACCGTATTTGAGATAAATACATAGTATAAATGAGCTTTCCTGTCTACATAAAAATATTTGTTACATAAGTCAAGCATTTAATCGACAGTATGTATTCTACACCTTGCAAAAAAAAAAAGTAATTTAATAGCACCTGAAATTCGGCATTCCCGAGTTCATAAAAACTCCTTCCCTGTCTCAGGCAGTTGACGAGTTTCCACGAGGAGTCTATGGGACAACCCAGCAGTCGACCGAACACTAGGGATGTATTCTGAACCCGGAACTTGTCTTCTATCAGCGCCCAATCTGCGAGAACCGAACCACTCTGAAAATTGACAATTAACATGAATAAATTAAAATAAGGCTTCTAATAATAACGGGTATGCCACTTTCCGATAATAATATATCTAAAATCTAGGTAGGGAGCAATGACCGATCTGGATAAACGTTTCGAGATATTATGAAAAATACAATATATTACATACTAACATCACTTTTAGTTAAGAAATATTCAATTAAAGTGAATCTGTGGTGTGACCGACCTGTGCTATGACACTCCTGACCAGGTCCCTGGTGCGGGGCGCCAGGGCCAGCAGTCCGGCGGAGGCGGCGCCGGCGCCCGGACCGAACAGCGTGATGGCGCCGGGGTCTCCGTTGAAGGGCGCGATGTTGTCCCTCACCCACCGGAGCGCCATCATCTGGTCCAGGATCCCGTAGTTCCCGGGGGAGTTTTCGTCCGCCGTCGAAAGGAAACCTGGAATCGTCTCGTGATTATCTGACTGGCCGTCGTCCTCGACTCGGTCCGCAAGTTCGGTTCAAAATGTTATGGGTCTTGGTGTGATGATGATATACATAGTCAAAAAAACGTTATAAAGTGGTAATTCTAATCGTAGCTGTAGTCTCATTAGAATATAGTTCGTATACGGCGAAAAAGCTATTCTTAAAAAAAACTGTGAAACACCAACTCACCCAGTGCTCCGAGTCTATAATTGATGGACACCACCACCACCCCGTAGAAGCCGGCCAGCATGTGCGCCGGAAACAGGTTGGAGGCGCCGGAGGAGAACTGGCCGCCGTGGATGTACACCATCACTGGGTACTTCTGGGCCGTAGAACCCGCTTCCGTCTAAGGTGACATTGGAATAATGATCATAACAAAAATAAAACTCACGTTTATAAGTATTAATAATCATTAATTAAAATTAATCTGTTTAATAAATATGAATTAAAATAAATCCCAATTGAGCCACCGCATCGCTAGCCCAGCGGTAGCTCGATTGGTGGAGCGACGGGACGGTTTCCCAGAGATCGCGAGTTCGAATCCCCGAACGTATCGGTATATATTTCGTACCATATTTAATTTAAATAAGCTTATTATGTCTAAACATATTTACAGATATATTCAAACACTAGCTGTGCCTGCGACTTCGTACGTGTAGATTTCGATTTTGATAAAACGTACCCTTTGTAATTACTAATGTATGTAAAAACTATAAACCTTCCAACTGGTAGGCAGCAATGGTGCGACAATAAGAGATTATTAACTTCTTTATTTTTTAACCGATTGTTAAAAAAAAGAAAACCAAAATATAAAGTGAATCCAATACAAGTGACAATATATTCCCAAAAACTACATCCAAATCGATTAATCCGTTTCTGAGATTAGCGCGCACAAAGTATGTCTGTAATACAGACGAACAGACAAAATGAAAAAACATTGTTTTAGGGTTCTCTTGCTAATATAAAGGTGTATGAATTTTTGAATTTATTTTTTTTTGTGTCGTGTGCACAGCTACAAAACAAACATTTATCTGTTTGTCTTTTTTGTCAGACAAAGTTTTTTTAAATGCTGAAAATAGATTCTATTAGTTATCACTTCACATCCTGGTATATTTTTTTAAATATTTTCAATGTACAAAGACTCTCTACCTCTACAGATTTATTAAATGTATAGAATAAGATGCATAAATTGACATAACTTTTTTATTTCTTAACCGATTTATATGATATACGAGTAAACACTAAATGTTAAGTGAAGACTGTGATAATATATTCCTAAAAACCGCATTCAAATTGGTTAAGCCGTTTCTAAGATTAGCGTGCACAAACATATAGACATACAGACATACTGAAAAACCATTGTTTTGGGTTCTCCTGCTCTTATCAAGGCCCCCTTTGATCTTTTTTTAAAATATTTTCCATGTACAGAAATGGATCAGTGACGATTTTATTATATGTATAGATTAAATGTTTGACTCTGATATCGAACCACCTTATTTGATTTGTCCGTCATCACTCGAAACCTACTGGATGGGTCACCGATGGAATGAGTATTCCTAAACAATATATTTAAATTAAAAAAAAATCAGTCAAGGTAACCAACCTTGACTGATTTTTTGAATTTGATTTGATTGAATTCTATTGTAGCTTTTACAATGAAATCCCCGTGTGATTTTTATTACACTGTCAAGGTTGCTTTGTTAACATTTACATATAAAACATAAAGTTTTATATGCACCTAGCTCCATCACGCGACTGTTTTCGAGTTGACTAATAACTATTAGTCAACTATTCTCAACTGAGAAACCAACTGAACTGTTATATTGTCATATTTGATAAGATGCCTGAGCTATATTATTGTTGAATGTATATTCGGCCAACAGTTTTATCGTAAAATCGTAACAAACCAGTCATCTATTCTTACAAGCTATCGACTGTATAGTAATGTCTCATGAATTCTGAAGTCAAATTGGGTCATTGAACCCAGCTCCTCTTGTGAACATAAGTAGAACGTGATTAAATCAGATTGACGTTGATGAATCATTAGTCAGGAGTTGATTGGTCCAATTGGTAGCCGCCGTCGATGAGTTCTTGAGTTATGAAAGCGGAGGCGTGTGATTTAACGGGCGACTAATGAGTTACTATGATTTAGGCATTTTCGTATCTGTACGAGAAGTCGGTTTCGCTTATTATCAACGATTTTAATAATTCTTATAATAGTGAATATATATTCATATTTAGTTTGCTAAATTAATGAAAGTCAGACTTCAATTGAATAGATATTGAGAATCATTAAATAATATCTCGCCTAAGATAATTAACCAATTTAAACTGAAGCTAATGTAGTTTATTCAAAAAGTTATAAGATAAAATTTATAATACTCACATTAGGGGAGAATATGTTAAGATACAGGCAGTCCTCGTCCATGTCCCTGACCCCCTTGGTGGCTCCGGTGAAGCGCACGGGCTGGGGGCAGGCCGGGCCCCAGTCCACCGCCTGCAGCAGCTGCCAGCCCGGGTGCTGCCGGGGCGGCTGTCGACGGATGTATATGTAGTATTTGTAGACATTTCATGTACTTCAGTTAACAATTTCGTGCTCGATATTTGGATTATATTTCTTAAGTATATTTGAGTTCATTCCTAGGTAGTAGGTAATATGAAATACCAGTTTTATAAGTGGATAAAAATGTAGGTCTATTAACCGATTTCTATTTTGGCTTGCATGATTCTTGACAATGCTTTATGCATATAATTACTAGCTGTTACCCGTGACTACGTGCACGTTGACTAAAAATAATATTTTTATGGCTAAGAACATAAGCCACAAAAATATTATTTTCGATTATTGTTGACGTAAAACAAGATCTCCCGTGGCAATTGGTTATCGCGCTACAATCTATGTTATGTCACAGACAAAACCACGAGCAAACGTTAGTATTTCTATAGCCTGTGTTATTCTGGTACATAAGCTACAACATTGCTAAGTTTCATCAACATCCGTACAGTAGTTTTAGATTGAGTAACAACCATCCATCCATCCAAACAATCGCACTTATGTATTAATCAGAAGTCAGATTGACAATGATTTATTTTTCAAATAATATAATGAAAATTGCTTTTAAAGACTTCTAAATATCCCCTTCCCAGAAATTTTATAGCAAAAGCAACAATCAACTATCATTAAAATAACAAAAATAATTGATTAATTAAATATCATAATATACCTACCACATAAAACAAAAAACCAATTTCATGACCAATATCAGCTATATATTATTTAATTTTTTTTATTTATGGACATTACATTTTTAAATGTGTTACTAATTGACCCACCAGACGTTGCCATGGCAACAACAGCTTATACCATGTTGCTGAGAGAATAGAAAAAAAAATGTTTTACATTTTTTCACTCTATTATTAACATTTTTCTCTTCATATTAAGATTATGAAGATTCATAGAGTATTAAAGAAATGGTCCAGTCATTTGCAAGACTATACCTCTATAAATAGTTTTAAAATAAATACTTTATCTGATTTTTACCTTAAATCTGCCTTCTAAAACAGGTGGTCTTGCATATGGTATACCAAGGAACACAGATACCTCCCCTTGTATTCTTTCAACAGGTGTAAGCCATGGCCGATAACCAGAGTCGGGGTCAGGATTATCATATAAATATACCTGGAGCAAAAAGTTAAAATATTTTTTTTATAATTATTTTTTTTTTATAAAATTTAGGGCAATCTTTGACTACATTCCACCTTAAGTGGAATATAGTCTTAGGTGGTAAGGCGCATTACCGTAGCAACCTATTCATTTTTCTTTTATAGACACCTACATTGTATACCAACATATGAACCACCAACACTTAAAGAACTTAAACACTACAGAACATGTTCTATGAATATACTGCATCAACTCTTAATAATTATGGTAAGAACAGGATGACAATGATTATAAATCAATATAGACGATACAATGCTTCGTAGCATTCCATGGATTCACCGTGCAGGTGCCGAGTTCATTACGTAGCAAGGAGAGAAGTGCAAATAATGCCTGAGACTTGCGACCCAGGGGTGGGTTTAAGGGTCCCTTTTTGATGCGCAAACACGCTCGCCTTCACTGTCTACGCTGCTCCTAACCTAACATAACCAAATTTGGAAAGAACGTACTAATGCTACCTTTGAAATACATTCTTGAAATGAACTGATGGTAGTTCTAGAAAAGCCAAGGCCTTAAGTAAGTTATAGTGATTTTATACTTATAGCTGTTATACCTCCCGCTCTTACTTCTACCACATACAAGCTAACTATCAATTTATGTTTTTATTCCTAGACAGTTTGTTCGTTGTTTGTAATACTTATTAAGCTTAAATGTGTGAGATCCCTGGGGATGTTTGATTCCCAGGGCACAGTGAGCTCCACAAGTATCACGCGCCTCAGATGTTTAGAATACAGGAATAAGTCAACATCAACATCCTCAGGAATTTTGTAATGTTTATCATATGTGTCCATCATGACTCCAATCAGGAGCATAATATTTTTATGGATACTAATTCACAATAATTACAACTTACTTTAAATCCCTGCACTTGACCAAAGTTTGTATTGACAAATATATCTCTCTTAAGCTGCCGTGAGTCTCTTCTCTCTTTGCCTTGTAGATCCTCTCGCCATCCTCCGAGCACTCCCGGGAACAATGCATCTGGGTTGTTGGGGTCTCTATTCTGTTATAGATTAATTGAGCATTAAAATATAATAAAAGATATAACTTTTAATAAACAGTTTCTTTATGATAAAAAATATTTATTTTGTTAGAAAAATTCTCTTATGTTAAGGCCATATTTAGCGTGTATTTAATACATTTTAAATCTTTAACTCACAGTATTGTATTTAAATTGGTCATCCAGTGGGTTTGTATCTATTGGATTGTATGGAAAACCTCCAGGCTGGTTTATATTAGGGTTATAAGGATTATATCTTGATGGATCTGTCCCATATCTTCGGCTATTATAAACGTAGGTCCTGTAGTCTGTATCACCCGGGTTGGGAAGCCTGGATTTTTGATTTTTATGTACCCCAGAATAAAATTCATTGTTGAATTGTCCATTGTACAAATCTTTATTTGATTGCGACTTTACATTCATGAACAATAAAAATGATAAAACCACTCTAGTTAACATTTTTTCGCACGTTATGGTTGCTTAAAAAATATTCTCATATTGGTATTCAGATATAATTAGAACTCTTGATGAAACTGGTCAATCAAAGTACTATTATATTTATTATGTTATTACTTTTAAACACTTTTTGACTCTTATAAATTAGAATAAATTTAAGAAAAATACAATCACGACAATTTGAGTTTGTGACAAAAACTTTTAAATATTATGACGTATGGATCAATTTTGTATAAAAATGTATACTAAAGTAGAACAATCACCGGGGGATGAGTAACCTTATCAAGTTATCACAGTATAATCAATGGATTATCAGTTAAACAAAGTGTGGCAACGCCCACAGCGTTCACTGTTCACGGTTTTGTTTATCATTTTCAAGTTTCAACATCAAAAGTCAAAACCTAAACGAACAAAATGAAGTTTGTAAAAGTTTGTTCAAAAACCAATTTTAAAGTAAATAAAAAAATCATAATATTTTAAATTATAAATAAGAAACACGATAAGCTTTGTTTAATATATATATATATGTATCTTAAAATCGAATAATATCAATAATATATAAAATAACAACAACCACGTTTCCCTAAAACTTTACCTTGGATTAACTTGTTATTTTAATGAGTATGAAGTATAGAAGAATGGAATATAATGGATGAAATTTATATGACGGAAAAAGAGAAAAAGATATCATTAACTAACAATTCAAGAAGTCACTAAAATGGCGCTAGTGTTCCATCAGTTACAGATATAAAGTTAGTAGTTATAAAAGAACATGGACATATTTATACAAACAGTGATCTATTCTCCAAAGTTTAGTCTTGAGAAAAATCTTTTCTGATCAATATATTGAGACCTATTCACTATTTTAATTTGAACAGTAATTTTTCAATTTTGTACTAAAGACTATTTTGTTTGTATGTAAATATAATTTCAAAGACAAACATGAAAAATGATATTCCTCTTTTTAAAACTCTTTGGTTGAATTTAAAATGATAAATATTAATTATTAATAAGTTAAATATTAATTTAAAGATGTTATAGGTGGATGGAATAACTTGGATCATAGATCTTTATAGTTTAAATTAAAAATGATTGGTTTTTTGTTTAGTAACTCTATTAAGGTTTCGTTTAGATATGATAAAATGTCTCATTACTGTGATCTTTATTTGATTTAAAGAAGGTGCATTTTAGAATCTCTTTGAATATTTAACTCAATTTTAGTGTGGTAATATACTTTACTAATTTTTTTTACTTTACATAAAATCGGTTCGGCGGCAAAGTTTCCACTCATAGCGCAAAGCCGTGCCACACAGCGACCTATTCGTGTTCCGGCACGTTCCTCGAAGAAGTCATTTATGGGAAATGGGTCTGAACAGCTGCGGTTCGTTTGCGAAATGGTTTGACGGCGAGTTGGTGTTTGTTTTTTCTAGTCGAGGAGGGTAGCACGATCCGAAGCGACGGCTTTCAGATGGCCGTATTCACTTCAATTCACTTTTAATTTTTTATGAAGAAGGACAATATAAAGAAAAAGTTTTTACAGCGGTTGCACTCCTCCTTATTTTAAGTGCACCTTAGTAGTATCAGAGGCTCTTATATTTTAACTGTTCATCATCTCCTGGAGACAGAGCAGCCACACCTGTTTTTTTTACGGATATGTTTACGGAGATGAAGATACAATGTCCTGTGAGCGCAGCGCACTTGGATTATCCCGGTTACTCGTTGGAGCACAACTTTCACTTATGTGCTGGAGTATGTACGCGCGGAACGACCTCTGTATCCAGCGTCTCCGACACCATCAAGACTTTTTTTTCTCACTATGGTTCCCATGACTGCCGAATGTGGTCTTGCCGAAGACCGAAAATATTTGGCGTACCTCATTTGGGCTGATGCTCGAAGCCACAGAGCTCCGAATGTGAGTTCAAAGAAGAAAACCTTTAAACCAAGTTGCCAAGTCCTACAAAAAGGCATTGTAGAAGGCTTGTCTCGATCGAATCGTTAAGATTGGCGAAAACTCAGACCAACTTGCAGTCGAGCTTTCTGGTCCCTTGTCAAAGCGGTTGAGTCGCCCTTACGCCAACCCTTACCATCTGCTGCTGAAACCGGATGGATCTCTGGCGCATAAAGCGACAGAGAAAGAATATGTATTTGTTTATCTGTTTGCTGATAATTCTCATCTAGACACTGGCAATGCTTCTTCAGTGCCTTCCTCATTGCGGTATATCGGAATACCTGGAATCCGAATCGCAAACCAAGAGATATAAAGAACATTGTGTCGTTTTAATGTAAAAAAGTATCAGCCATTCTGCTCAAGACATGAGAAGCTGTCTCCTGTATTGACACGTCTGTATCCCCTCTCGTTCAATACTGGAATAGGTCTAAAATACTGAAGGTTTGAAAACGTGCAACCAGTGCCCAAAAAAGGCAACCGTGCCGATCCAGTCAATTATAGACCGATTTCAATGACCTCTATACTCTGCAAGATTATGGAGCATGTATTGAACTCGCGCCTTCTAGCGTACCTAGAAGGTAATGATCTGCTTTGTGATCGACAGTACGATTTTCTCCGAAATATATCCACTGGAGACCTTCTAGTGTAAACTTTTCACACTTTAGGCAAGGCGATCGAAAAGAACGGACAGGCGGTCGCCGTCTCTTTGGAGGTCTTGGGGCAATCCTGGCAAATTTTTTGGTCTGATCGGATGGGTCACTGACTTTTTGAGCCAGACATCTCTCCGAGGCGATCTATCTCGGTGATCATCTCTTATAGGCGATCCTAAAATGGGTTAAAGCCGACCTTAAGCCTTGAACACAGGCGTAAAATTGCTATTCTCTCAGTATTCTATGGGATACATTTTGGTGAGTGTCCGCAGGAATTACACGACCTCATTCGCCCGGCCACCTTCCATCACCAGACGATCTGATGCACGGCAAGTATCCCTCCTTTTGTTGTGAACATTCCAGCTGTCCGAAAGAAGCGCTTTGCTTTGTCTTTTTTACTTCATACAGCGAAGGACTGGAACAGCTTGCTGGCGTCGGTATTTCCGGCCGAATTCAATATGGGTGTCTTTAAGAGAAGAGTGAATAGGTGACTAGGTTAATGCGCTTTACCACTACATATCCACTTTTCATGAGGTGGAATGTAAACAAGCATTGACGTGGATGGTACAAAAAAATACCATAGGATTGGTATATTTTACATAAGTTCGTCCTCGAAGTATATTGGTAGGTAAAAAAAAAGTAAATATAACGCCGACTGTTCTCTTATTTAACAAAATCATCTTTTATTTAAAACACTCTTACCTGTCTTTGGTTAGACAATCTTAGGTATTTATTTTGTAAATTCGCCTTTATGTATCATTTAATAAAGAATAAGTTACACAAATTTTGTAGGTTTTATTTTTATTTACCTTGATAGAACAATGCCGCCAGTTATTTAGTATTTTTTGGATATAATTGTATTTTTTAAAGTGGGTTGCTCCCGTTATTAACTCAATAATACTACTGACGTTATCTGGATTCAGTTATTAATTGTGAGTTCTTTTTACAAATATCTTTATTCTACACATCCGAAATTTGACAAGATAATTTTCGATGTTCTTATATATAATACATACTTACTTTTAACCTGACCGCCTAGACCATCATCAACAGGAGATGAGAAAATCTCGATATCAGTTGCCACCAGCTCTCTGGATGACTATTGCAATATGTTGCAACTGTAACATGATAATGTATTATATTGTCGTAATCGGTAATTTTTAATCATTATACAAGACCGTAATGACAATAACTGGATAGGTTTTAAATCTGTTTTCAACAGATAGTAAGAATTGGGAATTTGAAAAATATACTTATACGTATATTGATCTATCTTAATGTGTTTTTAAACTTAGTCATTAATTATATTAATGTTCAATGCGACAAACTTAAAAATATATATTTATAAATGAGTCATGCTTAATTCAAAAGTATAAAATTGAAAATATCTATGAACATGTTAGCTTATATAAATTGCCTATGATTTCCCGACAGTACATGACTTTCTTCTTACATAATGTCATCAATCTTTAGTCATTTGCAGAACTAATTCAGTGGATTATGAACTGTCTTTAAACCTAAATGACATAAATTGTTACTGTTACTGTTGTCCATAGAAAATCTTTGACGGATATGTAAACACCTTTCATCTACGTGCTTTGCAGAACGAAGTACATATCTTGAGGACCGCACCGTTGAATAACGCTGTGCATCTCTAGAGTAGGGAAAAACTATATTATTGTAAGCGGTATCGTTCTGCGTGAATGTTTTAATCTTCGAAAGCCAAATTGTCGGCCATTGATCAACTAGCGATCCTCAAGGTACTCCAGGACCAGGCGCTTTTGCTTTTAGTTTTATTCTATTAGTGTACTTTGTTGTAAACATAATTATCATAACCAAGCTAATAAAAAGTAAACGATATACTAGAGCTATATTTAATACATTATATTTGAAATAAAATATTTTTTATAATGTTATGTTAAAACTAGAACAAATAAACACAAGCAAAAGTATGTATCCCGTATTATTTCCGCAGAAGAATTTAGACATTTGGATAAAAATATTCGCGGTTACATTTTTGTCACAAATTATTTTTGTGAGCGCCGTCGTCAGTTTGCTATAGGGTTTTTAGTTACGAGGTAGGGTTCTTACATAGTTGACTTATACCACAGAGCCTTTACTTTTATTATTTTTATGTCTACAGAAAATTTTATCCTACATAGATTTTTTTTGTTATAGTTTTTTTCATTTATTTCTTTTCCACTCGAATCCATTCCAGAAATGACTTGTGTACGTCAAATGGAAGTGTCAGGAGGGCTTATTTTGACACCATACTTATCAAAATAAGCCCTTCTATAAAGACACTCCCCGGCTTAAAATGAAAGCTACGAGGCTTCCTAAGCCGGCCCTGGTCTGAGAAGAACCACACAACAATCTCAGCCGAGTATTTTTTTATTGCGATTCCTTTCACAAACTTTAATATTATGTAATCAATTAACATATACCTTACTAGAAACATCGCCATCGATACGATGGGATGATTTAAAAAAAAATATAAATTATATAAATTACATACAAATTAAATAACTTTATGTAAAAAAAAACCTTGGCCAGCAAGCCGACCAGTCACAGTTATTTTTTTTTGAACATAACTCTAAGGCTTTATTTGGGACAATACTGTAAAACCGTAACCAAGTGACCGTGAAGGAGTTAAATACCTACTTTATGGGGCCTAGTGGTGGGCACAGCTAGTTTATTTTTGTTTATGGTGTTAATTTCATGTAACCTTCAGTCGTTTTTTAATTTATTAATATCTTTCTGTACATTAATTAGATTTTCATAAATATTTTCATTATAGACTCTCATTTTTTTAATAAATTATAATATACAACAGTAGAAAATATTTTACAACATACAAGTAGCATTCGTTCTTCTGTGTTTATTAATCTAACTTTATTTTTGTTTATTTGCAAATATTTAGTTTATGTTCATATCGTCAATGGAAACCTTAGTAGTAACACAGGCGAAGAGTCTTTAACTACAGCTGGGCAGTTCCAGATATTTATCAATGAGATGATATTAAGGTATATCAAGGTAATATTTAATATAATATATATGTGTAATAGTATGATGTATAAACCGCTTGTCTATGCCATATTACACATTTTTAACTTATTAATCAGTGATCTTAAATATACCTCGTCTTGCCATAAATATTATGACAAAGAAAAAAATTATTTTTTTAATTGCAAATCACATTTATTACTTTTACAGTGTGTTAGTTTAATAAAAATATATTAAACAATTAAAAATATAAAAAGCTTATTGGAAGTGCTGCCCATTGCTGCAATACAGTCCTTTAAACGTTGAGATCAGTTAACACGCACGCGCTCTTTCCATGGGGAAATTCTTCACTACCAATGGTATGGATTGTTTTAGGGACTCTAAATTATCAAGGCGTTTAGAGCAGTGTGTACTCTCTAAAGCTGACCATAAATCATAATCCAGTGGATTAAGATCGGGACTCGACGACGGCCAACTCTGATGTCGTTCGCTACCAACCAAGACTGCGTGGAAGCTTTATGGCGCCGAGTCTTGCTGGAAGGACCATACTTGGTTATTGCACATAGTGTTATTAAGGGGCTAAACTACCTTCTCAAGAATGATATCTTGATACACTTTTACCGATGTTGTGATACCTTTTTCACAAAAATATGGCTCAGTCACTCCTTCATAGCTAACATCCCATCACTGAAGTCGGATAATGCCCACGTTGCACTCTGTCGACGAATTGGGAAGCTTTCTTAGAGCCCTGAGCCTAAATACGGTCATTTTGTTTGTTAAAATGTTCCTCAATTGTAAAACTTTTGTCATCCGTATACAATTTTTTTCCGTACCGCTACAGTAGTTGTTTCGATTTTACCACCTCATTCATTTTTTATTTATCAGTTAAGAAATGACCAGAGCGTCTTTTAAAGGCTGCAGGTCCTAAGTCATCTTAAAATACGCGACACGGTTCTAAATGCTATCTTCATTTCCCGAGATAAAATCTTTTGCTTTCGGACAGGACTTCTACGAATTCTTTCCCTTACTGCTTTGACCACTTTTTTTGTACGAATACTACGTGAACGGCCAGGTCTTTTTCTGTCACAAACAGAGGTAGTCTCATTGTACCTATTAATAGCACGGTACACTACACACTACACTACACATTTGAATTGTAATTGTATGGAGAATTTTAAAAATTGCATTTGTCTCCATACCTACTTTGTGTGATGCAATCACAGCGATTCTGTTTTCTTTATCACCCCACTCCATTTTAATATCGCAAAATATTGTACAATGTATTAGCGCCAAAATAAGAACACACAATGAACAATTCCAATTCCAAATTCAAAGAAAACATTTTTTTATTTTTGTAATAGTATTTATGGCCAGACTAAGTATATGTTTGTTCAGTTCAGTTCGTAGTTACACTGTGTAGGGAAATAATCTAAAAGGCGGCGAAATGAATAATTTTACGTGTGTATTATACGACGAGCGTTTACGAATAAGACGCGCCGAATCGCGGCTTTTTCCTTGATGTCCCAATAAAAAATACATAAAGAGACATCAATATTAATAATATATGAATAAAAGCGCGATTTAGTTTTATTAAAACTTTACACCTTGTAAGGGCGATTATTATAAATGATTATTATGTTAATTTATATTATCATAAATTATTATGACGTCAATTTCTTGTTATGTATTAGAAATTTATTAAAACATAGATAAATTCTATTTAAAAACTATACCATATACAATTCAGTTATAATGAAAATGCATAAATTCCGTTATTGCTCGTTTTATTATTTATGCCATCAGAATGTAGGTTACTGAGGTCGCCGCTAAAATGTTTGCGATCTCATTGCTTGATAGATTGGATCCAACATCCGAACGATGTAACGCCGGGCACCGTGTAAATTGTAATTCATGACGCATTGAATTTCATACAATCAGGGATTGCGGTTGTTGTATGGAAACGCATAATGAACTCACGCTGCAGTTCCGCATACCATTTTGACCATGGTAACCAAACCATAAAGGAGATGTTCAAGATACCCACATTAAGCTATACATTATCGTGGAATATCCTTATTTTAGTTTTTATTTCATCAAAGACAGATAACACCATTATAAACAACAACTATCAAACATTAGCTCAAAATAAAAGTTCTAAAAATTTACCAATAAATATGAATCACAATGAAACAAAAGAAACGAGTATCAATAACTGTCTAGTATTAATTAGTATTAGATTATTCATATATTTAACAGTTAATTAGCTAGTTGAGTAATAATAATATTTATAACATAAAGTAAGTTCAACTCTCAGTTATAATATTATGAATATTTAATATGGTGTAACAATGTACAGCAGACCTGTGATAATTATTTATTTATCGAGTGCTCTTCATCAGTCCTCGTGGCGCTGAACCTGGCAGTTGTTATTGGCTGGTCTGACCAAGTATATGTGAGGGTCTAACGTTATTTACAATTGAACGCCGCGTTGAAAAGTTTAAAAATATTTTTCTGTCATTGAATGGTTGCAGGTTTTTTTTTTTAAATATGGCTTTAACATTAAAATTGTTTCTTACTTTTGTGCTCCTTTAAAATAAGTTTTTTTGCCTTCTTTTCGCTCCTTTAAGATTTAAATATTTTTTCTTAAGCTTCACTAAAAAGAAGTTTTATAATCAACATTTTATACCTGATAATTTTTAACTTGCCAAAAAAATATACTTGTCTAGTTTTAAACCTATATAACAGTAACTCCTTCATGGGGGTGATATTCGTTCTTAGCTGATCGCTACTCGGCTAAAAGATTAATCTTACCAAATATCAAGTCTGTAGGTCCTATAGTTATATTCTATAGTTCCAGAGATATCTCATTACGATACGATACAGTACTCAGGTGGATCTCTTATATATAATTAATTATAGACAAATAGAGATGACTTTCTTAGCTCATGTAATCAATCACCTAACTAATGATATCGTTCCATACAATTTTCTTTGCACTGTAAAGGCACTGAACATGCGACTCAATTTGTTGCTGAAAAAATGTAATTATTTTGAAATTAATTACGAAATTAACTAAAGAACATGTATGCATCAATATAGTTATTATATAGCATATATATATATAACGACATTTATGCGATGGTGATATTTAATATGATGATTCTCACAAAATACAATAAAATTCTGATAAAAAACAAATATCCAACCAATCAAAGAAAATGTTTCATGACGAACGTAGTTTTTACACAGTATATTAGTAGTAGTATTTTTCCGTTGATATTTACTATATATATATATATTTTTAATATCTACCATATAGCTTCATATGAAATGACTATGGTTTAGAAAGTTACTTTTTATCATATAAAAATACTCTAAATGTTATATTTATAATGTAATCAAAAGGTTATACAACGTAAGTGCTGACAAAAATTGAAAGGGTTCTTTCGAAATACGAATATCTTGCAAATACAACATTATTATTCTAATGGGCTATGTAATCAATAATAAATGATATATGCGTCACCATGTGATTATGCACCAATTCCACATTTTTATCAACCCTCCCTAAAAACCCAATTTAATCAGCTAGAAAAAAACATAGTTAGATAGATTATTTAAAAGGCGATACGACGCCGTATATAAAATATCGAAGTCAGAATGTAGATATGACATTTCCGAAGCGTAATGTCGGGTGATTTGTGTGCAGCAGAACGTCGATCAAATTCGATCAGATCAGCGATTCCTTTTATACGTTTATTTAGTGATGTATGGCTGTGGCCTAGATGTAGTATCTTGATAGATTTGGATGCTGTCGTTGCTGAAGGCAGTTATGTGATGGATTTTATGGATATCGAATTTTTTATGACCTATATTATATTGGAAATATGCTTTTTTATAGAAAATATATCATAAAGATTCACACAAATTGGTTTGTACTGTTTTGATGTAAGTCGACCTGTCCATTAGATTTTTATGTTTTTGTGGATATGACAACTTGAAAGTAGCTTGTGTAAAATCTCAGTACATAGTAGGTAAAGGTTGGTTATTTTTTAGTAAATAATTACTATAATTAAGGTATAATTAAATCCTCTGAAACGAACATTTAAATATACAAAAATACCTAATAGAATAAAAAGGTATGAGTATGATTATATAATATAAACATTTTCAAACCGTAAGGTCAAAATATATGAGCTTTGAAAGGCTCTAATAAAATAAAGCAAATATGAGGTTATAGCTTTCGACAAGGGTCGAATTTACTGAGAGTTGACTTCGCAAAGAATACACTGGTTGAATTGTATGGAATAGGCACATTGGTTTATGTGACGTTAATAATACAAGGTTTGCGGTTTACTTTGCGGTTTATCTGAAACCTGGATTTTAGTACTAGCCTATAATATAAAGGTTGGCTAGTTATGTAAATTTATAAAAAATATGTTGAATTGTTATAAATAACTAAAAATCAATAAAACTCCCTTAAACTATTTATTTCAGTCTGCCCTTCACAAATTAAGAATTACAAAAAATTACAAAAACAGTACGTATAGTTATTTAATAACTACTAGGTACATAACAATAAAAACTAAGAAAACAATTCCGCTTAAAGTGAAGTTTTTTAATAAAATGATTTTGTTTAAGAGACTTATTTGATATACTTAGATGAATATTTCCTTGCTTTAATAAGATTTCCCTTGCAATAACACGCCGAGTGGTTTAATATAGGAAACTCCAATTAAGCAGACGACGCAAAAGTTATTATGAAATTTTAGAATTAGACATGAAGTTGAGTACGGAGACTTGTTTGACTCTGTTTATAAGTAACGTAGAGATAGAAAGTGATCCATATTTTATTACAGACTGTCGCTGATGATGTATTGCATTTTATATGTAACTTAGTGTGTATTAATTAATAATAAGGCTGAGCTTATAAAAACTTCAAATAAAGATATGGGTGTGAGTCGTGAATGGTGTTAGGTCGTAAATATGAACCACACATTTAAGTTACCGACCGTTTTGAACGAGTAAAGAAAAACTTTTTATCGTAGGTTTTATTGAGCTCCAAAATTTTAAAGTAATAATATTTTATATACAACTCATGTTATTATAAATTAAAATGTTCTTAAGAAATAAAGTTAATAGTTAGAGTATTTACTTGCACACTTTACCTGGATTTGACAAGTTTGAGTTGTGTTTCCCGCTTCTAAGATCTCGAACATAACTTTGAAAAGATGATTAAAGTGTGTCAACTACAAGCTCAAGTAGAATTGGATCTAAGTTTTAATCATCTAATTTACAGACAAAGGTTGAAACTTTCTATGACAATTTAACATAATAACGTTCAAATTACTATATAACGAGTAAATTGGCTTAATCTTAAAACGAAAATAATTAACGAGTTTATTTTAACTTCTGTAGGTTCATATATCCCTGATTTAATTTTTTTTATATATGCACACAATAAAACAATATATATTTGCAATTGACGTTTTTTCAGTTAAAGAAAGTAGTTTTAAAAAAGATATTAATTTTATAAAAAAAAAAAAAAAATACATATCTATCTTAATATGACTACTCGAAATTCAGAGCTAATTTATAATTTAACCGAAACAGTGTTAACGTTGCACACGTGACGTCACTTTACAGTTACATACAGAGGCATACAAGAGAATATTCAATATCCTGAACCCGTACTTCAAAGCATCATCGGTATAACTGAATAAACTGACAGTTAACTTGATACAGCCCGGGCGTGCATTTTAACTTCCGTTCCGCTCAGATCGATCCGCAATCTGAAATTCCTTTGGGACTACGACAATGTGGGATTCTGTTGGATCGCGCTGAGTCCCAAATCCCGTGGCGTTAGCAGGGCTGTCACTAACCGAATTGGTATTACTAAAATCTTTTATTTTTATATACCGAAATATATTATAATATAACAGAATAGGTATACATATTTAGTTTCTTGACTTATACATTTTATTAAATTTATTCTGTACTTATGTATGTCAGGCCGACATTCCGTTAAGACTAACTTTTACTCGTCACTTTTCACGCTGTAATGGTATATGTAATTTCAAATATATAATAAGACAGTAAAAATCGAGTGTGAGTTAAAGAAATCAAAAAATAATTTTTGGATTTTTTGTATGTCTGTATGTCTGTCTGGTACGTTATAACCTCGAATCTACTTGACGGTTTGGAACGCGGTTTTCACAAATGGATTATATATAATCTGGAGCGTTGTCAAAACTTTGTTAAGTCTAAATCTGTTAAGGGAAAAAGAAGTTATGGTCAATTGAAAATTAACTTCAAGTACTGTTACAGCACTTTTAAACAGACTTGAATGCGGTTTACATAAACGTATTTAACTTAGATAAAGCTAGAATTTATACTTTGTTTTATCCTAATTTTAATAAAATAACAAATTGAATATGCTCATATATGCCCATTCTAAATTTAGTCACATAAAATCTCAATAGATGGCGCTGACTTTTTTAGAACTCTCTATGATTATGTTTTTGCATATGGTAGGTATAGCAGTTTGAAATTCTACAATTTTTTTTTTAATTGAACACTACTTAAAAACATAATATTTGGTAACAATTATTTCATATTCATATGCTTTATTACGTACATCTGAATAATGTTCTGGCTGTGTGTCTTATGTGTATGTACTTATGTTACTATTTTCAGTTTGATATCGTAGCAATGTAATGCGTATATGTATAAAATCGCCACGAGAATTAGAAACTGTAGAAAAAACTATAAATCTATAATTGGTCTGGATAATTGTAGTTTCCACAGATTACACGACAAGCGACCTACACGCGGGCGGAGCCGCGGGCATCATCTAGTGGTGAAATCATAATATTTGTAGAATATGTCTCAGTATGTAAAGTTATGTCTTATTTAGAAATAACTTAGATTTAAACTTACAAATACAACAGCTAAAGATGCATAATGATGCATTAAATACACGAAGCACTTATAGATTGTAGTAGGTACACTCCCTACTTACCTATTTGATTGTGTAAAAGTTTCTCTAACCCACACTCGTGTATTTCTCATTTTGTATTTATTGTCCCTTAAATTGCAGTAATGAAAAGCGTGGGCTTCGCAGTCTGTTACGCTTTTAATTACGGAAATGTGCCTTAATGATATTAGTTTTTATGTTTATTGCTTAACTTTTACTTGTTGGGTTACCATGTCAGGTACACCGAACACAAGACCTCAATGAGATTTGATCTTTGAAGAGGTATGATAAGATTTTCAAGGCTATTGTATTTTATTTTTTGCTAGGTTCAGCTTTATTAAAATTACTTTTCATTTAAATGTAAATAAATTAATCACTAGTATGAAGCTTATTAGTTCAAAAATAATTAAATATTATAAATACAAATCTTGACGAACGTTAACCCTAATGATTATTAATAATAATGTTTTATTAAACTAAATCCAACAAAGGAAATTACCTGCCGTTGATAATTAATTAATGAAATCAAATCAAATTACCAGCGAGGCTTTGTGTTCGTATCATCCTCGAAGCCTTCCAATTTGCAGTTTTAGTGTCATTTGTTACAGTCATAGTGTCATTACCACTCACTAAAATCATTAGTATCATTGAATCTATAATTAGAAATGCTGATTTGATCATAAAATATATCAATAGTTACATGACAGATTACGAGTATTTAGTTAATGGTCTTAAAATATGTCTTCGTTTTTTAATCTATGCAAATGCTCATAATAACCCTGAAGGAATTTTATTTATTTTAACCTGCTTTTTTTGGAATGAGTCTGATTTGAATAATATCTTTCCATTTTTCCTTTCAATTCTCGCGGGAGAGAAACAGGTATAATACGACATTACGACTCTTACAAACAAAATTAGAAAGGGTATTTTTTTGTTTAAATATAGCTAAGTATTTGAACAGCGTTCAAAAACCTATTATATCTTATACAGTTTGATAAACGTTCCTAGTAGGTAACTTTTTTCTGTAGTCCACACAGACAGAGACGCGGAGAACAATTAGATATACATAAATTGTACATTATTGCTATATCAAAATACTTGAATGTAGTTTTTATTTAACCACAATTGTTCGTTAAGCGCAAAACAAAATTGAAAAATCTACAAAACATCGACTAAACAAATTCAATTAGATTATGCTGGAGATACACGAACAGTGTGTAAATGTGATTTACCAATAACGTGTGATAAATTATTAACGGTATTTAACATTACAGAGAATAACCTAACATAAATAAACAATGTAAGTAAAAACAAACTACCTATTAATATATGTAGCAGGAATTATCAATATAGAAATTTTAAGTGCACATAATTCCAGACATCTTCATGTGATGTGTCATATAATATGTTAACGAAAGTAAAGGATTCAATTTAGTTATTAAATTAGATAGGTATTGACTAGATCTAGTCTCTGGTAACCCTGTTTCGGATCAGTTCGACGCAGACAATGTGGATGCAAATCTGCAATTCCACGAATTGTTCTAATGGAGTAACAGGATAAATTTGAAAAGATTCCGTTTGGATGAATAGGTTTGAATTAACGCTAATAAAGGTAATAAAGCAGATATATATTAAAAGTTTGGATCTCCTCTAACTACTTTAATAATATGTGTATCCTAATAAAATAAAAGAAAGAGCGCTTGGCAGAAAATATATTCAATTAGTTAACTTCGTGAGTCCCTTTTTATTTCCAATGCCAGGGGATGTCTGTTGTTGTGTCTTGTCTCCGAGTACCGTTAAATATTATTAGATACCGTTGCGTATTGTCGGATGACATGATGTTAAAGTAACAGACCACAATTACAACTGGTTATTTTTTTGTGTGAGTATATAGTCGTACATGTAGCAGTGAACATATCATGTCTAAACATTTTACTCGTTAAGTAATAATGTTGTAAAAATATAAAGTTTCACCTAAAGACCATATGTAGTATATAATAAACATTTGAATTAAGAAAACATGTATTCGTATTTTAAAATATAGTAAATATTTATATTTGTTTGTATGTCCTTTTTATTTTTATACTGTTAAACTTCTAAAAATCGTTCTTTCCCAAATTATAATGTATAAATTTATATCTACTATTTTAGAGCTATTCTAACAGTCTCATGGTTAATACACAAAATAGATTTATTTCTGAAAAATGTCACGGTGTTGTAATGGACTTTAAAAAACCGTTACTGGCTCGAGATTAGTCAAAGTGACATCCGATAGCTGTCAGGTGATCAGTCAAACCAAAAGACACATTATTTTTATGATTGTCATCCAAAAATCATAGAGTTATTATACATACAAAAACGAAATATAAAGAGATAGATAGATCGAAATTACGTATCTGTCTCTTTTTTTGCGCGTACATAGGTAGTAATTGAGTGATTGTCATTATTACTAAAATGCTAGGGCTTACCTCTAATATTTTAAAGTGTGAGATCAAATTTAAGTAAAAAGTATAGACAATTATGTACTATAATTATAATTTCTATTTTATTTATTGTATGCAATGAATTGTGTGTGAAAATAAACTATCTTTTCGACTACAGTTACAGTTTTCACAAGTAAGAAATTGACAGTTTTAATTTTGTCATACACATGTTAAAAGATATATTAGTAGTATATAATATGATAAAAAAAGATTTTTAAATCTACTTATTTCTCTTTAGATTTTAGGAAAAAAATTTCAACAAAAACCTTCAAAGATTTGGGGTGTAACTTTCATACTGGATCATAACTTATATCATAATACTGAAGGATATACAACTTTAAGAAGATAAAAATTATATTAAAATAATCACAATATTTGAATATAATGACAGTAACCACATTTTCAACCATTTCTAGATTTACTGAATTATAAAATAGGAATGGAATAACATTTCCATCGGGTGATGTTATTTTGAGATGTTATCATTGCACAGAAAAAATATTAAGACGCTATAAATCTTCATTACAATACAGAATATTGATCATATTTTAGAACAGGAACCTTTGAATGATCACAGACACCAACTAATACTTCTTATCATTCAAAATTATGTCGATATAAAGCAGTCGATATGAAGCACGAAAGTGATAAATATTTCAAGGGCAATATTAATTGGTGTACCTTACTCTAGGGATTCTCATCAAGTATTATGTATACTTAAATCTAATTTTACGTAATAATGTTTTTACCTTACCTAGAATAATAGAGATAAAGAGAATACCTAAAATAAAAGAGATATTTTTTACCTTACCTAGAATAATTTAACAATACATAGGAAAAATAAAATAGTTATCAAAACACAGTATTATTCATTACAATTAATAACTTTCGTTTTAGGCTAGAATAAAAAATATTTGAATTTTCGTCTGGACTCAATATAGTATTCAAAAAATGTTTTAAACAAATGTTTTGACTCATTCTAAATTCAATAGTAAAAAAACTCAAACATTTGGAATGTTCTAAAACAATGTCCAAGTATTTAAATTATAAACGCATCATAAATATTTCTTTACGCATGTGTGATTAGACAAAGACAAATGGTGTGTCATCTTACATCTTTTTTTTTCTCTGAAACTGACGGTCATAGGAATGACTATAGTTCATCTATTCTTTGTGTAATAATTCTATGACAAAAAAATTAAAAAACCTCCGATACAAAAAGACCTCTAAAAAGAATAAAAATAATATTATTAGGTATGTACTTATTGAAGTTGTTTTGACGGGGGACCGTTGTACGTACGTTGACGATGGCGTCTATTTTACGAAGTTAATCATTGAGGACTACCTATACGATTCGATATCGTAATTTCTTTACTTGCCTTGTTAACTTACTGAATTCAATAAGTACATAATAATATTCTTTTTATTCTTTTTAGGAGTCTTTTTGTAAGTTATGTTACTGGTTTCTCAATTGTACTAAATGAACCTACAGACACAAAATTTTCAATTGTTTAAGTATTTCTATTAATCTATAGTCTATACTAATATTATAAAGAGAAGAAATTTGTTTGTTTGTTTGTTCGAATTGAATAGACTCCGAAACTACAGGACCGATTTAGAAAAATCTTTTAGCATTAGAATCCTACATTATCCCTGATGAACACTGGCTATTTTTCATAATCATCATCATCATCACTAATATTATGAAGAGGAAAGATTTGTTTGTTTGTTTGAATTGAATAGGCTACGAAACTACTGGACCGATTTAATAAAATATTTTACCTTTAGAATCTTACATTATGCCTCTGATGTACAAAGGTTATTTTTAAGACGAGAAATATATATAATATTATATTTAATAAAATAAGGATTCGCGTGAAAGTTTCGACAATGTAATAAATTATAAATGTATTAAGTAACATGATTCAAGACTTTTTCATATGGGTAGGTAGATAAAATGGGTTTCATATATATGTCGCAGATCACGATAATTTAACGATAATTAGTAACTCAATTGATATTATTGTAACAGTGGGGTGTGAACGCCGTGACGTATTGAGTCACGTGATCGGAATCGTTTGGAGGGGCACCGGAGACATTTTAAATATCCGAGAGCATCGAGACGAGAGGATTATTCATTAGTGTGAGCCTTACAGTCCGGACCCCCCCCAAACGGGACCGGTGGTTCACGCAACTTTGATAATTGTATACCTACTAAGTAATTTGTGATTACCTACATTTAATACAAGTAATTGTCATATTGTGTTTGTGTGGTTTAATTGCCTGAGACCTACGCTTCGCATCCTGTACCAGAAGACGTCATCAATACCGAACCAGCCACGAATATACCTCGATATCTCCGACATATACGAATATTAATAAATATAAACATTTAAAGTTAAAATGATTTACAATCACTAATAACACTATGATGAAGGGATTTATATTATCACTAGCTGTTGCCTGTGATTCTATATGACTACGATCATAAGCCATATAAATATATTTTTACAGTCTACGTGGACGCAGTCACGGAAAACAGCTATCCCTAATAAAGTACTTTATACTTACTTACCTCAGTAAGTTAGTGTACAAAACTTTTGGCCTTCATAACAAGGCTTTTTTCCTATATAGCGCGGGCGAAGCCGTTGGGAACAGCTAATTATTGTATAAGAACCTCTCCCCCGCACTAATAAAACGTCAATATCTTGGAGACGACTATTTCTATTTCAATCAAACATGGATAAGAACCATCTCGACGAGCATAGCTTTCGATTAAAAAAAAACGCATTCAAATCCGTGAACGCGTTTGGCCGCAAATTTGCCACAGACAGACACACAGATACACAGATACACAGATCTACAGGTCAAACTTATAACACTCCTCTCATTAGTCGGGGGTTAAAAATATCATCCAAAATCTGAATTTGACAAGTCATATTAAATGTACACTGTAAATAATATTTATTTAAAATACATCGGAATTTACATGTTTTATTTATAAGTTTCGAAATAGTAGGTACACAACAGTAGCGCCACCTACGTAATTAATTATTTAATGTTGTTTAGTTTTTACTGTTAAATGTTATTTAGTATTTACTGTTAAATGTTATTTAGTACATACTGTTAAATGTTTTAAAAATTAAAAGCGAAAGCGAAAAGATATTTAACATAATGTTTAATCTTTTATTAATTATTAGAACTTCAAGTTGGTTATGAAATTATAAATTACCCTCACCTAAATATTATAGTGTTAAAATATTACAAAACGAGTTGTAAGGGCTGCTCTCTCTCGGCTGGTTGGATATTAAACACTGAAGAGCAAGTCCTAACAATATATAAATCTTATTCTGGTTTTTTACAATACTACACGGGACAATGTTGCTCCGATTCCTCGATTTTGGTTTAAAATATTATATAATAAGTATATAAAAAAATATTTCTTAAGCTATAGAAATAATTTTTATTCAATCAAACTAGTCCTTTTGAACATACGCTACATTAAAAAGTTCACGCTAAATTAAAAAGTTTTTAACAAAGACCAAAAAGAAAAAAATCTTTAATCCACCCTTTTTAAACATTTTGTATGCGCAAAGAGTTGCCAGTAAATTAGTTTTCAAGTTAGCAGCAAAATTAAAGGAACATTCAGAAAAATTGGCAGAATTAAATTAAAAGGGGAACAATACTTGCGTTTAAGTTTCAAGTGGTAGCATTTTAAAAAGGTTCTGGTTCTCGGTATTTCGACTTATACAATTTTTAAAAGTGTTATTTTAAATTAAAACATAACTTACTACGTTCTCAGACTACGACCGCGAGTTAGACGACAAAACTTAAAAGTTGATATTCTTATAGCAATTTAAATAATTCTATGACTTATTTTTAGATGAACAGATTTCAAAAGAGATATTCTGCAGGGGATCTGTTATTATTTTGAAAACAAAGGGAGTTTATATTTTTTTATTCTTTTGAAAGCTGCGAAGTTGGTTAAAAGCAAAGATTATGAAATGTTTTTGCAGGAATATCATATATAAAATAGTTTTCTTATATGATATATAAACATATATCATATGAGAAAAGTACTTTTTGTTTTACGATTAAATACAATTAGACCTAAATTTAACATTAATATCCTACACGTTTGACCTCATTAGGGTTCCGGAATTAAACAAAATTACCGTTATTAAATATAATTATTCGCTCATTTTATGCAAAGCCTTTGCATTATAAACCCAATTAAATCAATTGGCTTACATAGCGAGGTCACAGCTTGTGTGCTTGTCGGCCATTTTGTTTAATCGTGTTCTACGAATCCTCAACAGATTTATATGAAACTTCGAACTCAGCTCTTCCGTGACTAACTTTATAGTTATAAAGCTGTTCAACCCAAGTTGGTTTTAGTTGTTTTCTGGTTGCGCCTTGGACTTATGGCTGTGGTTACCTGGAACTAAATAACGGAAGCCATCTCGTTGCTGTTAGTAAGTATCATCTATTATTTACATATGATATATGTTTGCATATTTATACAAAATATATCAATCACATTAATCTTTATTTAATCGTTGGGCCGCGTGATAGTGACAAGTAGCTTCTGAGATGTAATCTTCACTTAATGAGATCATGGTCAAAAAAGTATTTATTTTGCTAACACAAACGGTAGTTAAAAAATACTCTCATATTAAAAACATGGAAAAAAATAAATAGAACATTAAAAAACCCCCGATATAAAAAGACCTCTAAAAAGAATAAAAATAATATTATTATGTACTTATTGAAGTTGTTGCGTCGGGGGACCGTTGTACGTACGTTGACGATGGTGTTTACTTTACGAATTTACTAGGGCTTAGACTATAAGATTCGATATCTTAATTTCTTTATTTGCCTTGGTAACTTATTTGCATTTTGATTTCTTCCTTTATTAAGCGGTCCCCCGACGCAACGACTCCAATAAGTACATAATAATATTATTTTTATTCTTCTTAGTGAGCTTTTTGTATCGGGGGTTTTTTAAATTTTTAATATATGTTTTTCTGCATTTTAATCTTATGTTACTGGTATCATTAACGTACTAAATAAACTTACGAACACACAAATTTTCAGTTGCTTAAGTATTTCTTATAATATTGCATAAGAACCTGCATCAATAAAACCTCAATATCTTGGAGACGACTGTTTCTATTTCGACCAAACATAGCTAAGAACCATCTCGACGAACCAGGTTTTCAATTAAAAAAAACCTCAATCAAATCCGTCCACGTGTTTTGCTGCTACATTGCCACACACAGACACACAGATACACTGATCGACAAGTCAAACTTATAACACCCCTCTTTTTGAGACGGGGTTTAGAATTGCAGAAAAAACTTGTGACCGTTGAGATACTTTTCCAAATCTAGCTCAATAGATGTCACCTCCATCCTGATTATCAAAGTTTACACTATTTATACTGTTTTATTATTTAGATGGGCCGCGATATGATATCACTTAAAGAGTCATATCGCATGGCGACGGTCGAGTCCTGTCGGTGTCGATTTAAAAAAGAATTTTCTCTTAGTAAAGGAATGTTGAACAAAGATAGTATATAATGAAAATCATATCAATAAAACTAACCAGAATCTAACACACTACAGTAGGTACCTACTTGTTGTTCATACATTTGTAGAACAATCAAAATAGTCATATTAATAAATTTATTAATATATATTTAATTTAATAGTAAATAGATATTATTTCAGATTTCTTAATTTGCTTTGTTGATTTTAATACAAAGGTACATTATTTCATCTTTCTCCGTCGTTGTGTTGATATTCTGGATAAATCTATAGAAGTGACGAATAATTGAGGCGGAAGCTGTCGTCGGCCATTGCAGCTCCATTAGGGTAAACCATAGATATTGTACGGCAGGAAGGACTCGGAGGACACCATAAACAACTTTTATAATATTTCAGTAGTTTTGCTTTAATTTTAAGCAAAGTATATATTTTTTTGGCTCTAACAACGTTTTAAGCTAACAAAGAGACCATTTTATAAATATCAAATTACGTAATGTTCAGCGAGCAGATATATATTTTTTAATATTTTAACCATTTATTTAATTTATATATGACTCTTCTGTTTAATCGTTTCCTATGACGTCACTTCCGTTGCTGTGCACATCAATTAGCTCGGACGTTGATTCGATATGCTAACTAAATTATATTGACATCTGCTTGAGATAAAATGTCTTTAAGATATATTGAACCAAATTTTGAAAATAAAGTGAGTTTGTTTTTAAAGGAAACAATATAATTTTGTTTTAATAAAAATATTACTATAGTAAATTTAATGAATTATTGTTTTATTATTATTAATTTATTTAAAATCAATTAATGAGCATGATGAGCAAAAGAAAACAGAAAATATACCCAAATAAATGTAAACATGAGATGTACCAATTATATTTAAATTAAAATATTTTATATATATATATACATATTCAATTGTAACTTCACATAAAGATATATTTCATATTACGTTAAAGTGTACAAATCTAAGAAAACATTACCAAATTTACCAAATAGCAGAAGTACAGTTCTACCTCATAATTTTTGCTAACTCGGTTTTCCTTACACTACATTCTTAGTGATAGTATCGTAACAAGAATGTACGGTATTTATGAGCACACGAATCTATTTAATGTAGTTCACTGAGATTTACGATCCTAGATATGTTCGTACACGACTAAAAACACAATGCAACAGAATATATAGAGGTGAAATACGGATGGGAACCTCTGGTAACAGTCTGTATTAATCTTGAGATATGTTTGAGTTATTTACAAAATGTTACGTAATAATAATAAACTAAATTTTATTATCAATCAAACTTAATTAATAATAAAATATAATTAATAAAGGCGCAATGAAGCCTTCCATTCCTACAAAAACTTTTGTTATAAGATTGAAGATTTAAAATATGAAAGAACATATAAAATGTATTGTAATTAAGTATTACATATAATTGTAAAACTAACTTACGCAATAATAACTCTGTACATAAACACTCTGTTAAAGTATCATTGCAGGAGGAAAGTTTCTCTCAAAACTAAACTAGAATTGAATTCAAACAATTTGAACCGAACAAAACAATCATTGAAACATTCTACAGAAAATTTACGATAAAGACCTTACAATCTGGCTCGTATTTCTTTCTTAATGTTACAAAAGCTTCCAGTAACCTGGGGTAACCTTCGGACACTCGATCTCAATTGGAATTTCAATTGTGTTCTCTGTCTGAGAATTAATCTCGAGTGGAAAGTGCTTCAAACTATGTTCGATCATTTAATTAAAGACAAAACTTTTCCCTACATTTACTGCTTTCATGGCTGTTTATATATAACCTAAACCATTAGCTTACAATGTGACCCCCATCCATGCAATAAAAACAAGACAGCTAATAAATGTATTTACTGGTATAAAAACAAATCGAATCTGTAACTTGACACAATTTTTCGTAAGAGAAATAATGAAATCAAATTTTCCTTATAATGAACAAAATAAAAACTTCATCTAGACGTTATGAATTCATAAAACGTTTCTCGCAAGGCCATTTCATTTGCCCGGAGCTTATTTTCATTGCTACATACGGGTGTGCATTTTATTATAAAATCCTTAACTAATAAGTAATTATTAATCCTTAACTAATAAGTAATTATTAATTATCTTAATTAATAGTGTCGTAATTTAAAATTAACATAGACCATACTTTAAATCCATGAATTCAATGAACACTAAAAAAAAGTAGATTTTGTGGTTTCTGTTTAAAGGAGTTTAAGTGTAACCAAAATTAAATTACCTTAATGACACTTTACAGAATAATATGAGTTATAAAGACAGTCATTTAATATATTTAAAGAATAAAATAAAAAACATAATGACGATTTTTGCACCCGCGATTTGTACCGGTACGTTGGTCGTATATTTTCATTCTACTTTATATTACTTGGCTCATTGCTTTACATCTGTCAAATCTTGAGAGGTATTTGCCGGCTCCTTATAACTTAGAAGACGTAGTTTATATTAGGATGGGTTAGAACAACATTTAAAATTGTAAATTCCTATTTATTTTTCTTAAATACGGAGAGCTCTGGCTACTTATAGAATAGGGATTTAATTTTCGTAAAAAATATTCATTTCATCTAATAGTATTCATATTTTATTTTGGTACTATCAATATTTAAGTAGGTACCTTGATATATATAATACTCGGTAATTTTTAATTTTTCTTGTAATTGTTAGTCTCGCAAAGTAATAATGTTTTTACTACCTACTAGCTTGTTTGTTTGTTTACTTTAGAAGTATGTTATGTTATGTATGTTATGTACATATACGACTCTACATGTAGAGTTTTTAATTAAACGTGATATCATCCAGATTTGAAGGTTTTTTTGATTAATGTTATATCTAGATAAACATCTGTCATTTGAAATGTAGAATAAATAATAAATAAAACGTTTACGTCATGTTTAAAAGGAATTAAAACCGTAAAAGTAACGCAATTTAAAATTCTATTGTGAGTCAGCCTTTTGAAAATGAAATGAAACCACACCATCGCTAATAAATACTCCCAGAAAATCTCACCTTTCATTTCTACAAAACAATCGTTGATTAAAACGTCCGTTTTCCTGAAAACTTTGCTGAAAAACACCGCTGTTCACAGACAATGCTCCCTAAAAACTAATTACATTACAAATCCGCCCGCCCACCAACGACTCATAGTAATCATGTAACTGAACTCACATTCATTAAATTTAAATTGTAATAGAGTTTATAACTATTGTACCAGAGATGATGATGTATGTTTACTAGGTAATAACAATTATTTATTAACATTTTTTTTAATGAATACTAATAAAATGAAATGCCTATGTCTATGTCTGTTATGTCATGTCTAGTTTTGTTTTTATAACTTAACGTCTTCGATAACTTTCTCGTCTTCATCCTGTAACTAAAGCTAAATTCCTAAAAGTTTGACGACTTGTTGTGCTCTTACTTTATACGCATTCGAATAATTCACAGTTAAATGTATAATTATTTACAATATTACAATTATCCATATATATATATATAATGAAATTGTCACTGATCGAATTCTGTTCATAGAAAATATTAGAAAAAAAAACATAATAGGGGCTTTTATAGGAGCAAGAGAACCCAAAACAATTTTTTTTCATTTTGTCTGTTAGTCTGTATGTCTGTATATCTGTATGTATGTAAGTTTGTGCACGCTAATCTCAGGAACGGCTTAAGCAATTTGAATGTAATTTTCAGAAATATATTGTAACAGTCTTCACTTAACATTTAGTGTTTATTTTATTTGAATCGGTTTAGAAATAAAAAAGTTATGTCAATTTATGTCAACCACGTAATAGGTACCATGCAAATCTTCTTATATTATAGACGAGTAGTCTCTGTACATTGAAAACATAAAAAAGTATATAGCCAACTAACAAAAATCCATTTAAATCATTTTTGAAATTTTTGTCTGTTTATCTGTTTCTTTTTTAATTATGTACTCAACACAACAAAAATATGTGGCTAATGTAAAATTTTAACTTAACTTTTATACTTAGAAATTAAAGATCACTCTGTAATATTAACATTTCGATTTTAACTTTCATTGCACTCTTAACTTTATAAAAAGATATATGTATTTAAAGTTTTCAGGATTTATCTTTATACTTATAATAAAACTGTCACTCGATGTCGATGTGTGTACGTGTATTTTTTTTTAAATTTTTAATGGGGGATTTATTTTTGCAATTGCTTATATAGCAAGAGAACCCAATACAATGTTTTTTCATTTTGTCTGTTCGTCTGTATGTTTGTATAAACAAACAAACACACAGATAAGTTGTATAGACATAGACATATAGACATATATATATATATATATAGACATTAGCATGCACAAACATATATCTATATGTTTGTGCATGCTAATGTCAGAAAGGGATTTACCGATTTGGATGAAGTTTTCGGGGATATGTTATCATGGACTTCACTTTACATGTAGTGTTTTTTTAATTGGTTATCAAACAAAGAAGTTGTACAATCATACATATTTTTTTAACTCCGCTGTAAAAAAATAAGTATGATATATAAAATAATAGCTAAGAATAAACTAGAAATTCTCTTACACGCAAAAATTTCTCGAAGGAGTTTGGTGAAATTTTGAAGGTTTATAGTTTATACATGGGTATGTACAAAGGGTATGTTTTACATAACATACATATCATTTCAAGTTAGATTCATTTTTTCCACTGCCACACTCATTCATTCTCCGACTAACATAGATTATCCAAGAATAGATTTCACATATATTTTATATGTATATTTTGTCCTACTAATAAATGAAAAGTGGAACGGTTTATAGCTCGTACTAAATGTAATTCATCTTTATCAAGGCAGCATTGTGGAAGGTAAGCTCGTTATAATTCTATAATTGAAAAAAGGGATCCGTAGGTCATGTGTGTTGACATTTTTATTTATTTCATGGAAAAAGGGACAAAAAATGCAGATATAGAATTGAAAAGAAATTTATTGTAGGTCCTGTCGCTTAAAATGTTTCACCGTCTTGGATACAGTACCTTCAGTATTAATCGAGTATTGGTTTTTTACCCCATTATTTGTTTGTAATAGCTGATATAGGTACATATATAAAATGTTCTCTAAATTATTACAATATTGACAAGTAATATTAATTATTATTCCTAGATCTTAGAGTATAAGATGTAAAGCGCTGATTTCTGTAATTGATACTAAAATAATTTTAAATATATATATTTTTAATAAAAAAATACAAAAATGTTGATGAACAGCGTTTATTAAAACAATTTGGTTCTACTGTGTATAGTAGTAAATAAAATGACTTAATTTAATTTAGTTTTTCTAAACAACGAAGCATATTATTATTTTCGACCGATTATAGAAAGTATTAATTGCATTACAGTGTTATTTGGTATTGGTAAACACCAATACTTAAAAAATATTAGGGATAGGGATGATACGATTTTGTTGGACTCGGATATAGAACGCCAAGGTATTCACTAACCCTCAACGGTTACTCTTAAAAGTATCACCTTAGTCGGACACACATTCACTATAACATCTTATCTAAAGTGTGAGTTTGTATTCTATAAGCATTTTGCATCAAACATTTTAAGAAACTATATAACAAAGATAATAAAATCATATTTTATAATACATATCATATAAATATCTAAAAACTACATTGTATTATCTCTTGGAACGATATTTAGCTCTCCACCGCTTCGCACATAAACAAAATAAAAGATAGAAAATAATGTTTACTGATGATTTATTCTTACTTGTAATAAATTATAAATATATTTCTTTATAATATAATATACATTTTGTTTTTTATATAAGAAAAATTGTATTTTGTAGCAGAAACTGCAAAAAACATTTTATCCTATATATAATCTTTTAGGAGTCTTTGAGAAACTCTATTTCATCATTATCATCGTTCGATTTGTGTAATTCTAACACATTTTGAAAGATAGATGTCTCATAGGTCTTAGTCAACGTTTTCCCGACTTATTCGATACTTATCGTTCAGTTTCTAATAAATTGTAGCCTATATATACATCATTATGTTACATACTTTTTATGAAAACTTTTTATTATTTCCTTATCGTTACAATGTTTTTTTAACTAACTTGACATATGACAACTATATAAATAATTAATTTTCTCAGAAAACTCATGTAATACAGTACTTACTACTATTATACTACTGAATAACAAAAAAAAAATTGTATCATGACATCTGATAGGTTTTATTTGAATTAAAAAAAGAAAACACCTTAATTCAAGAAGACAGTTACACGCACTTTTGAATGGTCAATTATTATAGTCAGTCCGTGAGTAAGCTACCACCAGGTCGGAAGGGTGCACTGAGAAGAGCTGGCCGGAACCTAACAGTACTTCTTTTTAAATGAATTTTAACAATGTCTGATGTATACATTACAACATTAACCCTGCAAATGAGTAAATGACCCAAGTTTGACACATTTTGATTAACCAAAAACTCTTGAATGTTAAAATAAGATTTATTTAACAATATATAAACTTTATTTTAATTTTTTGTAAATATCGTATGTCTATCACTGTTTATTATATAAGTAATTTTGTATTTATATATTAGTAAATAATTAAAAAAGTGAAATATTACGAAACGACCGTAAGAATACCAATTTCTTTAATAACATCTCTCAGAGAATCTCTAGCTTTTAAATTATAAATAGCCCGCATAGCTCTTTCTTGTAAAATAGATATAGAATAATTTCGTCAGCACTGCCCCATAGTAAAATACCGTAAGACAAGACACAGTATGAATAACTAAAGTTATAACTAAGAAAATTGTTGAGTCTGTCAGTTGTAATACTTCATTATTAAGGTGCAAACTACAATGTAGACTTTTTACATTAGGAAGTGTAAATTGCATGCGTTTAGTTCTTTTAATATTAATATCGAACCAATGAAGAACACGTGACAGAGCACTGTTTACTTTGTCATTATTACTCTCAACTTTAAAAATAAGCGAGGTATCATCAGCAAAAAGTACAATGCCACATAGTTCTTTTACGTAAAAGGGCAAATCATTAACTTATAGTAAAAATAAAAAGAGGCCAAGAATAGATCCTTGGTTAGGTGAGAACCATCCGATTCAATTATTCACATAAACCATCTGAACTCTTTGATTTAGGTAAGAGGCAATAAGATCAAGCGCAGCACTACGCACACCATAGTGGTTAAGTTTGCATAGTAATGTTTGATGGTCCACGCAATCAAAGGATTCAGATAAACCACAAAACAACCCGATTGCATTCTGTGACTTCTCTCATGCGTCGTAAATGTGCTTAAGAAGCGTGGCACCCGCATCAGTTGTTGATATGCCTTTGGTGAAACCATATTGTTCACTATGTATGATTTTATTGCTATAAACCAATTCTATTATTTGGTTTAGAATTATATTTTCGAAGATTTTACTTAAGGTAATTGCCAGGCTCTATTCTATCGCTAGTTTTGAACAAAGAAACTAATTTAGTATTTTGCACTAAATCTGAGAATGTACCGGTTTCAATACATTTGTTAAAATAAAGATAATTTTGGAGCAATATCATTTATAAAAGTGATAAGTAATTTAATTAACATACCAATAAGATCACCGTCCAATAAATTAAAAAAGATAGGGGGGACTCTCAAAGTTTAATCTTAGGTCAATTTCTTTTCCTTGTTTATGTAAGTGATCTACTCGTGATGGACCACGAAAACTCAGCAGGCCGGGGTCGCATATAATTGGAATGAAAAACTATCCACTTGACAATATAAAAACAAAATGAAGTCCTCATCGAAACTTATTTAGGCATATTTTTAAGAACAACAAAGAATATATCTATAACTTTTTATGTATTTTTATACCAATAACTTTTTTCAAAAGGTTTATTATGTACACGAATAATAATCATTATTCGTGTACGTTTTTAAACTTTTACCTTAAACCTTAATAGCGTTGTTAAGGTCTCTACGGGCTCCCTATAGAACGTAAATCGAAAATTTCATCAAAATAACTTTAAAAAACCGATCTTCACGAGAGCAACTAATTGATGAGAAATAGATTTTATTTTAATTAACATCTATTTATTTTTTTAAATACCAACAAATTGCTCTTGATAAGCATTAGGACTAAAATTGTAAGAATAACATTATTAATTGATTTGCTATTATCTTTGGCATGACTTCCAAACTTCGATTTTAGTAACTGATACTTTTTTTAATAAAAAATATAGTATAGTGTCAGGGAGTGTATAGTTTTCTAATGATCAAAATACAATACATTTATTTATACATTATATTTATGTATTAATCTGAAATGGACACCTATATTCTATTTTTTTTTCTCGTAAGAAGTACGTAAGTACGTAGTAAGTTAAGAACTATAAAATATGACTTCTATGAGTCTAAGTTAAATTATTGAAAAGTATTTTTCATCTCTTTTAAGTGACGTAAAATTAATATTCAGAACATACAAATGTATCGATTTTAAACGCTATGTGGAAATAGAAATGATACAGAAAATATTGTTAATAGTAATAATATTTTATTACAAAAAATATATTAAAATAATCATTTTTTTATTTAAAAAAAAAACATAAACAATGCTTTATTTATTATTAATTTAGATTTTTTTTAGTTTTCGAAAGTTGTGATTTAATTAAGCTGTTCGGCTTCTTGGATGGCCGGTGCAGGTTGAGGTGAAGGGAATACAGGCTCGGGCAAGATTACAGGCGACGGTTGAGGTGCAGGGAATACAGGCTCGGGCATGATTACTGGAGATGGTTGTGGTTCCTCGATTTCTTCTGGAACTTGATCAATGATTGCGGGCCCGACGTGAACAGGACTGTCAACAGCGACTTGGCCTTGAGACTCCACGTTAATTATAATTTGAACTAGACTGCTAGAGATTGGTATCCCATCAACAACAGGTCCAACGGCAATAGGTGACTCATCGACGATAGCAGGTCCGACAGAGATTGGGGCTCCATCAATTATAGCAGGTCCAACTGAGATTGGGGCTCCATCAATTATAACGGGGCCAACGGAGATTGGGGCTCCATCAATTATAACGGGGCCAACTGAGATTGGTGATTCATCGACAATGACAGGCCCAACGGAGATTGGAGCCTCATCAACGATGACAGGTCCGACGGAGATTGGAGCCTCATCAACGATGACAGGTCCGACGGAGATCGGTGCTTCATCTACGATGACAGGTCCGACGGAGATTGGGGCTTCATCTACGATGACAGGTCCAACGGAAATTGGTGCCTCATCGACGATGACAGGTCCAACGGAGATCGGTGCTTCATCTACGATGACAGGTCCAACGGAGATTGGTGCCTCATCGACGATGACAGGTCCAACGGAGATTGGAGCCTCATCAACGATGACAGGTCCGACGGAGATCGGTGCTTCATCTACGATGACAGGTCCAACGGAGATCGGTGCTTCATCTACGATGGCAGGTCCAACGGAGATTGGTGCCTCATCGACGATGACAGGTCCAACGGAGATCGGTGCTTCATCTACGATGACAGGTCCAACGGAGATTGGTGCCTCATCGACGATGACAGGTCCAACGGAGATCGGTGCTTCATCTACGATGGCAGGTCCAACGGAGATTGGTGCTTCGTCTACGATGACAGGTCCAACGGAGATTGGTGCCTCATCTACGATGACAGGTTCAACGGATATCGGGGCTCCATCAATGATAGCAGGTCCGACGGATATCAGTTCCGGCTTCAAGAAGCGTTGAGTCGGACTGGCTGCCACAATGCCAATAATGGCTACGATAGAAAACAGTGATTTCATTACAGTCCTAGAAAAAAAAATAAGTGTTTAATATAAAAAATCTTTTAAAAAATGAAAAATATCAATTAACAAAATAAAAAAAATATCATGAATAAAATAACAAGTTTTTTAAAGTAATGTGAGACCGACCAAATCTGAATAGAATCTTCCTGAAAATATAAAATACACCTACCTTTGTATGTTTATCGACGATGTCAAAAACTATGCTTTAAGCATGTACGCTGTCGCCTTTTATACGAATGTTTATCATTTATATTGGGAGTTCAAGGTTTTGATTACAATTTAAGATTTATTGCACTTAATACTAGCGTATTATACGAAATATTATCTTGATTATTTTTATTATTATTTATAGCACACTATCTCGTTATATATATACATATATATACATATGTATAAAAAAAATATATATATATATATATATATATATATCAAATATATACCTTTATATTTATAAATATATAAATAAACAAACTATAATATCTTTTGAAAAATAATGTTTGAATGATGATGACAATTTGAGGGTAAAAATCAATATGTAATTACGTGTTTTTTGACCGTATCTCATTCACTCAGATATTAAGTCTTGTCAAAATCTATTTAGAATTATAGACCCAAAGTGTTGACAATAGGGAATATGCATAAATTTAAAATGGTCTCAAATATTTTTTTTCGGATACTTATTATAATCATACTATAATAAAAAAAAATATTTGCTAATCATTTAAGGCCATAAAATAATTTGTGAAAAGTCTAAATTAAGGGAGCGAAATTCAAACTTCCAAAACGCGCCACCACTGCACTGGTCGAAAGGAAATGTGACGTCATTTGACACGCTATTCAAATTATAGGCGTCGAAGTTCATACTTTGGTAATAGTGTAACTGAGAAAAATAAATAATTCAAACCTATATTTTCGTGCTTAAAGGTTTTTATAAATGATACGATTGTTTAGGTAATCCTAAAACATTTTCTCAATATTCAAAAAACAAAACAAATACCTACAAACTCTTTTACAATAGCAGTTAGCATGCTACTACACATTACATTTTTAAAATGTTTCTTCCTCTGTTTCATTTTCCACTTCACATGACTCATATACTTAACTTGGTAGATAATCAGCAGATATAGAAGATATAAGATGCTATAGAAGTACTATCAGCTGTGTTTTCAGTAAACAATTTCCGTTTTAAAACAGATAGTTTTACTGTAAAGTACTGGTAAAGTATCATTATTGTGTGTTTAATGAGGAAATGGCGACAATGCTATATTTTGTTTTTTAGCAGGTATATTTACATTGACACCTTTACTTCTATACTTCGGTTTATTATTAACTTGCTCAGCTTAGTCACTTGGTAGTTTATCTTCAATTTACGAAAAACTCTGCCTTATGATCATCACATTCAATAAGAGAAGTATTCAGTCCTGGCTGATTAATATCACAGACATTTGTATGGGCAGTACTAGGACTTACTTAGTATATCACTTTTTTGTGAAGGTTACCATTTTTTTAAACACTACTTTTGATAGCTAACTCTAAAAAGCTTCATTAACCGATGTCAATCTTTGCCCTTTGACTACGCATATTTTAATTCTCTCAGCTGGTGTTTTTGCCACAAAAATATATGAGGCACTTAGATTACATTTCTCTCCTTGTTGTTTCGTTATACATAATATATTCAATACAATTTGCTGTATCTTTCTTAACCTGAAATAAATCGACAACCATAAAAATTCTTAAAATCAAAAAAAGAATACGGTATTTATAGAAAGTTATACTGAACCATTGTAAACTAGGTTAGATTAATTTTAAACTCAATTTTTCTAATGTTCAATAACGAATGCAAAACTTACTATAAATTTAAACTATTAAATTAAACTTACTATAAATAAAGCATACTTACGTTAAATTGATCTTCACAACAATATAAACACGGCTTAGGATATATATTATTCACTTCCGTACTCAATCCAGGGCTACGTTGGCCTCTGCCTGTATTTTAATTGTTTCATGTCCCGAAAAGACCAGCGCCACATCATCTGCAAAAGCTTGGCAGTACACTCCAAGCTCCTCAAGCTCGTCCAGGAGCGAGTTGAGGACGACGTTCCAAAAGAACGGCTCCCCACCGATCCCTGGACGCACCCTTTAGTAGTACTTCTGACCGCTCTCTCCCCTTAGATATTTTATCGTCACAGTTCTGTCTTTCAGATAATCGCCCACAATCTTCCATAGGTTCCCCGGGCACTCCAGTCTGGCCAGCTGGATTTTAATTGCTAGCTACCAGGCACTGTCGAAGGCGATCTGTATGTCCAGTGATATTAGTACTACAATATCTTTTACTTTCCACTTTTTACGTATATGGTTGACTAGATCATAGAGGGCGTCTTCGGTGCTTCGCTGGGAAGTGAACCCATATTGCCGAGGGTTCATTTTGGGAAGAAGGTGCCAGCGCAGTCGTCGCACTATAATTTTTTCCAATGTCTTTCCAAGTATCGGGAGGAGTCTTATGGGCCGCAAGGATTTGGCAGCATTGTAGTTTTTCTTCCCCGGTTTCTTTAATATTACTACCTCCGCTGTTTTCCAGAGTGTTGGAAATTTTGAGAGTTGAAGGCACTTCTTCTTAATTTCCAGGAAGACATCAGGTGCTTGTCCTATCGCTGCCACGCAGATGTCCGCAGTCAGTCCATCGGACCCCGGGGCTTTTTTGGTGCTGAAAGATGGTACTGTCGAAATAAGTTCCTCGATAGCTATGGGTGGGTGGTCTGTGCGTCTGGCATTGTAGTTTCTGCGCTTTCGCGGGTCTTAGTGTGCTGATCTTCATCGTCGTCTTGTCGTCGTCGTTGTTGAGTATCATTGGCGGATTCTCGCTTCTCTTCTGTGTCTTCCTTATAATGCGATACATAGAGTCCCACATGGTCTCATGTTTTTGTTAGGTACAGAATTCAGTCCAGCTCTTGGTTTGCGCTGACTTTGTCGCTTCCGCATATTCTCTCTTACTAGTCAGGTAATCCTCGAGTACATATTTTCTTCTTCTCTGTGCCGGATTTCTAATTCTCTTCTTTTTTGTCGTCATTACTTTTGTTAGTTTTGTCAGCTGTTCGTTCCACCATCGGATTGGGGGCTTTGTGTACTTCTTGACCTTGGGGATGCTGGCTTCACATGCCTGGGTTAGAGCTCCTGTATACCTATTCACTATGCTATCCAGTTTGTCTTGGTTGTCTATTTGTTGAATCGCCCTTATGTTTAATTTTCGTTGGCCCAATCTGCTTTTTTATTGTTATATACATATTGTTTTTTCGTGTATTTCTGTTTTGATTTTACTTTTTATGCTGAATATTATCCCATTGTGATCAGAATTCACCAGGCCCGGGTCCGCCCTCCATCCGCCAATCTAGGGATATACGTCGTTTGTGCACATGGCACATGGTTATGTAGATAATGCTGGTGTAGACTCTACCGTTACGGATAACTTCAAAGGTTGGTGTACTCCCGGTGCTTAGGACGCTTAGGTCAGTGGAATGGATGTACCTGCTTAGCTCAGCTCTTCGGAATTTTCGCAAACACCAGAAACACAATTGACACACTTCGGTCTTTCGCCACTCGACCATGCCGGGCAGTCAGCCCTGAGGTGGCTCCCGCTGCAGTGACTGCAGGAAACCGCTGTTTCCCTGCAGTACTTCTTCACAGGCTACAGATTTGAGACACCCCGTAATTGAATAAATCATGCTCAAATACTTGAATGAAATCATTTTAAAAGATCATTTAAATATAAAATAAGTTACTTTACAATAATCAGTTCGGTTTTACAAGAGGTCACTCTACTACAGACATATTTCTTATAAAGAATATATTTTAGACTTGGGATGAGTCACGGGGTACTTTTTTAGTATCTTGTGATCTATAAAAGGCATTTGATTGTGGTTAGCATTTAGTATTGGTCAGGAAATTGTACCCCAATGGCAATAATAACATTAATTTCAAACTTGATTTATTATTTGCATAATAGAATTCAGATGGTTGAGGTGAATGGTAAGGTCTGGGCTGGGGCTCCAATTGATGTGGGGGTTCCTCAAGGTTTGATCTTAGGCACATTTCTCTTCTTTGTTTATATTTGTTTGTATAAATCTTCTGCTTACTTTTGTAGACAAACATAATGAGACATTTTTATTTTCTGATGATACTTCTTTCATATTTAAAGAGAAATGGCACCAGGTGTAATGTATGACGACATTAACAAAGCTCTCTCTTGAATAGTTCCTTGGGTTATTGTCCATAACCTGTTGCTTAATAATAAAAATACTAAATTTCTAAGATTTATAAACGTTAAACATTTGCAAACTAATGTACTCTTAAGTCTGAAAGCGACGGATGAGGTGTCATTCACAGTTTTTCTATGAATTACCTACTGTTGATGCTAGACTCTAATGCTGCCTTAATATAGCTGCTGGAGGAAAAACTTAGCTCTGCTCTATTTACTATCTGGGCCCTAAAGATACTTTACGAGATAAGTTTAAGCAAATTAGTGTACTTAAGGTCGCCGGTAAGTTTCATATAAAAAAAATCTTAAGTATGTTAATAAAAAAAATATCAATCTTATTAAGTACAATTATATACTCACTATAAATACAAGGATCAAACACACGCTCTTGTTGCCCATTACTCGACTTAACAAAGTGAATAATTTATTATTATCTTTGATGAAGCAAAGAATACAATTTTACAATAAGCGCTCAGCAAACGTTTACCGTTTAACAAAATATAGGAAAATAACTAAAGAACGTTTATGTGCTAAAGGATACTACAGTGTTTTCGAATATTTAGAGAACGATGCAATCATGAAGCGATCGCTGCCAGGATCGATATTTTTAGCTTAACATTTGTCTGAGTATTTACCTAAAATCCCGATTAGTCTTTGTCTTTGTTTTGGTCTGTGGGTAATATTTTTCCGATCGGGTGGTAGCTTTGACAATGAAAGAATTGTTTTTTATAAAACTTATTTTCACTATATATTTATGAATTTGTTTTTGAAAAAACAGTCAAGCCAATGATAAGGTTTGCCTTGACCCATGCACAATTTGAAACTGAAATTCATTTGAAACATGCAAAAAAGTGGTAGGTACTACAACTTATTTCCATAGTACATTAAAATTTTCAGTAATATACTACAACTCGTGTTGGGTCACGAAAACTACTCGGGGTCGTGGACATTGAAAAGGCATTCAATAGGTTTGACCATTCGTGAGTAACGCAATTTATATACTTTTATGTTAAATCCTAACAGTGTTGTTACATGGGCTCTGATTAAAATTTGATATATTTAATGTATACCCATATTAATATTACCAAAGCTTTTTCGTCTAGTTTCGGAGAAATTTCAAAATGATGAGATTTTTTTTATTAGAATTTCTAAGATTTTGATTTAGGTTACAAGTTGCTCTCTTTAATCACTTTGTACTTAAATTACTATATATTTTAGAATAATTAATTAATAAGAATAAGAAAATTATTGACATGAAGATTCGCTATTATCTTTGACATTATTTTCAAATGTCCAATTTAGAAACGATAATTTTTGTTAAAAATTAAGATCCTAAAATGTTAGGGATTGCGTAGTTTTCTAATTATAATAAAAATATTTATCACTTCATTATATACATACAAATATTTTTTGATGAAATAGAACTTAATATAATTTATATATAAAATTAAATTGAAATGATTTTTATCTTTATTTATTATTAAGGGAACATTTTTGAATAATCCATTAATAAACAATGATTCACATTTTAAGTTTATTTTTAAAACGTAAACTTTAAATGCATTATTTTTAGCATTGATTCTAAAGTTACATTTTACATTCGTTCTTTGTTAAGGAAAAGAAAAGCGCTTTAAAATGAGGAACATTGAGGACGTAGCAAATAACAATTGCAATCAGAGTGCACCACCTGCTCTCGTTTCTCGCTATTACTCTCCATGCTTGTCTGGAATCTTATAATCTGTGTCCCAGTACATAGATAAGTGTATCCATACTCTACGATGATGCTGTTTTTCACTGATTTCATACTATTCAGTTTGAGTAGAGCTGTAGTGAGTTTTAATAAAAATTACATACATTTGCTCGATATTTAAATATATATATATATATATATATATATATATATATATATATATATATATATATATATATATATATATATATATATATATATATATCGAGCAAATGTATGTAATATTGATATGTATATATTTAATTAATTATATATAAATTTAATACATTACGATGTTACATAAAAACATATTACAACTTTTTTTAAAATATTGTTTTTGTTGTGGTTGAAGTTTTGTAAAAAAACGTGTTTTTTTTTGTTTTCAAAATTTAAAAAATCTGGCAATGATAGTAAGACTTGTATTTTGTTTCATGGGATTAATGGGACCAAAATATTGGTTTAGATTGAGCCATAGGACTATTGGTCCATAATTATCCAGGATAGACCCATAATTTGTCTTATAAAACTTGCTCTTGGTTCGTTTTTGAGTTTGAATTTAAGGTTTCTAAAAATATATGTCGGAGATAGCGGCATGTTAGTGGCTTGCTCGTTCTTGATGGAGTCTTCTGGTACAGGATCCGAGGCGTAGGTCTCAGGCGATTAAACCACACAGACACAATATGACAATTCTTGTATTAAACGTAGGTAATCAATTATCACAAATTACTTAGCAAGTATACAATTATCAGAGTTGCTTGAACCATCGGTCCTGCTTGGATCTTAACTATAAGACTCTCACTGATCATTTCCCTTCCGACTCATATATTTAAAATCGCTCTCGAATATTTAAAATATCTCCGGTGCCCCTCCCAACGATTTCGATCACGTGACTCGTTACGTCACGATGTTCACACCCCACTGTTACAATGATATCAATTGAGTTACTAATTATCGTTAAATTTTCGTGATCTGCGACATATATATCTTACAAAAAACAGATAAAACATAATTTAAACCAGATAAAACATAATTTAAACCAATTAATCTAGGTAGTATCAAAGTAACAAAAAAGATCCCAATATTGTGTTTTAAAAAAAATGTTTTATGCCTAAAATCTTGTTAAAAAAAAAAAATTAACTAGATAAAAATATTGTGAGAAGATTCTATGGGTCATGAAGTTCGCTAATAACGTAAAGACTCGTATTTTCTTCCTAGATAGAAATTCTAGTTAATCCTACTTAATATTATAGATGTGTCAGTGTGTATATTTGTATGTTTTCTGTGAACCATGCAAAAAGTACTTTATAATTTTAGTAAACTTTGACAAAGACCATGATTTAAAAAGGATAGACGTATTTTAATCCGGTAGTAAGAAACGTTCCCGAGTAAATATTATCATGGACCACCAGGCGGCCCAATGGTGCTTCTATCATTTTTAGGGTTAAAGACCAATAGAGTTAAAGACTGGGTAAAGTTTTCTCATTAAAAACATCGTTTGTAAACACCTGTATCAGAAAAAAGTATTTTATAGTATAATTTCATATTCAATAATTAATATTTTTCTTACAAGAGTTAACAATGCCGACTGTATATTTTAATAGTCATTTATTGAGAAGTATTTTTCATCTTTTTTAAGTCACTGTAACTTATTATTCAGATTTTAAAATATTTTAAACGCTTTGTGGAGATAGAAATGAGGCAGAAGGTATTGGTAATTGTTAGTATATTTTAATACAAAAAATATATATTTTTTGATTTTAAATAAAAACATAAACAATGCTTTATTTATTACTAACTTAGATTTTATTTAGTTTTCGAAAGTTAAGATTTAATTAAGCTGTTCGGCTTCTTGGATAGCCGGTGCAGGTTGAGGTGAAGGGAATACAGGCTCGGGCAAGATTACAGGCGACGGTTGAGGTGCAGGGAATACAGGCTCGGGCATGATTACTGGAGATGGTTGTGGTTCCTCGATTTCTTCTGGAACTTGATCAACGATTGCGGGCCCGACGTGAACAGGACTCTCAACAGCGACTTGGCCTTGAGACTCCACGTTAATTATAATTTGAACTAGACTGGTAGAGATTGGTATCCCATCAACAACAGGTCCAACGGCAATAGGTGACTCATCGACGATAGCAGGTCCGACAGAGATTGGGGCTCCATCAATTATAGCAGGTCCGACTGAGATTGGGGCTCCATCAATTATAACGGGGCCAACTGAGATTGGTGATTCATCGACAATAACAGGTCCCACGGAGATTGGGGCTCCATCAATTATAGCAGGTCCAACTGAGATTGGGGCTCCATCAATTATAACGGGGCCAACTGAGATTGGTGATTCATCGACAATGACAGGTCCAACGGAGATTGGTGCTTCATCTACGATGACAGGTCCAACGGAGATCGGTGCTTCATCTACGATAACAGGTCCAACGGAGATTGGTGCCTCATCGACGATGACAGGTCCAACGGAGATCGGTGCTTCATCTACGATGACAGGTCCAACGGAGATTGGTGCCTCATCGACGATGACAGGTCCAACGGAGATCGGTGCTTCATCTACGATGACAGGTCCAACAGAGATCGGTGCTTCATCTACGATGGCAGGTCCAACGGAGATTGGTGCTTCGTCTACGATGACAGGTCCAACGGAGATTGGTGCCTCATCTACGATGACAGGTTCAACGGATATCGGGGCTCCATCAATGATAACAGGTCCGACGGATATCAGTTCCGGCTTCAAGAAGCGTTGAGTCGGACTGGCTGCCACAATGCCAATAATGGCAACGATAAAAAACAGTGATTTCATTACAGTCCTAGAAAAAAAAATAAGTGTCTAATATAAAAAAATCTTTTAATAAAATAAAAAATATCAATTAACAAAATAAAAAAAATATCATGAACAAAATAACAAGTTTTTTAAAGTAATTTGAGACCAAATCTGAATAGAATCTTCCTGAAAATATAAAATGCACCTACCTTTGTATGTTTATCGACGATGTCAAAAACTATGCTTTAAGCTGTCGCCTTTTATACGAATGTTTATCATTTATATTGGGAGTTCAAGGTTTTGATTACAATTGAATATTTATTGCACTTAATACTGGCATATTATATTAGATATTATCTTCATTATTATTTATTTTACACTATCTATACATATTTCTTGCAGAAGTAAACAAATAATAATGTCTTTTGCAAAATAATGGGTAATATGTTAGACAGTCAGGCATCTAGTTATATTAGTATTGGTATATTATACTTAATTTCAGAAAGTTTTAATAATATGAACAATTTAAGGGTAATAGTCAATATGTAATTACGTGTATTTTGACCATATATTATTCACTCAGTAATTAACTCTTGTCAAAATCAATTTAGATTTATAGACGTAGTGTCTAGTATCATTTACTTCGTCTGACCTGGGTATTCCCGGCTCAAATCATGAATCATGTGGACTCAATTGAGAGGCGAGCGAAGAGGCTTATAGGTGATCCCGAATTGGTCGAAGCCGACCACCACAGCCTTGAACACAGGCTTAGAATTGCTAGCCTGTCAGTATTCTATAGAATACATTTTGGTGAGTGTGCAGGAATTACACGACCTAATTCTCCCGAACGAAGCGCTTTGCTTCATCTTTTTTACTTAGTACAGCGACGGTTTGGAACAATTTGCCTGCGTCGGTATTTCTAGCTGAATACAATATGGCCGAATACAATACAATATATCTTCAAGAGAAGAGTGAATAAGTTGCTAGGGTAATGCACTTTACCACCTAAGACAACATACCAAATATACCATCTACAATCTACATAATCTACTAAATACCATCAGGTGGAATGTAGTCTCGTATCGTATCAAGTATTACCCTAGATTATATAAGAATACCAGTAACTTTTTGCAGCAGCAGCAGTCGTCTCCAAAACATTGAGCTTTTATTGGTGCTGGTTAAAAGTTTTTATGAAAAATTTAAAGTAAATACTTAAATAAGTGAAAATTCATGTATTCGTAGGTTCATTTAGTAAAAAGCAGAAAAAAAGTTATTAAAAATCCTGATACAAAAAGAACTCTAAACAGGATAAAGATAATATTTTCATGTACCTACTTATTAAAGTTGTTGCTTTGGGGGAAGTGTTTTACTTACGTTGATGATGGTATCTATTTTATGAAAGTTTTGAAGCTAATGAATAAGAACTAGACTATAAGATAAGATATTATTTCTCTATTTACCTTGGTAGCTTACTAGTATTTTGATTTCTCCCTTTAAAATATTATTTTTATTAACTTTTGAGGTTTTTTTGTATGAGGAGTTTTTTTATATTTTTTATCTGCTTTTTAAAATTACCTTTAGAATACCTTGTTGACGTTGTCATGAATAAAAATAACTGTATACTTAGAATGCTTTAATATTATTTAACTTAGAAATATATATTTTCGATTCCAATGGTTTTAGTTTAATTAAGTTGATCGGCTTCTTGGATGACCGGTGCGGGCTGAGGTGCAGGAAATACAGGCTCAGGCATGATGACAGGCGATGGCTGAGGTGCAGGGAATACAGGCTCGGGAATGATCACTGGCGATGGCTGGGGAGCCGCGATCACTTCCGGAACTTGATCAACGATCACGGGACTGCCATCAATGGGATTGTCAATGTCAACTTGCCCTTGAGAGTCCACATTAATGATTATTTGGATAACACTAGGCTTCTGTTGTGATTCAACGATCGCTGGTCCTACAAAGACTGGAGCTGATGGGTCAAAGTCAATTGGAGCGGGACCCATGCCCCCTGGTTGTACAAGTACGGGAACGGCGACGGTTACAGCCACGAGGGCGGCGGAGATGAGGAAGAATTTCATAACTAGATCTGAAATTTAAATTAACTGATTATTAACATTATCACAATGCACAGTTTTATTTGCTTTTATTAGCATACCTTTTTTTTAATTAATGTTAATTATCTGTTAATGTTACATTTGAATCGTTCTTTTATATAAAATTGTTATCTCTGGATTATAATAATTAACATATGTTGTCTTTGTGCATTGCTCATAAACCATTTATCCATTATTTATCACAAACAAGGGGATTATCGTTTGATCGATTACTCAGAATTCTCTTTAGAGATAGCAAATATTACAAGGTTAAGAAAAAAAAAATCTGTAATAGTAATAATAATATATCAGAACACACATTTGTATAATAGAGTTTTTGTATGTTTATTTATCAAGAACAGACGATTAAAGTAATCATGAAAATTAAATAAGTATTTTCAGTGATGTATGTATTAATTGATAAGGATTTTTCCTTCTATAATAAAACAGAAAACTGTATTTTCCGTGAAGCTGGCATGAACATTATATAAAGTCTTATGATTGGCTTAATATATTATTTATTTGGTTAGTCAAATGTGAAACAGAAGTCAATCTCTGTTCAAAATAGTCAGATATTGAGTATTTCTCAAACTGTTATAAACCTTTCGCTTTAATTGCCCTCTAAGCATGACCAGAGCATGATACTTATAAATCCTTAATGTTATTTTTTTAATTAAAGTAATTAATAACAATATCATTGACCTTTTAAATAAGTGAATAATAACCGGCTTTTTATGATAATTTAAAAATGACGATATATCGAATAAATATAATTTGGTTTTGTTATACTGACAACATGAAAGCGTTTAGTTGTATATACATAAGCTAGTATTTATAAAAAATTATCGTATAATAATGGTGTTCATAGATAAATGTATATCTTATATCTCACCCTGTCCGAAATATGCATATAATTATGTAGTTAACCTATAACCTGCGGTCTGAGTGTGTGACGCCGCATCATTCCTTCGCCGCACAGAACACGCTGGTATTTCAATATTAACTGAAATACCTTAATTAATATGTAAATATAAATATGACTTGCCTTATATTTTCTACATTATGTTATCATAAACCTAGAAAAAATCTAATTTATGATTCCTAAATCTGCTCAGTTTTTATTTTAATTTAAAAATACACATAAACATGTGATCTTAGAAACACTGTTTATTCTCGAATTTTATTGTTTTTGGTTCATTTTTAATCACAGAAACCTACATGTATACATGTATGCGTGCCTGTGCGTAGCTTCAACCACAGACTCGTACATTCAAAAAGGTACAGTCACGATAAAAAGGTTTCAAAAATTAAATTTGTGTGATACTTTAAAATATATTACTTAAATAAGATGATTTAGGTTTAAATAAAAACATTGAGGTCTAAAATTCCAGCTTTAGTTCTCTTACACATATTGTTATAAAATCCAGTTCGGGTGGTATAATACCGTTGTTCTTTATTTCTTTTGTTCTTGAAGGTATTCGGAGTGTCCCAGGTTAGGGATGACCGTCATAATAATGATATTATGACTATAATAAAACAGTCTAATAAAAAAAATAGTAAAATATCAATTTCCTTGGTGACTGTACCTAGTATTAAACACTCGCACTCGTTTGCAGGTGTGGGTCAATATTCTGGATGTCTGATAGCTCTCGACCGGAGCCTATCTATTGGATCGTTATACTTTATAGTACAAGAGCTTGAAGTCCACATTTTTTTATATTAAAAATATATAAAAATGTACAGCCATGTTAGAAACTTCTAAGGCAAGTTTTTTTTTCGAGTATTATTCTTGTTTTAGTTATCGCCATGTTTTCTATTAATTACTGTCGAAAGTGATTAATACACAGGAAAGAAATTAATAAACAAAGTACGATATTTTTAAATATATTATTTATAATTATTTTCTCAACCAATACGGTTTTTATATAACATCATAAGTTTATTTAATAACGTGACGTCTTTTATTATGTTTGAAGTTTGTTTTTTTTTAAATAATGTGTATTATACAAAATGTTACAAGAGTTCCTTGCCTACTATTCCTCAAATAGAATGAGGTTTGCCGTTCGATTCCCGTTTCTAAATCCAATTCCGTTCACTTTAACTGAATTTACACAGGTGTTTCACTCCCGTCTCTTTGTGAAAATTACATTTATGTATTGGATATTTCAAATATGTTTCATTTTTACAAGAAGTATATTCCGCCGTTCTCAATCTGCTCGAAAAAGTCGAAAATATGATAATTGTGGAATGATTTATATTATTGCTTTGAAAGCAGAGTTGAAAAACAGTGATTCACAAAGTTATAACAACTGTCGCCTAGAATTTAGAAAATATTTCCAACAAATCATAAGTTAAGTTATCAGCAAACAAATATTTCTTAAGTCGTATAAAATGCTACACTCGATAAGTTCGAAGTCCAGCATCCCTGCGGTGAGAGAACAAATGACACAACCACATCTCTGAAGAACAAGAAGTTGAAATAAAAATGTGCAAAATTTTACAACGGAAACTCAGAAACTGAACTCGGAAAATAGAATAGAACAGGAAAAAAGTAGTGCTTGTAAAATAAATTGTATTATTGTTTTACAGTTTCTTATTTAATGCAACATTCGTAATTACAATAGAACAAACCATTTGTAAGTAACTTGTGTCCTTGAAGTATATGAAGCATGGACTATACCTAACAAATTAATATTATTGTTAGTAGGTACCTACGGAGTTAAATTCCTAGGCCGTAAGTCATGACTAACATGTTAAAATATGAATGTACAGGAAGTCCAACAATTCTATCTTCTGGACCAAAATCGATATTGGTTCTCATTGCAAAATTGCAAACTCAATCAGAGGCGATAAATAATTCTGTGATATCGTGCCGGCCCCAGGCTAGGGTTGACATCTCTTGAGTGTTTGTGTGGATTACCTACTATAATTATAATATATGATTTATATATACTACTGTGAATGTTCTGAAATTATCTTGTATTAACTTACACTACTGTAAAATAGTGCAGGTTGTTGTGTAGACGAATATAAATTAAACAAACTGTATTTTTATATGTCTATGGGTAAAATAGAAAATGTGCAATGTTCTTGCATGGTTTTATTACATTTCTGTTAAGAAGCTGTCTCTTTAATATTCTCGACACCCCTAGCCAAGGTCGAAGTTTCTTAGATAAACAGCGGAGGCCAATCCGTCGGGCGTACCTTCACCGTGGCTTACACAAACTCTGTTAGAAAAATATTAGTTTTATATCCACTTTGATTTTCTGTTTAACAATGTTTGGGAATTGACCTTTGATCTTATTGTATGTTATTTTTATTATTATTTGATGTCGCATCTTGACAAAATGGTTCCCAACAGTGTTTTGTAAATATTTTGTCATTATTGCAAGGATTTATAGAGAATGCAAACATATTAGGTACTCCTTAAAAATACTATAACTCTAATTATACTCATATACAAATGTAACATTCAAAAACATTTTAAAATTCAATCATACACACTTATCAAAGTTGTTGATATATATCTATATATCTAGCGAGAAGTTTATGAGAAAATCCTCGTTTTAAATGTGTTCATTTTATATGTTACAAAGTTTTCAACGCTGATGTTATACATGAAATTTTAGATAAAATTTGGTTACAATTTTACTTAAAATGCAAATGAAATGGATTACCTTAATGACAGTGGCAGAGAGACATAAAAATAGCGGCTTTATTACATTTAAAATGTAAATACATTCAATGTAAATAATGGTTAACTTAAGAAAGATAATGCTTTGCTAATTTAATAAAATATTTTCTTATTCTATTTACAATTTTAGAAACAAAATATTCTTGTATATATAATAAATATTTTAATAAGAAATACTCTATGGTAGTTATATTAAACATTAAAAAAAATAAAAACTTAACTAAACCAATAACCGCTACGAAAGACCTAAACTATGGAAATTCTCGTCGCCAACATTAAATTTTAAAACAGCTTCATTGTAAGTAGTGCATCGCTACTGACGTGGAAGGTTGGAGTGAAACTGTCGTATGTTATATGTCTTTTTCATTATTGCTTTATACTATAGCGGCGGGAGGCGGATGAATTACGACTTCACGTAGGATTCTATTATAAGAGAACGCTCTTATGTCTTATGGTCTATTAGCAAGCGTCTAGCGTTTTGGGTTTTGGCCATTTTGTTATGTATTTTAGAACGTGTATAAAGATAGATGTCAAGATCAAATCTCCAAACCGACTACATATCTTAGCAAACAAAAGTTATTTAACATGTCAAGTGTAGAAAATTACATTTATAAAATCGTAATGTTGCTGCCTATACACCAGACCAAGAGATCAAAACTTATTTTTGATTCAAAATTACCTATTTATCAAATATAGTTATACATAATTTCTCTATAGTTTATTTTAAGCTAGTGTTGTTGATTTTTGGGAGACGAGGTCATCAGATTTAAGACGAGGATCCTTCTATTAGGAAAATGCATACGATAATATCTTATAGCGTATAAAAACCTCATGAACCGCCGCCGCGCGGTTCTTGATCCACGCTATAAATTCGGCGGAATAATGGAGTGTCGGCGGTAACGAGGTTTGGATCAACGCTGTGCTGTTTCGGGCGATTTAATTATTGAATGGGGAAACCCACGGATTTTCTAGTAAACAATTATACAACTAACAGTAGACTAACTTAGCTTGTTTGTGAACTAAACTTACGCTTTCCGGATTATTTTGTGTTAAGTGATTTTGCTGAAAGGTATCTTAGTGGAATAATAATAAGGTACAATTTAGGTAAATTACATTTTACTGCGATAACTAGATGATAGTATTACGCTCCCCGTCATACTATTACTGCCTAAATAAATTGTATGAAAAGTATTAAAACGTCAGTTAGAAATTGTGGTCAGGGTAAAAAATGTTGAGAATGTTTATCAAATGAACAACTGCAACGTAACTAACTACTGTCATTTATCTCGCGCCAACACGGATTATGAAGGTAATTGCGGACTACGGCTTGGATTTAATTCTTAACAAAACGATGCAATATTCTTATATGCTATAAAAAAATGTTGTTTTTTTTTGTATTTGGATTCAATAATTGTTTTATTAAGTATAATATAAATAGTTGTTTACGATGTTCATAATATTGATTCTAATGTGAGAAGAAGAAAGGAAAAAATATTAACTTATTAAAAATACCGTTCATAAAAAATATTTATAACTTCAAAGTATAATAGGCTGCTTACAAATTGGCACGACTGCAAGAGTATAATAAACATTCAGTCAAAATTTAAAGTTCCAAAAGCAGGAAAGTCGGACAAAGAAAATTTTAACAAAGACAATGCAAGAAATACAAACAATATTTTTACAAAGGAGGTCGACTAGGCGTGTCTTATTAAAACAACAACAGATCCAGTTACAAGAGTGCCCTTTACCGAATTACTGTGTAACTGACTATTTATATTACCTTCAAAACATCATCATTTAATTTTGTTTCATTTTATTTTATAAAAGTAAAGTTTTATAGCAGAGTATTTTGATAAACCTATGTTGACAATAAGGAGAATTACCTTTATACTTTTACTAATAGATAACTAATCATTTTAATACCTACCTTGTGCTGTCATTTAGAATTAAGATTAAGACGGAGATAAGTTAAATTGTCTACAAAAAAATAATCAAATTAGTAAAACTTTTCAGTATTATTAAGAATTACACATACAGTACCCTTAAATCATAAATTTCATCATCACTGTCATGACTCACACATACGACCTCTGTTGTAGTACGACTGTCTCTGGTCTGCCGTCTAACTATTCGCCTTGATGAAATTAGAATACCTACTTAATCGACATCTATTAGGGTTATTATAAAAATTAATCAGGGCGTTACCGATGCAGTAGCTCAGTTATCATAGTTGGGTGTTATTAGTGGAAAAAAGATAATTTTTATAACATTTAGATTATTATTTTATTTAAACATAAGTAACTTATTGACAGCAACTAATAAAAAATATCTCATAAGATTATTATTATCGGATTTTATTGATAGAATTTAAATATTAAATATATATTGTGTATATCGGCGTGAGGACGAACTTCAATAGATACTTAATCAATTTATGAATTTTACTAATAAATTCTTTAAAGTTGACTATGTAGTTATTAAAATAAGTAGCTTCATTAGCATTTTACTATGTTATTGTATTTTTATAATGTAATCGATTTAGTATCACTTAAAATTATTGTTATGTTTACAAATATGATTAAAATAGAAATGTTTAAATAATTTATCATTAATTAATCATAGTCTTACGATGGTTGTAATCAAAGATACTATTTTATTGGGTCCTGCAAGTGTAATGCTAAGATAACTTCATGTTATTAATATATTATATAAATATTAATAAATATGTTATTAACAGCAGTCTGTGCTATGGCGGGAGACGATTTAGTGAATATAATGAGGATTTGCAAGCGATTTTGATGTGTTCAATTCTGGTGTGGCGAGACGAGTTATTGAACCGAGATTTCTTTTCACTAAATGGTTGATTTGCTTTGTTTGTTTGTTCTAAAAAAGACTATTACGTGGCTCGCCACCGCCGCGCCGCGCTGGCGTGTGACACAATCATTGCGTCCACTCAATATATCAGCGAAATGTCTTATTAATATTATTATGTATTATTATTTGTGCTGTTGATCTTTTAAATATTAAATAAATAAAATAAAAATAAATTTGGTTCTTTGAATAAACGAAGCTATAATTAGTTGTTAAGTTTTATTCTGAGGATCTAATAATGAAACATAATCACGAATACTACGACCATGATGTCTCACTTTTTAAAAACACTACGGCGGTCAATACTCCGATATATATAATCCAAAGCAAATAAAAAAATGTTTAATAATTTCAGTTAATGCAATATTATTATTTTTTTTATTATATACCTTCAGGGTTGATAATACAATGTAGTAATATTTTATTATGTTTTCCAGTGTGACTCAACTGTTGCCAAACCACTACTATCGGTTAACTGAACTAAAGTTCCAATTAATGCTAACCTATCAGATGTATGGAGGTTTGTTTAAGTAATTCCTTGTAATATCACACAGCTACTAAGTTACTTAGGTAGGTACAGGTAGAGTTTGTGCAGTTGAAAAACAATTTCTGAACATGACAAAATGTTAGAGTTGTTTGTAAACACCGGTATCACAAGAATACACTAGAACTCTACTTATTTGAAACTTTTGTGGCGAATGATTTACTTCCAGCTAAAGTCGCAGACAACAACTAGTCACCTATATTTCTGTTACTATTCACATTTTATCCTTCATCGTTTTTATACAAGTTTGGGTCTGAAAAATAAAACTGTCGGATAAAAATATTGAAGGACGTATATGATAAACCATTGGACAGGTTCCCATCAAATTTGGATGATAATCAAATTAAACAGCAATAATATTTAAAAAATAGAGACCACAGTCAAGTAGCACTTTTGAAATTTTGTGGCAAAGGTTCTATACGATAGTATGTTTATTATCTTCTGAATAAACACGCAGAGTAGATCCACTTAAGATTACTCTCTCTTGTGGTTTCTGCTGAGCCGCGTTGATTGTTTCCTTTAAATCGATGCTAAGTCTTAACATTGCTCTTGATCTCTAAGACACCGGTAGCTAAAACCATTTAGAGAGATATTGATTAAAAACCATATTAATCAAGCCATTACGTGTATTTGACTTTGTCGTCACCTAATTTCTTACAAAATGAAAAGCATGTACACTATGAATATGATATGATAGAATGGAGTTATCTCAGTTAATTTCTTACAGTCATCGTACCCGAAAGTGACGTCATAGTTAATAGAACAAAGACAGCGTGTATTGGTCCAGGTTGTACACATTTCTGTTTGAGATGTCGATAACGGTTCAGTGGATTTGATGTATGTTTAGTATTTATTAATAACTATTAATTTCATTTTGTTTAAATGAGTAGTTATTGTTTTGAAAATAATATGATATTAATTATATAAAAATGTTGATATATAATTTGATATTTATGGATAGTATTTTTCTACCCCAAAATATCTTTTGTAACATGGGAGGCTTAATAAATCTTTTAGTCAATTTCAATTACAAAGATTTTTAACTCAGACAATAGTAACAATATTATTATCTAAACTTATTTTATATTTTATTTACACTTACTATTTTGGGATATATTGTTAAAATTGTAATATAATGAACTGCATTGATAAAGTAATTATCAATGCTAGATTTATAATATTTATTATCAGCAATAAAATGAATTGGTAATTAGAGTTCCCAACAGAAGCCCCAAGGGGTCCAATGGAGACGGATGCGATAATTATGAAGGCGGGCGAGATCAGTCATTTATACTGCTTCGTGAAAATAGCCACTTTTATCAAACTACTAGCTATTTTCCCCTCAATAACTTTTAGTATTGCATAAAAAATATATAAGTGATGTGAATTATTATTTTCTTCTTACTTATATCATTTACTCATACGGTTTACTTAACTTCGTAGTCCGGTGGTATACGCCGCGAGTCCGTCATACTCATGAATAGGAAGCAGGAATACACTGACTTGGAAGTAGCCGATAAAAATCCGATTAACTTACGTAAAAGTGCCGGGTAAATATATATTTAATAGTCCACATGGTTTACGAAATTTTAATTATAAAAATCCTAACTGGAATATATAAAAGTTTGAAGGTATTTCTTTGCTTAGTGATAACGAAGCAATACTTTATGGAATAAGTACCTAATACATATTGGGCCAAGAACCAGGGTACCCTGACGACTAATGAGTGTTACTCCTTAATGATATACGGAGTGTAAGGTTCATATTATTAAATTAGATATTATTATGGATTAATTTTAATTAAGTTGTAATTTATTATTTTATAACTTAATCTGTAATATATGGCTCTTTATTTAAACGTAATTTGATAACGTACAATAAAAAGAAAAATAATTGATAGATATGATAGTTTATCTAAAAAAGAATGAAAATATTTAATACAATAGATAAAAATGTAAATAAACTGTATCTGTGAATTTTAATGTTTATCCAAAATTGCAAAGTAGGTTTCTAAGTAATACAACGATTTTTGTAAACAACCAGTTTCTGAAAACAGAAAAATTGTGTAAAGTTTTCTGAGTCTTAAAATATTTCTAAACTTACTATTTTGGCGTAAAATTATAGATTGGCGTACTCAGAAATGTATATATTTTTCTATATAAATAATACTACTTTTTATTTTATAAAACTAATATTTATTGAACAACCGCCCCGTCGCGTCGGTCGAGTGTATAATGCAGACACCTAACGTATAGAGAAGTAATGGGGCTCGGGTTCGATTACCGACAGGGACAGCCATGTGGGTGATGAACATAAACGTCTGTATTTCTGGGTTTGGTCGTTTATGAAATATATTCTTAGTGTTTACAATGTGTATTTCTATATATTTGTATCGTTGTCTAAGACCCTTAACACAAGCAAATAATTTGCTGACTTAGCGGTTAGATCAATATGTCTAATTTGTCCTGTGATATTTTAAAAAGTATGTGGTATTTAGTACCTTATTTTCCCAAATTTCAGAGTAATAATAATATTATTTAAAATATAAACTTAGGTAGAATTCTTAGAAATGTATGTTTATATTTGAGTACGTTTACTTTTTATTAATCGTATTTCTAGATTTTGTATAAAAAGGGGCTGACAATTTATCGGCGAAAAACTTCTTTAAGTGTCCCTTGACATTATTTACTAGGGCTTGCTTTATAACGACAACTTTCCTTTTGATATATTTATCTGAAGGAAGTCTTAACATTTTAATATCAAAATGATAGCAAATAATCTTAATAATCCAGTTGAAGTTTATATTTGCTGATATCAAGAACGTGGTCAGATAGTCTGTCTGGACGTGTGTAATAAAAATACAAATGGCAGCCATTTAGTTGTTGAGAACTATTACCATTTTTTATTAAAAGAATGTTGAGCCTCTAAGTTTTGTTGTCCGATTTATTTGTTAATTATTTCCATACTTTATTGAAGAATGTTTCTGAGGCTCAATTTTTTTCTAACAAATAAAGCGTTTTTCCGATGGGAAATCATAGAAGAGGCAATAAATACAAAATTTACCCGCATGTAAAATGCTCGAGGCCATTTCGCCGTAAAGTTTGGAGACTTTTATAAGTGGATAATATTTCATGTAAACGGCTAGACTTCTTCGCCCTACCGAAACGAGTTGGAAGTTTATTTGTTTTTTTTTAAGCTCCAGATGAAATTATCTTCCTCACATTAAAAATCTCGTTTCGTTAGAAATTATTTTATTAATCGACAGCTTTCCTTTTCATATTATAATATTTTTACATATTCCTCGCCAATTGAAAAATAGTAACAGATATTTATTAAAGGACAAACTGCTCTCTTGAATAATTATAGTGATTATTTATGTTAAGAGTATTTTGATATTAATAATATTCCACTACATATCCATCTTATTACATTATAAGAAAATTTATTCAAATATTTTATAACACATTAACAAGGGCAGTGGTGATAGTGTGTGTGTGATGTGGTGAATTGTTAATATCTATAATATATTTGTGTGGGTTTTTTCTAAAAAAGTAAAACGGTTTTTTTAATTTCTTTCAATTTAAATATAACATGATATGAGTGACTGAGATAAATGTAGCGCGTAACGTTTAACTTAGAAAGTGGGAATAAATTATATTTAATTTTGATTAAGCTATTAAAGCAGGGAATGTTTTAGGTCAGAATATTGTGTAAAATATAGGTACCTACAGTGGCAAGGTGAATGAATAACAACTGAAGGGAATTTAAATGAATGAAATAAATAAAGATATCTTGCATGAAACATTCCCTGAGGTTCTTTCACGAATTTGAGAGCTCAAGAGTTTGAGTGCTTAAGAAAAAACTTAGTTAATAAAATATTTTTATTTAACTTTGTAATATTTTTAATATGAGATATTTGTTATCTTATAAAATATTCGATATAATCAGTCGGTCAGGAATAGTCGCTGTCAAGTTTGTCGACGAACTTGTCAGACAAGACCTCCACGCCGCTTTTTCCATAGATCATAGTTTTTGGCTATTTTAAATAGTTTATCATTACTATCTTTTTAATTTACGAGATGAAACAAGTTTATTTTTATTTACATTCTTTATATAATATATATATATATTCTAACTACAGAAGCTCCCACCAGCGAGTGCTCCTAAATGATATTCATTGAATCTACATCACGTTGAACTACTCAAAGCAGTCGCCAGACTGCGTTTACTCCAATAATAATATCTCACTCTATAGTACTATATAGTACATTAAACAGTCAGCTCAATGTAAAATAGATATTCCAATTTTGAAATTCTGTCTGAAACCAAACACCGTACAATTTTTTTATTTAGTTTTACGTACACTTTGAACGTTATATCAATAAAAACATTTCAACTGCTTACTCTGTCACAAGTGTAAGTTATATAGTATTCATAAATATAAGATACATTGTTGGCCCTCTTCAAACTTCACAATAAATAATTTGGGGCGAGACGTAACATTCTGGTTTCAAACCGAGCTCTTTGAATATGATGATATTGCAATAAACCTTCAGCGTTCAAAGTATAATATTTAATAATATCTTATAAATATTAAATGTATTATTAGTCAAGTTATAAAGTAACTCTTAACATATTACATAATACATTATCATGTAACTACTTACTATTTAATTTACCAAATCTTTTATTTAACAATCTAATTTAGTTTGTTAAATAAAACAAATAACTTACTTTTAAATGGTCTTATGATCTAGTTTTAATGATATTTTAGAGTATTAATTAAAATTTTTCTTGTATTGATAAAGATTTTTTTCTAACATTATTCAGATTTGGGTAATAAAGTACCTACCTACTATGAATGTTTTTTTGTTTAAAGCCGCAAGTCCAATAAATTACATTTAATAAATTATGATTACCCTCTAAACCATCTATAATACAAGAACTTCAAATAGGATTTATTTGAACAATGAAACATAAGCTTAATAGGTATTATGAATCTTGACACCGATACAAGAACAGTTTTTCGCATTTATTATCTCTTCCATTAACAATATAAAAGTAGTTTAAAAAAATACTTTAATTGACATACTTTACGTGAATATTAATTAAAGTGACACATAATTCTTTGTTAAAAATTGTAACCACTGCTGGTGTTATCCATCAAACAAATTTGACTACAGTTAAATATAATCTCATAGGACATTGTTGAAAAGACAACAGCGAAACCAATCTGGCGATAAATAGTTTAGGTAAATTAATTATATATAGAGAAGAGTTGTTAATGTACTCCTACTTGAGTATGGGGTGTATTGGAGAACATTCTCGAGCGTTGAAAAAAGGAAATTATATAATAAAATTCGTCTTCTTCATATTCATTCACAAAGTTGTCACAGGGTGGAATCGCCTGTTTCGAGCCCACACTAACCACTAATTGGCTTTAGATAGATTCTACCACCCTAATGGTTTTGGAAATTATTTATTTATTATTTCCCTAGAAAATAGAAAATACACGTCACAATAAAGTTATACAAATAAATATGGTCATCCAAATTTGCAACCAATAAATTGTAAACTATTTTAAATTACCTTTGGTTTTATAGTGTTCAATGAAATAAATAAACAGTATGACTTATTTCAAATTTATTATTATAAATGTTTTTACATCGTATGAGTGACGACGGTCGTCAGTGACCCTCGTCAAACGGACGAGCAACACAAGTCTGATTGAAAAGACCACGCTCTCACAACTTGACCGGTAAGTATTATTATGTATTATTATGTATTATTATGTATTATTATGTATTATTATGTATTATTATGTATTATTATGTATTATTATGTATTATTATGTATTATTATGTATTATTAAGTATTATTATGTATTATTATGTATTATTATGTATTATTATGTATTATTATGTATTATTATGTATTATTATGTATTATTATGTATTATTATGTATTATTATGTATTATTATGTATTATTATGTATTATTATGTATTTACAACACTTTGAACTCTTGTTAACTTAGACTTTACTAGTATTAAGAATATCATTAAAAAACGGTGTCATACACCTCTGTCTATTTTAGAGTAGTCTAGTCAATTCTTGTGAGTTTGTATTTAAAAGATAGATTTCATATAAGTTTTTAGATTAACGTGGTTATTTTCACTAGAATTATGTATAAAACGAATTATTGCCACGGTCAGTTATATTATTATTATTACCTCGATATTTCGAAGCGGTTACACGCTCCATGATCACGAGTAGACTGATCTAGTAATAATATAACTGACCGTGGCAATAATCCCGTTTTATACATAATGATAGATTTCATATTATTTGTTAGAGCGATACTCTTAGAAAAATCTACAAAAGTTTTTGTTTCACAATTCGAAGCATAGTGTTATAAGCTTTCGCTTTATCTACTAATTTAAATTAAGAAGTATAATTGGTTTGTAGCGAACTTAATATTTGTGGCTGGTTACAAACTAAGACATCTGTAAAAGTGAGTTCACCGCTCACTGGGCACTCCGTGCTGTAATTGGGTAGTTTAAGTTATACATAGATAGGTAATCTTAAAAAAAATAGTAGACTAGACTAGACCAGAATTTTGTTTTCTATATTTTTCGATTATTTAAAATATGTACAACAGCTAATTAAAAAAATATTTGGTTATAAAGCTAAAAAAAATACATTATTTAAGAAAATATTCATGTCAAGAAATTGTCATGGATTATTACAAATCTAATAATTACTTGCTTTTTTATTTAACTACCTGTTTGATAAACAAAATTTGTTTTTTTAATAAAATATTATTAATGTGCACTATTTTTTTAAGGTACTTTAGTGAGTAGACACTTGATAATTAGAACTATAGGAATTCAGATATTTAAAAACAATTTTTGTATGAGTAACAATGCATCTAAAAAAACATGCATGTGCGTGTGATAAAAATATTTAAATGTTTTTCATGATTTATTTATTCATATTTATTGTTAAGATTTATCTGAGTTATTAATAAACTAAATATTTAACCTTTCCGAATATAGGTAAATCCCTTTTATTAGATGAGTGTTCATGGAAGAGGGATGCGATAACTATATAGGCGGAAGAGGTCATTTTTATGCTTCATGAAAATAACTGGCACTAATATAGATTTTTTTTATAAATAAACAACATATTTTAAAAGTTATTGCTGCTTCTAACGCTTCTTTATAGCTTACACCAGCCACTGTTACGAGTACTTACACACACACACACACACACCTCTAATGACGACCGCTCATAAAAACTATCGGTAGAAGATACAAAGTCTTAAAATCTTTCTTTATTTCTATATAGTTTCAGTTAATTGGGCTTTGTAATTTGTTGAGCAAAATATCAAATAAAATTATAAGAATGATAAATATTTTAAATTAATTCCATAACTATTAATTAAGCACCAAGTCATAAATATTATTTTTAAAAATAAAATTTATTGCAGCTATAAATCATAAAATAACTTTTCTTTGTCCTATTTATTATATAGATTAGCGATATTTTAAATTTATAATCGTTTCCAAGTATAATAAATAATTTATAATTTGATAAAATGATATCATTACATTTTATCAAATCATAATAAAATCAAAATAGTAATTGTAGTAAGAAATATAGAATGATCAATATTCAATGTAGGTACCTATTATATACATTTATATAAATATAGACATATTTAACCGCCCCCCTAGTCGAGTGGTTAGCGCAGACGCCTAACTTGTCACGGCGCAATGGGGCTCGGGTTCGATTTCCGGCAAAGACAGGCATTTATGTGATAAGCACAGATGTCTGTGTTTCTGGGTTTGGTCGTTTATTAAATATATTCTCAGTATTTATATGTGTATTTCTATGTATTTGTATCGTTGTCTAACACCCTTAACACAAGCGAATAATTTGCTTACTTAGGGTTTAGATCAATGTGTCTAATTTGCCCCGATATTATTATTATTATAGAATGAAAAATAAACCGATACGGGCAGGGATTCGAACCTGCGGCTACCATGAAACCGTCCCGTCGCTCTACCAACTGAGCTACCGTATTGCTGTCCGCCTCGGTGAATTAAGCATTCAATGTGTGATCGTCTTTATCGGGACAGTGGTAACATCTATTAGGTTTCTTTCGAAAATCCTAACCAATGTTTTTAACTTTGCAGTATAGATAAACATTGACTATAATACTATGCACTATTGTAGTGATTTTGTCAAAGCCAATAAATTAACACACAAATTTATATTTGCACATATATTATATATATTATTAATAATAATCATACACCTCATATGATTATGATTTTGGATTAAATCGCGTCATAATAATTATTTGTGCACATTAAGTAGTGCACTATTGTAGCAAGATCTGTTCACAGAAAATAAAAGAAGAGATGCTAATTATATATTTTTTTTTGGTCATAGAATTTTACAAAATACCCATACAACATTTAATTATAACCCGTGCGGTGTATTGTACGGCAGGTAACATGATATATTTATAAATTTTAATAAGTTTCCACGGGGAAAGTTAATTAAGATGGAACCAATTTGCCGCTGCATCACAAACACTGTGCTGGTGGTCGTTGAAAGAAATACAATTAGGATAAGCTTCACGGACTACAGGGGCTCGAGCTGTGTTCAAGAGTATTTAGAGATAACCGAAGCAATGGAAATTCGTTAATCTGGTAGTTACATTGCACAAATTCGACGGCTGATCTCTGCAGCTGCCACTTAGTTCTACTACTCAGAGTACGCCACGCATTAGTTAAGCGTCTAGTTTCGCTAATGAGTTCTAGATACATTGGAATAGTGTTTCATTTCTCAGATGAGTTCACACCTAAAATATTACTGGTGTTACATATTTAAATTAATTCCTCCATCCAGTTCCGTTACCTATAATATAATAAGTTAGACTTGTCAGTTTAAATATTATATAGTCCATTGAAAAGTTACATTTGGGGTTGCGTTTTTTAGAGGACGCAATTTTATTTTTTTAATGTGTAGGGGGGGTCAGTAGAAGCTTAAGTTCAAGTTTGTGGGGTTGCCACTCTTGTCCCACGGCCGCCATCTTGAAAATAGGTGTTGAAATGGTTTTTACGTTATATCTCTTAAACTATTTATCAGATAAAAAAAATCTATAAACATTTTTTATTGCAAATTAAATTTTCTACAACTTTAGTCTAGTAATTTTTTGTCGTAGAACTATAAATAAAAAAGTTATAAGCGAAAATGTTAAGAAATTCGAGAACAAAATTTCTATTTTTCGGTATAACTTTTATTTGGATCATTTTACGAAAAAAATATATTAGCCCATTTTTGTAGATCGTTTTTTAAGGAACAACTTTTACACCAACATTTTTTTATTAGGTCAATAGCTAAGGTTTTACAGCGCTCTGAAGTGAGTACTATTTTTCAGCACTCATTCGTTTTTTTATGTGGTATCCTCAGTAGGCCTAATCCACTGGCAATTTCTAGACAAAATAATATTATTTATTATTATATATTGAAAAATGTCTATCAGATATTATTTTTTTATTCTCTTCGATGGTCCAGGCTGCAAGAAAAATCTGAATCAGTATCCGAGGTGAATTTTCGTAGTATAATGGGAGTTGGTATTGGCGTCATTGTTGGTAATTCTTCTTCTAATTCATTTTCTTCAAGTGATGTTGATATGTCCACGATGTTGCTGCAGCTTTCACCACCACAAAGGAGGCAAACTGATGAACATTTAAGGCCTGCTTTTCGGCAACCGCACGAACTTCCACAATTTCCTTTGCATCTGCAAAAGATTAATTTCATAAGCTCGGGGGGTGCTGGAGGCTTGGAAGCTTGGATTGGCATCCAAAATTTTCCATGCTTTTTCCAGCCCCATTCTTCTGGATCACAATATTTACCAAACCATAACTGAATCTGATATACTCGGTAACTGTGGAAACGGGCTGCATCTTGTATTGGAGGAAGTGAAGAGAGATTAAATGCATTTTCATTCACTGTCTTAGCAAATCGTTTGTATCGCAGAGTGTCTAGAGTATCGTCTTTATTTCCGCCATATAAAGAGAAGAATAAATATAATTCACATTTTCTTTTAAATGTGACTTAGAAATAAAGATGGCGCGAAACAGAAAAACGTCATAATTTTCATTAATATTAATTAATTAAAACGTAAGAAGTGAATCGACTGTTTCTGACGTATAATATTCTCATAGAAGAAACACATAAGTACCATAAAAACAGACAAATGTACACAATCCACTTTAAAAATAATAATTTTAGGCTTCTTAACATCGTCACTATATCACAAATAAAATTATTCTTCATAATTGTTTCTGCTGTTTCGAGTTTTTGTTCGTCCTAGGTATAGCAAAACAGACCTTGTAAAGATCAGGACCCCAATGCTCCATTTCTCACCCAAAACTCGTATTTCTTTTTATTCTTACTTCTTCTATTTCAGACAATCAATGTATTTTAAAAATATTATAAATTACATTTCATAATTTCTTCTTCATGTTATAATCTTGAATTTATTTATTAGTTTCAATAGCAAGTACATAAAATCGTATTGTCTAGTATGTAATTACAATTAATTATTTAATTATAAAACTCTAATCCGATAATTTTATTTTTGGTTAATGTAAATTGTGTTTTGTAATCCACATACTTGTCATTTTGATTATTTAGTATTTCCATTGCAACATGGTGTAAAAGAGATGAAGCTTTACGAAAACAAAGAGGAGAGATCGATAATATAAAATAGTGTGTATATTTCTGTCTCATTCTTTACTGGCTTCATTCTACACATTTTTGTATTTGTGTCTCTTACCTGTCGTTTTTTCCGTTGCATCAGGTTTGAAATCACAACGATTCTAAAGAAGTTTCACTTCAAAAAACGTTCTCTAACAACACTGAGTAACGATGACTCGACTTTTTCACTCATAAATAATTTAGTGCCACTTGCTAACTCTGGATGCTTCTGCAAAATTTTTATAAATTTGACTTTGCCCATGTTATACGCTGCTGACGTTGTGTCGCATCCTGAGAAGGCATGGAGAAACAGTAAATTCTCAGCTATTACGTCGTCATATTTAAAACAGACAGACAGATAGTACAATTGTTCGGACGTACGCCCTTTTGAAGGTTTTTATAAAAATACATTTCTTTGATTCCTTCCTAATGCAGTCAGCAATACAAGGATGTCGATGTCTTCTGCTATGATTGTCACAAAATCATATGACTGTGATGCAGCAAGCGCACAACGGACGATGATCGCATCTGCTTCCGATTCAGCCTGGTCGACAGTAAAATCAGTTTTGTAGTGGGGAAAAGGGTCAAACATAGTTTAATAATAGCATAGGAATGTTAAGATCATAATAAATTGTATGAATAAAAAAAATATAGATAGAAAAGTAAGTCTAATTTTTAGTTTTTATTACATCCCTATGAGCATTCGAGAATCCGTTCAAGTTTGGAGCGCTGTAAAACCTAGATAAATAAATTAAAATTAAACAAGTATAAAGAGAAAATTGTTTGTTGAAAAACCCTCTACAAAATTGCTGTGATGTCATTTTATTGTAAAATGAACTGAAAAAAAGTTATAACCCCCAAAAGGAAATTTGTTACAAAATTTTTACTTATTTTTGTTTATAACTTTTTTGTTGGTCACTTCACGATAAAAAGTAATAGAAATAAAATTGTAGGAAATTTAATTTTCTAAATTTTATGTTGGATTAAATTTTCTGTAGGGTAACTAGTTTAAGAGATACAGAGTGAAAACCCTTTGCACCCGTTTTTCCAAGATGGCGGCCGGGGGACAAGGCTTACGACCCCACAAACTTGAATTTAAGCTTCTACTGACCCCCCCTACACATTAAAAAAATAAAATTGCGTCCTCTAAAAAACGCAAGGTAAGGCCTAAAAAATGTAACATTTCAATGGACTAATAATATAATAACGGAAATGATTCATACATAAAAGATAACGGGACCTCGATCAATGTCACAATCGGTAATATCGTGAAATTATAATGGGATATAATTTCGGTAAAATGTCAGGTTTTCTGTATTCCTTATCTATCAGAATAATTATGTTCGTGTGTGACATCCCATGATTTTGTTTTATAGAGGACAGAAGTGTGTAAATTTTTAATTTTCCATTTTTTATCATTATATTGTAATCATTCTACTAATATTTCTAATGAGAACTTTGAATATTATGTATACTCGGACGTTTGGTATAAACATCTACGGGCCAGATAGATTTGCATAAAATGTTGAAGCGATAAATCATAACATGGGCAAGAACATTAGCTATGTTTATCCTAGAATATAATAAGGTATTTGTGGTAAAAGGAACCGTGAAAGCAAACTCTTCAGAGTGTATTATAACAACGGTATTTATTAGTACGTACTAGTTTTCAAGCAAACGATTCGAAACGAAGCGAAAGCTGCTTATTAAATAAGAATACTTCATTATATGTGTTATAAATATCTATGTATACATTATTATATTATATTATTATAAAATACAAACGATTTAATACGATACAGAACGCTTAGTTCTGTATTATTATGTATATAACTTATAATATAATAAATGTCTAGTTATGAAAACTATTTTATAGCACAAATGCAACAGTGAATGAAGGAGGCGATCTAGCCCGAAGGGAAATTAAAAGAAGCAATAAAGAGAGAATTTCTTTATGAAACATTCCCGGAGGCTTTTTATGAGTTTCCTTTGAAAACTTTAGAGTTTGAGCTTAGTTTGAGATTAGAAAAAAAAACTTATTTTTTATAATCGTTGCTATATTTTTTGATTGGCATTCATTACTTTTAAACATATTAAATTTGTTATTTATAAATATAAAAAAAAATCAAGGATATATTAAAAGATTACTTATTTTTGTTATTTTCTAGTCACCCTACATTGGATCGGTCATTAATATATTAATTCCTTTTTACAAATTTGGAACGTTTGTTAAAATTATCGTAATTTTAGGAATTCCTGATAATTGTGTTCAGATAGTGAACATTTTAAGTAGTTTATGTTAGTAGTATACATATACGAATATCAACCAAAACTTTAGAATATATTTATATGTTATATTTTACTCTCATCATATTTTAGATTTATATTTTATATATTATATTTTAAATTATTGCTTAAATTATTACAAAAAAATCTACATTTCATTTAAATGGAAAATAATAATAATATCTTTGCCTTTATGTACCCTTAAAAGTCTATTTTAATAGTTAGTCAAAGTATTTTAGAATTCTACCTCCTACCTACAAACTTACAAAGTGTACTTCTTTATAATATAATATTAGTATATATAGACTCAATGAAGCACAGATTTATCTCACATCATCTCGATCTCAACTTCACTAACTTTATACAATGGAAACTACTGTCTGAGTCTGTCTTTGACAGTGAGTTTGAAGTTCAATTTCTATTTGAGTTTATTGTTATTCAATTTGCACTAATATCGAAGTTAGCCGTCGGATTTGAACTGGTGTTATCTCATTGTGAATAGGAAAATCATTTTCATTCCTTAACTTCATTGCGTTGTAGGTAAATAAATTGATAGTTTCAACTCTGCTCCGATATATTTATTATATGCAGTAGAAGTTTAATTGCAGACTTTACACATATAAAATAAATTGTTCATATTTATACCATATACATCATCTTGTTATGAAATAGAATAAAATACTGTAAACCTGTAAATATTATGGTGTTCTAAATCTCTACATTGATAAATTTCATTGTGACTGAAAAATAAGGTATATTTTTGACCTTCGTCAAGTAACAAAATAACGAATTTGATGTTCAGATCCGTCCCTGTTTTGAACAGTGGTTTCCCTTTCAACGTGATTCTTAAAATCAATAAGTCTCACAGACACGAGACAAGTGACAACATGTCAACAACATTGAAATGCATGTCCGTCCTGTAAATCATTAAAATGTCCGTAACACATTTTTATTATGTAATATTAGGGTATAAATAGCACCTTCCATAATTCAAAATAGTCTAAATTATACTAACATTTTTGAGTTGTAAGTAAAACTGTGACTCGTTAACGATAATAACAAAGCATAATTGAGTTTCAGCACTATAATAGTTCCCTATTACTCATAATAGATATACTTATCGTTCTTAACAGAAAAATATAAATCAAAACTGAGCCCCCGAAGTAGCGCTATACATCACGACTAATGATTTATGATTCACTTCTAAGCCCTCTCTCTATAAGACAGAAGTGGACTAAGGACTTATATAGGGACTGAAATACCGTCCTAATAACCTTCGAAACAAATAACAAATTAGTGGAATTACTTCCCAACCCTTAAGAAAAGTTATATATTGATTTTGAATACATAGGGGTGTATGCATTTCATTTATTGTTTATAATAATAGTGAAAGTAACGCTCGCAACGCTGGTTTTTTAGAGATTTAAGTAAAAGTGACTGAACACTTCTCTCCATATGTATACCTTTTGCATGTTCATTTGGTAAAACAGACTTTGAACGTTATATTATGTAAAGAAAATATCTATATGATGTATAATTATTATGTCTGAAACACGTTATTGCTCTGTAGATCCATGTTCTAAATAATCAGGGTCTTAGTATCACCCACAAATATACGCTTTTTGACGTTCTAATATTCACATTCGACTACCACAAAACTTTGCAAATCGAGTCGAAAGCGTTTGTAATCAAAAACCTATTGGATTATTTTTTATACCATCTAGGTCAATGCTCTTCTCTTGAATTTGGCTATTTGTACTTTGTATTTAGCTATTTTGTTTCATATTAAAGTTAAATCAACATCTTACATTTAAAATGTGTCAACAGTTACTAAGTACTACATTGCTTTTGTTTTAGTGAACTGCTGTTTTTGAGTGTTTTGTTAAAACCAAACGAATATTTATTAAAATACTTCATGAGAAGAGACCATGCAGACGTACCTACTTGAAAAGACCTATATCGGTTATAAGCCAAGTTACACAAAATAGTTTGGTCTCCAGTTATTTAATTTGATTAATTAATTAATAATATATTTTTCTTGTTAAGTTTATTTATTTATATCTTCTACACTTTGAATCCATATTAGATATCACTTGTGTAGGTACGTAGCATGGAGTTCTCAGGAAGGCCTATTTTGATACCATACCTACCTATAGAAATAAGTCCTCTTCTGTAAAGACACACCCAAACTTCAAATTAAAACTACCGGGATTTGAAGCAGATAACTCAGTAGGGATTTTTATAATGATCACTTTTCCAGAAACGTCAATATTTAGGAAGCAATTTATGACCAATTAGAACTATCGCAATTAATTCGTTGGAATATATTTTAGAAAAAAAAAAAGACAAAAATCCGACGGCCAATAAGACGGCCAGTGAACGTTAATTAGTTGTAAGTTGGTATTATTAGTTTTCACTGCGCATATTAGGACCGTTCGTAGCAGAGCGGCCTACATATTAGGTCGGCAAAGGAGTAAAATGTCTCTTCGCAAAAAAGGTGACACTTTACAAAGCTTGCATACGTTCCGTCATGTCCTATGCGAGTCCCGCTTTTGCGCACGCTAATCTGAAACTCCTTCGGGTGATTCAGAACAGGTTTACACGGATTGCTACCGGGGCGCCGTGGTTCGTACGCAACATCGATCTCCCTAGAGACTTAGACCTTCCGACCATCTCTTAGTACTTCAAGAGGCTTTCTCAAAAGTACTTTGAACGTGCTGAGCGACACCCGAACCCACTGGTGGCTGAGCCTGCAGAGTATACACCAAGTAAGACTACTTTAGTCAGAAAAAGAAGACCCAAGTCCGTACTCTTTGACCCCGAAGACGCGTTCACAGTAGGTAATAACGTGTACGCGTAGGCATAAGTGACACCACACAACACACAGACACACACCGTCTGTACCGGTATAGACGAGGTCCCAACTGAGTAAGTGCTCCGTTGGTCCGCGCGTTCTGCCGTCGGAGGACGCTAGTGTCCAAATTTCCTTAGCTTCCCTCCTGACTAACGACGCCCCGAGCCGAGGTCCGTGTCTCAATCTGAGACGCCCTCGGGACGTCGTTCCCCATGGGGGCCCATCTGGCCCCCCCTTTTTAAGGGTGGGTCTCCTGACTCACCCGCTCCCCCGGTGACGCTGTAACAGCCAACAGGGCTAACAGTATAGACATACAAAAAAAAAATATATCAGACGCTAGTATTTCTAAGGATTTTCTGCAAATAGATCCAGTAACTTTGTTATTACGGCGCGACGTAACCCTGTAAGTGGCAGCCACAGAATACCAGCGTCGAAGACGTCTTTGACATTAGCTGAGTGGCTTTCCATTTTGGATGACATATATACATTTTTATTTACTGTGTTTTCTATTTTATTTTATTATTAATTTATACCTTATTTAAAGTAACTTTTAATTATTTTTTGCTCTTTTTGTGTTTTTTATTTTTATTTTTTTCTCTTTGTATTTTTTTTTTGTACTTTTTTATTTAATGTTTTGGTTATTGTTATTATAATTTTTTTAATGTATGTTGTCCAAATAAAGTTGTTTGATTTGATTTGATTTAACTTATATTTATTTAAATAAATCTTTACATACTTAAATTATTCCATGCTTACATACATACATACAAAAAACTGATTGATATGACACATGGACAAAGTTTAGTCATCTGCTCCGCAATGCGAAAACTTTCAAGGACTTTCATAACTCTCACAATTCATGACATATTTTCTTTTAGATATTCTGATAACATAAATTTGGTTTCCCGGACATTATTAAGGCTTTGATAGGTTGAAATATGAGACCACCCACATGTAAATAAGTAATTTGTCGTAAGTAAAATTGTTATAAATATAGTTAAAACTTATAATGTAGTATGTACTGGCTGAAGTAATTTGTAATTTGGTTTTTTAATCAAAATAATTGTTGTAGTTGCCTTTTTGTGTCAATAATATTTGTTAATATTTTAGGACAATATGAAGTTCGTTTTGCTAATAGACGCTGGTGGCAGGTGTAGGAGACGTTTTATTTACGACGGAAATTGGCGAGTAAAGAGAATAAACCGATAGCCATCGAAATATTGACATAATAAAGATATTAAAACACACCTAAAATATTAACAGCAACATTCGTAAAATTTAAAGCATGCTTAAAATGTATATTGTGCTCTATCTTGATTTCTAATAAATAAGTAATGTGGTATAACTTTTAAGCTTTTTATAAAACAGCACAGTAAGAAAAGGTCGAAACATAAAGAGACTCGTTAAGGTAAGTCGCGGGCCACATCAAAGGAATTAGCACTTTTCCCTATCTTGACCTTCCTGTTGCTTACATCAGCCATCTTTATATCTGGACTCGAAATAAATGATGCCAATGTAATTAGAATCTGCTTGTTAGTAGCGACCCTATCCCATTTATTTTAATATATATTAGTTGACTCCTATAAACATCTGTACATTAAAAAGTTTTCTAACATTAATTGCTATGGGAATAAATAAGGTAAAGATTCCGGAACGTAACGAAAAAATGTTACACAAAATTTTTTTCAAACCCCGATAAAGAAGTTTCACTTCAATAATGTAAATGTAAATTATTGTTTAATTTTGAAGTAACCATAATACTGTTATTTTTTTTTTTTTTTTTTTTTTTTTTTTTTTTTTTATACAAAACTAGGTTAATGCTTGACTACATTCCACCTGATGGAAAGTGAAATGTAGTCTTAGGTGGTAAAGCGCATTAACCTAGAAGCCTATTCACTCTCCTCTTGAAGACACCCACATTATATTTTTCCGGAAATACCGACGCCGGCAGATTGTTCCAGTCCTTCGCTGTACGCACTAAAAAAGATGAAGCATAGCGCTTCGTTCGGACAGGTGGAATGTCCACAACAAAAGGATGAAAACCTGCCGTGCGTCGGGTCGTCCGGTGATGGAAGGGGGATGAGGGAATTAGGTCGTGCAATTCCTGCGCACACTCACCAAAATGTATCCTATAGAATACTGAGAGGCTGGCAATTCTACGCCTGTGTTCAAGGCTGTGGAGTTTGGCGTCAACCAATTTAGGGTCGCCAATAAGCCTCTTTGCTCGCCTCTCAATTGAGTCCAGAACCGCAAGATGAGTCTTTGCGGCACCAGCAAATATGTGGCCACAATACTCTACACACGACCGGATCTGTGCTTTGTATAATACAAGAAGCTGTCCCGGTGTAAAGTACTGTCGCACCTTCGCAAGTACGGCAAGCTTTCCGGCAGCTGCTCTTGCTCTGGACTCAATGTACCGACCAAAGTTGAGGTTCGAGGAGATCTCTAAGCCTAACAACTGAAGCCAGTCACTGTATTCCAAGGATACATTCTGGAAAGTAGGAGCCAAGGTGAAGGGGCTCCTTTTGGCGGTGAACAAACACGTCTGCGTTTTGGTGGCGTTGAATTTGACAAGATTGGCATTGCCCCATGCGGAGACTGCCTGAAGTTTGTCATTCAAACGTTGCACCATGGCTTCTCTTTCAGATTGTACTTCATCTCTACTAGCCCGAGAACTTGGCAGATATCTTTCTACAACTGTGCTGTCGTCTGCATACCCATAGATACCGGGCTTCAGCAGATCGTTAATGTGCAGCAGAAAAAGAGTTGCAGAAAGAACGGACCCTTGAGGTACTCCGGAATTTATTGTCAAGGGTTCCGAAGAACACCCGTCGACAACAACACGGAGAGATCTCCGGCTCAAAAAGTCCGTTATCCAGCCAATCAGACCAGGAGATATACCGTACGCTGAAAGCTTGCTTAAAAGGCTCACATGCCAGACCCTGTCAAAAGCCTTCGAGACGTCCAGAGAGACGGCGACCGCTTCTCCGTTCCTCTCGATGGCTTCGCCTAAAATGTGTGTTGCGTACGCTAGAAGGTCCCCAGTGGACCTATTTCGGCGAAATCCGTACTGTCGGTCACTGAGGAGATCGTTACCTTCTACGTACGCTAGAAGCCGCGAGTTCAATACACGCTCCATAATCTTGCAGAGTATGGAGGTGATTGAAATGGGCCTATAATTAGCAGGATCGGCACGGCTGCCTTTTTTGGGCACGGGTTGCACGTTGGCAAGCTTCCAGGATTCCGGCACTTTTCCAGTCTTGAAAGAGAGGCGATACAGACGTGTCAATACAGGAGACAACTCAGCTGCACATGTCTTGAGCAGAATGGCTGGTATACCATCAGGACCACTGGCTTTATTCACATCTAAACGACACAATGTTCTCCATACCTCTTTGTTAGTGATGCGGATTTCAGGCATCGAAATACCGCAGTGAGGAAGATGTTCTGGAGAAGCATTGCCAGTGTCTAGATGCGAATTCTCAGCAAACAGAGAAGCAAATACATTCGCTTTCTCTGTTGCTGTGTGGGCCAGGGATCCATCAGGCTTCAGCAGAGCAGGCAGTGAGAGTTGGCAGAAGTTCGACTCGATCGCTTTGGCAAGAGACCAGAAAGCTCGACTGCCAGTTGGTCTGACAGAGAGCTTTTCGCCATTCTTAACGATCCGATCAAGACGAGCCTTCCGCAATGCCTTTTTATAGAACTTGGCAGCTTGGTTAAAGGCTCTCTTCTTTGTACTTACATCCGGAGTTTTGCGGCTTCGAGCATCAGCCCAAATGAGGTATGCCGAATGTTTTCGGTCATGTGCATGACGACATTCGGCATTAAACCATGGGCGAGCTTTGCCACCGATGGGTACGTCAGCAAAAGGAATAAAATACTCCATTGCCTGATGCACCACATCGGTTATAGCATCCGCGCAACTCGACGGATCCAAAGAAGAGAAGCAGACCTGCCGCCAAGGATAAGACGCAAAAAAGTGCCGCATCTCATCCCAATCTGCTGATTTGTATTTCCATACTCGCCTAACACCATGTGGTTCGAAAGCTGGTGGGGAATATGTAAATACAGATTTCACCAGACAGTGATCGGAGGTTCCCAAGGGGGACGTGACCTCTACACGATACCTGTCCGGATCAGTTGTCAGCAGAAGGTCCAGGCAATTTGCTGTATGGCCTACCACATCTGGTACCCTTGTCGCTTGCCTCACCAGCTGAAAGAGGTCCAAGGACAACGCAAAGTTCCGCGCTTCTCTTCCAGCATGGTCGGTCTTCTGGTACGGGAACAGCCAGTCCTGATGACAGGCATTAAAGTCCCCCAGAAAGACGAGCTGCGCCGAAGGGTACTGATACAGAGCCATATCTGCAGCCTCACTGAGATACTCAAATAAACGAGTTGTCTCCTGGTCACCGCTATGCGAACGGTAGACACAGGAATACAGGATTTTTTCGTTTCCTGTGTCCACTAAAACCCATAGGGAAGAAAAAGTGGGGTCTTCAAGGTGACGGAGACGCTGAACACAGAGGTCGTTCCGCGCGTACACACTGACTCCGGCCCGTGAGCGAAAGTTGTGCTCTAACGAGTAACCGGGATAATCCAAGTATGCAGCGCTCAAAGGACATTGTATCTGCGTCTCCGTCAAAAAGAGCAAGTGCGGCTGCTCTGTCTCCAGGTGGTGGTGGACAGCTAAAAGATTTGAGTGCAAACCCCTGATATTAGTGAGGTGCACTTTATATGAGGAGGAGTGCAACCGCTGTGTAACCTTGTTCCTTTTTCTTAACTTTTTCATAAAAAAAATATATATAAAAGTGAATAGGGATGGGAAATGGCAGTTGAACGAGACGGCACGTATCGAACCCGACGTCGAAATTGGTGATGTCTTGCCACTGGGAGGCTAGTCTGGAGACTGCGGGGACGCCCGAACCCCCCCAGGGATCGCCATCGGGCCTCCTCGTCTGGTCGCCAACCAGCACGATGGAGCCACCCTGGGATTTTTCACAGCTGGCGGGGCTGCCTTTCGTGGTTGGCTATCCCACTAATTGGGCCCCCAACTATCTGCGGGCGGCCAGCGGAAAGCCGTCGCTTCGGATCCCGCTACCCTCCTCGACTAGACACCCGACAAAACAAACACCAACCCGACGTCAGACCGGTTCGCCAACGCACCGCAACTGTTCAGACCCATTTCCCATAAACGGCTTCATCGAGCAACGTGCCGGAACACGACTAGGTCGCTTTGCGGCACGATTCTGCCCGATGGGTGGTAACTTTGCCGGCGACCGGATGTTATGATCTACCACCAAGAAAATGTTAATGTTAATGTTAATGTTAATGTTGTTAATGTTAATGTTAATGTTATGATTTATCGATTTGAAATTATTAATGTTTTCCATTTAAGACTTTTTTGCATATATTAAATTATTCATGGAAATAGATTGATCGAATAATAAAAAGCATATTTGACATAGATTAGTATATAAAAACAGTGAAGTAGGTTTTAGATACCTAAAACATAAATACATTTTAAAAGCACATAAATTCACAAAATCGCTGCACTTACAAGGATCGTAATAAATCGCTTAAGTTTTCACCGCATTCAAGTACCTACTACTGCTGACGCTACTTGAATATAATAGTTACATTTTTAACAACTCCTACAAAACTGCAGAAATAAAATAAAATACTTATTAATCATGTCAAGAAAGATAAAAAAGTAACTTAATATTTACCACAGAGAAATTACATTTAGTATCACGTTTCAAAACTTATTTATGGTTTTATAAATGGAACCAGCGTACGTTAAAAAAAACAATTAAACAATCAAGTTTGACAAAATTAATTTATATATGTAATGCTCGTCTTAAGCTAAAATTATTGCAAGTTTGATTATCTGTTAATTACCTCAAACATATTTGATATTTTATGTCTTTGTTAATAAAAAATAATGTAACTTAATGTTATCTGTAAATAAAATGAGTAATTAATCATATGTTTTATATCACTGTTGCTTCCGTTCTAGTACAAAAATTATGTAAGTATTAACATACGGACGGTTTTCCAGAAGTCGTGAATTTGGAACCCCTTGCAGTAGCGGTTTATTTTACATTGTATATTTATTTAAATTTTTAATAACCTTGTATATAGATATTTTCATATAATTTAAACATAGCCTGAAGAGCCCAAAATAATTTGATTAATGGACGCTTTTTAAATGAGCCCCAAAAAACAGAACGTGAACATAAAATAACGACGGAACTATGAAAACTTTAGTAGAAGTCGAAATAATTAAAATAATATTTATAAAGATTGTTGATTATAATTATTATAAAGAATGTTAGTTATAAATTATAAATGTTAGTTATTTTTTAACTTTAATAATACTTTGTAAAATTTAATACCTGATAAATTGATTTTAATAGAAAAGTACTAAAACGTACTAACAACGTTATTATAAACGCGCAAGCTCATAGCACGTTATTTTGACTTTTGAAAACGAGCCCATAACACACGACAAGTTGTTTTAATATTTGACATTGGCATAGTGAATACAATTTTATGGTAACGCGGTACCGCGTCCGTCTAATTATAGCAAGTAAGTTCTTTACATATAATTTTTAATTTCACATTATGGCGCGTTTATGAATCGCGTTTAAGTTTACAGCTCGTTATGACGTCACGCGTTATTTGTAAGAAATCTCGTGTATCATACAGAATCAGGGCCAAGCAATCACATAACTACAAATGTCAGTATTTCCTCGATGTAATTTCAGAAAAAAAAACCATTTAATATGGACACAGTTGTTCCTTAACGTAAATAATACATTAGCTTAATTAAGTTTTCTTCAACTAAATGCTAAGATCGACCATTAATTTACTTAATGCTGCGCTAATTTGTTTGCGCAACAAGATTTATAAGTTTTACGTAAATAGTTTTAAGAAGAGAAACCTTAAAGAGCGTGTTTATTAAAGATTTAATTGCTTAGTCTTTTATTAAATTAATTAACTATTGAAACCATCAGTGCTGTTGTAAAAATCATATCGTTTCTAATAAAAATAAGAACCTGCATTGCATAATTTCGTGTTATTTAATAATTGTTATTTAATAATCTTTATTTAATAATTGTTATTTAAATGATCGATGGGATTATAAATCCAAAAGAAGAAAAGTTTGATGGTAAAAAATAAAACTATAAAAATAATATTACTGAAGTTAAAGTCAGTGTCAAAGTCATTTTTTATATCAAGTAGTCATTCATTACACTTATCAAACGTCAAACTCTACTTGTACGGTCTCAAAGGGTGGTAGGTCTATGGAGAAGAACCTGTAAGAAACTCTTTTAACTTATCGATATTGGCCATTTATTTCATAAGCGATATTTGAATTTGAATGAAAGTAAGTCGTATATAAGAATAAAATAGAATTACAGTAAACCGTGCTACCGAAAAGATGACTATCATGTCCTAGACAGTGTCACGAGCATCCACAAAGTTTATACATACATAACCTATTGAAGACAAAACAAGAGTGTTTTTAAATATTATGCTATTCCTATCGACTGAGTGCATAACAAGTTTGGATATATGTGTGAGAGAAAGTTTGATAAGTGTATATGTGAGTTTTGTATGTGTGATTAATGTCTGTGAGTATGGTGTGTTTGAGTTCTGTGTGATTAGGGTGTCTGTTTTCGGTTTATGACATTTAAGCTAGGTCGAGGCTGGATGGGGGGCCGTCGCCGGGAACCTCCTCGTGTGCCCGTTTGTTTCCCTTGTTGCTCGGATTCGTCCGGTGGCATCGGAAGCGGTACGGGCCGGTGCTCCCTGGGCAACAACGGTTAATGTGATCCTTCGGGTTTGCATTAGCCGTTGGCTAATACTCGGCGCGGTGGGGGTCGGCCATGGGGGTTTGTGCCCGGTTCATGGCTGGCTGGCGGGCAGGCTGCCTTTCGGGATGGTCTGTCTGCGGGGGGGCTCGGGCCTCTTTCCATCGTTTGATCACGTTGGAAAGTTGGCCTGGGCGTTGAGGGTGGGAGGGCGCAGGCCCTCTTTGCCGGGGTCGGCTGCGGAATTACTCCTGGTACTTCTCTGATAGCAGAGTGGACTGTGGAGTGGTTCCGAGGCTGTGTGGGGGGGTCCGCGATTAGGGTCTGGACCTCTTTCCACCAAGCACTTTAGAGAGGGTGCTTGGTGGGGAGACGGTCCGAGACGTTGCCTGGATTAATCGTTGCCGAGCGCGACGCCACGGTTGCGCTTGGTGATGGTTGGTCTGGGCGTGGTGGGTTCCCGACTTATGCCTTTTTCTTGCTGGTCTCGGCTGATCACCGTGGCCGGCGGTAAAGGCCTGTCAGGTTCGACGTTGGGCCCCCTACGTGAGCGGACTCACGTTCGACTCCAGTGTGTTGCAGTGAGGCTGTCTGCGCATCACTGGGTCTTATGGGAGTGTGCTCTTCCAGGGGGTCTGACCGGTGGTCTCCTCTCGGGGAGATAACCGGCGGCGGAGCTGGACACGGTCAATGGTCGAGTCGGTCTGTCCAACTGGCTCGATTCTGAGACTGAGTCCAGCTAGAAGGGGGTCTCGGCCCCCTTCAGAGGCAGCAGGCTTGGATGGGGGGAAGGGGATCCCTCCACGATCTATCAAGCCTGCGAAAAAGGGATGGGTGCTCCTCGTTGCGGGGTGCCCTCTCCGTGGATCACGTCGGGGCATCGCGGTGAGTGCGAAAGCGATCCCGTGGTGTCCCATTATGACGGCGGCGGCAACCGTCAGGTTTAGTGAGTAGGAGTCTCACATAACCACCTCCATCATCCCCTTGATGGAGGTGTGTATCCATGAGGATTCCTGACGTTAAAAAAAAAAAAAAAAGGTCGAGGCTGGATAAATGACTCTGAATGTCCTATGGTTTTTGGAGTTTCTTTGGGATCGGCGGATGTAACCCACATAAAGGTTAGTAGGTAGGATACAAGTGAGTCTAAACTACTCTTATTAATAGTCCTTCAGTTTTCTCGTACGATTGCGGAAGGATCCATTTCTTTAGAGCCAGTTTACAGGATTTTACAGGTATGGGGTAATTTTTTAATATTTTGTTCAATTTATTGTAAAGGTAAGGGGCTTGGGAAGCGTATTGTCGCTATGTAAAAACAGAACGAGCACGGTTAGAAGGAGCGACTCTATCTTTGCGTCTTTTATTTTGAAGGTTAGGTTCATAAGGTAATCTTTTTGAAAGTTCAAAATTAGGTATAGTATACAAAGTTTCCTTACGGACAGTAGTTTGGTAGTATTGTATAGAGTATGGCAAAACCCGTACTGTCGGTCACTGAGGAGATCGTTACCTTCTAGGTATGCTAGTAGGCGCGAGTTCAATACACGCTCCATAATCTTGCAGAGTATGGTGATTGAAATCGGTCTGTAATTGACAGGCTCGGCCCGGCTGCCTTTTTTGGGCACAGGTTGCACATTAGCAAGCTTCCAGGATTTCGGCACTATTCCAGTCATGAAAAAGAGGCGATACAGACCTGTCAGTACAGGAGACAACTCAGCTGCGCATGTCATGAGCAGAATGGCTGGTATACCATCAGGACCACTGGCTTTATTCACATCTAAGCGACACAATGTTCTCCATACCTCTTTGTTAGTGATGCGGCTTTCAGGCATGGAAATACCGCAGTGAGGAAGAAGCTGTATGTGCTGGAGAAGCATTGCCAGTGTCTAGATGCGAATTATCAGCAAACAGAGAAGCAAATACATTCGCTTTCTCTCTTTCGCTGTGTGGGCCAGGGATCCATCCGGCTTCAGCAGAGCAGGCAGTGAGGGTTGGCAGAAATTTGACTCGATCGCTTTCGCAAGAGACCAGAAAGCTCGACTGCCAGTTGCTCTGACAGAGAGCTTTTCGCCATTCTTAGCGATTCGATCGAGACGAGCCTTCCGCAATGCCTTTTTGTAGGACTTGGCAGCTAGATTAAAGGCACTCTTCTTTGCACTTATATCCGGAGTTTTGCGGCTTCGAGCATCAGCCCAAATGAGGTATGCCGAATGTTTTCGGTCTTGAGCATGGCCACATTCGGCATTAAACCATGGGCGAGCTTTGCCACCGATGGGTACGTCAGAAAAAGGAATAAAATACTCCATTGCCTGATGCACCACATCGGTTATAGCATCCGAGCAAATCGACGGATCCAAAGAAGAGAAGCAGACCTGCCGCCAAGGATAAGACGCAAAAAAGTGCCGCATCTCATCCGAATCTGCTGACTTGTATTTCCATACTCGCCTAACACCATGAGGTTCGAAAGCTGGTGGGGAATATGTAAATACAGATTTCACCAGACAGTGATCGGAGGTTCCCAAGGGAGAGGTAACCTCTACACGATACCTGTCCGGATCAGTTGTCAGCAGAAGGTCCAGGCAGTTGGCTGTATGGCCTACCACATCTGATAGCCTTGTCGCTTGCTTAACCAGCTGAAAGAGGTCCAAGGACAACGCAAAGTTCCGCGCTTCTCTTCCAGCATGGTCGGTTTTCTGGTACGGAAACAGCCAGTCCTGATGACAGGCATTAAAGTCCCCCAGAAAGACGAGCTGCGCTGAAGGGAACTGATGCAGAGCCATATCAGCAGCCTCACCGAGATACTCGAATAATCTAGTTGTCTCCTGGTCACCGCTGTGCGAACGGTAATCACAGAAATACAGGATTTTTTCGTTTCCTGTGTCTACTAAAACCCATAAAGAAGAAAAAGTGGGGTCTTCAAGGTGAAGGAGACGCTAGATACAGAGATCGTTCCGCGCATACACGCAGACTCCGGCACGTGAGCGAAAGTTGTGCTCTAACATGTATCCGGGATAATCCAGGTGCGCAGTGCTTAAAGGACATTGTATATGCGTCTCCGTCAAAAAGAACAGGTGCGGTTGTTATGTCTCCAGGTGGTGATGGACAGGTAAGATATTAGAGTGCAAGCCCCTAATATTACTGAGGTGCACTTTAAATGAGGAGGAGTGCAACCGCTGTACAATTTTTTTCCTTTTTTGGTTTTTCTTCATGATAAAAAAAAATAAAAGTGAATAGGGATGGGAAATGGCAGTTGAACGAGGCGGTACGTATCGAACCCAACGTCAAAGTTGGTTAAGTCCTGGCTCTGGGAGGCTAGCCTGCAGATTGCGGGGACGCCCGAGCCCCCGTAGGGATCGCCATCGGGCCTCCTCGTCTGGTCGCCAACCAGCACGATGGAGCCACCCTGGGATTTTTCGCAGCTGGCGGGGCAACCTTTCGCTTTCGCTTCGGATCCCGCTACCCTCCTCGACTAGACACCCGACAAAACAAATACCAACTCGACGTCAACCGGTTCGCCAACGTACCGCAGCTGTTCAGACCCATTTCCCATAAACGGCTTCATTGAGCTACCACCAAGAATAAAAACCTCCTAAAATAGTCGAATTATTTGTTGAATTTTTAATAAAATAATTTTATATACCATACTATGCTCATAAGTGAACTTTAGTGTTCTTGAGAAAAATAAAGTTCTTTAAACCTTACTACTTACTCTACTTGTTTATACTTTTACTTGGTCATGAGTTTATGTTATAACCAAAACTGAAGTAATAAAATATATTTGATAATCCAAATAGTTAAATATACGCTACATTATACTCGATGCAATCGAATGCGAGTAAAGTTGGAGCACAACAAGCCGTCAAACTTTGAGGAGTCTAGTTTCAGTTATAGGATGAAGATGAGAAAGTTTCCGAAGAAGCTGAGTGAAAAATTATATTCCACTTGCAATACTGGATGTTCAGATTGTTTTCACCTACGTTTCAGACTCAAATGATTTTTAATTTTAAACATAAAGAGGTATGGTATTGAAAAAAAGAAAAACTTAAAACTATCCCTTATAGTTGATATTACTGACTATACGACTAACATAAGAATATAATGAAACATTAAAGCTAATTCTCTAAGTTAAGTATTTAACATATTAAGTATTCGTAAATTTGTTTGTTAACTGTTGTTTTCAATTCCATCTTAATCCTCTGTATTCTGAAATTTAAATGTGCAATGTCTATAGTTATAAATGCATTTATTCATAATGCATCAGTTAAATACACATTAAACAGAAAAAATATTTTTATCACGGAATGTTCGACAAGATTTTTAAGTATTACTTATAGTAGTTCTATTTTAATAGATAAATTGATTACACATAAAAAAAGTGGTCGGTTTAAGTTTTACAATAAATACACAGAAATAATACTAGCTTTTGCAGATGATCTCGCGATACTGACATGTAAACTAAAACTATGTCAGGTACTGTTAAATGTTAGTTAGTTAGTGGAGGATTTCTGTACGTGAATGGACGAATTGAGGACGAAACCAAGAAAATTCTTTGTATCTTGGTAGACAGAAAATACCAAAAAGTAGTAGTATGAATCGTGAAACATTTGTTAGTAGGGTGTAGGATACTTCTAGATAGAGGTCAATAACCGCGTCGCCACGACAAGGTATTAGAAATTAAACGGGAAGCAGTTAAGAAGCAAGAGCGCGAATGGTTATAACAACCATCAAAAGATCTGCAGAAGAAGGCTGGCTCCTCAAAAAATCAAAACCGTCGTCATCACATGCCCGATTTCTGCAGCTGACTTGAAAGGGCAGGCTGCTCATTGGAGCTTAGTGCGTGTGGTGGCTTTAGAGGCGCTTCCCATGCGCTGCTATAAGTGCACGGGGCTAGGCCATACACGCCCTCAGTGCCCAGCATCGGCAGAAAGGGGGACCTGTGCTTCCGTTGTGGAAACTCAGGTCATAAAATGGCCATCTGCAAGGAGGCCCTTCGGACACGTAATGTGTGGACGCAGGTGCAATCCTGCGACGGCAAAAAGAAAAGGGAGGGCCTCCGGGACCCGGGCCACCCAAGTGGTTAGCAATCAGGCAGTGACGTCGGCATTGCTGCCGTCAGTATTGTAGTCCTCGTGATGGTGGTTCATAATGACGTTTTCAAAATAAAACTGCACAAGTAATTATAGCTTCGTTTATTCTTCATTTCTTTTTCATATATGATATATAACTCTAAACAAATTTTTCAAACATATAACATTTTTCTATCATAGTGAAGTGGTGAATCCACGGACAACACCTAAAATATTACTAAAACCAAATAAAATTGTTATTACACAGTCTTATGACACTGTAATAAATTTATTTAATTACGACACTGCTTTAAGTAAGGCGAAGCCTGTTTTTATCTGAACAACCGGCGCTTTCATTATATTCCTCTGACTACATTTTATTTCTTTTCCAGTGATTAAAGTATTTTTATTATGGTACTTTAACTTGTGTCATTAAAAAATAAGCTTAAAATATGCTAAGTTAAAAAAAATATATTATTAACCAGCCCTAACACAATAACATAAGTTGTTGGAAAAATTGTTATACTTTTGCTATAATATGATGAAATGTGGTGTGAAGTGAATTTCTCCGAGTAACATTGATAACAAAGTTTTTTTTTTTATATTTTGAGGTTTGGAAAAATTTACACTAGACTTATACCGATATAAATAATCGATCTACAATCTGAGATAAGAATAGATCATAGATAGCATCTACTAACTCAATCCAAAGGTCGGCTATTGACACTATATAAATCTTTAGTAGAGATTTAAGATCAGTCAGTTGTTAGGGCTTTAAAACTAGAATAAGTTTTGTTAACAAACAGATTCATGAACTTAGACTTGAAAATCAGTAAGACTTTGTACAAACACGTTATCAAATGAAAAAAATATTCTTATTACTACATGTTAAACTAGATTTTTTTATAGTTCAATACGCATGATTGTGAAAAAAGTGATTATTACCCTTTTTTTTTTAATAATCTCTAGGTCAATGTTTGACTACATTCTACCTGATGTAAAGAGGAGCTGTAGTCATAGCTGGTAAAGCCCATTAACCTAGCCACCTATTTACTCTCCTCTTGAAGACACCTACATTGTATTTGACCGGAAATACAGACGGAAGCAAGCTGTTCCAGGCCTTTGCTGTACAAATTAAAAAAGATGAAGCAAAACGTTTCGTTCGGACAGAGGAAATGTTCTTAACGTAAGAATGTAAGGGGATCGGAAAATACTACAAAATACTGAGAGGCTAGCAATTCTACGCCTGTATTGAAGGCTGCGGAGGTTAGCTTCAATCAGTTCAGGGTCGCCTATAAGTCTCTTTGCTCGCCTCTCAATTGAGTCCAGAACCGCAAGATAAGACTTTGCCACACCAGCAAATATGTGACCACAGTACTCCACACACGACCGGATCTGTGCTTTGTATTATACTAGTAGCTGTCCTAGTGTAAAGTACTGCCGGATTTTAGAAAAAACGGCAAGCTTTCCAGCTGCTGCTCTTGCTCTAGACTCAATGAACCGACCGAAGTTGAGGTTCCAGGAAATCTCTAAGCCTAACAACTGAAACCGGTTACTATATTCCAAGGATACATTCTGGAAAGAAACGGCTCTTATTGGCGGTGAACAGACACGTCGGCGTTTTGGTAGCGTTGAATTTGACAAGATTGGCATTGCTCCATGCGGAGACTGCCTGAAGTTTGTCACCATGGCTACTCTTTCAGACTGTACTTGATCTCTACTAGCCCGATTGCTCGGCAGATATATTTCTACAACTGTGCTGTCGTCTGCTTACCGAGATACCGAGATACCGAGCTTCAATAGATCGTTAATGTGCAGCAGAAAAAGCGTTGCAGAAAGAACGAAACCCTAAGAAACTGCGGCATTTATTGTCAAGGGTTCCGAGGAACACCCGTCGACAACTACTCGGAGAGATCTCTGGCTCAAAAAGTCCGTTACCCAGTGAATCAGACCAGGAAGTATACCGTACGCAGAAAGCTTGTTCATATGGCTCGTATGCCAGACCTTGTCAAATGCCCTTGAGACGTCCAGAGAGACAGCGACTGCTTCTCCGTTCTTCTTAATGGCCTCGCCTAAAATGTGTGTAGTGTAAACTAGAAGATCCCTATTGGACCTATTTCGGCGAAACTCGTACTGTTGGTCACTGAGGAGATCGTTACCTTCTAGGTTCGCTAGGAGGTGCGAGTTTTATACACGCTTAATATTTTTGCCATTTTTGGGCACTGGTTGCATGTTGTCAAGCTTCCAGGATTTCGGCACTATTCTAATCTTGAAAGAGAGGCGATACAGAGATTTCAATACAGAAGATAACTTACCTGCACATATCTTGCATACCATGGCTAGTATACCATGAGGACCACTGGTTTCATCTAAACGACACAATGTTTTCCATATCTCTTTGTTGGTGATGTGGCAACTCGATAACTTTGGCAAAAGACCAGAAAACTCGATTTCCAGTTGGTCTGACAGAGAGTTTTTCACCATTATTTTTAGCGATTCGATCGAGACGAGCATTCCGCAATGCTCTTTTGTAGGACTTGGCAGCTTGGTTACAGGCTCTCTATTTTGAACTTACATACGAAGTTTTGCGGTTTCGAGCATCAAGCTCAAATGAGGTATGCCGAATGTTTTTGGTTTTCAGCATGACCACATTTGTTATTAAACCATGGGCGAGCTTTGCCACCGATGGGTTTGTCAGGAAATAGAATGAAAAAATCGATTGTCTGTTGCACCACATCGGTAATAGCATCCGCCCAACTCAACGGATTCTAACAGAAGCAGACCTTATTTTTTATTTTTTTTTTGCGTTGGTAAAATGCTTTACGCATCATCCCAGCGGCCAGGAAGGTGATGGCCGTGGGGGTATGTGGGACTCCCGGCAGCATAGAAGACGCTACTATTTTTAAGGTTACCCACTAAAAAATCCAACGGTTGACCTCTGCTTGCCTTAATGAGACGCCACGGGATAGCTTTCGCACTCACCGTGACGAACCGAAGCAGACCTGCCGCCAAGGAAAAAACGCAAAAAAGTGCCGTATCTCATCCCAATCTGCTGACTTGTATTTCTATAATCGCCTAACACCATGTGGTTCGAGAGCTAATGGGTAATATGTAAATACCGTTTTCACCAGACAGTGATCGGAGGTTCCCAAGGAGGAGGTGGCCTCTACACTATACTTGTCGGTATCAGTTGTCAGCAGAAGGTCCAGGCAATTGACTGTATGGCCTACCACATCTGGTACCCTTGTTGCTTGCCTCACCAGCTGAAAGAGGTCCAAGTGCAATGCAAAATTCTAGGTTTCTCTTTCAGCATGGTCGATCTTCTGATACAGGAACAAAAGTTGTGTTCTAACTAGTAGTCGGTATAATCCAGGTGTGCAGCGCTCAAAGGACATTGTTTCTGCGTCTCCGTCAAAAAAACAGGTGCGGCTGCTCTCCAGGTGGTGATGGACAGGTAAGATATTAGAGAGCAAGCCCCTGATACTACTGTGGTGCACTTTAAATAAGGATGAGTGCAATCGCTGTAAAAACTTTTTCTTTTTATTTTCCTTCTTCACATATTTTTTTAAAGTAAACAGGGATGGGAAATGGCAGTTGAACCCGACGTCAAAATTGGTGATGTTTTGCGACTGGAAGGTTAGTCTGGAGACTCCGGAAACGCCCGAACCCCTCCTGGGATCGCCACCTGGCCTCCTCTTCTGGTCGCTGACCAGTACGATGGAGCCTCCGTGAGATTTTTCGCAGCTAGCGGGGTAGTCTTTCGTGGGTTGCTAACATAGCAGGTGGCCACCGCCCTCGCCTCCTTCAGTCCTAATACTTATGTATATAGCATCTCAACCTCACCAACCCTCTGGTCATCAAGATTGAGCCGCTATTCATGTGGTCAAGGTTTACCCCTGTCACATGGACCCTTATAAGGCAGGTCTGACCTCCGAAGTCGTCCGACAACGGCACTATAACATTAGTAAGTTCGCAAGGCTATCGGTCATAGACAAGTCCAATCACGACCATCAAGCTACCTTTTCTCCATGAAAGGTTCCAGAGCTGTAAGATACGCTCACTTCCCGTGTGATTTCTCACACTTGCAATTCACTTGCTGAGAACGTCAGAGAGGCTAACTACCAGTTTCCAGCTGGCGCCAGAGCTGCAGTGACCCCCGAAAGGATCTCTGCTTAAGGGCCGTTCCAAGCCCCGAAATAAAAGACCGCAGCAGCCCTTCGCCTTAGGCTGGTCAATCCCCTCTCGCTGCGCACAAGATCCGACGAGCCCCCGACAACTGTGGGGACAAAGACGAACAGCGCCGAATCTCTGATCTTAGCAGCTGCACTACCGTAGTGCAGCTGCAAACCTATCTACCGCCGGGTGTCTCAGTAGATAGGGATAGGGACAGCAGGTGGCCAGCGGAAAGTAGTCTCTTCGGATCCCGCTACCCTCCTTCCGCCCGACAAAGCAGACACTAACTCGACGTCAAACCGGTTCGCCAACGCACCACAGCTGTTAAGACCCATTTCCATTTCCGATATACGACTTCATCGAACAACGTGCCGGAACACGACAAGGTTGGTTTACGGCACGACTTGGCCGGCGATCTGATGTTATGGTCTACCACCGAGAAAAATATAATATAAGACTGAGGAATATACACACGTACGTCACGTCAAAAGTTTAAACATTCTTCCCTTAAATTAGAAACTTAACGTTAAAAACTCATGATTTATGGCAAAACGTTATACAAGAAGATTCTAAATTACAAACGCAGATCTTTCCGAATATTGTTAAGGAAAGAGGAAGGGCAACACATTAAATGTAAGACTTATTATATTAGATATATTATTGGAATACTCGTGTCACGAGAGATTTTAAAAAGTAGTTAATTATCATACTTAATCATAATTTAGTTTTAAAATCATTTATATATTTATAATTAATTGTCCATGTATGTTTATATCTAAACCTTCAACAAGTTTTATGTTTTATTGCAATGTTATGGCTGATAGCGAAGCTTTCACTATGATTTAAATTATATATATATATTGGCAAACTATTTATTTACGTCAAATGCTTATAACTCAAAGACTTGAAGTAAACACAGAAACAAGTAGATTTAAAAAATATAAAACTACACAAAATCGCTGCACTTACAAAGATTGTGATTAATCGCTTAAGTTTTCACCGCATTATGCTTTTGCTGACGCTACTTTAAGAAACAACTGAGATTTTTCAAATAAAATGTACTGTAGTCAATATATTCGCGTTAAATAACGTTTAGCACAATAATAAATAAATTATATCCATGGCTACAAATTAAATCTACCTCCAACTTTAATTTATATATAAAATTGTATATTTCATATTTCTCCCCTTGCGTTTCTGTTGTCAACTCTTCTTAGCAGTTATTTTTTTTGGGTTGGTTACATGTTTGACAATGAAAAAATGTTTTGTATAAAACTGACTCCATAAATATCCAAATTTTGATTTGATACCCTCAAATAAAAACGTGTGATAAAAAACTTAAATACTTTACATAACATATTAGATTATTATTTTTTACATGATATGCGCATTTACACATTAGTATTAATGTATTTCAATAAGGTTATTTTTTCTTTTTAGTATTGATTCCCAACAAAACAATTCTAAGATTCCAATGCAGGTTGTATTTGATTTTAGAAACATTTGTTGTAGTCGGTGGAAAGTCGTGGTCGTGAATGGATGTTATATTGTTTGTTGGCAAAAGTTTCTGTTGATAAAGATACACCTTAGTCTGTATAGTCACAAGTAATTATTATTTGATCTTTTTGATAAGGTCTTACCATTTGACTTGATGTAATAACCTGAAAGCGGCTACTGTTTTTAATAAGCTTGATAAGAGTTTGGCCAACCCTAATACATGTAGGTCATGGTGGTAACGTGTGTCTGAGGTAGTTAGTAGGTGTGCAATAGGAGAAGATTAATGTTGAATAATATTATACAAAATAAAGAACAAAAATAATATATAAATGTTTAAGTATCGAAAATATAAGACATGAAAAAACTATAAATTCAAACTATTACAATCGATTCATATAGCTATATACATATAAACATTATTTCCGCATTATACATACAGACATACATACAGTCTGCTTAGTCCAGTTTTGCCAATGTAGTGATGTGATTTGAGAGAAATATATTCTTCATTTGTTTCAAGTAAGACTTATTATAATTAACCTGAATATTATTATAATTATATTTTAACTCATTCTCGTCTTGTTATATGTCTAGTTAGAATATAACCCCCAAGAATAACTAAGTAATTAAATACGGAATTCTTCTGACTATCCAACAGAGCTGTGATGGTAAAAAAACAAGTAGTGGAATGAATGAAGTAGTGAATAATTAATTATAATTATTAGACCCTTCAATTACATTAGCTACTAGTTTGAGGTAAGTTCTTTGAAAACTTCTGTTGTATGTTTTGATTTTGATCATTACAAAGTAACAAATACCGCTTCACAGGTTTGTAAGAAAAAAATAATTTGATACACATAAAATAGTTTTTATTTATATTAGTAATATTTTGATATAATCTTATTATCATAGAATAGAGTCCGCTGAGAAAATTACAAAGTGTATAAATTTTAAAATAAATACATAAGAATGACATGCACTTGAATGCTAATAAAGTATTTTGCTAATACTTTAATCCACCGCGCCGTACGCTTACAACCGTTAGCTTACAAGACGTTAAACTTTTAGGATTCTAGTCTGAGTTACAGAATGAAGAAGAGAAAGTTTCCGAAGAAGTGAACGATATAACGTTGGCTTACTGTTAACGATCTCTTACGGAATAATAAAATAATAAAGTTTCTCAGATTTACGACTCCAAATATAAAACAGTACGTACACCTATTACGAGTTTTGATTTTACGAAAACTATGACAGATTACCAAATCCTAAAATCAAAACATAGAATTATTATATACTCTATGAATCGAAATCTATTGATGTCTGAATGAAAATCTGATAATTTTTATATTTATCTATAGTTATTTAGGATCATTGTATAAATCATTCTAAAAAATATAATTTTCAACAGACCTTTTTAAGTATGTAATTTAAGTATGTAATTTAATATAGTTATTAATATTTTAATAGACAAATTAATTAGAAATGAAAAAAAGTGGGGCTATCGGTTTAAGTTCAACAACAAATACACAGAATCCATACTAGCTTTTGCAGATGATCTCGCGGTACTGACACGTAATCTGAAACAATGTCAGGTACTTTTAAATGTAGTTGAGGATTTCTGTACGTGGACCGGCGGATTGAGGACAAAACCAAGTAAATGTTTTAGTCTGTGTCTGGGTAGACGGAATACCAAATATACCTCTTACGATTCGGGTCTTATAATGTTGTTTTAAGTAATCTTGTTAGGTTTATTAATTGTCATTAGTGTTAGTTACGTCATGGTACGGCGGCCACTGAAAATCAGCGCTGGAGTCAAATAAGTATTCCAGCAACAGCTGAGTGGTCATCCGTTTTGGATGTTGCAGTAGATATTTATTTTTTCTATTTGTTTTTTACTTCATTTAATTTTCTTTGTTTTAATGCTTTTGTATTTTGTATTGTTACATAACAATGTATGTGATGTCCAAATAAAGTTTATTTAATTTAATTTTTAATTTAATATAATAGGCGGTCAGTGCGTTAGTACGGTTACGGAAGCAGCTCCGTTTAAATTTTTAGGTAAAAAAATCGATTACCAAGGCCGTACTCCATCCTTGGATGTAATAGTCGATAGCTTTTTAAACGATCTCAAAAAGGTAGACAACCAACCAATAAGTAACGTCAAAAAAGCTTGGATTTACGATAATTATTTAACATCTCGTCTAAATTGGCCTTTCCTCGTGTATGATATAAATAAAACCCTTTTGTCAAATTTAGATGCAAGCGTCATAAAGACATTGAAATTATGGCTCGGGTTAGCGCACTCAGCGGACTCTTCAACTTTATTTAGAGACCGAAACAACTTTGGATTAAAATTAAAGAAACCATCGGAGCTCTACAAATATCTAAGAGTTACCAAAAGACATATCATCGGAAAATCTAAAGATGATACTGTAACTTCTCTCCCAAAAGACAAAGTTGCCTCAGAGCTCGAGTCACGACTTCAATTCCATAAAAAATTTATGATAGGTGCTCAAACAAATAAAGTAGGGCTAGGATCAAGTAGGAAAGTTCAAGACATAGACATAACAAAATCTTTTATTTGACAAGATGAAAACGATAATTACCGACTCCACGCGATGAGCCTAGAAATTCAAAACGAATGGGTGACCATAGGAGATTTTTGTATTCCACTAGCTTTGAAGTGGCGCACCTTAATTTATGATTGGTCCCCAGCATTATTAAAATTCTATCTTAATGCATTCCAAATGACTCTCCCAGATCAAAGTAATTTAGTAAGATTGGGCAAAGCCACCGAAAAGTCTTGCAACATCTGTGGGGAGGCAATAGGAACCGCGAAACCCCTATTAGTAGGGTGTAGGGTAATTCTAGATAAAGGTCAATACTCGCGTCGCCACGACAAGGTATTAGAAATTATACGGGAAGCGGTTAGTCTTTCAGTTGCAAGAGCGCGGAAGGGTATAACTACCACCAAAAGATCTAAAGAATTCGTAAAAGAAGGCTCCTTCAAAAAATCAAAAGCGAAGCCTTATTCAATATTAGGCGCGGCTCCTGATTGGATTCTCATGATGGACACGTATGAAAAGCATTACAAAATCCCTGGGGATGTTGGTGTTTCGTCATCCAGATCGGACTTATTCCTATATTCGAAACATCTGAGGCGCGTGATACTTGTGGAGCTTACTGTTCCTTGGGAAACAAACATCCCAAGGGATCACACATTCAAGCTCAATAAGTATTACGAACTAACCAACGGACTGATCGTGAATAAATTTATGGTTAGTTTTTACGCGGTAGAAGTGGGAGCGAGAGGTATAACAGCAAAATCTCTCTATAGCCTACTTAAAGATCTTGGCCTTTCTAGAACAAGCATCGGTTCATTTCTAGAACGTACTTCAAAGGCGGCATTAGTAGGTTCTTTCCAAATTTGGTTAGGTAGGGAGAGGAGTGTGGGGGGTGAAGGTGAGCGTTTTTGCGCATAATAAAGGGGCCCCTTAAACCTACTCCTGGGTCGCAAGTCCCAGGCACTGCTTGCACTCCTCTCCTAGCAACGTGATGGGCCCGGCACCCGCACGGTGAATCCATGGATTGCTAAGAAGCTTCGTCTATATTCTGATTTATTATAATTCTGTTTTGGGGAAATATATATATACTCGTATATGTATACGTTTTAACAAGATACAGCAATCTTGCAAGTATTTTAGCCCTTAACACATTTTAAAAGTTACTAAAGAACCTTTGTATCGTTACCGAAACTAAACTATTCCCAAATGTATAGAGGATGATGCTTCTGAGGCAACTTCAAGATTATTTATAACGTATTTATGTAACTTAGATTTTAAGTGCTTATTTAAAAATATCATTTGACAAGCCCGCTGAGTTTTTGTCACTTTTCTCAGATTTGTGTCAAACAACTTTGCTAGTTTGTAGTAGAAAATAAATATATATTTAAAATTCTAAGTTTTAAATACGGATTTTTTTATTTATGTGGTTTATGCAACTGCCATTAATGTGATTAACATTATTTTTTTACTATCATAGTTTTGTTAATTGTCCCGAGGATATTGTTTCAAGTTATAACATCGAACATCCCGAATCACATGCATTCAGCTGGCAGAGCGCCAGGTGTAACAGGTGATGTAAAATTGAGAATCTGTGTAACTTGGAGACCAGAATCATGAGGTGACGACATTGTTAGATATTATGGTGTGTTTGATTACAGAACGAATTTAATTTAAAATTATTGGTATGTATTTAAATTTATTGTATTTAAACATTTCAGTTGTTATAAAATATTATACGTTGTTATAATTTTTTTTAAAAGTTTGTTACCAATTTATATCTCATGTCCTTTGTCGTTGAAGACAACAACAACTAAGGCATATATTATAAAATTGAACTTGGCTCTTATTTCACATTTATGTTTTTGACGAAATATTTATAAAACTACAGACATGATTAGTAGCTACCATTTTAATATTTATCCTTAAGAAGTATGAATTTTATTGGTGTATATTTTAATCATATAAAACAAAATATCACATAGTTTATTGACAGTTTATTTTAACACTATGGCTTTGAACAATCAAACACGTTTGTTAGACTGCAGGACGGAAAGAAACCAATCGAAGGAAATTGCATGCAACTGAAATGATAATATTTAAAGTGATGATAACATACAGATTATATTGATTATTACATTACATTGATAAAAACAAAAAAATGTTTTTTTATGTCATTATATTTTATCTCATCGTTATAAGACAATGAAAGATGGCGCTGCAATATTTATTTGTTTATGTGTTATAATTTAGTATTTTTTTATGTTCCTTTTGGTGATAAAATAGAAATCTAGACAATTGTTGTTTAAAATTGAACCTTTTATGTGTCTCTGATATTCTTTTTATTTTTAATAAAGATAAAATCAGGTAGTACAAATTTACATTTATAGGTATAGCTTTAAACTTTCTACTGAATACAAGTTCTCTTGCCTGCAGGAGTTACTAAATAAATAAGTTATGACGAGAAACTTTATTCACCAAACAAAATAACACAATTTGACTTTGGTAATATATTTTGAGGTGAACATTTTAATGCACCACCAGAAACTAAGGTATTATTTATTTCTGCAATAATTTAAAATAATCCTTAAAATTTATGAAAAGAGAGAATCCTTTTTTTTCAATTCAAGGAGAAAATGAAATAATAAATTATAGTATCAATGGTACCAATATTGTTGAATATGGTTTTGCTGTTAAACCAGTTCAATGTATCTCCCGTTGTATAGTATTTAAGTAGTAGATACCTAACGTAAAATAGTTTAGAAATTTACTTAATTTTCAAACTTTTGTCATCGGAAGGACCCCAAACTTACCGCAGCCGGGATTAGCTAGTACCTACCCACTGCTGGTTTACTGGGTATACCAGTCTAACTGAACCAAATTTCAGGTACAGTAAAATATGTGTTGTCAGTATTAAGCTGGCTTATTAACTATACCGCTTACATTGTTAAGGATATATATATATATATATATATATATATATATATATATATAAAAACGTTTTTTAAAAAAAATATGCACCTTACAATACAAGGCAAAGTTATGAAAGAGATTCATTAAGGTAAGTCAAGGGTCAGATCAAAAGAATTTCCACTTCTCTCCACTTCTCTCTATCTCCACCTTTTTTAAACATAAAACAACTTTATTTTTAGAATCTTGTAATGAATGAATCTTGAATGTTATCAGAGATTTCTGGTCGGATATTTATTGAGAACTGGTCTTGTATGTCTTTGTGTTCATCCAAGATATTTTATTTTTATTTTTATTTATATCTTTTCCACTTAGAATCATAATCAGTGATCACTTGTGTACGTCAACATGGAAGTGTCAGGAGGGCCTATTACGATACTAGATTTATCGTAATAAGCCCTTCTGAGAAAGCACTTTCCATCTTAATGTTAAAGCTATGAGGGTTCCAAACGCGTCCTGCAGGGCTATTCGCTAACTTTTGACTTTTCTAATGACCATCAGCTGTGACGTCATGGCAGTTTGTTACTATAGTTACATCGTTTGTTACTATAGGAAATTAGTTGTTTGACAACCATTATGTCCGCACTTACTGATAGTGCTTTTCATTTTAACTGTCAAAAAAGATACGGAATAGCCCTACTGGTCTGAGAAGAACCACACAACTAACTCAGCCGTATATTTTTTTTGTTATTGTGATCACTGTTTCACAAACGTCAAACTTAAATGCAAATTTGGAACAACTAGAACCGTCGCAATCAATAGGAAAAGAAGACTAATGATTTCAGGCAACGAAAATTAAATAATAATAACAGAAAAAACATATATATATAAATCTTCGACCTGCCACACAACCAGTCACCGCAAGCAGCACCCGTTCACGAGCATAACACAAGAGCCAGCCATCACCCCCTTCGCACATATTTGAGGGAGGGAGGCAACCCGACTCCCGATGCTACCGCAAGTAGTGACTTCTAAGGAATCGGTGTGATGCAGAAGGTCGATAAAGCAAAATAATTTACAACAAAAAACAAATTGCGGAGATTACTAGCTATTCGCAATACAATACAGATTCATTCCCAGGCCATACCGTCGTCGATGTAATCCTTTACACTATAGTAGGATTTTTTTATTAAATTATTTTTAACATATAATTTAAATTTATTTAATGATAGGCTTAAGGCTTCATTTGGGAGCTTATTATAAAAACGTATACAATTACCCTTAAAGGATTTACCTATTTTATGGAGCCTAGTGCCGGGCATAGCGAGTTTATTTTTTTGTCTTGTATTAATTTTATGTAAATCACAATTTTTCTTGAATTTTGAAATATTTTTATGAACGTAAATTAAATTTTCATAAATATATTGATTGTAAACAGTCATAATTTTAAATTCTTTAAATTTGTTTCTTAAAGAGTCTCTTGGTCTCATATTATATATTGCGCGAACAGCCCTCTTCTGCAATGTAAATATGGTATCAATGTCAGTCGCATTGCCCCATAAGAGTATACCGTATGACATTAAGCTATGAAAGTAACTAAAGTATACTATGATTCTATCACTTGTAAATAGAAGAGAAGCTAAAAGCTATTACTTATTGGTAGACAGCTTATGTAGAGCAATACCCTCTGTAATATTAATATATATAACAAACCAGCGCCGGATCATCCATTACGCAATGTCGGCCTAGGCCCTGGGGGAATCACATCTAGGGGCCCGGTGTTTCGCGGAAATGCAACATGTTAAAATTAAAAGATAAAAGTATATTTTTTTAGTAAATGTATGATCTAAGCTACGTAGAAAACGTATCAAACACGTTTTCTACCTTATTGTACAAATATTTATCTCAAATTATTTATTTGTAATAGTTTTCATGGATACAATTTTTCTTTTAACTATAACAATAATACTCGTATCGCGGTGTAAATCTTGTAAGGTCGTGTCCCGTAGCCTTAATGATTTTAAAGTAAATAATCTTTATTCTTATCATTTAAATATTTTTTTTTACACACAACTTTTAGGAGATGGACACTAGACAGTCTGCACGTTTGTCATCCTGCCACAATACAACTGTTATATTTTAAGTTATTAACTCGATTTCGAATTAATCATTCTGCCTGCTATTTATAGTTGATTATTATTTTGTTTATCTTAATATATTACGTGTGTGTGTGTATGTGTGTGTGTGTGTGTGTGTGTGTATGTGTGTGTGTGTGTATATGTGTGTGTGTGTGTGTGTGTATGTGTGTGTGTGTATGTGTGTGTGTGTGTACTAACTAAATAAAAGCAAAGGACTGAACATTTCTCCCTTTTGCCATTAGGTTATTTGATTATTCTCTAGAGATATTATATTTTCTTAACATAATGTATGTTTATTATTATAAAAAAAAATTCTACCCAGATTTTTACGCAGAAAAAATATTGTTAAACTTTGACTTATATGAAAATTTTGTTTTGTTTATAAATATAACATACCTATGTATGTAATACGTATGTATATATATATATATATAGTTATGTATACAGGGTTATTTTTAATTAGTTGACCACCTCTTGCACGCAGCTTCTCTATATCAATACTAACAAAATTTGTTCAACGACTTTTAAAAATTTATAGTTTTTAAAAATAGAGTTTTTCTATACAAAATTTATTGGTTGCCTTTCAACTGACATTAACTCAGAGCGTAGGTATGGTGTCCGGGCGTTGACCTTTTAAGCACTTCTTACAAAATACTGAGTAATAAGTAAAAAAGGGGGCAATTTTTTTGTTTCGTGTTTTATGTGCGTTTACCAAGATTTATTTTATTAATTAATTTATTTATTTATAAATTCCAGTAAAACATTTTTTATATATAATTTATAAAAATAAACAGCTGGATTCCGGTAACGTATAAACTAATATTGTTTTTTTTTTATAGGAATGAAGTGAGACTTTCTTTATAAGATTTCTTGAATAAAACCTTTAAAAAACAGGAAAAGTAGATGCAATTTACGATACTTCTACACTCCATGCTTAAAATAAAGAAAATCTTAAATGACTTGATACACTGAAAATTATAAATTAAAATTCGCATTAAATAGCGGCTTAATTTACAAACAACCCATTTAACAAATAAAACAGCAGCAAATAAAACCTTAAAGGCATCCCAGAGAGCGGTTTGTAATTAAAAAAATATATATATCTCCTTTCATGTGTCTTAAATATCACTTATTGGGCACTTGAATGTCTACAAGTTTTATTACATTATGTGCTGAGACAAAATGAGCTGCGGAATAGGATCTTTAATCATATCGCTTCGTTTTCTCGAAGAATCTCTAAGGTTTTAGTGGTGTATTCCAAATAAAAAATATTTTCTTCACGTATTTTCAAGAAGATCAATTTACCGTCTTGTTGAATATTGTAAATTACGAGTATTTGCTTATTTACAATCTCTGAGCTTAGTTTTTTTGAGTCGTGATGTCTCGGAATATTATGCAAAAAATTACAAATTTTACTGTCGTAATATGATCATTAAAAAATTTAGGTACTGATATAATTTAGTATTTTGTAAGACTTGCACCAGTACTACACATTGAAATAAAACTATTTTTACGGATTAAACTCGCATAAAATTAATTAAATTTAAAATTTACCTCTTAAGTTTAACCAGTCGTTTCGAATGCTATGCAGCAATCGTGTTCACGATTAAGACGAGATGGAGGTGTTTTTCAGTAATTCAGATCCAACGGTGTCTAAGTTTCCGGGCGTACAGTTCAGGATTCACATAAGACACACTAACAGTATCTTGAGATCTTACAGTGTAGGGTCGTAGACATAGGATTTTATATTTTACAAGAGTGGGTGTTAGATAATCCCCAACCATCTTCTCTATTAAAATTAGGACGTTTTTTAATTTCAATAGCCTTACGAACCCTTCTTGGAATGTAATGTTGAAATAAAAATTTAATTAAATACGCAAGTTAAATGCGTCCAAATAGTTTTATTTCACTGATATTACTTACTCCTAGATTATCTATTACAATATAGTTAAAAATAACATAGACGAGACGAAGCATTCTTAGCATTCCTTGGATTCACCGTGCGAGTGCCGGGCCCATTGCGTTGCAAGGAGAGGAGTGCAAGCAGTGCCTGGGACTTGCGACCTACCTCTCGCTCCCACTTCTACCGCGTACAAACTAACTATAAATTGATTGCTGATCAGTTCGTTGGTCAGTTCGTAATACTTATCGAGCTTGAATGTGTGATCCCTTGGGATGTTTGTTTCCCAAGGAACAGTAAGCTCCACAAGTATCACGCGCCTTAGATGTTTAGAATACAGGAATAAGTCCGGTCTGGATGCCGAAACACCAACATCCCCAGGGATTTTGTAATGCTTTCATACGTGTCCATCATAAGAGTCCAATCAGGAGCCGCGCCTAAAATTGAATAAGGCTTCGCTTTTGATTTTTTGGAGGAGCCTTCTTTTACGAATTCTACAGATCGTTTGGTGGTTGTTATACCCTTCCGCGCTCTTGCTACTGAAAGACTAACCGCTTCCCGTATAATTTCTAATACCTTAAATATATAGTACTTTTTATTCGTCGTAAATTTATAGAAAACAATTCAATCACTTATGGTGAATAAGACATTTAAGATAGGTACTTGTCAATATCATTTAACAAGAATTCATAGTTCGTCTTTTAATGACCTCGAATCATATCTTCAATCAGCTTAATTAAGATTTCTTTACGAAAACACTAAGATGGAGCAATTAATTTGCTTAGTACTTCTCTAATTAGTTTATTTGAATGAATAATTACGTAAGTCCTTTAGGATAGTTATCAATTAGTTTGTTCTTGGAAGTATAGTATTATGAACTTTATTCAAAGTGTTTTACGTACAGTGAATTTATTTACTGATATTAATCATTAGTATAACACGATAAGCCATGAAGTAGACAATATATGTAACGACCTCCTCTTACCGGCGCTGGACGATACGGTGTACTACATTTTGTTAGGAAATAATCGAGTCCTCATTTTTAAGATCAAAGTTTTCCTAACTTTGATCTTAAAAAAATATACATATATGCTGTGGACTACTGAAACATCCTATTGAATATTTATTTCACATATCAAGAGGTAAAGCCGGAATATTGTGCAGCAGATATTAAAGATCAACAAGTTTGACTCCCAACTTATAAATTTCCCAAACATAATACTGACATGAAAAGCGACACCAGAGAGAACAATTTGTAATTGACATTATTTATCAGTTATTAAACGTCTGTGATAGAATCGTGTATTAAATTACCGTAAGTCGAATATACTGCAACGGACAGACATCATGAGCTTATATAATAACTTGTAAATCATTTGGTCGTAATTACAGCAATGTCTTCTATATATGTATCAGTCATACCTACCCATAACTTTAATTTGTGTATCTTTTAAGAACATTGATATATAAATGAGAAAAGTTATTTTTTTAAAGTACCTACCTGCTACAAGTAATAAAATATATTTTTCCGTAGAAAATTGATTTATAAACAGCATGTGATGCAACTAAGAAATAACATTATCGACAAAGTAAAACATTGTGTAATTTAATATCCGTGCACCTTTAATAAATGCTCCACAAAGAAGCAATATTGCCTTTGAAGGCTCGCTTGATTTAATACCTAGAATAATGTTTACACAGAGCTGTGTGCCTGAGATAATAATAGCTGTACCCTACTTAATATTATATTAGTTCATTTAGTTGACTCTTACCATTTATAGAATAACAGCTAACATTTAAATTAAAATGTCAAGATGTAATATAATATAATGAGTAGAATTCAATCTGTACATTGAGTAATCGGTAATATTAAAATGTAAATTTGTTGATGTTTTCAAATATGATGTTATAATATTAAAGTCCTCATAGCTCTGGTACACTATTATCTGTAAATCATGTAACACCGCATACATAAACTTAATACGTGAACGCATCGTAATTGTAATTCAATGTCTGGAAGTACGTAACTTTTAATTTAATTTATAAATAAATTGCAAGTTTTTTTAATTGTTAAATAAATATCGGTTTTTTATTTTAAGTTATGTATGAACAGTTACCATAGCAGTGATAACAATGCTCTGTAAGACCATCCACCGGTCTTAATTTTCGTAGATTTTGATTATGAGAAGTAATTTAAGAACATTGTTAAAACAACAATTTTGATGTTACTAGACTTGTTTATGTCAGTTGTCATTTTAACATAAATACGAGCGGTCGACAGCCCGAGAATTATTCTTGCTTGAGTCGTCGAAATGTGCAGATCGCTAAAAGAATACTGTTGGGCTATCTGTTGAATAAACGAAGCTATAAATATTTGTGAAATTTTATTTTGAAAACGTCATTATGAACCACCTTCACAAAGACCACAATACAGTGACGGCAGCAATGCTGACGTCACACCTTTTCAAAACACTAACGGAGGTCTTCTCTCCGGCAAATATAAACAAAAAAAAAGTATCTACAATTAACCAAAGTTCGATTGATCTCAAAGTAGTTTCCTTACAAGTAAACATAAATATACAAATAGATAGATAGGTAGACACGCTATTATATTAAAGAGTAATTTTAATAATTTAAACCAGCGATTCTCTTCACTGTTCATTGTTGTTTATATTTATATAAATTTATCTATAACACAATAATTATAATACGATTAAATTCTTCTTATAATTACTTAAAATATACTATAGGATATTTTGTTTTCATTTTCTATACTATTAGATGTTTTTTTTTATTATTTGTGATCCGTGCGTGAAAAAATAAAGACTGTGTTTTGTTTAGTATTGTTGAGTCTTTAAACACCGACTCACGAGTAAAAGCTTCTACCCTTCGGCTATTAGTGCGCGCCAGCGTGACACTACTTAATAAAGCGTTTTACTTTACTACCTTTTAATAACTCGTAAAGGAAACATCAACACAGGCTGTTTGTTATAAGTTTGTTTGTTTTGGTTTCAGAAGTAAGGCATTTAAAGTAACATAGAGTTGTTAATATTAGTGTTATAAAAAATGTAAACATTTTTTTTACGTTTTTTTTTATATATTGAGAAAATACAAAAAGAGTTTAATCAATAATGACAACAAAATTTCGATGCGATCGTTTCGTTTCTCATGATTAAACTTTTTTATTAATATTTTTTTGTACTTTTCTGTTTTTAACCCCCGACAGAAAAGAAGGTGTTATAAGTTCGACCTGTCGATCTGTCGATCTGTGTGTCAGTGTATCTGTGTGTCTGTCTGTGGCAATGCAGCAGCAAAACGCGTGAACGGATTTGAATCTGGTTTTTTTTAATTAAAAGCTATGTTTTTTGAGATGGTTCTTAGCTATGATCAGTCGAAATAGAAACAGTCGTCTCCAAGATATTGACGTTTTATTGGTGAAAGGTTTTGATGCAATAATTAGCTGTTCCCAGCGGTTTCACCAACGCTATATAGGAAAAAAAGCTTTGGTATGTAGGTCAAAAGATTTTTACACTTATTTACTCAGGTTAATTACTTTATTAGGGATAGCTGTTGCCCGTGACTGCGTCCACGTAGACTGTAAATAATATATTTATATGGCTTATGATCGTAGTCATAAAGAATCACAGGCAACAGCTAGTGATATTATAAATCCCTTAATTATAGTGTTATTAGTGATTGTAGATCATTTTAACTTTAAATGTTTATATTTAATAATATTCGTATATACCTAAGTATATAAAAAAGTCTTGAATCATGTTAATTAATACATTTATAATTTATTACATTGTTGCTATTTTCACGCGGATCCTTATTTTTTCTCGTATTAAATATAACCTATGTTATTAGAGGGATAATGTAGGATTCTAAGCGTAAAATATTTTATTAAATCGATCCAGTAGTTTTTGAACCTATTCAATTCAAACAAACAAACAATCAAATCTTTCCTCGTTATAATATTAGTGATGATGATGATGATGATAAGTAACGACTAAAGATAATATAAGATAACGACTTGAATAAGTATATAATAATATTATTTTTATTCTTTTTAGAGGTCTTTTTGTATGAGGGGTTTTTTAATTTTTAATTTAATTTTTACTAAAAAACTGTTAAATACTCTTGACGCCAGCGGCTCAATATTTTTGTCAAATTCGAAATTCCTGCTAATATTATTATTAGTATTAAAAGTAAATACAAAAAATAATGTTTCAATAACACAGTAGGTACTGGATTAATAATATTTATTAAATAATTTAATAATGTGAACTCTTAAATCAAATTAATTTTTTTCTTGTGTATTTCTGTATTTTAAAAACTTGATTAAACAGTAACTATATATTTACCCGGCTATACCCGGTAATTTTTAATCGGAAATTCCCCGACTAGTTTCGAACCGATTCCGGAGTCCTATTCGTGAGCTCGGAGCATGGCGGCCTCACGTTGTGACCTCGCCGGAATGACATGATTATAGCCGGGTATATATATATTTAATAATCATTATGGTTCACGAAACTTTAAATACAAAAATAAACAGTAACTAACTATTATTTGAAACAAAGGTAAAAAGAGACACGTTCGAACAGTATTCAAAAATATTGTGGCATTCCTGAGCTATTTCGATTTTCACATTTAACTGCTCTATAAGGAAAATCTAATAGCATTTAATAATATTTAACATTAATATAATATAGTCCCACAGTTTGTTTGTTTGATAGCACTTTGAAATTACCAACTGGATTAAAAAAATATTTTGCATTTTATAAAGATGGTTATAGGATATACGAATTAATATTGCAGTAAGTAATCTTTACGACCAATACAGTAAGTAGTATTTAAATATGGAAAATACGTTGATACCAAGAAACAGCTAGTGGAGCATGTAAGTATATTATTACATTACTTATTGTGGAGTTTGGCTTGATGTATATATACAGACTACATTTAATATATATAGAAAATAATTTAAGTAACAATATGTAAAAATAACTTAGGGTCGAAACCGAGAAACCTCATCAAATTATATTGTATTATTAGATTAAAAGAAGATTTTTATTTAAAATTATAAATAAAGTGCACCGAGATTAACTATCACCAGTTTGTCCTGCTCCCAGAGATTAATGTTAATGACATGAAAAATAACTAAAAGCTAATTAAATTTAAGCTCGGGATAATGAAATTCTCATAACTTTAAAGGACTTACTTTTTGCTTATACTTATAAAGCACAACGTTTACTGCAATCTGTTTGTTCTCCGTTATTTATGCATTTACAGTATTTATACTCATAGGTATAACTATATACTCATAAGAGCAGAACTCTATATTTATATAAATTGAGAACCCTAGGGTTCGTTTCAATGAGGTGTTTGTAGTATACGAGGTCGGGGAAGTATAAAGTATTTGGTTAGTTTATATGAAGGAGAAATGTATATTTATTAAACACATTACACACACTACATAAATGTTTACATTGACTCTGCTTATGCAAAGTATATATTAGTCCTATGTCAAAAAGTGGCTCGGAGTTGCTCTGGAGTATGGTCTCTATACACATAATATATTTTGTGTTGGTCAAAACCCTCATAAACGTTAAAATTAAAAATTAGAAGCGAATTTTGGCCACAGGCGACCATTGCCATAAAAATAATAATAAAAAATGGTAAAATAAAATATTCTCATATGTATATTACATTTTAGTAATAATATTATCTACGTATAAGATTAATAAATACCTGGTAATTTGATATATAAAAAGGTAAAATAAAGATATAACTATTTATATAAATACTTAAATGCATTGACAATAAATGTGCTAAATACTATTATCTCCATTATATTTAAGTATTTAGGTTTATTTTATGATTATTTCTAATATTTTCCTTATTATTTTTAGGTACCTAATGCTGTTCACAAATGTTTTAAACAAGATTACTTATATGGTTAGAGATTTCAAACCGCTCTGTAGTATAATATTGTTATTATAAGAAATTGAATGATGTTTAAAGTTATGAATATGACAAAACCCCGCAGCTACTGTTGGCTTCTGTCGCTTTTATTTTGTTATAAATAAGGCTTCAAGCCACTTTTACAAATGTCCTTATTGGCTGGCCAGTTAAGTGGTTTTTATACTTACACTGCTTATAATATTGTGTTTATATTATTGAGTTATTAGTAATTCTGTAGATATTTAGATATAAGATATTGTTTATTTAGTTTTTCTTTTTTTCTTTTCAACTCTTTAATGCAGACGATGCCGCGGGTAAAAGCTAGTATATTATCGTTCTGTGGTGGAAAGTAGCTAGATTAATAGAGTATACCTAAATTGTATCTGAGTTATTTGTGGTACTATAAAACTTAACAGGCAAATTTGAAACGTGTTTCAATAACAGTTTTCAACCAAATAAGTTTATCAGACTAGTGCGACTAGACGATTGCGAGTGGTGTGATGAAAGCTAATGAAGGGTTCTGGAAGTTGGCAATTCGCAAATTCAAGAAACGTAGTCTTACTCACGTCGCTATAACCCCCTTGTTGGGGGTCTTAATGTTTGTAAGAGATTATGTTTTGAAAGAAAAAACCCTTGCTTAGGTACATTGTGTACTTCTTTACTAAATTCAGTTATATATATTATTTATGTTAACGAGTGAACCAAATGATCGATGTTTTCCTTATTTTTTGTATTTTGACAAACATAACATAACTCATAAAAGTATGTCGGTATAAAATTATATAGAGGTAGGTACCTACTTAGTTAGTATGATAAGTTTCCCTAACATTGCTTATTAATATTTAAGAAAATATCGCTCTTAGTTGCGGTTAAATAGTACAGATTTTCTAAATCTCCTAACCTAATTTCATATTCTTTCTTAATTTGAACTTCCAAAGTTAACAAAGAAGATGTAAACTTTAATAAGACAACTTTAAAGTCATTCCTCTGAAATGTTTCCTCAAGCTCGTTAAAACATAACTCCAAGATGGCCGCCGGAATTTGTAACATATTGGGTTAATGAGAGGTTTGTGTTAACAGACTTTGAATGTGAAGGACACGAACTAATGGTTACAAATAATTAGGGTCTTATCCATCAGCGCTTAAGTTTTCCAATCATTAATCATAGTCGCTATTCATTGTGAATTATTATAGAATCAATATAGATAATTGTATAAGGTATTAAAATGTTTCGTATTTAAATTTATTTTATATATTCGATTTGATACCATTGTCCACAGGTCTGAGGTCTACCTAATTAGATGTATTAGATGAAGGTACCTAATTACAATGATAATATCTAATACATACCTTTATGTAGATACTGTATGTGTCATCATCTTATATTTGGCTTGAAGTTCAGGAATTGATAGCATAATATGTGTAGAATTTAATATGCTATGTGATACAAGTAAGCGTAATATTAGTATTTAATAATAATATCAAGGTAATATCAAGGTAATCTGTATCAAATAATATTATGGGCAACGAATTTGGAGTTGAGTAGTCACATCAGACTTTACCTACTAGATTTACTTTTATTTAAGGACTTCTTTCGTTTTGTATAAATTACCCAATTGTTTAAGTCATTTTATAATTATTAGCGAGAAACACGAGCTGAAGTCAGTAACTTACAAAACCTTTGTAGGCATCAGTTCGATCGACGAGGTATCTTCCTATTGCCAAAGATACATGAGAAGTAGTAAATATAGTCTTCCTTAATAGATCAAAATACCAGAAATCCGTATAAAATTTAAGCCCCAGCATGGGCCATTTCTTGCCTCTTCCCTCCTTTCATTCTCAAGGCTTTAAACAGGTCTGTCAGATCCTTTATTTACATTTGTCCCTGGAATGGAGACACACAAAGCGCAACAGATCAATGTTTGCTTTTATGAATAAATTTCAACCTATTACGAAAGGATACTGTGTTTACTTCAGGATTATAAATAAAGCACATTAGGCACATTCAACACTCCCCTTAAATAGATATGCAATTAAATTAAAATGTCTATTAAAAATTTACCCTTGGAGCAAATTCTGAGCAAGATTTAGATTGTAAATCTTGCACACTATCCAACAACACGTTGTGAATCAATATGAGTAGTTCAATTCCTAGTAAACAATATTCAAATTCAAAATATCTTTATTCAAGTAAACATTTACACGCACTTTTGAATTGTCAATTATATGAAATTGGTCGGTACTCAGTATAGTCGGAATGCTGTTCTGCTGAGAGGAGCTGGCCAGAAACTCAACAGTTGCTCTTTTTAAATGAAATTTAACAACTTATATATTATAACATCAGCCCTGCAGATGAGTGAATAACCCAAGTTCCACACATTTCAGTTAAACAAGAATTCTTGAATGTTACAATAAGATTTGTTACAAAGGAACTACTTTACTATTTTTCATTAAATCTGAGAATTTACCGGTTTCAATAAATTTGTTAAAAAATTAAGGATAATTGTGGAGCAATATCATTTATAATACTTAATAGTAATTTTACTAACGTACCCCAAATATCACCGGTTGTTTTCACAATTAGGTTTTTAAAAAAATTAACAATTTCATATGATGTAACAGGTTTAAAAACAAAACATTTATTACTGACTCTTACGTTATTCGTTAATTCGGCGATTGCATCAAATGGTGAAGAATAAAATTTAATAACGCGTGACTGTTAAAGGAATTTCTTTAAAAAAAGTGTGAAAAAATGCCGCCACATTTAAATCGGAATTTATTTCAATATTATAAATTTTTAACTTAATTAGCAGCCCTAGTTTTCTCAGAAACACTTGATAAAATACTGTTATATATAAGTTATAAGTTGCCTTTATTTTATTTTCTGAGTTTATTATTTTATTTCTAATATAAATCGACTTAGCTTATACGCAAACGTTCTTAAATATTTTAGAGAAATTCCTAACTTTATTCAAGAAAACCTGATCTTGATTACATTGGCTCCCACCATATAAATCTTATAACTTATCTCTACTTTTATATATTCCCATGGTAAATTTAACTTTTATATATTGGGATATAGTTTTTGGCTTAAAATATAACGATAATAATAATAATTTATTTGCTCTTAATGTAGGTGTATGAGGTAGATATTATTCATATTTAAGAATCCATGTGCATTCAACCGTTAGGCTTGCAAATACAATTTACAAAAACATACCATTAACAAAAAAATTAAAAATCTCTTGCAAAATAAATAAAAAAATAAAAAAAAGTTAAAAATTATGACTTATCTATTAAGAAATCGGTAATAGAATAATAGCATTTATCAATTAGGAATGAAGTTGTTTTTTAGATTTATTTAGTGGCAATTCTTTTACTGATTTTGGTATTTTGTTATATATAACTGGCGCCATACCTAACACACTTTTTGATATTGTGATCTAAGACTTAATGTATGAATTCTAGAGTTATCTAAAGACTAAAACAGTTGTTTATTTGTTTTCACGAATACAGCGATTTCATTAATGTACTAATTCTAGAGTTATCTCAAGACAAAAACAGTTGTTTATTTGTTTTCATTAATACAAGAAAATGTCAAAAGTTGACGTCTTTTAAAGATCTGTTCGCAACTATCTAATATATTTAAATTAAAGATTGATCGTATACAACACTTTAAAAATATTTTCTCTTTCAAAGAAATTTACAAATTATAAAGAGAAAATTGTCCTATGGCACAATTATAAGACTGCTATATGCAATATTTATTACGATATTTGATAATTTTAGATAGTGTTGTAAAAAGCACAGCTATCGATAATTAATCCAGTGTTATTCCAATAAATTCTGCAACATCTATGTGATATATCGACGGATTATTATTCTATTTCCCACGGACGTTATCTGACGACAGATATGGATCGACACGATTGCACAGAAAAAGTTAGGAATGGAAACATTTTAAAAGTAGTTTAGAAAAATATGGCTGTAATTTTATTGTAATTTATTTGTCATTTCTTTTATAAGAGGTTCTCGAAGTGGCAAATAAAAAAAAATGTGTGAACCTGACCATATTTGTTTTTAAACTACTTGTAATAAATGTTTTAGATTTTGTATTTATTTTACTACTACTGCAAATGGTACGGGTGCTTAAGGAAACGAAACGCGGCACAAATCACTTGAAATGTCATTCGGCTACGCAAAGTCTAAATCATGGAGCAGAGCTGTGACAACAGACAATTATCTTGTGGAAATAGTTCACTTCGGTCTTTTAACTAAAAAAGAAATAGTCCTTAAAGTTAAGTTAGTTAAGTTTCAGTGTTCAAAATAATCCCTAACAAATCCTTAGTACGTTAGGGTTAAACGCGAATCTAATCAAACGAAACTGAGAAAAAAAAACTTAATATGCTTTATGACTTAACTAGGCCATTATAATTGTTTGTCTCTAACATCGAACTAATTATTTTCTATTATTGTATAGTTTTCATTATTTTCTTTAAAATTCATCCTAAAAAGCTAAATGTTGCCATCCCAGGGATGAGTGCAGTAGCAAATTTATCACAAATAATGTAAATACAACATTTGGACAATTTTACGATGCTACTCTCGATAGTAGTTAATTTATTAAGTTATTTTTGGAGTTTACTCCTTAAGAATCGATTTTTGTATATAAGGCGCCCGGTATGAGAAAAATATGAGGAGTAAAATCCACTGAACGATGACCTCGTTACGTTTTTGGTGCGCAACCTATCGTGCGCAACTAGTTTTGCCATCTATCGATGACAAGCAGAACTTTTAATGATTTGAAATATCACGCTTATCTCTTTAGTTCACCAACTCGCCTCTAGGGGGCATAGGTTGTATCAGCGTTACTGCGCATGCGTAATCCTGCATAATACTTGTACAAATATACTTTTTTCATCAAGGCCTTTAATTTTAATAACTTGCTGTTATTGTGTTACAAAAGACCCTAAGTACAAGTACTTAACAATCGTAATTGTTCTTTATTCACAGAAATAAGATTGAAAATAGTTTTAGCCGATATTATGAACCTTTTTATGATATTACAAAGCAGTTAAACTTCTCATTTTAAATAGGACTGTTGATAAAATATGTATGGAAATATCGATATTATTACTAAGAAATATCGATATTTATTACTAATACATTTTTGTACGATATATCGATACTTTGATATTGAAATTCAGGTATCGTGGTCGATATTTATTTCAAATATTTTTAAGTTATTGCATAGCTTATATCGTGGGATTGGAGTGCAGCGACCGAATCAAGAAATTTCGTAACAAAAAAACCTAAAACCCCCACTCCGCCTACTATGTAGCTCGGCCGAGTATTGCGTACATATCATTTAAAAATAGCTTAAGCGCCTTGTTGATACTTGTATTATATACTTTATTGCTTAATAGTTTAACAAACGTAATTAAACTTATTCGTGAGATTTAAGGTTGAAAATATTTTTAGCTTATGATAATCTTAACCTTTTTATGACAGTACATAGGAATGACAACTTCAAATAGTATTTTTTTTAATAACAGAAAAAATTGTTTTCTTATCGGTCACAACATCCAACTTCAATTAATATAAACGCAAAAAAAATAAGTGTGGCACTCGGAGGTTGCCGCAGTAAAGCTTGATATATCGACATTTTCAAATACATCAATATTGGGGTTTGGAATTTCAAAATATTATCGTTATTTCGACATATTGGCTTTATTTAAAATAATTATTGCAAGTCATGTTAGACATGCAAGATGGTATTTATTTTTTAAGTGAGTTGCTAAATTAGTTGTATTACCGCTGCTTTTATATTTTTCCCGCATAAATTCGATGAAACACTTCTTGTATCAACTTTTTTAAAATACTTACCATAAAATGGTAAAAATGATTAAAGAATATATATTTTGGAAATGTACTATTTCTTTAAAACTAGATATTGAATGATTTAGTGTGAATGAATTAGCTTTTACCGCTACGATAAGAGAAATGATGATGATAATGAATTTGTAATAAATATCGATATTTCTAAGTAATAATATTGATATATCGATACATCGATATTTTATAGACCTATTCCTATTATGACATGATTATATATTATGAAATTATTCTATTCCTATTTAAAATATAATCAGTTAAAAAAGTTAAATAAAGTTCAATTACGATTGTTAAATTCTTGTACTCTGGACTTTTGTAAAACCATAACAGAAAGTCATTAAAATGAAAAGGCTTTTTGAAAGAAATTCATTTGTACCAGTAAAACATTTATTTTAAAATAAACATTAATTATTATTCAATAAAGATCATAATACATATTATCAACTTGGCGATTATGCTATTTTTAAATTATAAGTACACAATACTGGTGTGTCAGGTTATTTTCGTTATGGAATTTCTGGATTCGGTCTCCATACTCAAGGCCCGCGATAGAAGCTATGCAATAGCTTAAAAACTTGAATTAAAATCAATAAAAAAAAATACTACATAAATAATTATAATTGCAATAGTTGATAAAAATGCTATGCAATAGCTTTACCGCGGCAGACAACAAGTGTCGCACGTTTTTTTTTTTCATTTAAACTGTCTTATTTGTAAATTGATTCTAAGGGAACAAACTCCAATATGAAATAAATAATAAAGAACTACTAAGCAATTTAACATAATACAAAAAATAATAATGAAAATAACTAATTAATACCTAAAATATTTATTATTTGTAATGTAAGTAAAGACTTATATTTCCATGTAAGGAACAATACATTTTTAATGTTATTAAATTTTTAATATAAGCTAATATGCTAATGATTACTGATAAAAAATATCAATATTAAAAGATGCCTTAACAACATAGTCAGAACCATACATATTCATCGTATTAATAAAAGCGAATATGCTCATGAATGTTGATAAAATCAATGAAAACATTAAATGTGTGTATAGAGTAATGTATATGCTGCAAAGCGACTATATCTATATGTTATTGAGCTTGTTTATTTCTATCAGTATCAATTTACTTATGTTGCTGTTTTTGTTATATTTATCAATAATTAACATTGTTATTGTGAAGTTATAATCTTTATCATTATATTTGGCTAAAGTGAAATGCAAGTATTTCGAAATAAACTATGGCAGAAAGGGGTGTAGATCATATTTTATAAGGTATCAATCTTTTATTATTTTTTTTTCCGTCTGTTTAGACAATTATACTTAAGGAGTAAAATCCAGTCGTGCGTCGGAGCTGACACACACAATTTTTTTAACATTAATTTCGATTGGGTGGGTTAATTGTATAGATGGTAAAATAACTCTAAGATGCAGTATCAGTTTTAACCTGAGAATGTAATAAAAGTGATGGGTTTTAGAATAGTCCTTATTTTCTGGCTGTTTTTTCATATTGCTTAGGAATTATATTACGTAAGGGAAATCATAAGAGATTTATCTTAGCACAGTTTTTATAAGAGTAAGATAAAGTCCTCAAGTATTGTTAATTCCTCGATAGCAGTGAGGGGACAAGTTATTTTATTACGTCCATTGGTTGGTCCAAAGATGTTTGGACTTTTTATGCAAGTTGTAAATGTCTCAGACAGTATTCTACGCGACACAACCTACAGAACTATATCATGACCAGATCGTTGGAACTTTGATGCTTACACTAAAGAAAATTGGTGACATAAAAACTTAGTTGAATAATATCGTAAAGACAATAATTGTGAGTTTGTCTATAATGCGAGTATTACATAGTATACAGGAAGATGGTGATAGATTAAATTCCTTAACCTTTGGAATGATTTTCCACCCGTGTCATATTAAAATAGTTACAATAGGACAAATATAATACAATACAATAGGACCCGTGTCAACTGTCAATAAAATAACATAGTTTCATCAATTATTATCTACTTATTTCAATTATTTGGTGTCAGCGCTATATGTTGCAAGAAATTTGACTATGTTTTTTGGATAATCGGTGTAAATGGTATCCCCTTGTATTTTTATACAAGAAAGGGGTTTGTTTTTTCTAAGCCACAAACAACCTCATGATATTCAAACAGGGTTGCATGATAACATAATAAAATTATCTTAACTAGTACTAAGAATATTTAAGATATTTTTTGTGTCTTGGATTACTTGGGTTATGAATTACTTGGATATTACATTATTACATTGATAGTATGTTAATTAAAAACCTAAGAAGTAGAGCATTGTTCAGAACAAAAAAACAAATGGTATATGTTAGGTATTCCAAAACAAAGGCAAATAAAAACGTAATAAATATTTTAACACAAAATAAAAGTCTAAATTTTAAACTTGTTATTCGCTTATTAACATTTAAGAGGAAGATTGAATTTTCCGCCCCAAGGCATTACTTATCTTGACACAAACTCATTTACAAGAATTTATATATCCTCATTATTTAACAAGGCACATTTAACAATGCTGTAAAAACTAACTGCTTATGTGTTAAAACTAGTTTGTATACGATAAGTCATAAATAATAAGTAACTGGACTCATGAAAGTAACATTATATAATTGATTTTACATATAACTAGAAGGTAGAGGTACAAAATAATTGTGTAATTTGTATTTATATTAAACCAAGAGACTTTATAGGTGTCACGTTACGTAACAGTTGTGATGGTATAAAGCTTTTTCGTTTTAAAAGTGCGATAATGCGATATTCATACATCCTACATTTTAATTGGTAAGATTATCTTGTTCTCAAATATAACTAAATATATGGAAGCTCCTCTTGGTATTTCTGTATATAATAAGATAACTATATAATAATATTATTTTGTTAAAAATATATATATATATATATATATATATATATATATATATATATATATATATATATATATATATATATATATATATATATATATATATATATATGTCGTAAAGGTTACATAACAAAGTTAGTAGTTATTCAGCTTCTCTTAATATGGTAATTGATACAATAAATACTGTGTTTTTTTAAATTGTCCATTGTTAATCACGGGGGTGGTGATATCCGAACCGAACCCGAAACGAAAACGAACCCAGGACCTAAAGCAGATAAGCTAAACTTTATTTATCTTAAGTTCTGGGCTCGTTTTTGTTGGTTAGTATTTATGCAAATTATTGTTATCGCACTCTTGTGATAATAACCAGGAGTCGCTGATGATAGATAGGTGAACCTCGACCAGACATCATTTAGTCTGTGGTTCTGCTCCTGGTTTATTTATTTTCATTCCTCAAGGGTGCCAAAGCGACTAATTTGAACTTTATATATTTTCTAATTTTCCATGGATCAGCAGGGCTATTGCGTATCTTTTTTGACAGCTAAAATGAAAATCACTATCAGTAATTACGGACATAATGGTTGTCAAACAACTAATTTTGTATTATGTAACTATAGTAACAAACTGCCATGACGTCACAGCTGATGGTCATTAGAAAAGTCAAAGTTAGCGAATAGCCCTGCAGATCTATTTACTATTAGGTGTATTGACTGTTCGTTTTTTACTCTGTTTAAAATAATCAAAACTAGGAGTCTCATTTTATTTACGTTTTATACGTTATTTCACATGTCTTAAAATGTTTATAAATATGTTTTTTCAGCAATATTTAACCTTAAAATAAATATGGTTTGAAACTTTATTGGACCGGGACAGAATTCGAACCTGCGACCTGTGGGAAATCATCCTGTCGTTCTGCCAACTGACATACTATATCGTTGTCAGTTTCGATGATTTTAGAAATTTAGCAATGGGGCGCCGTCTATAATTGTTCATTTGTAAATTCTAACCAATGTTCTAGCTATTAGATACTTATATAAAAGCACTATGTAGATATATAATAGCTATAATATATATAATAATATATTGTTAGGAATCGAGGGTATTTCTAAATAATTAGTAGGCATCAACTCCTATAAATTAGTAAGCAAGTGTTAGGTTTATTAATTATCGTGTCATAGTCGTTTGAGAGCGGAAGCTCTGCAGGTGTGAATAGAGATTGTCGATGTGATCTTTGAGTAGCTTATCTTGCGTTTTATTACTGTGGCAGATTTATGTCATAGTTTTATTACTAAATTAGTTATAACGTCGTAATCTGGCTTTCGTAGTATTAAATAGCGTGAAATACGTGAATTTGACAATTATTTTGAATTCTTATTATTTTTTTAATTAAATTTCTACATGAATCCTTAGAATATAGTAACTGCAACATTAAAAACAAGATTAAAAATGTATCTTACCTTGGTGACAGCGTGCTCAATCTAGTCGAACCAAGTTTAAATTTAATAACGCGCCTTCAGTCACTCAGTCTGGCGGATATTCCATAAAAACTCTAAGGATTTAAAAAAGCTGTGGTTTTGCACTCTGATGAAATAATCTCATTCTTTGGATTATTTTACTACTTCGTAATCTTTGGATTTTTTAATATATGTACACATTGAACATAATTATTCAATAGTTTTTCATTTTTGACCAAGGAATTCATTTTTGGTATTGTAGCTCTCCTACATAATAGATTGTTGCAATTAATATCTATAAATGATACGTGTACGTGAGTGTGCACTTTTTTTAATCTGGCAAAAAAAAGTAAAATGTTATTAAAGAGCTACATGAAGCAAGAGTGAATAAAAATATGTCTAAAACTTTATTAAACAAAGCTAACAAACACACGACAATAACAAAATTAGCGTTAGTAAATAACTTCTCTGTTTTATAACCTAATTTGAATTCCCAATACTCGTTCGCTTCGTTCCTTATTTGAACAACTTTTAGAAAACTTACAATTCTTAATGCTGCTAGTACTTACAGTTCAAAAAAGAAAGTCTCTGCGAAGGCGACTAGAACGCTAACTCGTTCTTGACTCTTCTTTAAAACTTATCAGCGCTACACGTTGTTACCACGTATAACAGATAGTTTTTAGAAATAATACTGTAATCTGGTTAAAAGAAACTCAGTTATTTTCTAGTCTTAAAATACTGCTTTTTAGCCTCGAGATTTTAATAAATAAATATTATCATTATTGCTTCAAATCTAGGAATTGTTTTGGTTTTGGAACAAAATTGACAAAGAGTAATAATCCTGTCGTTTGAACATGTTAATATTAAGTTATTTATTTTCAATGATTCTGTTAAAGATATATTACCTACTTCAACTTAATTGGTTTTGGTTAATTTAGTGTCTAGTCTAGTACAGCTCTGTATTCAGAAAGGTCTGCAAATAACGGACTTGAACAAAGCGAAGCTAATTATCGAAGATGTCGTTAGTCGAGAACTCATTATTTAGAATACTGAAAAATTGTCTTCAGTAAACTTTTACTTGTTCGGTTAAACTGACAGCTCGGACAACGTTGAAAAGCTAAAATGTTAGTGTGGTCTATTAATTTAGAAATAATTGAACCAAATATACATCTAACTTAATATACGGAAACTTTTCGTAATTATACATAAGTTGATATTTTAATGACAAAATCTCTGTATAAAAGTAAACAATTTTAAATAAAATACAAATTTTAGATACCTACTAGGCACAATTAAGTGACCTATTATTTAAGTTTCATAACAATTTTTAGTCTTAGTATTTTACTTTTATGAGCTTTTTATTAGAAATGGTTTGTTGTAGGATGGCAAAAATTGTTGTAGTTTCTTCACTTGGTTGATGTGAAACGTCTTTGAATGTATTATACATTAATACTTAAAGGTTATTATATAGTCTGTTATAAATTCACGTTTCAGAAAATAATGATTTTTATAAAAACTTGTAAGAAAGCCTCTTCGAGACAACGATGTAAATAAAGAAATAGTAATACAATCAAATCCTCTTTATAATCCATTAATTTCCAAGAAGTATGATATTTTATAATGAACATACATATAAAATAATACCTACATAAAAAATAAATTAATTAAATGTATACTAAATCTACTTATATATTTTTTTGACACTCAACAAGAGAAACCGATATTTATAATATTTATTATATGATATTACATTTATGGATATTGGATATGGATGGATTTTTTTTATTATATTTATATGGATTAGTTTGAAAGTTTAGTTTTATTAACTATTTATGAACATAACAAAAAGCTTTTAGCATGTGCTTGCAAAAGCTCAAACTTAAACTTTACCAACGAATAATGTGTTCGTGATCTGGTGCCCGTTTCGTAGAGTAGCTACGGCGTATACTAAAATATAAGGAACATATGTTGAAATTTACATATTTTTATTTACATTATTTATATATTTCTGGTATATTTTGATTTAGAAATTTTTTCTCCATTTTGATAATTATTTCAAACAACTTATTATTTTTATTGTTATTTATTTCTCTTGTTTATTTTTTTATAAAGCCACATTTTACATAGTAAGTGGTAAGGTTTAAAATGTGTGTAATTTGTCCGGATATTATTATTATTATATATTATTATTATTATTAAAATTGTTTCACTCAGAGCAATAAGTACAAACAAATCAATACTATAACATCTATCTTTCATGAGATTTACTACGAAGATAAAAGAGATACGAGTATTACAGGTATATGGAAAGTCAAGATACGGAGCTAATACCTTTGAAGTGCCCCTCAGACCAGCTTAATGAGTCTCATTTATCTTCTGGTTTATTTTGAGAACACATTTCATAAGTCTTAAAGATTTATCTATCTATAATAAATTTATTTCCCTGTATACTTCAGGCTTAGAGATAATCAAACACTTACTTCTTCTATATATAAGCAAAATATAATAAAATAGAGATCACAAAAATTTCATATCTAATAATATTAAATTAATTAATAAGAATTATTAAGAGTAATTTTCCACAGACTTGGGGATAATGGATAACACGTTATCATGAAACCAACTATACGTATTATTATACTGGATATTATTAATACGAAGTACTGCTCTTATATTTTTAGCCTTAAATTATTTATAATAGCATTTTTTTTATTAATGAATAATTTTAGAAACAGTCATCGCCTCACCGTCAATAAAAATCTAATAAATTATAAATCAAAAATAACAAAAATAATAAATTAATGAGATTAAATTCATAGTTATCTTTAAACTATCTTAACATAATTTTTGTCATTAAATAAAACATTTCATATTATTTAAACAAATTTAGATTTTTTTTTAATTAATGCTTGGTATGGAGTACTTCTATATAGAGGTTTAAAAAAGTGGTTAGTCTCACAATATCAAGAGCACAGAAAGGTATAGTAACCAACAAACAACCAGAAGAGTTTGTATAGAAAGTTAATAGGAACTCCCACACCTGTACCTAGAACGTAAGTCCAAAAACCTTTTTACAATGCGATAGGTCAGGAACGTAAATCCATGGAAAACTTAGAAGTTTGTCTCTCTCCTAGTATTAATTTCATTTACCTAATACTTTAAACCACAGGTAATTAATAATAATAATAATAATAATAATATCAGGACAAATTACACACATTGATCTAACCCCTAAGTAAGCAAATTATTTGCTTGTGTTAAGGGTGTTAGACAACGATACTAATACATAGAAATACTCATATAAATACTGAGAATATATTTAATAAAAGACCAAACCCAGAAACACAGACATCTATGCTCATCACATAAATGCCTGTCCCTGCCGGGAATCGAACCCAAAATAATTGACTCTTGACAGTATACCGGGAAACATTATAATAATAATTTAATATTAATAAATATACAAAATTGTACTAAAATTATTAGTAACTATTTAATATTAAATTTATTGATGGTATTTACTGTTTTTTTTTTAAAAGCTTAATATAAAGTAAAACAAAGTTTATAACTTTTACTTCCCATCTCTCAACACAAGGTTCTTATTTCTTCCCAATAAATTATATATGTATTATTTCAGACACTACATTAATTAAATAATATATCTGAGTGAATACAATGGTTAACATGAAAGAAAATAACCGAGATGCTGTTTTAAGTCTTCGTAACTAGCTACACTTTCTCAATCACTCAAAAATTTCAAAAGCATGCACAGTAATTTTCATGTATACTAAAATATATTTATTACAAATTATATAAAAAACAACTTTTATTTAGTAAACTACTAGGGTTTTAAATTAACGTAATTCAGTTGTGTATTTTTTTAGTATTAATGCAGTACAATCAATATTGTTGATAATGTACGGAAACTCTTGTAATGATTTTTCTTATAAGTAAATAAAATAAGAATAAAATTGTAAATACCACATGAAATATGAAATATTATGTATCATTGAATACTTATTCCGATAAGATGTTTTAATGAACTGTGACCCACGGTCCCTATATAAGCAATTGTTATTGGTCAGCGCCAGTGAATACTGTGAATAGTTAACGGCAGACAATGCTTGCAATAGTGTTTTTAGGATTAATAGCGTGCGATAACGCATATACTTTTAAGTTTAGAAGAGTAAATGAGAGTAACGACAACTTCAATACAGCGAGAAACAATCACAAAATAGATGTTCTAAATAGACGAAGGTCAAATATCATCAGCCGAGAAGGAAATCTCAACCATGAAATCATAAATATCAAAAGACAACAAGAAGATCTCAATAAACAAATTGAATATATTAAGAAACAAAAAGATGTGCTCCAGAGTAAAACCGAGTTTCTCACTAGACAAAAGGAACAACTCAAAATCGAAATGGATAAACTTAGTGATGATATTAAACTCTTCAACGGGGGTAGAAGAAATCATGCTGATGGAATAGTCGAAGGTAATGAATTTAAAATAACCATCTATTTATCAGGCTGCAAAGAGGAAGACATAGTTGTAAAATCTAAGAAAGGACTCTTAATCGTCCAGGCTATCTACAATGTTTCTGGAGAACTTACAAATAATTATTATAATGTTATTAGTTTGCCAGATTTTGTTGAAGGCAATGGAAGATGGTTATACACGTGGGGTGAATTACAGATAGTTTTTCCAATTATACAAAGTCTAAACAAGTACCCAAAATTAACGATACCGCTCGATAACGAGGATCTCAGTGAAACGGAAAATGGAAAGCCTAATACAGTTAATCAAAATCTGGGTAATAACAAAACAAAACACATTTTAATAAATTCTCCTATTATTAACAGCACAAAAAACAATGACCTTCATAACCAAGAGGGAGAAATAAAAGCAATCTACGATCCAAATCAAGATGATCACGTAGAAGCCATAATTGACAAATTGATTAAAAGTAATAATTTAAATGTAATCAACATTGCAAGTCAAGAAAATGGTGAGGAAGAAGCAACCAACCATGATGTCCCTGGCAATTTTGTAATACTATAAATAATAATACTATAAATAATAATACCAAATAATACCAAAAGCGTTTTTATTTAATAACATGACTTAAATAGCGATCTTATTAATATTAATTTAATAATAAATTGTGGCATTTTTTTTTTCTATTATAATTACTATGTTTAATAAATTAATGAATCATTAATCAAAATTTAGTTCAAATAAAAAGTCAATAATAGTAGTCATGAAAATTTTAATATAAAAATAAAATGAAACCATATGGTACCAATTTTTATGTAACTGGAATATTTGGCTTTATGAATTAAGCATTGCTTTCAAAGAGTCATACCTCGATAGAGCACTATTGTAAAAACTAAAAACAAATATAATGAAGAATGTAGTTAATCGACTTATATATGTAGGTGCTTATGGGTGTGTGCAAAAGAAGTAGGAAGGTCTGTAAAGTATATTGCATAACTATTGCACAATGAGCATTTATTAATTCTAAAAGGAAGATAATGTTTTACAAAACGGTTTTATATAACGACGCATTTGGGTTATTATCTTATTAGTTATTTTATCCAAACATCAATTATTGTAAGTTAATTATCAAATATTATTTCCATACCAATTACTTATTAACTACATACTGGGAATTTTGAAGAGATTATATACTAAAATATAATTAGTACATTTTTAAAGGATACATACAACATTTGTTATTTATTATATATATAATTAAGAGATAAAATAAATTAAACATCTTATGTATAGTATATTATGCAGTAAGTCAGTAAAAGATCTTTTTAGAGGTCTTAAATTCAAAATTTTGTTCCTAATGCTAACAATTCCAATGCTTTTCAGTTGATTTGGCACCACCTGGGAGTACGCATGTGCAGGGCTTTGGTTAGGTATAGTTGAAGGGATGTGAGGCACACACATATATAATATATATGTGACAAAAATGTGTGAAGTAGCACACAAGGTGTAAATAGTTGCCTACTAACTACAACAAATACAATAGTAATCTAAAAATAATTTAAATATATGTTTATACAAAGTAGTAATTCTATAACTTAAATGAAGGTTATCTTTTGTTGTTGTGTCTTACCATTTGGTTTACGAAAAAAAAGAAGTTTTTTTAATTGTTCAAGCTTTATTTGAGAAAATTAACAGATTCATTTTTATAAAGATATGTATACGTTATAACAAACATAGTCGTATACATTTTAAAGCTAGTTAAAGGTTAAAGGTCTTATGTCTTATTATTAATTCCCAATTAATAATTTTGTTCCTTATTGCTTTTATCATTGTTCGTATTCGTAGATTAAAAGTAAACTAGATAGAAATAAGTAGGTATAACATTTTATTAGTTCCAAATTAATGTTGCAATTATACTGAAGGACAAAAAAAATGAGCCACAGCGTATAAATAGAGTAATAAATGTCAAAAATGTTTAGTATTATAGTCCGAACTAAAAGTTGTTCACGAAACTGCAGTCACGAGAGCGTTTGATTAATTGCTAAAGTTTTGCACCGCATTATGATTTTGCTGAAGCTTCTTGCATGTCCTAACCAAATATTTTTAAAACATTTAACAAGGAGCCGGCCTTTTACTTCAAAATATGTAAAAAGGCATTAGCTGCAATAATATTTATATTATTATATTATTTATTTATATCTATTTTATATTTGAAGAAAAGATTATTCGTCACCTTAAATGGAACTAGGAATTGATATAGAACACCTTAGAATTAAGTGTTTTATAGACTTTTTAGTGTAGCCTTCTATAATAAATAAATAGTTTTGGCTGATAATAATATAACTTATAATATATAAAAATGTATTTTATAAGTGATGGGCCTTATTTTACTAAAGCTCTGTTATAATCCGAAAATAGTGACATAATTAATTACTCAATATCTAATTTGTTTTATATACTACAATTTGTCCTAAACCTAACAAAGAACTTGTTAACTTTAATAAGATAACTTTCAAGGAATATCTTTGAAATGTTTCCTCAAGCTCGATAAGACAAAAAACCAAAATGGCCTTCGAAATTTGTAACATATTGGGTTAATGAGAAGTTTGCGTTAACAGACTTTGAGTGTGAAAGATACCATACAATGGTTTCGTTGTGGACTGTTATAAAATCAATATATATGTATTTTTGTGTCCTAGAGCCTATCTTGACCCTGCACACAAATAAAACACTTAAGTAAAATACATATTCAACGTAATGAAATGCTTCTTATAACTCATGATTCTCTGAAGTTAGGTAAATTTAGGAGATATAATAAATTGACAAATACACAACCCTTAGGGGTTAGGAGTTAAGACGTCTAAGAAGAGTAAACAACTTTACAGACGGGAGCGCCGATGCGCTTACAGCCATAATAACTTTCACAATTACAAAACTTCCAACACAGTTTAAATGTACTATATTTCTATTTGTTTGAGAAACACATTTTAAGCATTGTTAAGCCCATAAAAAACAGTACTATAATTTACGAAGTAAAATTTTAAAGTCATTACAGAGACTAAATCTTCGATAATTTAATGTTCATAGTATAATTACTATGAATGTTAAATTTTACATCCTATATGTTCGAGCCATAATTCATAAGACAATTAAGTCATTTACTTTTATGTGCTTATAAATCTACAAACAAAATTTTACATATAATTGAAAATAGCTTAAAGATTAGAATAATGTTTGATATTTTAAATCGCTTCAAATAATAATATTTATAACAATCTCAAACTGTTTTATTGATCATACAGCTTTTTTTGATCAAAATTCTGGTCCATCGAGATGATTCTTAGCTATTAATTTTAATATAATATTGATAGTGAAAACCTGAACAAGTTCATTTATATATTAAAAAAAATAAATATAATATTATTATGTATTTTTATATATTTTAATATATATATATATATATATATATATATATTAAAGTATATAAAAATATAAATATATATATATATATATATTTAAATAAGCTTATCTTGGCTGTACATGTTTATAGATATTGTCAAACATTAATTTCGGTAGTGGCATCTTTTTAATGTTTATCTATACTGCAAAGTTAGAATTCGAAAAGGTTTTCGAAAAAAGCCTTATTAAATCCACATATAGAATGCTTAATTTACCGAGACGGATAGAAATACGGTTGCGCAATTGGTAGAGCGACTGGACGGTCTCCCAGAGTTCGCGGGTTTGAATCCGTGACCGTATCGGTTTACTTTTCGTTCTATATTTATATAAATATTATTATGTACTTATTTGAGTCGTTGCGTCGGGTGACCGTTGTACGTACTTTGACGATGAATTTTGTTTACTATTTTAAGAAGTTTTTTGGAGATAATGAATTAGGTCTATACGGTGGATATTATTATTTCTTTCTTTCTTTATTGTGATTTCTTAATTTACTTAGCGGTTTTATAATTTATCTTATTTATAACTGTAAGTTGAAACTAGCAAAAAGCTTTGTATATATTATATCAAGGTCTCTCCAGTAGTATGAGAACATTTACTAAATTATACATTTTAAGAAATGCTAATAGTTTCATTATTTTGATTACTTACAATATTATTATGTTGTAAGTACCTGTGTAAATTTATTTTTATCCTTATATTTGTATGTATACACTCTGTCAAGTATAATATATGCAAAGTTTTTACTTAGGCAAAAATCATAATTTACTTAGCAAATTATATACATTGGATTGGGAATACGTCATTGTTTGATATACCTACAAAATTGTTTGCCCAGCACACGCTGCACATGCAGCACACGCTGCACATGCAGCACACGCTGCACACGCTGCACACACTGTCACGTAACCAATGGAAAGCCCATCACGATGTCATTCGAAATACCAAAGAATTCGAAGTCACAGTGAGGAGTGCAACAATCACTTGTAGTATTATTTAGAATTATTATATTATTATATATTTATTTACCTACTATTTGAAAATAATTCTTGTTTGTGTACACTTCTTGCCTTACACGAATTTATATATATATATATATATATATATATATATATATATATATATATATATATATATATATATATATATATATATATATATATATATATATATATATATATTATAGTTTATACAAGCGTCACATCTTACTCATACTCTTCTGCGCCGATAAGACAATAAATCAACTGTGACCCACAGTCCCTATATAAGTAGTTGCTACTGCTGAGCGCTAGTGAATACCGCAGTGAACAACAAATACCGCAGTGAACAACAAACGATGCTTGCTCTAGTGATCTTAGGATTAGCAGCTTGCGAAAGTGCATCTTCATTTAAATTTAATAAACTGAAGGAGAATCAAGATAAAGAAATATATTACCCCATCAGCCCATCAAGTAGTAGTTATGATGACAAACTAGTGATTTTTAATGAACAAAAAAAGAAAATTAACCTGAAAAAAGAATATTTGGATATAAAGATTAAAGATATTAATATGCAAAAAAAGATTCTATATAGAAAGAATGAGAATTTTGGCACGAAAAAAGATTATCTTGAAAGAGAAATGGAGAATCTCAAAAGGCAAATAGATAATATTGATAGAGAAACCGATATTATCGATAAAAATATTGATAATTTTGATAGAAATATTGACTATCTAAATAGACAAAAAGAACAACTCGACAGTGAAATTGAAAAAGTTGATTTAAAAATTGAGGAACATATAACAGATAACAATCGCTTCAACCATAAATTTCATCGTGCAGCAGTTGTAGATAATAAATATAAAATTACGATTGATTTGCCAGGATACAACGAAGAAGAAATCATTGTTAAAACTGGAAGAAGACTTATAGTCGTTCAGGCTCTCCACGACGTTCCTGGGAAGCCTAAAAGAAGTTTTCAAAATATTAGGAAGATGCCATATTTCGTTTCAGTAAATGGAAGCTGGTCCTACACGTCGGGTGTGTTAAGGATTGTCTTTCCAGTAATACAAAGTACAAGATATGAAACGAATAATGTAGATCAACAAAACCGAATTATTGGTAAAAGTGATGTAGAAAAAAAATACACTACTACTGGTGGCAGCACGGGAAAACCCAAGTATAACTCAATAGAGAACAATAATGTAGAAGCAACTACGTACGGTTCAAATCAAGACTACAATGTAAAAGCGATCACCCAAGTTGTCGAGTCGAGTCAAAGAAATGATGTAGTCGCACACGACGGTAAAGTTGGAGAAGGTAAAATAGAAGTAGGCGCTCAAGTATTGGCTCATGGTCACACCGGCGTTAAGAGTGAAGAAAGTGCAGTTAAAGCCACTACTTACTCTTTTAATCAAAGGAAACGTAATGAAACAGCTACCAATTTATCACATAAAGGACCTGATATTGGTATAACCGTTTCCATCCTAAACCAGGAAGATAATTTAAAAACAACAACTTCTACTAAATTTCTAAATCGAGAGGATGATATTGTAGCACCCACTCACATTCCGAATCAAGAAACCACATACTCATACTCCGTTACTGCGAATGAGGACCTCCTACTTATACCTATAGTATGATATAAAACTAATTGTGCTCTTATACTATTTTATGTAATTTTTTATTTTATGTAATTCGGGGTGATTATACTTTACATAGTAACATAATTATTTTTAAATATAATTCATAAACGTTAAACGTTTCTGCATCTTTTTCAGCAAAAACTTTTAATATCCCATTTTTACAAATCTTTTATTCCAATTTTTTTTCCGTAAAAGCATTAATTATTATGAGAAGAATTATTATTTGTCACAAAGTTTTTTTTAAGTTTTTATTTAAAAACAGTCGTATACAAGTAGAGAAAGTTATATTTATTATTATTATTATGTATATGTTTGTATACATTGTAATTTTATATGTATTTTTGTATTTATGTACATATAAAAATTTATATATTATATTTGCTGCTTTTATTGCTTATGTGTATAATATTTTATGTCTATGTACCTATTTCTGCCCTCTATAACCTCGTCTCCAACACTCTTGGGTAGCTGGAAGAGATCTCTTCGAAAAGATAAGCCTTTCCTATGTGTACGTCTTTGTTAATATTGTATTTCATATAACTGATTGTGGTACATGAAATAAATAAAATAAAATAAAAAATAACACCATAAAAAGTATATTCAGATTTTGTTATTTAAATATTTTAGAATAAATTGGGAAAATTAAATCAAATAATAGAATATGAAAATGCAAGATTCTAATATATTATTATTTTTTAAGAAAACCAAGAAATTATATTTTAATAATTAATGCACAATAATTTTATGATAATAACTAAAATAAATAAAATATAACTGGATATTTTGTATTAGACTATATTCTAAACCTTATTTCGCATTTCATATTTACATTGAAAACATTTTTTTCAGTACCCTTAGTAACCCTTAGTAAATGAGCCCTTAAAACAGTAAAGTGAGTAATAAATAAGCAGACAGTAATTATGTTGAAAAAAAAAATGTCATGTGCAAAATATGACTTTAAATCTTTTTGTTTGCAATCAATGTTGAATATGTAAATAATATAGGAATTCTGTAAAAAAATCTAATATGGCATATAATTATTATGTTTATCTTTCTTCTACCAAAACCAATTGTAGAAGTGTCATTAGTTTTAGCCGGTTTGAGTCTGACACTTCCTTTTTTCTTCCCTGGAACATCGGCCATGAGATCGAAAGGCTTCGATTTTTAACTCTTGGGAGTCTCATCTCATCGACGCATCTATTTATATGAGCTTGGAGACACCTATTGTAGTTATAGGTATATATTAACGTAGCAACATCAAACTAAAATATGTACATAACTAAGAAAATTTTTCAGCAAATTTTGCTTCCCATTAAGCTTTTCAATATCTTAATTTAAGAGCGTCATAAACTCTTTATGCCATTTTGTATATTATAGTAACTTTAAAATATTTGATGTAAAAATGTTACTATGCTATTAGTTTTTATCACCCATTTCAATTTAAATATTATCTGTAACTTTTAATTAAGTTTTTAATAAATAAATGTGCCCTTATCACAATGACGGGATTTCCAGTGACTTAAAAGTGACTCATTGGAAATTTATTATAGCATATAAGTTATAACTAATAGATGTTTGTGTGATAACATATTTATACCTATATATATATATATATATGATATCGGTACCTGTCGGTCTGTATTTTATCCTTTACTAAGTCAAAATAAAGATAGTTACTAATTACAAACTGCACTAATTTTCCAATTATCAATCGTATATTAATCAGGCAAGTGGTTTTTCTTTTATGCATTGTATATAAAAAAATATACATACATATTATATTTTTTAAATAATTAGTTTCGGTTTGTACCTAATACAGACAAATAGGTACATAAATATGTTTTTTATATAAACTTATGGTTGTGAAGAAGTTATTTACTCAGAAACTTTTATTTACAACTTAGGTAAATTTCATTTCCTGACGGATGGTATTTGTTTGTTGATTGGTTTGTTGTTTGTTTGTTGTTATTGTTGTTGTTTATACAAATCTTTTATTTTACAAAAATAGGTACTTTAAATGAATAATTAAGATATAAAAGTTTACTTACAAAACTACATAAAAATGAATTTAATGAATTTTGTTGCGGTCCCAATATCTTAATGCTCTTTATATCTGGGACATAAGAGATAACCCAGTCCCACGTACTTCCCATCGTAATATTATAACATTCAACTCTTCAACATGGAAGCTTGTTACATATTAATTTATGTAGGTACTACCATTTACTATGGTCTTAACTATTAACTATATATATAAAACAATTGAGTAAGGTTCGTAAAAATGTATGTTTGTAATATCAAAAGATATATATACTTACTAAATGCATATGAAAGTTAATATTTTTTGTTATAAGTAGTGCATATAGCGCTACTTATAACAAAAAATAAATAAATTCTGTATGTCCTGTATATTTCTTTTAATTAATTCTGAAAAAAATCTTCTAAAGAATATAAATTATTGTTACTTTTATAGGACTCCATTGACATTGATGATGATGGAGTTTGTTGCATGCGAAAGCTATATTACTTATATAAGTTTAATAAAAATCTTCAAATATTATTAAAATTAAGTTTTCAAACCAAAACACGCCTGCAATATCGTAAAAGAACAAGCAGTCTCAGAATGTAAAAGAATATTTGAAAAATATTAATAATTAAAAAAAATCCCATAGTAGTTTATATATTTCAAGAAAATATATATTTTTTCAATATTATCATGTAAATGTAAAAAAGTCAATTTATTTTATTACAGAATATCGAACACAAACATTTAAATCATATTAATCATATTATAAACATTTAAATCATATTAAAGGTCAATAACTCCAAGTCAAATAGTCTAAGAGAAAGCTCACCTATTCTGACTACTAGGTTACTACTGAACCTGTTGCTGTTTGTCTGTCTGTCTCCTCGCGCTACTCATCATCGTTCCGTTACGTGAATTCATCAGCTTAATTGAGATTATACAGAAATTCTTAGGTGGAGTAATTCATATTTTTAATACGTATGTATTCGTAAGAAATTCTTAATATCTAAAAATAATAAGAATCTATAAATAACCGGAATGTTCAAATTAATGAACGGACGGGAAACAAAGCTCACCTCACATAATCACCTGAATAAGTGAAGGCGGTGCAGTCACACAGTGGCATCGCATAGAGAGTTTTAGATCTAGATGCTGTAATAATTAGCAGCGCTTTGTTTGACTTCCGCTATTTGCAGATTACTCGGAACACAGAGATATATAACAGAGGAAATCTCATAAAATAATTAAGAATTCTACATAATGTACAAGTAAAAATGCTTAAGTAATAGTATTCGATGTATTTTTTTATACGTTAGAAATAGTTTCATTTTTAAATTATTTGCTCTGATAATATTTAATGAAAAACTACTTGCTCATGTTGTATAGTTAAGTATTTGTTAGCAAAATATTTAAATATCTTAGATATTTAAATATTTATGACTACATTTTTAGTGAATTAAACTAACCTAATTTAATTTAATTAATTTAACAACTAATTAAACACCTTTAAACACTATAGCTAAATGAGTTTAGTCATTACAAGTAATAAATAAACAAAGCATTGTGTAAGTGTAAGAAAAAGCAAGACTGCAAGTTAACAAAGGTAGTCAAGAGATTTTAAAGCTTTTCTTTATAAACTGTAAGTGCTAGATGCTTCTTGAATTGTAAAATCTTTCTTAGAACGGTTCTTTAAAGTAAATTGAATTAAAAAATATTATGCTAAATTAGTTATTATGACTAACGTCTTAGAGTTTACGGAAAGATATTGCATTGTCGTTATAACGAGTTTAATGTACCTAACTAGTTAACAAGATTGTTTCTTTGACGCGAATCTGAGAATATACACAATTTATAAGAGGAGAATGTTCATTTCTATGTTATGTGTTCTTATTCGTGTGAATTATGTTTGTAATTTTACTTATGGCACATATAATGCTGAAGGAGAGTCTTAGCCATTTAACATTCACTATTACTGTATTGTTACAGTCCACAAGGTATGATAAAGAGGGCATCACACATCATATTAATCCTATTGGCATTATGCCAGAAGCAACAAGTACTGTTAATTTCAGAGTTCGTATATTAGTTTAACTACAGCCTAGTATGCTGCCGTGGTAGTTGACACGAAGTAAACATAGTAGTGTCGTGAGGCAAGTCGTAAATCTAACCTAACCGAGCGCATATTGACAACTTAGGTACATTGCACATTCAAATACGGTTAGTACCAGCAGTTATAATTTCTTAGAAAGTTGGGTTCCTTTATTAAAGATAGACTCGATACATACAAACAATTTCATATCTAGCTCATTTGTCTCTAATAAATTTTATTATTATTACTTGTGTTCTCGATTTGATAGTAAGTAACAATATTTTACTACAAGCAATTTAATCTTCACACAAATCTATATATGCTATGCTACTATTTAAATAATTTACATTTTATTGATATTGATAAAAAATATATTTTTTTCAGTTTCTACCGTTTATGATTCTGAATATTAAAGGAAATTCCTAACCTGAAATTTAAAAATATGGCAATAAAATAATGACTTAGACATTGAATTAGAACGAGAATTGTTTGTGAGATAGAATATTTTCTATCTTCACTAACCACTCGACCAACCGCTCCGTTGGTCGAGTGGTTAGTGCAGACGCCTAACGTGTCACGGCGCAATGGGGCTCGGGTTCGATTCCCGGCAGAGACAGGCATTTATGTGATGAGCATAAATGTCTGTGTTTCTGGGTTTGGTCGTTTATTAAATATATTTTCAGTATTTATATGTGTATTTCTATGTATTTGTATCGTTGTCTAACACCCTTAACACAAGTAAATAATTTGCTTACTTAGGGGTTAGATCAATGTGTGTAATTTGTCCTGATATATTATTATTATTATTTTAGAACCCTGGTGTTATTCGAAAACTAGGTTAATCTGACTGCCTGGCATTTTCATATTTTATTTCATCTCTTTTCTTATATTGATTTCTTAATTTGAGGCGTAAACTCTTTATTTATTTCTAGAGACTCTTATTTAACTAGATTTTTTATTTAAAAAAAAACTATATCAGGATAAACAAACATATCAATAGGTAATGTGATTTTAAATAATATGGTCATTTAAACTTCAGTAACAATTGTTATTTAGGAGATAAGTTCGATGAATTATGAATATTGAAGATTGAATTTGAATAGTTTTATTCAGCGGTCATTTCGGTCACTCAGCTTCGATCACCAACTGACAGCACCAGCTCCGCTGTCTGTTGTCATGTATATAATGTGAGAAAAAAATATAAATACATTTGCTATTTTTTTGCGATGTGGAGACCGTTACATACAAACTATCTCATAAGTCGTATTTCTATGACGAAATAACATAATACGTAGGCATCGTCACATGTAGTTTGATGATGAAGTCTCATCCAATAATCTTAAGTGTTCTTGACTATTAATGAAGGTAACAGGAGATAATGCAAACTCTCACAAACTTCTCCTTAACTGAACGGGTTAAATTACTAATTAACTTAAATATTACAAAACTAATATTTAACAAAGATAAACTGCTACAAACTTAGGACTAATAATTTCATTTTAACTTCAAAATAATGGCTTCTACTTCGATATAACATTAAGTACATCTGATTTTATAAGTAAAAAATCCTATCTATCCTTATACAAATTATTGCATGGATTATGTTTTTTAATAATAATAGACTGTTTCCAAAATATTTATGACTATTTGAACTATACACTAGTACTAGTGGGACTAATAGGAAAAAAAAAGTCAAATGGTGTAATACCTATTTTGATGTCTGATTGGTTCTCAAACGCGGCAATGCATTTGCTATTACTACAGATGTCAATGGGTGTCAGTTGCCATTTAACATTAGGTGAATTACTTAGCAATAACGTACAAAAATATTTATGTTGAGTCTAAATGATATTCATCCACTCTGAGTATAAGTTATAATCATGAATAAAACAAAATAAAGTGTTGAAATAAAACTATTTTTAGGGATTTAACTCGCGTATAATTTATAAAATTTTAAATTTTCATTTTAAATCTAACACGTTTCGAATGCTTTGCAGCAATCGTGTTTACGGTAAGATGAGATGAAGGTGTCTATCAGTGAACATGTCAGTTCAATGTGTAGTACTAATGAAAGTTTTAGAAAATACTATGACTATAGTGGACAATAAATTATATGTGTATAAGTCACAATTCAAAAATATTAAGTCTTTATAGAATTAAATTAAAGATGTTTCTATTGTTTGGTATTAGAATAGTAAACAACTTTAAATAACGAAAGAGGGTTATTGTCCAGCCTGGGAACTGCTAAAAAACATGAAATGTATTATAATGGTATTTTGACCGTGTTCCGGGTGTACAGAGTGTCTGGAGGGTACGGCGAACGCCAGGAACCTCCTCGTAGTGCTCCTTGGGTAACAACGGTTAATGAGATCTCGGGGTGCCCTCCAAGCCCTCTCCGTGGATCACGTCGGAGCATTGTGTTGAGTGCGAAAGCGATCCCGTGGTGTCCCGTTATGACGGCGGCAACAACTCTCTGGTTTAGTGACTCTTAAGTCTCACATAACCATCTCCGTATCGTATCCATGAGGATTTCAGCAGTTTGTATAAAAATGATCTGAAACATTTAACCGATTTAATGATAATCAATGAATTTTCTCAAAAAATAGTTGATGACGCAAGTTCAAAAACACTTTCCTAAAGAGTAGAAATAGGGGATGTAAAATAAAAATTTAAAAAACCCCCGATACAAAAAGACCTCTAAAGAGAGTAAAAATAATATTATTATGTACCTACTTATTGAATTCTTTGCGTCGGGGGACCGTTTAATAAAGGAAGAAATTAAAATACACCAGATACACAGATACACAGACACACAGGTCAAACTTATAACACCCCTCTTTTTAGTCGGGGGTTAAAAACTAATATGCTTATTGTAATAAGTATTATTCATAGTTTTCACACCAGGCTGGGACAAATTCTATGTACTATAAGTCATTTTATGTACTATGTATCTATTTTTAACCCCCGACTCAAAAAGAGGGGTGTTATAAGTTTGACCTGTCGATCGGTGTATCTGAGTGTCTGTCCGTGGCATTGTACCAGCCAAACGCGTGGACGGATTTCATTGTGTTTTTTTTTAATCGAAAGCCTGGTTTGTCAAAATAGAAATACTTAAACAAGTGAAAATTTGTGTGTCCGTAGGTTCATTTAGTACAATAATGAAAACAGTAACATAACTTTAAAAACCAAAAACAAAATTAAATCAAAAATTAAAAAAAACGCCCGATACAAAAAGGCCTCTAAAAAGAATAAAAATAATATTATTATGTATTTATTTAAGTCTTGGCGTCGGGGAACGCTTAATAAAGGAAGAAATTAAAATGCAAGGAAGTTACCAAGGCAAATAAAGAACTTAATATTAAATCTTATAGCCCTCGTAACTTCGTGAAATAGATACCATGGTCAGCGTACGTACAACGGTCTTCCGAAGTAACGACTTAAATAAAAACATAATAATACTATTTTTATTCTTATTAGAGGTGTTCTTAAATATATGAATAATATGTTTAAATAATAAAGTCCCTGCAGATATTCAAAAACTTTCACTTTTAAAATTCAAATTGCTTGCTAAGCGGACATTTCAAGACTACTACACAATTAAGGATTACATAAATATATAAGATAAGATAATAAAAATCTGTAATTGGCAGTTGAAAAGAGTGGCCATGAGTTTTTTTGCCTGGATCTTCTCATGAGCTCAATTTATTCAACGGGGATACAATTTTTTTTTTTTGCAATTATTTGTTTCATCTTGGCGCTTCCACATAAATGCGAAAACATGTTTATGGAAGTTTTTCATAAAAATCTTCCGTCCGACATAACAAGGCTGTTTTACCTGTAGTCTATACCTACCTACAGCGCGGGCAAAGTCGCTGGGAATATCTAGTGATATCATATGCATTTTTTTTAAAGTTATTACATTTCTAGGATAGAAATAAGTTTTTCCCAAGGTCTATTATTTGCATTATTACTATTATGCACTATTATTATTATTTTTTTAATCATGACGATATTCCACTAAACTTATATTTTATTTATCCGTAATTTATTAAAACGATATCTACAGAGATATATGATAACAGTATGAAGGGAACTAACAAGTAACAGCTTAGATTTAAAATCTTGTCAAAGTATTCACCAATGATTGATTGAAAATATCTTGTTGAATGAACAACATTTTACAAAGTTATTAAGAAATCAATTATATATTTATTTATGTCCATCTTTTTGATTTCATCTTGTATATTTTTATGTGGCTTAGTTCTAGTCTTGACTAGATTAACGAAGTTGGTCGCCCTAGGTAATGCACGACTCGGGGCTCCTTAAATAGTTAAGTGTCTAACTTCCCGAAATATTGTACCTCAACTACAACCTAATTTCCTTCATAAAGAAATGTTGTCATAGACTTGGCTCGCAGATACAGTAAGATATACATATAAACACAACTCCACATTATTTTACAATAATGTACCTTTAAAAACAATAAAGCTGCAATTACTATTACAGTAAGTAATAAGAAATTACATTTTCATACGACCTAGTAAAACAGTACAAGTTGTACTAGGCTATATTATTATTATTGTAATTTAAGAATACTGTTATGTGATATCAAATATTGCAAATACATAATTGTTCTGAGACGTTGATGAATGAAGACAGTTTTTTATTAGTTTTAATTTTCACTCGTACTATCCTTTCGGGGCAGTCGGTGTCTTAATGTTATAATAAAACTTTTTACCAAAGCTGGTACGCCAGAAGTTGTTTTTTTTTCTGTTGCTAGTGTGAGCAATTTTGGATTACTTTGATTGATTTATTTATATTTCAACTCAATGCTTACTCAATTTTAAAACTGAGCCTTAAGCTTGCATTTCTCACAGGTAAAAAAAAAAAACATAACATTTTGTGCAGAGAAAACGATAATAGTGTAGGTTTTTATTGAGTATACATGTGAAGTATAAATCAACATAACTTTTTTCCATGAGAATGTTTTAAGTTTATTTGGACATTTTAATTAATGGTATTATATAAAACATTTAAAATAAATGTATTAACAAACCGTAATTTGTTGAAAGATTGATACTTATTAATAAGGTAGATCTTACATAAATGCTTTCAAAGAAGAAATGGTACAACTTTGTGTATTCAGATTTGGAGTGAAGAAATTGATAATATTAAGTAACTCACCATTTTATCCTTGCTATACATTAAACGATTGCACTTTTATTGTATTATACATTTAAAAACCGACTAAAACCTTGAGGTTTGAGTAACTAGTTTCTTGTTGTGAAGATACTAAAATGTTCCATCAAGATACTAAAATGTTCTTAATTTGTTGGGAAAATAGTTCTTACATTAAAGGTATTCCTATATGTTACTCTGAGTGATGGTGGGTGTTAAATCGAGAAACACATTGGGGCAATATTGTGACATCAGTTAAGATTACGTTAACTTGGCCACCATACAAACAATCTGGTTTTCCAGTTACACATATTCACAATTTAACATAACTTGCTGCACCTGGCGCTCTGCCAGCTGAATGTATGTGATTCGGGATGTTCAATGTTATAACTTGAAGCAATGTCCTCGGGGCAATTAACAAAACTGTGATAGTAAAAAAATATTTTATGGCTACACAGGCTGAAAAAGAAAATATATTGTTTATCACTGTAATTTATTTTATAAACAAATGCTCACTAATAATATTTAAATGACACTACGAAATGACAAAAGGCACATGTAGTAACAAGTCACAACTTAAATTGGAAGTGGGCACGGCTGATCGTTTGTAAAGCGAGCTAATATTTTTTGTAATTTATATTGGGCTAATAAGAAGGACGTAGTGTCTACATTTCTAATAACCCAAATAACTAATTTTATCAAGGGGCATATTACTCAGTTGTATAATAGTTCGCAACATGCTTGTTTAACAACATGCTTCGCAACGATTAATTCTGTACTGCAGTGCCAGCTCTGTTTAATGTTTACAACTCCTCTATATTTAATTACTCAGTTTTCCTTGGGGATTATATTCTAATTTAATATTAACCTGTACAATGTGTGGACATATAAAAATTTTAATAATTCAAAAAGCTCTCTCCACAAGCTAGACCACTCTTTTAATTCCTCGGAGTTAGTTTGTTATCATTAGTAATATGCTTAGAGTGAGGGATTACTATTTCATTTGTCTTTTTTGTTTGCAACATACGCAAGTCGGAATCTACGTTATTGACATCGCTTTAAAGATTGATTCTTAGATGTAGTTTTTATTTGTAAGCCTGAGAAAGATGGATTATGATACTTCATTTTATTTAATTTGACGAATTACACTACTACTTTCAAGTAGAGTCAGCGCCGGCATAATGCGGGGAAAACTTTAGCGATTAATCACAATCTCTGTAAGTGCAGTGATTTTGTAGAGTTTTATAATTTATAAGCTTTTAAGTCTATGAGTGATGCTTACATGGCGTGAATATTAATTGTGAATATTTTTATGCCATATTTGTTGTATTTCAAGAAAAAGGTATTTTTGATTTTTTTATTTAATATTATTTTAGGTAAGGTATTAGGAGTTGAAATGTATGTTATTTTATTGTATTGCATGAAATATGTTGTTATACTTAGTGCAATAGTTTCTACCACTCGTATTATAGAGGGCTGGGGCTGGTTCATAAATAATTTATTACTCAAGGTGTAGGTACTTGTAAAAGGTAGAGGGACGTTTTCTTTCAAAAAGCAATAAAAAAAATATAATTATTAATTTATTAAATATATATTTACCCGGACATTCTCACGTAAGTTAATTGAAAAGTCGCCCCACTACTTCCAAACCCATTCGGGATACCTACTTATTAATGAGCTCGAAGCATGGCGGACGCGCGTCGTGAAGTGATATACTTATAATATTACCCACCCTGACAATATTTATTGATTTTTTAAAACGTATTCTAAGTCCATTTTTACAGATGCAGTAAAATTTGTATGCACCATAAAATACTTTAATCATTCTAATAAGTACAAAGAAAGGAAACCCATAAAAACATAATAAAAACGACGGATCTTCAGATAAAAACAGTCTTCGCTTTCCTAAGAGACAGTCGTTTTTTAATGAATTAATTATATTATTTTTTAATTTATTAACTTTGGAGGTTTATAGTAATACAGTAAAAGATAAAATAGATAACATACTTCGGCAAAAAATATCTCAAAGGATCGGTTCGAAAGTCCTATCTGAGTGAGAAAAATCCTTTTTCGCTTTACTTTTATAAAAGTTTCTTTCAATCCTCAAATATTTTTTTTAAAGTAACTTTGTAATACAATTATTTCGGTAAAGCAAAGTTAAAATAAATGAGTAATGTTAAAAGTTATCTATAAGCGTGCTTTACCATTTTAATCTTATTTCAGTTTTTAAATTAATAGAGGATCTAAAATCCTTACCACAGGTTCATAAGAGGAATCACAAGAACGTTGCCGACGTTTGAGGTAGAAGTTGCCATAATATCATATCAGGAGGCGATAGAAAGTAAGTAAGTAGTTGATATAGTGCGATGATGAAAGTTGGCATTAGGAATTGAATCAAAAAGCGTTTTGGAACATACTACGTGGGCGATTCGGACCAGATACAGTACTGCGTGTGTGCGTGTGTGCGTGTGTGGCTGGACCTGCGTTTTGTAAAGCGCGAACTTCGCTCTGTTGATCCTACTTTCTGCCTGCCGTAATGTCTGCTATAAAAACCCCGATACAAAAAGACCTATCAAAAGAATCAAATTAATATTATTATATACTTATTGAAGTCGTTGTGTCGGAGGACCACTGTATGTACGTTGATGATGGTGTCTAGTTTACGAAGTTACGAGAGCTTAGAGTTTAGACTATACGATTCGATATCGTAATTCCTCTATTTGATAATTAACTTGTATTTCATTTTGTACCTTTATTTACCCCGATGCAACTACATCACTTCACCTAGTTTTTACAGCCATATTCACTTACAAAACTGATAATTGTTCTAAAAAAATGTAATAATACTATATCGTTCTATATAAATGAGGAACGCACTTAATTTTGTATAGTTATTCAATTTAACGTTAGATAAAACAATTTCACCATCCCAAAATTATTATGTAATCATAGTTTTGTAGTGATATAATAATTGTAAAATAAACAACAAATGAATATAGATTATTCAGTATAAGGTCTCACATTAGCAGTAGGTAGTGCTAAGAGACTTAAGACAACGATCGCCCTGATGATGCCGGCATCTGTAACACGGAGGCCGCACCGCGTTGAGTGAGTTTTAGTATTTCCAAATTTTAAAGGATTTCATTGATTTACTTATAATGTAATGCGTACTTATTTGATTAGTCTGATGGAATGTTTCTTGTATTTATGTTAATGTTGCTGGTTTTAATTACATATGTATTAAATCTCGTTATATAGTGTTGTTGCATTTATATTAATAAATTGATCAAATTATAATCGAAAGTTAAAGTTAAATTTTATTAAACACTGTGTCACAGGGTGGGGTCGTAACGAAATCAATAAAATGCAAATACACTATATCAGCGTGACTTGTTTCAACGTTGCCGCGTTTACAAAATGGCGATACTGATACAAAACACGCTTCAGTCACGCCTTTCAGATACAGAATGGTTATTTCAATTATGGCGATCAACCATTTCAAATTTAGTTTAATAAATCTTTGGAAAACCAAAGTGTTAATATTTTGTTAGCTTTATTAGTTATATTAAAATTATTGATACAATGATTTATATAACTGTTATTCCCACTATCTAAATCACCAAGGTCACCATGACCGAACGGATATTTATTGAATAAAAACAAAGTTTAAGGTTATTGAATAATTTAAGCAAAATAGCGGAAGAAAATATAAAATTAGCGCAATAATTTAACTATTAATATCCACTTTTACACATGAAAATTGTGTTGACTATCAAGGTATTTATTATTTAAAAGATATGGGTACTTGTAGGTATAAATAATTTAATTATATACATAAAATATCTCTATTTGTCAGGGATGCTCCCAACAAGAGGGAAAGACGTCAAAGCGGGTACAATAAGGGATTAATTAGAGAATTAACAGCTGTTGAAAACCTTCATTAGCTTTCATAGTACCATGCGCTGTTGTTTGTAGTTTGATGAACATATTCAATACTCCTGTTGATTACAAGCAACGGATGTAAAGCAATCTTCGTAATAATAATGATTTACAAAATTTACAACAGCCACTGAACTAAACCACATGGGACAAATACATATGATTTCTTTTAGGCTTTACTTGTTTGCAGTTAGTTACCTTTAATACACTGGATGAATAATTTACAATAAAAAAGTGTGCAAGCAAACAAGTTTAATACTAAATATCACGAAATTAATGCATTTTTTAATTAATCCTATCATTATCATTATTATATTTTTTTAATAATCAGTTCTTTGTTAATATTGTTCAAAAATATTTAATAAAATTGCTTCAATTTCATTTCCTCGTACACATGATAATGTTATAATTGATTGACAGTTTAGTAATAAATATGATGAGATTAATTTGACTTTTAAATGAGGCGGCAGTTATTAGTTTTTATTTAATAAATTGCATGTAATTGTGTGTGCATAGGTGTTACTTTAGTGTTTAATATTCAAGGTCAATATAATAGTAGTCGGCTACTACTACTACTACTACTACTACGGATGAAAGGTAAATGGAGGAACGCAATTAATCTCATTGAATATTTATTATGAATAATATAACAAATAAGTTTCCGGTTTTATGAAATATATAGTATATAGAATTTCTTTTGTTAACGTTGTATTTTTTGTTCTAAAAGTTAATTCATTTACCGGATTATAAGAACAAAGACCGTAAAGAAGAGTTGAATTACTGTAATCTAAAGGGTAAGGGAAAAAGATAATGAATGCGCCGGTCTCTCAGATTTACTCAGTTTTCTCTTAAATTACTTGAGGGTAGAAATACTTTATTTCATATATTAGGTTCTGAAACTAATCTATATATATACCTATACTTGTTCTGGCCATAAATACTGTTACAATTGAAAATTAAAAATTATAACATTTGAATTTGGAATCTGTCATTTTTATACGATTGTTCATTGTGTTTTATCATTTTGGCGCCAATACATTGTACAATATTTTGCGATATTAAAATGGAGTGGAGTGATAAAGAGAACAGAATGGCTGTGATTGCATTACACAGAGCAGGTATGGAGCCAAATGTCATTTTTAAAACTATCCATACACTTGGTATTAGTCAAATGTTTATGTATGTTTTGTGACAGAGAAAGATCTGGTCGTCCACGTAATGTTCCTACGAAAATACGGTGGATGCTTTGTCCGTAAGAAAAAGAATTCGAAGAAATACTGTCCGAAAGCAAAAGATTTTATCTCGGGAAATGAAGATATCACCTAGAACCATGTCGCGTATTTTAAGAGATGTTTAGGACTATGCAGCTTATAAGAGACACATTGGTAATTTCTTGACTGATAAATTAAAGTATTTTATCAGCCTATTCATCTACAACAAATGAAACAATACGCAATAAAGATTATTCTTACTCTTGTTCCAATCCAAATTATTCTTTTTCTTATTAAAGGGAGATCACAGAAAAAAATTGTTTACGGATGAGAAAAAATTTACAAATGAGCAATATTGTTACAAACAATATGGCAATATTTATAATGGTTTATGTACCCTGGTGTTTACAGTATGATATGTACTTTATATTAGTACGTCTTATTTTATCTAAATGTTACGGTATCACTATTATAAGTATACCGTTGCAGGCTTTTTACCTGAAGTAATATTTCAATAATTATAATTTCCTAATTACCGATATTGAACCAGAATATCCTAAGCACGAAAATAATTTAATTCTATGTTCCGCTATTCTTAACAGAATCTTCTGATCATGAGTCATTTCATTATAAATCATTCATTCTACCAGTCATTCAGTTCAGCTATTTCATTGGTTTTTGCACCTTTGTATGCATAAGAGTCGTTAAATAACTGACGTAGAACAAAGCGACGCTAATTAAATTAAAGGCCATTAGTCGGGAGACTAGAATCCATTGTTAAGAAGTATGAAATATTTATGCTTAATCAATGTCAAACTGTCTGTTTAAAAAGATATTTGGAAAAACAATGGAGAGCTAAGGTACCGGGGTCCCGTGATATCCTGATATTAAAAACTGACCCGTAGTTCAGCTGTAATCTATCGCTGGGTATATCAGTAGATAGTACCTACCGATTTATGACAATCCAAAATGACAATCCAAAATGACAATAAAGTGTATGTACTTATTTATTCATTACATATTTACTTATTATAATCACTCATATCCATTATTACGATGGCGTTCCACTTTTCTGTGGATAGTGAGGTCTATGTAAGTGTTTGAGAGCAAAAAATACCTAGAATTATAAAAAATATAGAACACTTAGACAAAGTATAAGTAAGGTATGAAATATTATTTATTTTATTAAATAATATTTCATACCTTTCCTACACATTTTAGGTAATTTACACTTTTCTATATAATAATAATAATAATACAGGACAAATTACACACATTGATCTAACCCTTAGGGTAAGGAAATTATTTGCTTGTGTTAAGGGAATCGAACCCGAGCCCCATTTCGTCTCTATACGTTAGACGTAGACTTTAACCACTCGACCAACGAGGCGGTAAACAATAGGCAAACATTCTCTACCAGTCAACCCGAAATATATATGTTGTAGGAAGACAAACGAGAATACGGGTTATATTATATTATATTATTGTATACGTATCATTAAAATGTTGTTGTAAATGTATATGTTATATGGACAATACACAGAAAATGTAAGAATTTAATGTTAGGATTACCTGGAATAGAACGCTTATTTTCTATATTTTTTATTTTAATTGTTTTTGTGAACGTATTGTTTTGTAATATGTATGTGACTATAAGTAGTTTAATCACAACCCGACCTAAACACTTCGGTCGATATCACGTCACACATTCCATTAATTGTCCATGTCCAATTGGATAGCGAGACAGTAGTTCAATGGTAAATTGTCAAAAAAATGATAAGAAATATATTTTACTTATTTTTTTTTTATAGAAAATATACAGATATTAAATATATTTTAGACAATTTCATCAGCCAAACAACATCAATTTATTTTGTCAAATACAATTATTATTTATTGACACGTATCTAGCTATAAAAATTTATAAAGTACACTTTTATTTATTTATTACACTTTTATTTTGTATGTTCTTTAATTTACTTGTACAAGTTACTGCATTATAGTTAATTATAATAAAACATTATAATATTGACAACTTGTTAGATATTTATCCACATAGTTTTAATTACTTTCACTAACGCAGCAAGTATTGGTCATTCTAATCAAAACATTGCTGTAATTTCTTTTTGGAATCCTTTGTAAGCTGAAAAATTATATATTGGCTAAAGTCATATTTGAAATATAATAAAAATCTTTCACAGATGTTTGATACATTTGAAACTAATTAATACTTATTCTAATTCTCTTCTAAAACTTGCTCTGAGACGTCGTCTATCGTTCAATAAACGGTTGACGTCAGAGACATCAGTGTAAAAATACTTGACTGTCACTGACTCTTGTTCCTTATGTTTACTTAAATAAATTAATTTTGTACAAATATTTTTATCTACATAATCTAATACATCTAGCTTTTGCATGCAAATTGCTTGAGCCGTACCAATGCGATAGTACCTACACAAACTTTAACAATTACTCATAACGTCTCGTGACTGCAGCTGTTCCATACACAGTAAAGCACGCCACAGCTAAAGTATGCTAGCGGTTCATTCCTATCTTTATGCTAAAACATCGAATACTGTTTTCAAGAACTTGTTGAACTGTAAAAAAAATATAACAATAAAATTCGTAGTCCCTCAAAGCATTTGAAAAGTGTCTGTAATCATTAGGTTAAAAAACTGCCATATGATATAAAATATTGTTAACTTTAGGTGGATCAATATCGTTCCTTCGTCCTGACAACTGAACTGCCGTATTTATAAATGTATCAATTTATACAGGGTTATTTTTAATTAGTTGACCACCTTTTGCAGGCAGCCTCGCTACATCAATCTCAACAAATTGTTGTACGACTTTTTACATATCTTGATAAACAATACAAAAAAACGGAACAAAAAAATTTTGGCTCGCCCTATTACTTCTTACTCTGTATTTTGTAAGAAGTACTTAAAAGGTCGACGCCCGCGCGCTATACCTACGTTCAGAGTTAATGGCAGTTCAGAGGCAACAAATAAATTTTGTATGGGTAAGCTTAAATTATTAAAACTATTAATTTTACAAAGTCGTAGAACAAATGTTATTAGAATTGATATAGAGAGGCTGCCTCCAAGAGTTGGTCAATTAATTACAAATAACCCTGTTTATTATTAGGTATTTATCTGAACGGAGGATCAAGTTAAAATCAATTAAAATGTTTTGCGATGCTTATTTAAATTATAAATTAATATAGAATAATTAAGCATAAATATGAGCAGAATTCAAATCTGCGACGCCTGGGAAAACAGGCGGTCTCAGATAAGATATACGTATTGAACTTTTCTTATAGGAGGGAATTTATAAAATCTTGTTCTAGGTTAATGCCTACGTTATATAAGGAACTTTTAATCATAGCTTAAAATTTCTAATATCTTATACTTAGACGAGCCTGTTAGGGAATGTGTAAGTATTTTTTGAATAGATAATGTGACAAAAATAACATTTCTCGAAAAATAGCGTTAGAAGGTAGCACGGAACATTAATTATTATTAAGTCTATTGATAGAGCCCAGGAAGAAAGGAACGTACATTCAATATTCGGAAATAAATAAATAAAAGGCAAAAAAAATATATAAGTATAATACTGATTGAACTGATAGTATCGATGTTGTGAAATAAGTGTTTGGAGGGAGAATGATTGATTGCCATCATTTAAAAAAGTCTTCTGTACGTGAAGGGCGCGACTGAAACGTGTTTTGTATCAGCATTACCATTTGGCAAACGCAGCAACGTTCAAACAAGTCATGCTGATATAGCTTAATTGCATTTTATTGATTTGTTATAACAGAAAGGAGTTAATGTTATCTGATTTAATGATGTTATTTTTAATTTAAACATTTTTTTTACTCACATTTTAATATTTTTCTTTATGCTATTATCACAGTACGGATATATAACGACTTATAAGGGCTGTTTCCTATCAAAAGTTAGTATTATGATACAACTTCATCAGTCTAATCAAACAACTGCGTGGCACAATGTAAGCTAATGAAGGCTTTTAGAACTTTGGTTTTCGCAAATTCACTTAACGTGTTCGGACTCACGTAACGTAACGTAACCCTGACGTATGGAGTTACGGTTTGTTAGATGTTGCTTTTAGGAAATCATTCAAAGGTTACATTATTTTTCATTTTGATTGTTGCGCTTTAGATACTAAAGGAAATTGTCCAAAAATAAAACCTATCTCAGTCAATTAATATTCAATAAATACAATTTTTATGACAGAAATTGATTTTATTTATTTTAATACAAGCTTGGAGCTTAATTTCATTAAAAGTCGTAAGGCGTAAGATGTACAAAAAGCTCCGAATAAAAATAATATTAATAATAATATAATAATAGGAACTTAATTCAAGTAACACATAGAAGCAGGAATATATTTAAAAATGAGTAATGAATATAGTAATTTTAAATGCTACTGAAAAAGACATAATCTCGTCTCAGAGCTGCTTATCAGTTCACGTCTCGTGTTAATGCTGGGACAATTTATGAAAAAGAAGAAACGAAAAAAAAAATCTGACACACTAGCTGTGTTTGTACAATGCATATTAATTAAGAATGTAGATTGCAGAAAAAAAAATATGAAATCGCTAAATTACTTGTATAATATGTATGTATAAAAATAAATATACGATAAAAAATAGTTTCTATCTATCCAATCTATTATTATTATATCAAAATATATTCATAAAATAATTTTTCAGATCTGAAAAGCTGCAAAAAACTTTCAGAATATCTAACTTTCAGAAAATCACAAACTCTATAATTTAATATTATCTGTTCTAATCCAAGACTTTTATTTGCTTTCAAAACTCAAACAAAGAAACTGTTCTTTAAGCTTTGCTTGTTTGATAGAAAATTTTTTTAGGAAAATATATCACTATTATCTATATTATAATATAACCCGCATCTTTTGACAAGAACGATTAAAGTAGGTTTCAAATCACTAAACATCATTAAACTACAACAAGAGAGTTAAGTATTAATAAACAATGATGCAGTCACATTCCTCTGTTAGATACATATTATTTGTATAAAGTACTAGCTTTTTCCCGCGGCTTCACACGTCTTAAATTCGTAGTAAAACAATTCCCCTTTCCCTTTTTTGTATTGGCTTCTATATGACTTATTTTAAATGATACAATCAAAATTACGACATCGGCAGACATCGCTCATTGTCAAAAATCTATTTAAAGTTTTTAATAATGATTTTAGATATCTACTGTAACTTTTTTTATACCTCTCTTGTTCTAACTTTAACGTCCATTGAAATACTTTTAAACAGAGTACTTAATAACTATTCTAACCATATATCACACTTATAGATTTTCATTCAACAATCACAATATGACCATATATACTCGAAGAACTCTACACAATGGATGTCATTTTGACCATAAACTTGCAGGTCTGGTTAAAACCAAAAATTATATAATAAATTAAAATAAAAAAAATTGATTAAATTAAAATAAAAAATTCTGGACATTCAGTTAGCTATATGCATTAACAAAATTTTCAATACTGAACATTCACAAAAGCCATATTTGAGACGGTTTGCACGGTTCCATACCATAGTGCGCCGGCCGACCGTGCCGCCGCAAACACGATGTCCCTATATTTTAAATCTGTAATATCTTTGAAAATATTTATTTATATTACATGCTGTAAAGGACAATATTGTGTAAAATCGCATCGTAAATAAACCATTATTTCTCGTAAAAAGTAAAGAATATTTTTTTTTATACGACTACGCATTAGAAATCTTGAAATTATTAGTGTTTTTCTAATATATTAAGCATGTTATTATACATATAAATCTTTTTCTTAAATCACTCTATCTAATAAAAAAACTGCATCAAAATCCGTTGTGTAGTTTTAAAGATCTAAGCATACATAGGGAAATACGCGGAAAGCGATTTTGCTTTATACTATGTAATGAAGTTTAAGTGAATGTAATGGTATTCCACTAAAGGTGGACTAAGAATAGTCTTAACTCCTCTAAAGATATCATTGTCTGGAATAAGTTAACACTTATTCCTGACAATGTTATCTTCAGACGACTTAAGACCGCCAGACTTTAGAACATATTTTTTATTAAATTTTTTTGTTGGAAAAATTTGTTACGCATCATCCCATCGGCCAGGAAGGTGATGACTGAGGGGGTATGTGGGACTACCCGGCAACATAGAGGACGCTGCCATTTTTAAGGCTACCCACTAAAAAACCAACGGTTGACCTCATCGCCTTAGTGGGGCGCCACGGCGAAACCCTCATATTAGAGCGCCCCTATCAACATAAGGCACCCTCACGGCGTAGGCCTATGGTGGACAAGAGAGGTCACCCCCCTCTCCCGCCCAAACTTTAATACTTTTTTTTTTTTTTTTTTTTTAAACGTCAGGAATCCTCATGGATACACACCTCCATCAAGGGGATGATGGAGGTGGTTATGTGAGACTTCTACTCACTAAACCTGACGGTTGCCGCCGCCGTCATAATGGGACACCACGGGATCGCTTTCGCACTCACCGCGATGCTCCGACGTGATCCACGGAGAGGGCACCCCGCAACGAGGAGCACCCATCCCTTTTTCGCAGGCTTGATAGATCGTGGAGGGATCCCCTTCCACCCAAGCCTGCTGCCTCTGAAGGGGGCCGAGACCCCCTTCTAGCTGGACTCAGTCTCAGAATCGAACCAGTTGGACAGACCGACTCGACCATTGACCGTGTCCAGCTCCGCCGCCGGTTATCTCCACGAGAGAAGACCACCGGTCAGACCCCCTGGAAGAGCACACTCCCATAAGACCCAGTGATGCGCAGACAGCCTCACTGCAACACACTGGAGTTTAACGTGAGTCCGCTCACGTAGGGGGCCCAACGTCGAAGCCGACAGGCCTTTACCGCCGGCCACGGTGATCAGCCGAGACCAGCAAGAAAAAGACGTAAGTCGGGAACCCACCACGCCCAGACCAACCATCACCAAGCGCAACCGTGGCGTCGCGCTCGGCAACGATTAATCCAGGCAACGTCCCGGACCGTCTCCCCACCAAGCACCCTCTCTAAAGTCCTTGGTGGAAAGAGGTCCAGACCCTAACCGCCGCAGGCAGCCTCTCCCTCAGCAAGAAAGCGACCGCCGCGGACCCCCCCCACACAGCCGCGGAACCACTCCACAGTCTACTCTGCTATCAGAGAAGTACCAGGAGTAATTCCGCAGCCGACTCCGGCAAAGAGGGCCTGCGCCCTCCCACCTTCAACGCCCAGGCCAACTTTCCAACGTGATCAAACGATGGAAAGAGGCCCGAGCCCCCCCCGCAGACAGACCACCCCGAAAGGCAGCCTGCCCGCCAGCCAGCCATGAACCGGGCACAAACCCCCATGGCCGACCCCCACCGCGCCGAGTATTAGCCAACGGCTAATGCAAACCCGAAGGATCACATTAACCGTTGTTGCCCAGGGAGCACCGGCCCGTACCCCTTCCGATGCCACCGGACGAATCCGAGCAACAAGGGAAACAGACGGGCACACGAGGAGGTTCCCGGCGACGGCCCCCCAAACTTTAATACCTTAGGTCAACCTCTTAGGAGGTGATTTTTGAAAAAAAAGTAGTTTGACCTTCAATTATTTTTATTGCAAATTACATCCCTATAAGGCCGGTGGAGGTCTAAGATCCAATAGAGGTTTACAATTTGAGATAAAAAATTATTTGCTTCAATGTATTTTAAATAACCCTTGTTGGGAACTGAAGGATTACAAGTTTGATTACATTATGTGCTGAGTCGAACTGAGCCGCGGAAAAGAACCTTTAATCATATCGCTTCGTTACCTCGAAGAATTTCTAAGAAATTTTTCGAGGTTTACTCCACATATAACATATTTTTTCATATATTTTCTAACAGAACGATTCAATGTATTGTTGGATATTAAAAAATATATACTTTCTGGGTGTACTGTCGGATTGTTTTATTGAATGTTTATTTTGGTTAATAAATAATTCACCGAGGCGGACAGCGATACGGTAGCTCAATTGGTAGAGCGACGGGACGATTTTAATGAGACCGCAAGTTCGATTTCCTGCCTGTGTCGGTTTATTTTTCATTCTATCTTTATATAAATCTATAGGAACTATATAAATAAGATAAGGAAAGACTGTTTCAGTTATTTTATTAATTAAAAGTAAATAATTAATTTAAAAAAATATTTATAAACAGTATGTGATGCAACTAAGAAATAACATTATCGACAAAGTAAAACATTGTGTAATTTAATATCCGTGCACCTTTAATAAATGCTCCACAAAGAAGCAATATTGCCTTTGAAGGTTCGCTTGATTTAATACCTAGAATAATGTTTACACAGAGCTGTGTGCCTGAGATAATAATAGCTGTACCCTACTTAATATTATATTAGTTCATTTAGTTGACTCTTGTCATTTATAGAATAACAGCTAACATTTAAATTATATAAAAATGTCAAGATGTAATATATAATAAATAGAATTAAATGAGTACATCGAGTAATCGGTGATATTAAAATGTATATTTGTTGATGTGTTCACATATGATGTTATAATATTAAAGTCATCATAGCTCTGGTACACTATTCTCTGTACATCATGTAACACCGCATACATAAACTTAATACGTGAACGCATCGTAATTGCAATTCAATATCTGGAAAAACGTAACTTTTACTGTAGGTCACACATATTTTGTCATACAATAATACTGTGTAAGTATAAAATATTTATAAAATACTAGTCATGTTAATGGTCGCCAGAATCTCAATGTAAATCGTTTTTTTTTATAAAGAGATCAAGGAAGCAGGTACACTATAAACATTTAAACAATAAAACCCAAAATGTCATTTATATTATTTGAAGTCTAATCATAATAAAGCTTTAGATTCATCATGAATAATACACTACATATTTTTCTATATATTTTAACAAAAGATTGAGTTCGAAGGTCATCACAATTTATCAACTAAAGGCAAAAATAAGTTATAAATATACTCCGCAGGAATAAAGATGTTTTGAAACTTATAAGTTTAATTAAATTCAATATTTTACTCAATTTGTTATACATAATATTATGTAGATTTAAAAAATAACGCATTAAAACCCGTGCCTTAGTTAAAAAAAGTATAAGCTAAGGCATAGTTTAAACAGACAGACCTTAATAGCGATTTTATTTTATACATTAAATAGTTCAAAGATCTTCAGACGAAATGCATTTTTAATTGGAACTAAATCGTACCGAGATTAACTATCGCCATCTTGTGAAACAATATAAAATAGCAGTCAGGAATATTATATAAGTTTATCAGACTAGTCAACGACTGCGAGTGGTGTGATGAAAACTAATGAAGGGTTTTGGAAGTTGGCAATTCGCAAATTCAAGAAACGTAGTCGTGAGCACGTGTTAGCTCCTTTATGAGGTCTTTTCATTTGTAATAGATTTAATTTTGAAATTTAATAAGTTGCATTTTTATTAAAAATATAATATTGATGTGCAGGAAACACGACGTATTCAAATATACGTATATATAAAACTATATACTTTTATGGGTCCTTTTTATTTTGACAATAGATCTGATCATTATTACAAATCAATACAATAACGGTCACACAACATGGCGGTATATCATTTTACATTCGAAATCTTAATTTTACATCTCAGGTGCTCTTCGATATTGTTTGTTAACATTTTAGAGAATATCGCTCGTCGTTGCAATGTAAAAAACTACAAAATATTTATATAAATTAAACTTATTTTATATTATTTTGTTGCGACCCAATGCTAAAATAGAAGATGTAAACCTTAATGAAAGAACTTTCTAGGCATATCTTGGAAATGTTTCCGTAGGCTCGTTAAAACACAACATCAAGATGGCCGTTTGTGATGACAGTTTTGTTTTAATACACTTTGAATGTAAAGATCTAATTGTAACAAATAATTACGGTCAGATACCTACATTCGCGCGTTCAATGAACCGATTTTTTGATAAATATTTTTTATTAACTTTATATACATTTTTGTTGTTTTTAATCATTGTACTGAACATTACATTATAATATACTTTGTTCCAACCACAAAATACTTAAACACAAAAAGTATAAATAGATGTTATAAGAATACAATAAGTGGTCTCATTTTTGTAAATGTTTACACTCATGTTAAATTTACCTATATGACATGACAATACATCAAAACATTTGTGGTGTTAAGACAAAGAATACGAAATCAATATTTGTTTATAGACTTGTGACTTCTTAATATTTACAGCGACCGGGATGAAACATTTAGTTTTAAATTTTGAGTTTACTGATAACAACTATGTAGGTATTTTGTTTAAAGACGGGATAGGTAAGAAAATACATTTAACAATACAATGAAGCGAGGGAGACTTTTAATTGTTGCTCATAAAAAGTTTCTAAGTTTTATGTGACCGGCCGTTAGTCTTAAATGCGAAGTCGTAAGTGTTAAGACGAAATTAAATTGAAATTTTCTTATAACTGTGGGCTATTTTTTGTCACCCCGGAATAACTTCTTTTCTTTAAAGTAATACACTCCTATATATATCATTCAGAATCTCCTTTTTAACATACAGAGATGATCTGTAATGAATTTAATTGTCACCCAAGTACCATTAAAAACGATAGTCTTATTGATTAGTTGGATATTTTAACGCATCTCTATTATCACTTCATGATTTCATAATATGTTTTACTTACCGTAGGTATACCGTGATTGATATATATATATATATTTATGTAATATTGTAATTTATTTCTTTTTTATGCCATATTTTTGTTTCTATTTTCATTTTAAAGATCTATTTAAAATTAAGCTTGTATATTTTTTTAATCTATTAAGGTGTAAAATTTAGTTGATAGCAGAATAAAATATATATATATATATATATATATATATATATATATATATATATATATATATATATATATATATATATATATATATATATATAACGAAGGTAACTCTGGCTAGTGAGGGCACTATCTAGTGAGGGCACTATCTGGATGGTCCAACATGGCGGTAGGCTTAAAATAACAGTCTCAACACGTAATACAATAGTCTATTTATTCACTACACGGCACTGATTACAGAAATTACAGAAACTACACACGATCAATTAGTTTTAATTAGTCTGATTAGAATTGGAAATGAGATAAATTCGAAGCAACGGGGTGACTTTACTTTTACGTCTTAAATCAACAACTTGCGCTCGCGTTCCCTCCAAATGTGTCTCTCTATTCGAAGCTATTCAGTAAAACTGACAAGTGACATGTCATCTGTCAGATGACATCGACAGCTATCCATTCAAATGTCCTGTCACCGCGATGCATCGACTACATCCAAGCATACTGCTTGACATTTCCAATAAGTGTTATTGAGTGCCTTTTATTATTTTAATCCCAATAATTAATTAACAAGTGAAACTGTAGATGGCGTAAAATACTGACACTCCGACATATATATATATATTACTTTAGTTATTTTAAGGTAAATTTAGATCAATTCTATATTAGCTGTTTTATAAAGCAGCATTAAACCAAACACATGCGAAAGTTATACAAGGTTTTATGTTAGTACTACGAATTGCGCCGCAAGTGAAATATGAACATCTCGCGTAGTACAAACAAAAACAAACCCTATCCATGCAAATGCACTTTATGGAATAATTTTGCCCCAGACATATAATATCTGTTATCTTTTTAATAAATGTTATATTTTATTTACTATATTAAGTCAAACTCTAAAGGGCAAGTTAAAACGTTCTAGGTAACAAGATACATCGAAAGCCATGTTTTTATTTTATTAATATTTTTATGTTTTCTTCTGTAATATTTTTTCTTAATATGTCTACAATTTTATATGTAATTATGATATTAAAAACCATTGATAAATACTATATAACATATAAATAATATCAATACTGATATCCATTTGTACTGTTGAAAGAAATTATTTTAGAGTAACCATGCCGACTCTAAAATAATATCTGCCATAATAATATATGCTACTCATAACTTAAAATATTAGAATATTGTTGTGAAATAGGTTTATTAAAAATAAAATATTTATAACAGGATATAAATTCTGTTTGGTGCTGCATCTAATGCATAAAAAAAATTGCTCGCCTACAATGTTTTATATTTTTAAACTGTTTTATTATATTTATATATATTTTTTTGCAAATTTATATCTTGAATCTACGATATACTACCATGTCTAATAATATTTCCATCCTCCTTAAATCATTCCACTCTATAAAGTTGCCTTAGGATATCTGCACCTAATATATGCATTACCTTGAGAAATAGACAAAAGACCACTGTCATAGGCAAAACATGTTAAAGGTACATTAGGGTTTTATTATTGTTGTTCCTACATTGCTAATTTGTGGGATCCCAAATCAATGTAAAAAAAAATCCTAAGCAAAGATTTTTTTTATTCTAGTATTGACTAATAAGAGATGCCAGTGTTACCAAACTCTTTTCTGTAAGTTTACGAATTATGTTGTGTTATAGTTTTTTTTTAATAATTTTAATAAATAGTTAATTTATTAAAGATTGTTTCTATTGAAAGCCGTTAAACGAATTCATGTATGAGTATTTTCTTATACCTACTGTTTAATTGGTATTTATATCTTACAATAATCTATGTAAGCCAAATCTAAACGTTGAAGCATTTCATCACATAATTGCGACGACATAGTAAGTATACGTTAATATAATTTGTGTATGTCCTTAGTGTAATGATTATATTGTATGTGGCAAGGAATTCAGGAATTGATTAAACAATATGTATTCCATTGTATATACTATGCAATACAAGTGTGGGTACAATTATTACATAACATTGGGAATGTCCAGATAATAACTTATCAAATAATTTTATGATCACCGTAAATGGGAGTGAATATGATTTCCATAAATTAAAAAACAATATCTGTTTTGAAAGTTAATCTTCTAGCTAATTGTACATGTATGAACAATTTTAATTCCAATTTAATCCTTCAATATTGATTGTGTTAATGTTCTAGGTATATTTCTTTTTGTATTCAAACTTTATATCTTTGTTGAAAATATCAAAATAATACTGGGGTTTCAATTTTACAATGACTTATGTATATTATTCACAATTGCAAAAACAGTGTGCTACAATAAAAATCCTTTACACCTTAAATAACTCGTTATTTTTTTTTACTAACAATCTTCATTTAAAAATCCAAGAAACTTATTTTCCTCATATTTGGCGGGAAGTTTGTTTCAGAAGACTATTGTGTACGACTGAGGTTATGGTGTGACTAAAACAACCTTATTAACAACACGTTCTGAACACCCATTAGCATTTGAAGTTCTTAAGACAGTCTCGTATGTTCAACAACACAAAGCTTTCGAAGAGAACTTTGTTATATCTAGCTTCTAAATACAGTTGTATTATTAAATATTAATAACCATGGGAAAGCAGCTCGATCTGTAAAGTGCAAACCGAATATCCAAATTTAATTTAATTTTTGTAAGGACTCCAAGAAAATAAAGTGACACACCACACTAGCAAGCAAATATATGAAATAGTTCTTTACATCGCTTAACTCATTTCAATTTATAATTTACTTGTCTTTTTTAACCCCGGACCCAAAAAGAGGGGTGTTATAAGTTTGACCTGTGTATCTGTGTATCTGTCTGTGGCAACGTAGCGACCAAATGCGGACGAATTTGAATGCGGTTGTCGAGGTGGTTCTTAGCTATATTTGTCGTCGATATAGCTAAGGACCGGTCGAAATAGAAGCATTCGTCTCCGAGATATGGAGCTTTTATTGGTGATTGTGAAAGGTTTTTATACAATATTGATAGTAAAAACCTAAACAAGTGAACTTAGTGTGTTCATGTGTTCATTTAATACAACATAAAAAAAATAAATAAAGTAGTTGCGTCGGGGGACGCAAAATAAATGAAGAATTAAAAATACAAGTAAATTACCAAGGCTATGATATGATGATTGACATCGGTCAACCAAAGAGAAGCATCGGTACAAGAGTTAAATAATACATATCGGATATTAAATGTACGTGTACATGGAAGTCAGCAGTATGTGAACATACCATAGACAAGTCATCCATTATATTAGATTGGATAAACTACAAACATTCTCTAATGCACACAATTACATTCCAAGATTTTTGGCCAAAACTATTAAATTAAAAACATTCTTATTTTAATAGAGATGTTTGGAAACTATCTAAAACTTAGAACCCACTCATGAATGGGACCACCGCACTTCGAGACCTCATGATATTGTAAGTGCGTTTTGAGTGCACCTATAATTCCATGCCAGGAATCTTAGAATCCATTAGAGGTCGATGACTTATTAACTAACTTACTGATAACCTACCTAACCTACATTTCGTCTTCCCGTCAACACGATTGCTGGAAGGCATTCGTAATGTTGGATTAAATTTAAAGTTTCTAATGTAAAATATTAATCCAACTATACGCAAGTTAGATCCGTTTGAAATATATTTATTTTGCATAATACATTTTTTTTAGAAGATTGTCGAGTTGAAAACATTAAAGACACTGATGTTTTTAGTACGTGTCAACTGCCATGCAAGCATACCTGGCTCGAGCATACCTGGCTCAAGTAAGCCTAGTACACGAACTCTGATATTAATAGAACTTGTTGCGTCTGGCACGCTGCCAGTTGGAGAAATCTGATGCGGCATTCTAGATGTAATAAACATTTTCAATACCCTTTGGACTATTATTAACAATGCGGTCACTGTAAACGATTTATTTCAGCTTACAGTATTATAATAGGTCTCGTAAGTAAAAGTATGTGATATGCAATGGCCACGTATATGCATTACACAAAAATATTCAAGTAAGTTATTGTTATCGCGTCCCCAACGATTATGAGACTCCCTGTTTTTATACAGATGAGTTATGATGTTGTAACATTAGAAGTCATGTCATGTTGGAGTATGATCTTTTAGAGCTTAAAAAACATAATTAAACCTCTGATCACTCCGCATTGCTCTTGTGAAATTGATTTAGCTTAGATAGTTAGTTATTTTAATCTAAAAAAATATCTTCACGATGACTTGCGACGGTTCCTCCATTACCTAACCTAACTAATTTATATTTCTTATTATGTCTATTGAAGTCATGCCTTTCGTGTGTGTATATTTTTGATTTTTTTATACACGTACCACACGTACGTTTAATTAACAAAAATAATAAAATGAATTGGTGCTAAACGAGCGAATGTTGATAAACCAATAGTTATATAAATAAAAAAGTACATTCTGGAGAGACGCACAAAAAACATTTACAATAGTACTTACGATTATCTAAAATGTTTTTTGTTAAAAATAAACTATTTGAAACAGACTTATTAAATAACCTTCATATATAAAACTGAAAAAAACCTTTACGTATGTTATATTACAAAAATAATGAGTAAAGTGGGTTTGGTTTTAAATTAATTTTATTGGTTCATAATACACAAAATACATTAAACCTTATAATTGATTAAGTTAATACAGATAAGAAGAATGTCTTAAATAATGACATATTGCCAAAAAAGAATGTTACAAAAAATATGCCAAAAAAAAGAATGCCAGCTAGACTCAGCGCTGGGTTACTTGAGATAATACTTTATTCTAAATTATATATATATTAATTAATTACTAAAATAGTAATATCCTAGGCGCCACTGACAAATAACTAGCGAAGACAAATATATGATCCTCCTGCTTGTCAGTACTGGAGAACCACAGTCAAACACTTGTTCTTTATAAAACTTTCAAAAATGGAAGTGTTGATTATTGATGTAAATAAATTTTGTACATCACCATAATATCGGGATTACAATAAAGACGAGCTTCTTAAACTCAGCTAGTCAGGAAGCAGGATACAGGACCAACAGGACGACGCTCCGAAGATTCACGTCTACCCCCGCGAACCAATTATAAATCTACCCGTATCTTCTAGGGTACAAACTAAAAACCTCCTGTAACGATTAAATTACAGGTTAAACTACATAATAAAACTAATCACACATTGATCTATTCAAATAACAATAAATTATAATACCTTATGGAGGAAAAAGGCCTCGCAAGCACTAATATTAGCCTATGTCGACTCACAGGGTCGAATCAGGACAAATACTGAAATATTACCACGTACTAACATTAAATAAAGTCTCAAAACCTATAAAACATCTCCTAATATAGATTAAAGATTCAAATTACTTACGAAATATTGTTTCAACAAACTTTGAAACTGCCCGGGAAGTGCCGGCAATAGGAATTATAATTATTCCATATTAAATTATTAGCCCTGCAATTAAACACGCTAATGAATTTAAGAAACAACGCTTCACATGCGTTAATAAGATCACAAATAACTAAAACACTCACCGAAGGCTAATAAGATATTCAATTCGGAAGTGCTTCCGAAAGAAAAGACTCTAAAGGTCACGACATTGAATTTTATAGTCAAAATATGCATAATAAGCAAACAATGTGGCTATGCGCACGCCGTGCTACACGAAATGTGGGTAAAATTGATATCAATCGGAAGAAGACCAATATTTAAACAATTTAAGAACAATGCACTACTTATCTAAAGAAAGAAACGAGTGTAATAAATTTATAACAAATTGTTATACTAATAAATATAACAATAAAACAACGTTGGCTGCTATTAAACTTCTGAAACTATATGACAGCTTCTTTTAAATAAATATCTAGCTATATGCAAACCTTCATAATGATTAATAAATAAAATTTAGAATAGTAATTGTTAAGAAAATGTTTATATTTTTAATAACATTTTGGGGACTATAAAGTTAGCTTCAGCTGGTAACATTCAATATTTTAAACAAAAAGAAATGTCACAGACTAATTAAGATATTGCAATTAGCTGTCAACAGATAAATAATTTACCTGGTCTACGAATTTGACAGATAATAAGAAATCGATAATATTAAAATTATAAATATTTAATTATCTACAGAAATGAAATTTCTATGTAACAGTTACTAAATATACGTTATGAAATATTATATTATTATACACGTCAATCTTCTGTATGGTAACAATATTTATGGTATTCCCATCAATAGCTGTAAAAGTAAGTAACGGTTAGTATCATTAACAATCATTTAATAGAATAATTAAAGCTAAACAATTACTTCGCCGAAACAAATAAACGACGACGAAACACTGACATTCAACTTTTTAACTATCATTAAAGAGAATAAATATTTGTTCAGAAGTATTTTTTATAACACGAAATTGTAAATAAAACGTAAATCCTGAATATCTAAATAGTTAATGATCTTCATTGTTTATAATTAAGTCTATTTTACTAAAAAAATACTAAGTAGGTGACATAGAGCTAGCTCTTTCTAACACATTAAATCTATTGGGTTCGGGAGTACCCCGCGTTCGCGTTTCCCCCACTTTCCCTTATGTAACTTTTTTGCAAATATTTCAGTCATTTTCTGTTATTACACATTTTTTTGGGGTTGGTTTTTTCCAAGTATATTAAATGTATCTCAAACAAATAATCTTGGAATGTTATTTATAATGCGACTTTTAGGCAATTTATTAAATAATTATCATTATTTAGTTTAGGTATCAATAACAAATAAAATAGAAATTTGTAAAAATAAGAATTCAAGTCAATTTAACCGGAAAATATAAGTACTTTAAAATAAAAGTATTTTTTACGATATGCGCGCGTCAATCCGTAAAAAAAACCGGCCAAGTCCGAGTCGGACTCGCGCACGAAGGGTTCCGTACTATCATCTATAATAGAAAATCACGTTTGTTATAGTTTGGTAAAATCTATTGCTCAATTCAAAATTGTATCCATAAAGGGCTATGATAACTAAATAGTGCACAGGACGTACCAGCATTTAAGGCAATATTGACAATAGTCATATAGTTAATATTGCTTAAAAATGACGTCTGTTGTTTTAATTACGGGAGCCCCCTTTAATATTTACTTTATTATTACTTAATTATTTATTTTGAAAGGTAATATACAAGTAAATATACTGTGTAAATTTGAAGCGTCTACCTGTTACCGTTTTTAATATTGAGGAAAAAAAACACGTTTATTGTATACCCACCTTAATATATATATTTTTAATTATTAGTATTTGTTGTTATAGCGGCAACGGAAATACATCATTTGTGAAAATTTCAGCTTTCTAGCTATCACGGTTTATGAGATACAGCCTGGAGACAGATAGACGGACAGACAGCGGAGTCTTAGTAATAGGGTCGCGTTTTACCCTTTGGGTAGGTACAGAACACTCAGAATGGATTTATATTTTTTATTATAAGTTTTAAATTTAAGCGACCTTATCGGATGTCTTGCAGTTGCGTGTTCACGAGTATACAAGGTACAGGTTTATTAGTCAAAATTAGCGAAGATTTGTAGTTTATCAAATCTAATATAATGATTGAGCTTGATTTTCACATTTGATGTACACCTAATTTTGTGAACCGATATGAGTTGTTTTGTTCTCGTATCGATGCTCCCCGTTTTTTAACCATTGTATGACATGAATTTATATACATGAGCTTATTGTAGGGAATATTACTTTTAATTGTCTTCTAAAATTGGTTTATTTTCTGCCCTGTGAGGTTTATAAATAGTTTTTATAGAAACTCTTTTTAAATATTGCCAATTTTGTCACTAACCAAGTTCTCCAAAAGTTAAAATACATAGGGCTATAGGCCAGTAGGACTGGTTACCATATAATTGTTGGTAGGCTGATGTGGCTTCTGTGACACTGGTTACATACGGTCGGTTGTTACCTAAGCATGCTTGACATGTCGCTGTTCGCCTTACTGGTGTTTAGCGTCGCAGATGTGCTGTGCTCCTAATAAAGATTTGCCAACGGTAGCTAACTCACTATGATGGTGGTGGGAATTACCATTGAGATACCTGTCTGTGCCCTAATGCTCTGTCAGTAGTGTTGATAATAAGAATATAAAGATAAACTAAAAAATTATTTGACTCTAATTCGATTGCAGTAAATGTATTATTTCTAATGGAATTATGGCCAAAATTTGTCGGAACCATGATCTTATTTTGATATGTTTTAAAATATCACCTAAGAAGACGAAGGACATAAGACATTGCGATGGCATACTTCACCAGGCAAGTAAACGATTACTTAGTCATCTTGTCAAACAACTCCGTTCAGATGTACAATACTTAGGCGATAAAAAAAATCCTAAGCAAAGATTAAGAATTCAGTTTATTGACGATAATGTTTTAATTTACCGAGTTAACTGAATAAACTAAAAATATCTTTTTTATTTTGAAGTAACTTCAAAGTTCTCGGATCGCGTGTTTTTAATCTTGAAATTCAGCTACCCGTCAACATTTGTTTAGAAGTATATTTATTCAAAAGGAAATTAATAAAGCATATTATATTAACGAGTTCAAGCGACACGTTTATTACTTGTCAATTATTTTTTTAAATCAAGTAATTTCTAATTTTGAAGCAATAATGTAAATATATATATTTTAACTCAAGGCTATTAAGCAATAATATAAGAGTTATTTATTAAAACCAGGCTTTATGGAGATATGTTGATAAAGATTGCTTTTACGATTTCAAATTGAGTTTAAAACAGAAAAGATTTTTATAAACAATACTAATGGTCTTAGTTTAGTCTTTATGAGTATAATTTTTGAGGTTTATTTTTTCATTCTGGTTTTAATTAGCTGTAATAATAAAGTTGTTTGTCGGACTATAAGATCTGTGTATGCTCACTATGATATAATTATTATATAAACACGATTTATTCTATTCGTAATTTATTTAAATTAAATTTGTACGCATTTCTTTAAATTAACATTGCATTATTTTATCGACGCGATAGCAGTACGGTAAAAGTATAAATGTCATTTAATGTTTACTATCGCCGATATATTGATTGTTTTGTATGGGTATTGTAAAATGTATATTAGTTCGAGCATCCCGCATAGGACGAGTTAGACTGGCAGCGCGCCAGATGCTACAAGTTCTGTCCAAGGAGTTTATGTTTACGGGTTCACGAATCACAAATACTGGCATCATAAAAAAATATAAAACCACAGTATAATATTGAGGGTTACTTTTATAACATTCTCCCAGGAATTTAAGTGATAGGGAGTGGTCAAACTCTAGGCTTTTCCTTGCTCGAAAATGATCAAAGAACAGTTGTATAGTATATTGATTACTCCGTTGCTCCGGCGTTTACTCCGTAAAGTATTTTCAAAAATTTGTAAATAAAAACGAATACAAAATATCCCAAACAACTCCCGTGAGTTGTTTGAGAACGAAAGTTTGTCCAGAATTCAAGGGGTAAAAACCAACGTAAATCTTTTGGTTTAAACTTTAAAGTTTTTATAGAGTATCCGCCAGACAGTGACTGATGGCATGTTAGTAAAATACAACTTGATTCGAAAAGATTGAGCACGAAGGCAGCAAGATAGAAAGCTAACAAGGATTCAAGTAATTAATCAAAATAAAACTCATTATAAAAGTTAGGTTTTTTGTTAATTATTAACGGTATTTAAAAATTATATTAAGAAAAATTCATTTTCAACTGGATATTATACTTAGTCCGTCCGTCAAACCTAAGCATATCAGAACAGTTGCGTTACCTAATACCAACGTTTAGGATTTTTAGTAAATTCGATATAAAGTCAAAATAAATTCTTATTAATTGGTTTTATATGATTTTATACTAACTAATGTCATGGAGTAATTGTAGAGTCATAGCTAAAATTATTATAATAATGAAAATATCATTTATTTGCAATTATTTAGAATACCAAATGGTTTTCGTTCGCATCCTTGAAGAATGACAAGGGACGGAAGGGAACAGAGGGTTTATGAGCCGATAATAAATGTATGTTATAGAACTCCAAACTAACGCAATTTTTTACACCGTGTGATGATGGGACGAAGACCCTTGTCAAAAATAAATTCTTGTTTTGGCTTTCTAGAAGGGCTACTAGGCTATTATTCTACAAGGCGGATTAGACTAGACGTCTCGATTAATATAACGAAGTAGAGTAATAATAATTATCCTCTGTTGCTGATTCAATTTCGTTTTGCATTAAATTTCATTATTGTCATCTCTATAAGTTATAGCAAAGGAATATACAACATTATTTTTTTACTTTTATGCCCATAATTAATATCAGATGACAATAAATGGAAATAATTAACTTTTTTCAAAATATTTTGATTACTACCAATCCTCTTAAGCAAATTAATATTAATCTACAAATTAAAGACTGAGTCTTTTAAGTATATAACAATACACTATATGATTATAATTTAATAGTCTTACAAGTCGCAACGGAGCTTTAATGGATTGCCCTATACGTTTGAGAACAAGCCTCTAAGAGTAGTATCGCACTTTATACATGAAAAAGCTTTATCTTATATCTTTTTTGTAAAGGATGACAAAAAAAAGTATCTTGGTGTGATGTAAATATGAACTGGAAAATGATTTTGTACTTATTTCGCTTGGGATCATACGTTTTCTTCTGTTATATTTTTTTCTGTATATAATATACGATATTTTATATACGGTCAGATACATTTACCCCTTATTACATACAAACTTGTTCTTTAGATAAGTAGTTGTTACAATTTTCAATAGACGTCTTGTTTTACTATACAAGGATGTATACATTCTTGTAAAAAAGTTTTTGTCAAGGTAAGTTTCTACTTGGAGCGGAAAATTCAAATATTTCTCATAAATATTAAATGTCTAAGGAAGCATTTAATATTTTTAAATAATGTAGTAAATTAATTCACTTTAAAATATAGTAGTATATACATTTATTAGTTTATTAATGTTTATTTTGTAAGAAAATGGGGGTAATGTAAATTAAATATGATAAATATAATTTGGTATTTTTATTCTTCATTGTTAAAACCTCAAAACTAGTTAACTTTTCAAGCCGCCTTAACAAACAGTACCATAATGATTATTTAAGAAAAATAAAGTTTGTAAAATAATATCATGAGAATTAAATTATCCTCTACAGAAAAAACACCACCATTGTTTTGTTTGTGTCGTCTCGTGTAAGATCTATCAACATTATCTATACATAAAATAATTAGCTGTGGGTCATAGATTTGGGCATCAAATTAAAAGAGGCATTACATCTTCATAACTTTACCTTTTTCTTATAACAAATATATAATATTATATAATCAAGATTTTTCAAAATAAGTAGTTAATAGTTCCAATATACTCGTATAGTATATAACTTACATGCAATATTATATTTTAACTAGCGAACCCAGGCCGCTTCGCTGGGCTAACCCTTACTTTACCTGGTGGCGAGTTACATCAATGGGCATAGCATATTCGTTTTCTTCGAGGAAAAATACATGGTCATACCAATTTTTATGACAATCGGTTGAACGGGGCGGAAGTCGATACTTGACAGCGCCGCCTGGTGGCGAGTTACATCAATGGACATAGCATATTCGTTTTTATCGAGGAAACATACATGGTCATACCAACTTTTATGACAATCGGTTGAACAGGGCGGAAGTCTATATTTGACAGCGCCGCCTGGTGGCGAGTTACATTAATGGGCATACCATATAAACCTTCTCCGTGAAAAAATACATATACATACCAATTTTCATAATCATCGGTCCAATAGTTTCTGAGTTCATCGATTTCATATATACAAACATCCTTCTTTATATATATAGATTAACTTTAATGGTTTTCTAAATGTTATTTCAATTTAAATTCTGAACAGTTTAACAATAAAGTGACAATGTGTTGATAATATATATATATATAATATATGTAGCTAATTTATGGATAAAATATCGGTTTGATATCAATATAAATGTTTTAAATGTTACCATTTCAGACAAGTATAGAAAATAGACTAATGTTACTAAAGCCAAAATTTAATAAGCAATTCCTTGTCAAATTTAACAAACTCAATAATTTTATACCATTAATTGTACATGTAAATCAATCAATGAGAGAACTCAATAACGTTATTTATACAGTGGCAATCACATTAATTAAAGACAATAACCAAAAGCCTTACGATAGTAATAATACATTTAAACCATTAAGCGATCCGCCTTGGAAGAAAAGAATCAAAACTAGAATAAAAGCAATAAGAAAAGACTTAGGACGTTTAACTGAAATTCGGATGGGATCACACATCGGGAGAAATACAACAAATATAATGAAACTAAACATGATTTAATAATAAACAGAAAGTAAAAGCTTTAGCTGCTAAAATGAAAAGATATGATACAATTTAATCACAAAATACAAAACAAAATGTTTCAAGAATATCAGAATAAATTCTACGGCCATCTGTTAAGATGGCGGTAGAATTTATTAATTTATATTTATTTATTAAAACACCAAAACCATCTCAGATCCTAATAAAAGATGATACGGAAGAGTTCTGGAAAGCGATCATGTCACAATCAAAATCTTATAATAAGGAAGCCAGATGGATAAATGAAATTGAAGAAACAAGTAACAAAATAGAAGAATTTGAACTCAGTGAGATAACAATAGAACAAGTCAAAAGCGCTATAAAAAGATTACATAACTGGAAAACACCGGGTTTAGACAAAATCCAAAATTATTACATCAAATACCTCACCAATACACATACATTTTAGCAGCAATATAATATAGTAGAATCATAACTGGGACGGTTACAACCGGTAATGTTTAACCGGTTGTTTTTGGTAATGAACCTAAAAATTGGAGACCCATAGCATGTTTACCAAATATGTACAAACTTTTAACTTCGATACTGAGCAATGAATTATATAACCACTTTAGTAGAAACACACAATTGAAAGACAGCATAAATATCAATCATTTAATTTATATGGATGACTTAAAAATTTACACTAATAATAAACAGAATTTGCAGGTCTTGCTAGACAGTACAGAAATTTTTACAAGAGATATTGGTATGACTTTTGGATTAAATAAATACAATATTCTTCACTTAACTGCAGGAAGGCGAACCGGGTTTGAAGGAGAGGGTCACATTTCATTGAATGGAAATAGATTTGAACACTTACAAAAATATGAAAATTACAAATACTTAGGGATTAATGAATCAGGATATATAGATTATAACGAAGCTAGACAACAGACACAGAAAGAATACTACAAAAGATTAAAAAATAACTACGTTAAAAAAAACCGACTTTAAAACTAAAAAGTAATAAATAATGAAGATTTAATATTTATTATATACTACCTACTATATATTTGTCCTACTTACTAATAAGTTTGAAGTCGGTACAGAAATGCCGTGAATCGAAAAAAGGACTACACGGATTGGGGTGCAAAAATCACAGTTGTCAAATGCCGGTCAACTTCTTCTGAAAGAAGCCTTCAGAGAAGATGGACCTGTCAAAGCCCAGATACTGTGACAAGAAACGAGATATATTTTATCATGGCGGATAAACGGCATATAGTCAGAGATGTCTCAGTGATCAAGAGTTTTAGCACCAGAAGAGATCACCGACTCGTCCGAGGCACTTTAAATATACGACTTAAAAGGTCCTTGATAAAATCTATTCTTAGATTTATGCTGATCCAAATATGCTGTGGGTCTAAACAGTTTCAATTTGAACTACAAAATCGATTCGACTAGCTGTAAATCACTAATGATATGGACGAGATAGCCGACAACATGATGAAGATGGTGTGTATTCTCGGTCGTAAGCATTTCCCGTTGATGAGGCGCACGATACCATCTTAATGTTCTCCTGAAACCCTGAATCCTTTTAAGTTGCTTTACTAGGGCACTCTCCAGGTGGAAAAATCTCTCTCGTAAAATCATTCGCAGGTACCTCCGCTACTCTACAACAAGTGCTATTACAGCTCTTATTAAGCAGTTTTTCAAAAAACACCTAAGAGAAACCCTCTGATGCAGCTTAAAACAGAGCACTGCCAAGAACTCGCGTACCGCTTCCAGATTCTAGAGAAAGTTGAGAAGTTTTATGGATGACGTTTTTCATTGAGCGCGCTACAAAGAAGATATTTAAGATATTAACATTGGCGAGATAAGATCAGCACTAGGCAGCTTAGTAATGGCAACGACCCAGATGATTGCAACAGAACTTCTTAAGGCCGGTAGACTAACCCATCGTGGAGGCCTTAGTTGAGCTATTTAATGCCATTATCTAGCAATTAACGACAGCGAAGGCGTGGTCCAGGGGTGTATACGTCTTGTTCTTCATAAAGGGTGATTGAATTCTCTTGAAGACTTATAGACTGATTGCACTTCTCTAATCTGTTCTCCACCTCATCCACAATGTTTGGCAGCCTATTCAAAAGACCGAAGAGCCAGCTGCTGTAAATGGCATTTCTGGATTACAAAAAATCCTTTGATCCCATCGAAACCTGGGCTGTTCTCGAGTCTCTGCAGCGATGTGGTACTGACGGGTGATGTTTCGAGGTGATAAAATTTTGTTTTTAACTCAGCAACGATGACATACAAATAAAGACCAGCGAGCGGGGCCCATCCATCATCAACGGTCAATGGGGCGTGATATGTTCGGAGTTTCTCTCAGGTGTACGACCAGAAATTACATTATTCGTGAGAGAATAAAAATTACAGAAATCAGCTTCATGTCGCTTAAATACATAATTTAATAATGACAGTCGGCCATATAAAAACTTTTTAACTATCCCTCAGAAACCGTTATTTTTTTTAAATAAAAGTATGTGAACCTTTCTGTCTGTTATAAGTGTTCAAATTTTGTGATGATTGGTTGAGTAGTTAGGATTTAAAAGCGTACAAAAACGAAGAAAAAAAGTTATTGCTGGTCCGACCTCGTGCCCACCCTAAGTAATTGGGACAATGGTATATGGATTTTTACATACATTTTATTACAATTGAAAAAAAACGCTTTTTGATTGATATTTATGTACTTTAAAACATGAGAAATATTTCTTCTTCTTTGCGATATTTTTCAATATTTTTTTTTTGTTATAGTTTTTTTTCCTTGAAGCACTTAAGTTTATTCACGAAATAATAATAAAGTAGATCTTAGAGCACGTGGCGCGTAGAGCATACTTACTGTCTGAGATATTTACAATTTGCATAATAAGTCCATTTGCATCTTCTAAAGTTCAAATAACGAGCTAAGTTTTCCGAAAACATCTTCAAGACCAAAGGACATAATAAAACAACTTGATCTCGAGAAATAAACATTACTTGGGGACTTTATGTTAATTTCTTAAAAAAAAAACAACGCGATTATAATACTTTTATCACTTTAACTTTATTATTTATTTAAATAACATTATTTATTTATTTTTGCACCATAAACCGTTAATAGTAACATAGTATAAACAATTTTCACAAAGGATGACTTATGTCTTACAAAAAAATTCTACATGAAACCCTAGGTTAAAGGACATATTATATATTAAGATGGGTATGATACATAGTATTAACAAACTTAACTAAAAATAGAAATAATAATTTACACATACATATAATATACATAAACACATAAAAATACATACATACACAAAAATATATACAAACACACATACATACCTATGTAAAATAATGTATTTTGATAAATAATGCTGATTATTCTATAGATAGTGTTAGCAAGTATCTCTTTAGTCTTGATTTAAATAAAGTAATACCAGGGAAATCTTTATAAATGTAAGAAGGAAATGAGTTCTATAGCTAATCAGAACCGACAGAAAATGACTTACGATAAAAAGTTGTATTGTACTTTAGCACCTCGAGATATTTTGATGTCGCACAAGAGCGCTCAGGTCGATTTCTAGTGGCACATAATTGAAACCATTCCAGAAAGTAGTTTGGGAAGTTATTATGTAATATTTGTCATTACATATATAGTACTAGCGGACCCGACAGACGTTGTATTGCACACGCGTCTTTAATTAAAAAAATAAAACTTAAAAAAAATATATTAAAAAGTAATCACAATGTCTAACGTCATTACACGTACATTTATCATAATTCGACCAATCGATTCCGTATGAATATGTAAATAAAGATTTTTTGTTTGAATAAATGAATTTGTTCCAATGTTTTTTTTTAATTTCACTATTTACGTAACGAAGCACGTATCGAGCCGCCGCGCTAGTACTAAAATATTAATAGTAGTATTACTAGTAGGAGCCAATCAGCAGCCACGGTGAGAGCGCAAGCGATCCCGTGGCGTTCCACTAAGGCGATGAGGTCAACCGTTGGTTTTTTAGTGGGTAGCCTTAAAAATGGCAGCGTCTTCTATGTTGCCGGGTAGTCCCACATACCCCCCTCGGTCATCACTTTCCTGGCCGTTGGGATGATGCGTAACGCTTTTTTCCAAGTATAAAAAAGGAGCCAATAAGCAGTGAAGAATGCTGCAAAACGGGAATATATGTTTTATTTTGAGATCTTTCTACGCGTGCGCTGAGTAAACGTTGAAAGTTAGGCAAAAATGATGTAGTGTGAAATTGACCCCCTTAAAAGTTCTTAAAAGAAGTCCGCTACAGCATATATCTAGCTCTTAAGGTTGACTCATTATAACATTTTTATGGTACTCATATTAGTTCTAAAATAAGTAGTATATTCGAAGATGTTTTAATTACCATGACAGTAATCCTTATCCAAATTAATAAGTTAAATATTACAGGCACCTAATTATTAACAAAATTGCTCTGGACAACATTTGATTACCACCAATATATAAGGAGTTATTATAGTTTTAAAATAATACACAACGGTCAAATACCACACGCGGATTGATGTGCGGGGTGTGTGGCGCGGTGAGGGGGGAGGGGCGACAGTATCGAGAGCTGCGAAGTAGCATTGGCATCCTTACGGAACTCTGCTGGTCACCGAACTAATTTTTAAATACGTTTTTTTCGATATTCATAGTAAATTATTCATTAATATTATTCATTATTAAATAAAACATTTTATTTTCCTTAATTTCTATGTTGTATAGTATTTTTCTGTTGAATAATGTTTTGCTTATTCTTCTAAAGTTTGTTTATTCCTATCTACATATGTAGATACATAAGTTTTTTTTATGAGGATTTTTCTATTAGTAGTTTCCTCTATCTCTTCAACGTCTGTTCTTAAAGTTGAAGATAGTTACTTATCTAACAAATAGTTTGATTTTTCGTAATTTTCAATTGTGATGGTTTTTTATAACATTTTTAAGTATGTCAAAGGTACATATCCAAACACATAATTTAATTGTATAGTATTTTTATATGGGGTATTGCTTTATTATTATTTAATTTGTTGTTTATATTTGTTTGTTAGTTTTTATGTAGTACATACCGTAAGGGAGTTTCAAATTAGTCCAACGTTTTTTTTTCTATAGTTTAGGATAGTTAGTATTTAGTATTGTAGTTAGTATTGTTAGTAAATAATATGATTTGCGTGTGGGCTATTTTAAAAACATTTCTTATTATAGTGCAACATAGACCACTTCAAAACACGTTATTAAATTGAATTGTATTTTTATAAATTGGTTATTGTTTTATTATTCCTTTATCATTTGTTTTTTTTTTCTTATGTAGTAGGTAAGTACATTGTCTGAAATCTTTCTATCTCTTAAAGATATAAGAAGCTCTAACAGAATTATGGGTGAAAAACTGTCATTTTTGCTTTAATATGACACGGCAAAGTTCATATCGATCCCCATTTAGGTGAAAAAGTTACCAATATTGAAGATCTAATCTCTAAAGTCTACCCAAATGTAGTTCAAATAGAACCAAAAGATTATCAATGGATGCTTCAAAAGGCAATATTGACGGTAAGTAAATAGTGTTGAAATTAACGACATATTTCTAACAAACTAGGATAATATAATGGATCAAGAAGATGCGGTGCAATGTCCACAAGAGTTTCTCAATTCCCTCAATGCAAGTGGCCTTCCCCCGCAGCCGGGGTGACTGTTTCTGAGACAAGATGGCCGATGGCGCATCTTATTCCAGATTACGAGGCAAATCGTGAGAAAGAAGGGCAAGGCTTTCCTTGATATTCTTATCATCAAGAATCCTGACAACACAGTAGGACACACTGTTTATTGGAAACCCACACATACAGACAGGTACCTCAATGGTAAATCACAGCACCACCCTAGCCTGTTACCTACCATCGGCAAATCTTTCAGAGAGCACACATATAATTAATTATTTTATAACTTCTGGTAATTTTCCAAAAACTTTAAACCAAGGACTTTAAATTAAACAATATTCAAGATTTTGTTTTAAGTAGTCTCCGCATGGCGCGATGCGGGTGCAAAATGTGATTAATTTAGTCATTACAAATAGAGATTGTAATTAAATTTTATGTTTTGCTTTGATTTTAGAAGTTTAATGAATCAAAATTCTTCAATAGCTCCTTGTGTGTAAAACCTAATGACATAAAAACAAATGAAAGCAACTTAAACATTCTCCTCTCTGCTCAGGATGTAATAGCTCTCATCTTATACTTCACATGAAGGCTCCATTATATGCGTTATGCGTTAGGTGGCTCAAGTGATGTTTACACGTTCCTTTAAAACTTGTATTATACCTCTAAATTATTTTTAGTTTTTATTTCACGAGTAGTATGTTGGTGTAAACTTTGTAATGAGCATTGTAAGCATATTTTTTAATTGCTAGAAGTGTTACAGTTAATATGAGGTCGTTGTAGTTGGAATCCCATCTCGTGGTATTTGTGTTGGTCTGCATAATTATTGCATAACATGCGAAGTGGAGCAGATTGAGTTTCTGTACACAGATTGCGATTGTATTGATTGACAATAATAATAATAAATATTCCTGATTGCACACCAACATACATAAATACAAAGTAATAAAAACAGGCAGAAAATAGGTACTTTGTTTTACCACAAATATCACTTGCATATTGTCATACATATTTTTTTAAACCAAGCTTTATTTATGATAGAATAATAATATGTACATTATATATTTCTCGTATATAATAAATTCTATTGATGAAAAAGATTACACATTACTGTCGGTCTTTAACCATCCACTACTTTTGTGTGAACCAAAAACTATTCTAGAAACAAAAAAAAAATAACCGGCTATAAAGAATTCACTTTTGAACACAAATAGTGGAATGAATTTTACTTAAATTGATTTATTATAATTTGCACAGATAAAAATAAAATTGAAAAATTGTTTAAGTAAGGCCAATTATGAGCCTTATCATTATCAAATTTCCTAGGGCATAAATGAGAAAAAGTGTATTTTTTATCTCTTTTAGTACATTATAAATGCATTTTAAATTTGGAACGTTCTAATTGTTAAACAGGTCTAGTCCTCTACAATACTGTAATAATAATTCCCGAGGAATGGAAATCAATATCACAGTCAATTTAAATCTCATAATCGAAAGTACCTCGCAACGCAGAGAGTCGTAATACTGAGAATTATTTTGGAACGTCAAGAAGTTTGTAAGAGATATAAATTTAAATGTTTGCGCTTTGCAAATGCGCCGTGCGAGTATTGCGGGTTTCAGAAAGTTGTAACGACTCTTATGTAGACTTTGAAAAACGTCTATCACTTTATATTGTTTCACAGAGTTTTCATATTTATATATTTATATAGGGTTAAAATATTATTGGCGTGAGGTGTGGGTAAAAATATTTCACATGGATAGACGCGTGGGTATTTATAATAATGGACTGTCAATAATAATAACCTGGGATTTGGCAAAATTCATTTAAGGTCCGTACTGCTTACTCCACTCCGAAATTGTCAAAGAACAAGAGAACTTTTGAATGGCTATAGATTTTTTAGTCGTCTGCATATATTTGATACAAAAGAAAGACGTGGAGGTCATTTATTTATTACATAGTATATATAGTAGAATTTGTGAAAATATAACACGCTACCTCGAGTTACCCCATAGTCGTCGCTTCTGCTGTGAACGGCCAGTGAAGTAACTTTCAAACCAATTGATAGTAGAAGAACTAAAGCTATAGAAATGCAGATTAGTAAGGAGCAGTGATATATCTATTGAGTCGAAAGCTTGGGAAAAATCCAAGAAAACTAGAATTGTGACCTTGCCTAAGTCTTGAGCAAAATATCATCTACAACATTTACCAAAGCTGTTCTTCTTTTCCTCCAAAACCCCATTCTTCTCAATATGGTCATAAACAATTCTTTTTATAACCTTAGAAAGGCAGTATCATGATCAGTGCCCACTGATCATGATACTGCAGATACTGATAGGATGCAAGTCTCCAATTATTATTGAGATATCAGATATTAGAATTTTTGGAAAATTACCAGAAGTTAGAGAATAATTAATTATATGTGTGCTCTCTGAAAGAAAGATTTGCCGACGATAGGTAACAGGCTAGGGTGGTGCTGTGATTTACCATTGAGGTACCTGTCTGTATGTGTGGGTTTCCAATAAACAGTGTTTCCTACTGTGTTGTCAGGATTCTTGATAATAAGAATATTAAGGAAAGCCTTGTCCTTTTTTCTCACGATTCGCCTCCTCCTCTGGAATAAGAGGCGCCGTCGGCCATCTTGTCCCAGAAACAGTCACCGCGGCTGCGGCTGAATGTCTATTCAGCCGGAGTCCGATACCAAGTCAGGTGTTGCAAGTGGCTAAGTGCAACACCTGACTTGATTATGGACTCCGGTACGGCTTCATAGGACCTGCGGATCATCCCCTACGTCCGCTTCCTGTCAGCGGACGCTTGTGGGCCTGACAGATCCACAACCATTTCCTCTCTTTCACGTATCACACTTTTTTTAGACAGTTCGGTATGGTATCGATCTGTTGAGGGACTCATGCTTCAAAACCTTCTTCGCCCCCCCTTCCCCTCTATCCCTAGGATGAGGGGCAGACGGAAACCGAAGTTGAAGTGAGGGGTTCCCCAGCGCTTGGCGTAGGGGGGTCCTACGGTCTCGGCGACATATTTTATAAAAGGTCTTCTTAATGTTTCCTTTTAAGGAGTGAGGTCCCCGTGGATGGTGCTCTCATCCTTACTCAATCCTTCAGCAGGCACTGAACCCCGGGGTAGACACAAAACATAAGCACACAAAAAACGAAATAAGACAAAAGCAACGAAGACCAAAGAGACAAGACAGAACAAAAACATAAAACACAACATTGTGTTTTAATATTTTAATATTGTATTAATATAAAAACAATTTGAGGAACGATGAATAATAGAAAATTCAAATGTAAATGTCTAAATCAGTTTATCACCAAACACGCCAGCTTTTGGTAAAACATAATATAATCATTCAGTATCATGAATGAAACAATTTGAGTAATTAGTCAATTATTCTCATCTGTTATTCAAGTTTGTTATTATTATATATTTTAATTACGAACATATGAATTATCATATAATCATGAACATATTATTATTATTATAAGCCAAAACCTATAAAAGAAGATAAAAATTCTAATTAATATAAAAAAAAGTTGTACAGAAGTGTAAAAATCAATAAATACATGGAATAATAAAATAAATATGTTGCTAGTTGGAATCTACATAGGTTGGGAAAAAAATCCTTTAGCCTACGGTATGTATGAACTTGTGATAAAAAATATTTGGCTGTACTATTTGTATCTATGTGGTTTTAATGACATTAAAACGGTTAGATTAAAAAAAATTAACAGTTTTTGGTTTGCCGCCTTTTTTCATTCTTTTTGCTTTCTATTAAAATGAGTGAATCTAATGAAGAAATTTGATGTTTTAAATTTTTCTTACAAAAAAATGCGACGCAACCCCAAAAAAAATTGTGATGTTTAGAGACCTCATTAAAGGGGACTAGAAAAGCATTGTTCATTATGAGCTTGTACCGCCAGGTATAACCATCGATTCGCATCTTTACTACCAACATCTGGTGAGATTAAAGTAATAACTTAAAAAAAGATGCCAGGAATTGATAAATAGAAAGGATATGGTCTTTCATCACGATAACGCTAGATCACATACATATATAGACGCTCTGCAATATTTAAAAGACTTTGACTGGGAAGTATTAATGCATCCGTCATATAGCTCTGACCTTTCACCTTCAGACTTCTACCTGTTTCGGTCTCTACAGAATTCTTAAGGCTCCGTCAGATTAACATCAAGAGAGGAGTTTATTTTGATCAGAAGTACAGAAGTTTCTACACCAACGTGATTATGTCTCTACTTACAAGATGGCAAAGAGTTATCAAATAAAATGGTACATATAAACTATAAATGTTGTTGTTGAGCGGACAACTGAACTTGCTTCAGTTGAGTTAGAAGAGTTCATAATTGTAAATGTTTATAGGCCACCGTCATCTAACTTTGAACATTTTGAAAAGATTATGGATGAGGTATTGTATATACTATCACATTCTAGTAAAAAGGTAATCATTTGTGGAGACTTCAATATTAATATTCTTGAACAAAATTCAATAAGTATAAAGTTTTTAAATTTGTTCAAATCTTATAATCTTTTATACATGTTTATGGAGCCTACTAGAGTCACAACCACTAGTGCCACTTGTATTGATAACATTTTTACAAGTGTTATTCCAAATTTTAAATGTTTATTCAATACATTAGATTCTGACCACTATGGCCAATTTATTAAATTCAGTTGTAGCAAGGGAGAAAAATCAAAACAGAAAATAAGTTTTATACCAGTGACTGTAGAACGTATCGAACAAATTAAAAATGGGTTAGTACGCTATTTGCCTTTGATGAAAAATTCAAACCCCAATATTATGTATAATGACTTTTTTAGTACTTTCACTAAATTATTTAACTTTATATTTACTCCTAAAACAGTGGTTGTTAATGATAAATTAGTGTTTAGTGATTGGGCATCTGCTGAGTTACACAAAAATAGAGAAAAATTATATAATATGTATGCGGAATTGATGTTTAACACTAGTAATGAGTTTAAGGATGAAGTAAAATTATTTTCCAAATCTTTTAAAAAACAATGTAAAATAGCAAAAAATCAACATATTCAAAATAAAATAGGAAATAGCATTAATAAAATAAAAACTACTTGGAAAATAATTAATGAGGAAACTGGAAGAGCTAAATCCCAGAGGATCGACTTTAAATTAAATATAGATAATAAATATGTCACGTCTGACCTCGAGGTTGCTACTGCTTTTGAAACCTTTTTTACTAATATTCCAGTGACTACAACGTTATCTTTAAATTCTTCTACCGCTGCAGCTATGGGTTTACTTAGAGAGAATGTAGATCAATGTGTTAGTAGTTTTAAGTTTGAAAAAGTTAATGCTCAAGAAGTAATCAAAGTATTTAGATCAATTTGCGTTAAAAAGACTAGTGATCTTTGGGGGTTTTCTGTTGACATACTTAAGTCCATAATTGACATTGTAGCGCCAGACTTAGCATTAATATTTAATAATTGTTTAGAATATGGTATATTTCCTGATCTAATGAAACAAAGTAAAATAACTCCATTATTCAAATCCGGCTGTTCATTAGATCCTAGTAACTATAGACCTATTTCAGTCTTACCCACTTTTAGTAAGATTTTTGAGAAAATAATTCTTAATCAACTTGTGGCATATTTCAGTAAAAACAATCTCTTACACAAAAACCAGCTTGGTTTCACTGCCGGTCGCTCTACAACAGATGCTGGTGTTGAGCTATTGCTAAACATATTTGAAGCCTGGGAAGGATCACAGGATGCACTTGGCATTTTCTGTGATCTATCTAAGGCGTTTGACTGCGTTCAACATGAAATCCTTATAAAAAAGTTAGAACATTATGGAGTTAAAAATAAGTCCCTAGATTTAATTAGTTCATATCTTAATGATAGAATTCAAAAAGTTGATGTAAATGGAAAACGTTCCCCTGGTTCTTTGGTAAAAATAGGTGTGCCACAGGGCTCTATCTTAGGGCCTTTCTTGTTCCTCATTTACATAAATGACTTACCTCACCTAGTGAGGGAAAAACATGGGATAGTGTTGTTTGCTGATGATACTTCTCTTACTTTTAAAGTTAATAGACGGCAATCTGTTATTGACGATGTAAACAATGCTCTCTCAGATGTTGTACAATGGTTTAACGCCAATAATTTGTTGCTTAATAAAAAAAAGACAAAATGTGTCAAATTTAGTTTACCAAATGTTAAAAATGTTAGAACCAATGTACAATTAAATAATGAGGACTTGGACTTGGTCAAATCTACTACTTTCTTGGGCATTACTTTAGATGAAAAATTGCAATGGGGTCCTCATATATTCGATTTGTCAAGCAGACTAAGTTCTGCTGCATACGCGGTTAAAAAAATACGTCGATTAACAAATATGGAAACTGCTCGATTAGTATACTTTAGTTACTTTCATAGCTTAATGTCATACGGTATACTCTTATGGGGCAATGCGACTGACATTGATACCATATTTACATTGCAGAAGAGGGCTGTTCGCGCAATATATATTATGAGACCAAGAGACTCTTTAAGAAACAAATTTAAAGAATTTAAAATTATGACTGTTTACAATCAATATATTTATGAAAATTTAATTTACGTTCATAAAAATATTTCAAAATTCAAGAAAAATTGTGATTTACATAAAATTAATACAAGACAAAAAAATAAACTCGCTATGCCCGGCACTAGGCTCCATAAAATAGGTAAATCCTTTAAGGGTAATTGTATACGTTTTTATAATAAGCTCCCAAATGAAGCCTTAAGCCTATCATTAAATAAATTTAAATTATATGTTAAAAATAATTTAATAAAAAAATCCTACTATAGTGTAAAGGATTACATCGACGACGGTATGGCCTGGGAATGAATCTGTATTGTATTGCGAATAGCTAGTAATCTCCGCAATTTGTTTTTTGTTGTAAATTATTTTGCTTTATCGACCTTCTGCATCACACCGATTCCTTAGAAGTCACTACTTGCGGTAGCATCGGGAGTCGGGTTGCCTCCCTCCCTCAAATATGTGCGAAGGGGGTGATGGCTGGCTCTTGTGTTATGCTCGTGAACGGGTGCTGCTTGCGGTGACTGGTTGTGTGGCAGGCCGAAGATTTATATATATATGTTTTTTCTGTTATTATTATTTAATTTTCGTTGCCTGAAATCATTAGGCTTCTTTTCCTATTGATTGCGACGGTTCTAGTTGTTCCAAATTTGCATTTAAGTTTGACGTTTGTGAAACAGTGATCACAATAACAAAAAATATATCCGGCTGAGTTTGTTGTGTGGTTCTTCTCAGACCAGGACGCGTTTGGAACCCTCATAGCTTTAACATTAAGATGGAAAGTGCTTTCTCAGAAGGGCTTATTACGATAAATCTAGTATCGTAATAGGCCCTCCTGACACTTCCATGTTGACGTACACAAGTGATCACTGATTATGATTCTAAGTGGAAAAGATATAAATAAATAAATAAATAAATAAAAAATAAATTTAAATAAACTTTGAAAAAAAATGCCTTGACTTTTATACATATTTCGACATATAAAATGCGTAGAAACTTTTTTCCCCCACGCCTTATATGAAACCAAAAGTTCAGTCACTGACTCACCAGGAACTCTCAGATACGACCACTGATAGGAATTTTTTTTTTTTAGAATGTAGGTACTCACTAAGACAGGATGATGTGAAATTCGACCCCTAAAGGTATGTGATGATTACTTATAGTATAAAATTCATACATTTATTATTCATATATTATTATATCATTCATGAGTGAATACTCATTATAGTTTTTATAATAATAACCATTATTTATTTTTAATTGATGCCGTAAAAAAGTTTCCTAGTGGGAAAACTTAATAGTAATAACTTACTTCATAAATCTTTATAACCACGCGGACGACGTCGCTTGCAACAGCTAGTAAGCATATAATAGGGAACATGCAAAAAAATTTAAATGGTCTCAAATATTTTTTTTTCGATTACTTTTTATCATCTTATTAAAATAAAATCATTTTTTTTTAATTTACTAATCATTTAAGGCCATAAAATAATTTATGAAAAGTGCAAATTTAGGGAGCGAAATTCAAAATTCCAAAACGCGCCACCATTGGTCGAAAGGAACTGTGACGTCATTTGACACACCATTCAATATATCGGCGTTTAAGTTCATACTGTGGTATCAGTGTGACTGAGAAAAATAAATAATTTAAACCTATATTTTCGTGCTTAAGGTTTTATTAAATGATACAATTATTTAGGTAATCTTAAAAACATTCTTAAAAACAAATACATACAAACTCTTTGTGCATAGCAGTTAGCATGCTACTAGGTAAACAATACATTTTTTAAATGTTTCTGCCTCTGAATCATTTTTCACTTCACTTGACTCAGATAAATAACTTGGTTGATAATCAGCAGATATAGAAGATATAAGATGCTATAGAAGTATTATCAGCTGTGTTTTCAGTAAACAATTTTCTTTTTAAAACAGATAGTTTTACTTTTAAAACTGTTTTGTAACAATGTTGTGTGTTAAATGAGGAAATGGTGACAATGCTACATTTTGTTTTTCAGCAGGTATATTTACATTGACACCTTTACTTCCATACTTCGGTTTAATATTAACTTTCACAGCTTAGTCACTTGGTAATTTATCTTTAATAAGCGAAAAGCAAGGCTCTGCCTTATGATCATCACATTCAATAGGAGAAGTACTGAGTCTTGGCTGATTAATATCACAGACATTTGTATGAGCAGTACTAGGACTTACTTAGAGTATATCACTTCTTTATGAAGGTCATCATTTTTTAAACACTACTTTTGATAACTAACTCTGAAAAGACTTCATTAACCGATGCTAATCTTTGCCTTTTGACTATGCACATTCTCATTCTATCAGCTGGTGTTTTTGCCACAAAAATATATAAGGAACAACTCCTTTCTTCAAACTTAGATTACATCTTTCTCCTTGTTGTTTCGTTACACATATTATATTTAATACAATTTGCTGTATCTTCCTTAACCTGAAATAAATCGACAGACCATAAAAATTGCGTAAAACAAAAAAAGATTACGGTTTTTATATAAAGTTATACTGAAATTTGTAAGATAGGTTAGGTTAATTTTAAACTAAAATTTTCTAATGTTTAATACTTACTATAAATTTAAACTATTAGATTAAACTTATAAAAAATAAAGTATACTTACGTTAAATTGATCTTCACAACCATATAAACACGATTTAGGACATATATTATCCCTTTTAATTACCATACACCATTGTTTTTGTACTTTCGCATCTCTTGGAATACAAAAAACACTTTGTCGGGTGTTTTTCTAATACTATTTTTGCACTCCGGTACTATACAATATTTGTAAGATGACTTTTATCTTCTTCCATGACTTGTAAAGCAATTAAAACTTAAAATATGTATGAAGTAACTAAAAAGTAAAAAGTGCATAGTAAACATTCACTGGATGTGTCATTTGACGTCACGCAAAGCGCGCGCAAAATGACGGCGTTTGAACGGCTCAAATTTATTACAAGTTTTAATTTTTAATTTGAAGAAAAACTAGAATCTTTTCAAACCTATTTATATTTTTTTCTACGATATATAGAGGTAAATGATTAATTTACGTCAAAAAAAAATTACATGAATGTTCCCTATTATTCATATATTTTATATTTTATTCCAATATGTAATATATTTTCATTTCATTTTATTTTATTCAAATATGTATTTTTTTAAATTACAATAAATATGCGCAAGTTCACTTCGAAATACTTGTGTTTAATGAAATCAGAAATTCCCAATACATACTCAAATTAGTCCTGGCTGATTTTTTTATAGTTGTAATAAATAAACTTAAAATATTTTTTAAGATTTTTTTTAATAAGCTGCTAATGTATTTAATAATTTAATTTTAACTTTAATCTAAAATGTACGACATTTCTTCGTAAGCCCAGACTTTCATTTAAAGTGACAAAGTAATATGCTTTCAGTGCTTTATAAAACAGCTACAAAAGATAATTTAATTTAAAGTTTACAAACAGACTACAGAATAAGCACAACTGGCTACAACAAGTAAACGGGTAGAGTAGTCGTTTGTGCATTTATTTATTATTTATTTATATCGTTACTCGACTTCTTTGGGCTGAACAGAGCCTGGTCCTTGTTGCGAGTCTCATTACGACTGCGTTGAACTTCGACTTAACTTGACTTCACTTGTTATGAGTGACTGTACCAAATGAGTCAAAAGTTTTGTATGGTACAAAATACTAACAAGATCAGATGGATTGCCTATATAATGTCATATTCTTATAAAATAAATAACGGAAAAATGTAAAAAAGTAATCTCACACTCAGTGGTTTATTTTCTTCTAGGTAATAATACAATTGTATAATTCATCAAGGTACCTTCCCACATTTATCACGAAACCCAATTATACATATTACCATAATGTGTTTTGTTTAATCCATCTTCCATGAGCTCTACGTTGGATCACTAATATTTTAAATCATTCAAATCAATTAAGAATGAGTCAGCCCTATATTTTAGGTAATTTAAACTCTAAACTACTACTTGACTGCTAATCTGGAAGGGAATTCGTTGCTGTGTTATGAAAATCCACAACATGTCAACATCACCTAGAATTACTGGAAGAAGCGGTCAACCAAGTACTTTCTTGCTGATCGCGGGATGGCAGTGCAAGCAAGCAGCACTATATAACGATGGACCTGAATTCAACGACAAACGTCGGGATCAACAGGTGACACATATACTTTGTTATAAGAAACTAGCCCTAGAAAAGTTTTGAATAATTAAGTGACCATGTGATTTATGATATTATTTTTACTACGGATTCCAACTTTCAAAGCTTTTAAGATCCAGTTGTAGGTTAAAAAGACACGTTTTTTTTTTTCTTTAATAAGTTATGTAACTGACGCCATAGTTGAGACTTGCAATATAAAAGTAATGTTAATATTTTTGATTAAGATTTAGGCTTTTTATGTCTTTATGTAGACGTAGAAGTGAACACTTTCAATGAAGGGGTAATATGCGGTTTACAAATTGTTTTTAAAAAATGTATACAAAACTAAAATTTGTGGTTAGAGAAATTAAAGCATTTGATAAACAGGTTCTTAAAAGAACGATAATATAAAAAAGTATATATCAGTCGTAAATAATTGAAATATAAATACAATGTTAAACAAGACGAAAAGGAATAACGTTAGATATTTCATATATATTTTTTTTCTGAATGTAAAAGCGCTGCTAACATCATAAACCCATTTACAAATCGTAATGATCCTTTTGTTAAAGATAGTAAGTAGTTCCTTATAGAATACAAAATGTGAATGGATGAAATATAATTTTAGTTTATACATTAGAAAGAAATTAAAATTCCAGAGTATCTTATAGATAGACTTAAATGAATATGACCCGGATTTTTTTTTTGCTATGACTGTTCCACAGATGTTAGAATATTTATATTTAATTTCGAATTTGTTTAGTTACAGTTGATGATCTTAAATTAAAATCAGTTATTGAAATTGTAAATATAATAGTTATCCCGAAATCAATTCGTTAGAATCGATAAATTATTTTATAATGATGATGGTATTGGTTTAACATTTAGATCGATTTTAAACTAAACCAGTAAACACGTGCATTTCGTATTAAAATGAAAAAATAAAGCAAGCAATTAGGTCTTTTAAATCCCTATTAAAAGAAATGTTAAACGACACGCCTGACACTCGATTATTTAGTTTCCGATAGTACCTATGTCAAAGAATAAAATAGTTATTTTAAAATATTTATGTTATTTATATTGTTTGTAAATATTTATAAACATGTACAGCCATGTTAAACTTATTTAAATTTATATAAATATAGAATGAAAAATAAACCGATACGGGCAGGGATTCAAACCCACGACTACTGGGAAACCGTCCTGTCGCTCTACCAACTGAGCTACCATATCGCTGTCCGCCTCGGTGAATTAAGCATTCTATATGTGATCTTCTTTATCGGGTTATACATTTTGGATGTTTTAATTTTTGATGTTAAAGTTTGTTTCCATTTCTTCTGCTTCTTAAGTGTATTACTAATAAGTGGAAACTTAATTGGTATATGTAAAATCTTGTTGTTATTATTATTTTGTGTGATGTTGTACTGTTTGTTTCCCAAATACAAATCTACACATATAATAAAATTGTCACTGATCCATTCATGTACATGGAATTAAAAAAAAACATTATAGTTGGACTTTATAAGAGCAAGAGAACCCAAACGCTAAGCTCAGAAACGCCTTAACTAATTTAAATGCGGTTTTCAGGAATATATTATCACAGTTTTCACTCAACATTTAGTGTTTATTTCATCTAAATCGGTTAATAAATAAAAAGGTTATGACAATTTATGTCAATGACCATAGGTACCAGAAAATCTTATTCTATACATGTAATAAATCTGTAAAGGAGTAGTCTTTGTACTTTGAAAATGTTTAAAAAAATATACTAGGATTTGAAATAATAACTAATGGAATCCATTTTCAAAGTCTTTTTTAAAGCCTTTGTCTATTTATATGTTTGTCTTTTAGTTGTGCACACATCTTTTAGTTGTTTTTTTAACAATCGGTTTATAAATAAAGAAGTTAATAATATTTTATTGTCGTACCATTGCTTCTTACCAGTTTGAAGGTTTATAGTTTATACATACATTAGTAAGTACAAAGGCTACTTTTTATCAACATCGAAAACTACGCGTACGTAGTTGCAGGCACAGCATGTTAACAACATACTATGAGGCAAAGTCGCCTTTCGGGTCTGTTCCTATGTCTGTATGTATGTATGCTTAAATCTTTAAAACTACGCAACGGATTTTGATGCAGTTTGTTTTTAATAGACAGAGTGACGCAAAAGGAAGGTTTATATGTATAATAACATGCTTAATATATCAGAGAACCACTGATAATTTAACTAGAATGGACAAAATTATAAATGAGTATGTAAGGGGAAGTATGAAATGGGCACCCGTGACCGAAAAGTGGTTAATTAACAGATTAGAGAAGTACGGGCATGTTATACGAAGGGATAAATGCCATGTGACGAGGAGAATGTTAAAGATGAATGTAGATGGAAAGAAGAGTGGAGTAAGGCCGAAGAGAATGTAGATAGGCTGTTTAAAAGATGACATGTTGAAAAAAGGAGTTAATACTAGGATGACGAATGATAGCGGAGTCGCAGAAAACGACATGTTGTGCCGACTTCACAAAGTGAGATAAGGGCAGGGAGTATATTTGCCCTTTGCTAATATCTGTCATGAGATAAAAAAAAAATCGCGGATTAGACTTTACAATATCTATTCATGAGCTTAGGATGACATACACACTAAAATAATGACTTAAACCACAATTCAAGGAAAGAAAGTTGATTTTTGCCTGCAATATTTGGTTTGACCTATAACCAAGCGAAACTATATGTTATCTTTTTGACGTCTGAAGTCGTTGTACATTTTTATTCAGTAAAAAGTTATTAAATATTCATTTATCTATGACTTTGGAATTGGAAGCAACCATTTTCATTTTATTAGACGGAGAATTATGGGACAAATCCCTATATACCAAGTGTTCGTTATAAAAGTTTTTATTATAATACAAGAATTTAAAATTCTTTTAAAATACGGGGCTTAAGGTGTAATTTACCTTATGTTTTACCCGACCATTCGGCTAGGTTACACCAGCCGTGGTCACGGGGAGATTAGCGGTGTGCGGCGCCATCGACTGCGAGCGGAGGTATCTTTTTCATGTACCCTCACTTGTGGATTATATTTATAAAAGTCACTACACACGACACTAACATTGTCATCGGGTTTACTTGACGAAATATTGCGGTTATTTAATTTTCCTATAACTGGATTCCATGCAGTAGACCGTTTATATCCATCCTCACGATTAAAATTCTTGTGTTTTAATTTCAATCGCTTTTCGAACCATTCTGCGGTAATATTGGCGATCGGTGGATAAAACTTTGGGTTGATGGAGCTCAATCCAGTGGTTGGTGTTGGTGGTCATAAGATGTTCCGCTATTGCTGATTTCGTCGTCTGGCGATGCTTAATTCTCCCAGCTAAGAGATGGCAGTGTTTGCAATCGAGAAACTGAGTTATGTAGACTAGTTCTGTAATAATAAATAATAAAGTGTAACAGTGAAAGTAAAAAGTGTATATAGTAAACAGTTAAGTGTGCTTGTTAGCAGTGCCAGTAAAGTATTTCAAAGAATATAACGACTGTCGTTGGTTATTCTTTGAAGTAAGAGAGTTCTTATACAAGAGCATGCATATTTGTGGAGGGCTTAGGTAGGTTAGGGTCCCGTAGTACCCTGATCTTAGCAGCTGACCCGTAGTTCAGCTGCAAACCTTTTTACCGCCGAGTGTCTCAGTAGATAGGTGGAAGTGGGCAAGCAGCGGAAAGCGGTCGCTTCGGATCCCGCTACCCTCCGCTACTAATAAAGACAGAACAAACACCAACTGGACGTATAACCGGTTCGCCAACGCAACGCGACTGTTCAGACGCATTTCCCATATACGGCTTCATCGAGCAACGTGCCGGAACACGACTAGGTCGCTTTGCGGCACGACTTTGCCCGATGGGTAACATTGTCGGCGACCCGATGTTATGGACTACCACCGAGAAAAATCAAATCACAACACTCGCACGGCGGATTCGCAAAGCGTAAACATTTAAATTTATATCTCTTACAAACTTCTTGTAGACCTTTCAAAATAATTCTCAGTGTTACGACTCTCCGCGTGGCGAGGTGCTATCGATTCGCTCACATTCTGCTAATTTATATCAGCTGTGATATTAATTTTCACAGTACCTATAAAGTCTTTATGTCTTATATACTATTTAACAACAAGTTATGAATACAATATGACTAAATTAATCAATAAACATTCAATAACCTAAACATTGTTTAAGTATAATTTGAAACTTTGATTTCCGAACTTTGAAGTTATGTAAAAATAATACTGATAAATATGGAAACAATACCTTACAATTAAAACAGCCATAAAATATCAAATGCATTAATAACTTTGTAAAGCTTTTACATAAATAAATAGTCAAAGTTAACTAGACACTGACACAAAAGTCTTTATGAGATATTCATATTTCATTACGTTGAAATACTTTTTTCATACTGAGGGTTCTTTTTGATATGTTATTATATTATGTTATATTACAATATTTTACGTTATGATACTTTACGTTACGTAACTAAAAATACGTAAAATATTTAAAGTAATTAAAAGTAAATTAGACTCATAACAACATAATGATGTTTAACAGTTATATTTTAAATAATTTTCGACAAGCGATGCTCTGTGTTGTTGGGTCAAATGCATTCTATGTCCTCGAACTCCTTAGTAATTTATGAACCGATTTGATTCAAATATTTTTTAATCGTTAACTTTAGGTTTGGTAAGTGTTTATGAGCAAAAAATTGATGATATGTCTTTGATGAATAATCGACCTAAATGATTTTCAATGGTTTGAATTGAGTTAAGTCGTCTTACGTAGCTTCGGTTTGGGAGTGAAACTATTTACATTTTTTTTCATTTAACAGCTTGAAAACAAGCCAGTCAATATGTCTTTCAACCTGATACGATACTTGATAAACAACTACACTGCATAAAATCATTTACTTTATCTAATTAAGCTGTTTAATTTTAACCCCGGTCCTGCCGTCTGCTTAATGTATTTTATGGTAACACTTATAATTTTTTTTTTATTTAAAAAAAACTTGTTATTATAACACTATTCAATTTTATCATTTTATGTATTACAGCATTTTGTTCATTTTTAAATTATTATTTTTTAATACTGTATTTTGTTATTCTTTTTTTAAGAATGTACTTACTATAAGATTTATTGTTCTGTTATACATATTTGTTTTTTCGTTATAAAACGGCGGTTGGTCGATAAATATGTAGCTTAAATTATGTGTTATTTTATAATGAAACAATGAAACACACAGGTAGAATGTGAAGGAACATTGCGTAACTGTCTATATGTAGGCTAGATAAATATAATTTAAAATAGTCATTTTTTATTAAAACAGCTACATAAATATTTACAATATAAATACTTAACAACAAAAATGACTATTCCATCAGCGCTATTTCAAAGTGTTATCTAGTTTGATTTATTGTTATTGCTCAAATTTGACTTCGTTCCTACGATATTCGCATTATTCCTGTAATAAATATCAATTAGCAACTGTGTGCAAGCTGTGTAAGCTGAAGACTCAATGTTTTCAAGTCGTTTATAATAATTAATAATTATTCCAACAGGAGCAGTTGCAGTGAGATATATCAACTATAAACTGTAGCTCTTAATACTATTACGATATGGATACTAATTAAAAAATATGGTTGCCTGTAAAGTCGGTTTTACGGGCGAAGGTTTACGTGACCACGTCTTTTTCTCGGTAGAATATTTATTGATATGAATATTATTAAATTGCACAATATTTTAATAATTTGAGTGATTTTGTTGAGGATAGGACGATGAAGACGTTGTCACGTAAAATCATTTTATATATTATTTATTTTATATTATATTATTGATGTTATTATTTTTTACAAAATTTATTTACAGACTTTTTCGATACATCAATTAGTTGCGGAGATATCGATCATTGAAGTTATTGTTTGCTACCAGTATTTTATATATATATTTTTTTCAGTTATAAAAAAATACTATTTCCAATTGTGTCTACCAAGTATGGTCACATGTACTGGCCTACATATTAAATAATAATAAGTACAGATAATGTTATGTGACGTCACTTCTGATTTTAAATATTTTAATATTTTTAATTTTAAAGAATTAATTTGAAAATCAAAACACTTATTCAGATCGAAGGTTCAAATTTTTGCTAAATAAATTTGAAATTAATTAAAATTTGTAATTGTAAATAATGAAGTTGAAAATTAAAACATTTACTTAAATTAGATGTTAAAATTCTTGCTCAACACATTTTAAATCAAGTTTTCTTATATCTGCCACTTTTTCTTAATATTTGTAATTTTAAAGAATCAATTTGAAAATCAAAACATTGCTCGGCGGACCGATCATGTTTGAGTGGGAGAGAGACGCAAGGCATTCTATGTGTGTGTGACTCATCGTTACGTTACCGGGCGTTACACTTTTTCATAAGTGACTCCCAGTATAACCTAATTTAAGACGTTGTCACGTCAAAAATAATTAAAATGTACATCAAATTAATATTATTTTTAAAATTACGAGAAAACGACAATTGAAACATTAGGTCTAATGACACAGTAAAATCTCCATGGTCGGCATCGACAGAGAACAGTAAATACACGAGTAATATCTGAAGACTGCAAATTGCTATGCTCTTATGACAGATTTGTCTCTACTTAGTGCTAATAAAAAGGTGAACCACATTTATATAGGTACCACAGGTATATAGTGTTTTCATTATTCGTAACAACGTTTTTTTTTTCGTTAATCTGTTATTTTTTTTTATCTTTACCCAAAAATAGATACCTGTTATAAATTCTTCATCATCATCATCATAAATTCATCATGTGAACTTCGGTTTTTTTTAAAAAACATATGTTTAAGTATTTTGTACTTCTACAATACTTAGTTCTATCTCTAAAATACAATCCATAACATAAGAATTTATGTCAAAAAGGAGTAGTGTTATAGAATTGAAGAATTGTCATAATGTGTCTGTGATTTATTTGCCTGAGATCTACGCCTCGGATCCAATACCAGAAGACTCTAACATACCTCTATCTCCGACATATATATAATTCACTGAGACGGAAAGTGATACTCAATTGGTAGAGCGACAGGACGGTTTCCCAAAGGTCGCGGGTTTGAATCCCTGCTTATTAATTATTATATCCCTGAATATTATTTACGATAATATTGCTTTACTGTGATTGGAATACAACCACAGTGTAAGTAACTTACAACGTCGGTTGCCATTTACCAGCATTGATTTGATATAAACAATTATACCTTTATAAAAGTTATTGTGATAGCTTTGATCGGGCAAAACATGAAGCAGACTTTGATAAAAATCCTTTTAAATACTCAAAAAACATTTTCAAAGATCAAAAAGGTAAGCTTCTCTCGACCAACGAGCAAATCTTCGATCATTATAAAAGCACATACGAAGTGCCAGAAAACCAAAGACTATATGGGGATCCAATCGAAGACAAACCTGAGACTCCTACTGAAGATTTTCATGCCAAGCCACCAACCTTGGAGGAAATCAATAAAATAAATTAAATGAAACCATCTAAGTCAGCACCAGGTCCGGATGGTATCCCTTATATAGTTTACAAAAAATGTCCATCGCTCCATAAACATTTTTTAAATATATTCGGTCAAATCTGGTCAAGAAAGCAAATACCGGTATCATTCGGAAAAGCCCTTTTAGTCCTCATTCCGAAAAACGACAATGTCAATAATCCCAAGGATACAAGACCGATAGCCCTAACAAATACAATTTCCAAAATATTTTTCTCTTTTTTACAAACTAAAATGACGCAATTCATGATTAACAATAGATATTTCAGGCCTAATCACCAGAAAGGGTTTTTGCCCGGAATTTCTGGATGCCTGGAACATAATACGTTAATATCGGAAAGCCTTAAAGATGCTAGAACTAGCGAGAGACAAATTACGGTTTGTTGGATAGACTTAGAAAACGCCTTTGGGTCGGTACGACATGAACTAATGATGTTCGCGCTTAAATTGTATAACTGTCCTACGGTAGTTCGCGACATTATTGCATCATATTATTGAAAATTAAAATTCTCTATAATTTTTAATGAAAACCATTCAAAACCACTCAATTATAACGTTGGTTTATTTCAGGGCTGTTGTATTTCTCCTATTATATTTAATATAGTTATTAATATTTTAATAGCTAAATTAATTAGAAATGAAAAAAAATTGGGGCTATCGGTTTAAGTTCAACAACAAATACACAGAATCCATTCTAGCTTTTGCAGATGATCTCGCGATACTGACACGTAATCCGAAACAATGTCAGGTACTTTTAAATGTAGTTGAGGATTTCTGTACGTGGACCGGCGGATTGAGGACAAAACCAAGTAAATGTTTTAGTCTGTGTCTGGGTAGACGGAATACCAAATATACCTCTTACGATCTGGGTCTTATAATGGGCGGTCAGTGCGTTAGTTCGGTTACGGAAGCAGCTCCGTTTAAATTTTTAGGTAAAAAAATCGATTACCAAGGCCGTACTCCATCGTTGGATGTAATAGTCGACAGCTTTTTAAACGATCTCAAAAAAGTAGACAACCAACCAATAAGTAACGTCAAAAAAGCTTGGATTTACGATAATTATTTAACATCACGTCTAAATTGGCCTTTCCTCGTGTATGATATAAATAAAACCCTTTTGTCAAAGTTAGATGCAAGCGTCATAAAGACATTGAAGTTATGGCTCGGGTTAGCGCACTCAGCGGACTCTTCAACCTTATTTAGAGACCGAAGCAACTTTGGATTAAAATTAAAGAAACCATCGGAGCTCTACAAACATCTAAGAGTTACAAAAAGACATATCATGGGAAAATCTAAAGATGATACTGTAACTTCTCTCCCAAAAGACAAAGTTGCCTCAGATTTCGAGTCACGACTTCAATTCCATAAAAAAATTATGATAGGTGCTCAAACAAATAAAGTAGGGCTAGGATCAAGTAGGAAAGTTCAAGACATAGACATAACAAAATGTTTTATTCGACAAGACGAAAACGATAATTACCGACTCCACGCGATGAGCCTAGAAATTCAAAACGAATGGGTGACCATAGGAGACTTTTGTATTCCACTAGCTTAGAAGTGGCGCACCTTAATTTATGATTGGTCCCCGGCATTATTAAAATTCTATCTTAATGCATTCCAAATGACTCTCCCAGATCAAAGTAATTTAGTAAGATGGGGCAAAGCCACCGAAAAGTCTTGCAACATCTGTGAGGAGGCAATAGGAACTGTGAAACATCTATTAGTAGGGTGTAGGGTACTTCTAGATAAAGGTCAATACTCGCGTCGCCACGATAAGGTATTAGAAATTATACGGGAAGCGGTTAGTCTTTCAGTAGCAAGAGCCCGGAAGGGTATAATAACCACCAAACGATCTGTAGAATTAATTAATGTAGAAATAAAAAGAAGGCTCCTCCAAAAAATCAAAAGCGAAGCCTTATTCAATATTAGGCGCGGCTCCTGATTGGACTCTCATGATGGACACGTATGAAAAGCATTACAAAATCCCTGAAGATGTTGGTGTTTCGTCATCCAGACCTGACTTATTCCTGTATTCGAAACATCTGAGGCGCGTGATACTTGTGGAGCTTACTGTTCCTTGGGAAACAAACTTCGAAATCTCTCTATAGCCTACTTAAAGACCTTGGCCTTTCTAGAACAAGCATCGGTTCATTTCTAGAACGTATTTCAAGGGCGGCATTAGTAGGTTCTTTCCAAATTTGGTTAGGTAGGGAGAGGAGTGTGGAGGGTGAAGGTGAGCGTTTTTGCGCATAATAAAGGGGCCTAATCTCTAATGAAAATATGGTCTTCCTTACGCGGGATAATAATAATAATAATAATAATAATAAAGCTTTATTTAAATTTAAAAAAACAAATTTAAAGTTCCATACAAAAAAAAAAAAAGTATTTATCTTAACTCTGCTTATAACAAAATGTAATGGTAAAGTAATAATAAAAGTATATATATATGTATAAAATGAGGTAAAAAAAAAAACTTAACATAAGTGACTTTTCAGTCGTCATTTTTTTTGTATGGACCCCCTTTGGGTAAAAGCCTCCTCCAAGGACTGCCATTTCTCCCGGTCTTTTGCCGTAGTCATCCAATCTCGACCTGCTACCCCTACTACTTCATCTGCCCACTTAGCACAAGGTCGACCTCGCGCTCTTGTGCCTTTTGGCCCCGACCATTTTACCGATCTAAAGGTCCATCTGTCGTCATTATACCTGGCTACGTGGCCAGCCCACTTCCATTTTCTTTGCAATGAGAAAGTTAAGGCGTCAATAATATTTGTTTTTTTCCGAATGGTCTCGTTTTTGACTTTGTCTTTTAGTTTTATGCGTAGGTAACTTCTTTCCATTCTTCTCTGGCTAGTCTGTATTTTGTTCCTAGTTTTGAAATCGAACGTCCATGTTTGGCAACCATAAGAAATACTTGGTAATATTATTGTATCCATTAATATGCTTTTCAACGGTAGAGGGAGATTAGATTTAAATATTTCTTTTTGAGCCCAGTACTTTTTCCAGGTGATTGCTATTCGTCGGTCTACTTCTTCAATATTTCTATTTTTATTGAAAGAAATCTGTTTGCCTAGATAAACATATTTCTCTACAAACTCGATAGGAATGCTGTTAATAAGTATGGGTATCTTGTGGTGATTTGTCATAACCTTTGTTTTGTCTAGGTTCATTTCTAATCCAACTTTAATACTGGCCTGATTTAAATCGCTTATCATTTGGTTTAATTGTTGAGGAGTTTCTGAGAATGTAATGATGTCGTCGGCGAACCTGAGGTGGCTTAGGTGTTTTCCATCTATCTTAATTCCTCGTTCTGACCACGGTAAGTTTTTCATTATGTGTTGTAAGACGGCTATGAATAATTTGGGAGAGATCGGGTCACCCTGCCTCACGCCTCTGCGTATATTAATTTTTGAACCAGTTTTGTCTAGCTTGACTCTACTTGTGCTATTGGCATAGATGTTTTTTAGTATGTCTATATATTTTTTATTTATGTTTTGTGTCGTCAATGCTTCCCAGATACTGTCATGTGATATAGAGTCAAAAGCTTTTTTATAATCAATGAAAGCTAAATATAACGGTCTGCGGAATTCTAAATATTTTTCAATTACCTGGTCAACTACTTGTATGTGATCTTGAGTACCAAAACCACTTCTGAAACCAGCCTGTTCTATGGGCTGTTGTATATCAATTTTTGAAGTAATTCTATCAAGTAAACAAGAAGCAAACAGTTTGTAGAAACACGGCATAAGGCTAATTGGGCGATAGTTACCTATGTCAGCTGGATTGCCTTTTTTATACAATAAGATGATTATAGATTCTGTCCATGAGTCTGGTACAATTTCTTCGACTAATATTTTGTTGCATAGAATTGTGATAGGTGTAAGTAGTAAAGTTCTTGCCAGTGTGAGACATTCATTTGTAATGCCGTCGTGACCCGGACTTTTTTCTGGTTTTAGCTTCCTTATCTGCTTCAGGATTTCAGGTTCCGTAAACTGTAAAACGGGGGAAGTATCTTTATCTTGATGCCCCGTACTAGTTGGTGTTGCTGACTGTGATTGGCTATATAGTTTTCTATAAAAGTCAGTAGCTATATTTATTACCTCTGTTCGTGATTCTGATTTGGTAGACTCTGCTTTAAGAGTTGTGATCCAATGTTTTGCTCTGTCCAACTCTTTATATGCTTTTTTAGTTGATCTAGTTTTTTCAAGATATCTTTGTATGATATTACTTCTATAGATATCGTAGCATCTCCTTATTTCTTTGTTTGTAGCTTTGTAAAGGTTTTTAAGAATTTCTTTGTCCCTTTTGTCTAGTTTTTGTTTGTTTTGTAATTTATTTCTTTTTTTCATAAGCTTTAAAGCCTCGTCTGATAGTATATTGCACCTTTTTTTATTATTAGTATTCTTTAAGCTTTTGATTATGGATTGTATAATATTTTGGTAGTACTTATCAGCTTTGTAGTTTTCTTGTGTCTTTATAAGTTCTGGTACATAATTATTTAGATTTTTAAGATAGATATCTTGCTCTTCTTGCGTTTTCAATGTATTTAATGTGTTTGAAAAGTTACGCCTACTTTTTTTCGTTGATTTTAATTGGAGGGTTACTCTTACCATCCTGTGATCTGATCCAAAAGGGACTGATGAGAGTACTTCATACTTAGAAATTAGGTGGGGTTTTGTAGTCATGATGTAATCAATCTCATTTTTTGTGTTTTTGTCTGGAGAGATCCATGTCCACCTTTTATGGGTTTTCAACTTGAATAAGGTATTTGTGATTTTTAAATTGTATTCATATGCATATTGAATGAGTCTTTCTCCCCGTGTACTCCTGTTCCCAAAGCCATATTTTCCAGTGACTAAATGTTCGTGTTCTTTCGGTACCCCAATCTGTGCATTGAAGTCGCCCATAGAGATAACATATTTTGTAGTGATATATTCATGAGCTTTAGAAAGGTCTTCATAATATTTATCAATATCTTCCTGCGACGAACATTCAGTAGGTGCATACGCCTGTATTATTGCGAAAGGAATGTTTCCCAGTTCAATTTCTAATATACAAACTCTATCCGATATACCAGTGAAAGTTTGAATATATTCTTTGTATTTCTTTTTGACTAGAAAGCCCACCCCGTAAAGACCTTTGGTTTTTCCTATGTAATACATAATATAATCATCATCCTCGATAATGTTCTCTCCCAGTCGACGGACTTCACTTAAACCTAGTATATCATGTTTAATGTTTTGTAGCGCTGCTTTTAATTCTATAAATTTTGATGCAGATGATAGTGATTTAACATTGAAAGTACAAATGTGTAAATTAATTTTCTTCATTTTCCTTGGAGGGTTTTGGTCGTACTCTCCCGCGGTGACCAGCCGTATTGGGAGATTAGAGGTGAGTAGGGAGTCCATTTGTGGTTGCTATACTACGTTCGGATGTGTTGACTTCGTTTTATTTAAAGTACTATCAGTGTGAGCTAATTTCGGTTTTTGTAGAATGTAATCTTTGATGTTTGTTGCTTTATTTTTCTTAGACGGTTGTTTAGAGAGATGCTTAGAAACATGACTGGAGGCGTGTGATGCCTCCGGGGACTCAGATAAGTTTCTCTTGTTTAGTTGCTTACGTTGTGTATTGTTATTGTTTAATAAAATGAGTTTATCATATTTGATGAAAGCGTTATTGCCTGCCTCTTTTTCCTTCTGTAATTGAATTTGCAATTCCTTACGTTTGTTAAGGACTTCTAGGGGATAATCTTCCTTTATATAGTACGAGGTGTTTTGTAAACAGTATTTTTTCGTTGTTTGTATTTTTATTTTGATGCCCATTGTAGTAAACGATACCACAACTGGTCTGACTTTGTCACTTTTCTTCCCTAGTCTTCTGACTGCTTCAATGTTATTAGTGTCGCAAGATATATTAAAGTAAGTGTTTATTATGGTGATTATAGATTTTTCTAAATCGGGATAGGATCTTTCTCGCTCTTCTACGCCGAAGAAGACAAGGTTTTTGCGTCTTATGTATCTTTCTAAGTTATTTATTTTTGTACTTTGTTCTTCTAATTTATTTTCCAGAATCTCGTTTTTAAATTCTAAAGATTTAAATTTCTCATTAATGTTGTTGTTTATCGTGGATTTTATATCTTCCTTCATTTCGATCATGTCTTGTTTTTGTTGCTTTAATTCATGTTGCATGTTAATTAACATGTTTCTTATTTCCTCCATAATGTGTCAATATATGTCACCAAGCGACCTCTATCTATTGCTTTTTTTTTGGTTACTAGATGGCGGCAGTTGGTAATTCGATCCTATAAAGTCAGCAGTATCTCATTGGGTCTGATAGACGGCGCTGAGACGATTAAACTCAGATGATTGCTGTAGATGTCGTTACTGCTTATTATTTTGAAGTAATTAGAGGATCGTTACTTGCACTTTTGAAGTTATGATGATAATGTTTATTATTATTCTTTTTAACACTTTACACAGTACACACTTTGATTCCTGATGATTGATTACACAATATGGTTTATACATGTATATATTTTTTAATTCTTTCCAGTTGATTGTTGATGTTTGATGATGGTTCACGAATGACTTTTTCACTTTCACTTTTACAAGAATTCACTGCTTGAAAACTGTTTTGTTTATATTTATCTAAGTCTAATAATACACTATTTTTAAAATTTCCCACTTATCGTACTTGTTAATTCACTTGTATATTTTTTAAATACGTTTATACACGAGCACAATGTTCACCGTGGCACTGTGGCTCCCTCCCTTACGCGGGATACGTAAGTCTATTAACTTAGCAATAATTTGACATGATGTAGCGCATGTCTCAGCAAGATTAGTTTAAATGGGGCCACGCCGAGAACCTCCTCGTGTCCACTAACCTTGCCATCCAAAATCGTCCCGTGGCATCGGAATCGGTAGAGGCCGGTGTTCTCTAGGCAAAAACGGTTAATGAGTTGCCTAGAGTAGTAGTTGCCAACGCCGGATACCACGGTTGTGTTTTGTGATTATTAGTCTGGGCGTGGTTCTCGACTGTTTATCGTGGCCGGCGGTAGAGGCCTGTCGGGTTCATTGTTGGGCCTCCTACTCTAAGAGGACTTTCGTCGATTTTTTTAATGGTTCTAAATTCGGTTTATCTCCTGGTCTGATTTGCTGGGTAACGAACTTTCTGAACCAGAGATCCCTCCGAGTAGTTGTCGAAGGGTGTTCCTCGGAAAACTTGACAATAAATTCCGGAGTGCCTCAGGGGTCCGTCTTTTCTGCAACTATTTATATATATTTAGAGATAAATATTTATATATATTTAGACATGACAAGTAATCTATGGGGACTATTAATTAATATACTTAAGCCACTAAAAGACATTGTTGCACTAGACTCCATGCATGTTTCAAAAATGTTAAATTGGAGTATATATTTTCATCTAATGAAACAGGAAAATAATTTCTTAACCGTTCACATTTTGTAAAAATGCGATGTATAAAAAAATAGACACCTGAAACGTAAAACGCGTAGGCATAACACACCCAGCATAACACACACACCATCTTTATCCGAAACGACGAGTTCCCAACTAATATACTTTGCTCCGGCGTTCTGGCCACTAAGGGCGTTATGCGTTTGATTGTCTTGCTGGAATGAGTTTTTTTTTAAAGAATTAAAATCATTAGACCTTGCCATCGAATTGATTAATATTTACTTAATATTAACAATGAGAAACAGTGATAAGTATAAATGACCGGACTGTGTTTCTTGTGTTTTTCTCAGATCGTGTTTAAAACCATCGTAGCTTTAGTTTTAAGTTAGAGAGTGTCCTTACAGAAAGACTTATTTAGAAAAGTGCGGAACTAACATAGACCCTACTTACAGTTCCGTTTGCCGTACACAACTGATAACTGATATTGATTGAAAGAGAAAAAGACATGAATAAAAATTAAATTAGAAAAACTTATTATCATCTATTGCACAAGAAAACGGGGCTCGTAGTTCTATTCGAACGATCTAGTTTATAGTTACTTTATAGTTTCTAGTTTATACAAACAAATCCATAGATTTGTGAAAGTACAAAAGAAAAATATATTTTAAGTTATAATATAAATATGTTTACCCTTAAATTTATATTATCATAGTACTTTAATAAAATTATTGAAGTTGAAGTGACCAACGCTTTTTTTCAATAATGTTTACTTCTAACTGCCAAACAACATAAATATAATACAATAATTTTCATTGGTACTAACATTTTACTAATAACATATGACACCAAAATATCTAAAACATCTAAAATTTTATATAAATTATTTATTTTAAATAAATATATAATGAAAAATATCTGACACGCGCAGGTTTCGAACTAGTCAGGTTTTCAGATTACCCAAGGGTAACAGATAACATAACATAAATCTAATTTAACTAAGCTTTGCGAAGCTAAACATGTCTAAGACATTTTCAAATATTAATATTTAATTACAAAAATATATATCTTTAGTTAAATTAAAATTTAAACGTAGTATGTTTTAGTTACATTAAATTAACAATATGATATAATGAAAAATATTCAATATGAAAGATAAATAAGTCCTTATATAAAAAAAATATACTCATTGTAACATATAATATATAACCTTTTCAAAATACATGTTTAAAATTAAAAAAATATATATTAATCAAAATTCTGCTATTACCAAATTTCACACACCAAATTTCGCTTTTATCTTTAACAAACGATTTCTCAAAAACTAAGTTAAAAAAATATACAATTCTTTGCAAGCCATAACTGTTATTATTTTTATGACAAGGTGACTTCTACCCAACTAAGCAATAAATGAAATTGATGTTATAATAATCTTACTGTTACACTAACAGTTACTATACTAATACCTCAAATAGCATTATTTAAATAAGTTTGACTCAAAGTGTTTGACTCAAAGTGACTCAAACTCCAAATATTCTAAATACCCGTTTTGGTCAATGTTTAAAAATTGGGTTTAACTGAATATTTATATGCGATTTTTTAATAACGTAATTTTTTTTAACAACTTTTAAATTGTAGTTTCATTTTATATGAATAATTTGTTTCAATTCCTTTTGTAGCCCGTTTAAAGTAACCATTCTTTTAATTAACGCTTTTGTATATTAATGTTTAAATTTATACATCATACATGTTATACTTTATATCCACAGTATGTAAATTGAAATGAACATTAACTTAATGGAGATATTACGTCTGAATAATTGTGTTAATTTTGTTTAATTTTCATTTTTTTATATTTTATATTTATCACTTATTATCATCCGTGTAATTTACTTCATGTGAAACAAAAAACATTGTAAGAATTAGATCAAAAAATAAGTTTCAAAATTTTATAATCATTGGTACCAATTATTAAAAGTTTGAAACACATAAGTAAAATAAAAATATTTTAAAACATTAATATGATCCTGATCACGAATGTTGTCAGGAAACCCTACTTAAAATATCCAGCAGTTGCAATAATGAAATCCCGTAGCAACAAATTAAAATGAAAAGATAAACATGTGGTCTCAGCACACGTACCACAGAAACTCGGATTTAATTATATTGTATATTTAACATAATTTGGCATTGAAAAGAGGTAATATTCTCAGATATTACAGTCAACGTGGCAGATTGATATTGGAGATTACTATAAACTGTTAGGGAATAAATAATTAATATGAGTTAATTACATAATAATAGTATATGTATTGTGAACAGTAGCAACGTATTGCGTCAGAAAACCTTCGCATATGCATTTAAAGTATTGTATTTTATAAAAATAAAGCAAATATGTGAACAATTAAATTAGCAGCTTTGTACTTATATACCGAATGTGTCAATTCTATTTCTTAGTACTTCCTTACATTATAACTGTCAATACTATTTCTTAGAACTTCCTTACATAATAACTGTTAAAAATTTACGTTTCACGGCCAAATTTTACTTATTCTAATAAATTATATTCTGACTTACAATTTTTTCGGTAATTAACTTCATTTTGTTCAACTTATGTTATTCCATAAGTTATGTTATAACTGTTATTTCCAGAGCCTTAAGAATACGGAGTTGTACAATGACACGAAATTTAAATAAGGTTTCAAATAATATCATTAGGAATTATATACTAAAGTGATCAAGTGGCAATTTATTTTTTTATTAAAGAAACTGCATCAAAATCAAATGAATTGACATATTTTATTCGATAATGTTAGCATTTTAAAAAACTAATCTCAAGGCTAGCAATCACCATTAGTTTAATGTGTTATCGAAATCAAATAAAAGCACATTTTATTTTTAAGTTGCAAAAGCAATCGACGTGTTATTAGTAGTAACAAGGTGTTGATCCGCTAAATTGTAAAGAAGAATCAAAAAACGAGTTAGCGTCCAAGTAGCCTTTGCAGTGACTTTTCTTTAAAGCAGTGAGTACGTGACTCATTGAAAGTTTCAATTATTTCTTAGGACTTGGTTAAATAAACGATGCAGCTATTGGTTAAGGTTGCGCTGGTGGTTATGCTAGGGGGGAGATAGCCGGGAACCTCGTAGTGTGCCTGTCCGCTACCCTTGCTGCGCGGATTCGTCTGGTGGCATTGGCCGTTGGCTAATACTCGGCACGGTGGGGGTCCGTGCCCGGTCCATAGCCGACAGGGGGGAAAAGATCACCTACCTTCGGGGAGGGGGCTTCCGTCGGAGGGGGGCTATGTTTCGTGTTTTGTGTGTCTTGTTCTTTTTTTTCTAGGGCAATGCTTGACTACATTCCATCTGATGGTAAGTGGAATGTAGTCTAAGGAGGTATGACGCATTGCCCTAGCAACCTATTCACTTTTCTCTTGAAGACACCCACATTATATTTGGCTGGAAATACCGACGCAGGCAAATTGTTTCAGTCGTTCGCTGAACGCACTAAAAATGAGGAAGCAAAGCGCTTCGTTAGGACAGGTGGAATGCCCACAACAAAAGGATGAAAACCTGCCGTACGTCGGGACGTCCGGTGATGGAAGGGGGACGGGGGAATTATTTCGTGTAATTCCTGCGCACAGTTACTAAAATGTATCCTATAGAATACTGAGAGGCTAGCAATTCTAAGCCTGTGTTCAAGACTTTGGAGGTCGGCTTCGACCAATTCGGGATCGCCTATAACCCTCTGTTTGTATAATACAAGTAGCTGTCCCGGTGTAAACTACTGCCGAACATTCGCAAGAACGGCAAGCCTTGCTGCTGCTGCTCTTGCTCTCGACTAAATGAACCGACCAAAGTTGAGGTTCGAGGAAATCTCTAAGCCTAACATTTGAAGCCGGTCACTGTATTCCAAGGATACATTCTGGAAAATAGGAGCCAAGGTGAAAGGGCTCTTTTTGGCAGTGAACAGACACGTCTGCGTTTTGGTGGCGTTGAACTTGACAAGATTGACATTGCTCCATGCGGAGACTGCCTGGAGTTTGTCATTCAAACGTTGCACCCTGGCTTCTCTTCAGACTATACTTGATCTCGACTAGCCCGAGCACTCAGCAGATATCTTTCTGCAACTGTGCTCTCGTCTGCATATCCATAGATACCGGGCTTTAAGAGATCGTTAATGTGCAACAGAAAAATGGTTGCAGAAAGAAAGGACCCCTGAGGCACTCCGGCATTTATTGTCAAGGGTTCCGAGGAACACCCGTCGACAACTACTCGGAGAGATCTCTGGCTCAGAAAGTCCGTTACCCAGCCGATCAGATCAGATTAGGAGATATACCGTACACTGAAAGCTTGCTTATAAGGCTCGCATGCCAGACCAAAATACCGCAGTGAGGAAGATGTTCTGGAGAAGCATTGCTAGTGTCTAGATGCGAATTCTCAGCAAACAGAAAAGCAAATATATTTGCTTTCTCTGTTGCTGTATGGGCCAGGGATACATCCGACTTCAGCAGAGCAGGCAGTGAGGGTTAGCAGAAGTTCGACTCGATTTTTTGCTTTTACAAGAGAGCAGAAAGCTCGACTGCCAGTTGGTCTGACAGAGAGCTTTTCCCCATTTTTAACGATCCGATCAAGACGAGCTTGCCGCAATGCCTTTTTATAGGACTTGGCAGCTTGGTTAAAGGCTCTCTTCTTTGTACTTACATCCGGAGTTTCGCGGCTTCAAGCATCAGCCCAAATGAGGTATGCTGAATGTTTTCGGTCATGAGCATTGACACATTCGGCATTAAACCATCGGCGAGCTTTGCCACCGATGGGTAAGTCAGAAAAAGAAATAAAACACTACATTGCCTGATGCACCACATCGGTTATAGCATCCGAGCAACTCGACGGATCCAATCGAATCCATCCAAATCCGATCGAAGAGAAGTAGACCTGCGCCAAGAATAAAACGCAAAAAAGTGCCGCATCTCATCCCAATCTGCTGACTTGTCTATACTAATATTATAAAGAGGAAAGGTTTGATTATTTTTTTGTATGTTTGAAATGAATAGGCTCCGAAACTACTGGACCGATTTCAAAAATTTCTTTCTTTCACCGTTGGCAAGCTACACTATTCCCGAGTGACATAGGCTATGTTTCATTTTCAAAAAATTTGGGATGATTACTAAAACTTGAATATTCTAAAGCAAGGTGTAAAAAAATAAACAAAAAACTGCGTGCGCTACTAAAACGGTGAAAGTTACGCAAAAATGATGTTCTATGAAATCGTTTCCTCAGATTACGCGAAAAGCGACCTACACGCGGGCGGAGCCGCGGGCAACAGCTAGTATTTCTATATTCGCCTAACACCATGAGGTTCAAAAGCTGGTGGGGAATATGTAAACACAGATTTTACCAGAGAGTGATCGGAGGTTCCCAAGGGGGAGATAGCCTCTACTCAATACCTGTCCGGATCAGTTGTAGGCAGAAGGTCCAGGCAATTGGAATAAAGGAATACAGGATTTTTTCGTTTCCTGTGTCCACTAAAACCCAAAGGGAAGAAAAAGTAGGGTCTTCAAGGTGACGGAGACGCTGGATACAGAGGTCATACTGCGCGTACACACAGACTCCGGCGAGCGAAAATTGTGCTCTAACGAGTAACCGGTATAATCTAAGTGCGCAGCGCTCAAGGGACATTGTATCTGCGTCTCCGTCAAAAAGAGCAAGTGCGGCTGCTCTGTCTCCAGGTGGTGGTGGACAGCTAAAAGATTTGAGTGCAAACCCCTTATATTAGAGAGGTGCACTTTAAATGAGGAGGAGAGCAACCGATGAACATACTTGTCCTTTTTGTTGTATTTTTCTTAAAAAAATATAAGAGTGATTAGGATGGGAAATGGCAATTGAACGAGGCGGTACGTATCGAACCTGACGTCGAAATTGACGTTGTCATGCCACTGGGAGGCTAGTCCGGAGACTGCAGGGACGCCCGAACCTCCCTAGGGATCGCCATCGGGCCTCCTCGTCTAGTCGCCAACCAGCACGATGGAGTCACCCTGGGATTTTTCGCAGCTGGCGGGGCAGCCTTTCGTGGGTGTCTAACCCACTAATTTGGCCTCCAACTATCTGCGGGCGGCCAATGGATAGCCGTCGCTTTGGATCCCGCTACCCTCCTCGATTAGACACCCGACAAAACAAACCCCAACTCTACGTCAACCGGTTCGCCAACATACCGCAGCTGTTCAGACCCATTTCCCATAAATGGCTTCACTGAACAACGTGCCGGAACACGACTAGGTCGCTTTGCGGCATGACTTTGCCCGATGGATGGTAACTTTGCCGGCGACCTGATGTTATGGAAGAACCAAGAAAGGTTCGTTTAGTCCTGGTCGTTTTTGTTCTGTTTTGTTCAATATATGTCTGTATTTTGTGTCCGTCGTGGGGACCTCGTGGCGTGGACGCAATGCGCCTAAAGGACACGAGAGTGGGCTCGCCCAGGCGAGAGTCGATTTGCGAGCCATGGAGGTGGATGCGGAGGATAGAGCACACACTGAGGACTCGGGATCTCCGCGGGGAGAAGTTGGTTCCGGCTGGGAGTGCGCTGGTTTCCGAGGACGACCTGTCCTCGGGGGCACTTCCCATGTCGGAGCCAATTTCTGCCCTGAATGCGCAGCAGCTGCAAGCTGTGGTGCTCAAAAATTCAGCCTCTGCGGAGGTCTGCAAAGGAGCGGCAATCTGAAGGGCACAATAATTAAAGTTCTCAAAGAGGCTGCCACCAATCTGGCGTGTAGAGACAAACTTCCTCAAGTTTGCCTCTACACGCCGCATACGCCGCATACGCCGCGACTCCTCAGTCGCGGCGTATGCGGGCGGACAATGCCTGTTTTATTCGCGAGGTGTCCTTCACGGAGGAAATTGTTAAGGTTCGCAAAGACTTTGACGGTCTCAGGTCCTCTATTGGTCGTTCGGCGGTCCCGTCGGCGCTTCCGCCGATGGGTACGGACGCAGTGGAGGAGTTAATGCGCTCCGTATTGTCCTGGGTGGGAGTTTTAATTAACTCCCGCTTTATAGGCTACGGCTTGAGGAGTGCCTCCTCCTTGCGCAAAATCTCCGTCCGCCTCTCGTGGCGGATAGGAGAAGGCTGTTGGCTGCAGTTGCGGTGACTGTCGAGGAGTCAGGATTGTTGACGGCGCCTCTGGTTCCAAAATAGGAGGCATGGTCGACAGTCGTGAGGAGGAAGAAAGGCTTGGGGAAAAAGAAGAACCACCACCAGATGCCGGTTCCCAAAAAAGTGGTCAGGAAAGGTCCTCCTTTCACGAAAGGGAGAGTCATCGACGTTAAAGTCGAAGTCGAGGAAGGGGAGTTCGGGTTCTCCGAAGCTGGCATCTCCTCGGTCTCCTGCAGTTTTGATTTAATAGCAGCCCGAAGCGGCAGGGGCGGGTGTCACCTACGCCTATGTCTTTAGGCGTGCCGCTGAGATGGTCAGTCTCAGCGACATTGGCCTCAGGGATGGGCTTAGGATTCGCAAGTCGCCGCAGGGGCTAAATTCATAGAGTTGCCCAAGGGCGCTCCGGAGCAAGCCAAAGCATTGGCCGCGAAGCTTCGCCCAGTGCTCGACGAGGTGGCCGATGTTGTCCGGCCTGTTCGGCGCATAGCCATGAGGCTAAAAGGTCTGGACGATTCAGCCATGAAGGAGGACGTTGAGAATGCTATTCACCGCATCACCGACTGTGTGAGGCGAGTCTCTCCAAGTTGGGGAGATTCGTCGGGGCTCCGGGGGTTTTGAGCGTTTCATTTGCCCGATTCCCAGTCGATGCGGCGAAAGCTTTGGTGGACGTTGGTTGGTGGTTCGGGGGAAGGCATTGAGCGTGGAGTCTAGTCAACCGGGGGTCGAGGCGATGGCGCCGTAACCGGCGGTGTCGCTGCTCCATCGAGGAGGCTGGGTGAAAGGAAACGGGTACAGCCCGAGTGTTTCATCCATAGTGCCTGGGCGGGAGAGAAGGGTGACCTCTCTCGTCTATTATAGGCCTAAGAGGTGAGGGTGTTCCGGTTACTCGGACACCCACATTCGAGAGGCAAATTTCCGCCGGGGCGTCGCGGTAAGTGCGAAAGCAATCCCGCGGCGTTTCGTTATGGCGATGAGGGTATCCGTTGGGTTTTAATGGGTAAACTGCTTTTCAGAACTTCCACATAACCATCTCGGCCCTCTCCTGGGCTATGTGGTATCCACAAAGGATTTTCCAACGTTATGCTAAGGTGAAGTTAGTTTTGTTAAAATTAAGGAATATTATTTTTATCTCTTGTTTTAATGCTTATTAAAACAAGAGATAAAAAAGTTGTTGGATCTATCTACGCTGACTGTGAAATAATTATTCTATGAAGGCATTTTCATTACATAATAATATCTTTTGTGTGTAATTTATGAAAATGTTATTTGTACACATTCATTATATTGCAATCGTTTACGTGGGAGAGTGCCGGTACTAAAAGTGTACCTGTCATTTATAGTTTACTATTGCCGACATATTGATCGTCAACAGGGTGTTGTAAAATATTTATAGGTTCGAACATCCCGCATCCGATTTGTTCAGTTGGCGGAGCGCCAGGTGCAACAAGTTCAGTCAAAATCAGATTCAGGTTTATAGTTGAAATAAATAAAAAAATACTGACATGTTTATCAAATATTTATTTAACATAATACAAGTCTAAAAACTCTAATGTTTTTATGAAGTATTCGCTAGACCATGACCGATGGCGCTTTAGTTCAACATGATTGGAATGGATTGAGTACAAAATATGTAGGATGAGAAACTAATAAAGATTTAATTTAAGAAATATATTAAACTTTTAAATAGTCAGACTCACATACTAGGAAGAGTACAAAAACGTATGTGAACCCATTTGTGAAAAATGTAGCTGTCTGGTTATCCTGGTTTATGAGATACAGCCTGGAGACAGACAAATGGACAGACAGATATGGATATTTATTTTATTTTTTTTTTCTTTTTGTATGTCTATACTGTTAGCCCTGTTGGCTATTACAGCGTCACCGGGGGAGCGGGTGGGTCAGGAGACCCGCCCTTAAAAAGGGGGGGGGGGCAGATGGGCCCCCATGGGGAACGACGTCCCGAGGGCGTCTCAGATTGAGACACGGACCTCGGCTCGGGGCGTCATTAGTCAGGAGGGAAGCTAAGGAAATTTGAACACTAGCGTCCTCCGACGGCAGAACGCCGGAGCAACGGAGCACTTACTCAGTTGGGAGAGATATTATATGGATATCCTAGTCCCTTAAGATTTTAAGTCCTATCCCTTAAGATTTTAACACTCGAATTGTATTGACATTAGTCACGAAAAATCACATTTCAATTAACTTGAAAATAACAAAAATGTAGGAAATCAAATTAAAAAATCTATGTATTTAGTCAAAGTCAAAAAATATATATTTGGTGTAGGAAGTGCAAGCACTTTATTCTGTGTAAAAATATGCGTGTAACTGTATGTACGTACGATTAATGAAGTGTAACTTGAGTGAAGGAGTAACACAGAAGATATGTAGTTACAGATCCTTTTACTTAAAGGCTCGTGTTAGATTTAATAAGTTATTTTGCTAAACTGTATAATTTCTAATTCAGGTCGCGAAATATCGGTTTTTTTTATGAGTCCAAGTGCTTAATCGTTAAATGTTAAATATAAGCTAAATTATATTCTTTTTTAAATTTGATTTTATTTTTTACATTTTATGTATACATAAATGAATAAGCAATCCAGTAAAAAAGAATAAAAGCTTCAGACTTCAGAAATTTAAATTTGATAAATATAAATTGTTTAACGGAAAGAATATTGACGGTTTTATATCTCTTTGTTACTAACTACGGCCGCTAATGTAACTGTCAGTCAAAGGATACGCGTGTGAGAATAAAATAAAAAATAATATTGAAAATGTATACAAATTTGGTATGTTATTAACAGTAATATAATCTAGCTGTAGTTATGTAATGTAATGTCAGTTCGTTTGTGCGATTAGTGAACCGACACCATCCGCTTACAGAAGAGCGGCGTAAAGAAGCTATTCAAGTTATGTTTTGTTCTGTTAATGAGAGAGAAGGAAATTCTTAGTTTTATCTCTTTCTCTCCTCGTAAAATATTTTTTTTCCATCCGTATACCTTTTAAATTTCGCTCATCTCTGAGATGGAAACACATTAACTACTATCTAAGTAGAGTATTTGTCCATAGATGGCTTAAAACGCTTTCCATTAGGTAAATCGCCTGCTTCAGTATCTTCTTTAACATAATAAACTATTTAAATAATAATTACTCTAAATAAAAAGAAAATAATATCATTGCAAAAGTATATTGCATAATTTCGAAACGATTTTATCCAACTCTGTTTTTTTATTATAATGTAATAAAGTTAAAAGTTATTGAAATTGTTATTTTCAAATCGACCAATCAGAGCAGAGGACTTTAAAAAAGTGAGATGTTGACGACGTTGATAACATTCGGGTTTCTCTGTTTTTTTAAGTGATTAGATATTGATGGAGTGATTGAGTTGGTTTATTTGTAAAGTAAAATTAAATAAAAGACGATACTAAGAACGGCGCCCCGTACCCGCTGCTCGTTTGAAAATTAATAGTGAACAATTGTAATTCAACGTTTAAAATTGTGATCTTGTTTGTTGTGCTCTCACTTTATCCCAATGAAGCCCACATCGACTGTAACAAATGATTATTATTTTTCTCACAACAAAACCGAAGATAAATGGGACTTATTAAGTTCCTTTGATGGCCACTTCAAAGATATTAGTTCCTTTTTCTCTACTTCACCTAGACATGTAATATCTCTTTGACAGGTAGTAGTTGTAGTTTTTCTTTTGATTTATTTGACAAACTGAGCAAATTATTTATAACCATACTATATCCTACAGCCGTTAATATATAAAAAACTGTACAATATTAAAAAATATATATATTACCTAATCCTTTTACACGCCACGATCAAATTAAATTTTACTATAGATATTTAAATATTAACATTAAACCGAATTCATAACGAAACGAATATAAGTTTTTTTAATGAAAATTAATATGATAATTATTACACGTACTACATAAACTTAAGTGGCTCCCTATCACACTATGCCGGAATATGCACATCCTAATCTTGTTACCTATATAACGTCTTCTCTCATTCAGCCTCCTCTTATTTGCATGAGTGTTTCCAAATTTCGTTACCCAGTGGCCGCTCTAAACGTTTCTGCGTCCTAGCAAAACCTTTTGATATTCTTTCCTACAAATCTAGCTTTTATTACAAATCATTTTCCGTACAAGCAGCGAAGTTATGGAATTCCCTACCTAGCCATATTACTTCCAGTCCTTCCGTCGTGATATTTAAACGTACACTGAAGAATTATTATATGTCACAAACATAAGTTATATTTATTATTATGTATGTATTTGTATCTTCCGGTTCCAGGCTTCAGGTTGGATCTTGATATAGTACAGAGTGCTCCGCAAATATAAATGCAAAACTGTTTAGAAACCAATTAAAACTACAAACTGTTGAAATGATTACGAATAGAAGGATTAATAGTGTTAACCAAAGTACCAAACACACTGTGACTGACATTTACAAACAATTAAGTTCATATTTTTAGTGAGTGCATTGTAACCGAAAAAAAAATTGACGTTTCTTACAAAAAGTTTCTATGTTATTGTCACTGACATTTGTGCTACTAACTTCAAATACCTAATATAACGTTTCGTTCCACATTTTACACATACTAAGTGTTGTCATAAAAAAAAAAATAATAATAATATTGGTGTTAACATCAATAAATAACAAATTAATTATTATAATTAAGTAGTGTTGCCAGGAATAACACCAAATTCTTGGACGAACAAATGCAGTTACTATTTTCTAAATTAAAACAAGAAATGGATAAACAAACAAAAACCCTAACTGATTCAATTATAAACTCATTATTGAGGGAATTACACAGTAAACTAAAACCAATAATTGAAGAAAAATTATATTTAAAAAAGGAAGTCGAAAAATTGAACGTCTACAACTGGGAAAAAGAGAGAATAATATGATACTTTACGGCTTCGAGGAGTCCACTGAAAGCACTAACATAATAGAAATGTTATCAGCAACCTTGAGCAAATGCGGTATTGTATTGAGTAAAGGAGATATTAACAAAGCTTATAAAATTGGTAAAGCAAAAGAAAAAGGGCATGCTTTTTCTTAGTTTTAGTAATTTTTTTTTTTTTTTTAGTTTTAGTAAATTTATTAAACGCTTCGAAAAGGGATGAAATTGAAATTGAATTGAATTGAAAGATTGGAAGAAGCTGGAAGAGGCCTATGTGTCACAGAGCAGGCTGATCACTAAACCGTGTTATTCGATGTATGATATGTAGTTTAAATTTGTATAATTAAATATATGTTTGGTATCAGCAATAAAGGTTTATATATATATATATATATATATATATATATATATATATATATATATGTATTTATATGTATATTTATTTATTGTAATTAAATGTATTTTTGTATTTATATTCATATATATGTATGTATTGTATTTACCATTTGTATTGTTTATATGTATAATTTATAATATCTCTGTACCTATTTCTGCCCTCTATAACCCCGTCTCCAACACTCTTGCGTAGCTGGAAGAGATCTCTTTGAAGGGATAAGTTCATCCTATGTATACGTTTTTGTTATTATTTTTTACTGATTGTGGTACATGAAATAAATATAAACATAAAAATGGACCATAAACGAGTAAATATACTAATAAACGTAATGTATCTCTTTCTAGCATATGAGAGAGAGAGAGAGTTTTCTACGAACTGCCGAAATCACAATATCCAGAGAGCATGATAAATTGCTAAAGTTTGAGTTTTAGTATTTTTTGCCTGCATTTGAAGATATTTCTATTTTTAACCCCCCACTTAAAAGAGGGGGGTTATAATTTTGACCTGTCGATCTGCGGCCAAACGGACGGACGGATTTGAATGCGGAATTTTTTAATCGAAAACTATGTTTGTCGAGATGGTTCTTATCCATGTTTGGTCGAAATAGAAATAGTTGTGTCACGGGCAATAGTTATTGCCCGTGACTGCGTCCACGTAGACTGTAAACAATATATTTATATGGCTAATGATGTTAGTCATAAAGAGTCACGGGCAACAGCTAGTAATAATATAAAACCCTTCATAATAGTGTTATTAGTGATTGTAAATAATTTTAACTCTAAAAAAAAATATAACTCTATATAAAAATGTCTTGAATCATATTACTTAATACATTTATAAACACGCGAATCCTTATTTTTCTCGTATTAAATACCTATGTTCATTAGAGGGATTGTGTAGGATTCTAAAGGTAAAATATTTTATTAAATCGGTCTAGTAGTTTCGGAGCCTACTCAATTCAAACAAACAAACAAATCTTTCTTCTTTATAATATTAGGATAGATTAATATAAACACTTAAACAACTGAAAATTTGTGTGTCTGTAGGTGCATTTAGTACAATTAAGACATTAGTAACATAACTTTAAAAAGCAGAAAAAAACATTTTAAAATCACCTACCTATACCAAAATTCCTCTAAAAAGAATAAAAATAATAATATTATGTACTTATTGAAGTCATAGCGTCGGGTGACCGTTTAACGAAGGAAGAAATTAAAATGCAAGAAGTTACCAAGGCAAACAAAGAAATTACGATATCAAATCCTATAGTCTATGTTCTCAATGATTAACTTCGTAAAATAGACACCATCTTCAACGTACGTACAACGTATAAGCAATAGCAATGTGATTCATTCACCGTTGAGCAGTCGACCGGGACACATGTCCCTCTTACCTGCTCCGCCTATCCGCGCCACCTACCTGGGCCGTCACGCTGACCGCCCAGCCACCTGCACCGACCACCTGCACCGACCGTTCGTACACCTGCGCCAGTCAAGATAACGACCTCCATTGTGTGCAAGCCAGCGGTGTGATTGTGTTTGTGTGTGAGTCATCGCCGCAAGCACACCTGCGGGCCGGCGAGCCTGCATAGGGGTCCAACAAGTCCGACGTCGCCCTAGTTAGGGTACGAAACGCAATTCAAAGACTTCGTCGTAATAGCCTGCGTCGTGTAAGTACACAGTCGTTAGGGTATTAGGCACACCTCTGTCACCTACTGACAGAGATTCGATAGGGTTCACGTTAGGCACTCGCCTCCCTGCTCACGCAGGGAGGACGGCTCATATCTCCGGGCTCCACCATGGACCCCAAATCCGCGGCGGAACCCGAAGATCTGTCCAAGTCGCAGTTCTATGGTTGGGTCCACGGAATTGCGCCTCAATTATGCCTGCGCTACTCTGTCTTGTTAGGCATCGAGTCTCCGCCCTCGACCTCGCGCGCCGCGATCGTGACCGAGAGCACCTCCGACATGGAGGTCGAGGCCGCCACTCCTACGGAGCAGACGGCCTCGGATTCCGAGTCGGGGAGTTCGTCACCTTCCTCGGACGCTGACGAGGACGACGGTTTCACGACCGTGCAGACCAAATCGGCCAAGAGGAAGGCGACGAAAGCGCTCTCCTCGAACGTCCCGCGAAAACGGGCCTCAAAACCCGCTAGTAGCGAGCCCGCGTCGCCCGACCGTTCTTCGGGCCCGGGCCCGACTCGCGAACGCGCGCCGATCGCGCCCGAAGCGCCCGCGTCCGCGTCGCCGTCGTCCGCGCCTTCAGCGCCCGCGGAGGCACCTTCAGCGCCTGCGCCTTCAGCGCCACGGAAGTCCCCCGCGCCGCCGCCGCTTTACATAAGGGACAAGTCTAAGTGGGACACTCTGTCCGCACTTATGACGGAGCACAAGCTCCATTTCACGTCCGCCCGAAATACCGCCGACGGTATCCGCGTTCAAACCGCGTCTTCGTCGGACCACCGTGGTCTGACTCGTCTCCTCCGCGAACGTGGTTACGGATACCACACCTACGCGCTAGAGGATGAACGCCGCTTAACGGTGGTCATCCGAGGGCTCCCCGTGGAGCTCACTACTGAGCGGATTTTCGAGGACCTTAAGTCCCAATCCTTCCCCGTCATCTCGGTGCACCGCATGTACCGAGCGACCACTAGGGTCCCGTTCGATCTCGTACTCGTTCATCTCGAGCTTTCCCCGGAAGGAAAGCAAATTTTCAACGTTAAGGCAGTCTGCCAACTCTCCGGCCTTAGGGTCGAACCTCCACGCGGTCGCGGTTTTCCTGGTCAGTGTCATCGCTGCCAGCTCTATGGGCATTCCCAACGTTTTTGTCACGCGCGTCCAAGGTGTGTCAAGTGCCTGGACGACCACGCGACAGCCGACTGCTCGCGGAAGGGACCGGTCCCTGAGGATCCTCCCAGCTGCGTCCTGTGCGGACAGAAGGGCCATCCTGCGAATTATCGCGGGTGCCCCAAAGCGCCGCGCAGGACACAGCCGGCAAGGCATCCTCCTCGGTTCGCACAGCCTCCATGGGCTCCTCTAGCCCCTGGGAGGCCCGCGGCCCCTCAGGCATCCCAGGCCCCTCAGGCACCCGCGAACGCGATCGCGAACGCTTGGGTGAAGCCTCCGAGGATTATCCCACAGCCCGTCCCCCAGTCGTTGCCGCCGCCGCCGGTTCGTAACTCCACCGACGGAGTTGCGAGTTCGCTCGCGTGCGTTACGAGTCTCTTCGGTGTAATAGACATCGAAGAGCTCCTAGTCTTTTCAAATGAAATGAGGGATTCCGCGCGGAACCCTCCCGCGAGGATGGAAGTGCTCCTCAAGCACGCCGTCCTAATCAAATCGATATACGAACACACGATGTCAACATGATGACATCGCGTGGAAGGGTAAAACCTCGCTCTCTGACTGTCGCTACATTCAACGCGAACGGGCTACTTAAGCAGATAGATCTAGTGCGCGACTTCGTGGTCACGCACCAGATAGACGTCCTGTTAGTACAAGAGACCTTTCTGAAGCCGTGTAATCGTGATCCGCGCATCGCAAATTACCGTCTCGTTAGGAACGATAGGGCAACCGCGAAGGGGGGAACCATCATCTATTACAGAAGGTCTCTTCATTGCACTCCGCTCGATCCGCCCCAACTAGTCAACGTAGAAGCGTCATTATGTCAGGTGGGTATGACCGGCCATCAGTCGATCGTACTAGCATCCGTCTATCTTTCTCCCAATAAAGCCTTAGTTGAGAGGGACCTTAAGTCCTTACTCCAATTAGGTAACGCAACCATTCTGGCCGGCGACCTAAATTGCAAACATCCCCGCTGGAACTCTACTGTCGCAAACAGTAGAGGAAATCTCCTTGATAGGCTAAGCTACAAGGCTGGTCTCGACTTCGAGATCACCGCGCCTTTGAGTCCCACGCGATACTGCGACACAGACTTCCGACATGACAGACCCGACGTGCTCGACATAGTACTCTTGAAGGGCGTGACACTCCAGTTACGTTCTATCGAGACGCTATCCGAGCTAGACTCTGACCATCGACCGGTCCTATTTCAGCTAGGACTTCCTCCCCTTAGGGAACCCGCGACCAAAACAATTATTAACTGGACGAAGCTTCGAGAGCAACTCCATTCCCCCGTACCAGCGCACCTCGACAAAATTCCTGACCAGCTTACATCGGTCGAGGACGCTGTCTCAGCCGCGACTAACTTCACAGAACATTTGGTAGACAGCATAGGAAAGTCCTCGAGGGAGGTCCGAGTGAACTTCGAGGGTTACCGAGCACTCCCTCCGGACATTAGACTCCTCATCACCCGTAAAAACGCCGCGATTAGAGCCCATGACCGATACCCGACAGATGACAACCGACGGAGGCTGCGCCGTCTTCAGAGGGAGTCGAGACAAGCTCTCGACGACTTCAGAGATAGCGGCTGGGATAGGACGCTTGCGACGCTCTCTCCAACACACCAGGCATTCTGGCGGTTGCAGAGAGCGTTGAAGGCGGACACTGTCTCAGATATGCCTCCCTTGGTTGGACCTAACTCCGCCATCGCGTTTGACGACTCTGACAAAGCTGAGTGCTTAGCCGACAGTCTAGAGAGCCAGTGCCGTCTGTCTGCTCAATCCGTTGATCGCGATCATGTCGAAATAGTCGACAAATCGGTCAATATAATGTGTTCTCAGCCACCGGCCGGTCCGCCAATCGAGGAAACGAACCTAGACGAGGTGACGTCCATAGTTAGGGCGCTTCACGTCAAGAAATCGCCAGGTCCCGATAGGATCACTAACAAAGTGATAAAGCTTCTTCCGCCTCCTTTAATTTACCTATTGGTTACCATTTTTAACGCTCTACTGGCCGGTTGCTCGTTTCCGGCCCAGTGGAAAGAGGCCATAGTGATAGGGTTCCATAAGCCGGGCAAACCCCGGCATCTGCCTAGTAGTTACCGTCCCATTAGTCTTCTTAGTTCCTTAGGGAAAGTATATGAGAGAATCATCCTCTGTAGACTTAGATCGGAAGTCGAGAGACTCAAAATCATCCCAAATGAGCAGTTCGGCTTTAGAGCCAACCATTCATGTTCCCATCAGGTGCAACGCCTCACGGAGCACATACTGATAGGGGCCACTGTGAGGGCCAAGAAGCATAGGACAGGAGCGCTCTTCCTCGATGTAGCTAAGGCGTTCGACAGGGTCTGGCACAATGGACTGGTGTACAAGTTATACCAGTTCAAGGTGTCGGACAGACTCGTACTCATCATACGGGACTACCTGACGAATCGCTCCTTTCGCTACAGAGTGGAAGGCGTCTTGTCAACCCCCCGCCCCATCAGGGCGGGTGTTCCCCAGGGTTCAGTTCTCTCGCCCATCCTCTATTCCATCTACGCTAGCGATATTCCTAGACCGCGATCTAAAGTGCACCTTGCCATGTACGCGGACGATACCGCGCTTTACACGTCCTCTAAGGATCACTGGGAGATATACCAACGTCTCCAATCCGCAGTCGACTCCCTTGAGAGTTGGCTGCGGAAATGGCGGATCGAGGTAAACCCTGAGAAGAGCGTTTCGGTGCTCTTCGAACGGGGCCCCCCAAGGATCCTCCCGCGAATCAAACTCTTTGATAAACCGATACCTTGGAAAGACGAGGCAAAATACCTAGGAGTAACGTTAGATAGAAAGTTAGTTTTCACTGCGCATATTAGGACCGTTCGTAGCAGAGCGGCCTACATATTAGGTCGTTTATATCCGCTGTTAGGCAAGCGGAGTAAAATGTCCCTTCGCAATAAGGTGACACTTTACAAAGCTTGCATACGTTCCGTCATGTCCTATGCGAGTCCCGCTTTTGCGCACGCTAATCTGAAACCCCTTCAGGTGATTCAGAACAGGTTTACACGGATTGCAACCGGGGCGCCGTGGTTCGTACGCAACATCGATCTCCATAGAGACTTGAACCTTCCGACCATCGCTCAGTACTTCAAGGGGCTTTCCCAAAAGTACTTTGAACGTGCTGAGCGACACCCGAACCCACTGGTGGCTGACGCCGCAGAGTATAGACCACGTAAGACTACTTTAGTCAGAAAAAGAAGACCCAAGTCGGTACTCGTTGACCCCGACGACGCGTTCACAGTAGGTAATAACGTGTACGCGTAGGCATAATTGACACCACACAACATACAGACACACACCGTCTGTACCGGTATAGACGAGGTCCCAACTGAGTAAGTGCTCCGTTGCTCCGGCGTTCTGCCGTCGGAGGACGCTAGTGTCCAAATTTCCTTAGCTTCCCTCCTGACTAACGACGCCCCGAGCCGAGGTCCGTGTCTCAATCTGAGACGCCCTCGGGACGTCGTTCCCCATGGGGGCCCATCTGGCCCCCCCCTTTTTTAAGGGCGGGTCTCCTGACCCACCCATTCCCCCGGTGACGCTGTAATAGCCAACAGGGCTAACAGCATAGACAAACAAAAAAAAAAAAAAAAAAAAAAAAAAAAAAAAAAAAAAAAAAAAAAAAAAAAAATAGCAATGTGATTATATTGCATAAGTATATTACTTATGCAATATAATTAATTATTATATTTATTATATTATACTTATTATTATATAAAAAACAGTCTTATGATGTATTACTTACACCATTTCTAACTCAAGAACGGGTGTATAAATTTTAATGTTACTAACTTTTTTTTTTGGATTCGTTTCAGATCATAAATAACAGAATAATTATTGAAATATCCTAGAAGCAGTGATAATAGATTACTTAACTAATTTAATTTAAACAATGTTAATATTGTTCCAGGATTATTTTTGACTATTCTCAATAGTGAATTATCGACTAACAAAATCGTCCACAATTAGCTTTTGCAAATAATATTATAATATAAATATATTATAAGAGAAGATAATTGGCTCGTATAGTCGTGTAACAATGTGTTTCAAATTTGAATTCAAAATCAAAATATCTTTATTCAAGTAGGCATTTACACGCACTTTTGAATCGTGAATTATATTAAATTGCTCAGTATAGTCAGTCTGTGAGTAAGCTACCACCAATGAATGTAAACACATGAAACACTGAGTTGTAAGAAAGAGTCAAGAGCAGGTTAGCATATAAGCAGCAATGGCACTGACTTGTATTTCAAGTTGTAAGTAAGAATAACTGCATAGAAAAACTGTACCTACCTAAGTATTTCTGGGAAAATGTTTTATAAAGCAACAAAGCTTGCTTTGCGAGTACAAATTGAGAAACAAATAAATAAAGAGAAAAGTTATTTATTAAAGTTAATTGTGTTAGTTTAACCTTTTAGAGAACAAGTTTTGTAGGTTTTTTTTTTCATTTCCTGTTTATAACTAGCTCTTTTATAAGGCTGTTTGTTAAACTCAACTCAACTCAACTCAAAATCTGTATAAACTGACTGTGACATAATTATGATGGTAAGATTTTTAATAAAGTACCGTTTAATCCCATGAGTAATTTATAAAAATGCATTTATTACATTCCAACCTTTCAAGTAGTAGGACAGCACCAAAACTTATAAGTGTAGCTGTCATTTATAGTGCACTATCTTTGAAAGGGTTCTATAATCTTGTAAAATGTTTATGGAGCTTCGTATCCCGCATCAGAGTCTTTCAGCTGGCAGTGTTCCTTCGGTCATTGACCGCAATCTGAATTCTATTAGATATATAAGAAGTTTTCATAATTTTGGTTTGTTTTTTCACTATTCTTCGTATTGATTGAGCTGCTTATAATAATAACATTTAATTGCTATTTATTATGTTCATTTTCGTATCTTAATCATTAAAGTAGGCATTTCGTTGTATTCATTTGCTCGTATTCATTTAAGTGGTTAAATATAATTATTTGTTTAATGCTTGGCACCGACTTCAAACCTATTAGTAAAGAGGACATATAAATAATATTTAATACTCTTTAGTTTATTTCTACAATATCAATTAGGCATGGGTAATAGACTTACAAAAGGTGCTGCGCGTTTTAAAAAATACAGATCTCAAGAAACCGGAACGGATAAAAGTAGCTATTAAAGACTTCACATATACAAAACAACAGATGTCATTAGTCACAGCACGTTGTGATTTCCTTCCGGAGGAGCTAGTTCAAAACTTGGACAAAAATACTCATAAAATATGGGACCAATTCGAAACTATTCCGCATCAAACAAAAAAAGAATAACGTAAATCGGTTCAGAAACCTCAGAGTAATCGGTGTACATACATAAAAAAATATATATATATACCGGCCGAATTGAAAACCTCCTCCTTTTTGGAGAAGTCGGTTAAAATGTTTTACTAAATGAATAAATTAATATTGACGAATATAATAGTCATGTTTGTCGTAAAGAACTACATGAATAGACAGTTTGGGCTCTGAATATTTGTTTGTTACTCAAGTAATACAATTATATTATTTTTACATCTATCACATATACAAGTATGTTAATTTATTTATCTGTACTATATTTATATTTAACTGTAATATTTTAATTACATCCCCAAAATTTTTAGATAATTTTCGAATAATGTACCGGCATTATAAATGACTTAGTTTTTTAGGCCTGGTATTTTATAAATTATATTTGTTAACAAATTAATAAATAAAAATTTGTAAACAAATAGACGTGAAAAAAATAAAGATTGTTTTTTAAATGTGTTATTCGCTCATTTAACATTTAAGAGAATGATTGTATTTGGCGCTCGCAGACATTACTCATCTCCACACAAACCCATTTACACGAGAATACTCATTTATATATTCTCATTATTTAGCAAGTCAGCCTTAATGTATAATGTTTGGAAATATCTATAAACATGTATAGCCATGCTAAGCTTATTTAAAAAATATAGAACGACGGGACGGAAAAAAATTCATTGATTACCTTTATTGTAGATACAATTTAAAAAACAATTAAATATTATCACGACCGAAGATTTATAAAAAAGAAGTTTATAAATAAGATATAATATAAAGTGTATGTCATTATCAACGTAACATTTAAATGAATAGCCTTTATAAATTAGGCGACTCAGCGGTATCAGTATCAGCGATATCAGCACCCTGAGGCTGTAATTAAAATGATATTAGAGTAGTCGACGTTTCCTTCCTGCTTTATTATACTTTTGACCGAATTTTATATCGTAAGCAAAGATTATAAAAGATTTGTTATCTCAGATTTCTTTTATGAATTTTACATAAATAAGTCCCTACTTAGCGTTTATTCCTCGACAGCAGTGAGCGAAACAAGTTATCTTATTAGGTCCTTTGGTCTCAAAGATGTTTTCGGAAAACTTATCTCGTTACGTGTCCTTCGGAAGATGCAAATGGACTCATTATGTAAATTGTAAATGTCCCAGACAGTACGTTCTACGAGACACGTGCTACAAGATCTACTTTATCACTAGTTCGTGGGTTCAGAACTTTGGTGCTTACGCTGAAGAAAACTTTGTTGAATAATTTCGTTAAAAGGAATAAATATCTTTCAGTTTTTCAATAAAATAACAATGATATTTTCATGAATATTTGTATTAATATTTTGACGTGCCTATCATATTACGTCTAAACACACATTTTTGGAGTTGAAATATTTAGTAATGATTTAACGTTGAACAATGTTTTATACTTTTCTATGTTTTTTTCCGGACGTAATATTTAAATTGAAAGGTTATTTTCTATTCGTATAAGTCGATCCCAAATAAAAATTACATGCATCTATTTTAAAGAATAAGCCCTACTATATTCAATTATATTTGTACGCACAAACTTAGAATTATCAGACAGCATCGTTTCTAATAATGTCAATGAATTAGTAGAAACCTGAATCAATTAATTTCTTTATACATATACTGTTATAAACATGCCACTTGTGTCTGCCGACAAAGCGCAAGTTACCTACATCTGGTGAACCACAAATCTTAAGGCAGTTCTCGTACTTAATTAAAACAGCGAGTCTGGAGGACGCGGCGCCACAAACCTTAACAAGTTGAATGATTGCAATTATTAAATCTTCTCTGCAACACTCACGACTTTTAGTTGATTTTGCAAAGATTAAATTATATTTAGTTGTTTAGACTTTCAAGGTAGTTAAACTCTTTAATATTAGGTGAGGTTCTTCAGTTATCAATCATATTGAACAAAGAAGTAACTATCTTAAAAGCTTTTGTCTATTTTATTCAATCAGAATGTCTTTGTAACTGTGAATTAAGTATATGGAATCCTAAAACTAAATATATTACTATCAAAATAAAGCATAGGGCGTCTCCAGGGTCGATTCTTATAAAATATTTCCCTTATTCTCCGCTGAAGCGTCGCGGAGTGCTCCAAATCGCCATGTTTATAGCTAACGCTTGACAAAATGAGAATTTAACTGCTATATAAATATGGAAAATGTAAGCGATAAGGTTTTATTCGTTGCTTGTTATTTTTCGTTAACATTTGACGATAATGCGAGCTTATTATGAAATGGATCTTAAAATTTTCTTTATGTTACGAAAACAGAGCCATTAACTGTTTTCGTATTTCCGGTAAATTTTATCAGACTGTTTATCGTAAAACATGTCAAACAATTTTTTTATTTTTTATTATAGCTTAAAAAATATTAGTTCTCAATCTCTCGTCTTTTGCTTTTGAGAATAATTTGTAAATAGATTAGATTTTTATCGCCTATACACCTTTAATAGATCTAGTGCCACCCAGGCTTGGAAGCAAACCCTAGGTCTTGGAACCCAGAGCACTAACCTCGTTTCGCTGTACCTATAGTAGGACCAGTCTTGCATAATATATTTATTAAAATAAATAAAATATATCAAAGTATGAATGTCCGATAACAAAGTTGTTGAACGATTAAGACGGTACTAAAATTATATTATGATACTATTCTACTACTACTAATAGTCTACTATTTTCAGTTTAATAGCAGTTTTTATCTTCAATAAACAACTGAAACAAAGAGGCATGTCGTCAATTTACAGACCATATTATTAACTACTCATAAAACCCATGTCATATTTGAGTCCATTTTCTTTAATGGTTTGTGACATCGTATTTCACACTTAATACGTCAAATAAACAGTGTCATTAGGCTTATTACGGCGATGTATCGGGTTGAAAGCTGTCTCCCCTCGTCAAGATCTTCAGATAGTCAGAGTGAGTCGTGAGTCCTTGCGACCCGACGACTATATTGAATGAATAACATAATGGGTGCTAACACACGTATGTTGACTGTGACTTTGTACACTGCTATGATTATATGTGGAGTAAAATAATAGTACATTAACATAACATCACATTGTTTAACATCATAATACAAAAATAACAATAAAAACATACATCGCTGTTCTTACAATACATTTCAAAATAATTGTAGCTGAAAGAAACAACCTAATGTCTACTATAACTATGAAGAAACTATAACTTAACTGACAGTTATTTTTTTATTACATGTGTTAAAGACAAAATAACATTTAAATTCTTTGTAGATTGTTATTTTAGTATCTTTGGTTTTTTATGATTAATTGAAACAATAAGCCAAATATAAATATTGTTTTTAGAAGTAAACCAAACTGAACAATATCTCATCAAAACTAAATGTACTAGAAGAATATTATTGTTTCCGTTCACAAAATCTCTAAAACCCTACTAAAGCCTTCATAGATTCCGTCGCTTCAACAACGGTGTAATGAATTGGATGGCTGAACCCGAATTAAGTGCTCGACAAACAGTTTCCGGTCCGCACTCCAGCATCAATGGTTCTTAGCGAAGGATCCAACGCTATAGAAAATTAAAAGTACATACTACGTGACTTCACAGTGTCCCAGTATAATAGATTTCAGCCTGGTTTATTATTTATGTTCAAAGAAACTGTTGCAATGATTAAATATGTACTTCAGCGTCACAGATATATGTAAATAAAGCATTTTCATATAATATCTTACTTGACTCGAATGCAGTTTTAAAGAGAATCTAACTAAAATTGTACAAGTACTATTACTTTTTTATTCTGGAATCTGGGTCTTAAATAAGTTAAGAATTTATAGAAAATATTTAGTTCTTACCAATTTAAACTTTTTTCAAGTGACGAGTTTTTTCAAGTCACGAACCCAACTGAATAAAGAGGAAAGAAATTACCTATGTATATATATTTTTTTAATCCATTCTAATCAAAGATTTACCTAATATAGTCACCTTAATCTTCATGACTTTCTGAAACTAAGAATATTATATTTTACATTGCTATTCTATTAAGGCCGTTGGATTATAAGATGAAAAATATGGATATAAAGTATCCGAATGTATACATTTAATGTCAACACTACATTTAAGTTACTTCTTATGTGTTGTCATATAACAATATAACTTTAGGCTGTGTTCCGAAATATATACCAGTGTACTGACCCATGGTAATGACGTCGTAGAACTGACGCCATGTTGCACTGGTTTCAGCAATATTATACTAGTGAGAGCACTTTATAGTACTCTGTGGAGATATCTCCAGCTGCTCAGTAATATTACAAAAGTAACTAGAGTTACCACCATTTATTATAATTAGTAAAATAACAGGTAAGAGAAAAAAATACATCGAGTAGTAGTAAAGTAAATAAAGGACAAAGTAAATAATATTTTGTTTTATAAATTATTAGCTCTGCTCAACAGTTGCAATTCTAATAAAATTATAGGACAATTATAGGACAATCAGAAGACTGAACCGACAGTTCTGCAATGGTTACTTAGTATATTGTCGAAGGAATAGTTTGTCGTCGTTTCTTTCATAAACTACTAAGGCAAAAAGTATGGGCTGTAGTTTAACCCAGCATATGGGGCATATTTGTGCGGGAGATCTTAAGAGATGCTGATGTAACGGGAATAGAGAGCAAAAATGAAATGACTGTGTACAAGTTTCCAAAATTATCATTAATCTTGTTAAATAATTGATACATGTTTTGTGTCATATATACCGTCTTGCCATAAATATTGTAACAAAGAAATAAATATTTTTTAAATTGCAAATAACTTTTACTACTTTTACAGTGTGTTAGTTAAATACACAAATATGAAACAATGAAAAGTATATAAAGCTTATTCGAAGTGGTGTTTATTTGCTGCAATACAGTTCTTTAAACGTTGAGGTCAGTTATCAAAGAAGCACGCGCTCTTTCCATGGGAAATTCTTCACTGTATGGATTGATTTAGGGACTCCAAATTATCATGGCACTTAGAGCAAGTTGTACTCTCTAACTGACCATAAATCATAATCCAGCGGATTAGGATCGGGACTAGACGGCCAGTCTTCAGCTCTGATGAAGTCTGACGCTTCCAACCAAGATTTTAATATCGCAAAATATTGTACAATGTATTGGCGGCAAAATGAGAAAAGACTATGAACAATCGTATAAAAATGACAGATTCCAAATTCAAATGTAATGTTTTTTATTTTTAATTGTAATAGTATTTATGCCCAGACTAAGTATATCCCATAACCATATGCATATTACGTTTTTGCAATATAAAAAACTACAATTGTTCTTAGAGAATCCTAGAGAAATTAAGTCATGCGGAATTAAGTACCTACATATTTTATTTTTCTCATAAAGTATAGAGTACTAGACTTTTCCCGCGTTTTCGTGTGCCTTAAATAGTTTCTTCTTCTGGACAGCAGTGTTAGTTTTTACGTTAAGTACTTACACAGTAAGTTTTTTTCTGTGTGAAATGTGAACAGGATGTTAGAAAAGTTCTTAGCTCTCATGTTTGAAGATAACTTGCTTGTTTCTTATGGTAAAGGGATAAAAGTCATTTTATTAGTCGAAACGATTTAAAATTTAGTATTAGAATATGTAGAATTGATACGATTTAAGAATATTTCGTTTTATTTTTTATTATGTTAATTAAAACTGTTTATTGCGACAAATAGTCTGTGTCCGTTTTGTAGGAAAAGCATAACCATGTCCACACACCATTGCAATGTGGACGCGTAGATATTGCACGGAGCCCGTGTTTCTATTGACATGTAATAATTTAAAGTTCAATGTCCCTTATTTTTAAAACTATGAATCCAAACAACAAAAAGTAGTTCTATCTACCTTAATTAAAAAAGCTATTTTTTTAATTACTTAAACCGCCGTTGTAACTATTTACACTTTACTTTTTATAACAGACTAGAATGAATCAAAATAAAAAGAACTGGAGATTTTCAAAATAACTTATTCACGTTATATCATTAATTATTATTAAATCTATAAAATAAAGAAATAATACACAATACCCGGTTTAATAATTGCATGGAGTCTATGGCAGAGAGCTTCTCTGTAATAGCTGCAGCCAAAAAGGATTCTGAAAATGTTTAATAAGGATTTGTCTGTACATAATTAAAAAAAAATTGTTTTAATGGAATTTATTTCATATTTAAGTTTGATCGTTTTAGTTTTTGTGTTAAGTCAATGGAAGATCCCTAATCTTCTCTATAATAGTTGCAGCAACATTTAACAAGTGTTTGAGTGTTCATAATAATTAATATCTTATTGAAACAAAACTATTTTAATTTTTCATAGATGTTCACCAGAAAACGCATCGATCGTCTTCTGGTGAATTAATTGTATCAATATATTTGGTTCTAGTAAAACAAAGGGATCTAATTTTTCACGTGATAGATTTTATTATGCTGGTACATAATAGGTCTGGGAAATAACTTTTCACATTTACTATGTATGAACATGTAATAAAAAGATCTTTGGCTGTACTATTGCTGTACTTTTACAAATAAATTGGACTCAATTTTTGAAAAACCAGACTAATATTGGCATGTCCGTAGTTACGACGTACCTGATGAACAAATTTTTATTTAAAAAAATATCGAAGCACACACTTTAGAAATAAACATTTAATCACAGACTAATAAGTAATTTGTAATACTAGGTACTATATATTTCGGAACACAGCCTAGGTATGTGTTGTAAAATTCTTTCTGATTGGTTGATTGGGTGATTGATAACCAATCATTCTTGTCATAGCTGTCAAATAGCCATACTGGAATCATCCTTCCACCAAACAGTTGTTAGATTTTAAACAGGTAATTCTGTCTAACTGTTGGAAAAATAAAGTATTTCTGTAAGAATAAAATAAATAAATTAAACAAAAACACCGTACGGCACAAGTTATGGCCTGAAAAAGTGTGTGACAAATACACAAGATGTTAGTTTTTGCGACTGCTCTGTCAGATACATAGCGTATGCTTATAAAAGACGTTCTTAATGCTTGCATGTTTTTATGTCTTAACATTTGTACAACATTTAGGGACGCTACAGATAACAAATTTATTTAAATTAAAGTTAGTATTGAAGGTGGAAACGAGGAATACTAAAGAAATCGATGTAGGTACTCGTTATCGTGTGATAATAATTGTATTATATCTTATTAAACATTGATTAATTGATAACACGAAGTGTGTTCATTATATATTTTTTTACCAACTTCGTTAGTTACCGTATTAATATAGTTGCGTTACTTTATTTAAATTAGTTGTGGCAGTACTTTTTATTGAATACTTGTACTACAAAAATAGTTAGCACTTTTTTGTCGGCATATTTATTTTTTATGAAATTATGTAAATAAATAAATTATATTAGAAAAAGCTGTCGCACAACCCTATCACATGATTAGCTGGAGTACGAAGCAGACGAGACGTACAGTAAATGGGGTAGTATAAACAGTATTACATTTCCTTGTATTTTAATAAAAGCTTATGGAGAGGGTTAAACAAATTTACAGGAATTTAAATTTTGGTTTGAAACGAAGTTACAGGATGATACCAGTATTAGCCTTTATGCTACTTTAAAAAAATGTTAAGAAAAGAATGTATGTCCGCCTATTGGATTATTTGACGTTTAAAAAATTTTATACAAGATTTTTTTTAAAGGGATCACAATTATTTTTACCTTAAATCAATTCCGTATTTTTATAAGTAGTTTCTAATCTTGAGATTTTTTTGAACCTTATCATGGGAGAAAAAACCCTAAAAAATATATATTATTTAATGACGACTAAATGTAAGGTTATGTCAAAATAACCTATGTAGACTAACCAATTAAAAATATAATAGTAAATCAAATAAAAAAAAACTCATCATAAATCTTTACAAAAATTGTGTGCATCACAATTGAGTTACGTATGTACTATTCAAATTTATTGACTTATTCATCAACGGCAGCGTGGCCGAGCGGTCTAAGGCGCTGGTTTTAGGCACCAGTCCGAAAGGGCGTGGGTTCGAATCCCACCGCTGTCAGCAACACTTTTTGAAGTTATTTCCGTTATGAATGAGCAATTATACACATTATTCATATAAAATGGATTTTGGATATCTTCCAATGTCTCTGCTTTTATTATTTGTTGCTTAGGCTATTTCGATTTCAATTAAAAATCTTAACATAGAAGTGTTCTGTAAAATTATATACATACCTAAACATTAACATGAAAAATATTATAAAATATATGTAAATTTGAATAGTATAATAAACATCATAAACAAATTGAGAGTTGTCCGTTTTAAAATAGATTAAATTAAAGTTAAAGTAAGTGATGTAGACATTTAACGTTCATAAGTACCTACCTATGGCACTTATGGTAACACCATTCACATTAAATTACTTTTTTTGGCAAATAAAAAATATCTATGAGAAATTAGTGAATATTATTATTAAATATATATGTACCCGGGTATGTTCATGTAAATTTCTTAAAAAATTCCTGAATGGTTTCGAAACCATTTGAGGTTCCTATTCATAAGGTTTGAGCATGGCGGACTCGCGGCGTTAATGTTCACGCCGCCGTTTATTTACATGAACATAGCCAGGTAAAACTATATTTAATAATTATCATGGTTCACGGAAGTTTAATTACAAAAAAATAATACTATATTTAATACAAATAATATTAACGAAAATATTAAAATAATATAACCTGAGTTATGTTCAACGATATGAAATAAAGATTAAAACATTTTTTTATTTGATTATTTCGGGACAGAATATGTTTTTATAGGTATAATTTCTTAAAATGGTAATGAACGTAGGTTACATATAAACGATCTTAGGGTCAATACACCACTTACTAGAAATACTGTTATGGTTCAAAATAGCTTTACTCAGTAGTTAATGTCAGTACGTTTCATCAAATGCGAACCATATCACGATGCTGTGGAGCTGATTGACATAATGTGATTATTGAACGAAACCTCATGACGACCGAAACCAATCAGCATGTATTAAAGCTGATGGATCCTCATAAATCAATGACGTTTGAAATTATTCATATCATCCACCTGCCGTTACTCTAAATTTTCAGTGTCGAAGAAATATATCTATTCTTTCATTGCTCTTCTGTAATACGTCATCTCTGTCATCTGAGTGACGACTTGCTTCTTTGATATAACATTTTTCATGAACTCCATCCAAATCTTTTCGGTCGGTCGCCATCTTTTCTTACAACCATCCATCTATCCATCTATCCATTCATAATTGAGACTATTCATATTCAATGTTTTTGAAAACCGACATAGTTTTTTATAAAAAAAATATTTAAAAGATCTTAATAATGACAACCGATAGTTTTCGTGTTGTGTGCACATCTAAAAGACAAACAGATAAACAGATAACAGCAATTTTAAAAATGCTGAAAATGGATTCTGTTAGTTGTCATTTTACATCCTGGTATATTTTTTAAATATTTTCAATGTACAAAGACTACTCCTCTACAGATTTATTATATGTATAGAATAAAATTTGCATGGTACCTATTACGTGATTGTCTTAAATGGACATAACTTTTTTATTTCTTAATTTATGAAAACTTATTTATAATTTAGATGAATTAAACACTAAATGTTAAGTTAATAATATATTCCTGAAAACCGCATTCGATTTGGTTAAGCCGTTTCTGAGATTAGCGTGCATAAACATACAGATATAAAGACATACAGACAAAACAGACAAACTGAAAAACCATTATTTCTCCTGCTCTTATAAATACCCTCTAGGATGTTTTTTTTAATATTTTCCATGTACAGAAATGGATCAGTGACAATTTTATTATTTGTATAGATTTAAGTTAAACACTACTTTAGATTTTTATATGTTGACAGTTATTTAATAATGTTTATATGATAATATAAAATTCAGTACATTAGTAAATTAGAATAGTTTCTGGCCTTACTATTAGTAAATATGAATAAGAGACTCAAGAGTTACGAATAAATGGTATCAATAGACCCCATCAACATCACCGAGTTTTCTTACGAGACTTATAAAACAAATTCTCATAAATATCACATATAACATATAACATATAGTCAATATTCTATAAAAACGACCGTTGAGGTGACAACATAATATCGTGTTTTATTATGGTTTTATGGAACTTGAAAAATATATGAAAAATAAAGTCGTGAAAAATATATGAAATACAATGACTGTGATATTTCAATGTAAATGTTGATTCTTTTCTATTTCATCTACGTAGTCGTGCCGTCTACATAAACAACTTACCAATAAAGGGCGTTGGTTCACTTGAAGGACTCAGTTCCGTTGTTATAGTTAATAGTTAATAACGTATCAGTTATCAAATGTCACCGGATCAAGTGCACCTCTGGTTAAGTCGTACATGCAGCAGCCAAGTCCAATTTTCCGCGGTTTTAACTTGCAATATCTATTCATGAGCTTTGGGTGACATGCACACTAAAATTAATTGTCGCAGACATAAACCTTACCGCAAAGAAATAAAGTTGATTATTGTTTGTCATATTTTAACAATCGGTTTGTTGGGGACCGAATGTAGCCGTATTTATGTTATGGTACCATCGTTATGTATGTGTACATTAATACACACACCTATTTATTAAATCTTTTATATATATATTGTTGTTATACGCATTCTGTGACTAGACCTGGATCTTTACTAATACTTAAGATTTTTAAAATTAATCGAGTACAAGTGTTTTTAGCACAAGTCTGCGTGTTACAATCAATTTAATTAACTTACAAAAATTACAAAAAAAGAAATGTACAGTGTTCTTTATAAAGATAATGTCACTCACACTATTTTTTTTAAGTTTACTTTTCATAGTACTCGTAAATTGATTTACTTTTGATTTAAAATTGTTAAGATTGCAATTCTATTCAGCTATTATATGAAACGTTATAAGTTGTATTTAATGATCCCATGTTTTTTGTTTACTAAGTATGTCTTATATATTACATTAGTCTACATTGAAAACATACAGAGTAGTGTGAACAGAGCGTCAACGACAAAGTTTCCCGACACCCCACGTAAATCAAGTCTACTTGCCTCCTCCATTCTACTTATTATTGGCTCCTGTTTGTTTGACCTACATTATATTGGATATTACGGTTGTCTATTTAATTTCATTTATAGTCAAATTTAAAATATCTATTTTGTTTTCAGATCAACTTAACATGATAAAAACTACTACATTCTCTAATATATATGAATAACGTTATCTTTCTGAAAAAATAACAAAATAGGATTAGTTAGAGCAAACGACCAGGCGACGTCACCACCTACGGTCAGGAGGTCCGTCTGTTCGTTTGCTAACCTATGAAATAAAACAAAATGTTTATAAAGCAAACGCTGGTTTTATAACGATTTACTTTTGTAAAACTCATCTGGATTCCTGACTTAGGGAATTTTAAACAAAGACAAACAATGTCAAGAACGCTCATAAATTATTAAATAATGTGTGTTCATTTATACACAAGAAATGACAAACATTTAGCAAAGTGGAGATAACGTTTCTGGAATTACAGCGACGGAGCAGACGAAACTGACTTTGTGACATTAGCACTGAATATTTAAATGATCAAGGTGTGCATATTGTAGCAGTGTCTTAGGAAACAATTAGTGCTATATCATTTACTAAGCAATTAATTAAATGAGGCCATTTAGTTGTATTATAAATAAAAAACACGAAAACGTATCCTTTATATAGTCACTATCATATTCAATACTGTATTATGGTGTAATAAAATATCACCTTTGTAATTAAAAACAATTTATATTTCATCTGGACGACCTCGAGTGACAAATGTATCAATTATTCCTACACAAGAAGTCACCGGCTGCAACTCACGATGCATATTTCCTGTACGTGAGAAGAATAGCTTAGATTCAGATTTAATTTAAACACATTGTCTCTGTCACGCGACCGCAAGTCGCAACACGTGCTTGGAATGTGCATACTACAAACAGACATTGTGATTTTTGAAAGCTATGCTTGAGATCTTTGCGTGTTCCGATATAAAAAAATATTGAAAAAATATTTATGAAGTAAATAAGAAAATGAGTTTTTATTACGTTGGCTAATCATCCAGAATATAGGAAAACTTTTTGTTTTTTATAACAGAACAAACACATCTTGTGTTCTTGTTTTTATAAAACTCTCAGTGGTACGTATTTCAACCGACGGCCATTTTATGTCCTGGGCTTCAAGAAGAGAAATGTATTTCAAACTTTATTCAAATGTTATGATGTTATTTAATGTTATCTCCGTCGGTGTCGCCTCAAGATTCTCATGTCGTTGTTTTAAAATAAAAAGATAATATATATATTATCATATTTTTCTCGTGCGTCTGTTGCAATATTAAATTTTTGTGCCAACTTAAGAAAAGTATTTTTTTGTTTATAAATAAATAGATATATCTATATAGATATACATAGTTATTGTTATTTGATAGAAATGTTAGTCAATGGTACACAACCACCACTGTGGTTAGAAGCTTCAAATGCTAACTGAAAGACGGACACCATTGTACTGTAATATCCTCCTATTTAATATTTATTTATTTTGCTACACAGTTACAAAATATGACAGTCTGTCTAATACCAACATAACTGACATATTTATGAATAATCAACCAACTGATGAGGGCTGTTCTCCATCAGGGCTGTTTTGAATCACGTGGAAATAATCTCTTCAAAGCCTCTTTTGATTAATAAGATAAGTGATAAATAACGATTACAAAAGGAGATAACCTCTACAGAAAAAAAAAAATGTTGTTAATTAGTTATAATTAATGTTCATGAAATTTAAATGAAACTGTCATTTACATTTCATGTACATTTATTAGACTCTACTAAACGCATATTAAACTGCTGACTGATCAAAGAGTCAATGATCGAATGAAATGAAAGCGTTATCAATTTTCAAAGATAATCATTATATCTCATATGTTCTGTATGGTTCTGTATGTATGGAGGTGGTTCTGTATCACATATTCTCTCAAAGTAATTTACTGTCGGCTTCAGTGGTCAGTGTTAGCACGTAAATTAATAAAAACACTATTGAACTCAGTAATCGTTATAATCTTAAATCAACTTTTACAACACAGAAATAACTTAAATAAGTAAACAGGTAAATACATTATACACCGCACACCGCAAGGGGAACTCTTGATGATTTTAGTGTCTTCAGCCGCCGCCCGCCAATCGCTGATCGAGCAGTGACATGTCGCGACTTGCTCCGGTGACGCGCCCAACGACATACGCCGGTGCATTCTAAGTTATAAAACTAACTTCATCGAGCGTCGATATGATGAGATGAGATGGCGCTGGCGTACCGATAGCGCTACAGTACCGCCAATACCGACATATATACATAGTACATATATACTCGGTAGTTATGAAAATACATTTTACAAAACAAAGCTATATATACCTGTGATTTTGTTTGTAATTATAATAAACTGATTTATTTGCGCTGTGTTTTTGTTTGTTATTTCAAAATCTGTGACATAAGAGTCTATTTAAAATTCAAATTCTCGTTCAAACAAAACCCGTCAATAAATCACTTTGTTCAAAAAACAACTCGACCACGGCTCAATATATTATTGGTCCTGGCGGATACAAATGGCCATAGTAGGTACTATTATGACTGTCAAGGATTTTTGTGGTGTTTTTTCGGCTTTTAAGACTCATTTTAGTTCAGATTAAGCCAGTATTTTTTGCGTCGTTTAACAATACACATAATAATTTTTCTCTACATTACATGTAAAGAACTATGGTTCAAAACAAAACCAAATACTATTCTATTTTTAAAAACCTTGTCTTTAAGATTATTTCATAGGCTTATCATTATCCGAGGCTAATAAATATAAACAAGGAGAACACACCAATGAACTAATAAAATGTTCTTAGACATCTAGTAGCGAACTGTACAAGTTTTCAAGTTAATTTCAAAATATATTAAACTTCTTAAAGTTAAGGTAATTTTTTAATTCATTTTTATTATTGTATTAAAAATATTATGTCACATTTGTACGTGCTTAATAATTAACAAATTTTCCTAATTAGAATCCTATATTTTTTTTTTAAATTAACTCATTTTGTTTAATATTATTTTTTTAGGTACTTAAAAATAATAGCTGAACTGTGTTAATTAATATTCTCATCTTGAAATTATTCCTTCAACAATGTGTTTTTAATGTTTAAAAATGAACTTTGTTAATGTTTAGATTTTAAATAAAAACTAATTTATCTCCTATTGAAAATATTTTTAATTCTTAATATAATGTGACAATTTTATAATCCATAAATTTGTTACCATTATTGATTATAAATATAATCATCATATCGTTAAATTTGAACATTTTTAATTTTTTGATATATATGTCAGTATGTCAAAGTTATTTTTATTATAGATTGTTTTTTTATATTGTTTGTAACATAATTTAATAAAATAAAACTATAAAATTCGATAGAAATGATGTTTCCGTATCTTTAATCGGTGGATTTTAATTTGTTGAGTATTAAAGTTAGTAAATAAAATAAGCCAATTCTGCCACTTTTTCATATACATTATAAGATAGAGGGAGGGGTTTGGATACAATTTTCTTCTATTTATTAAAATGTTTATCAAAAATACCTTTGATAAGCCTTAGGTAAAAACCGAAGGAGCAGAAAGAGTACAATATTAATTATGTATTTTATCTACGGGTAACTTTAAAATTGTTTATTTTTCGGTACTAATATTAATAATAATATTGAAATAAAATCTTTGCTTACATTCTATATCCTAAATGTATATTTACACCTAAAGTAGTATATGTACTTAAAAAAGTAATTTAAAGTATCAACAAATTTATTAAACTTTTGAAATATGGACAGATTTAGTTTATCTGTGTACCTGTGTGTGTGTGTGTGTGTGTGTGTGTGCGTACACTACTTCTGTGAAGAAATCACAAGATTGCTACTACATAATGATAATATTTTATATATTTTTTTTATGGTTATAAGTATTAAAATTATTATAAAAATATGGATTTGAATAAATTTTGTTGAATGCTGCGATACTGAACTAGTTTTAATGGTTTTAGTACGTAGGCAAATAAATTATAAATATTATTTATATTAAAAACAAGAAAAAAAGATTTATTTAAAGATTTTAATTCTCTACTATAATTATATTCTCTGTTTCCTAGTACGCTTAGTTTTGTTTGTGAGGTAAAGTTTTATCAATGTAGTTGGGTAATGTTACACCTATATATTTTGGAAGGGAGTCCCTAAGAGATTCCGTTTCACGGTGCGGTCGTATCAAAACATTTAAACTTTCATTGGTTGACCGCACAACTGTGGATAAATAGTTTCCACTCGAAAACAACAAGTATATCTACACATAAAATCGATGAATTCATTTTCTTTTGTATGTTATTCTGATATTATGTTATATTTTTCAGTAGGTATAAGCGAGTCCATCATGCTTGGAGCTTCTAAATACAAGCCAAGTAGAACACACTGCTTAAAGGCGGTCAAATGACGTCATTAAAGGGGAGAGTATAAGTCTGATGTGATAACCAAAGAGAGTTTGTTTATTTTATCCACTCCACGAACGTCATCATAAAGTTCACACTTGATTTATTGTAAAGTTATAAGATACAATTAGTAGAGTTATTCAATTATTAGGATTGTATTAAATCAGAATAGCATATAATAAAATATAATAAACACTTAGTCTAGATTTGAGTTAGAATAATTTAAGTTAACGTACATATTTTGGTTAATTTAAAAGCAAGCATGTAATTTAAATGTTAGTTACATGAACGTGAAGGAATATCATGAACATGCTATGTAAACGGTAGATTAATGTTAAACATTTCATATTTCTCATGTAAGTAATTATATTTAAATCCCAGTTTGTTTTGTTATTCGCTCGTTGTCCTCATCCGGGCGACCGAGGCCATCCTGGATGACCCGAATAGATATGACATACAAACAACAGATTATGTCTTGTTATATGATACGTGAAAATATGGTAACGTTTTTTTTTTTGGTTAAATATACAATGTCTGTTTAATTGTTTCACTGCTGTGTAGTACTTTAGTTTATTTATGTTAATAGATTTATTAACATTATATTATCAGACAAGAATTTGAGAATAGTTTCTTACAGCATTAAACGATTGTCTTTTAACCCATCATCAACGATCAATTAAAAGTACCTACACAAGATCTCAAGTCTCGTCGACAGCTAGTAAGTAGCCAGCTACCTATGTCATCTCTATACAATAGCTTTATTTCAGTAACTGGATACATTAATAAATCAATACATCTAACAACCGCTTATTATTGAACGGATTTCTGTTTCATATTTTTTTGAAAAGTCTTTTATTTTAACTTTATTTTTATTATGCACTTTGACAAATAACGTGTTTTTAAATTCAAATTCAAATTCAAAATATCTTTATTCAAGTAGGCATTTACACGCACTTTTGAATCGTCAATTACATTAAATTGGTCAGTATAGTCAGTCTGTGTTTAATTTATTATCTATGGTATAAAAGTTTTGTTGCCACTCTCTGGAGTTCATGATATAGATAAATATTCACCAGGTGGGTGGTGGATGAGTTTTAAAAATACAAAAATTAAATATTTAATAATTTGACGTGTAGCGAAACTGATTATAGCTGGTATCGAATGAAGGGTTACAAATACTAATATATTTCTATAAGTATTTGTAACCCTTAATATATAATACTTATATAATAATTATGTGTACCCAACTTTTAGTGAGGATGCAATGGCTAAAACTAATTGAAATTTACTTCTTAGCTATAGCTATGTACAGTGTATGTTTTTTTATTCCTCAGGGAGTAATTTACACGCATGCTAATAATAGGCAAACCAAAATATACAAACTGAAAATGACAGGTTTATACTACAGAAGACAGAATGTCAATTATAACTCCATAGCTTCATAGCAATTAAGTAAATCCCCATTTCAATTAACACAATGTGGATGTTATATAACTACATAACGTATGTCTGTATATATAAATGAATTCCTTTACAAGCGTATAATGAAGGTTACATCAAACGAGCCCCAAATGAGATAAGAACGAATAATACGTATGAAAATAAACTTAACATACAAGGGAGAGAAAAAAAATGGAAGAATGAAATATTCTAAAAAAACAGATGGAAACTAATCCTAAACCTGCTACCTAATTTTTAAACATTGACTTCAGAATGCACCTATAGTATATCTCGTTCACGAGCTCACGACCGCAACACCCTCATTTGTCGACCGCAAATGTTCAGGAAAACAGAATTTTATCCAGAAATGTGGTTTATTAGGAATAGAATGTATTTAAATAAAGTCATATCTGTCTGTTACTGAAGAGTGACTGTCTTAAACCAGCATTTTTAAGATTATTTATTAGCCGGTTGACATCGTAATAAGTTCAGAAGAGATAATAAAAAAATTTTGGATCTTTGCATGTACTGTTTTGTCATATTTTAAATCGAATTGTATACCAATATTAACATGGATCTATATTTAAAAAATATCTAACAAAGGTGTGAAATCGAAAAACAAAGACGTTTTGTTAAAAGGGGATCTTAATACGCTGCGCCAAAGTCAAGTGAAATATGGAGTAACGGCTGGATTTGAATTTACTAATGATTTCTGTTCACTATTATATTCTGATTACTTTAAATGAAATGTATCATAATTTATATTTTTTAAATAAAACATTTGTATAAAATTAATATTATTAGAATTCTTCTTTTAAAAAACCGTAACTCAGATTAAAGATGGTAGTCTTAACCAACGATTTATAAATATCAGTGCACCACCACCATTCCACAGGTATAGAGTGGTGAGAGGTGCCTTACACATTACAAGTTAACTGTCTCCTCGGTGCACACACATTAGTAAGCGATTAACAGCGACTTCTTAACTGCAACAGCTGTTGTTTTATTAACTCTTTAATAATCAAAATATTTTAATTAATATGTCGAGGAAATAAATTTAATTTACATGCATGAAAGTAATGTATTTATTATAATATTTTTTTATACTTATAGTCTTTTCACAAATATATAAATAACAATTTTTATGACGTCTTGTTTGATGATTGAATTTCGTTTCTTTCATAGTCACAGCCAAGATTAAACAGTACTTTAAATTATTATAAACTTGACTTAAAAGATAAAAAAATATTAATTACCTACTTTTTTTGTATTTATGTAACTATGAAGTATGTATAATAGTTCCTACTTTCTTTATTAATTTGTAGAATATTAGAAATATCTGTGTACCTATCTCTGCCCTCTTTAACATTATCTCTAACACTCATGGGTAGCTGGAAGAGATCTCTTTGAAGAGGTAAGCTCATTCTTTGTATACTTTTTGCTATTATAATGTTTTTTTTTGTAACTAATTGTGGTACATAAATAAATAAATAAACATATAAATAAATAACAATGGCTATTATGAATGTTGTTACAGTAATTACGCATTTACCTAAATGTATTGGCTTTTGTGAATGTTGTTTGAACCCACCAATACTAAAACTTCAAAATACAATTAGATTTCCTAAATAAATCTCTCTCATTTCAATTAACACCTTATAATATATTCCGTCTATATTTCGACATTAATTGGTTCGCAAATTCACAGAATCCGTTTAACTTTGGAAGCTGAAGAATTTCTTAATTAATTAAATCATGTGTAATAAACAATTACACGTCAATTACGTAATTATATTTATAAAAATACTTCCCATTTTTAATTCGTAATATCTATTGAAAATATGGCAATAATTCAGAGTACCGTTGCACTTCAATAGTTAGTAGATAATCTCTATATCGAATCTGAATCGCAGGCCTAGGAAGGTAAATATAAACTATAACGTTCAAATAGGATTACGAACGTCGGATTCTAGTGAAGACTCTATTATGTTTTAGTATGTAGAGGCTAGTGCGTCCGGCCGGTGTTATATGACATTATTTGCATTTGTTTTAAAGACTAATGAGAATAACTGTAATGATTCATTTGTTTTAATAAAGCACAAAGCCGTCCATCCAAAGCCGTTGAAAATGGTGAGTTCAACCCAGTGAGGTTAGAAAATCTTCTTACAAAACTTGTTAAAGTTGTTAAAATTCTAATTAGGGTTTATATTATAAGATCATTACACCAACACTTATATTTCATTAAAAACTTTCAAAAAAGATTTAACAGAGGTACAAATGTGATATAGTAAGAGTAGGTATTACTTAGTATTAATACTTAACTTACTTAGGCCACTAAACGATAGTATTTTGTCTGACTTAGCGTTAATATTCATTCACTGTATAGGTTGTCTTATATTTTCTTTTCTGATCAGCTTGGTTTCACTCCTGGTGACTTATCAAAAGCATACGACTACATACGGTTTATACTTCTAATTATAAATTATAAAATTACAACATTACGGAGTTAAAAAGATGTGCAAATTTTAATAAATTGATTCAGAAAGTGTACGTGAATGGATTTTTTTCCCTGGTTCATTTGTAAGAATGGTTTTTACCGCAAGGCACTATTCTAGGGTTTTTCTTATTTTTTATTTACATAAATAATTAACTAATTGACTTATTCTGTGGGGGATCAACATGGGATAGTATTTTCTGCCGACATAACTTCTTTTTTTTTATTTTTTTTCAATTACAGAAATCGGTAACTGACGATTTTGATAGTTTGTTTGTCATTTTAATTGACACTGGTTCGATCAACGGTCTCTCTTAGAAGTCACAACTTGTGGTAGGGTTTTATTCATTGCTATCGGTCTTATTGGTTACTAAGTATTGACGTCTGTTAAACACTAATCACTATTAAAATAATACCGGGCTGATTTTCTCGTGATTTCGTTTGTTATGTTGGTTCTCTTCAGCAGAAAGCTGTGTTATTCTCGTATCTTTTTTTTTTAATTAGGGAGTCTTTTTACAGAAGAACGTATTTCGTTAAGTATGGTATCAAAATAGGCCTTCTTAAAACCTTTATTTCAAGTACACTTGTGCTCTCTGCTAAAGATTCAAAGTGAAAAGATATGAATAAATTAATAAATATTTATAAAGGAAATTGCCAAATTATAAGATCTATATTGCAGTAGTGAAGATTTTTTGTCATTATATCGTAAAAAGAAATTTAACACGTGACTATAAGATGTATACCTAGTGTATATTCAAAACAGGTTTAGAAGTATTTATCCTTCCTATTTCTACACAAAGTTTGAGAATATTTAATCTGGCAAAATCAAGAGATCCTAAATCAACACACACTCCACGACAAACTTGTCAATGGTTTATTGAACCAAGAGTTATGTGCTGCGTTCACCCGCTCATACCAGAAGCTTGTGTATGAGCGGGTGATATATTTTTAATTTGAAAGACATCAGAAGTGTGTGTTTAATTTAATAGATAAATTAAATTTAATAGGTACAATGAGACTTCCTCTGTTTGTGACAGAGAAAAATCTGCCGTTCACGTAGTGTTCGTTCGAAAAAGGTGGTCAAAGCAGTAAGGGAAAGAATTCGAAGAAATCCTGTCCTAAGGCAAAAGATTTTATATCGGGAAATGATGGACCTGGAACCTTGTCGCGTATTTCAAAAGATGACTTAGGACTTGCAGCCTATAAGAGACGCACTGGTCATTTCTTAAATGACAAATTAAAAATGAATGAGGTGGGAAAATCGAAACAACTACTGGAGCGGTACGCAAAGGGAGGTCGTAAATAATTTTATTTACGGATAAGAACGATTTTACAATTTATGCTCAAAGCTCTAACGAAGCTTCCCAATTAATCGACAGAGCGCAATGTGGGCATTATTCGACTTCAGTGATTGTTTGGTGGGGTGTTAGCTATGAAGGAGTGACTGAGCCATATTTTTGTGAAAAAAGGTATCAAAAAATCTGCACAAGTGTATCGAGATACCATGCTTGAGATTATAGTTAATAATGTTCAATAACCATGTTCAATAACCAAGTGTGGTCCTTCCAGCAAGACTTGGCGCCGGGTCATAAATCTCGGTCCACGCAATCTTAGTTGGAAGCGTCGGACTTCATCAGAGCTGAAGACTGGCCGTCTAGTCCCGATCTTAATCCGCTGGATTATGATTTATAGTCAGTTTTAGAGAGTACAGCTTGCTCTAAAGTCCATGATAATTTGGAGTCCCTAAAACAATCCATACGATTGGCAGTGAAGAATATCTCCATGGAAAAAGCGCGTGCTTCTATTGATAACTGGCCTCAACGTTTAAAGAACTGTATGGCAGCCAATGGACACCACTTCGAATAAGCTTTTTATACTTTTAACTAACTGTGCCTGCGACTTTGTTCGCGTAGATTTCGATTTCTATAAAACTTATCTTTTGTACATACCAATGTATGTACAAACTATTATCTCAATCAAGTAGTTTTTGAGTACCTATAGGAGTATGTTCAATCACTGGTAAGTAGCAATGGTACGAAAATAAAAGATTAAGAAGAGCTTCACTTAAATTTAACAAATGGATAAAACGATTTGAATGCATTGAAATCGTTTTATCCATTTCTGATATTAACGTGCACAAACATACAGACATACAAACAGACAGACAAAATTTAAAAAAATGTTTTGGGTTGTCTTGCTTATATAAAGTCCCACCGGCCCCATTATGAATTTTTGACAATATTTTCTATGTACAGACAGCGATCAGTTACAGTTTTATTGTATGTATATAAATAAAATTCTTGAACACTTTAAATACATATATATTTTGGGAGAGTGAAGAGTGTGCAATGAAAGTAAAAAACTAAATGTTGTAAACAGCGAGACGGTAATTTTTTTTGTATAAAAGTTATTTAATTTGACTATATATATATTTTTACGTGTTGCGTGCACAACTGAAAGACAAACAGAATAACAATTAAAATATAAGAAATGGATACTGTTAGTTATCCCTTCACAACCTGGTTATTTATTTTGTAGTATTTTCAATGTACAGAGTACTACTCCTCTACAGATATATTACATGTATAGAAAAAGATTTTCTTAGTACCTATTACTTGATTGGCATAACTTCTTTATTTCTTAAACGATTTAAAAGAAATAAACACTAAATGTTAAGTAAAGACTGTCATAATAAATTACTGAAAATTGCATCCAAATTTGTTTAACCGTTTCTAAGATTAGCGTGCATAAACATACAAACATACAGACAAAATGAAAAACCATTGTCTTGAATTTTTGTAATGTTCGGGGTCGTCGCGTCGATGAAGGGGTCTTCAATAAAAGGAAAGTTCTCTTTTGTTTCTTATTGAAATATATTCAAGTAACATTTGTACACTATTCACGTATAGACTATATTAGAGTGACAACAGTCTCAAGACAAGACTCGATGAAAATTAGAGGAGGATTCTGTGAGGACTGATTTACAAGGTTTGGAGGAGAGCTTATATATAATTCTAGAAAATGAGATAACTAATGTTCACACGACTAAACTTCAAAACAACTCGTTAGGAGAATAAACAATCCATAAGTTATCATGACAATATTAGGTGATTAAAATAAGTTGACTTTGAATCAACAAACAATACATTCTGAGAATAACAAATATGTCGTTAAAATATTTAACATTACATTTTCTTGCTGGCTTGAATTAATAAATGTTATTTGCAATTAAAAAAAATTTTTTTTCTTTGTTACAATATTTATAGCAAGACAATACTAATATACTTAATTTTATACCATATGAACAATATTGAACAATTGCATACTTCAAATTATACAATGACTACAAAATCAAAATTTTTCCAAAAAATATTCATTTCGAAATATAACACGGAGCACTCTATATTGCTAAAACGAAAAACTCGGAAGCTCTGCTAATTTGAATATGTAACAAATACATTTTTATTCATAACCAAATTTCCCAGCGTTGCTGAGAGAACTTGATAAGAAATTAAGCTCTGTTTTCTGTCAATTTGAAAGGTATAAAGTGTTTTATTTAAAGTTAAACAATACTTTTCGTTTGACACATTGATGGGAAGCATCCCGAATGATGGGATCATGATTCTTTTACTCTTAGTGAATATAGAATGATTTACGTTTATTAACAATTTCTCAAGGTTTACGGTAAGAGGATCGAGGTAAAAACACAAGTATATAGAATAACTTCCGTGGATCCTGTGAAATTTACTTATGTTTATACTTTTTTTCAATTAAAGCCTCAAAATATTTTAGAAGGATCGCCAAAAATTTAAGGAGCGTTATACATAAATAAGTTATATATTTTTTTGTTAGTTCTGATATTATTATTTATTTAGTAGGTTTATGGTTGACCTTATACTCCATAAATTATTATTATTTTTTTTTATTTTATTTATATCTTTTCCACTTGAATCATAATCAGTGATCACTAGTGTACGTCAACATGGAAATGTCAGGAAAATATTTAAATATTTCATGGTATACTACAAAACCAATTTAAAAATAAAGTACAGACACTATATCTCCTGACTTCCTGACACGAAACAGCGAAACGGCAACATATACAATTGAAATGACATTCGTAACTTGTGTTTAAAAATAGACAGAGACAAATATAAACTATTATTTATTTAAGGTGTAATACTTCAAAATGTATTGTTAGTAATAACTGTAATAGATTCCTTTATAATGTTGTTGGTTATCATTCTTAGTTATTGAAGTCAGTCCTGTACTTATGTGTTTGTTAAGTTGTGTAGCTGTGGCTAATAATGAACTTACTTCATTATTATTATAAATTTAACTTATTTGTGAATATAACACTAACATACAAAAACACAAAAGAGCATAACTAATAGAGTTATTCTCTAAGGTTCGATTTTATTAATTTTATTGGTCACAATTTTATTAATTTTATTTTTATAAAATAATAATCTGATTGGTTCATAATTCATATTAATATTATTATTCATTATTCACTATAATCGGGAATAATAAGAAAACTTAAATAAAATAACTTAAGAAAAGTCCTTTATAACCAATATAATAAATTATAATTAATTAAGAAGACTATACGTATATAATTACTTTCTTATAAAATGTCCTTGCACTGTGCACTTTGGGTCATATCTTTGGGGCGACGGAGATATAAATCTTTATTTAAAATCCTGTTTACGAAAATAAAAATTGTTATTTAATTAATAAATATTTATTAAATGTTATTTGTTTATAAAGTGTTTAATTTATTAAAGTTTTATCGTATTATTTTACTAATTATTACAGAATATTACAGATATCATGAACTCATACAATTAAGTAAATAGTTGGAATGATTAAGATAATTAAAGCGATGACGATATTAGTATTATAATTTATAGTAATTGAAAACCGATAATACCTTCCGATAAGATGATTGCTTTACAGTGATTGGACAGTGTGGTTGTACCACAGAGTACCTAAGTAATCACTAACTTATAACATCGGTTGACATTAACTAGCTTTGATTACATATGAACCTTTAAAAGTCACTCAAAAATACAAAGAAAATATATAACTCGTGAAATAAGTATTATTGAATTATTTAACATTATTGTTCAGAGTTCAGAAGTACGCGGGTTCGGTAGGTCGGCGATGTTTTGACATGCGCTACATGATCCGGGTTATCCAGGGTTTGGCCTACTTTAAAAACCCCCGGGCATAGGCAGCTGTATCAACATAGTTATTCTTGAAACGATTATCAACTATTGTTCAATTAATGATAAATTTTAATGACAACATCAGTGTTGGTTTAGGAATATAGTAATAATAAGTGAACTTTATTTTACTATTTAAATGTTTTCATCCTTCTAAAATGATGAATGCTATAGCTAAGTGCCATGCTCATATTAATGTTTAAGACATTTCAAGCTCTTGCTTATAGATAATAGGCAATAAATTTTCCCGAAGCAGAAGGTTTTATCAGTGACTCACTCACTGAACTCTACTAAGGATTCAGTGTCTGTCATTTGATCATAAAATTTAATTCAGTCTTTAATTACAATTTTTGCCATTCTTACAATCGATAAGTACCAACTCTTAAACCAAATTGCTGTACTTAGATAATATTTTATATATTTTGTTTTAAAGATTAAGTTATTATAAAATTGTTTAATTTTCCCAAAAAAGATTCGTGTTATTTTTATAAAATATTAATATTTATTATTAATATTTGTGTTTCTGTTTATTTTAGAAACACAAAATTCAAACATTATTACTATCCATTTTTTAATCATTTAAAATAAGATTTCTTTAAATGAAGATAAAAAGTAAGAAACGCTTAAAAAACTTGTGTGGTTTTATGAAACCACCGTAAAAGTGAAACTTTTTTTCACATTATAGACATTTAACTAAAAATTTTCGGAATAATATTCCATTAAGGGTATAAATATTGCTTCATCAATCTTAATTTTATACTTAGAAAATGGGAATGATAATGGGAAATGATAAAAGTAGACTAGGTCTCCAACTAATATTTTTATTGAACTCTGTGTCTTAGAGTACGACATACATAATACTTAACAATTATTTAGATGATATACACATATTAAAACACTGAAAACAATATTTTATAATCGTTGAGTCATTTTGATCCGTTTTTCAATTATTTTCAATCATTCTATTATCAATTCCATCTTCATCATGAATTTCACAGTTTATAAATGTAACCAATATTTTATGGTAACTAAAATACGTGAACAGTGACTTACATTCGATTTTTTCAATGTATCTAGTAAAAACCGCATCGATACGAGCGCCTTTCACTTTATCCCTACTCCGCGGCCGACCGTCACGCGACATGCGACACACAGACGAAAAAGTTTGAGACGATGTAATAAAAGTTTTACTTTAATAAACTAATAATATAACCTAAATAAAATTAAAAAATTTCACACTTTATTTACGTTACGCATACGTATGTATAATAAGTTAGATTTAATTTATGATTTTTGAAATAAGTAAGTATTGTAGGAATACAAAATACTAAAATATATATTTTCAAACAAAACGATGTTTCACATTAGAAGAACTAACAGATATTTTACTTTTTGAGTCCAAACTCTGCTTCTGTCCCAAGAATTGAAACCTAATAATATCTAAGGAAGTCGTGTCACGTACAGAAACTATGCACTTCTAGTTCAGCTGTAGGCGTATTGAACATTCCGATAGAACTAATAAAATATACGGTCATTCAGATACAATTTGCAATATATTCAGTTTCACATTTTATACGTCTAGATACATTACAGATAACAAAACTTTCCAGCAATAATATCGAAGCAAAAAACCTTTAAGTATACAAATAAAAATATGATTTAATTATATACGAGTACGTGAACAATGCACCTCTCTGACATCTGCATAGATGTCACATCACAATGTCATGACAAAACGACTCTAATTTGTTAGTAACTATTATATATGTAATTATTTATAAAATCGTAAATTAGCGCGTCCGGAATAGCTATTCCGCTTCGCGTTAATTCCCGATTCTTTAAATAATTATGTATAATGAAACGCTAGATTTTAAAATTTACTGAATATTATGTTGTTAAAAATAAATGAATTGAATGAATATTAAAAATAAAAATCGCGTTAATATTCTGCTTCAGAATAATAACTAAAGCATAGAAGAAGCTTCATATTTTTAAAGCGTACACGGCCGTAGACGACATATTTTTTCTAGTGATGTGAAATTGTGTAAACTTATCCGCGATAACGATAGTGAGATCTTAGGTAGTATTTAGAAATAATGAGTGGTATTTAGATACTACAAATAAACTAAAAACACAAAATGAAAACATTTATTAAAAGTTAATTTAAAAAAATATGGTGAGGTTATCACTTATTTTTTTATTTTTTATTTGGTACTTCGAGAACCTCTTCTAAAAGACATGACAAATAAATTACAATAAAACTACAAATATATTTTTCTAAAGTACTTATAAAACAATCGATGTTATTAAAATATTGAGGGCTTAAATGTTTCCATTCCCAATTTTTCCTGTGCATTCGTGTCGATCCATATGACAGATATGGATCGACAGTCAGTGAACGTCTTAGGAAATAGAATAATAATCCGTGATATCCTTCCTAGAATAGTCACACGTCACAGAGATGTTACAGAATTTATTAGAATAACACTGGATTAAATTATCGATAACTGTACTTTTTCCAACACTATTGCAAAAATATATAGAAAACTTTAAAATAATAAATGTTGCACATATGATATAGCAGTCTTATAATTGGACCATAAGACAATTTTCTCTTTATTATTTGTAAACTAGTTAAAAAAACGCAAAAAAAAAAATTATTTAAGGAAAACTACGTAAAAAAAATACCATGTTAAATCACTTACCGATGGAAGGTTACTTTTGAACTTAATTTTCTTTTCGGGAAGAATGGGATTTACATCCCCTCATAATGTAGGACATTGCTATATTTTATCTAAACGAAATAGAGAAAATATGTAAATAACTATATGAATTCGTAAAAAAAAACTAAACAAGAACACACCACTGACAGCCGACATAATATTTGTAAACGTTGTCCATACCCAATAAGTCAAATATGAATTATACTTTCCAATTTACTATTATAATGTTGAACAAATGGTGACCAATTAACATTTATAAGTGTACATTTTGCTGTTCTGACAACTTTATATTTGTTTCTTTCTTCATTATGTTATCACAGTATGAAAAAAGAGGATAACTGTTACGCAAAATCAAGTCTTCAAATTTAGGCTACTTCTATTTTATTGTTCTGAGCATTCTGCTATCGGCTGAGGCGGTAATGGCTTCTTTGTCTATAATACTCTAGATGAAGGCTTTATTGTGTATCACATCTTTATTGTGTGTGTAAACAGATAGTTGAAGTATTTGTTGATTTTACAAAAGTTTTCGATACACTTGACCACAATGGTTTTTTGAGAGCAATGGAGAAATGTGGTATTGGAGGAATTATGAATGAATGGTTTAGAGAATACTTAAATAATAGGCATATGAGGGTAATGATTGATAAGTGTAATAGTGATAAGGGAAGTATAAAATATGGAGTTCCGACTGGATCTGTATATGGTCCAATTGGATACATAATGGACGTAAATAGTATTACAAATGTTATCAAACATAGTAACTGCTATATGTATGCAAAAATCCAAGAAGACTTTAACAACATAGTAAAATGGGCACACGATAACGGAATTATAATAAACATTGATAAAACAAAAATGATATGCTTACGTTCCCCTTATAATAATAGTGTAAATATAATTGGCCATTCATTTAATTGTCTGCACGAAAATGGACGTTTTTTAAATGTAACAGTTTGGAAGAAGTTAATCATATTAAATATCTAGGCAGACTGGCACTTGTAAAATTGATTTAACACAAAAAGGCATTAAAGAATTCTTTATAATAATAAATTTATAATATTCTTTATAATAATAAAAATAGAATTACCTTCTTTATAATAATAAATTTATTATTATTATTATTATTAATTTAGCTACATGTATGTGTGTACGTGTATGTGTAAATGTATGCGTGTCAAACTTATACATTAACACTGCTATGTAATATTATTTTACATTATACCTATTACGTTACGTACCTCGGTTATAAAATTATAAATAATTAAAACAATATGTAATCACAAAAAAAAGTTTAAATTATTTTTAATAAATAACCCTTTTACCTTATAATAGAAAACTCTTTCGTTTATACGAGCAAAGGGTTTGAATGTTTAAATAACACTAGTTTTTCTGACGTTAGTTAGATGTAATTAAGGATTAATTATTATTGAACATTAAAAACTAAAATAAAATGCAGTAATAAAACAAAAAATAAACTCCTCTAAATACTCAATAAATAAATATTAACTTAAGGTTTGCTAATGTTAACATTAATATTACTACGCTTTCAAACTTTTTGATAGAATATAACGTGAACCGACAGTATCAAAGAAATGTTCTTACAGAATGAACTTTGAATTTCTGATGAAGGCTTTTCTGTCAGTCTCTAGTTAACGGAAGAACACATGACTATTCATCTTTGTCAAAGCTTTATCGAGCTTATTACTGTCTTTAAATGGTTTAGGACTATTTTTATTGTAAAAGTATTAGTTTCAGCTTAAGTTTTTGAAAAGGAATGAATAAAAATAGATGACTTATGAAAACTCTTGTCACATAACTTTTTTATTATTTTATATGTGGTTTGTTATATAAGATTATAACTACTACGATTTTATTACTTTTATTACTATATAAAAAATATATATTATAGTGTGAGTAAAAAATAGTTACCTTTTTCAAATCTTCGATGGATAAAAAATGTAGTTTCTTATTTAAATATAATAGTAATAATGTGATATATATTATATTTGGTATCTCTTTAATTGTCCAGATTTTTTTAAATACTTTTTGAAAAAAAAATAGTTTAAATGTACTTTTTTTTTTAAAGGAATTATAGTCACATTATAAAGTTTATTGTAGCTATAATTTAAAAAAATACTATTTAATTGGTTCAATCGAAGTATAAGTTGTTATTATCCATGCAATTTTGCCATTTTATAAGAAGTTCCTTCTTCTTTGTTCAAAGAAATATGAAAGCGAGATACAATAAATCTTTGAAGGCGGTGTGGACTGCCTCGTCGAAACATTTTTATTTCTTGCAAGATGATTTCTGGTGATTTGTCGGAGAATGAGCAACGTTTAGGAGGCATACCTTCAGTTTACCTCTTCTCTTATAATAATTTTTATATAAAAAATTGCAACGATAAGTGTTCATCACTTATTATGTAAAATACATTAAGATATTATAACATAAACTATCCTATAAATACTTAACTATTTTATTTAAACAAGTTGTAAAAAAAATACTTTGGTAAACTGTTAAACTAGATAAAAATGATGTTAACACTGCAACACTGCTATAATTGGTCCAGACTGGTTTCGCAGTTTGCAGAATCCGATTATATTTCATAGCAACCGTACTTCAAACCAATATTTAGCGGTTAATGACCCCGTGGCATGAACGTTTGCAACATCTGATGTGTTACCAGTCTAAAATAAATATTATTATATATAAAGTTTATATAACTACAATATTAAGTTTCATTTTTAATATAAATTAGTAAATCAGAGAAGGCAAAAGATGAAAAGCACTTCCTTCTTTTATTACACATTTCTCCGATTTTGAACATGGTATCCAGCTCACAGAATATATAAGACCCCATTTCGAAACAAGTCATATTATTGTTACATAGTATATAAGCCATAAAGACTTTATAGGTACTGTGAAAATTAATATCACAGCTGATATAAATTAGCAGAATGTGAGCGAATCGAAAGCTCCTCGCCACGCGGAGAGTCGTAACACTGAGAATTATTTTGAAAGGTCTACAAGTGTTTGTAAGAGATATAAATTTAAATGTTTACGCTTTGCGAATCCGCCGTGCGAGTGTTGTGATATTGAAACTTTCGAAGACCCTGATGTATTTCAAGGCCTACAAGCCTTACAAAAATGTTTCAACTTTCTATTATAGCCTTTGGATTTCTTTGTCAAGCTGTAATGTTATGGTAGTGCTTGTGGCACTAAGAGAAGATATTATGTGAAAGTACGGGTACTTCTGGGCGAATAATTTATAAATGCAAAGTTTGTTCCTTTCTTTTTAAAACCTAATATGTAACGTAAAGTATTTTTTTAATTGTTTTTTTTTTAAATCTCATGAGTTTTATAACAATTCTAACGGCACGAAAGTCATTATATTATGTTTGACGGATAACTACAGTTGTAACCCGGTCCTATACGTCTGAGAGTGAAAGAGCATGTCGCACAAATATATATATAAAAATTCCCCCGATACAAATATACGTCTAAATAGGATAAAAATAATCTTATTATGTACTTATTGAAGTACATAGTAAGTTTTTTTACTTTACTTTTTTAACTTTTACTTTACTAAAAATAGATAAATGATTAAACTGGTGTGTTCGAGTATAAGCTCCATTCAATATTAACCCATTTAATATAATACCTATTTAATAACGAACGAGCAGGAATTAACTTGAGGTAAGAAGGCTATGTCGGATGTATGGAGGGTGTCGCTAAACTTTGTTGTTACTATTTTAACCCCTTTCTATTTGTTGGTATATATTTTTAATTTGATTAGGTTTTAAAGTAGCTTTGAATGACTAAAATTCAAAATGGAATAATTTACATAAAAGTTTATTGAACAAAACTGTGGTAGATACTCGCTGTACATTACTTTAGCAGTTATGTTTAGTTGTAACCTTACTTTGGGTCAATTTAAACACCACAAGATTTACTTCGGATGTATGTAAAACAACTGTAACCTATAAAATAAATAACATTACAAAACCAATGGGCTCGGATATGTAAATGAGATATCGAATTAAGTCCTTTGAACCCCGGGGTTTGGAATATTTTAATATATTATTGTTTTATAAACACAAAACCCATTTGCAATATATTTTTATTATATTATTCTTACTAAGATTTTAATAGGCGAATATATTTTATAATTGTAAATATACATAGTACGGATCTCAGAATACAATATGAATTGGACATCGAAATGTATTGACCGAAATTTATATAATGTATTGTATGATATGTATATAATGTATTGTATGACATAGACCTTAAAAAAATCATAGAAACATCGTTAAAAATATTTTCAGATGTAAGAATCTATGACAAGAAATATAATACAAATTGTAAAAAAAAAACTATTAATTTCTAATCATTTTAATACATAAGGGGTGTCAGGGGTTAAATCTCATAATCCTTCGTTTATTATATATAGTAAAAATGTCTGCACCTAACTATATAGTCATAGAGAAATGAATACAAAATCATTTTTTTACCGATTAAAAAAAAACAATGACAGACGTCAAAAATGGGAAGTATAGCTATACTAGGTCAACGATCAAACCAACTGTAAAAACATATCAAGCAAAAACAAACTTTATTTTACTGTGTCATGGTTTAAATCTGCGACTAATAATTTTGGTGTGCAGGTCACCCACAGCTCATGAATAGATATTGTGAAGTCAAAACCGCAGAAAATTAGACTTGGCCTGATGTAACTTAGGGTTTGATGCACTTTTTGCTATTTAATAACTAATGTTAAACAATTGAAAACTATCTAGGTATATGATTTTTTCTGTAAGGGAAATCTTTTATAAACAATATTCGTGTTAATTTATTTTGTCTGGCTTTTACTTAAGTCGATGGTATAAGATGTTAAAAAACGATTTCAAAAAAAATGATCATAAAGTGTTTTTTTAACATCTCTATTAATTTATTTTATTTACCACAAGGAGAGGAAGGTGTCGAGTTTGAGTTTCTCTCAATCATAGTAGGTATGATACGTAGCTTTAAATTCTTTGAAGTGTTACTAGACTGGTGTCTCCAGACTTCAGCTATACTATACAACTACAATTATTTTAAAGATTTTGTTTTTGAATTTATCAATACTTACAACTTCCTAAAAACATACATTTTCCAAGGATTAAAATTCTTCAATTAAATAATATGAACGCAAAAAAAATTTACAAATATAATTTTTTTTTTTGTATATATTATACATAATACTTTAGCAAAGCAAAGGTGTTCTCCGTCACTTGAATGGATTTGAATTTTATTAACGATATAAAAACAAGAACCTTTTCCTGTTCAATATATTAACAGCCTCTATATAATTAATATTATATAGAGGCTGTTAATATATTGAACAGTTAATATATTGAACATATATAATATTAATATAATTAATATTATATAGAGGCTGTTAATATACATAACAAATTTTTAAATATTGCCGTGAACTCTTTTGAAGATAATTCAAACAAACCTCTGACAATAGACATTTTCTCAAATTCTCTTAAATATTTCAAAAACCTATTAATGCAGTTATTAAATTGAATTTTCCGTTGTATTGTCATATAAATTTTTATTTTTATTATAATTTAATTTTTGTATTCATTTGACTCATTTTACTGTATTGTTCCGATTGAAACTAAACATAATTTTTAATGTGTATATTTTAATTATTTTAATTTTTTTATAATTAGGCTAACCATTTTATATTTATTATTTAATTGCTTGTTATTTGATTGTTTGTTATTTAATTGCTTATACTTTTCTTAAATATTTATTTCACTATTTGCTTTTAAAAATCTGACATAATTTGACATCTTGAATCTAGTAATGTTTTTTATTTTATTGTTTTTTTTTACTAATTAATAATTTGTTTAATAATAGTAACAAATAATATTTATTTTATAATAGTCTATTGCTCATATTAATGTGGTTTGCTCCTATAATCGAGGTAACACTTACTTCTTAATGTATGCTTGTTTCAATGTTTGTTTGTTATAGTGTTTACCTTGTTGGTGCGATTAATAAATAAATAAATAAAATAAAAAATAAAAAAATATTAACTTTATCTCGATGAACAAGATCAATAGAAATATCATTTTGCAGTTAATACCAGTTAAAACACATTTCCTTACATTTTTCAGTTTTTCTTTTAATAAATGGAAGCTTTATTCAGTTTTTATTTTTGTTTTGTTGCGATCGTATCCAATCTTTAAATATTCCTATAAAATAATATCGAGTCTACAAATACAACAAAGTCCACTTGATAGTGGGGTAGACGACACTTCTTTCTTAGAAACGATTTTAATTTAAACTGACAAAGTAGTGTGCTTTGAGAGCGACACGAAGTGCCTCATGCCTCGAAGGGCGATTGAACTTGAGTGTTACAACACATAAAATTGAATACAAGTTTTCTCAATATTTCGTTCTAGAATATCTTGTATTAAATTTTATTAGTTCTTATCCTCAATTTCAATTATCATTTAAACTATTTATCTTATACCAGGATTTTATTTTTATGTATTTTTTTTTATTATATATGTATATAAAAGGAAAACCCGATATAGTCCAGTCAATTTAGACATTGACCATGCAAATGTTCCCAGAAATCTGAAAATTTGCATAGATGTTAAGGACGGACAACACTGTCTTGAAATTGTGGAAAAATCCCCATCGCTTCTATGTTGCTCCTATCGCACTTGTCTCCTTGCAAAGTGATGGGCCCAGCACCCCCACGGTAAATTCATGATATGTCAAGAAGCATCGTCTAATTAATTATTTTACTAATTATATATAATTTTGCCATTTAACTGATAATTTATTAGTTAAACCGTAAAATCTGAGCAGTAACTCATAATAGGCAAGTCAACTTTCATCTGTACCTACTGTATCTCTGTACACTGCAGGTATAACACGAACAGGGCGAGAAACGAAAATGATTAATTAGTACGCTTTAATATTATAAGCAACTGGTTGAGATTTCAAACATTTTATTTTATAATATTAATAGCTTCTTAACATACAGTTAGCACAGTCTAGAATTTACCGAATTCAGTTATAAAAGATGTTAAAGAAACCATAAAAGTTTGTTCAAAACTTTATGTTTAAAGCTCTCTTTAAAAAATAGTAAAATTAAGTTTTTGGTTAAAATTAGGTTGAAAATTAAATTTTATTTGGGCGTGGGAAGATGCTACCAGACTACTATTTATTGGTAGTTAAATTAAAATCTCACTGTTAATAAAAATATTTAGTAAAAAATATGTATGACTAAACAAAAGTTAATCACCTGTAAAGTTTTAAAATAACCACGACGAACCAGCCGGTCCCCGATCGCTTTCAAAGTAGGCCAAATCATGAATAACCCGGACGAGGCAGGCGTGTCACAGCTACGATGGCTTGAACTGCGGACATGTTTGTGAAAATAACAAGATTTTATATTTTACACATTAGACTTTATGACCGGAATAAATGCACAAACGACTACTCTACCCGTTTACTTGTTGTAGCCAGTTGTGCTTATTCTGTAGTCTGTTTGTAAACTTTAAATTAAATTATCTTTTGTAGCTGTTTTATAAAGCACTGAAAGCATATTACTTTGTCACTTTAAATGAAAGTCTGGGCTTACGAAGAAATGTCGTACATTTTAGATTAAAGTTAAAATTAAATTGTTAAATACATTAGCAGCTTATTAAAAAAAAAACGTCCAAAATGTTATTTGTTCATTCCAATTATTATTACACGTTAACAATTATTTTGTTGTTTTATGTATTTATTGATATTTATATTTCAGTGCAATTTTTAAATAATATGTTTTACAATTTATTATTTACATGTTTTACAATTTATTATTTACATGTTCGCTGTAAAATATTATTTAATTCAAAAATTGAATAACAGATGAGAATAAAGTCAATTACACAAATTGTTTCGTTCATGTTATTGAATGATTTTACCAACAGCTGCCATGATCGGTGATAAACTGATTTTCACATTTATATTTTATTTTTCTATTATATTTTAAAATCTTTGACCCATAATACAACTATGATCATATGATGATAAAAATATTAAATAGCAGACAAAAAAAAATAAGCAGCCAAAATCAATAAGTATTCTTATCCGAATACATTTCGACCGTTTTGTTAAGTTATGGCTAAGTGAATCAGCTTTTTTTCTACTTGTTTGATAAGTGTGATATATTGTTTTTTTTTATATATGTTTTATATTTGAAGCCCACTTCTTAATTACAAATATTTATATACGTACAAATGTAGTTTAATAAATTCTAAGTTTAATGTATATATTTAATCTTGTACATCAATATCATGTTGTGTTGATACTAATCTTGACTTAGTAATATATATTTAAATTTGAAAATAAATAGAGAATGAAAAATTCATCAGTGCATGCCATAACCCGGGACCTGTGGGAAACCGAACCGTCGGTCTACCAATTGAGCTGCCGTATCGCAACACGCTTCGGTGATTTTACATTTTATATATTATTAGGTTCCCTTTTAGGATTTTTAAAAATATATATATTTTTACATTATTGAGTATGAAGCCAACTAACACCACTATAAGTTAAAACATATTACTAAACTGTGTCTTTCTGCTATCGATTTGAGATTCGGATTCCAATATGGTTGAGTCCTATTTATTTATTTGCGCTTTGACCAACATAATAAAGTTCATTTTTGTTTGTCTATTTTTTTTATCAATTTATTTGATCGAGTTGTGTTTTTCATTTATAACTTGGTCTTTTCACTTTTCGTAGTAATTACTTAATAATTCGTGAAGACTATAGATATTTATAGTCTATAAAATTATATATATATCTATAAGAGATATTAAATCTTATAATTATTAAATGAATTACAATTTCTTATAAAAATCAAAAGTCGATATTTTAAGAAGGTAGTTTAAATGAAATACATTTTTTAATTAATTAACGACAAGTGGTTAATTGGTATTAATTTATATAAATATATAATGAAATATATACCGATACGGGCAGGGATTCGAACCCGCGACTACTGGGAAACTGTCCTCTCGCTCTACCAACTGAGCTACCGTATCGCTGTCCGCCTCGGTGAATTAGGTATTCTATATGTGATCGTCTTTTATCGGGACGGTGGTGACATCTATTAGGTTTCTTTCGAAAGAAGCTCGGTAGCTCAGTTGGTAGAGCGACGGGACGGTTTCCCAGTAGTCGCGGGTTCGAATCCTTGCCAGTATCGGTTTATTTTTTATTCTATATTTATCTAAACTTAAATAAGCTTAACATGGCTATACATGTTTATAGATATTTTCAAACATTAATTTCGGTAGTGGCATCTTATCAACTTATCAATGTTTATCTATACTGGAAAGTTAGTGTTCGAGCAAGTTCGTCGAGGAGGGGGGCACTTAGCTACTGATATCCGCAGACGGCACGCGTGTACGCAAACGAGCCTACTGCGACCATTTTGATTAAACTTTGTATCAAATGTTGTTAACGTTTATTAAAGTTTATAATATACAGTCCGTTGCTTCTTTTTAAAGGTCCTTAAATAGTCAGGTCCTAAACATTCGGTCATTCGAGCCTCTTCAACAACGACATTTTGTAAAAACCAAGACGGTCGGCAATTTGCTTTTGCATACGGGTTTGGTGGACTTCGGACTTGTTATCGTGCTGTTCGCCGAGTTATCGCTTCGGGTGATTTTAATGCAGTGCATCTTGCGGATAAGGATAAAGACGTTTTGTGAGTTCGTTCCAATTAATTAATTATTTCCTTTTATACCTTTCCTTTTTTATAAAACTATTATCAGTGCTATCTTGTCTTACATTAATTCGATTGTGAAAATAATTATTTCACACTTGTTTAAAATACTATTTTCATACGCAGCCTTCTATTGTTTATTGCTTACGCATTGCTTATAGCAAATTATAACAACCGCTTTAGTGTGTGCATACGTAGTCATTCCGATATATCCGCTGACCGCACTTCGCCGACGTGTAACTTTCTGGAAGGTCACGCACTTATTCAAGTTCATCTTTTATTTTATCATAATAAAGATTGAATTGTAGTACATTATTTGTGATTTGTAAAGGGCTTATTTGCTGTTTATTTTAGTTTTATATTTTGTTTTTTTTCGCTTTGTAGTCAACATGGCTTCTGAAGATTTATTAATCAGAAAACGAAGTGCCTTAAAAGCTAAGCTTACAAATTTTGCCAATTATATTAACGTGCTTCTTAGCTGTAAATCTATTTCCGACTTACAGCGTATCGAGTTAGAAGGGCGTCTTAGCAAGTTTGATGCTGTATATGGTGAATTTGACGATTTACAGTTGGAAATCGAGGTTGTCTCTGACAAGCCTGATGAGGCGTATGCAGAACGAGCCAAGTTTGAGGAGCGATACCATGGTTTAGCGGCACAAGCGCGTAGCTTGTTGGCGAGCGCCATCACCGGGGACAAAGGGTCTGTAGCGAGCTCGGCAGATAAACAAACAGGTGAATCGTTACCACAACGTAATTTTGTACGATTACCTAAAATAGACTTACCTAATTTTGATGGCGGTTATCAATATTGGCTTGAGTATAGAGATACTTATTTATCATTAATTCACAACAGTAGTGGCATAGATGACATAAGTAAATTCCACTATCTGCGTGCATCGCTTAAAGGTATTGCACTTGAAGTCATAAAAAATATAGATTTTAAAAGCGATAATTATCAATTGGCGTGGAATTTGTTGTGTGAACGGTTTAATAATAGTCGCCTTTTGGTTAACAATCATGTGAAGGGATTATTTAATATTGAAAATATTACAAATGAATCTTGCAGTGCTTTGAGACAATTGGTTGATTCCATAAATAAAAATATTAGAGCTCTTAAAACATTGAGTGAGCCTACGGAGTACTGGGATACGCTGATAGTGTATATGATGTCCATTAAATTAGATTCCATCACCAGTAGGGATTGGGAGTCACATCGTAACACCTTAACAAAATCTCCCACTCTATCTCAATTTTGTTCTTTTTTAAGTCAAAAGGCCGATTTATAAGAAACTTTAGAGTATAATAAGGGTTTGAATTCAATTCACAACAATAAGCTACAAAATAAGCACAAAACATTCATTGTTGCGGACAATAGTAGGGATGGTCTGAATCGTATATCGCAAGGTTCGGATTCCAAAAAAATAAAATGTCCTTTATGTAACAATAATCATTTATTATATATGTGTGATGAATTTCGTAATTTACCAGTTGAGGCTAGAGTATTAAAGGTGAGGGATTACAAAGTTTGTTTTAATTGCTTACGATCTGGACATTTTACTAATCGATGTAGATTGTCGCGCTGTAAATATTGCAAAGGTAGACATAATACACTATTACATGTTGAGGATTCCAAACCCACTCGTTTCCAGGATCCCATGCCTAGTAGCGTTGCTTTGCCCTCTGCTATTTCTAAAGATGCTTGCATATCAGAAAATGTTGCTTTACGTAGCGATAGTCTTGAACAGCATACTACTTCACATATTTTACTTTCCACAGCTTTGGTGAAAGTGCTGAGCAAGAGAGGTAGCGATTTCAAAGCCAGGATTCTGCTTGATAATGGTAGCACTGCTAATTTTATTACGCAGACATTTTGCGATAAGCTGGAATTGCCTCGACGAAGCACGACTTCCACAGTTACAGGTATTAATAGTCAAACCACTATTAGTTCCCAGTCTTGCAATGTAACTATTGAATCCTATAGTGGGAGCTATAGGACAAATCTAAATTGTTTTATATTACCTGCAATTACAAAATCCTTGCCATCTGTTATAATTAACAAACATAAAATTCCAATACCATCAAATTTGCAATTAGCTGATCCATCTTTTTGTATTCCGTCTGTAGTTGATATCCTCGTTGGCGCTGAAGTATTTTGGAATGTCTTAGGTACTGCTTCTATTAACCTGGGTAAAAATCAGCCAAAATTACACGACACTAAATTCGGCTGGATTGTGTCAGGTCCTGTGGCCCTACCAATACATCCGTCTTCAAAGATACAGTCCCATTTCTGTAATATTTCTATAAATGAATTACACAATAATTTAAGTAAATTTTGGGAGCTTGATTCCGTATCTTCAAAATATTCACTATCTCCAGAAGAACGTGCTTGTGAAGAAAGTTTTAAGCTCAATACTATTCGCGATGAAAATGGTCGTTTTGTTGTCTTAATGCCTCTTAGGGAAGGTCCTGGTGTCTTAGGTGTCTTACGAAATGGCTAAGCGGCGGTTCTTTGCATTAGAGCGTCGGTTTCAGCGAGATTCTTCTTTCAGGGATAGGTATGTAGCTTTTATGCAGGAATATGAGAATTTAGGACACATGACGGAGAATAGGTCTCCGATAAAACCACGTTCAGATGACAACGTTAGTTATTTCTTGCCACATCATGGAGTCATAAAGGAGTCAAGCACCACTACCAAACTCAGGGCGGTCTTTGATGCATCAGCCGCTACTACATCTGGATTGTCACTTAACGATATTCAGATGGTGGGCCCCACTGTCCAAGATGATTTGTTCTCTATACTGTTACGCTTTCGGCAGCATAAATTTATTATTTCTGGGGACATTGAAAAGATGTACAGATCCATATTAGTTATACCATCGCAACGTCCTTTGCAACAAATTATTTTTCGAGCTGATTCTAAGTTACCCCTTAAAAGATATGAGCTTAACACCGTCACCTATGGTACAGCATCTGCTCCTTACTTAGCCACTAAGTGCTTAGTCAGTTTGGCCTCATGCACAAAAGATAAAAACGTAAAATCGTCTATTCAACGTGATTTTTATGTCGACGATTTTCTTAGTGGTGGTAATTCTATTGCGGAGGTGGTGGAGTTGGGTAAAGAAGTAACTTCTATTTTAGCATCAGCAAAATTTCATTTACGCAAATGGAAATCTAATAGTCAACAAATTCTTACTGAAATCACTGGTTATTCAGAACCCTCAAACATTTTAAACTTATCTGAGAATATAAATTTATCTTCAAAAACGTTGGGCCTGCGTTGGCTATGTGAAACAGATGAGCTAGCGTTTTCAATTAGTATGAACACTGACAGAGAGATCACGAAGCGTCATATTCTATCAGTGATCAGCCAAATATTTGATCCGCTAGGTTTAGTTGGCCCTTGTGTTGTAGAAGCCAAAATACTCATGCAGAAACTATGGGCTCGTAATTGTGACTGGGGCGCTCGAGTGTCTGATGAAATATATAGCTTTTGGGTTGCTTTTGTTAACACTCTCCCTAGTTTAAATAATTTGAAAATACCTCGATGGGTGTTATGTGATAATTCCACAATACACGAAATTCACGTCTTTACAGATGCCTCTGAATTGGCTTATGGCGCTTGTGTGTATGTTCGATCCATCAGCAATGATGGGTCAGTCAGGGTACAATTGTTAGTTTCTAAGAACCGAGTGGCACCGATCAGACCTATAACGATTCCGAAGCTAGAGTTATGTGGAGCATTGTTGGGATCAAGACTGTGCGCTAGTGTACTAAATTCCCTTACTTTATCTATTTTCACATGTCGTTTTTGGTGCGATTCAACAATAGTACTAAGTTGGATTTCCATGTCACCAAATTTATTGAAACCTTTTGTCCGGAACCGAATTGTGGAGATACAGGAGACTACTAAAGGATATCTGTGGAGTTACGTGCCGTCTAAAGATAATCCAGCGGATATTGTTTCTCGTGGGTTAAAGGCTGACCTTATCAGTGAACGTTCGTTATGGTGGTCAGGTCCTCAACTTTTGTATAGGGATGAAACACATTGGCCAAAAATGCCCAATGAAAATCTAAAACAGGAACCTGAAGTAATATCATCACATTTCGTTGATAATACATTTCATACTAAGTTGGATTTGCATAAAAATTTAATAACATCGTTAATTCATAAATACTCTAATTTCAGTCATTTACAGAGAGTAGTTGCTTTTTTATTAAGATTTATTTATAATATAAAACATAAAAATGATCGGAATGTTAGTTCACTTACAATAACAGAACTTAACAATTCTCATAATTTAATTATGCATTATGCTCAGTTGGATATGTTTCCCAAAGAGGGTGTTTTATTGCAAGCAGGTAAATCGTTACCTCGTAAAAACAGACTCATTTCTTTTAGCCCTTTTTTAGATATGAATAACCTCATACGCGTGGGCGGGAGACTTGATAACTCTCCCTATGATTATAATGTGAAACATCCAATTTTGCTATGTGGTAAGCATCACCTAACTAAAATAATATTTAAAAAATTTCATAATGATCTTTTGCATGCAGGTCCCCAATTATTGTTGGCTAATATACGACAAATATACTGGCCTCTTGGTGGAAGAAACCTATCTAAGTCAACAGTTAAACAATGCTTAAAATGTTTTAAATATAACAGTCAAATAGCACAACCCACTATGGGTCAATTACCTGCTTCTAGAACCCTTTTAGAATATCCTTTTTTAAAGTGTAGTGTTGACTATGCCGGGCCAATATTGATAGCTAACCGTAAAGGTCGTGGTTGTAAGCTAATAAAGGCCTATTTATGTATTTTTGTTTGCCTTGCCATTAAGGCCATTCATATCGAGCTCGTTACAGATCTGACAAAGGAGGGATATATGTCTGCTTTAAACCGTTTCATAGCCCGCCGTGGCAAACCTCAAAGCATCTTGTCGGATAATGGTACAAATTTTGTAGGTACGCGTAATGAGTTAGGCAAATTCTTAAAAGAATGTAATTTAGTTTCAGAAATCGCACAGCAAGGTATCGAATTCACATTTGCGCCACCGTACGCTCCTCATTTCAACGGCATTGCTGAAGCTGCAGTGCGTTCAACCAAGTATCATTTAAAAAGGCTTTTGTGTTTATCTCACTTCACTTATGAAGAGATGGCTACATGTTTGACACAGATAGAGGCTGTCCTAAATTCCCGTCCCTTGACCCCTCTTTCCTCTGATCCATCCGATTTTACTGTCCTTACTCCTTCACATTTTTTAATTGGGCGACCACTGATGTCTGTTCCACATCCACAGGTGACTGATATACCCATCGGACGACTACAGCGCTATCACCAAATGGAGTATATAAAACAACATTTTTGGAAACGTTTTCATTTAGAATATGTTTCTCTGCTTCAGCAGAAAACTAAGTGGAGCATCTCATCAGGCAATTTGGCTGTGGGAACACTCGTTCTCATTAAGGAAAGGGGACAACCACCACTGGTGTGGCCATTAGGACGAGTCATCAAGGTCTTCCCTGGAAACGACGGAGCCGCACGTGTCGTCGAGCTGAAAACTCAAAAAGGAAAATTACTCCGAGCTTTCAACAACATTTGCCCACTTCCTTTAAATTGAATTCTTCAACCCGGGGAAGATGTTCGAGCAAGTTCGTCGAGGAGGGGGGCACTTAGCTACTGATATCCGCAGACGGCACGCGTGTACGCAAACGAGCCTACTGCGACCATTTTGATTAAACTTTGTATCAAATGTTGTTAACGTTTATTAAAGTTTATAATATACAGTCCGTTGCTTCTTTTTAAAGGTCCTTAAATAGTCAGGTCCTAAACAGTTAGAATCATTGGTTAGGATTTTCGAAAGAAACCTAATAGATGTCACCACCGTCCCGATAAAAGACTTGATTAACCCTTAAAATGACCGCGCATTACTAAAATATAGTAAGGTGTGTTCACAATAAAACATTAATGGGTAGCCATTATGAGAAAAAATCGAATAAATATAAATCATAAATAAAACTAAGTTTATATATTCTAGCAAGTAAGTGGAACATATATGTGTATTATATGTGTCAATACTTTATCAAGCTGAGAACGTGCTCGTGAGCTCGTGTTTTTATTTATTTAATAAAACCAACTGTATAACTAAAACTAAATCATAATTATAATGTATATTTATTACGAACGGGGCCATACATACATACATACTAACGTATTGTAAGCGTTCAAAATTAACTCTCAGTGTTACGACTCCGCGTTGCAAGGTGCTTTGATTTAGGCCATATAAATCCACTTTGATATTAATTGTTAATAGTTCCTAGTTTTATAACAATTTATTTATACACTGGGCAATGTAATAATAATAAAGGTCGTAACATATTACACAAATAGGCTTGAGTTAATGAATTTCTCCATTTTTGTTATGTTTACAATCAACAAATTCAATATTATATATATATATATATATATATATACGACGACGAACTTATATATATAATATATATATATATATATATATATATATTATATTATTAAAGTTTTAAATCAATATAGAATGAAAGATAATCAGGCAGGGATTCGAACCAAAAGTCGATCATATATAGTATTCTTAATTTTTTCAACAGTGGTTTAATTGGTAGAGCGTCAGGAAGGTTTCCCAGAGGTCACGGTTTTGAATCCTTGCCCGTATCTGTTTATTTTTCATTCTCCGTTTATTTCAAAATTTTGCAAATTTATTTTTATTTATGTTCAAAATTATTTTTTTTATTGCAAGATAATATTTGTTTCTGTTATAGGATTTCGGTGATACACAAACAAATGATAAAAAAATATATTACGTACTAAATATGTACTTTTAACATCAAAAATTCCCATATTATATAGCTCAGTCTAGATATCATTTTATTGAAATCCTTTGTCCAAAGCCTTGATGATTAAAAGAAAATAATAAACGAACATGGTTTATGTTAATATGCCTAGAAAAGAAATTAAGTTCTGAAAAATAGAAGTTAATATAGATAATATTAACCTTTTTTCCTCTTTTTATACGAGTACTTTACTTTATTTAATATCTACACTGAGCTGTAACTTCAAACACACATAGAAGATATAAAACTATCGAAACCAACTGCGCTACCCATCTTACTGTTAACTAAACTTTAACACCTCAACCAACTGAGTCATAGAACTAGAAAATATTTTTGAATGTTCACAATAAGTTTTCAAAAGATATTATTATAAATGTTTTCCTTACTGTAATAAACTCTGAGATAAACAATTCGGTTTAATATACATACATATACATATCTCCAATTCTCACATGGTCGAAGTAAATGCGTTCTGCTTATCAATCCAATAAAAAATATATATTAATAAGACAATTTTGTAAGCACTAATTACTTCAAAATTTCATTTATTGAGTAAGAGTGCTGGCAACATTTTGTAATTATTATATTTCTTAGAAAAGTAAATCACATTTTAAACTCAACGTTCTTAATTCAAACGTATCTGTTCCATATTCAAATTACCCCAACCGTGCCCCCACTACAAGTTCTCTATTTTCAAAGTAGGAATTGCTGGAAGCATATTTTACGCTTTGAATATATATTTCACAGAAAATAAATATTATTACGGCGATGTAGGTTAATGGTAGTATGGAAATTCAATTAATTTATAACCTTTGTTGTAGAAACTAACTTTACACATTTTTGAATTTAATACGCTACAAAGAAATATTTTTTTGTATTTATAATGTGTATTTCTATGTATTTGTATCGTTGTCTAACACACTTAACACAAGCAAATAATTTGCTTACTTAGGGGATCAATGTATGTAATTTGATCGGTATTATATATATTAAATCGATGTCTATTTTACTTAACAAGTTTATATTAATTTACAGTATGGGGCTGTAATCAAAAGTATTGTCTTTTGAGATTGCAGCAATTTAAATATATAATATAACTGAGTCTAACTATAACACAAAACTTCTTCTTCTAAAAAAGAAATAAATGAAATTTACATTTCTCCACAAAAACTCCTTCCAACAAGATTTGAACCAATGACCTTTGGATCAGTTAGCCAGCTACAGTCCACCACTCTACCTACTGAACTATCGGAGGTGTGACGATGTTACTAAATTATATGATATCTAAATAGAAGAGTACTTTCACTACTGCACAAATACCCGTATTAAATGTCCACATATCAAGAGAGCGGGATGAATCGGTGCGGTGCGGTGCGGTTGTTACATTCATAAAGGGTTACTTCTGTTCTGTTCTTCGGAAAAAAAAATAAAAAAAATAAGAATGACCAATAACTCTATGTCAACGAAATATAAAGATACTAAATAGCTTAATATTTTAAACTGAAAACAATAAATGGATAAGTTAATTAGGTTAACTTGAGTTAAAAAAATTAAATTCCTTAATTTTGTATAATTGTTGTGATGTAGCGCTTACATGTTTGCAAGGTTAGTGGTAAAAGTAATAATTTTTATATTAAGAACAGTTCAAATGTTGTTGCAGTAATTAATAATTTTCTTGTCGCTTCTGACAATACATATTTTACCATTTTTGCTAAACATTTGCAAAAGTAGTCAGATTACGAAGATATCTACAGAGTGCTATTGGAGAATGTAAATAGCCAAAGTCCTTAAAACCTATATAGAGTGCAAATAAATTACAAATAGATATTTATTTCACATTACTTACTTAAATATAAAAAAAAAAGAATCATACATGATAAATCATTTGAATAATGTCGAATCCTATTTGTGTCTTGGCCCCTAATAATCTTGGAAAATAAGGAAATTCTTTAGTTTGCAATCATAGGGTCAACAACTTTTAGGATAATAAAATTAGTTTTCTTCCGTTATACTTCCACCCTTTTTTGTAGTAATTTATTTAATTGCCTATCTTTACAGATAAAATATACAATATTTAGAGTAGAAGTATCAAAAAATGATACTCATTATTGTACAGTTTATAATACTTATATAAGAATCCTGATATATTAATTATATTGTAATTGATGCTTATAATAGAGACGTAAAGTTTCTACTTAAACTAACTAATGATCCTGAACCAATACTCGCGCGACACAAACATGCAACTAGTGCTGGTAGAAGCGATAGTACGTTTCTTGCTCACTTAACTACCAATTTCAGATTCAGAATGACATTATACACTCGAATAGAAATACTATCATGTGTAGTTTGCAAT